>JAUIMM010000148.1:4098857-5465143 GCA_031769625.1 Taudactylus pleione | reverse complement strand
GACTGTATACATTTTTTCTACCTTAGAACAATCTCTGCCATAGAATTACTATATTTAGTAAAAGTGCTATGTATCAATGAGGGTTTCATTGAGATGACACCTGCTATAATTCAATCTGATCTAATAAATTTAGTATTCTGTCAATTTTAATTTTAATTATTATAAGTACAACATGGTGAGAGGGAACCTTTGTAATAACAACGAGATAAATTGATTAATATGATACTATAGTTATTGGAAAGATACAACTCAGACAGTATATTCCCCAAACAATTATATGATTTGTGTTATTAATTTCATTAAAGGCGCTATTCCAAATGATAACCCCCCTTTTTTATGAAATATGTAGGAATATTGATATGACCATAGGGATTTACGTGTCTATGAAAGTATGTGTGTAGCAATAACATAGCAGTTTAATTATATAGGAGACTCATAATAATTATCATTATATATATTATAACTTTTTTATCATTGAATATATAAAAATTCTTTTATTAGTAACAAATGCTGTTACTTCTTGTTCACTTTTTGAGTATTAATTTATGTTCACCAATCTCGATCTTTATTCATAGTCACTTTTATATTATTAATTTATATTTAGAGCTATGTCAATAAGGGTTTGTGTGTCTATGATAGTATCTATGATATAAGAACATAAGGGGTTAATGACATAGGAGCCTCACAATTATTATTAATTTTATTATTTAATATATTTTTTTTTATGTTAATAAAGTTCTATCCTGTTACTCTTTGCCCACTTTTTGAATGTCACTTTTGTTCACATTTTATTTTCATTCACTTTTACATCACTGATTTACATTCACAGTAACACATAGGAATATATAATTTTGAAACACTTATCCATCTTTATGCACTTTGATGGTTATGCATCAATATTTTATATTCATTTCATTTCACTTACCATTTTAAATGTTATCGTCACAAGTATCACATACACATTATTATTTTTTATTACATATATATCCTTTATTATTGGATTATTGAACTTCTTTCTCTTAGATTTATTAAGGGATATTCTTTATTATTACTTTCACACTATTATATTTAGTACTAAGTTATTATATCTACTAGTTTAACTTACTCTTCAAATTATTATGTTATAATACTTACCTGTTTGATTTATTTTTTAAATCCTATTTATTATTGCGTATTAACAGAATTATATGATTACTACAATATACTATTAATGTGACTCATATTATATGCTCATGCAGAGAATATTCCCAATTGAACATTGTCTTTCATT
This sequence comes from Taudactylus pleione, assembly GCA_031769625.1. Taxonomy (NCBI): domain Eukaryota; kingdom Metazoa; phylum Chordata; class Amphibia; order Anura; family Myobatrachidae; genus Taudactylus; species Taudactylus pleione. The sequence goes on along the minus strand of JAUIMM010000148.1, from coordinate 5,463,873 downwards.
AAGTCAATGTTTCACCTGTAATTTACTGTCTCCATTTATTAAATTTCAGTATATGACATGAAGAAGGACACACGCTCTCTAATGATTGACACACACGCATACAACTCTAGCTCCGGCGTGAGTTGCCATGACTACTTGCATCACTAATGAGGAGTGACGATAAACTTTTCCCTAGTTCTGAAACTGCACCTTTGAGTGGTTGAGATGCTGATTACAATGTTCACTTGCAAACTACTGTGGAATTGGTCCACGAGACCACGTGACCAAGGAACACGATGCCATTGGTCCCTGGGTATGAATATAGTAGAGGGCAGTGGAGGCAATCGTCTTGCCTTTGATAAAGCTTAACAGCGAAATGCTCGTCGGCGGTATACCCGCCGTGTGTTACCCATGATTTATGTATAATTATTAGACCTAACAGAAGCTCACTTTATTAACTGTCCAGTTACAGGACAATGTATTGTGTTGTGATCACGTGAATGTGTGGCATATCTGACTGTTTCCACATTAGCAAATTAGCTTGATACTTTGTTTATGTGTTAACAAACAATCAGGTCAGATCTACTAGCACCATGATAAGCGCATTTTCTATGCACTAGTATATACTATTGAATGTGTGTCCAGTTACAGGACATTTAGAGGGGAGGTGTTTGTGTCTACGTCTATGGATCGAAAACATTAGTAACAACTGGCAACAGTGTTTCAGTTTTTGTATTCATCAAACTGAAACAGTCAGTACAAGTTACAAATGGATGGATACTGCTATTACACCTAATAAATTGTGATTAATGTTCCCATTAACAGATTTAAGGCAGTTTCCATAGGGCACTGACTTTATGAGGAGTCTTTGATAATAAATTTGCACCAAATCAATTTAGATATTAATAGGATGAATATAACTGATATCATTGACAAATCCTCTTAAATTATCAGTTTTGAAAACCATTTAACGAGACACCAGTATTATCTAATTATTAAAGGAGTTACCGATCAGTTACACCGTTTTTTGGTGAGATTGGAGATACATTATTCTCTATTATACTAACATCCCCTCCCCTTTTTATGATCACTCCTAATAAATATCTGACTTTTTGGTGAGATTGGAGATACATTATTCTCTATTATACTAACATCCCCTCCCCTTTTTATGATCACTCCTAATAAATATCTGAGTGCTGCAAGAATTTACACTTGCATTTTGAACATGGGAAACCATTGATATTAGGAATAGGAAATTCATTCACACGGCAGGGTTTTCCTTGAATTTATTTCACATTTCTATTACAAATAGTCACGTTATTATTTATTTTTTATTTTTTAACCATATTTCGCAGAATTTTATTCCTGTTGGAATATTTTAATGCATATCTAATAAAGTATTATATTTTTTATATAATCCAGTTTGTGTGCCATCTCCAAGACAAAACTTTTTTCTTTCTTTTTCCAGTATCAATATAGTACTTCTTGTCTAATGGCTGCACCCCCATTACTGATGTACTAATATTGATAATACCACAATATGGGGTCAATTTAATTAATTAATACCACTCAATTTATGTGTGCAGGTGTATATTTCTCTTTGTATTTTGTCAGACTGCTACCTTTGCAGGGAGTCTCCCTGACAATCAGGGAGAGTTGGCAAGTATGCCCACTTTGTAACAAGATTGATGTGGAGGTTATAGAAAACTAAATATAACTCACCTTCACATGGATACTGTATTCCACTGTAGGCCTGATTCAGCAGTGGACACTAATGCAATCGCAACTGCAATTTCGCACAGAACGCAGCTCTGAAAATATGCTAATGCCTGCCAAAGTACAGCCGGCATAAAGACGCTTACTGCTGCCTTCTCATATACATCCAATGTTGCACTCCTGTGTAAACATTGGTACTATCAATGCACACAAAGCAGTAATGCAGCATGTACGGCAAGTCTGACCAGCCATAAACACTGCAGCTCTCCTCACATGCAGAGAGGTCTCATACTGTGAATACAATCGCAATAGCTAATTTAAGTATGTCCATGCAACGGCATTTTAATGTCAGACACGTCTGAATTTACCTAACCACCCCCCGTTACCTCCACCAAACGCTGACCACAAGACACTCACTTTGCGAATGGATCCTCTATGCGTACGTAATTGTAAAGCAATAGTGATGCATGCGCAGTTTGAATTACATGCATGCACAATGGCAAATGCAGTAACTCACCTCCTATTTTGAACACTAGGCAACAATTTCCATATGCCCTTTATGCTCAATACAACAGGCACCAGGTGACCAATGTTATCAACTGCAGGCCTTTGCACCCCTTGTATTACACTGCATAACCTAACTTCCAAACATGCCAGTACAACTGCTATGAAGGAATCAGGGCATTCATCAGTGTAGCATAGACATGAGCAGATCAGTAATGTGTTTGTATTTGTAGGTTGTAGACCAACCATGGGAGGAGAGGAAATGCTCTGGCCAGTGTTTGAGACAGCAGCAGGAAGTAGCCTTCAATGAGCAGCAACAAGGTGCAGTCATCAATGTGAGAGCAAGGAAGGACTCAGCAAAGGGAAAGCAGATTATCAAATCAGCATAAAACAGCAGATAGACTGCACATGCAACTTGAACAAATTAGGAATCATACAGGAGATAAGGAGATAACACAGGTAAGACAGACATGGTACAGTGCTTATCTTCAGATTCAGCACAATCATGGAGTGCATTTTCTGTTAATCACACAATGGTGGAGCTGCTATTTGCGTAGTCAGTAAAATACACACCACAACTGAAGGTGTAAAAATCATCTATGTAGAATAAATTCATCCACAGCTATCTCACTTAGGGCCTGATTCAGAGATGGACGCTAATGTGATCACAACTATGTTTTCATACACAACGCAGTTGCGAAAATATGCAAATGTCAGCAAAGATCACCTGAGCATTATGATGCCCACTGCTGCCTTCTCACCTGCGTGCAACTACACATACCTATATAATCATCGGTAACATCGTAGTACATCGGTGGCCATCTTACCCTTGCGACAGGACTGACCTGCCGCAGCCATGGGAGCTTTTCTGACATGCAGAGCTGCGTATGCAATCGTAGTGGCTAATTTATGTACGCCCATGTAACGGCATTAAACGGATAAACATGCCTGCGTTTTTGTGACCACTCCCCTTTACCACCCCCAAATGCTGGCAGTCTGTCACTTACTAGGTGATGGACTCCTATGTGCGTGATCGCAATGCAATAGCAGAGCACGTGCGCACAACGGCAATCGCTCAATTTGCATGAAAATTGCATTAGCGCCTTTTTCTGAATCAGACGATTACTTCCTTATCACACTTTGGGGTCTATTTACTAAGCAGTGTTAGGAGACAGAGTGAAAATTTATAAGAAAGTTATAAGGTGCCAGCCAATCTGCTCCCAACTGTCAATTTTCAAACACCACCTGTGAGATGACAGTTGGGAGCTGATTGGCTGGCACCTTATCACTTTTCACTCTGTCTCCTAACACAGCTTAGTAAATAGACCCCTTGGCCCCTAAAAACATCCCACTCAGTTGCCAGAACCATTCCACTCAGTCAACAAAACCATTCTATAAAATACTCAATCACTCAACCACGACAACTTCTCTGTCAGCACATCCCACTCATTCGCAACTTATAATCCCCAGATTTACCTTCATTCCTCATACAGATGAGCGGTTTGCATTTTGTGAAATCCTACTGAACCAAATTTTGGAGTTCCAAATTGAACAGAGGCATAGCTTGGTTCCTCCCAGCAAATTTGGTTCTCGAAACAAGGTAAAACATCATAATCCCGGACATGTCAGATCTCACATGTTTTGGATTGCATATAAGTCCCTCCCTGTCATATTCCTTCTACTTCCCATTCTTCCCTGAAGCAGCTTCGGCTTTGTGGGTGGGCTAAAAGCACTGCACAGATCAGTATGATATGTGTAGGCTACATAGAGTAAAGAGTAGAAGAAATAGGTACATTTAAAAAAAACAGTCGGTGGGGTGTCCCCTTACCCCAAATCAATAACCAGTTCATAGCCTGGTATGGTATTAGAAAATTAGGGTGAAAGTGGTGTGGGATTCCCCCTATATTCCAATAGCTAACACCAGGCTGAACCAGCCAGGGGGGTAAGTCTATAGCAGGGGGACATTCAGTGTGCGGTCCTCTTGTTATAATGTTAACTAGCCCAAAATGGTAAGTCTGGTCAAGAAGAACCCAGGGCTCTTCCCAGGACCCCGGGTCTCGGTGGGTGCTTGGCTAATAGTGATTAAAAAGTTAATAATATTGTTCTTTACAGGCGACCAAGTCTGCCCCGTGGCATATGTCTCATGTGGTCTACCTGTAAAAAACATATAAAAATAAACACAAGACACACACATACAGAATATTGTATACATGTGTTTCAAAAACACTCCCTCACACACCCGCTTTCAGCAAATCAGTCTTTGGACGCAGTAGCGGATCAAAGAAGCCAGCAATGGGAGTCTCTTTACTTAAGATGCTTCCTGTGACTTTTACATATTTTAGCAGAGCCCATACAGACAAAGAGCAACGGCTGTGCTATAGTGTACATCTCTGAATCAGACCCTGTCATTTGTGCCTCCCATCAAAATTCAAACAATTAAAATATATCTACTAGCACAATTGGCTGCGAATGTACATCTGTGAAAAGACAAATGTGTAACTGTGTCACAGTGTTTGTATTTTATTTGCCAGGTGATTGTATCTAGTATGTCAACCAATACATTACAATTTTAAAAAATGAAAGTTAAAACATAAATATAAATGGATATAATACATAAAATCAGATAATGATGAATAGAAAAAAAAATCAATAAAACCAAAGCTTTACGCAAATATTTCCAAATAGAGTGGAGTACATAAATCAATAGCATGCCATATAATTCATCATAAAGAGTCTCAGCGGTCTATATAAGTCAATAGTATGTCATATAATTCATCATAAAAAGACACAGCGGCCTCTGTATCAGTTCATATCATTTATGAAAAAAGGCTAGTTTTTCACATGAGACTCTGCAGTCTCCAGAAGTTATAAGAATAATGAAAAGAAGCTTGAATGTGTTTTGCTTTTCTTAGTTAACACTGGCAGCAGTGGCGTAACTAGATATTTGAAGGCCCCATAGCAATAGTTTGTAAGGGCCCCCATGTACCACCCAATGGTGAAAAATGTATATAACACCTGTAACTTTGACAAGGAGGATGGGCCCCCCTAAGCTCTGAGCCCCATAGCTGCTGCATCCCTTGCACCTATGGTAGTTATGCCCATGACAGGCAGCAGATCTGCTTTTGGTATTCGTTTACACTTCACTAAGTGGTGCTTCTGTTAAGTCTGTAGAATATTGATGCTCCTGGTTCCCAATTGATCCTAATTGGAGGTAGGACCATTCAACAAAAGTGGTTCAAAAGTCCATGCTTCAATGCACGTGAGTTTCAATGTGAGTCTCAACATTAAAGCTCCTAGGTGAGCAGGAGTTATGGTGTCTTTACATTACAATGTCAGTCATTGATGTGGTGACAGTTCCTTCATTTATTTATTGTCATCTGCTTAAATTACAGCAATGATGATTTTTTATTATATAGACATGGATTTTCCATATATATTGGTTATCGTTCCATTTAATGTCATCGTATTGCATGTGGGCTTCGTCAGGGGTAGTAACCTCATAGGCAGCATTGAGGGTTAATTATATAACAGTACTCACATTCAGATTGTTTAGACAATGAGTTGACTAATCCCAAAAAAACAAAGCCTATCTCATTACAGCAGAAATGAAGGTTCTCCTATCAAAAAAACAATTGACAGACAATGACAATGACATAAGAGTGGTGGTTCAGTTACATGGTATAAGAAAGAATATTTTTACCTATTGACATGATGGAGAGAGGTACTTTGACCTAGTTTCATTTTATTTTCCAGAGGTTCCCATAGTTAAAAAATAATTATTTTAATATCTTCTTTGCTGAAGGTTTTCTTCACTTCTGTATTAAGCTTATTTTACCCCTTTTGTTTTGCATAGGTCACATTCAAACATTAAAATCAGTAAAAAATTTTAAGAAGTGCCCATAAAAATTATAACTTTTTTATATTTCCAGAAATTACCATTAGTCTTTTGGATCCTTCAAACACAGCAAATAAAATCTATCTATGGGAAAAAAGTTGCAAGAAAGTGCAAATGTTGAATGAGGAGCACTTTGGCACTGCCTCCAGTTTTTAGGACCTGTCAGAGATCAGTTAGAGGTCTAACCACTGACATGCCTGGTGCACTACAACTCCCAGCCTGATTCAATTAGCTGCAAGAACCCCATGTGCTCCATAGAGGGTGAATATTTCCTTGCGGAATCAGGAACTATGAGGAAAATTTTGCATTAAAATGTAGACTCTGCATTTGATTTGCAGAATCTTTGTGTTAACGTGTGTTAACCCATGGTTTACTGTACAGGGAAAATGCTGGTTAATTGAATAGCTCTGGGGTGTGGAAGCCAAAGCTACTCCCAGAAGCCGGCTGTCACTTACCGGGTCTGGCAGCACTGGAGTCTCAAGCAGCGGGCAGCAGGTGGTGTGTCCCTGGTGCCTGCTGCCGATGTGTGTGGTTTTACCCTGTCATGTTGTGTCGGACACCAGCTGTCACTTGCAGGGTCCGGTGGTGATGGTGTCCCAGGTGGCAAGCAGTGGGCGGTGTGTCCCCAGCGCCTGCTGCTGAGGTATGTGGCTCCCCCTGCTGTACAGCTCCATTACTTTACTCCAGCTTTCCTGTACATATCCTGTTTTCTGTTCCCGACCTTGGCTTGTTTATGGCTCCAATTTCATCTAACTCCTGGTACTATGTTTGATATCTTGTTCTGATCTTGGCTATTCCCTGTGACCTGCATATATCTGCTCCCTGGTACCATCTTGTCTGTTTGGTTCTGACCCGGCCTGTTGACTAAACTGAAAGTCTTCTCCGAACCATCCAGAGTTCACCAGCATCTGTATAGGAGAACCTAACCTAATGACCGCAACCTGTGTGTCGGACGCAGCCAAGTCTATACCCTCTTGCGAGGGTCCCTGCTGAATACCGCTGGCACATTAGACTACGCTCCTCAGTAATAGGTCATGCCAATTCACTAAATACAGGTTGCATCCACTATCTACCCGAGAGTTGTGACTCTGGCCCCCCAAAAAAACATGGATGCTGCTGGTAATTTCACTATGTGACTTGCTTGAGAACCTCCTCGCCAGAGTCGAGAAACAAGAGCAAGACCAGTCTTAGATCATGCAGTGTTTGCAAACGCTAATGCAATGAGTCAGTGTCGCTCAACCACCTTTGGTACAATCAGCTCCACCTCCCACGGGGACTATACTGACTGCAGGTGCTTCCACACCATTACGAATTCTGAATCCCTCGAAGTATGATGGGGATCCTAAAGGCTGTAGAGGATTTCTGAACCAGTGTTCGATCCAGTTCGAAGTCCAGGTGGCAGGCTTCTCTTCCAAAAGGATGAAAGTGGCTTATGTGATTTCACTACTGTCCAGTCAGGCATTGTCTTGCGCTTCTCCGTTATGGGAAAGGAGTGATCCTTTGGTCAACAGTAGCACTGAGTTTCTGGCAGCTTTACAGGAGGTTTTCGATGAGCCCGGGTGAGTATCTTCTGCAGGGTCGACAATTCTACAGTTGAAGCAGGGCAACCATCTGCAGGACAGTTTGCAGTACAGTTTCGAACCATTGCTTCGGAATTAGGGTGGAACAACAAAGCCTTGGTTGCTGAATTTATGGAAGGACTGTCAGATCACTTCAAAGATGTACTTGCATCTAGGAAATTGCCAACTTCCTTGGATGACTTGATTTCCTTGTGTATCCGGGTAGATCTTCACCACAGAGAGAGAACCTGAGAAAAGAACAGTCTCATTGCTTTGCCTTCAAGCTGGATCCATGTTTCATGGCACCAGCTGAACCTCCAGAAGAGCTCATGCAGATTGGGAAGTCTTGTCTTCCTGCCACAGAGAGGGAAAGGAGGTTCAAGAATAAACCATCCACTCTTGGACTACAGAGATTTCAATTCAAGTGGGTGCGCTCCCTCGGAAATTGATTGCATTCTATATACTCCCATTAGCTGAGAGCCCTGTCATCTTGGGTTTACCTTGGCTCCGCAAGAATGCTTCTGTTTTAAACTGGAAAGAACCTCAAATACTGTTGTGGGTTTATCAATGCCACAGGTCCTGTCTGTCATCTATCAGACCTCCACACTGGGTTATTTGGAGTTCAATCATCTATTCGCAAGATCAGCTTCCTGCTCCATACCAGTCCTTCAGAGATGTTGTCAGTAAAAAGGCCACCAAGATGCTTCCTACCCACATGGAATGGGATTGTGCCATAGATTTGTTGTCTGGGAAAGTGCCTCCTCGTGGAAGAATTTTTCCTCTCTCACTTCCTGAGTCCCAGGCTATGACAGAATATATTAAGGAGAATCTGGAATGTGGTTTTCTCAGGAAATCTAAGTCCCCCACTGTAACTGACCTATTTTTCTTTAAGAAGGATGGAGGTTTGCGACCATGCAATGATTACCGGGGTCTCAATGCAATTACCATCAAGGACCGGTTTCCTCTACCTCTTATCTCTGAGCTTTTCGATCGAATGAAATGAGCAAAGTTTTTCACCAAGCTAGACCTTTGTGGGGATTATAATCTAATCAGAAAATGGTTGGGGGATGAATGGAAGACGGCCTTTAATACTCGTGATGGCTACTACGAATACTTAGTCATGCCATTTGGGTTAAGAGAACCTTGGAGTTAATTCTTAGGGGTTACTGGTGGGCAATGGTCTGGCAAGATGTTAGGGACTTTGTACAGTATGACAAACTTCTGGGACTATGACCCAGACATCCCTCTGGTGTCATTCTGTGGCCTGTGGCATGATGCAGAGGGCTGTGGTAAGTATCAGGAGTGAGAAGCAGGGGCCTGTGGTGAGATGCAAGGGGCTGTGGTGAAATATAGGATGATGTGGTTAAATGCAGGGGCAGTAGTGAGAAGCAGAAGTGCTGTTGTGAGATTGTGAGATGGAAGGGGCTATGGTGAGATCTAATTGCTCCCGTGTGAAGCTGGGACAGGTCACTAGTGCATATATAAATTATAAATCAGAGATGAGCGGGTTCAGTTCTCAGAGAACTGGACCCACCCAAACATAATGGATCTGAGTAGGATTCGAGTCAGATTTTCTCGCCTGACTCAGAATCCAAAACTAGGCAAAACATCATCCTCCCACTGTCAGATTCTCGTGGTTTTGGATTATATATAAGTCCCTCCCTGCAGTGATTGGTGCCATTTCCTTGCTGAGTCCCATTGAGGGGGAGCTCGTTCATCAGAGCTGTTCTGTGTCCATCCAGTTTCTGCTGTGTCCATCCAGAACAGGGGCTGCTGTGTCCATCCATGCATAGGGGCTTCTGTGTCCATCCAGGCACAGGGCCTGTTGTGTCCATCCAGGGGCTGCTGTGTCCTTCCATGGACTGCTGGTGTCCAGCTCGGACACTTTTTTTTTTAGTTTCCATTAGTTTGCCATTTTTCAACTTTGATTTGTAGAAACCAACCTGGTGGGCTTGGCTTTCCTTGATCATAACATCCATGTTTGGTCATATGCAACTCAAGCACCAAATGGAGAGGCTATTTTGTGAAGGTATATGGAGATGTTCTCCCTCTTCCCCTACCAGCCTTCCCATACATAATCCCAGAAGTACAGTGATAAGAGATGTTTAGTACCAGACTTTAAATCCCTCCGTCCCCATAACATTCAGGGCTTCCATTTCCACCCATTCAAGAATCTAGATGGGCAGGTACGACACCGGCATTACATCTGTCGGTGGGCAGGCCCAAGGACAATTCCATCTTGCACCTCTTTTCTTGGCATTATGTGCTGTTCGGGGCATTGCTGACTATATAATTTGTGTAGATGACAAACATTATTGTTATAGTTTATTAAACTGCCATCCTATCTGCCACTGCAGTGCCATTCTTTTACCTAGATGTGCCATGTTGGTAATTGAACTGCCACAATTGCTGAAATCTTCGACATGTAGTTACTGAATGTCAAAAAGCATTCTAAGACAGCATCTCCTGCATGTCCCTTTCATTTAAAAAAAAAAATGCTGAACCACAAAAGAGCTCAACTGGGGCAAGGACTGATGTGAATGATTCAAATACTTTTTGTAAATGCCTCCCCTTCTCCCTCATAAATTTGCTTTGGAATACAAAACTTAAATTAAATTTACTACGAATCAACTCTCCTTTCCTTGCCTTCAACTACATATATACTTCATCTCCCTCAGGCCTCTTGATTAGTGAATACATTTGTTTTCTGATGTGCCACATTAAAAGTTGAACTGCCATAGCTGCTGAAATCTTCAACATGCAGTTGATGAATGACAAAAATGTCCAGAAATTGTTATGGCAACAGACAGCATCTCCCGTATGCCCCTTTAATTTTTTTTAAAATCTGAACCACCAAGTTGATTAAGTGGGCAAAACCTGGTAGATCTTCAAATTGATCCAGTTTTTTCATTGCCCCCCAACCCAAAACGGTTGCCCCAGGACCCTGTTGAATTGATAGGCTGTTATAAATAATGGTTCAGCTCAATAAACACCTGCTTCCTTTGTATGCAGGTCACTCTAAGTGGAATAACTGGATAATGTAGATGGGGAGTGTCATGCAAGAGACCAGAAATATGAGCAGCAGCACAGAGCATCTTCCTGCCAGGATGTGTACAATAAAGTGCAAATACATTTAGTACAAACATTAGTTGTGTATATTGGTCACATACATACATATTTACATGGTACATACCATGCGTAAAGCAGGCTGAGGTCACCTGATGCACACCACCCATTGTTGACAAACAGCTTCCAGCAGGCCCAGCGAACAGCACGGATGCTGGGAGTTGTACTTTAGCTTGAGAGCTACAGGCTACTTTCCTCTGATGTAAACAGCAAGTCTTGGTCCCATTATACCTAACAATCTCCCTGAGCACAAAGTGAATGTCTGTTTACAGTGTGTACAATTTAGCAGCAGCTCCGCAAGGCCACCTCAATTCTATTAGATGTATAAAAAACCTCTTCAAGATCAAAGATGTCTTTCAGGAACTGAAGAAATTTATCCTACATTGATCTACTCTCATAAATTTTCTTCAGAATCAAAACATTAAAATAAATACATTTACAAACGAATCAATCCTTCCATTATTTCTTTGCCTTCAGTAGGAAGTCCAATCCCGTGATAAGGATCAGTGGGATCCCGGGATTTGGGGCTAAAAGTGGGCGGGATTGAATCCCGGGATTGGAAGCCTCCAATCCCGATCCTGGCATTGGCCATCATTGTTTTTTTTTAAATGCCGGGCAGCGCTGAGCACTTCCAGTGGAGTGCTCAGATGTTTCCTGGCTCCCCCTTTCCCAGCTGGCACTGTACACAGTGTGATGCGAGGTCACGCTGTGCAGCCCACCACCGCTGCAAACCCCGCTGGTAAATAACTGTGGGGGCTGGGATTGGGGCATTTTTATTTAAACAAGGCCAATATCTCAGTATTGAGTTTTTCAATCCCGTATCCCAGGATTGAAAAAAAGGCCCGAAACTGCCACATGTTAGTGCCGCCCACTGCTGTCGCTTAGCTTAGTCAGCCAGCTAGCTCAATGCAACCTTTTGGCCTAAACTGGATGCAATCAATATTGTGAGCTGTGAGGTGGTCAAAATTGGAAATGACTGGAAATAAGTGTTATTGGGTTTATAATACTGTAGGAACAAAACAGGCCCAAATTATGTTATTTCAGCTGGTTTTATGATTTTTTTTGGAAAAATTACAGATCCAAAACCAAAACACACAAGAGTGATTTCAGAAAAACCAAATCCAACTCCAAAACACAGGGGGCGGCGCACATCTCTTATATATACAGTATATTATTATACAAATGTTGGTGTATAAAACAAATATCTGGTATCCCACGTATGACTTTCAGAAATATGGTCACCCTGGCTATTATGAATGTAAACTAGGTGTGAAGGAGAACCATTCCCATGACTATTGCCAAGGGATGAGAATATTAAACTTTCAGGTTTGCTACATCTCTCCTTCAGTGTCAGACTGGAGGTGACTAACCCCACCATATTCATCATGGGGTTATAAATATAGTTATATTGTGGCATACACAAAAGTAGCTGGCAAACAGTATAATGAGTGGCATAAACCTCTTCATACTCACAGATATCTTGGAATCTGGGGCAGGCTGTTAGTGGCAATATCTGATAGTAATGACCACCACAGATGTCTCAGGTGTTGGTGTAAGAATACATATTCCTAATCGACAAGGTGTTATAGTCCATTTAAACATCTTTATCGTCCCACATAAAGACAGTTTCCCAGTCTCCAGCGGTGTCAAGCAAGCAAGGCTATATAATCGCTCCTATACTCTTCGCCATTTACTTTGCTGCTGCGATGAATGATGCTCTGAAGAACTGCAGTGGACAAATACAAATAAATGTAAGGACTGATAAGAGCATCTTCGACCTATCTTGCTTCAGGGCATAACGTAAAGTAAGATAAGTCTCTGTGTTAAAAGTTCTGTATTCTGATGTGGTTTGCAGAAATATGTGGGCCCTGGGTGGAAAACAGCTGGAAGAAGTACAATCGTTTCGGTACCTAGGAAGCATAATACGTGACGGCAATCACCGCCTCATGTCCGAAATTGCTACACGTATTGGCAAAATTGCTGCTACTTTTGGCAAACTCAATCAGAGAGTATGGAAGTCTCACGATCTCCAGCTTGCAGACTAAACTCGCTGTATATAAAGCAATTGTGCTACCCTTATTGCTGTATGCCTCTGAGACCTGGTGCCTCTATAGGGAAGACATTAGAAGACTGGACAGTCTCCATGTGAAATGCCTCCGGGCAATTCTGCATGTGAATTGGCAGGATTGTGTCCCAAACTCAGAGATTCTTCATCAGACTAAAATGAATAGCATGGAGTGTTTGCTGATGAGGGGCCAGTTGAGATGGTGTGGTCACCAAGTGCGGATGAATGACTTGAGGTTGCCAAAGTCGGTTTTCTACTGCGAGCTTTCGAGTGGAAAGTGTAAGGCTGGCTGACAATACCTGTGGTACAAGGATGTCTTGAAGTGTCATCTGGCTTCAAGCGGCCGATCTCACAACACCTGCTCAAAACTCGCACTAGGTAGAACAGAGTGGCAAAATACTGTCAACAATGGAACTGACAACTTTGAATGTTTGCACTTAGAAGATCTTGACGCCAAGCGCCAAATCTGGAAAACCTGCTCGAAACTCTTCTATAACTACACAGTCAACCCTAGCAGACAGTTACACTGTGCCATCCGGAATCGAATTTTCAAGACCATGTTTGGCTTTGCTAGCCACATAAGAGTGCATACTAGAATATTATATCAGGGAGTCACTGTCGACAGACACATCGTGTAGGACATTATCAACATCTGAGACAGATGTCTGGAATCTTGCAGTTCATGTGGAAGAATATGATACCCTTCAGTATGGACATTACAAGTATGAAGTCAGTGGATATCATACATGCTGTTACCGCTGTTACCCCATGTATTCCAAGGAACTAGAATTTATAAAGGCAGAAAGATTATTTGAAGATACAGTAACTGTATTATTAAATTTAGGTAGAAAAGTATTCAAAGTAAATGTGGTATTGTTCCCATAGGTTACAGGGTATATTGTGTTCATAATATCTGTAACATAGAGCCATTTAATTAACTATAGACAAGTTTTAGCAATAGCGCTGTTATTATGCCCTTGCAATATCAAACTTAATGCAGCTAAACTGTTTCAAAACCTTAGCATGAGAACAATAAAATGGAATACACATTTTAGTTAACTTTGTTTTTCTTTTCTAGCTGACAAAGCTCTGAATACAGTATGTCCCATTTCTCCAGTAAGAACTGCTATTGAAGTAGTGGGATAACAAGCAACCTTTCCCTTCCATTGTAAGGAAAAGGGCAGTGCCTTTATGCCATTACACAGCAACCACTGTTTAATAGTGTGAACGGAGAGGGAGGTAAATGGGAGAGACAAACATAAAAATGGATTAAGGCAAAGGCATCAAGTAATAGGCAAAATGAAAGAAGCTGGCTGAAAAGAGAATGAACATGATAGAAAAGAAAGAAACAAAGAAAACTAAAATTTAGAAGGAAGAGCAAAAATTCAAAGGAAAAGGTGTTCTGTCTAACAAACAGGATATATTCCATAGCTTTATAGTCCTCTCACAAACTACAGTATGTGTTAAGCCTGCCACAGCATCTATTCTATAATCTATGCAGATCTTAGGGATAGTTTACTAAGAAACTGATAGCAAATAAACAGCTGACTTATTTGTTGGGTGTTGAGTGATCAGTAGTATGGAACACCAATTGCTATAGAAACCTTGCAATAGATGCCTCTTACTATCCTGCAAAGCATATTGTCCAGCTGCTGAAGTAGAATTTATTAGTGGCATTTAACACTCAATCATCCAGTAGGGTGGGAAATATATTAGAATCAAATTATCATACAAATTTATGGTGGTATTAGACTTTTGTCAGAGGTTGTCCCTGGTGATTTTGGAGATTCTCGACCAATTTCTCACACTGTCACACCTTCAGAAAAATCCCATTCACTTGGGCAGACATTTTTCAAAGTAATTCTGCACTATGGGCCTGATTCAGCATGGATCGCATCTGCGATCACAGCTGCTTAATCGCATGCAATGAATCTGCAAAAATATGCTAATGTCTGCCATTGCTAAGCTAGTATAGAGACACCCACTACTGCATTCTCACATCCGTAATATCTCGCAGTCCTGCGTATACATCGGTAACTTCAGCCCCTCACACACAATTACAGCAGCTCTGACCTGTCTCAGGATTTGCAAGTCTCGTTGCACACTGCGTAGGTAATTGCAGTGGCTAATTTATGCACTCCCATGCATTGACGGTGCCTGCATTTCTGCAACCACTCGCCTGTCACCGTCCCCAAATGCTCACAGCCTTACATCACCCTGCGATGGATTCCACAGTGCATCTTTGATCACAGTGCGATCGCAACGCACGTGCAGTGCGATCTATACGCATGCACTGTACGCAACAATCAGCCGATCTACATATGCTGTTGCAATTGTCATCCATGTTGAATCAGGCCCTATGTTGTCTTTTTATATACAAGGGACCTATTCATGAAGCCTTGTGGTATTGAATTGCTAATTTTCACTATAGAATGCATCAGTTTGATGTACCTATAGCTTAGGTAAGCATCAATTCATGTACCCTTACCTATTTTGCGAAGTGATGTTGTAAAACGTGGTCCGGCGGTCCGGTCTTTTCATTGTTGTTATTGACTTATCAGGATATTTTCCCTTTCAGGTCTGTGCATGAGCTGGGTCATCTTTTCAGCAGTGGGGTAGGGGGGGTAAATAGGGGCAGAGCGAGGTGGCATTGGCTGTGGCAGTGGGCAGTCAGGTGGGGATGACCTGGCATATGTATATGCCGGGTCACCTTACTATAGCAGCTATGGGTCCTAGGAGGCACTGGTGCAGAGCAGGTGCTGGGTAATCACAGTCTGAAGTGACCCAGCATATGTCAGGTAACCTGATTAGTACTAATGGTGGTGTCCACCTGCGCTCGGACTACATAAATGGGGGTGTGTTCATTCAGCATTGGTACCTTCAAGGTGACCCAAACCTTATAATTGGTAATAATGACTGGAGGGGTGTACTGCGCTCAAATGAAATTATGATTGTGTGTGTACAGATGAGGCTCACACTGTATATGTTACTTACTACTTATGTTTATTCAGAGTCACATTGCTCCTGTGTTAAAATAATTAATATGTGCCCATAGGTATATATATATATATATATATATATATATTAGGGGTGAGCGGGTTCGGATTTCTGAAATCCGAACCCCCCCGAGCCCCCCCGATCCGAGTCCGATCCGAATCAGGCTCGACTTTTCCCGCCTGACTCGGATCTGAAATCGAGGCAAAACGTCATCATCCCGCCTTCCGAGTCTCGCGGGTTTTGGATCCTATATAAGGTACCCACGTCGGCGCCATTTTCTCACTCGGCTGTGGACAGTGAAGAGGGAGGGTGGGAGTTAGGGCTGTGTAGTGTAGTGTAGTGTAGTGTAGTGCTGCTGTTGTCCACTACTTCAAAGTCCATAGGGGCTGGCTGTGTTGTGCTGTGCTGCTGTTGTTAATAGGGGCTGTGTCCACTACTTCAAAGTCCATAGGGGCTGGCTGGACTGTGTTGTGCAGTCAGTTCTCCATAGGGGCTGTGTCCACTCCAAAGTCCTGTGCAGTGTCCCAGTCCTAAAGAGGTGCTGTAGTGTTGTCCAGGGGGTGCTCTGTCCATCAGGGGTGCTCCCCCCAAGTGCTAAAAAAATAATATATTTTCTGTTTGTGAATTGTGTGCGCAGTAGCCGCACGTGCATCAACAAAGTAGTGCCAAGCATGCGCCTGTGTCATAAGTAAAGGGCCGGCTGGCTTGACCGTTAAAGGGTGCTGTAACCCCCGAAAGTACACTCCAGTCCAAACCCCCAAAAAAATTATTTTCTGTGTTTGTGAATTGTGTGCGCAGTAGCCGCACGTGCATCAACAAAGTAGTGCCAAGCGTGCGCCTGTGTCATAAGTAAAGGGCCGGCTGGCTTGACCGTTAAGGGTGCTGTAACCCCCGAAAGTACACTCCAGTCCAAACCAAAAAAAAAATTATTTTCTGTGTTTGTGAATTGTGTGCGCAGTAGCCGCACGTGCATCAACAAAGTAGTGCCAAGCGTGCGCCTGTGTCATAAGTAAAGGGCCGGCTGGCTTGACCGTTAAGGGTGCTGTAACCTCCGAAAGTACACTCCAGTCCAAACCAAAAAAAAAATTATTTTCTGTGTTTGTGAATTGTGTGCGCAGTAGCCGCACGTGCATCAACAAAGTAGTGCCAAGCGTGCGCCTGTGTCATAAGTAAAGGGCCGGCTGGCTTGACCGTTAAGGGTGCTGTAACCCCCGAAAGTACACTCCAGTCCAAACCAAAAAAAAAATTATTTTCTGTGTTTGTGAATTGTGTGCGCAGTAGCCGCACGTGCATCAACAAAGTAGTGCCAAACGTGCACCTGTGTCATAAGTAAAGGGCCGGCTGGCTTGACCGTTAAAGGGTGCTGTTACCCCCAAAGTACACTCCAGTCCAAACCAAAAAAAAAATTATTTTCTGTGTTTGTGAATTGTGTGCGCAGTAGCCGCATGTGCATCAACAAAGTAGTGCCAAGCGTGCGCCTGTGTCATAAGTAAAGGGCCAGCTGGCTTGACCGTTAAAGGGTGCTGTAACCCCCAAAGTACACTCCAGTCCAAACCAAAAAAAAATTTATTTTCTGTGTTTGTGAATTGTGTGCGCAGTAGCCGCACGTGCATCAACAAAGTAGTGCCAAGCGTGCGCCTGTGTCATAAGTAAAGGGCCGGCTGGCTTGACCGTTAAAGGGTGCTGTAACCCCCGAAAGTACACTCCAGTCCAAACCAAAAAAAAAATTATTTTCTGTGTTTGTGAATTGTGTGCGCAGTAGCCGCACGTGCATCAACAAAGTAGTGCCAAGCGTGCGCCTGTGTCATAAGTAAAGGGCCAGCTGGCTTGACCGTTAAAGGGTTCTGTAACCCCCAAAGTACACTCCAAACCAAAAAAAAATATATTTTCTGTGTTTGTGACTTGTGTGCACTGTGGCTGCACGTGCATCAACAAAGGAGCAGCGCCAAGCGTGCGCCTGTGTCCCATAAGTAAAGAGCCGGCTGGCTCATTTCTTAAAGGGTGGTGTAACCCACAAAGTGCACTATTCTCCAGCAAAAATAAAAAAATATTTTCTGTGTTTGTGTGCGCTTTAGCCGCACGTATATATATCAATATAACATAAATGGAGGACCAAACTTTCTCTGATAAAAATAAAATAGGGAAAGATCAAGAACCACTTCCTACTAGTGCTGTTGCTGCTGCTGGGAGTTGTTCATCATCCCAGAGAGGAAGTAGGAACATCACTACTTTTACTAAACAATTGACCCTCCAACAGTCCCTAGCGATGAGGATGAAGTACGACAGCAGTCATCCTGAAGCAAAACGTATAACTGAGGCCTTGACTGCTATGTTGGTGTTAGACGTGCGTCCGGTATCCGACATTAGTGCAGTGGGATTTAGACAATTGATGGAGGTAGTGTGTCCTCGGTTCCAAATCCCGTCTAGATTCCACCTGCATCCTCAAAGCAGCAGCGACAAGCGTGCGTCTGTCTGTTAAAGGGTGGTGACACCCTCAAAGTGTGCTACACAAACAATTAAAATATTGTTCTTTTTTTTTCTGTCTTTGTGAAATGTGTGGGCTGTAGCCGCACCTGCATCCTTAAAGCAGCAGCGACAAGCGTGCGTCTGTCTGTTAAAGGGTGGTGTAACTCTCAAAGTGCTCCAAAAAATAAAAAACTATTTTTTTTATGTGTTTGTGACTTGTGTGCGATGTAGCCGCACTTGCATCCTCAAAGCAGCAGCGACAAGCGTGCGTCTGTCTGTTAAAGGGTGGTGACACCCTCAAAGTGTGCTACACAAACAATAAAAATATTCTTCTTTTTTCTGTCTTTGTGAATTGTGTGGGCTGTAGCCGCACCTGCATCCTTAAAGCAGCAGCGACAAGCGTGCGTCTGTCTGTTAAAGGGTGGTGACACCCTCAAAGTGTGCTACACAAACAATTAAAATATTGTTCTTTTTTTTTCTGTCTTTGTGAATTGTGTGGGCTGTAGCCGCACTTGCATCCTCAAAGCAGCAGCGACAAGCGTGCGTCTGTCTGTTAAAGGGTGTTGTAACTCTCAAAGTGCTCCAAAAAATCAAAAATTTTTTTTTAATGTGTTTGTGACTTGTGTGCGATGTAGCCACACTTGCATCCTCAAAGCAGCAGCGACAAGCGTGCGTCTGTCTGTTAAAGGGTGGTGACACCCTCAAAGTGTGCTACACAAACAATTAAAATATTGTTATTTTTTCTGTCTTTGTGAATTGTGTGGGCTGTAGCCGCACCTGCATCCTTAAAGCAGCAGCGACAAGCGTGCGTCTGTCTGTTAAAGGGTGGTGACACCCTCAAAGTGTTCTACACAAACAATTAAAATATTGTTCTTTTTTTTCGGTCTTTGTGAAATGTGTGGGCTGTAGCCGCACCTGCATCCTTAAAGCAGCAGCGACAAGCGTGCGTCTGTCTGTTAAAGGGTGGTGACACCCTCAAAGTGTGCTACACAAACAATTAAAATATTGTTCTTTTTTTTTCGGTCTTTGTGAAATGTGTGGGCTGTAGCCGCACCTGCATCCTTAAAGCAGCAGCGACAAGCGTGCGTCTGTCTGTTAAAGGGTGGTGACACCCTCAAAGTGTGCTACACAAAGAATAAAAATATTCTTCTTCTTTTTTCTGTCTTTGTGAATTGTGTGGGCTGTAGCCGCACTTGCATCCTCAAAGCAGCAGCGACAAGCGTGCGTCTGTCTGTTAAAGGATTACATCGGTGACAGCATCCAAGTAGGCATGTCAGACAGTCCGTACCTGTACTGGCAGGAAAAAGAAGCAATTTGGAGGTCCCTGTACAAACTGGCTCTATTTTACCTGAGTTGCCCCCCCTCCAGTGTGTACTCCGAAAGAGTGTTTAGTGCAGCCGGGAACCTTGTTAGCGAAAGGCGTAGGAGGTTGCTTCCACAAAATGTGGAGAAGATGATGTTCATAAAATGAATGATCAACTCTTCCAGGGAGACCAGCCTCCAGAACGTACAGAGGGACCTGTGGTTCCAGCAGGGACGAATCAATACTCTGTGAGGATGAGGATGTACATAACACTGAAGAGGGTGAGGAATCTGTGGATGAGGAGGATGAGGACGACTTCTTGCCTCCGTAGAGCCAGTTTGTGCAGGGACAGATTAATTGCCAGCTTGTTTTGTGGGGGCCCAAACGAACCAATCATTTC
The DNA here is from genome assembly GCA_031769625.1 of Taudactylus pleione. Lineage (NCBI taxonomy): Eukaryota > Metazoa > Chordata > Amphibia > Anura > Myobatrachidae > Taudactylus > Taudactylus pleione. The sequence goes on along the minus strand of JAUIMM010000148.1, from coordinate 5,443,863 downwards.
AGCCACAGTTGTGTGGCAGACCCTGGCGCTGAAATGATTGGTTTGTTAAAGTGTGCATGTCCTGTTTATACAACATAAGGGTGGGTGGGAGGGCCCAAGGACAATTCCATCTTGCACCTCTTTTTTTTCTTTGCATTATGTACAGTTTGGGGCCTAGTTTTTCAATGCCATCCTGTCTGCCACTGCAGTTTCACGCCTAGATGGGTCACGTGTTTGTGCCGCCCACTCGTGTCGCTTAGCATAGTCATCCAGCTACCTCGGTGCAACCTTTTGGACATAAAAACACTATTGTGAGGTGTGAGGTATTCAGAATAGACTGGAAATGAGTGGAAATTAAGGTTATTGAGGTTAATAATAGCATAGGAGCAGAAAAACCTACAAATTCTGTGATTTTAGCTGTTTTTATGCTTTTTTTCAAAAAAATACAGATCCAAAACACAAAACCCAGAACCCAAAACACGGAAGGGTGGTTTTGGCAAAACCAATCCAGATCCAAAACACGAAGAAAGATCCAGATCCAAAACCAAAACACAAAACACGAAAAGTGACCGGTGCACACCCCTAATATATATATATATACTGGATACTTATTGTAAATAATCTGGGTAAATACATGTAATTGCTGGTGGTTGGTCTCTTGCTTGGATGCCTGACTGAGTAAAGATAGGATAGTTCTTGGGTAAATGAAAGTACATTAGGGATTTGGCATACAGTGATGTCTGTTCTGTTCACTCAGTGGTGGGCTGAACCGGGATGTGAAAATGTCACTATGCAAGTGTGTAAGCAGTGTCTGGCGGGTCGGCGTCCCGTATCCCCCAGGTGCACTTACTTACCCTCTGCGTCCTTTCTGTACACCTCCGGGTGTACTCAAAGTCTTCTGCTCTGTCCTCCTGGTCTCCGATGTCCTGCGCTTGTGAGTGAGATGCAGTCCACACTGTGTCCTGCGAGACTTCCAGGTGTCTTGTGTCGCGTGATCTAGTGGCACCCGAGCTCAGCAGGATTGACAGCGGCTCTACTCGCTCTGTCACGAGTAGACTCCGGATTCCTTATTAGGCATCTAACGGTCTCTGCGGTGGGCTATGAGGTCTATGGATGTGTAACTCCGACAAGTATCGGCCTTCCGAGCCTTTCTCAAGGAGTGAAGGTGTGCGCCATCTTGCATGTGGTATCCCTATATAAAGGGAAATCCTGGTGGGCACCATTTTGGTTGTGGCGTGTGCAAATTTATAGGTCACAGCCATGTTAAGTTAGGTTCATGATACACGGTGGCCATCTTTGTTAAGGGAACCTTATTAATTTGGATCCCTTATGGGTGTCTTTTGTGTTGTGGCCCTCTTTGTTAAGGGAATTATGATAATCAACAGCCATCTTGGTTAGGGGAAAGGCAAGTTTTTATTATATCAATCATTCTCTTGTACCTATATGTTGCTGTATTATGTATTGCTGCTTATTCCTTAACAATGACTGCTTTAATTTCATTTTCTACATTTAATCCAAGTGTTTTAAATGTTTTCATGGTAAAGATCCATTTTAATTCTTCTCTATTCAAAGTTTTTTCAAAGTGCCCATCTCTCCAGTTTTTATTGCTGTACATAACCCTACAAATTTCAGTCCTTTAGGATCTTTATTGTGTACCTCTTTGAAGTATAATGACAAATTGTGTGTGTCAAGACCTTTTTTCATATTTCTGATATGTTCAGACATTCTTGTGCTCAGTTTTCTGGTGGTGCATCCTATATATTGTAGGCCGCAGGGGCATTCTGCCATGTACATCATCCCAGTGCTGTTACAAGTGACATGTTGTCTGATATTATGCACAATATTGGTTTGATATGATTGGAATTTCTCTACTCGTTTGATGATGTAACCGTTCATGCAGTATTGGCAGTTACCACATTGGTAGAAACCTGCTCTCAATTTGGTTTGATATAGGGTAGTATGTGTAGGTGTGTTTTTCTTGTGGTTTCTCTCGAGTTTTTGTTTCAAATCCTTTACTTTTTTATATATTATCTTCAGGCAATCTGGTAGTATATCTGCTAAAATCTCGTCTTCAAGTAATTTGTGCCAATGTTTCCCTAGGATCTGCTTCAATTTGTTTGTGTCCTGGTTGTATTGGGTTATGAAAGCAGTCTTGTAGGGGTTTGTCGTCTCTTCCTATTTCTGTGTGTATGTGAGTAATATTTCTCTCTCTATCCCTTCTATTTTGCGGAATGCTGTATCTATTATATTTGGATTGTATTAATTCTCTAAGAATTTATTCTTTAGTTCCTGACCTTGGGTTTGGTATTGTTCTAATTGTGAACAATTTTGTCTTATCCTTGTGAATTGGCCTAACGGTATGTTTTGTAGCCAGTTTCTGTGGTGCCCACTATCTGATTGGATAAAACTATTGACATCTACAGGTTTATTGAATGTTTTGTGTGTATTTAATTTTTGTCTATGTAGAGTCTGATGTCTAGGACATTGACATTGGATTTGCTCTATTCAGTAGTGAATACCAAATGACGGTCATTGTTATTTATGTGTTGTAGGAATTCTTTCAGTGATGTCTCATCCCCCTTCCATATGAATATGATATTGTCTAAAAAACCTTTTCCAGAGGACTAGATTTGCACCATACTCATGGCCTTACCAGATGTTTTAGTCTTCCCATAAGCTCACAAATAAATTTGCGTAACTTGGCGCAAATCTAGTCCCCATCGTGGTACCAATGGTTTGGCGGAAGTACTGTCCCTCGAACCAAAAATAATTATGTTTCAAGATGTATCTGATAGCTTGTAGATTGAATTCAATCTTCTCTGATTGCATCGTATCGTCTTTAGTTAAGTAGTGTTTTGTGGATTCTATTCTTGTTCATGGTTTATTATGGTGTACAAAGAAGTGACATCACTCATACATAACTACTGGTCCTCTTCCCATTTGATGTCCTTAAGTGTCCTTAGTATATCTGTTGTATCCTTAAGATGTGATTTTTGTTCTGTAACAAGGGGTTGTAAGAAAATGTCTATGTATCTGGATAAGTTTGATGATATGGAATCTATCCCTGAAATAATTGGGCGTCCTGGAGGTTTCTCTTTGTCTTTGTGTACTTTAGGTAAGTAATAGAATACGGGAATGACAGGATGTTTGTTGTTGAGATATTCATGCTCTTTTTTTTTTTTTAATTAAAACTGGACTAACTTTTTTACAAGCCTGGTGAGTGCCCCTCTTTCTTTTGTTTTACATATATATATATATATATATATATATTTATATATATACATAATATCCTCCAACCCGGCATCGCAGGGTTGGTGAAATCCAACAACGATGGCTGCCGGTCGGCATTTCCGACCAGCGTATCAGCGTTTCCGATCCCATCACAAAAAAACTGTCGCAGATTTATGGGGACCTTTATTTGTAATTGTGGTAATAGAGACACACATCTTTCATTTTTGAATAAGTGCTTTCCAGACAAGGTAGAAGTGTTATTTTTGCCACACATGGTTTAGAATATACATGGAGGCTGCAAAACGGCACCATAATAGAGCAATGTTGATTTTTTTTTTTTTACTGAAAAGTTCAATAGTACTAAGCCCCATTAAATATTATTTTAATGATACCTTTCACTTTTATATACAGTATCTACTGATACATAACCAGAAGATTTTTATACTTGCAACCTGATGAAATCGGACACCTTTCTTCTGCTCTCTGAATTTCCCTCATTCTGTGATCCATCTGAGTACTCACATTCCTTTCCCTGGACCTTGCTTATGATGTTGCAAATCAGTCACACCCCTGCTGTGTGCTTCTGCCGGAGAGCACAGGTAGACCATATTAATTGCTGATCTCCCTTTGATGTTACTCCGGGCCATGCTCAGATGAGGAGTTGCCTACAGGGAGCCAGATACTTGTCAGCAGGGTCTAGGAGAGAGCGTGGAATCCATCGCTGTTACAGTCCGACACATGCTGGCCCAAAAACATTAAAATTATATTGACCCAGGCAACCTGCCTCCTGGCCCAGCCTGTCCCTGCCTCCGATCCTCAATTTTACTGTGGGGGCTGGGCTGAACCTGGGCTTGTGCTGCACTGCACTGCCCTAGAGTACTGCTGGGAGTACGGGGGTGAGGGGTGGGGCCGCATGACATCACAACATCGCTCGGTGCTCTTCTGGTACATGTTTTTCAGAGGCTCTGTAGGCTTGGTGCTAGGCTCCGTTACTCTGCTTCTGAAAAACATGCTCCTGCTCTTCTTGTCCTTGTAAAACATTGCCTTTATGATGGTCAGGGCTGGATTTCGGGGGGGCCCGACAAAAGTGTGGCGATGGCTGCGATGTCTGCTCCTTCCACCATTTGCACACCCTCTGCAAGTGCTGGAAGGAGCACCCACAGTCCACTTGCTGATATTCAAATTGAAGATGTCACTGTTGAAGTACAACAGGATGAGGATATTGGTTTAACTAGCACTGAGTAGGAAGTTGGCGAGGAGGATTCTGATGGTGAAGTGCTTTGTTTAAATCAGGCACCTGGGGAGACAGCTGTTGTCTCTGGGATGAAAAAGCCCATCATGGTCATGCCTGGGCAGAAGACAAAACATTCCACCTCTTTGGTCTGGAAATATTTCTATCCAAATTCGGAAAACAACTGTCTTGCCATATGTACCATATGAAAAGATGGAATAAGTAGGGGTAGGGACATTAACCACCTAGGAACATCCTCCCTTATACGTCACCTGCAGCGCATTCATAAAAAGTTTCTTTCAAGTTCAGAAACTGTGGCTAAGACCGTAAGCAGTCCAGAGACACCTAAATCCCATTTTCTTGTTGTATCCAAGTGCCTGCAAACCACACTGTCAAATCCCTCCTCACAAATTTCCTCCTCAGTCAGGATCGGAAGTAGTCCTGCAGGCCATGTCACTGGCATGACTGACTCTCCTATCTGGGATTCCTCAGGAGGATCCTGCATTGCTACACCAACTGCTGCCACTGCTGCTGTTGCTGCTGCTGGGAGTCATTCATCATCCCAGAGAGGATGTAGGAACACCGCTAATTCTTTTACTAAGCAATTGACCCTCCAACAGTCCTTAGCGAGGAGGATGAAGTACAACAGCAGTCATCCTGAAGCAAAGCAGATAACTGAGGCCTTGACAGCTATGTTGGTGTTAGACTTGCATCCAGTATCCGCCATTAGTGCAGTGGGATTTAGACAATTGATGGAGGTAGTGTGTCCCCAGTACCAAATCTCATCTAGATTCTACTTCACTAGGCAGGCGATACCGAGACTGTACAGAAACGTCAGAAAAAGTGTCCTCAGTGTCCTAAAAAATGTGGTTGTACCCAATATCCACTTAACCATGGACATGTGGACAAGTGGAACAGGACAGACTAAAGACTATATGACTGTGACAGCCCACTGGGTAGATGTATGGCCTTATGCAGAAACAACAGCAGCGTCACCAGTAGCAGCATCTCAAAAATGCCAGCTCGTTCCAAGGCAGGCTATGCTGTGTATCACCGGTTTAAGTAAGAGGCACACCACCGACAACCTCTTAGAGAAACTGAGGGAAATCATTGCCCAATGGCTTACCCCACTTAGACTCTCCTGGGGATTTGTGATATCTGACAATGCCACCAATATTGTGCGGGCATTACATCTGGGCAAATTCCAGCACGTCCCATGTTTTGCTCACACAATAAATTTGGTGGTGCAGAATTTTCTGAAAAACGATAGGAGCATGCAGGAGATGCTTTGGGTGGCCCAAAAAATGTCAGGCCACTTTTGCCATTCAGCATATGCGTGCTGAAGACTAGAGTGCCAGCAAACACTCTTGAACCTGCCCCAACATCACCTGAAGCAAGAGGTTGTGATGCGGTGGAACTCAACCCTCTATATGCTTCAGAGGAAGGAGGATCAGCAAAAGACCATTCAAGCCTATGCATCCACATATGACATAGGCAAAGGAGGGGGTATGCACCTGACTCAAGTACCATGTAAGGTTCTCCAGCCCTTCGAACTAGCCACACGTGAAATCAGTTCAGACACTGCCAGCTTGAGTCAGGTCATTCTCCTCATCAGGCTTTTGCAGAAGCAGCTGGAGAAAGTGAAGGAGGAGCTAAGATGGAGCGATTCCGCTCGGCATGTGGGACTTGTGGATGAAGCCCTTCATTCGCTTTGCCAGGATTCGAGGGTGGTCAATCTGTTGAAATCAGACCACTACATTTTGGCCACTGTGCTCGATCCTAGGTTTAAAGCCTACATGGTATCTCTCTTTCCAGCTGATACAAGCCTGCAGAGGTGCAAAGACCTGCTGGTGAAAACACTGTCAACTGAAGTGGAACATGACATGTCAACAGCTCCTTCTTCATTTTCTCCCGCAACTGGGGCTGCCAGGAAACAACTTAGGTATCCTAAGCAACCCGCTGGTGGTGATGCAGGGCAGACAGGACCAAGTTTTGACATCTGGTCTGGACTGAAGGACCTGCCAACAATTTCTGACATGTCTACTGTCACTGTATATGATACTGTCACCATTGACAGAATGGTGGAGGATTACATCATTGACAGCATCCAAGTGGGCATGTCAGACAGTCCGTACTTGTACTGGCAGAAAAAGAGGCAATTTGGAGGCCCCTGGACAAACTGGCTCTATTTTACCTAAGTTGTCCCCCCACCAGTGTGTACGAAAGAGTGTTTAGTGCAGCCGGAAATCTTGTTTAGCAAAAGGCCTTGGAAGTTGCTTCCACAAAATGTGGAGAAGATGCTGTTCATCAAAATGAATTATCAATTCTTCCAGGGAGAACAGCCTCCAGAAAGTACAGAGGGACCTGTGGTGGTGGATTCCAGCAGGGACAAATTAATACTCTGTGTGGATGAGGATATACACAACACTGAAGAGGGTGAGGAATCGGTGGATGAGGAAGATGAGGACGACATCTTGCCTCCGTTGAGCCAGTTTGTGCAGGGACAGATTAATTGCCAGCTTGTTTTGTGGGGGCCCAAACGAACCAATCATTTCAGCCACAGTCATGTGGCAGACCCTGGCGCTGCAATGATTGGTTTGTTAAAGTGTGCATGTCCTGTTTATACAATATAAGGGTGGGAGGGTCTAAGGACAATTCCATCTTGCAGCTCTTTTTTTTCTTTTCATTATGTACTGTTTGGGGCCTAGTTTTTCAAACTGCCATCCTGTCTGTCACTGCAGTGTCACTCCTAGATGGGCCACGTGTTTGTGAAACTGAGGGAAATCATTGCCCAATGTATGAATACCCTGAAGACGATGTATTAAATTGACATCGAAACATTGGCATATAACCTGCATCTGTGGTTCTTTTCATAAACCTGAGTGCCGTTGCACATTGTTATTATATATATATATATATATATATATATATATACACACACACAATACAGTGCATTGTACAAACATAGGAGATGTTTCAAGACCTTGGCTGACCTTTTCTTTAGGGTACTGTACAAAAATATAGTGCTATTGATTCTATGAGGGAGGGGGGCCCCAAACCAATATCATGCCTAGGGCCCCATGAAGTCTAAATCCAGCTTTGATTGCCCTGCATCATTTGCCTCTAGCAGAAATCTTTGTGATAGTTAGAGCCAAATGGGGCAGAGCAATGCTCATATTTTTGAGTGTAAGCATAGGGACTGACCAGAAGGGGAGAACATGACGCGGTTGGTCAGCTTGACAAATTATTGCAATATTTTGGAACTAAGGGGTCTATTTACTAAGCAGTGTTAGGAGACAGAGTGAAAAGTGATAAAAAAGTGATAAGGTGCCAGCGAATCAGCTCCAAACTGTCATCTCACAGCCAGTGTTTGAAAAATGACAGTTGGGAGCTGATTGGCTGGCACTTTATCACTTTTCACTATGTCTCCTAACACTGCTTAGTAAATAGACCCCTAACATTCCCTGAATTTAAATATATTACAGTTTGGAATATAATCCGAGATTGTATGATTTTTTTTAGAGAGAGACTCAGTTCCACTAGGTATGGTTTCATAATAATGTTTAAGTTATAATATAGCAGTTTCTTTATTTCTACACTTACCACCATGTTCGTTGACATTAAGATCACAGTACTAAAACACTTGCCTGTCTATAGCCGAACCAGTTACTTACACCAGTCATACACAGAAAACCACCGATATTTACTTCTGTGCACTGACTAGTAGATAGCAACTTTCTTTATTATTAGTTGCATAAAATTAGGTTGCTGTTAACGTATCACTGGTGACTCATAGGGCCTCATTCTGAGATTCTGAGTTGCACACAAAAGCAAATGCAGCAGTGTGTTATGGCGGTCACCCACTCAGCGCCCATGAGCAACCATCACTTTTCTACCAACTTTCTGATACTGAGAAAAAACATGGCGTACTGTAGTGAAATGATGAATCTGGTGGCAATAACCCAAACAATACTGAACCATGATATATATTAACTATTGTACATAAGATAGTAAAAATAATAACAATTATTTATTGATACATCATAAAGAATATATACAGATCACTTAGAAGATAATGTCATATGTATAAAAAAAAAGACATAGGTGTAAAATAGTGCAATTGTCACTAATGAATGAAAATGAAGTGGGCACCTGGATTATATATGAATTCCAGGGCAGAGTGAGTCTCCCCAAATTATTGGTATTACCAATAAGGATGCAAGGAAAAGCTTGTTCCTAATGGTGTGATGTGGCATGGTGGAAATATCCGGATTAATAGTGGTCTTTTCACAGCAGCCTGTGCAGACATGTCCAGGAGTGGGCATCATGTAATTTACCAGAGTGTTGCAGATGCTGGGTGCCAAACAAATGGAAGATGATCCAATACCACATGCAATGGAGGATGCAGGTGTGGATGCAAAATACTTGCAGAGGCAATATCCGTGTGGTGAATTAAAGTATATAAAAGGTGAGCTCCATAGCTTTCCAAGGTGTTCCCCAATAATAAATACAGCCTTTCTCTGATAAAATTACCATCTTCAGAGAACTCCGCATCCCCCTTGCGCAGCAGAGCCATGCATGGTATAACATACAGGGAGTGTGGCCTTGAGGGAAATCCATCCGGGTGCGTGCCCAGCATCTCCGGAGAAAAGTGCCTGCACCGTTGGCTCCTCATCTGTGACAAGAGCTGGGTGCAGCAGGAGAATGTCACACTGCAGCACCCGGCTCCTGTCACTGCAGAGGAGTCAGCATTTTGGTGTCACTCCCTCTGAGGTTCGGCCTGCACCCCTCGCACTCCCTTAGCAACACCACTGGTAATCTGGCTATGCGGTATTTCATGTACAATCAAACAATTGCAGTACAAACTGTCTTAATTTGGTGGTTAAAGATTTTATATAACCATATGATATATGGTGTGCACATGCCTCAGAAAACTCTTTTGATAGCTCACTGGAATGTTTTGAAATGTTACAACCTAACCTGCAGGTAGGTGAATGCCGCAAATGATGTCCTATCGGTTGCTGTGACCCTCAGCACAGGTGGTATCCCTTGATATCCTGGAAAATATATGCAACTTGGTACAATCCTATTCAGGGGTTCCAATAAATCCTGTGTCCTTTCAAATGGGTATATTAGGACAAGCAGGCTGCTTGATGATATAGATGAAACTCCAGAGCGTGCTGTAATAAATCAATCCGAGTTCTGTGTGCACTGGGAAGGTGTGACTAACGCATTTCCCTTTATCCAACAGCTTCGTCAGAGGCATGCTTGTCCTAATATACCCATTTGAAAGGACACAGGATTTATTGGAACCCCTGAATAGGATTGCACCAAGTTGCATATATTTTCCAGGATATCAAGGGATACCACCTGTGCTGAGGTTCACAGCAACCGATTTGACATCATTTGCAGCATTCACCTACCTGCAGGTTAGGTTGTAACATTTCAAAACATTCCAGAGAGCTATCAAGAGTTGTCCGAGGCATGTGCACACCATATATCATATGGTTATATTGAATCTTTAACCACCGAATATCTATTTGTCGGGACTTTTTTGAACCAATTATATTGCCATTCGTATTTATGAAGATCCATCTGTGTGCGAATTTTATCTATTAATTTTAGACATTAAATTTATCATTATTTATTTCATCTCCCACTGTATTCATTTACATTTCTTATATATTATTTATGATTGAATTCCGTTTATTTATTTTTCATTAATATTTAGATTGTGCTAATTTTTGTATTTGTATATTTGTTTTATTCATATCAGATGACTTCTGATTTTTGTTATCTGCATCTCTTTCCTATTTATATTTCTGTGCCACATTTTCTATGGGACTGACAGCGCAGTCTCTGTTTCTCTATTCACTTCCAAACAAACTGTCTTAATTGTCTTTCTTCAACTTCGGGGGACACAGCTAACCTTGGGTGCTGCTGCTAGATTAGGCACTCATTTATCATTTTTAAAACAGTTAAATTACAGGTTTCTGCCCTACTTTACTTCTACACCAATCCCTCCTCATCCAGGTTTTCTCACTACACTCTTCAAGAGGAAAGTAGATATTTCTGAGATTCTGAATTCTCTTCACCACCCTTTGTTTCTCCGGTAGTTCTATGCAAACTAAATTTGATCCTACTGGTGTTAAAGTGAACCATTTATACATCTAGACCAGTAATTCTCAAACCCAGTCTTGAAGACATGCTAATAATGCATGTTTTCCATATCGTCTTGCTGGTGCACAGGCATATTCATTACTGACTGACACAATTTAAAAGATCCACAGGTGGTTCTAATTATTTCACTAGTGATTCTAGTGAATGCAAACAAACAATTGCAAAATGAATTAAAGCTAATTAGGCTTAGTTCTCTGCGGCTAGTCTTTTTCCTCATAAAATTACAGACCATCTGACCAAATTGGCGGAGAGGTTGCATGGAGTCTCGGTTTTTGCAGTTGTGCCAGAGAGCAATCTGGTCCATACATATGGTACTTTTACCAAATTCTACAGGTTCATTGACTTTATAATTTATATCCACGGAACCAACTTTGGGCAGAATGCTTTGTGCTTTGTGGACAGCTTTTTCTGAGCACATCCTCCCTTAGAGATAGCCTTGGATTATCCCTAAGGTTAGCAGTGTTCCACAAAATGGAATTTTTATACTAAAGTTAAATCTATTTCTCTGATTCCATTTAGGTTATAAATATTCTATTGTTTGTCCATTTTCTGATTATTAGGTTAGTTGCAGTCAATCCCTCACTTTTACACTCTGATACAGTTTATTCACATTATTATTGTTCTTCATTGCACATTTCAGTATTTTACACATAATACAAACTTGAATATAATTAATTGTGTGTGCTGATTGCTGACTAGTTGCCTAGTAACAGACTTTTTTGTTCTTCCCTTGTGATCACAAGACTTGAAGACTCTAAATTAAACCATAATAAAACCTTACATTGTTTATTCACATTTTCACTTTATTAATGTAATATCTTTGGTTTGTACCTTGTACAACTGCACTTTAAACATAGTCCTAGATATCCACGTGCTGGATACAGGCTAAGGACTTGAGCGATTGGTTCACGCTTCACATGTGATTACAGGTCTTGTGTAATTATAGTTGTAGCTGAGCACTGGCTCTCAGGTCCTGATTATAGTATGTCAGGGCAGCATAATATTCTGTATTTAAACAATGAATTTTCATATGTATATTATTTTGAGTAAGTCGATATAAGACATATTTCAAATTTGCTTACAAGTCCTGGGAGTGCCTTTTGCTTCACTCTGTGTTTATATGCCTGTTGCCAGCATGCAGTGCAGAAAAGTTACGCTGAATAATAATAATAATACTAATAATACTAATAATAATAATAATAATAATTTAAATATTCCTAATGAGAGTGACACATCATTGAAGTGTTCAAAAGCTTACAGCACATGTAAAACACATATGAATGTTTAGAATATTACAATTTTAATTATAATTCTGCTTAATTTAATATCTGGTATGGAAACAATGACAGTTATACCACTGCATCTCAGGCCAATTAGATTTTTTATTGGTTTGCCTTCAGCAGGAAAATTTGTTTTTGAGGGTTGTGTTGATTGACTCATTAGGATTGATCAAAGATGGGTTTATAAGGCTGTCAGCAGCACTCACTCATTACCTTCCATGTTCTGTCATAAACCCATTATTCTGCTTGCCACTGACCCTGCTTGCTTTGACTACTTTTTCTCCCTTATGCTATTTTTTCTGCTAAATTACTCAACATTCTTGTCTGCTTGGATCTGTCCTTGGGAGGCAATTGAAAGACAGTTTCTAACACAACTAGCCATGAGTTATTCCTGTATTGTCATGTTCTTTGCTGTCGTATGCAACTCATTAATGTTAAAATTAGACCTTGTCCTATTTTGTCACTGCGCACACACACCAATATTTTATATATTTATACCGATATTTACAATAATTTGAAATGTTGAACTCGAGGGGAGCGGGACCGCCGACTATTGACTGACTGTGCAGCTGCGAGTGCCGCCTATATATTGCTATCTTCTATATCTGTTTGCGAAGGAGGGCACCCAGCCAAGTTGCCCTATATTAAGCAAGAGTGCCAAGTCTTCTTTATCGGTGTATATATATATATATATATATATATATATATATATACAATTTCCGAAAATCCGGCACTCGATAATGATAGTGCAACTGAGTGTGCTCGTGTGATTGTTAACATATGTTATGAGGGTCCCGAACAAAACGAGTCCCAACACGGCACTACTATTTCAAAGTTATTGTATTAAAGGTAGTTAATACATATCAATACTTGCAGCACATCTTCAACATGATAAACGGTACATCCACAGCATAATGTGCAACGTGACGTTTCGGGATCAAAAGACCCGTTCTCAAGCTGCTGTGTTCTGTAAGTGATCAAATGACTGATAAACAAGAAGAAAAAGTTTCTACTACACTTACCTATATCCTCTTCTAGCTGCGTATGTGCCAAACCCGGAGACCGGCCACGCTGTGTCGTCCGTCGGGTCTCACACCGATGACGTGAGCGTGATGCGTCAGGTAGTTGCTAGGCAACCCAGACGCTGTCTCCGGCTCCGGGATATGGCTACTAAATATCAACAATAGTGGAATGACAGGGTGTATGGATACGCTAGTAATTCCTAATGCCTTGTTTTATAATACTATATGTAAGGCAAAGTAACGGCATTATGCCGGGTTAAATGCAAGAGGAAAAATGTTTTATAAATGCCGAATGAGAGCCAGATAGAAGCTACCACAATACATGGGTCATAGTAAATTAATGTGCTAGTCGAGCAAGGGTGTAAAACTGGAAAAGCGGCATAAGTAAACCAAGAAGAGGTTAATTCTAATGCCTGACTAATCGGGCTGTAAAATGTGTGTCAGACGGCTAGATGCTGCAATGGTGAAATCAACAATAAATAGAGAGACAATTGATGAAAAAAGAAAAACATGTATGTAAAGACAAGGAATTGCTGAAAAAACCTCAAAAAAAAGTTCTAACTATGTCAAAAATGCTATTGTGCAAACGTCACTAAAAGGCATTCCAATTGATTTTTTCGTTCAGTCCCTTCGGTTGCAAAGTATTAAGTCTATATATCCACTGCGATTCCAATCTTAGGAGGATGGTGTTCCTGTCGCCTCCTCTCTTCAAAGGGGGTACTTGATCAATTATTTGATACCTAAGCAATGAGAGGGGATGGTGTTTCTGTTGGAAATGTTTGGCCACCGGTTGGTCCATTTGTCCTCCCGTGATGGCTTTATTAATAGCTGAGCGATGGAGGGCCATGCGTTCTTTAAAAGTCCTGCTGGTCATGCCCACATAAAACAAGCCGCACGGGCACGTTATGTAATAGATGACATATCTGGATGTGCAATTGAGAACATATTTAATATTAATGGAAACCCCCGTGTGTGGGTGGTTAAAGCTAGAACCGGTGATCAGATGGTTACATGTAACACACGATGGACATCGGTAGCATCCCGGTTTCTTCACTTGGCCAAAGATACCTGTAGGTTGGACATACTGTGTGACATCAGGTTTAACTAAAAAATCCCTTAGGTTTTTGCCCCTTTTATAGCAGGTCATAGGTCGAGTGTGCTGTATGCTACTCAGTGAGGAATCCGTGGAAATAATGGGCCACAGTGCCTTAGTTGCCCGTGGAATAATTGGGCTGGCTGTGGAAAACCGAGTGCTCCAGATAAATCTTTCCTGCTGCTGTGCTTGATTGGATTTTTGTAAGAGGCTATGCCTGTCCATCTGTAATACTTTGGCTTGATTTTCACGCAGTAAAGATAAACTGTATCCGCGTTGTAGAAATTTATTAACCACCACTTCTAGGGCCCCTGGTAATTCTTTGGGGTCGCTAGTTATTCTGGCCACTCGTAACATCTGTGACAATGGTAGTCCCTTTTTGAGCGCTTGGGGGTGATGGCTGCTTGCTTCCAAAAGGGAATTGCGGTCAGTTGTTTTATAATGCACCCTCGTGGATAATTTGCCCCCATTTAACTGTACTGTCACATCCAAAAAATTTATAGATGTTTTGCTGTATGTGTAAGTGAATTTTATAGGAGATGGTAATTTGTTGATACTTTCCATCATGAGTTGAAAGAGTTCCGGCCCTCCCTTCCATAAGATAAATAAGTCGTCTATGAAACGAGTGTACCAAACTATATATTGTGAAAAATCCTGTCTCTCAAAAAAGAATTGTTGTTCTTGTTGGAACATATATATGTTCGCGTAAGAAGGGGCCACGCTGGACCCCATTGCACATCCAGATTTTTGAAGATAGTATTGTCCATTATACATAAAATAATTCTTCACCAAAATGAGGCGTAGTAATTTTAGGAAGGTATCATGATCTAGACCTAATGGTGTATCCAATTGTGAAATAAAACTTCGCATTGCCTGGAGACCATCTGTGTGGGGAATAGATGTGTAAAGCGAGGAAACTTCCATCATACACATAATCACTGTATTATCCAGGTTAGTAAAATCTTCCAGTTTTTTTAAGAATGTGGTAGTATCCTTCAAGTAGGTCCGTTGTTTAGTGACATGCGGCTGCAATAATGCGTCCAAATATTCCGCTGTTGGTTGAAACAGTGATCCCCTGGCAGAGATGATGGGTCTGCCCGGGGGGTTGGATAAGCTCTTGTGCACCTTGGGAACCGTGTATAAGATAGGCACCACAGGATGCTCTGGATGTAATGCTCTTTGTTCCTTCGCAGTTATGTGGTTGTTGTGATAGGCCTCCTCTAATATGTTGTGCAATTCCTTGGAAAACTTTGCTGTTGGATCACCTGGTAATAATTCATATGTGTCCTTCTGTTTCAATTGTCTTTCTATTTCGGCCTTGTAGTCAGACATATTTTGGATCACTATACTTCCTCCCTTATCGGCGGGACGTATGGTGATGGTGTTGTCATTTTTTAATGTAGTTAGTGCCGCAAATTCCTGTTGGCTGAGATTCGGATATACCTTAGCTGGTGTCGCTGTGTATCTGCGAACGGAGTCATTGAGAAGACGAGTGTATGTTTTTATGGTGGAATTAGTAGACACGGGGTCGAATTTAGACTTTAGATGTTTTCTGATGGCAGGATGGATTGTCTCCTGATTTGTCAGCGTGTTTTCTGAGTTTTGATAGTGTTCTCGTAGTCTCAATTTTTTGGACATCTTATGTAAGTCCGTTTGCCATTCGAAAGAATTGTGTTTGTTTGTAGGGACAAACGAGAGTCCTTTGTTCAATAGATTTTCCTCAATACTAGTTAACGGTCTGGTGGATAAGTTGAAAACTAATTTTTCTTTTTGGATTTTGGCTTTGTGGATCCTCTCTGTTTGTCTCCCTCTTCGGGTAGGTTTGTACTTGTTTCGGCTCGCGCTCTTGTTCGTGCCCCTAAAGGGGGTCTCTGCGATATGTTCGGCTCGTCAGAATCCGCAACCACGAAATCACTATCGCTGTTGCTGGTATTCTGTTCTTTATTAGATCTATCGTGTCTTTGGCGCCAAGTGGGTCGATGAGGAAATTTGCCAAAATTACCTGGTAGTTCTGCTCCTATAATCCATCTGTACACGCGATGCTCCTCGTAGTCAGCTTGTACTGTTGTTAATTTGGATCTTTTGAATTTTAATAGATCTTTTCTATAATTTTCTATTTGTTGATTCAATTTAAGCCACCATGAGGTGTTGTTCGGTTCCTGTAATTTGGTTTCATATTTAATTCTGAGATCCTCTATTTTTGTTCGTACAGTTTTTAACTCTTTTCCTGCTTCCTCAATGACAAGTAACATCAAGTCAAAACTGCATTTGTTCAATACTGAAATCCAACGTCTGCAAAATTCTGGATTCATCCGTCCGATTGTGGGAATATTCTTGACTCTAAATCCCCTTGGAATCAACTTTTGGCGGAAATAATCCGATAACGTGGATCCGTGTAATAAATAATCGATTTCCCTCTTGCGTATTTTTAACAATTGATGATATACTTCCTCCGCTGTATCGTCTGCTTGTAATGTTGTAATATTTTCCTCAAACAGGATTTGATTTGCTTCTGCTTCTGTGAAGCTAAGTGTATCTCCATGTTGCAATGAAAAACCCATGAAATTGGATGCATCTTTTGGTGGTATTTCAGCCTGGTCCATACTGCCTGTATGTTCCTGTAAAGCAGCTGATATGGGATGTTGGTAATAGTATTAGTGAAATTAAGTGCTGTTGGTGCCTGGATACTTGGAGTCCAAAAAGTACTCCGGTTACACAATTTCCGAAAATCCGGCACTCGATAATGATAGTGCAACTGAGTGTGCTCGTGTGATTGTTAACATATGTTATGAGGGTCCCGAACAAAACGAGTCCCAACACGGCACTACTATTTCAAAGTTATTGTATTAAAGGTAGTTAATACATATCAATACTTGCATCACATCTCAACATGATAAACGGTACATCCACAGCATAATGTGCAACGTGACGTTTCGGGATCAAAAGACCCGTTCTCAAGCTGCTGTGTTCTGTAAGTGATCAAATGACTGATAAACAAGAAGAAAAAAGTTTCTACTACACTTACCTATATCCTCTTCTAGCTGCGTATGTGCCAAACCCGGAGACCGGCCACGCTGCGTCGTCCGTCGGGTCTCACACCGATGAAGTGAGCGTGATGCGTCAGGTAGTTGCTAGGCAACCCAGACGCTGTCTCCGGCTCCGGGATATGGCTACTAAATATCAACAATAGTGGAATGACAGGGTGTATGGATACGCTAGTAATTCCTAATGCCTTGTTTTATAATACTATATGTAAGGCAAAGTAACGGCATTATCCCTCATAACATATGTTAACAATCACACGAGCACACTCAGTTGCACTATCATTATCGAGTGCCGGATTTTCGGAAATTGTGTAACCGGAGTACTTTTTGGACTCCAAGTATCCAGGCACCAACAGCACTTAATTTCACTAATACTATTACCAACATCCCATATCAGCTGCTTTACAGGAACATACAGGCAGTATGGACCAGGCTGAAATACCACCAAAAGATGCATCCAATTTCATGGGTTTTTCATTGCAACATGGAGATACACTTAGCTTCACAGAAGCAGAAGCAAATCAAATCCTGTTTGAGGAAAATATTACAACATTACAAGCAGACGATACAGCGGAGGAAGTATATCATCAATTGTTAAAAATACGCAAGAGGGAAATCGATTATTTATTACACGGATCCACGTTATCGGATTATTTCCGCCAAAAGTTGATTCCAAGGGGATTTAGAGTCAAGAATATTCCCACAATCGGACGGATGAATCCAGAATTTTGCAGACGTTGGATTTCAGTATTGAACAAATGCAGTTTTGACTTGATGTTACTTGTCATTGAGGAAGCAGGGAAAGAGTTAAAAACTGTACGAACAAAAATAGAGGATCTCAGAATTAAATATGAAACCACATTACAGGAACCGAACAACACCTCATGGTGGCTTAAGTTGAATCAACAAATAGAAAATTATAGAAAAGATCTATTAAAATTCAAAAGATCCAAATTAACAACAGTACAAGCTGACTACGAGGAGCATCGCGTGTACAGATGGATTATAGGAGCAGAACTACCAGGTAATTTTGGCAAATTTCCTCATCGACCCACTTGGCGCCAAAGACGCGATAGATCTAATAAAGAACAGAATACCAGCAACAGCGATAGTGATTTCGTGGTTGCGGATTCTGACGAGCCGAACATATCGCAGAGACCCCCTTTAGGGGCACGAACAAGAGCGCGAGCCGAAACAAGTACAAACCTACCCGAAGAGGGAGACAAACAGAGAGGATCCACAAAGCCAAAATCCAAAAAGAAAAATTAGTTTTCAACTTATCCACCAGACCGTTAACTAGTATTGAGGAAAATCTATTGAACAAAGGACTCTCGTTTGTCCCTACAAACAAACACAATTCTTTCGAATGGCAAACGGACTTACATAAGATGTCCAGAAAATTGAGACTACGAGAACACTATCAAAACTCAGAAAACACGCTGACAAATCAGGAGACAATCCATCCTGCCATCAGAAAACATCTAAAGTCTAAATTCGACCCCGTGTCTACTAATTCCTCCATAAAAACATACACTCGTCTTCTCAATGACTCCGTTCGCAGATACACAGCGACACCAGCTAAGGTATATCCGAATCTCAGCCAACAGGAATTTGCGGCACTAACTACATTAAAAAATGACAACACCATCACCATACGTCCCGCCGATAAGGGAGGAAGTATAGTGATCCAAAATATGTCTGACTACAAGGCCGAAATAGAAAGACAATTGAAACAGAAGGACACATATGAACTATTACCAGGTGATCCAACAGCAAAGTTTTCCAAGGAATTGCACAACATATTAGAGGAGGCCTATCACAACAACCACATAACTGCGAAGGAACAAAGAGCATTACATCCAGAGCATCCTGTGGTGCCTATCTTATACACGGTTCCCAAGGTGCACAAGAGCTTATCCAACCCCCCGGGCAGACCCATCATCTCTGCCAGGGGATCACTGTTTCAACCAACAGTGGAATATTTGGACGCATTATTGCAGCCGCATGTCACTAAACAACGGACCTACTTGAAGGATACTACCACATTCTTAAAAAAACTGGAAGATTTTACTAACCTGGATAATACAGTGATTATGTGTACGATGGATGTTTCCTCGCTTTACACATCTATTCCCCACACAGATGGTCTCCAGGCAATGCGAAGTTTTATTTCACAATTGGATACACCATTAGGTCTAGATCATGATACCTTCCTAAAATTACTACGCCTCATTTTGGTGAGGAATTATTTTATGTATAATGGACAATACTATCTTCAAAAATCTGGATGTGCAATGGGGTCCAGCGTGGCCCCTTCTTACGCGAACATATATATGTTCCAACAAGAACAACAATTCTTTTTTGAGAGACAAGATTTTTCACAATATATAGTTTGGTACACTCATTTCATAGACGACTTATTTATCTTATGGAAGGGAGGGCCGGAACTCTTTCAACTCATGATGGAAAGTATCAACAAATTACCATCTCCTATAAAATTCACTTACACATACAGCAAAACATCTATACATTTTTTGGATGTGACAGTACAGTTAAATGGGGGCAAATTATCCACGAGGGTGCATTATAAAACAACTGTCCGCAATTCCCTTTTGGAAGCAAGCAGCCATCACCCCCAAGTGCTCAAAAAGGGACTACCATTGTCACAGATGTTACGAGTGGCCAGAATAACTAGCGACCCCAAAGAATTACCGGGGGCCCTAGAAGTGGTGGTTAATAAATTTCTACAACGTGGATACAGTTTATCTTTACTGCGTGAAAATCAAGCCAAAGTATTACAGATGGACAGGCATAGCCTCTTACAAAAATCCAATCAAGCACAGCAGCAGGAAAGATTTATCTGGAGCACTCGGTTTTCCACAGCCAGCCCAATTATTCCACGGGCAACTAAGGCACTGTGGCCCATTATTTCCACGGATTCCTCACTGAGTAGCTAACAGCACACTCGACCTATGACCTGCTATAAAAGGGGCAAAAACCTAAGGGATTTTTTACTTAAACCTGATGTCACACAGTATGTCCAACCTACAGGTATCTTTGGCCAAGTGAAGAAACCGGGATGCTACCGATGTCCATCGTGTGTTACATGTAACCATCTGATCACCGGTTCTAACTTTAACCACCCACACACGGGGGTTTCCATTAATATTAAATATGTTCTCAATTGCACATCCAGATATGTCATCTATTACATAACGTGCCCGTGCAGCTTGTCTTATGTGGGCATGACCAGCAGGACTTTTAAAGAACGCATGGCCCTCCATCGCTCAGCTATTAATAAAGCCATCACGGGAGGACAAATGGACCAACCAGTGGCCAAACATTTCCAACAGAAACAACATCCCCTCTCATCGCTTAGGTATCAAATAATTGATCAAGTACCCCCTTTGAAGAGAGGAGGCGACAGGAACACCATCCTCCTAAGATTGGAATCGCGGTGGATATATAGACTTAATACTTTGCAACCGAAGGGACTGAACGAAAAAATCAATTGGAATGCCTTTTAGTGACGTTTGCACAATAGCATTTTTGACATAGTTAGAACTTTTTTTTGAGGTTTTTTTCAGCAATTCCTTGTCTTTACATACATGTTTTTCTTTTTTCATCAATTGTCTCTCTATTTATTGTTGATTTCACCATTGCAGCATCTAGCCGTCAGACACACATTTTAGAGCCCGATTAGTCAGGCATTAGAATTAACCTCTTCTTGGTTTACTTATGCCGCTTTTCCAGTTTTAAACCCTTGCTCGACTAGCACATTAATTTACTATGACCCATGTATTGTGGTAGCTTCTATCTGGCTCTCATTCGGCATTTATAAAACATTTTTCCTCTTGCATTTAACCCGGCATAATGCCGTTACTTTGCCTTACATATAGTATTATAAAACAAGGCATTAGGAATTACTAGCGTATCCATACACCCTGTCATTCCACTATTGTTGATATTTAGTAGCCATATCCCGGAGCCGGAGACAGCGTCTGGGTTGCCTAGCAACTACCTGATGCATCACGCTCACGTCATCGGTGTGAGACCCGACGGACGACGCAGCGTGGCCGGTCTCCGGGTTTGGCACATACGCAGCTAGAAGAGGATATAGGTAAGTGTAGTAGAAACTTTTTTCTTCTTGTTTATCAGTCATTTGATCACTTACAGAACACAGCAGCTTGAGAACGGGGTCTTTTGATCCCGAAACGTCACGTTGCACATTATGCTGTGGATGTACCGTTTATCATGTTGAAGATGTGATGCAAGTATTGATATGTATTAACTACCTTTAATACAATAACTTTGAAATAGCAGTGCCGTGTTGGGACTCGTTTTGTTCGGGACCCTCATAGCATATATATATATATATATATATATATATATATGAGATAAGCGGGTTCAGATCTCAGAGATCCGAACCTACCCGAATTTTGCAGATCCGAGTCGGATCGAAGGCGGCTCGGATTTTCCCGCCTGCCTCGGATCTCAAAGCAAGGCAAAACATCATCATCCCGCTGTTGGATTCTCCTGGGTTTTGAATTGTATAAAAGGTTCCGCTGTTGCCGCCATTTTCATTCCGGCTGTGGAGAGTGAAGAGGAAGCAAGGGAGGGGCTGTGCTCTTGTTGTCCATAGCGGCTGTGCTGTTGCTGACTTGCTGCGCAAAGGGGCTGGCTGCTGTTGTCACTTATCATAGGGGCTGGCTGTTGTCCATAGGGGCTGGCTGTTGTCCATAGGGGCTGGATGGCTGTTTTCTAGGGCTGTGCTGTTGTCCATAAGGGCTGTTTTGTTGTCCACTCTATACTCTATAGGAGCTGTGCTGCAGACAGAAGAGGGGGGCTTCAGTGGCTCCTGTGTTACTGCAGTCCACAAACGGGTGCTGCTGTGTTGTCCAGGAGGTGCTCTGTCCATCAGGGGTGCTCTCCCCCATTGTAAAAGGGGGGTTTACACTGGGGGAGAGCACCCCTGATGGACAGAGCACAAAAAAAATTAATCAAAATGTTTATTTTTCTGTGTGTGTGTGCGTCAGCCACACTTATCAACAATGTGGCTGTGCAGGGGTACTGCCTGTGTCTGCACCAATTATCAAGTATCAACTATTCTTACTTCACACAGTGGCTGCGCCAACTATCAACTATCAATACTTACTTCAGCCAGTGGCTGCACCAATTATCAAGTGTCAACTATTCTTACTTCAGCCAGTGGCTGCGCCAACTATCAACTATCAATACTTACTTCAGCCAGTGGCTGTATCAATTATCAAGTGTCAACTATTCTTACTTCAGCCAGTGGCTGCGCCAAATATCAACTATCAATTCCTTCCTCAGTCAGTGACTTTATCAATTATCAACTATCAATTCTTCAATCCTCAAGGAGTACCCCAACCATCATCTTTGCACAGACCTCAACTCTATTTATCACTCAGTTTCGATTCCGCCTAGGAATCATGACAGCCAGCTAGATGGATGCAACCTTTTGGCCCTTAACTAGATGAAAACAAAAACAGGACCATTTTATGTGATTTTAGCTTTTTTTATGATTTTTTTTAGAAAAAAATCCAGATCCAAAAACAAAACATGGAAGGGTGGTTTTGGCAAAACCAATGCAGATCTAAAACCAGAGGAGATACAGATCCCTAACCAAAACCAAAACACGGGGATTGGCATACATCTCTAATAAAAATATACACTGTATATTGGCAGGATCATGTATGGGAGCCATCTCCTAGGGTAAACAGTATGGTTTTTCATGCAGCATCCAATTGACAGCACATCAGTCCAGGGTGTTTTATTGCAAATAAAAATAACTGCGGCTATTTGTACCAAAGTAAAAACTAAAAATAAATCCTAGCCTGTCCTGCGCTAACTAAACAAATGCTGAAAATTGTAATTTATATTTATAACATTGCATGGTTTCAGAGATAAATGGGCTATTAGCAGATATATGGCCCAGGCCACCATATCTAAAACATCTGACAATACTTTTATCAAGTCTTTTATGAGGCGGGAACCTTCCTGGCATAGATGGTCAATCTCCAGGTTCCAAACCCACAGTCTTAAGTTGATTCCACTGCCTAGCACTCTTTTCTTCTGGAACAGTCTTTCCAGGATTTACTGGAGATTGCTGTTGCAGGATTAGGGGACATTGGGGTACATACAACCGTTCCTCGGTTGCTACATACTGTAACTCTCTGCCATTTCCACCAGCTGGTCTGCTGTCTTAGGGTCCCTGTGGCTCACCTACTTATGCAGAACTGCAGGCAAGGACCATAGATATTGATCCATAACTTCCCTATCCATGATCTATGGTCCTATTAGAGTATCGGGCTATAGCCATTTCTTAGTCAGATGTATTAGGTCATGCATTTGAGAGCGAGGAGCTTTGTCCACTTTTTGTTCCCAACAATGAACTCATTGTGCTTGAACAAACACTGTGACACCGAAACGAATTTCTGCTTTCAGTTTGTCATAGTCTTTGGCTTAAATTAAAATATACATTTTTGCGACTCACCTGACAGGAAGGCTGCTACATGACCTGCCTACTAATTCGAGGCCAACTTTCTCTCCCAGCTGTTTTTTTGAAAGCTGTTAAGTAGGTTTTAATGTCATAACTTTTATCAACTCCAAAAATGTACTGGTAGGTTAATTGGCTCCCAAAGAAAATTAACACTAGAGTGTAAGTATGTGCATGTACATGTGATAGGGAATATAGATTGTAAGCTCCACTGGGGCAGGGACTGATGTGAATGGGCAAATATATTATCTGTAAAGCCCTGTGGAATATGTGTGCGCTATATAAATAACTGGTAATAATAATAATAATAATTTTTGCAGGAAATGACTGGCTCATATGGAGCTGGAGATAGTTGGAAAGTCTAGGGAAGGATTTCCAAGCAGTGCTGCCAGATTCTACCTCCTTTAAAGTATCACGGTCTTTGTACTTCAGCCTCTGGTTTTCCTCAACATCCATTGGCTATTGGCTGTAGAGTTCATCAATGGCCACATAAACAGTTGTCACAGTAATAAAATAAATCTGCAATGTCCACAGAAAAAGCCTTCAAAGATGACCAATATAACACAGATAACACCCTGGCACTGATTGGAATCACCTGTGAACATATAGTGGTAAATGTACCAGCAGCCAAAAACAAGTGAGGAATGCCAATCCTCACAAAGAAAGATAAGAGCAAAATTTGTATTGCACATAGAATACTAAAACCCACAAGGACTCATTAATAAAACATTTATTGTATAAAACAACCACATAAAACAGCTAATTGCTTCAAGGAGTATATACTTGCATCTCAAAAAATCCATCTTGAATGGTGAAATGCGTTGAAGTGACAGGTTTTATATGCTTATATAAAGTCTTACTGAACAACTGCTGCTATTATTTGCTAACTAGTATCACTACTGCCTACCAGCTATTAGAGAAACTATTGCTTGCTGCCGCCTGGTCACCATCATGGAACATTCAACGCAAGGGCATTTTCACTGACTGGAGCTCTGCATCATCCACTGATCTATCTATTGCAGGGACCAGGCCCCTCTCCCTCTGATGCTTGCACATCCTGCTGATACTCCCGCTCACTACCCACTTGCATCGGAGCTTGTGTTAACATTGGATGTGGTCAATACTAGAGGCTTATCAATATAGTGAGTAACACTATCAAGGAGGATTTCTTTCCTGATTGACATTATTGTTGCATATATTCTGACATACTTGGACTTAATCAAGATATCCACTTAGGAGGAGTTATTATACAGAGACACTTTTTGCCATTATGGCTACCTATTTGTAATTTTTCCATTGTTTTATAAGATGATTTATTACATTGTATTAATTGTGCATCTACTTTCACTGGGATAAAGAAAATGTTACACTTTATTTATCAAAGTGAAACATTATAGACAAATGCAACTGTTATTTCTCTTATTTCTCTTTTCTGGGTGTTGCAAATGGGATGTAGTCAGTATCCCAGCATGTGGGATGCTGACAGTCTAAATACCGTTGCCGAAATCCCAACAGGTCGGGATCCTGGCACCAGTATCCTTGCCATCAGCATCCCAAAGGTAAGTGTCAGGGTGTTAGGGGGAGGTTAGCATTGAGGTGCAGAATTAGGTTTAGGTACTAGGGGGAGGTTAAGTTTAGGCACTGGGAAGGGGGTGTTAGGTTTAGGGTGCAGGGAGGGGGAGGTTAGGCTTAGGCACTAGGAGGGGCTAGGGTTAGGCACCGGGGAGGGACAGTTAGGGTAGGGGTTAGGAAATCGCTTACCATTAGTTGCTATGGGTGTTGGGATTCTGGCTGTCGGGATGCCACTGTCTGTATTCTGACCAGCGGCATCCCGACAGCCGGGATTTCATACCTAACACATTACAAATGTATCAGCCATTATTAGCTTTTATCTACTCTTTGAAACAATCAGCTTTTGCATCTGGTTGTTTTATGTTTTAATGTGTCTGTACAGATGACCAATAAGTCTGCCTTTTAGACCATGAACACACTAATGTGAAATATTACTATAGGTGTGATTGTGCATTAAAAATATGCTGTTAAAAAGCTATTTTTTTATAGCAACTTAAATGACTCCCGCTAACCATCTCCCTTCTACCAGGTTTGTGCAATTTGTCACACATCCCCTGTAATGCAGCACACATCTTTTGGCACAGATTCCCTGTAATACAGCACATACCCACTGTAATGAACCACATACACCCTATAATGCAATACACATGCCCTGTTATGGAGCACACATCTCCAGAAAACCATCACACTTCCTTGGGCACAACTAGATATAAGAGGGGGTGAGGGAGTTTTGAAATCAGTTTTCAGCTTTTTTGAGGCGTGCTGTTATAGAGGTCTTTATAGGTATGGGTGAGTTATTTTGAATTAGAGTCTGATGGAAATTTGAATTTGCAAAGCGGTGCAGTAAGAATGGAATTTTTGTCTTGCCAGAAAAAGTAAGAAGGATTCAAATAGGTATAGATTAGGGGTGTGCACCGGCCACTTTTCGTGTTTTGTGTTTTGGTTTTGGATCTGGATCTTTCTTCGTGTTTTGGATCTGGATTGGTTTTGCCAAAACCACCCTTCCGTGTTTTGGGTTCTGGGTTTTGTGTTTTGGATCTGTATTTTTTTGAAAAAAAAAGCATAAAAACAGCTAAAATCACAGAATTTGTAGGTTTTTCTGCTCCTATGCTATTATTAACCCCAATAACCTAAATTTCCACTCATTTCCAGTCTATTCTGAACACCTCACACCTCACAATAGTGTTTTTATGTCCAAAAGGTTGCACCGAGGTAGCTGGATGACTATGCTAAGCGACACGAGTGGGCGGCACAAACACATGACCCATCTAGGCGTGATACTGCAGTGGCAGACAGGATGGCAGTTTGAAAAACTAGGCCCCAAACTGTACATAATGCAAAGAAAAAAAAGAGGTGCAAGATGGAATTGTCCTTGGGCCCACCCACCCTTATGTTGTATAAACAGGACATGCACACTTTAACAAACCAATCATTTCAGCGCCAGGGTCTGCCACACAACTGTGGCTGAAATGATTGGTTCGTTTGGGCCCCCACAAAACAAGCTGGCAATTAATCTGTCCCTGCACAAACTGGCTCTACGGAGGCAAGATGTCATCCTCATCCTCCTCATCCACCGATTCCTCACCCTCTTCAGAGTGTACATCCTCATCCTCACAAAGTATTAACTCGTCCCCACTTGAATCCACCACCACAGGTCCCTCTGTACGTTCTGGAGGCAGGTCTCCCTGGAAGAGCTGATAATTCATTTTGATGAACATCATCTTCTCCACATTCTGTGGAAGCAACCTCCTACGCCTTTCGCTGACAAGGTTCCCGGCTGCACTAAACACTCTTTCGGAGTACACACTGGAGGGGGGGCAACTCAGGTAAAATAGAGCCAGTTTGTACATGGGCCTCCAAATTGCCTCTTTTTCCTGCCAGTACAGGTATGGACTGTCTGACATGTCTACTTGGATGCTGTCACCGATGTAATCCTCCACCATTCTGTCAATGGTTTCAGTATCATATGCAGTGACAGTAGACATGTCAGAAATTGTTGCCAGGTCCTTCAGTCCAGACCAGATGTCCAAACTTGGTCCTGCCTGCCCTGCATCACCGCCAGTGGGTTGCTTAGGATACCTAAGTTTTTTCCTAGCAGCCCCAGTTGCGGGAGAAAATGAAGAAGGAGCTGTTGACGTGTCACGTTCCGCTTCAGCTGACAGTGTGTCACCAGCAGGTCTTTGCACCTCTGCAGGCTTGTGTCGGCCGGAAAGAGAGACACCACATAGGCTTTAAACCTAGGATCGAGCACGGTGGCCAAAATGTAGTGGTCTGATTTCAACAGATTGACCACCCTGGAATCCTGGCAAAGCGAATGAAGGGCTTCATCCACAAGTCCCACATGCAAAGCGGAATCGCTCCGTCTTAGCTCCTCCTTCACTTTCTCCAGCTGCTTCTGCAAAAGCCTGATGAGGGGAATGACCTGACTCAAGCTGGCAGTGCCTGAACTGACTTCACGTGTGGCAAGTTCGAAGGGCTGGAGAACCTTGTACAACACGGAAATCATTCTCCACTGCGCTTGAGTCAGGTGCATACCCCCTCCTTTGCCTATGTCATAGGTGGATGTATAGGCTTGAATGGCCTTTTGCTGCTCCTCCATCCTCTGAAGCATATAGAGGGTTGAGTTCCACCGCGTCACAACCTCTTGCTTCAGGTGATGGCGGGGCAGGTTCAAGAGTGTTTGCTGGCGCTCCAGTCTTCGGCATGCAGTCGCTGAATGGCGAAAGTGGCCAGAAATTTTTCGGGCCACCCAAAGCGTCTCCTGCACGCCCCTGTCGCTTTTCTGAAAATTCTGCACCACCAAGTTTATTGTGTGAGCAAAACATGGGACGTGTTGGAACTTGCCCAGATGTAATGCCCGGACAATATTGGTGGCGTTGTCAGATATCACAAATCCCCAGGAGAGTCTAAGTGGGGTAAGCCACTGGGTGATGATTTTCCTCAGTTTCTCTAAGAGGTTGTTGGCGGTGTGCCTCTTACTGAAACCGGTGATACACAGCGTAGCCTGCCTTGGAACGAGCTGGCATTTCTGAGATGCTGCGACTGGTGACGCTGCTGCTGCTGCTGTTGCTGCGTAAGGTGATACATCTACCCAGTGGGCTGTCACAGTCATATAGTCCTTAGTCTGCCCTGTTCCACTTGTCCACATGTCTGTGGTTAAGTGGACATTGGGTACAACAGCATTTTTCAGGACACTGAGGACACTTTTTCTGACGTTTCTGTACAGTCTCGGTATCGCCTGCCTAGTGAAGTGGAATCTAGACGGGATTTGGAACCGGGGACACACTACCTCCATCAATTGTCTAAATCCCACTGCACTAATGGCGGATACCGGACGCATGTCTAACACCAACATAGCAGTCAAGGCCTCAGTTATACGTTTTGCTTCAGGATGACTGCTGTCGTACTTCATCCTCCTCACTAAGGACTGTTGGAGGGTCAATTGTTTAGTAAAAGTAGTGGTGTTCCTACTTCCTCTCTGGGATGATGAACGACTCCCAGCAGCAGCAACAGCAGCAGCGGCAGCAGGAGGCGTAGCAATGCAGGATCCTCCGGAGGAATCCTGGATAGGAGAGTCAGTCATGCCAGTGACATGGCCTGCAGGACTACTTCCGATCCTGACTAAGGAGGAAATTGACGAGGAGGGAGTTGACGGTGTGGTTTGCAGGCGCTTGGATACAACAGGACAACGGGATTTAGGTGTCCCTGGACTGCTTACGGTCTTAGCCAAAGTTTCTGAACTTGACAGTAACTTATTATGAACGCGCTGCAGGTGCCGTATAAGGGAGGATGTTCCTAGGTGGTTAACGTCCCTACCCCTACTTATTCCACCTTTACATAAGGTACATATGGCAAGACAGTTGTTGTCCGGATTTGGATAGAAATATTGCCCGACCAAAGAGGTGGAATGTTTGGTCTTCTGCCTAGGCATGACTGTGATGGGCTTTTTCATCCCACGGACAACAACTGTCTCCCCCGGAGCCTGGTTTAAACAAACCACATCACCATCAGAATCCTCCTCGCCAACTTTCTCCTCAGCGCCAGCTACACCAGTATCCTCATCCTGTTGTACTTCAACAGTGACATCTTCAATTTGCATATCAGCAAGTGGACTGTGGGTGCTCCTTTCAGCACTTGCAGGGGGCATGCAAATGGTGGAAAGAGCCACCTCTTCCCGTCCAGTGCTGGGAAGGTCAGGCATCGCAACCACCACCACACATGGACTCTCCTTGGGGATTTGTGATATCTTCTTAGAAAGCACAGTTCTTCGCTGTGCTTTTGCCAGCTTAACTCTTTTGATTTTTTTAGTGGGAGGAGGGCTTCCATCGTCATGTGAAGCTGAACCACTAGTCATGAACATACTAGGAATCGACCTTAGCCGTTCCTTGCCACTCCGTGTCGTAAATGGCATATTGGCAAGTTTACATTTCTCTTCAGCTGATTTAAATGTTTTTTTCAAGGTCATTTTCCTGAACTTTGTCATTTGGGATTGTATGTGCCCTCTATTATGACATTGGGCATCGGCCTTGGCAGACGACGTTGATGGCATGTTATCGTCTATGTCATGACTAGTGGCAGCAGCTTCAGCACTAGGAGGAAGTGGTTCTTGATCTTTCTCTATTTTATTTTTATCGGAGCAAGTTTGGTCCTCCATTTATGTTATATCGATTTGATATATACGTGCGGCTAAACACAGAAAATATTTTTTTATTTTTGCTGGAGAGTAGTGCACTTTGTGGGTTACACCAGCCTTTAAGAAATGAGCCAGCCGGCTCTTTACTTATGGGACCCAGGCGCACGCTTGGCGCTGCTCCTTTGTTGATGCACGTGCAGCTACTGCGCACACAATTCACAAACACAGAAAATAATTTTTTTTTTGGTTTGGACTGGAGTGTACTTTGGGGGTTACAGCACCCTTTAACGGTCAAGCCAGCCGGCCCTTTACTTATGACACAGGTGCACGCTTGGCACTACTTTGTTGATGCTCGTGCGGCTACTGCGCACACAATTCACAAACACAGAAAATAATTTTTTTTTTGGTTTGGACTGAAGTGTACTTTGGGGGTTACAGCACCCTTTAACGGTCAAGCCCACCGGCCCTTTACTTATGATACAGGCGCACGCTTGGCACTACTTTGTTGATGCATGTGCGGCTACTGCGCACACAATTCACAAACACAGAAAATATTTTTTTTTTTGGTTTGGACTGGAGTGTACTTTGAGGGTTATAGCACCCTTTAATGGTCAAGCCAGCTGGCCCTTTACTTATGACACAGGCGCACGCTTGGCACTACTTTGTTGATGCACGTGCGGCTACTGCGCACACAATTCACAAACACAGAAAATAATTTTTTTTTTGGGTTGGACTGGAGTGTACTTTGGGGGTTACAGCACCCTTTAACTGTCAAGCCAGCCGGCCCTTTACTTATGACACAGGCGCACGCTTGGCACTACTTTGTTGATGCACGTGCGGCTACTGTGCACACAATTCACAAACACAGAAAATAATTTTTTTTTTGGTTTGGACTGGAGTGTACTTTGGGGGTTACAGCACCCTTTAACGGTCAAGCCAGCCGGCCCTTTACTTATGACACAGGCGCACGCTTGGCACTACTTTGTTGATGCACGTGCGGCTACTGCGCACACAATTCACAAACACAGAAAATTATTTTTTAGGTTTGGAGTGTACTTTGGGGGTTACAGCACCCTTTAACGGTCAAGCCAGCTGGCCCTTTACTTATGACACAGGCGCACGCTTGGCACTACTTTGTTGATGCACGTGCGGCTACTGCGCACACAATTCACAAACACAGAAAATATTTTTTTATTTGGTTTGGACTTGAGTGTACTTTGGGGGTTACAGCACCCTTTAACGGTCAAGCCAGCCGGCCCTTTACTTATGACACAGGCGCATGCTTGGCACTACTTTGTTGATGCATGTGCGGCTACTGCGCACACAATTCACAAACACAGAAAATATTTTTTTTTTGGTTGGACTGGAGTGTACTTTGGGGGTTACAGCACCCTTTAACGGTCAAGCCAGCCGGCCCTTTACTTATGACACAGGCGCACGCTTGGCACTACTTTGTTGATGCACGTGCGGCTACTGCGCACACAATTCACAAACACAGAAAATATTTTTTTTTTTGGTTTGGACTGGAGTGTACTTTGAGGGTTATAGCACCCTTTAATGGTCAAGCCAGCTGGCCCTTTACTTATGACACAGGCGCACGCTTGGCACTACTTTGTTGATGCACGTGCGGCTACTGCGCACACAATTCACAAACACAGAAAATAATTTTTTTTTGGGTTGGACTGGAGTGTACTTTGGGGGTTACAGCACCCTTTAATGGTCAAGCCAGCCGGCCCTTTACTTATGACACAGGCGCACGCTTGGCACTACTTTGTTGATGCACGTGCGGCTACTGTGCACACAATTCACAAACACAGAAAATAATTTTTTTTTTGGTTTGGACTGGAGTGTACTTTGGGGGTTACAGCACCCTTTAACGGTCAAGCCAGCCGGCCCTTTACTTATGACACAGGCGCACGCTTGGCACTACTTTGTTGATGCACGTGCGGCTACTGCGCACACAATTCACAAACACAGAAAATTATTTTTTAGGTTTGGAGTGTACTTTGGGGGTTACAGCACCCTTTAACGGTCAAGCCAGCTGGCCCTTTACTTATGACACAGGCGCACGCTTGGCACTACTTTGTTGATGCACGTGCGGCTACTGCGCACACAATTCACAAACACAGAAAATATTTTTTTATTTGGTTTGGACTTGAGTGTACTTTGGGGGTTACAGCACCCTTTAACGGTCAAGCCAGCCGGCCCTTTACTTATGACACAGGCGCATGCTTGGCACTACTTTGTTGATGCATGTGCGGCTACTGCGCACACAATTCACAAACACAGAAAATATTTTTTTTTTGGTTTGGACTGGAGTGTACTTTGGGGGTTACAGCACCCTTAACGGTCAAGCCAGCCGGCCCTTTACTTATGACACAGGCGCACGCTTGGCACTACTTTGTTGATGCACGTGCGGCTACTGCGCACACAATTCACAAACACAGAAAAAATATTTTGTTATTTGGTTTGGAGTGTACTTTGGGGGTTACAGCACCCTTTAACAGTCAAGCCAGCCAGCCCTTTACTTATGACACAGGTGCACGCTTGGCACTACTTTGTTGATGCACGTGCGGCTACTGCGCACACAATTCACAAACACAGAAAATAATTTTTTTTTTGGTTTGGACTGGAGTGTACTTTGGGGGTTACAGCACCCTTTAACGGTCAAGCCAGCCGGCCCTTTACTTATGACACAGGCGCACGCTTGGCACTACTTTGTTGATGCACGTGCGGCTACTGCGCACACATTTCACAAACACAGAAAATATTTTTTTTTTGGTTTGGACTGGAGTGTACTTTGGTGGTTACAGCACCCTTTAACGGTCAAGCCAGCCGGCCCTTTACTTATGACACAGGCGCACGCTCGGCACTACTTTGTTGATGCACGTGCGGCTACTGCGCGCACAATTCACAAACACACAAAAAATATTATTTTTTTAGCACTTGGGGGGAGCACCCCTGATGGACAGAGCACCCCCTGGACAACACTACAGCACCCCTTTAGGACTGGGACACTGCACAGGACTTTGGAGTGGACACGGCCCCTATGGAGAACTGACTGCACAACACAGTCCAGCCAGCCCCTATGGACTTTGAAGTAGTGGACACAGCCCCTATTAACAACAGCAGCACAGCACAACACAGCCAGCCCCTATGGACTTTGAAGTAGTGGACAACAGCAGCACATCGCAGCACAGCACAGCACAACTGTACTCTGCACTACACTACACTACACAGCCCAGCCAGCCCTAACTCCCACCCTCCCTCTTCACTGTCCACAGCCGAGTGAGAAAATGGCGCCGACGCGGGTACCTTATATAGGATCCAAAACCCGCGAGACTCGGAAGGCGGGATGATGACGTTTTGCCTCGATTTCAGATCCGAGTCAGGCGGGAAAAGTCGAGCCTGACTCGGATCTGCCTCGGATCGGGGGGGCTCGGGGGGGTTCGGATTTCAGAAATCCGAACCCGCTCACCCCTAGTATAGATGGGTTACACGGGCATAAACATTAAATTTATTTTTATTATACCTGTAGCTTCATGATACTTATACAACATTATACATGAATGTAATACAACCAATGTTTCTTCTTGGCTGCTGAAGTTATAACCCAAAATGACTAATTATAGCCTTCGGTTTTCTTTTTAATAAATCTCTAGACAATGTTTATTACATTATAACAAAATAGGTTTAAAAACGTATAAGTACTATTGATCTAAATTTTTACTAATAAATTGTCTTAGCCCTCAGTACACTTTGTCTAAGGCAGGAAAAAAACATTAAATGTGTTATTTGTTCAAATATATTTAGTGATACAATTTTTAATAAAACCAATAAGAAATCTAAACACATAGGGATGTACAGGATCTATGCTTTTTTGAATTTAGGTCCCACACAGGCCATTTTGCCAGGAAATTAAGAAACTGTTGTCTAAAAATCTGTATGTGCATCAGACCCAACACAATATCAAATTGAAAATAGAGTTAGAGGGGTATTGGTCTTAAAGACAGACACAGAAGGGTGTGGTATGAAAAGTCAACTTTCAGAATGTCAACACAAGAATTTCTACAGGGACTTTATGCCGACACTCAATATGTCAACATGGTTAAAATGTTGACATTTAGTTTTTTTCTGATTTTTACCTAACCTTAAACCTAAGCCTAACTCTAACCGTAACCTTAAACCTAACCATAAAAATAAGCAAAAATCTGCATGATGACAGTCTGGTGTCGATATGTTAAGTGTTTACACTGTGGCCATGTCGACATTTTTACCATGTGGACATTGTTGATTGTCAATATACAGATGTGTCCTCATACATCTGTCCTCAATACACCATGCAGCGCAACTTGCCTGACCTCAGTGAGCTGCCAAGTCCCGAGCTACTCCTCTAGCGTTGGGCATCTTTTTTAATGAACAATGTGTCTAAGTCACATTGAGATACGACTAGGATGCGCTGAATTGGATGCACAAACAGACTGTGCTTATTGATTTGATATGCAACACTTTTATATATGTGTGCACCTGAGTCTGTATATGAACCAAAATGGAATGAAAAAATCTGCAGACTATAAATTGTAGCACTTTTGTATACAGATTCAGACACTCGGTCGCACACAGATATACAAGTGTTGCACACCAAATTAATCAGCACAGTCTGCTGGTGAATACTAGCTGCATTGCGACTTAGGTGCATTTTCAGTAAACAAAGACACAAAAAAGATGCCCGGTGCCAGCAGGGTCTCTCTGGTCCTGGCATACCGAGAGGGGCTGTTTACCATGACTGCAGCAAAGATGTATAAGGACAAATCTGTATCAGTTGTTGACCTAATGTCCATGTCGATATTCAGACTGTCGATAAACAGAACATGTCGACATTCTGGTGCTGACATTCAGAATGTCAAAATTCTGACCAGATACAGATATCAGATTTATTCACAACTCTTATGTTGTGGAGGGAGAGAAGGGGTGCATTGGCAGTTACTGGGAAAAGGCCACTCAGAGTGGGATAGAGTGAGTGCAAAAAGGGGAATGAGCTCCATAGTAAAGAGTTAATGATCCCTGGTAAATAGTCATTTGAGGAGGACCCCAAAGTAAAGAGAATTGCTGTATCAAGGCAGCATTACTACAGGGGAGTCCTCCATCTTAACCATTAAAATACCAATTTCTAAATACAAGTATTCACATATCATTTATGTGTAGCGCTAACCTGCACCAATATAATTTATGCTTACGACTGGGTTGGGTACCCACATAGAAGTCGGCAGCAAGCACTGAGCCCCTGACACAACCCATAAATTTGAAGCGCAGGACTCCCATCTCTCTTAACTATACGCCTCTTAATTTAAGAAAAGAGCAAAGTACTGTAGTAATGTTCTGGAAGAGTGGAAATGTTTAAAGTATGTAGTTTATGATTTGACTAGGATGAGATTGGCATTGCAAATGTAGATATTCCTAATCTCATGCAATCCTCATGATTATTGTGCTGCTGAAGAGATTTGTAAATAAAAAAAACATTTATTTTGCAATACATGATGGGTTTACTCCATCTATATTGTCCACACCTGCCATGCTGCTAAATCATGCTAAGCACCCGAATATCAGTAATCAGTGGCCTCCTGATTGTGGATACCATGACCATACCATAGAAGTGAGGGGTTATGCAACACTACATCCTGTCATCCCAAGCAAGTCTTACATTTTCCTGTCCATTGTAGGGCATATGGCAATAACATGAGTAAGCACTTGTGAAATGTTAAAACAATGTAGTGCAACTACAGTAGCTGGAGAAACAGTCTTGCAAGCACCTTTTTTGCCCATCTCTAAGTGCCTGGTGATGCTGATGGCATGAGCTGAAGTGGATCCTTACCTGTTTAAGGGCCTGATTCAGACTTGAATGCAAACCCATTGGTTTGAGTACAGTACAATTCCAATTGTTAAGGATTTGCAACATGAACAGGGTCTGCACTGCATGTGTCCAGGTCTCTATCTGTGAGTAGATAGAGACCTGGACATGCATTTCCGAAAACTTGGGCAAGGCACTCCTGTTTTCTGAGAGTGATGAGGCCATGATCTGCATCTAACGACACAGATTCCTGGCCCCGGCTGAGCAGTTCCTGCAGTCATTGTGAGTAATCTTAGGCTTATCCTGATGGCTGATGGCTGCAAACATTGCAACCGGTGATTAAATACTGCATCTACGGATGAAGAATTCGGATCTGCTCTGCTGACAAGGGGCATCTTTTGTCCTCAGACATCTCCTCCTGAATATGAAGCTGGCATAATAGAACAGAAAAAAAAAGAATTTTACCCATGATAAGAGGGATTATGCCCTCAATCAAGTCTTTAATTGGAGATTCAAAATAAATCCACAGGTTACGAATGGAGGTAGAAGACCCTCACACAACTATACTTCCTCAGACCAAGAATCTTCTGGAACAGAGGAGTCTAATCGATCATTTCAACTTAAAGATAACTTGCCATTACATTACATTCCTCAAGGGATTTTTTAGATGAAGTGCAAAGACCAATATTAAACCAAGGACCACCAAGAGGAAGATTAGGAGGGGGAAAACGTACCCAACACCAAGAGAAATGGGATGCACAGGATACCCCGAAGTACCACAGGAAAACTCAAAGGAGGAGATAACATTGGATATGGACAAAAGTGCTAGGTTGAGAAGTATCAATGTGACAGATAAGGTCCTGAATAATGTACATGTGGATATTTTAAGTAGGGGTTTGACATTCTCTCTGGAAACACATTTTAATAGGTTCAACTGGGAAAAAGATCTCCATCTACATGTATTTGGAATAAAACTTCTCCTAAAGAAATTCTATGCCAATACTGCACGATTAGACAAATGCAATATGGAATGTGAAACTGATTCTGACACTAAACTCTCAGCTGATAAGATATAAGCAATTTCTGATTTAGAATATCTCACCGATGGAGTTGATATGACCCTATCAACTTCAAGACCAATTTGCAAAAAGAGGAGTACATTTTGTCCATCAAGTAGCATATGCCCAGTGGTGGGTACATTTATAGATTCGGTCACCCAAGATCTAGATAAACTATGGGGCGATCAATCTAGATTCTGGAATACTGCACACAACTTGAACAAGATTCGGTCCTAGGAGGAAGTAATAATTAAACCCTCTGATAAAGGGGACAATGTTGTGTTGTGGGGGAAAGAATAATATGTATCTGAAGTCATGAAGCAGTTAAAAGACACAACTTGCTACAAACATCTTTTGTTCAACCCAATGGAGAACTTTAAGAGACAATATGGTAACATCATTGAAAAAACACATCAACAAGGTATTATTAACAGAACAGAGTATGAATTCTTGGCAGTAGATTATCCTGTAACAACTACTTTTTACATGTTACCTAAGAACCACAAAAATGAACAAAAATGCCTGGGATGTCCATTTGTGTCAGGGATAAAAGGTTTGATGGAGAAAGTTAGTAAATTTTTGGATAAACATTTCAGAGTTTTTGTGCACAACCTTCCCTTATACACACAAGAGACAATGGACGTTCTACAGAAATTGTAGAAAATCCATGTGGAATCAGAGGTTCTCTTGGCAACGTTCAATGTTGAATCGCTCTATACCAGTATACAACATGACAAAGGTATAGAGTCAGTCAAGTTTTTCTTGAGTAAGAGAAGGATGACTGAATTCAATAATTTTTTGGTGGACTTCCTCACATTTGTTTAGACAAGAAACTTTTTGTATTTAATGACCATTTTTATTTGCAGATTCAGGGGACAGTGATGAGGGTAGCCTGTACTGTACTGTTACTTACACATAAGGCCATTAACCAAACCACACCAACATACATCTCTTCACTCATCTCAAAATATGTCCCAACCCGACACCTCCACTCAGAACAAGATCTGCGTCTCTCATCCCCACGCATTACTTGCACCCATTCATGGTTACAGGATTTTCTTCAGGCTGCACCCACTCTATGGAATGCCTTACCATGCACAATAAGACTTACCTCTAGTCTTCAATCCTTCAAGCATTCCCTGAAAACTCACCTCTTCAAACAAGCTTATCAGATTCCAGAACCGACCACATAAACTTCATAGCTTCCATGTCTTATTACATCCCCTTTCACAATCCACACATAACCTCACACATTGTCTTTCTTTCACATACTCCTGACATTTGGCCTACTTTCCTGTGTGACTGGATTTTGCAGCCCACCAAGAAACTGCATTCTGGCTGGACCAAATTCCAATATATAGCACCTATCCTTGTGTATCATTGTCTATTTCCCTATAGATTGTAAGCTTGCAAGCAGGGCCCTCTTACCTCTATGTCAGTCTGTTATTACCCTATTTTGTTCTATAAATGTTTCCAATTGTAAAGCACAATGGAATATGCTGCGCTATATAAGAAACTGTTAATATATAAATCAATGAATATGCAAATATATATCTACAGCCATGGCCAAAGGTTTATAGCAGGGGCCTTCAAACTTGGCCCTCCAGATGCTGTTGAACTACACATCCCAGCATGCACTGCACATAGTTTTAGCATGCTGTTATATCAAAAAGGTGGCAGTGCATGCTGGGATGTGTAGTTCCACAGCAGCTGGAGGGCCAAGTTTGAAGACCCCTGGTTTAGAGAATTACACAAGTATTGGTTTTCACAAAGTTTGCTGCTTCAGTGTTTTAGACCTTTTTGGCAGATGTTACTATGGTATACTGAAGTAAAATTACAAGCATTTCATAAGTGTCTAAAGCATTTATTGACAATTGCATTAAGTTTATGCAAAGAGTCAATATTTGCAGTGTTGTCCCTTCTTTTCCAAGACCTCTGCAATTCGCCCTGGCATGCTGTCAATCAAATTCTGGGCCACATACTGACTGATGGCTGCCCATTCTTGCCTAATAAGTGCTTGAAGTTTGTCAGAATTTGTGGGTTTTTGTTTGTCCACCCGTCTCTTGAGGATTGACTACAAGTTCTCAATGGGATTAAGGTCTGGGGAGTTTCCTGGCCATGGACCCAAAATTTCAAACGTTTTGTTCCCCGAGCCACTTATTTATAATTTATGCCTTATGGCACGGTGCTCCATCATGCTGGAAAAGACATTGTTC
Organism: Taudactylus pleione; assembly: GCA_031769625.1. NCBI lineage: Eukaryota > Metazoa > Chordata > Amphibia > Anura > Myobatrachidae > Taudactylus > Taudactylus pleione. Next base: position 5,404,956 of record JAUIMM010000148.1, on the reverse strand, counting down.
ATCACCAAATTGTTCTTGGATGGTTGGGAGAAGTTGCTCTTGGAGGATGTTTTGGTACCATTCGTTGTGTATACGGAACAAGCGTACCATAACTCACGCTTAATTCAATTTGTCCTGGGACATAGAAGTGGGATTGTTCCCAAATCCAAGGGTATCACAATGTCCACCAAATGAGTTTTAAAATAATTCAACTTATTCTCAAATCACCAATACAGTCCAAAAAAAGGATATTGCATGAATCCAAAACCATAAAAAATACACTGTGTCATGTACAATATATAAAATTCACTATATGGTTAACTAAAAACATAAAAATTATCTCATGAGGTAGAAAAAAAGTTCATCAATGTGCAGATGTACAGAAAACCATATGACTATCGATACCTAATTAAAATTTCTATGCAATCCTGTCTATACCTTCTAAGATCCTGCCTATACCTTCTAAAATTGTCGCTATTTAGCGTAATGAGTCACACAGTAAATAAATGCTTTCAGACTTTGAATGTGGTTACACAGCACAAAAAGTTATTATTGAATATAAAAACAGATGGTTACACGCTGTGATCTAAAGACAATTAGCGCAAAAAATCATACAGACCAAGGTACAGTTGTTATATACGCACGCGCTCTGGGCCCAGATACCGGCATCAGCATTAGAAACCTCTGTCAACAGCACAGCAAGAAGACTCAGGACTGGGGTCAGAGAGCACACATATATACTCTTACAGGAATAGGCAATACAATAGACAAGTTTGACATGATTCCATTGGTTCTTCTTAAAGGTGCTTCTGTTACAGGATAGTTCATAGGTCAATTCGAATGGACACAAACAGCCTCTAACAACCCTTTGTGTCCTTTTTCCCGCTGCATGCTAATCTAAGCTGCTAACATTACAGAGTACATTTTAATGTTTTAACTATCTATAGTCCATAGTTTGCAGACGCATGTTGCGATCTTCTCACCGATGATACCGGAAATCTGTGGAGACACAGTGGATTAGTACAACACCAAACACGGTCTGCTTACCATGTACTAAACCTTAGATATCAAATAACCTTTATTACACAACATTAATAATTACTGCATAAACCTTGGATATTACACTTTAATGCTAGGGAACCTTTTATGTAAGTGTGCAGTGTGTAAGTATTGGGGAATGGGGAAAAAACACTAGTTAGCGTTGTGTGACTATGTGTTTTGTGGAGTACACCATGGTATGTGTTTTGCAGGGATAATCATTTTATACGTTTTAATGACTGTCTGTATGAGGACTGTTAACTTCTTTCTATTGCGTTGGAATCACACAATGCTAAATAATAGCATCGCCGTATGTACTTATAATGGCGAGTTTCACTAAAATGGCGCTGGGCAGCCAGTCGCAAAATGGCGTCTCATTGCCAGTCGCAAAATGGTGTTGCCCTGATCTAATTTTAAACCGATCCTGTCTCAGCCAATTATCCGGCTTCGACAGTCCACCCTTTGATAGCAAACACCATGCTATCATACTCTGATCTGAAAATTAATTTAAGCTTACATTAAGACATATTATTCAATGTTATATTATGGGATGGCACAAGGTGGTTCTTAATCCATCAATAATGTGTCTCTAGGAGGGGACATAAAACTACCCCTATATGCACACCGCGGATCTTGGGAGATCATGGGAAAGATGTGGGGATGCACCAAGCCTATAAAGGAAGTCTTGAGGGGGAATAGAGACTTACATTATTTAAAATAACATTTTAATAACACATTATGCATGTCTAAATCTTATACATTATACGATGGTACCGGTACTGTAATGCAGTTCTACATTTACCTCAGTATTCATATTGTTACTACTGACCACCATCATAATTTCATTCCTTTGATTCACCTTATCTTTACATTTTCCACATTTCAGCACAGTAGGAACACACCTGACACATAAGCCAATTACTATGATGACAACCAGTATGAGGATCAGGAGTTTACCTATGCTCGCAATCATTTCCTGGACCCACTCTCCTAGACCTGAGAACCATTTCACTGGGTTCAACCATGAAACCCATTCCTCTAGCTTCTCCTCTACTTCAGCCACTGAAGCATTATGGTTCTTTTGAAATTCCCATTTTAACTGCAGAATTTAATCCATATTCCGGTCTATTACCTCTTTGGGATCGCTGGTATCGTTTGTAATATAAGTGCAACATTTTACACCAAATTGGGTGGCCAAAGTTATGCAATACCCTCCAGTGACAGCTGTTAAATAATTTAAGACTAATCTGTGTTGCACCAATTCTTTCTTGTACGCTTGCAATTCCCTACCAGTATACCTGAATCTGTCATCATACATCTCGGTGATATTATCTATTAATTTAGCCAGGTCTTTTATATATCTAAAATTTAGTGTACCCCGAGTGGTCCTGGTGGGATCCAATGCTACCAAAACTTGAAAGCCAGTCATCTCACTAATAAACTGTGTGGCTTTATGCACGTCACCAGGTATCATATTTCTTTTGTCTCTGTGTTCATACTGTGTGTGAAGATATGGTGATGGTGTGTCTTTATGAATACCAAGCATTTCACCATGTGTGAGGGTCATAACTTTAGGAACTACTCTTCCCAAGTAATACAAACCTTCGGAACTTGGAGAGAGCCACTTATACACTTTCCTTCCGCATATAAAATATACATCATCGGGGAGAACATAAGGAATAGTAAACATCATTATCATCGTACACATTTTCCTGGCAAGTGATCCTACTTCAGGTTCTCCCATTTGACTCAAACAAGTTTCGGGTTGTAATATCTTGGCACAATACCCTTCTGGTACCCTACCAATCATTTCTTTGGTGGGACTCAGTGTATATTTATACCAGAAGTGTCTTCCACTTGACCTAATTGTGTGTAACAGTTCATAATTCATAGGCTCACAATCAGCTCTTAGTGAGAAGGTCTTTGTCTGATTATTCCCAGTCACCTCCCAACTTCCTGGTTCTTTGGAGTTGGTGATGTTTAAACATAAAAGTGATTTATCTACTTGGTACTGGTGGAGTTTAAAATGGGGTGGTTTGGTATTAAGAAATGTTCCATCTAGTGCATGCCCTCTCTGTGATTCTAAAATTTCAGAGACATTTAATGGGAATGTCACTAATCCTACAGTATGCTGTCCTTGGAGTATGTGAGAACACACCCAATAATCAGTTTGGTTCAAAATTTTGCCCACCATGGTGTGATAATCCTCTAAAGGATACCCACCCCAATACTGAGTATACTTAGGTTGACACCATTGGATGCAATTCTCATCAATTATGGACCCACAGAACTCACACATACAATAATCCTCAGATGATAGACCTTCACACTGTCTCCAAGTATCCAAAATAGCAGATCTCTTAACAATTACAGTACTAAGATTGGTCAGACACTCCCCTTATTGGCATAGCACTCCTCCTCTTGACTCCACTCCATCAATACTGCCATTAGATCCCATCTCCTCTATCGGTCCCCCATCACAGAAACCAGAAATCCCCAAACAAACCAGGACGATGGAAATTCTGGAAGAGAATACAAAAATGAACACAGCAGACCAGTCCATTCCCGTAGCAAGGATCTAAAAATTTCTTTATCTCAGGTATCTCACTGCAATCTTTTAATCCTCCCCGAACAAGCTCGCAATCAACAGGTCCACGTTATCTGCCACCTGTCTCCACCTTGTTTCTCCATCGGTTGGTTGACCTTTTTACAGTGAGTGGAATGGACCCAGGTATCTCTCTCTGCCACCTTCAAAGATGTGGTATTCATCAGTAACAACTGATATGGACCTTCCCAACGAACAGTCAAACAACCTGATCATAACATATTTTCCAGGTTCAACATCATGACAGTTTGTTTCAGGCATATCATGGGACAACAATTTCAGTTTCTGCTGTTGCATTCTTAACTGTTTACTCATTGTTATAAGATACCTTAAAGTTACCTCGTTGTTACCTTTCAAGTCTTCCTGTGGACTTACAATCAAATGAGGTTGTCTACCAAACAGTATTTCAAAGGTGGACAGATTTAGAGGGTGTGTGGTCCTTATGCTATGTAGGACCAACTGTAATGCTTCTGACCATCCTAGTCCAGTTTCTGCCATGATCTTACTTAATTTATTTTTAATAGTACCGTTCATCCTCTCCACCTTGGCACTGGCTTGCGGTCAGTAGGGGGTAAGATGTCGATTATTAATACCCATCAATTTACACATATTTTGAAAAACATCAACTGTGAAATGAGTACCCCTATCACTCTCGATAATTTGAGGGATACTGTATCTGCACACAAACTCCTGAACAATTTTCTTGGCAGTGGATGCAGCAGTATTAGTGGCAGCTGGGTATGCCTTAACCCAATTGGAAAACACATCAGTGCACACTAATACATACTTTAGATTCCTGCAGGGTGGTAATTGGATGAACTCAATTTGTATTACCTGGGAAGGTCCATCAGTCGGAGGAATGTGGGATGGTTCGGTAGGGATCGTTTTCCCAATGTTTTTCCTCAAGCAGGTCATACAGGACATTGCTCTCTTTTCCGCTTGAGAAGAAAAACCCGGTGTGCACCAGTATGCTCTCACCAATTTACACATACCTTGCTTTCCCAGATGAATCAGATCGTGCGCTGGCTCAGCCAGGCTTGGGTAGTATGCCTTGGGAGCCACTGGCTTACCTTGTCTGTCTCTTCAGAGTCCAGAGGACTCTTGCCCACATCCCTTGGACCTCCAGACTGACTTTTCCTTGATAGAACACAAATTTTGCATCTCACTTAATTTCAGCATATCAATTGTTTGGAAAGTCATGATTTGTTCAGTTGGTTCATTCATTTTTAACCCTGCTGCCCATTTTGCAGCTTTGTCTCCCATGTTGTTGCCCAGTGACACCGGATCATCCTCACATGTATGGGCTTTACACTTAATTACTGCCACTTCCTTTGGCAATTGGATTGCTGTTAGTAGTCTTTTTATATGTTTGGAATGTGCAATTGGTGTGCCTGCTGCTGTCATAAATTTTCTCAGACGCCATAAGGCACCGAAATCGTGTACTACTCCGAAGGCATACCTAGAGTCAGTGTAGATATTAGCAGATTTACCTTCCGCTAATTCACACGCTCTCTTTAATGCCACCAGTTCCGCCACTTGGGCCGAGTGTGGTGGGCCTAAAGGTTCGGCTTCTATAACGTCCTCATCATTTACCACAGCATAACCTGTACATAACTCTCCAGTGTCAGTTTGTCTAAGATAACTCCCATCCATGTAAAATGTCACATCTACATTTTCTAAAGGTGTATCCCGTATGTCAGGTCTTGCAGTAAAGGTTTGATTCAAATATTCCATACAATCATGTGCATCAATATACCAGCAGAACTCACCTGTCGCCAGCGGCTCACCTCTCTCCACCCTTTGTGCTGGATTTAACGTACCGCACCTTTTGATGGTGATGTTTGCAGATGCTATTATGGCTATTTCCCATTTTGTGAACCTAGCTGAGGAGACATGTCTGGTTTGGGCAGAGTTTAGCAAAGCAGATACAGCATGGAGAGTATAGACAATCATATCATGGCCTAGTACCACATCCTCACTCTTGCTGACCAATAGAGCAGTTGCTGCTACACTTCTTAAACACATTGGGAGTGATCTTGCCACAGTGTCCAATTGTGCACTGTAGTATGCTACGGGCCTACGGGCATCACCATGTTTTTGTGTGAGGACACCTACTGCACAACCATTGGCTTCCGTACAATACAAATCAAAAGGTTTTTCATAATCGGGTATTCCCAATGCAGGTGCTCTTGTCAGACTATCCTTAAGATTAACGAAAGCCTGCTCTGATTCCTCTGTGTGTATGACATGATCGGGCTTTGAGGAAGAGACTAAGGGCCTGATTCAGAGCCGGACGCTATTTGTGGGTGGTCGTTCCAGAAAAGGGGCCGGCTATTTAAATTGAGCGCTCGCTCATTGCGGTTTGTTGACACCTCTATGTCTGAGCGAGTGATCGAAAAATGCACTCGCTATTTTGTAAAGACGCCCCTTTGCCGTTCGTATCACACGTCATCTCCGGTATTTGTTTGATTAATTGGGTACATCGAAAGGCATCTGAACTGCTCGCAGTGCTTGTGGTAGGTTTTTACTATCGCTATTACTGCGAGCAGTTCAGGCCAAAAGACAACCAAGTGACGTGGTCGATGACGCTCCTTTACTAATTATGCACTCCCATTAAATGCCATTTTTACTGTTAGGCACGCCTGCATTCGGATCTCCACTCCCCCGTTTTCAAGCACCTTCCCCTGTTACCACCCACAAACGTTACATTCGGTCAATCAAATTAGCAGCCCCTCGCTTTTTTGCGAGCGCATGTTTTCCAACTGCAATGACTATTTTGCGCATGCGCATTACGACCCATACGCATGCGCAGTTGTGCAAACATCACTCATAGCGAACGAGCAGCCACTTACGAGCGGCTCTGAATCAGGCCCTAAGTCCTGTAATGCCAAGGCCAAAATAGAAAAACCTGGGATCCACATTCTGCAGTATCCACACATTCGCAAGAAAGTACAAATTTGCTGTTGATTCTGTGGCAGTGTCATGTTCTGTGTGACCTGGATTCTGTCATTTGTGAGTTGTCATAAGTTAGGCAGTGTCCCAAATATTTAACCCTGGACTGGCATGGCTGTAGTTTGTCCTTAGCAACCTTGTGTCCTGTTTGCGAGAGATGAAGCAATAAAAGTTTAGTATCATTTAAACATGACATAAACGAATCAGAACATAACAATAAATCGTCTACATATTGTATTAGAACAGATCCATTGGCAGGTTGAAAAGACTGTAAACAGTTGTGTAAGGCCTGGGAGAAGATACTGGGGCTGTCTATGAAACCCTGGGGCAATCGTGTCTATGTGTATTGTAAACCCCCATAATGTAAAGGCAAATAGATACTGACAGTCAGGGTGAACAGGTACAGAGAAGAAAGCAAAACAGAGGTCAATGACAGTGAAATGGATTGCATTTGGTGGGATCTGCATAAGAATGACAGCTGGATTTGGCATTATGGGAAATTGGCTCTCTACCACCTTATTAACACCTCTAAGGTCTTGTACCAGACTATAGTCTCTCCCACCACTCTTCTTTACAGGAAAGATGGGACTGTTGGCTACACTTGCTGTATGAACTAAAATTCCCTGCTGTAACAATCACTCAATTATGGGATAAACCCCTAATTCTACCTCCTGTTTTAATGGGTACTGGGGAATTTTAGGAGCTTGCCTACCACTTTTTAGATGTGCCATTACGGGACTTACGTTTGCCATTAATCCAGTGTCCTGTCCATCCTTGGTCCAAAGTAAATCTGGAATTTGGGATAACATTTGATCTACCTGAGATGGATTTTCATTTAAACCATTAGAGTGATACATTATCCTTTGGGGACAAATCCCTTCCCATTAGGTTAGTAGGAGCCGCTGCTGCCAGGAGGAAAGAATGCCTGGTATGCAATGGCCTGATAGTGACCTCTGTGGATTTTGTTAAAGGATAATGTTGCACTTTACCCATTACACCCATTGCTGGTACTGTCTCGCTGGTTACCTGTAAGTTAGCGGGAGATTTTATCACTGACCTGGTCACCCCTGTGTCTACAAGAAAAGGATATTTAGTACCAGCTACATCAACCATCATCACCGGTTCTTCCCTAGTACTTCCCGTTAACCTGACTATCTGTAGACTACATGTATGACCTGACCCCTAGCATTGACTCTCACTCTCCAATACAGCATTTACAGCCACAAGTGGAGCTGGTGACTGTTGTGGGTTTCCTGTACTCTGTGTATATCCCGTATGGGGATATCCAGGTACTACCTGGTTAGGGTTTCCTACCTTCTTCACCCTACAGTTCCTACTTACATGTCCCACTTGGTTGCAGTTAAAGCACTTTCGTGAGTGGGGTGAGTGAAAGGATTGCTGTGTGGGTTGAGTGGAAGGGAAAGATGGTGGGTGTGGGTAAGGATATTGAGGGAAATATGGTGGTTGTGGATAGTATAGGTTTTGTGGCTGTGTGTGATAAGTGGGGTAGAGTTGTGTTAAAGGTGGTGCAGGATTGGTGAGGATGTGTAGTATTGCAGGTGCATGTGTGTCTGTTGGCTGTGATGTTATAGTCATTCCTAGAGCTTGAATACTAACCGCCATTAGCTTCTCGCTTTGGGTCTCTCTCTTTTTAAGGATGTTCTTATCGTGTTCAATAGCGGATTCAATGGGGGTGTCTACAGTGACTCCCCTCCAGCCAGGTTGTGAGGTCTGAACTCATGTCTTCAGGTTCTCTTTTAGACCATCCATAAGTACAGTGACGTTCATTCCCCAGAGATGAGTGCTATCTTTAATATCCTCTAACCCAGTGTACTGGGTGATAGCCTGCAGAGCACGGTTACAATAATCCTCTGCAGATTCACTCTCTTTTTGTTTTATGGTGAAAATTTTGCTCCAGTTAACTACTACTGGAAAATATACACCCAATTGAGTTATAATGCAGGAAATGTTACCTTGGTTAATTTCGTCTGTTAAGGGAACATCTCCATCCAGTACACAATCCATGATAAACTTTGTCACGTCAGTATTGCATGGAAGACAAGCCCTTAACACCACTCGCCAATCTTTATTGCTTGGCTCGTGAGCACTACCCAAATTTTTCAAAAATCTTTGGCATTTGGCTAATTCCTTTTTTGGATCGTGGAAATCCTTCATTATGGAATTTAGCTCCACTCTTGTCCAAGGATAATGCATTGCTACCTCCCTTGTGGGCACTGTACCGTTCGCATCCGCATTCCCATTCGGAACCGTTATTGTCTGGATGGCATGCAGACTGGCCGCACTGCTATTTTTGACCTTGTTACCTGGCTGGGGATTTAGTCTATTACTGCTACATATAGGGTTAACAACTTCCTCTACGGGTGCAGTGGATGTTAGTACAGGAAGTGTTATCACTGATGAAGATGGCGGCACCACTTGTGCTTGTTGTGGTGGAGCATCTAACATGTGTACAGCATTGGAAATGGCAGACATAACAATAGGCTCATCATCCGCATCATAAACATTTTCTTTATGATTACTTAAGAGAGGGTACAAGATACTTGTTACATTTTTATGGGCTTTTTCAACAACTGTACCTGCACCCCCATCCGCATAGGACAGCGGTGGTGCGCGTGAACCACTGGCAATACCTTCTGCAATGCTACCTTGCTGCATGTGCATGCTATCTCACAGTTTAGCGCTGCGTGTGTACTCTCCGGTAACGTGCTCACGATGCTAGTTTGCGTCGCCTGCACACCTTTAAACCATGCATCCCCCTCACACTGCCATCATTTTAAACACTCGTTATATTTTACCTTTTTCATTCGAGAGGGCACCATACAGATGCTGTCTCGGATTTTGTTCAATACCTCCTTATCAAAGCTGCCAATTCTGGGGAACGGTCTAACACTCTTCATCGTCATTTTAAACCATACATCACAGTACCTATTTGCATAAGCACCGTACTTAGTATGCATAATATGGCGTGTCGATTCAAGCAGCGCTTCCAACAGCAGCACATCCTCTAACATCTCTACCATTTGCTTGGCCCTCATTCTGGGAGAACCCTTAGCTTTTCAATGGAGATTTAAAGTGGTGAAAGACAACAAGATGCTTTCACTTACCTATGGACATCTTAACAGGACGTGCCCGCAAACCTATGGAAGAATAACCAGGCTGCTTCCATGCGCCTAATCCCTTTTTGACTACCTTTCAACTGCTAACATGTAGGCATTCCAATAACACCTACCCTTTTCAGTGATTTCGTCCACCTCTACCCAGTTCACAGTCACAATTTAGCCAAAACTGTGCGGTTCAATTACAATGCTCAAATAATCCTAACTGATCACTGAATACTGTAATCACACTGGGAGCCAAACCTACAACAAAGACAGCAACTACACCTGCTTATGTGTTAGAATGGTATCTACTACTGAGCTACTAGGTCGACCTTGCGTCTAGTCCTTAAGGGTCCTACGATACCCTTAACTAGGGTACTCTTGCCCCTACCAACAAATACTCACTGTTACACACCCTTTTCCTGCGCAGAAAAATACACATTTTCCCAGACTATGGCAACACTGATCAATGTATTTACAACAATGCTATCTATCAATATCACCATGCAACGGCTTTGTTTAATACATGTGGCAGCAATACAGGAAATATGTATATGCTATTGTGCGACTAGTCACATACACAATAATGCGACTACTACACAACACGTATTATGATTATTACGCTATAGTGCAACTGGTTGCATACACAATAATGCGACTTCCCCTTTTTAACACAAAAAAACTATCGATGAAGGAAAACAAACTTTTTCCTCCCTCGTCCCTGGATTCTCAATCAGCGCTCCTAAAGCCACAATAACAAGTAGCGGACTCTCAGCAACAAAGTGGTAGCAGATTTCGAAAGCAAAATGCGTTCTCCTGCTAGGCGCCTCCACCCTTTTGCTGAGAGATCGCTACCGAGTGTTACCTAGTGACCGGTAACGTGATTTCACAGTGTGAGCCCCCAACTATCGACACCTAATTAAAACCTCTATGCAATCCTGTCTATACTTCTAAAATCCTGCCTATACCTTCTAAAATTGTCACTATGTAGCGTAATGAGTCGCACAGTAAATAAATGCTTTCAGACTTTGAATGTGGTTACAAAGCACAAAAAGTTATTATTCAGTATAAAAACAGATGGTTACATGCTGTGATCTAAAGACAATTAGCGCAAATAAATCATACAGACCCATGGTACAGTTGTTATATACGCACGTGCTCTGGGCCCAGATACCAGCATCAGCATTAGAAACCTCTATCAACAGCACAGCAAGAAGACTCAAGACTGGGGTTACAGAGCGTACATATATACTCTTACAGGGATAAGCAATACCTTAGACAAGTTTGACATGATTCCATTGGTTCTTCTTAAAGGTGCTTCTGTTACACCCTGGAGGGGAGAGACATGGGCAGTACAAGGCAGGTTCTCTGTGTTTGACAAAGTTGCCATAGGTTTGTCTGTGGAAATGTTCTTATTTATCTGTGACTCAAGAGTGTACTTCTAAAAAGGCTAGTGGGATACTATATGTTATTTTTTTACGTGCCATATTTTCCCTGCACATGTGATTGTTATGTTTAATGTGATATGTCATGTTATTCTTTCAATGTCTGCTTTGATGTCATGTAACTATGTGTATACAAAACAGTACCTAATAGTAAAAAAAACAGCGCACATGTTAAACCATGATGTACAGAAATTAAATGAGTCAACATGCGAACAAACAATTCGAGCAGCTTTCATCTGATTGGCTGCAGTGTGGACAAACTTATTTAATTGGCTATTAATTAATTTGCACCATGTCTTAGAGCTAAGATATGTGCAACTCAAAATACACATGTTAAGCTGCAATTTTGTGTCTGTAGTATAACACTTACCTTCAGGCAGGGCAGGACTGGGACTAAATATAGGCCCTGGCATTTAAAGCACACAGGCCCACCGTGCATCAGCATGTGACTCCTCCCCTTACTATTCAAGAATGACTCCTCTCATTTCTTAGTGTATGCTCTTACAAATACCTACCCTCCAACATGATCCGTTCCATTAGGTACAAAATGCTCTGCTCCTGGACTTCCCACCTAATGCTTGATTGCAGTCACCTGTATTGAACTAGGTAATTGATGAGACAGGTGTTTCACCACAGGTGAAGGCAATCATAAATTAAGAGGGAAGTCCAGGAGCAGAGCATTTTGTACCTAATGGAACGGGTCATGTTGGAGGGTCTGCAAATATAAATAATATTAAAACAACATACAAGTGTACATCATTCTCCGTATTAAAATACATACTACAGAGCTCTTCCTGGGAATTCATTCATGTGCCATAGTCAGATATTTGATTGGCTTCTGTTAGGTAAAGCTGGTACTTATTTGCTGGTCACAAACAGAGAAAAGGAAGGCATTACCCAATTGCCTGAAGCTAAGTAGCACGGTTGGGGGGAGGGTTAGGGTGCGGGGGGAGGTTAGAGTAAGGCACTAGGGGGGAGGTTAGGCACCAAAGAGGGAGGGTTAGCATATGGAGAGGGAGAGGATTAGCATACGACCAACAAGTGTCGGTATGCCAACCCTGTCGGGATGCCGGCATCATGATTCTGACAGCCGTGATCCCGACTGCTGGCATCCTGTACCTAACCCGGCGAAAATATGTAATGGGTGTGACAAGGGGAATGAAACAATTGAAGACAAGATTAAAATAAAAATGCCACACCAGCCTGCATACCGTATGTACAATTTATAGTGGAATCCCATAGTTATATTATACCTGAAAATCCATATAATGCTGGTAGGTAATTTATATTTTTAGAATAACAAGTACGCTATGCACAGGATACATTTAGTATCCCGACAAAAGAGATGCTTGCGGTCAGAATGCTGATGCCAGAATCCCGACACCTGTCTGACTCCCAGCACCAGCATCCCAACCGCCAGCACCCAAAGGTAAGTAGTGTAGTTAGGGGGAGGGTTAGCGGTTAGGGGATGGTTAGGTTTAGGCACCGGGAAGGGGGAGGTTAGGTTTAGGGACTAGGGGGGAAGGTTAGTGTTAGGCACTAGTGGGGTAGGTTAGGTTTAGGCACCAGGGAGGGAGGGTTAGGGCAGGGAGAGGGTTACGATACCAACAGACAGGTGTCGGTATCCTAACCCTGTCGGGATGCCGGCATTGGGATATTGACCACCAGGATCCCGAGCACTGGCATCCCATACCCATCCTGCTAGGCACACATCATGCAAGTAATCTGAAAAAAAGAAAAAAGGAGTCAAGTCTCTGTTTGATTCAATGCAGAGCCAATCTGATATATTCATTCACTGATGTTGTATTTGTAGATAGTTCACAAATTTTGTCACTGCATATACATGAGTATATACCTTCAAAAACCAAATATTATTAAGTGGTTTGGTTTTTGGAGGTATATGTTCATGTACAAAACAAGGACTTGAAGATGAAAAAGGGTACAGTCTCAGCCTTATGTTAAAGGCAGCTAGCTAGTGTACACAACTGAAAGGCACTGCAGGTGTTAACATCTTCCAGTGTGTGTGCCGTTACCTCCAGCCTTGTTATCTCTCTCTTTATGCTCCCACAGAGGTGTCTGCTTTGTGTACATAGTTAAGTGGGGGTGGAGGAAGCAGAAGGATCCATTCCACAGCCATCGGGAGGCGCAGACTGCTGAGCTGGCAGAACTATGGACTGACAGTTCTGGTGACATCTCAAAGGGGCAGGGCTTAGAAAGTCTCTCAGCTCCGAGATGAGTCCTAGCAGTTTCTTCAGAAGAAAACTGCTACTGCTCGGCTGGAGTGGACCGGCCCATTTGCCAGAATTGCCAGATGGCCAGTCTGGCCCTGCCTTCGGGCCACAAAACTGCAATCCATTCTAAATCAGGTCCTATGTCTTTTCCTGCTAATAGATACCAAAAAAGTCTATAAAATAAATATTTTGTTATTATCATGAGAAGAGTTTAAAATCTATATCTGAATCTGACTTTGGCCACAAAGATAAACATACTGTACAGTATGAGCTTTATCAGCCTAAATATTTTGCTTACCTGCTGTGCTATAGAAGATTCTTCCTGCTGTGTAGGAACAGAATGAGAGCAATATTATGTTCTGTGCTCTGGATTTGGATTATACTCTGAATTCCTTTCTACTTTGTCAAACTTGTTTGAAGAAAGAGAAATAGAATAATATTTTAGCTAATATATTCAGAATATAATATCCCTACTAGAATGTTTGTGTATTGCACTTAATTATTAATACCAGTACAGTATAGTAGTTGGATTAGGAAAACAACAATTTTGAGCTGTTTATCACAAAATAAAACAGTTGAACATTCTCCTCATTGACCTTGTATAGTTTGCATTACACATGTTTTGGAACTAAGCGTATGCAAGTACAGGCAATACAGAGTTCTAAGCAGCATGAGGGTGGGTTTTGGACATGGCAAGAATGGGACCAGGAGGTGCGGGTTGATGCTGGATGCAGGACCATCTTAATGTATGGGCACACTTGGCAGCTTACCAGGGCCCCAGAAATCCAAAGGCCTTCTAGCAGGAGCAGGCTAGCTGGGTCAGGAGCATCTACATGTAGTGTGCAGCTGCTCGCTCCATGCTTAGGACAGCAAGCTGTTAGGCAGACAGAGAAAAATTCTCCCCGGCCGCTCTGGTTGTGAATTACACAGAATCAGAGCATCAAGGCAGCATTCTCTACCAGCCTCCCAGCCTGCAACCACAGAGCCGGATTAAGGGTGTGCACATCCCCGGGCCTCCCTCTCTCATGAGGTTCCCTATACTTTAATCACAGCTGCAGAACTGTGCAGGAACTGCACTGCGAGCTGCATTTTTACATTTTTTTATGTTTAAACATTGATTTTGTTGAAAGTAAAAATAAATACAAAATGTTTCGATTTTATTGACCATTTACATTTTTATCCCTGTGAAATGGTGGGTAGGGGCACCAGCGGATTGCTTTGCCTATGGCCTACCATTCTGTTAATACAGCCCTGTCTGGAAGGGTCCAAGAGGGTTTGAGCAGGGGCAGACCATGGTGACTTGGTATATGCTGGTTCCCTTTACAAGTGTTAATATAAGCATTTATTTCCGTACATGCAATGCTGAAGACGATTTGCGATCAACTCAGAATCAGACCCAAAATGTTGGTCAACAGTCTACTGCATTTATTAGTTGAATTACTGTTACCAAATATGAGAAAATCATCTTATTATAGTGAATGTTGCAGTAACAAAGCAGTAAGTTGTACCTTCAGCACAAATGGATTTCTAGTACTGTAGATAAATGAATAATTTCAACAGACATTAAACTGAAATATATTTTTTTTATATTATTTTCTTTGCCCCCCCTCATCTTTCTATACACTCATCTCTGCCCCCCATCTTCCTGTCTCTCATCTCTGCCCCTCATCTCCCTGTCTCATTTTTGTCCCCATAACTTCTGTTTTTAATTCTGTCCCACTTATCCCTGTCTCTCTGTAGTTCATCTCTGCTCCTCTCCCCCGTGTCTTTCAACTATACCACCTACCTTCTCTCATCTCTGTCCCTCTCATTTCCTTCTCCTAATCTCTCATCTCTGCCCCCTCTTGTCTCAATGTCTCTCACATCTGTCTCCCTCACCCTCCTGTCTTAATGTCTCTCATGTCTGTACCCCTCACTTACTGCCCTATCTCTTATCTCTGTCCCCTCACACTTAGGCCCGTATTCAATTTGGAGCAAAAAGCCGTTTTTGCGTGTTTTAGGCGAAAACTTTTCGCCGATGATGTCATTTCGCCAGGCAGAAAAGTATCGCCGTATTCAATTTGAAAGACTAGGCGGAAAGTCAATGCAATGTAATAGGCGAAAAAGTTTCGCCTATGAATACTGTAGCAGCGCAAAAAAGTGCAGAATTGGGGTTTTGGGGTGCAACGTTGCGGGAACCCCCGTGCAGCCTTCAGACAGTCCCCCAATGGTAATCTGTGTCAAAAAATTGTGAAAAAATACTTAAGGACTCCCCAACAAATAACTTTGAATTTGGGAGCGAAAAAAAAAATGTTGGGGGCAAACTTAAAAACTAGTGAACTTGACTCTGGGGAGGTCCCCAAGTATGCCCCATGTGTTTCTTTCATTGCAGGGGCTTGCGGCAGGTGGATTTTTCAAGTTTTTTTAAACTTTACTTTAGCAACTTTAAAATATGCCTGACCCCATTTCAAGTACCCCAAATTTGCTGGGCTAAGCTATTTTCTGCAAAAAAAAATCCTGAATACTAATCTGCACCACTTATACAAAAACGCTATTTAGCAGCTATTGAGCCCGTTTAAAAACACCAAATACCTTCAGCAAGCCAAATCGGGTGGGGGGGGGTATCATAGGGAACCCCTATGTCAGAGCATCTTTTGAGGGGTGTCAGGCTGATTTCCTGAAATCTGTCAGTACTTTCCGCTTGTGAAGCCGATTCTACTAAAACACCTCGGTGCTGTACAGCTCCAAACAGCTACGGACAGGTATAATTCATTCACAGCGTTACGCATATCTGGCCAGATAACTTGCACTTGATACCTTTTTGGACACCAATTCAGAATCCCAACTGGATTTTCTACTCAGTACTGGGTGTCAACAACTTATTTGATCTAAACTGTCCACAATATTTTAATGTGTCAAGTACACAAGTGATTTTTCAAGCAGAGGTGTTAATATACATCAGCGTTATATTGTTTCAATGCAAAGAGGCATTTTATTGTTAAATTGTGAGATAATTGTCTTTATTAAACCTGATACATATTTATTTATATAATAAAGATTATATATATATATATATATATATATATATATATATATTTTTTTTTTTAATCTATGGAGCCATGACTGTTCTATATATATGTATGTGGATTCTGCTGTCTCACATTTAGAGCTATATTAGCGCAGTCTGAGATTAATTCATTATTGTTTGTTTATGGGTATTCACAAATCCCAGTGTTTAATACTTGCTGCTTTATATTAATTAGGAATATTTCTGCATTTATATAAATTAAATGTACTTTTGATAAGCGCCAGGATCATTGGTCTGTTGAGTACTTTCCGCTTGTTTAAGTTTCACCGGGTCCCGTTTTCGCCTACATTCAAATTGAATACGGTGATACGCGGGCACGCGCGCGATACTTTTCAACCTGCAAAACATGTGATGTAGGCAAAAAGTCCGGGAGGCGGAAAAGTATTGCGGCTCAGCGCAAACTGAATACTGGCCTTAGGGCCTGATTCAGACCCACTCACGAGTGGCTGTCCGCTCGCAAGTGGGTCGATGTTATGCACTGAGCATGCGCGCGACGGAGGGAGCTCCGTCGTGCGCATGTGCCAGACGCGACGAGCGAAGGAAAGTCCTTTGCTCGTTGTGTCTGATCAAAGGGGGTGTGCTGTCGATGTTGATTGACAGCACGCCCCCTTTGGTGGGCGTGCCGGGGGCGTGCCTCCCTGACGGGGGCGTTCCCATGGGAACACCTCCCGTCAGAAGCCGGCCCACTGACATCACTAGTGATGTCAGTGGGTGTGATTTTGGCTCTGAAAGAGCCAAAATCACTCCGGAGCTTGCGGTTGAAAACCTCAACCGCAGGCTCCGGCTCACAGTTTCGATGGTCGCGATGGTCACGACCATCGCGGCCATCAAAATGCACGCTCGTATAGGCTGTGGGTGGTGACCCACAGCTATACGAGCGTCCAGGAGGACGCTCCATTTTCATGGAGGGCGGCCCTCATTCAGAGCGTGCGCTCTGCTCAGAGCGTACGCTCTGAATGAGGGCCCTAGTCTCCTTGTCTCTCATTTCTGTCCCCCTCATCCCCTGTCTCTCATCTATGTCCCCTTCACATCCCCTTGTCTCTTATCTCTGTTCCCCTACCTGCCCTTCCTCTCATCTCTGCCCCCCTCTCCTTCTTGTCTCAGTGTCTCTCATCATGGATGGGGGGGGCTCCCCAAGTATGCCCCAGGTTTTTTTTTATTGCAGGTAGTTGTGGCAGGTGGATTTTTCAAGTTTTTTAAAACTTCATATTAGCAACTTTAAAATACGCTTGTACCCATTTTCATGTACCTCAAATTTGATGGAACTACTTATTGTGCAAAAAAAAATATTCCTAAATGCTATTCTTCATCACCTTCTAAAAAACGCAAAACGGCAGTTATTAAGACCGTTTAGAGACCGCACATACCTTTAGCAGGGCTATTCGGGGGTACCCATAGTGAACCGCCATGTCAGAGCATCTTTTGGGGGGGTGTCAGGCTGATTTCCCCAAAATTACAGGATTTTTCAGAGATTTCCTTTTCGCCAGGTCCCATTTTCACCAATTTGAAATTAAATACGGGGATAAGCGGGGACCAGCGCGATAACTTTTCGACGGAAAAACCACCGATGAAGGCGAAAAGTCCGGCAATGGACTTTTCGCTCCAAATTTAATATGCCCCAATGTCTCTCATCTCGTCCCCCTCACCTCCTACCCTGTCTCTCATCTCCATCCCTGTACACCCAGTCTCCTTGTTTATCATCTTTATCCCCCTCACCTCCCTGAAGTAAAGCCAGAAGCAGAGCAATTACAGAAATACAGTTATATAAAGATCTGTGGATTAATAAGTTTTCAGTTGAAGCGCAGAATTATTATTACCTGTTTATTCGTTTCATCTGTGTCTGAGGGTTTGAGTGTATCTCTGGTATAGAACTAGCTGTTACTCTTTTTTAGAAGCGCAGTGTTAATATCTTTAGTTTTGTCTCACAGTTAAAAGAACAGGTTTGAAACTATCCGGTTTTATTGGTTTAGACGTATGATTATACTATAACACTTACACTTTGTATGCCATGACTGTTTTGTAGTGACTGCAGCAAGTATTGGAAGAGTACCTAAGATTCATTCCAAGGTGAGGAAGGGCTACTGGTTTCTGGAAATTATCTTTAAGTAAAATGCACCAATATATTTTATCTTTCCAAACAAGCTCCATGCATCCTCTCATGTAACACAGGGTTTACAAAGCACAAACCAGCTATGCTTGAAGAGACTGCCAGCATAGTAATTAAAAAGTTGACTGTTTTCGCCAATTTGTTGCTGACTGACTAAAAATGTCATTGCTATAAGAGGAATGTATGTTGGTGACTGCAAAAGAAATGACTGGTGCGTGACTGGCACTCCGTCAGGGGCTCTCGGTGTGCACTGAGCATATGTTGGATATATGTTACCATTTTATTTGTTGCTTCTTAAAGCAGAAATGAATACTGTAGCTTTGGATAGAAATAAAGCATTTATACATATAGCAAGTGTATATCTTACTCCTATGCCAGAAATAATGAGTAAAAACAACTGTTGTCATTGATTTCATTTGAAAAATGTACATGCACAGATTTTGGTTTTCTTTTTGTGCAGAGATCATTCTTACCTTCTGGGCACATACTTTTTTCTATATTTTATTTGACAGTGTTTTCACCTAAATAAATCTGTAAATAATTTTTTTCTATATTCAACAGGTATTCATTTAGCAGAAGGAAGCCTAAGTATTCCGTACACTCCTGGACCTTTTTCACAGAAATATAACATATGGGTATATATTGTGAAATACAGGTATATATTGTGGTGGCTGCAGGCTACGTCTCACTAGTTTGCAACCTGTTGAGTTCCTGGAATTTGGGGTCTTCCCCAGTACAGCAAGTGTGAAAATATGTGTGAGTACAAACAGCAGCAGTTCAGTAGGGAGCTTAGACAGCTCAGTGAAGAGATGAGGAGAAATATCAGTTTGTAGCTCAGTTTAAGGCACAGGGGTATTTTTACTAAAGTGCTGGTTTTTAGACATGGAGCAGTTGCCCACAGCAACCAATCAGATTCCAGCTATTATCTTCTAGGAGGTGCTAGATAAATGTTAAGTAGAAACTAATTGATTGCTATCGGCAACAATTCCACTTCTAAAACCCTGCACTTTAGTAAATATACCCCACAGTGTAAAGTTATTGGTGCTGATTCTGAGTCATACAGAATTCTTTGCTCAGGCGCCAATGGCGAGTTTGTGCATACAGCACATGCACAGATGCAAATTTTACTCATTTTTGCGTTTCTGAGTCCTATTCTGAGTTGGCTGGAACTTGGTCTTTATTGGGAGTTTCTGGGTGGCAACTGGGTAGGAACATTGCGAGTGCACAGAACCACCATGTCTTGTGGGAGTGTCATGGGTCTGTTGTGGGAAGTTTGTTTCTGATGTTCCTCTTGCACCTAGCATGGGGCTGAAGCAAGTGCTGATACGAATGATGGCGGTTATGGCGGATGACAGTAAATCAATGGGCGGCACAGGTTTCTGCTTACAGATGCACAAACCTACGCATTAGCTCAATGGATTCTCCCATTAGCATAAGGTAGTAAATCTGGCTTCTACAGCTACTTCCAACTACAGCCACTTTGTGTGTAACTCAGATTCAAGCCAATTGTGTGTCCTGTAAGATGCCTGGGACATGGGACCGAGTGGACACAGGAGGATGTCATGTCTTTGAAGTGACAACTGAGAATGACTGAGAAGTCAAACTTATATGTACTTAGTGTTTGTTGTATTCACCTTTAAAGAAAAAGTGGTTAGCAGCCTACAATAACTACACACAGTATAGAGAGAAGCCAAAAAGTGAGTTAATGTCCTAAATGGGGATATGTTTTATTTTTAACAGTAAATGTTACCTGTGATTCTGAAGCTACTTAAAGCCCTACAGGAATCCTGTATTAAAAACATTTCAAGAAAAGAAAAGCCTAATGAAAATGAAAGTCTTATAACAAGACACAACAAGGCTCCAATATCTGAACAAGGAATTAAGCCATGCAAAGACTTATCTAGAAACAGAAGCGCTAAATAGGCTGCATTGGAAGAAAGTAAGAGACTAAGGCCCTCATTCAGAGCCGGATGCTCTGAGCAGAGCGCTCGCTCTGAATGAGGGCCGTCCTCCATAAAAATGGAGCGTCCTCCTGGACGCTCGTATAGCTGTGGGTCACCACCCACAGCACATACGAGCATGCAGGATGATGGTCGCGATGGTCTTGACCATCGCGACCATCGCCAGTGTGACCAGAAGCTTGTGGTCGGGTTTTTCGACCACAAGCCCTGGAGTGATTTTGGCTCTATCAGAGCCAAAATCACTCCCACTGACATCACTAGTGATCAACAAAAAATAATCTGTGAAAGGGATAATGAGTGTCCAAGATAATTGATGTGTGTCCAACAATTAAATACAGCAGTACATTTAAGATTGAAATGCCAGTGGCTGTTTAACCGGTTCAAATCCCGACAGCGTCAGGCCGACAGGATGAAATCCCGACAACATCAAGTAAGTTACCTAACCCTCCGCTCTCACCCCCTAACCCTAACCCTCCCTTAGGGGTGCCTAACCCTAAACACCATGCGGCCGCCGGTCTCATAACTACATCCCGTAAAAACATCCTCTCAATTTATGGCAGAGGTAGAGTAGTAAACTTTGAAAATAAAAATCTGATATTCGTATCATGACCATCAAGTAAAATAACAGCAGCTACTATTCAGGCTTTCTGTCCTGCCTTTGCAATATTTCCCTATTTATCTAAATAGGCCAAATGGATGTAATAGAGATGCAGATTCTGGAACCAGTCTCTGGGCCCTCTCGTCCATTGGAATATGGTTTTCTTCCAATGTAGATACAAGATAGCTATCTTGTATCTGCATTGGAAGAGACCCAGATTCCAGTGGACAAAAGGGCCCAGAAACTGGTTCTAGAGCTTGCTTTCTATTACATCCATTTGGCCCACTTAATATAGGAATCTGGTAAACTTGCCGTATCTTGTATTTGCATCATTGATTGCATTGTATTATTGTACTATTTTTTAGAGAATAAATTGTGTTGCAAATTACACTATATTCTCTATGTGCTTATGTCTCCATATGTCATACACCATTATTTAAACAAATGTTGAGAAATCCGCAAAGTACAACAGAAATAGACATAAACTTCTAAGGGAAGTATTATTCCTTTGTGGTACATTTTATTATATTTTACTCACTTTTATTACACTAGTGCACCTACAGTATCTGATTAACTTTTCTTCATTTAGCGACATTATTTGTTTATTGGGGTGTAACCCAGATTAGGACGGTGCTGATGTTTCCCATTCATATACATTAATGCCAGGGTATTCTCTTATTTTCACATCTATTCACCTGGCACTGTCAGTTCTGTCTTCTGTGCGCCATGCTGGGGAATCACTGGCCACTCTCCACTGCTGCTGCTCCTCATCTCCCTGCCAGCTTCTGCATCTTGTAAGTGCAGCTGGTTCTGGCATTCTCTATGCTGGAGTTCCCACCAACTCATGGGCACAGCGCCTTTCTTCCTGGTCAGCTGACCGCTGTGCTACCAATGGAATCATAGTGTCTGACTCCTCTAGCACTGACATGTTGCTAGATTCACTGGTCCCAGTTCCAGCGGTACCAGCCTGGTGTCCAGCTCCAGATCCACTGGTCCCAGTCCAGTGTCTAGTTCCATCTATACCAGCTCAATGTCCAGCTCCAGATCCACTGGTTCCAGTCCAGTGTCCAATTCTACCAGGACCAGCCTGGTGTCCAGCTCCAGTTCCACGGGTTCCAGTCCAGTGTCCAATTCTAACAGTACCAGCCTTGTGTCCAGCGCCAGTGCCACAGGTTCCAGTCCAGTGTCCAGTTCCACCAGTGTCAGGCTGGTATCCAGCTTTGGATCCTTAGACTGTAATTCCTCCTCCAGTACCTTGGGTACTAGTCTTCTAGCTATCCAGTCTCTCAGGCCGTCAGTCCCAGCCTGGTTCTCAGCACTCCTGGACCCCATCCAAAATCCAATTTCAAAGATGCCTGCTGCTCCATCTCCCCTGCTTGCTTATGCATCTTGTAAGTGCGGCTGGCTCCAGTGTTCTCCAAGTGGGAGTTCCCGCCAACTCATATCAGCCATCTACTTACAGGTCATCTGGCCGCTGCACTACCAATTGAATGCTAGTTTCTGACTTTTATGAGAACAAAGCCAATCCACAGCAATCTCTCCCTATAAAAGGACTTCATGTAGCACTAACAGGTTGCTAGTGTAACATCTCTCACAGCCTGCAGTGTGAGCAGATCTTCTGTGCTCCCCAGCATTTATTCTCTGACACTTATCTAGCTGTACTTGGCTCCAGATGCAATGGTCCCAGTGTCCAGTTCCATCGGTGTCAGTGTCCAGTTCCAGTCCAGTGTTCAGCTCGAGATCCACTGGTCCCTGTCCAGTGTCCAGTTCCACCAATACCAGCTCAGTGTCCATCTCCAGATACAGTGATTCTAATCCAGTGTCCAGTTCACTGGTACCAGACCAATGTTCAGCTCCAGTGCCACAGGTTCCAGTCCAGTGTCCAGTTACACTGGTGTCAGGCCAGTATCCAGTTTCAGATCCTTAGACTCTAATTCCTCCTCCAGTACCTTGGGTACCAGTCTTCTGTCTAGCTATCCAAACTCTCAAGCTGTCAGTCCCAGCTGGGTCTCAGCACTCCTGGACCCCATCCAGAATCCAATTCCAAAAACTGTGTTCTCTGTACCACAGACTCTATTCACACCAAGTCACATACATTATCCTAGATTAGTTTTCTGTGAATCTCTAGCCAACTCCAGAATCAAGCCTCGACTTTT
Source organism: Taudactylus pleione (assembly GCA_031769625.1). Lineage (NCBI taxonomy): Eukaryota > Metazoa > Chordata > Amphibia > Anura > Myobatrachidae > Taudactylus > Taudactylus pleione. The sequence continues at coordinate 5,381,698 of JAUIMM010000148.1, read as the reverse complement.
TGCTTATCCTCTAGTTTCTTTGACACAGTCACTAGCATCTCAGACTCTTCATATCCACCTTCAAGTTACACCTCCAGCATGTTCTCATACGGTACTACCACCGTGTTACCTGTATCCTAGTTCATGCACAGGAACCTAGTTTTCTGCACACACTTTCCTCCTACTCTAACCCTAAATTCAAATCTGGGAACACAAACACACCTGGACTTGACAGTATATCTATATAATATATACAGTAGATCTTCTCTGTCTGAGAAGTAGTGTAGAATCCCACAATTCTATATATATTTTTGTGAGTGTTTTTTTGTGTCTCATTAATTTGTAGATTCAATATACTACTTAGATCACTCCCCCCTATATAAGTTTTATACTCTCATATGTATTTTAGGTAGGCTCAATATCCATTTATTGATATACATATGTGTATGCAGTTATATACTGTAGGAATATATCCAGTTCACTATGTTGGTATCAGGTTTTGGAGTGTATCATTAGGTGGCAAAATCGCTCCATTAATAATGCTCTTTTATTCCTGCACAGTGCTAAATTCTCTAAGGCGTCACAGATATCCTATGTCTTGTGACAGATTCAATTTGTCACATTTAAGAAAAATGTAATGATACTGATAGAAACATACCAAGTTCATTGTGCTATTATGTCATACTCTGGGAAATCACAGATATCCTACATGTTGTACTGGATTATGTTTACCACATTTGGACATTAGGACAGATATGACATTACTTTCTGAGTATATTCACTTTTCTGACTTCTTTAATTTATTATGTAAGTTTGTCTATACAATTTTTTGTAATTGTTTTTCATTATTTTACTGATTTTATTTTTTAAGTGACAATGAACAATAGTTAAATTTTATTAACCTACTCATTATTGTACACTGCATATAGGAAAACACTTTTTTTCTTGTGTTTGTGGAATATGTATTGTTGTTGGCAGAAGCACCCTCATCATAATAATATATTATAATAACCCATAGAATGTTATATATATTGTTTCATCATTATCATCACCTGAGGTTCTACTAGTATTACAGGTTGAGTCTCCCATATCCAAATATTCCAAAATACGGAATATTCCGAAATACGGAATATTTTTAGCATGGCTGAGATAGTGAAACTTTTGATTTTTGATGGTCCAATGTACACAAACTTTATTAAGGCACACAATTATTAAAAATAAAGTATACAATTACCTGTAGGCTGTGTGTATAAGGTGTATATGAAACATAAATGAATTTTATGTATGTACACAAACTTTGTTTGAGCCACAAAATTATTGAAAGTATTGTATAAAATGACCTGCAGTCTGTGTGTATAAGGTGTATATGATTCATAAATACATTCTGTGTTTAGATTTGGGCCCTATTCCTAAGACATTTCAATATGGTATGCAAATATTCCAAAATACGGAAAATACAAAATACCCTGGTCCCAAGCATTTTGGATATGGGAGACTCAACCTGTATTACCAAATAAAAGTATAACACTCTCTTCTGCCAAAGAGAAGGGAAATATACAAATCTGCATTTCTTTTCGAACTGGAAGTTATAAATGCACCTTACCAAGGTTTAATACTTAATAGCTTATTTTGTTTATTTTTAACTAGACAAAAAAGTAGCTATACCATATTGTATAGTAGGTAAATGATAATGTTTAGCAGGTAAATCATGCACTGCACACTGAACAAAAGCATGTTTGGAGCAACCGTGTGAGATTCTATTTTGAATATGTGCCTATATTTCCCCTAAACCTTTACAGTGCATGATGCTCATGTGTGCAGAGGTGAAAAAGTTTGGACAGTGAGGGGTAAATTTACTAAATTGTGGGTTTACAAAAGTTGAGATGTTGTCCATAGCAACCAATAAGATTCTAGTTATAATTTTCTAGAAGGTGCTAGTTAAATGATAAGTAGAATCAAATTGATTGCTATGGGCAACATCTCCACTTTTGTAAACCCGCACTTTAGAAAATATACCTCTTACATTGTTATTCACCAGTGGTTGCATCTGCAATTAAGGTAAGGTCTCTGGAGTTTGGTCAATATGGTTTATCCCCAACAGGGATCATTTTACTAAGGCTAGATACAACTCCTTTTTTGACATTTACCGATATCCAGGTAAAAAAAAAATGTCTAATGCGCTTTTTTCTCTATCAATAGGTGAGTATTTTGAGAATTAAAAATATCTAGGTTCATGCTTGTTGAAGTGCACTATGTCTTACCTCTATAAATCTGACTGCCTGAGGACTACACCTTCAGATAACACCACACTTCCCTACCTTGTGGTTGTAACTACCAGTGGACAATGGTGATTTATTGTCTAACATGTGTGCCTAATATAGATGAGATGTTGGTGTAGGAATACACTATTTCTGTTTTATCTTTATGTACCAATATATGAGGAACAAACTTCAAAGACCTTCCCGTGTTGCAGATGCAAACAGCGGTGGATAATGGTGTATGGTAGTCCAATACTTTATTACTACCTAACAGAGTCCAACTACACAAATTGTGTGTTGCGAATTTATAAACAGTACACACTATATGTATTCTCTTTAATTGCTTGGAGAAAATATGAAGTGTAACAACTTTCCCTAAATATACCTATTTGAAGGTTCAGATAGCCCCAGTCGGATTAAGGTACTTTAGTTGTTAGAGTGATGGGTTCCAGTTAGTTGTTGTCCAAGAGCTGGATCCATAAAGAAAAGAGGCAAAATATCAACCACTATTGAAGGGACAAAACTGACAGCCTGTAGAGGTGCAGCATACACACTGACTGAGGCACGAGCAGTGTAAGCAAGCAACTAAGCATCGCGCTTCCTTGTGTCATACATGTATTTTTTATTGTGTTTGTGTTGTATCTATAAATAAACAAACATACAGTATGTTTACGTCCTACCTTGCTACTCCCCTGCACACTGATAACATAAGAAACTGACTACCAGGTTCCACAAACTGTGACATCACTTCTGTAAACCATTAAAAAAAAAATGTTTATCACCGACTTGTCAATAATATTTAAGCTTCACAGTCTTAATCCTCTAAAGCACAATTAATTGCCCAATTTTTAATCAGTCTAATTTTTTGTAGACTCACAAATCCATGTAGTAACAAATTACCTGGTTTTATTTCCATATGTCAATTTACAAAGAGAGCTAAGAATAGTGTAAGAAATATAATATCTATTTTAATTACTGCTAAAGTTAAATATATTTAGTACATGTAAGTGCATCTGAAAACAGCATGGTGGAAAATCTGGATTGACTTCAATATGCAAATCTATTTTCTACAAACTTTATTTTTCTTTGCAGGGCCATTAATATGGAAATTGGTTTGCTCATCTGTATTAAATAAAACAATAAGTGATTTAGGTCTAGAGTTAAACCATAATCATAGTTCAGTAAATATTCATATTTTGACATTGGTAGAGATATGCTGACAGATTGTGCTCTAGTTTATTTAATTTATGTTAATATTGCGTATAATAAGGGTCATTTAGGAAAGTGCAAACATTTGCCTCTGGCAGGGTGTATAAGCCATGTATGGCTGTTATTAACTCCATTTTAACAAATATGCATAGGTTTTGCAAGTCAGTATGCTGTCGTCTTCCAGGATGGAAGATTTTGCCTTTTCTCCTGGCAGCGGCTGGGTGTATCAGGACTTTCCTTCCTCAGTGCAGGTTAGATACTTAATTGTGCCTAGTTATGAACCCAAATGCAAAAATTATGTTTTATGGGATGATATTATTTAAGCGGTTGGAAGAGCATGTTTTCCTGTGATAATGGAAAATAGGGCCTGATTCAGATCCGCTCGCAAGCGCATAGCGCTCGCAAGCGGGTCAATGGTGGGCTAGTGCACATGCACTGCGTGCGTGAGCCCAGGAGCGAGCGCAAAAAGCGCTCGTTCCAGCGCTCACATCCAAAAGGGGTGGCTGTCGATGTTGATCGACAGCTTGCACCGTTTGGAAGGCGGGGAGGGGGGGTGGCTGTGCAAATGGAGGCGTTCCCATGTGAATGCCTGCCGTTTGTGGGCGGCCCCATTAGAGCCGGAAGCTCTCTGGGGCTTGCGGCAGATGAGACCCTACCACAAGGGTCTCATCGCAAGCCCCGATGGTCACGATGGTCGAGACAATCACGATGGTCACCCACAGCTATGCGAGCAGCCAGGAGGCCGCACAAAAAAAACACGATGGTCACGATGGTCACCCACAGCTATGCGAGCAGCCAGGAGGCCGCACAAAAAAAACAAACTGCCCTGATTCAGAGCAAGCGCTCTTTCAGAGCGTCCGTCTCTGAATCAGGCCAACAGTCCACAGTCTATACTGCCTACTGCATGGTTCTTATACATGCAGCCCTCCAGCTGCTGTAGAGCTACATATCCCAGCATGCCCTGCTACAGTTTCAGCATGTGCTAATCGGGCGTGTTGGGATGTGTAGTTCCACAGCAGCTGGAGGGCTGCATGTGTAATACCCATGCCTTAGGTAGTTACATACCCCTTCCTTATGGGCTTTTAATGGGAAAGTGTATTTCTTAGCCAATGTAAAAATCATGTAAAAATCATTAATTCACTCAAAAGTAATAGAGTTCTAATGTTCCATCACTCTCACTGCTAATTTAGGGTATGATATACATACCGGTAAACCAAACAGAGCAGTATTGTATACCCCAAAATGAAAAGTTTATATGAAAGGAGAGGATGATCTGATAGCGGTAGTAGGTTGCATTTTCAAACAAAGTTTATAAATGCTACATTATGCACTCTCCAGTTCCCAAACTACAGTAGAATGTAGGCATATAAACTAGAGATGAGCACAGACCCCTGTTTTTTGGTTTTGGTATTAAATCGTCATTGTGTTTTGGTATTGGCAAAACTACCTTCAATTGTTTTTGTATTGGATTTCTTTAAAAATTGCTAAAAACACCTAAAGCCATATAATTTCACTAGCGCATGCAGGGGGGGGGGGGTCTGAGTACCCAGAAACCCTCCCTGACAGACTGGAGAGCAGGCACCATTTTTTTAAGCCCCGCCCCCCGTGGCATTTTGCCACGATTCGCGGGTCAAATGGGTGGAGGCAAAGCCAATATGATGTGATTCCATTAGAATCATATAATTTGGCTCCGCCCCTCCCGATTGACCTGTGGCATTTTGTTGCTAGGGGAGGGGCCTAATGACATGGTGCCAGCCTGCCAGGTCCCATCCTTATTGGGCCTACAACCCGCAGCTGCTGCAAGGTAAGTGTGTGTGTAATGTTTGTGTGACATACAGTACGTATGTGTGTATGTGTATGGATATATTTGTGTGTATGATATACATCATACTTACCGACATTCCTGGGCAGCTTTCCGGGAGCAGCAGGAGGGGACCTGCTGTTCTCCTCTTCAGGGGGCGGGGCCAGACAATAGACATCATTAGGCCCCACCACTCTACATAAAACCCCCCACAATTTGCGGGTCTGTGAGGAGGGGGCAGGGCTAAATGACACATAACTCGAAAATTCCAGATAAAATCTCCCCATCCTGCTCACTTCACTAGGAATAATTCCGTTGAACATGGTTCTCTCATTCATATAGTGAACATGCATATGAATAGATTTATCAACATATACATATTCCTCAGCCTTTGAGTTAGCAAAAGAACATAGGGCCTCATTCAGAGGCGGTCATAGGATGCAAGCGGTCGTTCTGAAACAGGACGGCCGCTTGCATCCTGAACGGCTGCCTCCATCTCGGTCGTAGGCTGTGGGTTAACACCCACAGCTCTAACGACCGCTAAGGGTGATGGTCCAGACCATCGCGACCATCGGGGCTTACGACGAGACCCTAAGGTAGGGTCTCGTCAACCTTAAGCCCCAGGGAGCTTCCTGCTCTGTTTGAGCAGGAAGCTCCCCACTGACATCACTGATGATGTCAGTGGGGCCGCCCCCAAACCGCAAGCGTTCCAACAGGAATGCCTCCGTTTGGCCGGGCCCGCCCCCGGCCCGCCCAGCAAATGGCGCGAGCTGTCACTCAACATCGACAGCTCGCCCCATCTGCTACGAGACCCCTAACGACGGATCACCCGTCGTTAGCCGCGTCTCACGCATGCGCACGACGGAGCCGGCTCCGTCGTGCGCATGCGCACTGGAGCAACATCGACCCGGTTGCGAGCTGGTAGAGCTAACCACCGGGTCTGAATAAGCTCCATAGTCCTGTTTGCCAATGTTCACATTCTTAGTAATTGTATCATCAGCATGCATACAGCTATATTCGTCATTATGCACACATTTATTTTGATAAACCTATTCATATGCATGTTCACTATATGAATGACAGAACCATGTTCAACGGAATTATGAACATGAGTATATTCACCTGAAAACTGATGTTTTTTTGCACACAGGGATTGAGGCATATATGTATATGCTCTTTAGGTCATTATTGTAGGTGTGATTGATATTACCTTACCATATTGTTTCATGTATAAACTCAGCTTGAAATGTCATATAAATACGTCAGATCCCTCGGGATGTGAGGACATCCACATATATTGCAGATTATAGAAGTGTGTGTGTATATTGTCTGACTATATGTTGGGAACCATCTGAAGGCTAATTTAAATTTGAATTAAATGTATACTACATAGCTTATTAGAGTGTATATACATATATATCTATATAAATTGCACTAACCTCCCTAGGAACTAGAGAAACGATGTATAACTGTTATCCATAGGAATTTTTCAGTAGAAAATGCCCGGATTATAGTCTTTCACTAATTATAATCTTAAAATTTTTAAATTCTGATAGGTATGTCTCAAACCAATTTTTATATTAAGGAATACTAAGAAAGTTTACAGTTTAATAAGTACACATTACATTACTAAGAAGTGTGCCCCATAAGGAGTCTTTTCCTTCTTCTCTCTAAGGGCTCTATTTATTAACATTATTTTTACTAATATAAAGTGAAAAAGGGTGTTTTCACACCCTATTCATATTATTTTAGTTTCACCTATAGTTACTAAAGGGCAATTGGTGAAGAATTTGTAAAATTCTAATCCAAGCCCTAACTATCACTTATTTTTAGTAAGCAGATCGCATTTCCCATAATTGTAATGGGAAAGGTGATCTGCCTGGTCGTTACTAAAAATAAATTGTGAAAAAATACCGGGGAAAGCCCTGTGATAATAACACCACCTGGAGGGGGCATTATCCAGGGTCTACCCCGGTTACCGGACTCCTGCTCTGCTCTAACGGGCAGAGCAGAGCCCGGAGCCAGCCCCAGTGATCTGCTGTTTGGTCTAAACAGACCACACGCTGATCACTGCTAAAAAATATATATATATATATAAAAAAAAACTTACCTGAGTCCAGGGACTGGTGATCGGGGCTCCGATGATGTCCTGCCTCCAGTCAGCTGGTCTCCCATCTTGCACTGGGGCCCGGTCGTCACCTGACTAGGTCCCAGTGCAGGATGGGATGTCAGCTGACCGGAGCCACGGAGAACATCACCGGAGCACCGATCACTGCAGGTAAGTGTAATTAAGGGAGGGGGGGTCGCGGGGGGGTTCGCGATCATGGGGGTGGGGCTTAGCAATGGGGCGGGGCTTAGTGACACCCGGTAAGCGCATGCGCGAGCACTTATCATGGTATTTTCGCAAAAAATACCGTGACAAGTGTGCGGAGGGGATTCGCAGGGACAGAGCTTTATCGCAAGCTCTGTCCCTGCAAGGGATGTTTAGTAAATCCCCGTTATATTGGCTGAATTCGCAATGCGAATTCAGTCAGTAATATCACACTACAATCTGCATTCCTTATGCGGATTGTAGTATATAGAGCCCTAAGTGTGATACAATTTTGACCACCTCACAGCTCACAATATTGTTTTCATCAATATTGGCCAAAGGCTGAAGGGAGCTGACTGGCTAAATTAAGCGACAGAGCAGCGGCACAAACACATGACAGTTTAAAGGAATATAGCACATCTATGAAAACATAGTGGCACAGCAGTGGCAGACAGGATAGCAGTTTAACCACCTGGTTTACTACCTATTGCTTCAGTTGGTGGCATTGCAAATTTCACTTTTCTTGCAGCTGCTGCAATGTTCTACATGCCAAAAATTAACAATAATGTTATGATCACAGCCAGTAACTATTGCACAGACTTGTAATTTTTTAAAGAAAATCTGTACCACCAAGTTTATTGTGTGTGCAAAAAAAACATGGTATTGGTTGAAATTCATCCAGTGATAATTTGCTTACAGTGTTAGTCCTATTATTGGAAATGACAAATCCTAAGGAGAGTCTTAGCAGGGTAATCCATTTTGCCATCACGTCCCTGAGTTTTTCCAACAGATTGACATTAGTGAAGCCAGTGAAAAAGAGAGTAGCTTGCCTGTGAATGAGCTGGCGTGGTGTGTTATATTCTGTCTGCTGCTGAAGATGATACACACATCCAGTGGGCTGTCATGGTCGTGTAATCTGTAGCTTGACCAGTACCCCTTGTTAAGTGGATAGTCGATACAATTGTTTTAAACATTGCTATTATATAAAAATAGAATCAAGATGGAGTTCGGTAGCGTGGATACATGACCTCAACTACTCGGCTAAAACCAGATGTATTGATGGTGAATATTGGATGCAGATATAATGCTAGCATAACCGCCATGGATTCAGTGATCCACTGTGCAACAGGATAGCAGCTGTCATACTTGACTACTCTTGCAAATGATTGTTTTACAGGAAACAATTGTTTGAATTCACTACTCTTCTTGGTCCCCTTATGTGATGAATATTCATTCCCCTTCCCAGCAGCAGCCCTAGCATGCAAGGATTCTTCTTGGGAATCATGGATTGCATTAGAGGCGTCAGTTTGCCTTTGCAAATTGGATGCAGGATCAATACCTTTGCTAATGAGGATGTTGATGACGGTGTAGGAGGTGGAGATTGCATGTGCTGGTATCTATACATGCTGTTGGTAGCCGATGCTGGACTGCTTGTCTATAATTTTTCAGATTTTGATAAATAACTTGAATGAACTCACTACCAATGATGTAACAGGAAGGAGGTGCCTAGATGGTTAACGTTCCTACCTCTACTTACTGTACAAATGGCACAGATGCCTTGACAAATGTCAGGATTTAGGTAAAAAATATTTCCACATGGAGGAGTTGGCTTTTTTGCTCTCTTGCCCAGGCATGACCATACGCTTCTTATCACTGGCATAAAGTGCTGTCAATGGGGGTTGACTTACTTTGACACAAACAACATCCTCCTCCTGAACTTTATTAACTTGTTCATGTCCAACACATTCATAATCACCATCATCATCTTCATTAGTGTAAGGTACAAATATGCTCAGTTACATCCATGCCTGTAGTGAAGTGAATCACTCCACGTGTGGTGAAAAATGCACTCACGTGATTGGAGCATTCGCATCTCCATAGGATTGAATGGAAGACGCACTCCCGTGTTCATTCACGTCTCCATAGGATTAAATGGGAGACACACTTCCGTGATTGGAGATGTGCATTTGCATCTCCATAGGATTGAATGGAGATGCACTCCCGCGTATTGTGGTGCACAGCATGATGTGCATGCACGCTTGTGGTGCAATCAGCCACAATGAACCTGGGTCCATCTGTACTCAAAAATCCCCCTCATCATGTTGCACAGTTACAACTTTCAAAGTAACATCCTTAATTTATATGTCTAATCCAGCATCTTTATTACTTTTACTATTACTCAATCTGACATTTGCAGAGGGATCAGAAATGGTGGAAGGAAGCTTCTCTCGGATTACTGTGTCAGTATCAAAAATGTCAGATTCACACATAGCACTCGTTGACACCCATAGACTCTCCTCAGGGATCTGTGAAGTATGTGAACACACAGTTTGTTCTTCAGCCTTGATGTTCTACTTGTGAACTGATTTACCTCTTTTAGAGGAGGCAGATCTAGACACACAGCGGTGGTGCATGCGAGGCTACAGAAGATGCCTGACTAGGTTTTTCCCTGGCTTTCACAATAGGCATTTTAATGCATGAAAGAGCAGGAGCTGGACCACAACTCACAAATAAAGGTCATGGTCTGAGCCTATTCTTACCACTGCACGTGGTGTATGGCATGTTGGCAATTTTATGTTTTTTTGGCAGTAACTTTTCTCTTCATATTTAGAGTTCATGTTTTATTAAACAGTGTTTAGATTTGGAGTGCCCTTTCTTACACATTCTTCTTAACCCCTTGACCTTTTTTTAAAAATAGATGTTGAAGAAGTACTATGACTGCCAGCACTAGTTTTGAGTTGCTACAGGGCAGGAGTAAAGTTACTGTACTTGAAATTGTAACTGCCACCACACCAAGTGAATGAACAATGAGATGGGGAAATGAGGGACAGTTACTTTTACCATGCAGTTTTATGAAACAACTTGTGAATTATTTTAAACCAGATAAAAATATCTTCTTTTATGTTTTATTATTTTGGGGTACATCTGACGGGGCCAAAACACACAGTAAGTTCAGTAAAATACACTGTTTTTCAAACACAATCGTCCCTTAAAATATATAAGTATAATAAAGAGACATGAGAATTAAAAAAGCAAATAAAACAGAATAAAAAAGCTTCTACCGATCTTTAAGTATAGTATTTGACCCCCATCCTAACAGGTATACACTGCCCCTCAAACTCACACAATCTTCTCTGGAAATCTATATTATAAAGTTTTATTAAGAGACTTAATTTTTTTTAACCAGAAAAAAAGTCTTCTTTGGCTTGCAGCTTACTCAGATACAGCAAAGTATTTATTGGTCAGATAAGTTTGCAATCGCAGTACTGTCTCCTCAGCCTGTGCAGGGGGTGGGGAGCGATCATACTGACCCCCCACCCGGATCTGCCGTTGACTAAAGAGCTCACAGCACCCCCTGTGCATGCTTCAAAATATTTTATTAGGTGTTTTCTGATGGGGCATGGCCACACCTCATGGAATTCGACCAAACCCCTGAGAGTATTGGATGGCTCTCTGCGGGCCTGAATACAGGCAGGAGCCTGCACAGATTGCTAGCTATAGTGTCTGTCCCTTTATCAGAGCCGGCCCTAGGCATAGGCATTATAAGCAAATGCCTAGGGGTGACTCAGAATGCTAGGGGCATTCCAGGGCTGAGTTCTATGGCTGCCTCTGCCTGTCTGTCCTCCGGCCCGCCACCTACCGCTAGCCGCCGCTCCCAGTCCCACCTAGTGACCTACCCACTCTCTCCCCCCCAGTGCGCTGCCGCGATCGGAGCACTCCAATCGGGCAGCGCAGCGGATGGCTAGGCCGGTCATGTGACCGGGATCTGCATCTGCCTGGCCCTTAGTCAGAATGAGCTTCTGCATAGAAGCTCATTCTGACAGTCTACAGGAGGAGCTAAGATGGCCACGGGAGGGCATGCTGTGCATGCCCTGCCGCTGCCACACCTCCCATGGGCCTTTGCGGAGCAGAGCCATGAGTGACAACTCACGGCTCTGTCTCCGCCTCCAGATTAGCCGCCGGAGCCGGTGCCGTCGCGTCGCCTATTGAACCACCATGAAGTATGGTAGCAGGGTGAGTGAGCCTCAGGTATGCGAGGTCTATCTCAGGCTGGGTGACAGGAGGAGAGGGGCAGGCAACCGCTGGGCAGAGAAGAGGGGTGCTACTGAATCTGACACTGAGAGGGGCTGTGTCATGTCACTGTGCATATGTATAGATATATCTATCTATACATACATATACTGTGTGTATATATATATATATATATATACATTTATATATATATATATATATATATATATGAAAAAAATCTATATCAAACAGTATATCTATATAAATATATATATATATATATATATATATATATATATATATATATATATAACGACAGGCTCAATCCACGGCACTCGACCATCTGGGGTGCCCTTGGTATGTGACCACACCATCTACATAAAAAATATCATACAAACTCGGCACTCACATGCTTTTCAAACTGCAACTCCTTTGAACATAGGGAATGTTGGTTCCAAAATATTGCAATAATTTGTTAAGCTGGCCACCGCTTCACGGTCATTCCCATCTAGCCAGTCACTACACTGATTCTCAGACAAATGAACTTGATCTGCCATCTTGGCCTCAAGCTTGCATATATTTTAAACATGAAACTGGGTCCTGCCTTAAAGAGACAGGACCGCACCCAGGGCTATCAGTCTCTTTAAGGCAGGACCCAGTTTCATGTTTAAAATATATGCAAGCTTGAGGCCAAGATGGCAGATCAAGTTATACGCTGCTGTTTTGGCTGAGCTGAGACTCTGGATTCACAAGTGTCTGTGCTATATATAAACGTGTATATATGTAACTATATACGTGTGTGTATATCATCATATGTATACATAATTAAGTGTGTGTGTGTGTGTGTGTATATATATATATATATATATATATATATATATATCCTCAAATAGAAGCACATAATTTATTTTTCTTTTGTGTGTATATTGTTTTAAGGTTTGATAACTCCTTTTGATTTCTTTGGGTGCTCTGGTATATTTGCACAGTGAAATTTAATGTTGTTAAATATATATATATATGTCAATATGTTTTTTTTTTTTTTTCCGCGTATAAACGCAAAGATTTTTTATAGGATCATCTGCTAGGGGGCACCAGCCAAAATTTTGCTTAGGGCACCAAATTGGCTAGGGCCAGCTCTGCCCTTTATCTCCCCTTGACAAGTATGTTTTGTCCACCAAGACACAACACTGAGCAAACTAGATCTTTGGCCAGCCTAGCTTGAAATCAAGTCTCTCCCCTCATACACAATATATACTGCAGTGTAGATAGATACCCTGATAAATACAATTGTAAGTGCAGCTCACTTCAAACAAACATATACAAAAGGAGTGTGTAGTGCAGATTACTTGCTAGTGTCTGACCCTCGCATACACACAGATTAAAGTTGACTTCTTTTCCAACCTTTTCACCCACTCCAACCACTTACAACTCTCTCCATTTCCGAGTATTTCAGCCCAGCTACAGCCAACAACCTTCTTCATGCACTCTTTTATCTAAAATGGCACCTGAAATCACAATGTAGGGACTAATAAGCAATGCAGAACCAAGAGATCCGACATTTCTGGGAAAATTATGTTTTACCTCCTTTTGAGAACCAAATTTGTCAGGAGGAACCAAGTCATGACTAGGTTCGACTCAGTACCTCAAAATTTGGTTCTGTCAGATTTCTCAGAATCCAAACTGCTCATCTTTAATTTAAATATATTTGTGTAAATCGGACAGATATACGCATTCAAAAAAATTTAATCTTTATGCTCCCACATACTGTATTTTACACTTTTGTAGATAATCTTTTCTGTATTCAATTTCTGATACTTCGCTTAAATTTAACAATGTAGATTAAGCCATTTTCTGGCTACTGAAGGCAGATAAGAGACTGGTACTCTTCAGCTTACATGAACTGTGTATATATACTGTATTTTAATATACCTTCTAAAATATCAACAAATCCAAGTTTAACATTAGTTTCACATTACCATTAGCTTCACCTTACTGTTATTTGACACATCCATTTTCCTGCTGCTAAAATTATTTAAATGTAACCTATTTTTCTTGTGCATAATATAATGTTTTTTTTCTTTACAATGTTTACTGTATTTTATCATTATTTCTATGCTAACTTTGTATTATTAATAACATGCCTGAAAGCAAATAATATATTGTTATACATTTACATACAGTAGTTATGAACCCTGATCATTTATTCATGAAGATGCCATGGAGAATGAACGGATTGGCATTAGTGTGTCTGAGAGTGTTTTGTTTCCCTAACTCTGTCTGCTTGAAAGTTTCTGGCCTGAGTCAATTTTTTTGCTATAAAATATATGTCTGATTCATTAAATTGCTTCACACAATATGCTGTCAAGAGATTAATCCCCTTGGACAGGGCAGCAACTATCGGGGCTAGGGTTGCGTGTGCACCGGGTGAGAGATTTGAGGGGGTGAAGGGGTCCGCAGTCAGTGGCTAGCCGGGTACTATAATGAGTCAGACTGACTCATAATAGCACTGTTGTCACAAGATCGGCACATATAAGGGGCGTGGCTTTGCGGGCAGTGACCAAGCCCCCTTCAGATAAGCCACATCCCCTTTCAGGAGTTTTTCCTTTGCCAAGGCGCAGTCGGGACTTTGAAGTCCCCGGCACAAAGACCACCATGGTAGCCAGTGCAGAGCCTCCCTGGCCCGTGTGCCGGATCAACCCAGCCTTGCAGATCACATCACAGCCCAGCCCAACCCAGCTCTGTCTGCTAATGCAAGGAGTAAATTAAATATTTTATATATGTGTGTGTATATATACAGTATATATATATTTTATATATATATATATATATATATATATATATATATCACAGAAAAACTTTTGCTATCGGCGCTAACAATAATATAGTGAATATTTATGTGTGTGCAGCAAATAAAACAAAGGGGATTTTGTCATGATTTGATCAAAGCATTTAAGCCTGCAGCCCTGCATCAAGGGACCTCATTTTTCTGCAGGTCCCTTAAGCTGGCCACAAATCTAAAGATTATCTGTCCAACCAGCCAACTAGTTGATTGGTTGGAATGAAAATCTGGTAACGCATGGGAGTAACTGTTGATCATCTATTTGCTCCTAAATGCCAGAAACAGGTGAAAATGGACGTTCAGACAAGTTTGTTAAATGTTTGATCTAAACAATTTGTTCAAACAATAGTTTTTGTCTATTTTCCGGCGTTTGGGAGCAAATTTCTGATTGTCATTTGCTTTCATACCTTACCAGATTTTCATTCCAACCAATCAACTAGTTGGATTTTTAGATGTGTGGCCAGCTTAACACTAGCATATATGCCCAGCATATATATATAAATATATATATATATATATCTATATCTCAATTGCAAAGTTTTGAAAGGCACTCCAGATGCTTATATCTGGAGTGCCTTTCAAAACTTTGCAATTGTTAGTGAAACAGTCCCAGCACTGGAAAGAGCACCCAGCACCTACTAGTATAATAGGAGTGCCGGGCAAAAGACTGTGTGTGTATATATATATATAGAAATATATATATATATATATATATATATATATGTGTGTGTGTGTGTGTGTGTGATTGTATATGTGTATATATATATATATATATATATATATATTACATACCTTCCAACTGTCCCCATTTCAGTGGGACAGTGTGACTATTTGGACCTTGTACCACTATACCACCTGCAGGCCACAGTTGCGCATGTGCCCGTCATCCGCATTGTGACGGGGGCTGCCCCACAGCTCCTGGAGCTCTGGCCAAGCCCCCCAGCATGACGTGAACAGAGACATGGGGCATGATTCAGCAAGCTGCACACAGGCTATAGATATGATGTATGCACGCAGGCAGCTTTGCAATTGTGATCCTTGTAGATATGGTTATGCAGCAGGAGGCATCGTGTCTCCTGTGCATTACTTATCCATGCTGCGTTGTCCAACGCAGCATCGGATAATCTGCGTAACATCAGCAGGCTAAGGTGACCTATGGGTCCTGGCCTCTTCCCTACCCCCAAATGACTGTGACACGCCTCCATTTCATGTAACGGAGGCTGTCGCCAGCCCTTCCCCACCCCACCCCAAACAGCAGCAGACTGTCAATCACTGACAGTCTGGCGCCAGTTTATGAGCGGGATTGCAGAATGGGTCATGCATGGGTCATGCACCTGCACAGTATCCCGAACACTGATAAATCAGGCCCATGATATGCAGCCCTACCCCCAAAATGCGCTCGCGATGGTGCAGGGCTGCGCATCAGAGACACGTAGGGGGGCACTAAATTACTGCCTTGTACCGGGTGACAAAGCTTCTGGTTTTGACCCTGCCTTTGAAGATAATTTTAGTATGAAATAGTTTGTAGGTATTTTTTATTTTTTATTTAGTCTTGTTTCTTTAAAATGGATGTGCCCTAAGTAGAGAGGAGCTGGTCTGGTTCTCAGAGAACCAGGCCTACTCGAACTTGCACACCCGCTGAGTGTGTTACCAGTGGGCGCCCGGCTCCTATGCAAACCCCCGGCGGCAGCCGGAGGACGGAGCTCCCTCAGGGCACTATGGGAGTGACGTAATGATGTCACTTCCATAGTGCTGAAGAGCGGACACCGGGGATGGAGCTCAGGAGTGAGCTCCATCTTCCAGGTCCCGCAGAGCACTATGGGAGTGACGTAATGACGTCACTCCCATAGTGCCGAGGAGCGGACGCTGGGGTATGGACGGCAGCAGCACTGGAGCAGGGATAAAGGTAAGTGTTTGTGTTTTTTTCTTTTGTGTGTGTGTGTTTGTGTGTGCGCGGAGGGGGGGAGCAACTACAGGGGGCTAACTACAGGGGGCTAACTACAGGCGGCTAAATACAGGTGGCTAACTACAGGGGGCTAACTACAGGCGGCTAACTACAAGGGGCTAACTACTAGAAGGGGCACTACAGGGGGCTAACTACTAGAAGGGGCACTACAGGGGGCCCTGCATAATGGGCACTACTACAGGGGGTCCTGCATAATGGGCACTACTACAGGGGGCCTGCATAATGGGCAATACTACAGGGGGCATTGCATAAGGGGCACTACTACAGGGGGCATTGCATAATGGGCACTACTTCAGGTGACATTGCAAAAGGGGCACTACTACAGGGGGCATTGCATAAGGGGCACTACTACAGGGGGCTTTGCATAAGGGGCACTAGTATAGGGGGCATTGCATTTTGGGGCACAACTACAGGGGGCACTGTATAAGGGGCACTAATTTGATACACAGTTTACAGGTTATAAACTATGTTCCCAATAATCAGGACATAAAAACTGTGCAACCTGTCTTGAGCTGAGGTGACGGACTGGCAGGAGCAGAAAGGAGGGTTGGTGAAGTAGATCTGTCAGGGTGGGATGTAATGGGCATTACTGTTTGGCATAATGTGTATTTGGCATTACTGTGTGCACAATGTGCTATTAGGGGCATTACTGTGTGGAATATGTGTAAGGGGCATTACTGTGTGGCATAATGTGTTGTATGTGGCATAATCTGTTGTATGTGGCATTACAGTGTGGCATAATGTGAAATAGGGGCATTACAGCATGGCATAAATTTGTTATAAGCGCTTTACTGTATGTCATTATGTGTTATATGTGGCATTATTGTGTGGGATGTGTAAGGGGCATTGCTGTGTGGCATAATGTGTTGTAAGGGGCACTCTGGTGTGGCATAATGTGTTGTAAGGGGCATTCCGGTGTGGCACACTGTGTTATAAGTGGCATTACTTAGTGTGTCATAATGTGTAAGGCACGTTGCTGTATCATGTAACCACACACCTTAAATGTAGTCTCTGGGTGTGTTTGATCTTTGGGCGGGGGGGGCGCCTGAAACTTTTTTGGCATGGGGGAGCAAAATTTATAGTTACGCCACTGGCTGTGCATAGGGGCTGGCTGCTGTTGTCATAGGGGTTGGCTGCTGTTGTCTATAGGGGCTGGCTGATGTCCATAGGGGCTGGCTGCTGTTGTCCATAGGGGCTGGCTGGGCTGTGATATGCTGTTTTCCATAAGCACTGTGTTGTTGTCTATAGTAGCTGCTTGTATCATTTATCAAGGGGCTGCTGACTCATTCAGGGGTGCTGTCCCTCCCAGTGTAAAAAATAAATAATTAATAATTGTTTTTTTTGTGTGTGTGCGCCCGCGTTAGCCACACTTATCAACAATGTAGCTGTGCCAAGCGTGCTGCCTGTGTCATTAATCAAGGGGCTACTGCCTTGTTCAGGGGTGCTCTCCCCCTCCAAGTGCAATTAAATATATATTACTAAGCGTTTTTTTTTCTGTGTGTGTGTGCACATTTGCCACACTTATCAGCAATGTAGCTGCATAGGGGTGCTGCCTGTGTCGTTTATCAAGGGGCTGCTGACTCGTTCAGGGGTGCTCTCCCCCCAATATAAAAAAATAAAAATTGTTTTTTTTTCTGTATGTGCGCGTTAGCTGCACTTATCAACAACATAGCTGCACCAAGCGTGCTGTCTGTGTCGTTAATCAAGGGGCTGCTGTGTCCATCCAGGGGTTGCTGTGTCCATCAAGGGCAGGGCTCCTGTGCCTATTCAGAGTCTGCTGTGTCCATCCAGGGGCAGTGGCTGCTGTGTCCATCCAGGGACTGCTGTGTCCATCCAGGGGTCATTGTGTTCATCTAGGGCAGGGGCTGCTGTGTCCATCCAGGGGCAGTGGCTGCTGTGTCCATCCAGGGACTGCTGTGTCCATCCAGGGGTCGTTGTGTTCATCTAGGGCAGGGGCTGCTGTGTCCATCCAGGGGCTGCTGTGTCCATCCAGGGGAGGGGCTCCTGTGTCCATCCAGGGGCAGGGGCTGCAGGGGTGTATTCGCAAAAAATATTGTGACACTGTTAGTGGAAAACACAGTGTATTCGTAAAAAAAATTGTCACACTAAGTGGAAATGCAGTGTATTTGTAGAAAATATTGTCATACTGTAAGTGGAAAAGGCAGTGTATTCGTAAAAAAATTGAGACACTAAGAGGGGTATTCAATATGAAACGTTAACTTCACTGTCGAAGTTAACGTTTCATATCGGAGTTTATACCGTTTCTCCCCGTATTCAATATAAAATTAACGAAAACGGGAAACTCCGAAGTTGGATTTGCGTAAAGTTACGAATTTTTCCTTAAAAAAATTGTAAGACCCCCTAAAGTTGTAAAAACATGGGGGATCACTATGGGTACCCCTGTTTTAGCCTTTAATTGAAAGTCGGGGATTTAAATAGCCGCAGCAGGTGTTTTTTTCCGACATTGAAGAAGTGATGCAGAAGAGCACTTAGGTGATTTTTTTCGTTTTTTTAAGTGGTCCCATCAAATTTGGGGTACATGAAAATGGATACTAGCATATTTTTATGTCCCTAAAGTAAGTTTTTAAAAATTCTGCATTTGTGCACCTGCCGCTATAATTCTATTCTTCAAAACACCTGCCGCATACTTGCAGAATTGCCCTGAACCTATTTCCCTATTCTTAAACAATTTTTTCCCATTTTTTTTTCACCCCAATTTTTAAATTCATTTTTTGGGGTGTCCCTATTTTTTTTTAAACGTTTTTTGACACAGTTCTTTTTTAAATGTCATTCCCAGGGGTGCAGGCTATTTTTTTTAAGCCTGCACCCCTAAACCCCAATTCTGCACTTTTTTCGACACCTATTCAATGGTGAAAAGTTAAAGACTTTTCAAAACTGCGATAAGTCTTTGAAACTGAATACGGTGTAAAAGTCAAACCTGCGATAATGACGTCAAAAGTGCGATATTAACGCAAAAACGATGTTATCGCTCCCATATTGAATACCCCTGTAAGTGGAAACGCAGTGTATTTCTAAAACAAATTGTCACACTGTAAGTGGTAGCACAGTGCGTTATTCTTTTCTCAGTCATAAAAAAATCTTGGGACACTAAGTGGAAACTTCATCATTTTACAATTTAATAACACAAAGTTAGCAATAAAAAAAGGCAACTTTTCACTTCTTTCCTCAATCATGAATAAATTATTAGTTTACACGCCGACTACAAGACCACAACAAAGTGCTAAATAATGTGCATTATATATTAAACATAATGACATCACAAATGCCTCAGCTGAGCTTCACATAAACATATTTTCAAAAGGTGAAAATAGAGGATATGGTTTACAAAATGGAATAAAACAGCTAAAACTATGTGTTCTCTGATTATAGTGTCCCTACCCATGGCCCCTCTACCTGAATTTCAGCGAGTTAGATAGGCAAGTCCATGCAACCGTATTGCAGAGTGCAGCTACTCCTCCTGTAGCCCAAGTCAGAAGATGTGTAAGGGGTGTGGTGATATGGACTAAAATGGAGCTCACATCCACTAATGTGGACAATGAATCCCCAATCTAACAGGGAGTGCAGCTGTTATTTATACACAGGATAGGATGACGATATAGGCTTGGGTGCTGGTAGAATCTGGGGTAATGTATACATCATCTTCTTAACACAATATTAATTTGTCCCCAATGGAATCCACCATTACAGTTGCCTCTGTAATTTTTGCACGTAATTGACGGTTAAGGTCTTTCTCATAGAATTTGTAGTTCATTTTGATGGACATCATCTTTTCCACATTTTGTGGAAGTAGTCTCAGGGTGACAAGGTTCCCGGCTGTGCTGAAAACTCTTTCTGAGTACACACTGGAGGGTGGGCAGCTCAAGTAAAGCAAAGGCAGTGTGTGCAACGGCCTCCAAATTACCTTTTTTTCCTTCCAGTAGTCAAACGGACTGTCTGACATGCCTATTTTGATGCTATCATTAAAATTTTTTAAATAGTCCTCGACCATTCTATAAATGTTGTCCATATCAGATGGAGTCACACTAGAGGTGTCATTAATTGTAGTCAATTCTTTTGACCCGACCAGATGTCAAAACTTGGTTGTGTTAACTCAATTGCATCACTCACCAGTGGTTGTTTTGAAAGTTTAGTTTTTTCTCGGCAGATGCACTTGTTCTTCAGATCTGTATCCATTGGGAAGAAGAAGCATCGTCTTCATCCCTTTTGGGATGAAAATCCACTCCCAGCAGCAGGCATGTTGCTCAAGGATTCTCAAGAAAGACACAATGTAAGACTTAAACCTTTAATTTGAAATCTTGCATTTTCTCTGTTCCACTTGTCTGCATATCTGTGCTGGTTAAGTGGACAGTGGGTACAACAGCAGTTTGAAGGCCACTAAGTAACTATGATTTTTACTAGTACTTGTACAGGTTGAGAAAAAGTTTCAAGTGGAAACTTTGAAAATTATTATTTAACAGTCACTTATTTTGGAAAGCACTCTTCCTGGTCCCGTTCTGGGATGAAAATCCACTCCTAGCAGCAGAGACAGGTGCAGGATTCTAAAAAAAGACACAACATAAGACCTTAAATCTGAAATCTTTAATGTGCTCTGTTCTGCTTGTCCACATATCTGTGTTGGTGGACAGTGGGTACAACAGCAGTTTGAAGGCCATTAACTATGTTTTTTTTAATGTCCCTGTACAGGTTGGGAAATGCTTTTCGAGTGGAATCTTTACAAAGGATTAATTAACAGTCAATTGTTTTGGAAAGCACTACTAGAAGTCTTCCAGGTCCCCTTCTGGGATGAAAATCCACTCCCAGCAGCAGGTATGGTGCTCAAGGCTTCTTCTGGGGCAAGGACTGATGTGAATGAGTAAAATATTTTTTTGTAAATGCCTCCCCTCCCCTTCTCTCTCATAAATTTACTTCAGAATATAAAAATGAAATTACATTTACTACCAATCAACCCTTCCTGTCCCTACCTTTAACTATGTACATACTTCAACTCCCTCAGGCCTTTTGAATAATAAAAACATTTGTTTCCTGATGTGCCATGTTGGAAGTTGAACTGCCACGTGTTTGTGCCACTCACTGCTGCTGCTTAGCTTAGTAAGCCAGCTAGCTTGGTGCAAATTCTGGGCCTAAACTGGATGAAAACAATATTGTGAGCTGTGAGGTGGTCAAAATTGACTGGAAAGAAGTGGAAATAATTGTTATTGAGGTTAATAATACTGTAGGAACAAAAACAGGCCCAAATTATGTTATTTTATCTTTTTTTATGATTTTTTTTTTAAAGAAAAAATACATATCCATAAAAAAAATCAAAAAACAAAACACGAAATGGTGGTTTTGGCAAAACCAATCCAGATTCAAAACCAGAGGAGATACAGATCCAAAACCAAACCAAAACACATGGGTCACCAAACATTTTCAGCCCTAAGGCTAGGTGTCCCCCCAAGCCTTCACCTGCCCCAGCTATTTCCTCCCAATCCTTTGTTTGATCTGTTCTCATATTTACTCTCCTCAGAGACCAAGTTTTTACTGAAAGCTGGGACATAAGTTGGTCATAATAGAATAAGAATAGAATAAGACTGAACTTTGTCATATTCTTTGCTCACAGTGATTGCCTCCAAATTGTGTGATTCCCTCCAAATTGTGTGACTTCCTCCAAATAATGCATGTTAATCACTAAGTACCAGCAGCACATCTGTCATCTGTGGACATGGGTGACAAGCTACCTGCAGTACATTGTTACCCTCCTTCATCTGCAAGAAGGATCTGCATGGTTTCTGCTTATTTCATGCATGGTATGGAAATTTTAGACAGGTACTGTTATGCACTAGTTTGCTGTAAAGTTTTTGACTATTTTTAGCTCTGCTAACATATGTAATTAGACATTCTCCATCAAGGGACCCATAAAAACAGCAACTGCCTTAGGTTGAACAGACATTCCCTAGCAATTACCATGGCTCCCAGTTATCTTACCTGACATGACCCTCTCCCCCTTTCCCAAGGTTGGAAGAAGCACCAGTGTTGTCAGATGAAATTACTGGGTTTCCATGGGAACCAATGTGAATGATATGTAATGATTTACCAGGTGCCTGGGAGCCAAATCAAACAGTTTCCAGGCACAATGATGTAATCAAAGTTGAGCACTAGAATGAGGCATCTGATCAACCAGCATCCTTATTCACCATTTTAAAGCACTGATGATCAGTACTTGAATTGGAGGAGGATAATGCTATGGCAATACACTGGGGATTATTTAACAGATTCTGATTTTATGGAACCAGTGGAATTGCATTGAGATTTCTGCTAAAATTAAAGCTGCTGTAAATTTTAAGGTGTTATTATTTCAGCATTTGAAAAAACCAAATTACATATCTAGAAACAGGTAAACAAAATGTTTATTATATAAAGCTTTCACGAAGACAGTGTTACTTGAAGCCAGAAGAGTACACAAAAAATACAATAAACAGTCAATGGCTGGCAAGCAGAGAAATCCAGAAATAATATACAGATGTGACTCAGCAGTGGTCAGGCAGATGGACAAGAGTATTAAATTACAGAAGAATGTACTTGGTTAACGCAGGTAAACAGAATACTGGAAGTATGGCAAATGCAAGTAAACAGGATGCTGGAAGAACAGCATTACTGTAGTTGCAGCAGACTCAGAAACATCAGACATGAAACAGAAAACATCACAGGAAAATCACAGGAACTTCACCTGACCAGCAATGACCAGTAACTCATTATCTCAGTGTGGGGAATCAACTACCTGCACAACAGATGCAGCTAATAAGGCAGAATTAACTCCTCACAGGAAAATCCTCATAAATCCAAACTGCCGTCCCAAGTAGTGAACCCGCAGTGAATTACTGCTCAATTCAAGGTAACAAACACAGTTCTCACATAAGGCTAGAGTCTACTGTTTATAAATTTGCACCAGAGAATCTGTGTATTCAGACTCACCTACACTAGGTAGTACTCATGCACTGAACAATTTTTCATTGTTGTTCACTGGTGCTTGCATCTTCAATGAAAGTAAGGTCTTTGGAATTTGGTCAATAAGGTTAATCCCCAATAGGGACCATTTTTCTGGGTGTGGTATTAGAGATAGACAGTTATTAGATAGACAATTTCTAGATAGACACCAGATGTTAGACAGTCAATAGTTAGACAGAGATAAAAGGTCGACAGGGACAAAAGTCAGACACACTAAAGTAGACATATAAAAACATTGACAGGTACAAAAGGTCGACAGGGTCAAAAGTTCGACATGAAAATGGTCGACACAAAAATGGTCGACAATTTTTTACATGTCTAACTTTAATGTTGGTTATCTCTTATACCACACCCCATTTTACTAAGACTAGGATTCAAGTCATTTTTCACCACCTACAGATATAGGGTTCATAAGAATGCAGTAACATTACACAGGCAGAACTTCAGGCTCATTCAGATTTGCAAAACTACAGGGACATTATTATAAAATAGGCTGATAAAGAATGGGAATCGTGATTTTGAAGAAGCCCTCAGAATTCTTAATGACCATAAGATATTTGAAGTTTTAATAGAAGACCTCACAGCCACTTATCAATAACAACTTATAACCCTTATAAATAAAGAATTATCATATGAATTCTCAAAAGGGGAAGCATGAATTTCTAGGCATCCAACATCCAGTCATTCCTGTCTTTTACTATCTACTGAAAATACATAAGGACACGAAAAAAAAACCCTGGAAGACCAATAATAGTTGGCATCAATTCCTTAGCAGCTCATTTGTCACAACAAATCAATAATTTCCTACAACCTTATGTAAAATCTCAGAAATCACATCTGCTAGAGATCACACACACACTTGCAACACTGACAGACATAGACTGAAAAGACAATTTCTGGCTATGTACCAGTGATATCACCTCATTATAACCTCACCTTCACCACAGTACATTGCAAAACACAGTTTAACTTTCTGAATCTCACCATGCTCGTACTCTCAAAAAAAACAGTAATATAACACCAAAACTTTTCAAAAACCTGTCTATTTGAACAATTACATCTTTCTTGGCTACTAGTGGACACCACCCCAATTGGCTACATAGCATACCAAGTAGCCAATTCAAAAGATATATATATATATATATATATATATATATATATATAACTACACAGACATTGACACATAGAGAGAACAAGAGCAATGACTAAAACAACAGTTCCTAGACAAAAACATTGAAACAGTAGATATAAACAACCTCCTCCAGCATGTAGAAACAACTGCAAAGAATCCTGACATTTCCTTCATCACCTAATACATTAAGGATAACCAGAAACTACAAATGATACACAAGAAACACCGGCACATCTTTTTACAGGACAAATGCTGACAGATGCCCTATCACCAAGACCCATTATTACTTACAAAAAATCTCAACAAAACAAATTGACACATTTACAGCCAAACAGATGGGTTTGACCTACACAATAATAAAATTAATATCCTGAAACAGTACACGAGTAATATATCTAGCTGAATGCAGTAAACAATACATAGGCAGAACCATCAGAACATTACAAACCAGAACATCTGAACATATCAGGAATATTAAAAAAGGCCTTGAAACACACAGCTTCTCAATCACTTCAAAATTCACCACAACTGCAACACTGAAGGACTGAAAATATTAGGAATTAATAAGAACAAATAAACTGGAGAGGATGTAACTACCTAAACATTATCAACAGAGAATACTGTAACTAAAATGGATCTACATCCTCTGAACCATGACACCATATGCCTTAATATTGACAAAATTAATTCTATAATCACCAAATAATAGTATCTCCTATTTTGATGTAGTCGATTATCAACTCTTATCCCATTTACTCAACAGACCTTTTTCTCTCTTGCCTGTACTGTATCACTATAACTCCAATTCGCACCCCTATTGATTCTGGATGCAGTTTCAGAAGTAGTTCTTATCACACATTTCCATACCATCCCACGATAAGAAGTCTATATTAGAACTAGATATCAATGTATGTATATAATTGAAGGCAGAGAAAAAAAATGTGATTAGTAGTAAATGTAATTACATTTTTTGATTCCAAAGCAAATTTATGAGGAAGGGGAGGAGGGGAGGCATTTACAAAAAATATTTATATAATTCACATCAGTCCTTGCCCCAGAAGATTCCTTGAGCTCTATGCCTGCTACTGCTGCTGGGAGTGGATTTTCATCCCAGAAGGGGATCAGGAAGACTACTAGTAGTACTTTAAAAAACAATTGACTGTTAAACAATCCTTTGCAAGGGAGAGCAAGTATGACAGCAGTCACCCAGTTGCACTGCGGATCATTGGAACCATAACATCTATGCTGGTATTTGATGTGTATCCAATATTTGCTAATAGTGCAGTGGGTTAAGACAGTTAACTGAGGTCATGTGTCCCCGCTACCAAATCCTATCTAGATTCCACTTCACTAGAAAAGCAATTACCAACCTGGCAGCAGCCCCTTGATGAACAACACAGCACCCCTTTACGGACCACCTGCAGAGTAAAAAATACATGGATGATAAACTGTGGGTTGGCCGGCAGTGTCAACAAACAATAATAGCGTAGCTACTAGCTAGCACACACACAAAAATGAAATAATCAAAAAAGATAATTTTTTTTTGAGGAATGATAATTATTATTAATTTGAACTTTTTTATTTTTTTACCCTGGGGAAGTGAACCCCTGGATTGACAAAGCACCCACCCTGGACAACACAGCTTGATGGACAGGACAACACAGCAGCACCCCTTTATGGACAACACAGCTGCAGCCATTTATGTACTGTAGACCCAGCCCCTTGATTGACAAGACAACAGTGACTCAGCAGCACCCCTTTATGTACTGATTACTGAAGCCCCCCTTTATGTACTGCAGCCCCAGACCCTTATGGACAACACAGCAGCAGCCCCAACCCCCAACAGGACAACACAGTGACACAGCAGCACTTGCACAGACAAAGCAGCACATCTGTTCTGTACACTCTTCACAGCTGGAGTGAAAATGGCACCGATCACCGGGACCTTTATACAATCCAAAAACCACGAGAATCCGACAGTGGGAGGATGATGCCTTTTTGCCTCGTTTTCGGATCCGAGTCAGGCGGGAAAACCTGAGCTGGATTCAGGTCTTGGCTCCGATACACAAAGTTTGGGTTGGTCCGGTTCCCGGAGAACCAGACCCGCTCATCTCTAGCTAGTATAAAGTCGTCATATACTGTAGTCAGATGTCAGGCTCAATTATGCAGTCTTCCCCCTTAGTGTTTGCTATACACATCAAACTGCAGCTGTTAATGTTTCAGATTTGCTTGGAATTCCAGTCTATTCATGGTTCTTTGAACCTAGTTGTTTCATGCAATCATGCAATCTAGTTCCTTTAGTTGTTTCATGCAATCATGCAATCTAGTTCTTATTTTCACCTCATCTGCCTTTATTAACATATATATATATATATATATATATATATATATATATATATTTCTACATTATATATATATATATATATATATATATATATAATGCAGCAGAAAAAGTGTCACTCTTCGGGCTTATAAATGAAGCAATCAATGCGGTCTCTTAAGTCAACGTTTCGAGTTTTAATCCAAACTCGTCATGTCCTGATGACGAGTTTGGATTAAAACTTGAAACGTTGACTTAAGAGACCGCATTGATTGCTTCATTTATAAGCCCGAAGAGTGACACTTTTTCTGCTGCATTGTTTGTTGATCCCAGTGAGCACCACGGCCTGAACTATTGAAGGGAGTGCCTGCATCCATTGGTAATATATATATATATATATATATATATACATACATACTGTATATATAGTGTGACAGGGTCAGCATAATTCCACATGAAGTAAATGTGGAATATCCATATCTACCAGGTTTGGCAGAGCAAAGGCATTAGGATTGTGTTATATCCAGTTCAGGTGTTGCCTCAGTCAGTGCCTGGAAAGGCAGATGATTACAGACACCTGTGGGAAGCTGTTTTAAAAACTGCAGAGACACTGGGAAAGTGGAGCCTGACGGTGAGATAGTCGCCCAGCTTATAGGTTCGGGGATGACTAGTGTTAGGGTTCCTGGACCTGCGAGTCCACTGAAGAAATATTGCAGTTTGGAAGATGTTATGTATTATCTTGCCTGTGAAACTGCCATGTCCTGTAAACCTGCCTGTGGTGAGCAATAAAGCTACTGACTGACGGATTTTACCCGGTCTATGTGATTCTTGTCACAATATATATATATATTAGGGGTGTGCACCGGCCACTTTTCGTGTTTTGTGTTTTGGTTTTGGATCTGGATCTTTCTTCGTGTTTTGGATCTGGATTGGTTTTGCCAAAACCACCCTTCCGTGTTTTGGGTTCTGGGTTTTGTGTTTTGGATCTGTATTTTTTTTAAAAAAAGCATAAAAACAGCTAAAATCACAGAATTTGTTGGTTTCTCTGCTCCTATGCTATTATTAACCTCAATAACCTTAATTTCCACTCATTTCCAGTCTATTCTGAACACCTCACACCTCACAATAGTGTTTTCATGTCCAAAAGGTTGCACCGAGGTAGCTGGATGACTATGCTAAGCGACACGAGTGGGCGGCACAAACACGTGACCCATCTAGGAGTGACACTGCAGTGGCAGACAGGATGGCAGTTAGAAAAACTAGGCCCCAAACTGTACATAATGCAAAGAAAAAAAAGAAGTGCAAGATGGAATTGTCCTTGGGCCCTCCCACCCACCCTTATGTTGTATAAACAGGACATGCACACTTTAACAAATCAATCATTTCAGCGCCAGGGTCTGCCACACAACTGTGGCTGAAATGATTGGTTCGTTTGGGCCCCCACAAAACAAGCTGGCAATTAATGTGTCCCTGCACAAACTGGCTCTACGGAGGCAAGATGTCATCCTCATCCTCCTCATCCACCGATTCCTCACCCTCTTCAGTGTGTACATCCTCATCCTCACAGAGTATTAATTCGTCCCTGCTGGAACCACAGGTCCCTCTGTACGTTCTGGAGGCTGGTCTCCCTGGAAGAGTTGATAATTCATTTTATGAACATCATCTTCTCCACATTTTGTGGAAGCAACCTCCTACGCCTTTCGCTGACAATTTTCCCGGCTGCACTAAACACTCTTTCGGAGTACACACTGGAGGGGGGGCAACTCAGGTAAAATAGAGCCAGTTTGTACAGGGACCTCCAAATTGCTTCTTTTTCCTGCCAGTACAGGTACGGACTGTCTGACATGCCTACTTGGATGCTGTCACCGATGTAATCCTTTAACAGACAGACGCACGCTTGTCGCTGCTGCTTTGAGGATTCAAGTGCGGCTACAGCCCACACAATTCACAAAGACAGAAAAAAAAAAAGAATATTTTTATTGTTTGTGGAGCACACTTTGAGGGTTACACCACCCTTTAACAGACAGACGCACGCTTGTCGCTGCTGCTTTGAGGATGCAAGTGCGGCTACAGCCCACACAATTCACAAAGACAGAAAAAAGAAGAAGAATATTTTAATTGTTTGTGTAGAACACTTTGAGGTGTCACCACCCTTTAACAGACAGACGCACGCTTGTCGCTGCTGCTTTAAGGATGCAGGTGCGGCTACAGCCCACACATTTCACAAAGACCGAAAAAAAAAAGAACAATATTTTAATTGTTTGTGTAGAACACTTTGAGGTGTCATCACCCTTTAACAGACAGACGCACGCTTGTCGCTGCTGCTTTAAGGATGCAGGTGCGGCTACAGCCCACACAATTCACAAAGACAGAAAAAAAAAGAACAATATTTTAATTGTTTCTGTAGCACACTTTGAGGGTGTCACCACCCTTTAACAGACAGACGCACGCTTGTCGCTGCTGCTTTGAGGATGCAAGTGTGGCTACATCGCACACAAGTCACAAACACATTAAAAAAATAGTTTTTTATTTTTTGGAACACTTTGAGAGTTACACCACCCTTTAACAGACAGACGCACGCTTGTCGCTGCTGCTTTAAGGATGCAGGTGAGGCTACAGCCCACACATTTCACAAAGACCGAAAAAAAAAGAACAATATTTTAATTGTTTGTGTAGAACACTTTGAGGGTGTCACCACCCTTTAACAGACAGACGCACGCTTGTCGCTGCTGCTTTGAGGATGCAGGTGGAATCTAGACGGGATTTGGAACCGAGGACACACTACCTCCATCAATTGTCTAAATCCCACTGCACTAATGTCGGATACCGGACGCACGTCTAACACCAACATAGCAGTCAAGGCCTCAGTTATACGTTTTGCTTCAGGATGACTGCTGTCGTACTTCATCCTCATCGCTAGGGACTGTTGGAGGGTCAATTGTTTAGTAAAAGTAGTGATGTTCCTACTTCCTCTCTGGGATGATGAACAACTCCCAGCAGCAGCAACAGCACTAGGAGGAAGAGGTTCTTGATCTTTCCCTATTTTATTTTTATCGGAGAAAGTTTGGTCCTCCATTTATGTTATATTGATATATATACGTGCGGCTAAAGCGCACACAAACACAGAAAATATTATTTTATTTTTGCTGGAGAGTAGTGCACTTTCTGGGTTACACCACCCTTTAAGAAATGAGCCAGCCGGCTCTTTACTTATGGGACACAGGCGCACGCTTGGCGCTGCTCCTTTGTTGATGCACGTGCAGCCACAGTGCACACAATTCACAAACACAGAAAATAATTTTTTTTTTGGTTTGGACTGGAGTGTACTTTCGGGGGTTACAGCACCCTTAACGGTCAAGCCAGCCGGCCCTTTACTTATGACACAGGCGCACGCTTGGCACTACTTTGTTGAAGCACGTGCGGCTACTGCGCACACAATTCACAAACACAGAAAATAATTTTTTTTTAGGTTTGGACTGGAGTGTACTTTCGGGGGTTACAGCACCCTTAACGGTCAAGCCAGCCGGCCCTTTACTTATGACACAGGCGCACGCTTGGCACTACTTTGTTGATGCACGTGCGGCTACAGCGCACACAATTCACAAACACAGAAAATAATTTTTTTTTGGTTTGGACTGGAGTGTACTTTCGGGGGTTACAGCACCCTTTAACGGTCAAGCCAGCCGGCCCTTTACTTATGACACAGGCGCACGCTTGGCACTACTTTGTTGATGCACGTGCGGCTACTGCGCACACAATTCACAAACACAGAAAATAATTTTTTTTTTAGTTTGGACTGGAGTGTACTTTCGGGGGTTACAGCACCCTTAACGGTCAAGCCAGCCGGCCCTTTACTTATGACACAGGCGCACGCTTGGCACTACTTTGTTGATGCACGTGCGGCTACTGCGCACACAATTCACAAACACAGAAAATAATTTTTTTTTGGTTTGGACTGGAGTGTACTTTCGGGGGTTACAGCACCCTTTAACGGTCAAGCCAGCCGGCCCTTTACTTATGACACAGGCGCACGCTTGGCACTACTTTGTTGATGCACGTGCGGCTACTGCAGACAGAGCACCCCCTGGACAACACTACAGCTCTCCTTTAGGACTGGGACACTGCACAGGACTTTGGAGTGGACACAGCCCCTATGGAGAACTGACTGCACAACACAGTCCAGCCAGCCCCTATGGACTTTGAAGTAGTGGACACAGCCCCTATTAACAACAGCAGCACAGCACAACACAGCCAGCCCCTATGGACTTTGAAGTAGTGGACAACAGCAGCACTACACTACACTACACTACACAGCCCTAACTCCCACCCTCCCTCTTCACTGTCCACAGCCGAGTGAGAAAATGGCGCCGACGCGGGTACCTTATATAGGATCCAAAACCCGCGAGACTCGGAAGGCGGGATGATGACGTTTTGCCTCGATTTCAGATCCGAGTCAGGCGGGAAAAGTCGAGCCTGACTCGGATCGGACTCGGATCGGGGGGGCTCGGGGGGGTTCGGATTTTAGAAATCCGAACCCGCTCACCCCTAATATATATATATATATATATTCATATAGTATCCGCACACACATTAGTTTGCTGGGGTGCAACACCAATCCTTGATCTGGGATGGTTCCACAGAAACAAAAAAATAAAATATCTTATAGGGGTGCACTCACCAGACTGATGCAATGATTCTCAAAAAAAGGTTGCTTTATTTCATCATACAAATAGATTCCGATGTTTCGGTCCCATTCGGACCTTTGTCAAGGTACAATAACCATGATACATCATGCCTATAAATACCTAAATCCCCATCCCTCTAATAACAAACAAGACCTGACATGGACAAATACATACATTGAACAGAAAACAAACACATATATAAAAAAGACCTGAGTAGATTGTGATCCGGTATCCAGGTATTAGACCAGTTGCTATCCCTAGATGCGGGAACTAATTCCCCGTCAGGTGTCATCTCTGAAGTGCAAATCAGCGCTGTAAGCCGCGCAATCACATGTCCCGGCTGGAACACACTGTGACAGACGCGCACACATGGCGTCATCACAGATCGCCATGTGCACGGCTAAGTCACGTGATTCTAGCAGCCATACTTCCTGGTATACAACATCAGGTTGCCAAGCAACTCAAATGCAGTTACATGGGGCACATGGCCCCGTATAAACAGCAATAATAGTAAGCTAATTTGTTCTACACAGGTCTATCATAATAAATCAATAACATCAATATCATTTCAGACAATGGGTTGATATGAACCACATCAATACACATTATACTATATATAAATATTAATATAAAAAATCCCAGTAATCTATGTCCAATATAGCACCAGTATTCATTGTCACAATTATGGTTCAGTATATCAAAGATCCAAAAAAGAAAAAACAAGAAAAAAATAAGAAAAAAGTAAACAATAGAAAAATCTCTCTCTATGCAGCAATAGATCTTGGAGACATTCAGAGTGCACCCATTATAGGAAGATATTATAATGTATTGATTCATTAAGTCCTCTGGGCCAAATCGTATCAAGTTTTTCAATCCACATTGCTTCTCTTCTCAAGAGGATTTTGGCCCTATCACCCCCTCTCTGTAAAGGGCGGATTCCTATCGATGACCATACATCGGAGGGAAGCCAATTGGTGCCTATAGTGTGTAAAATGACGAGCCACTGGTTTATCAGAATTGCCCGTGTTTAAGACCAACCGTATTGATGAACGGTGGTTAGCGATGCGTTCACGGAATGGTCGAATGGTTTTGCCTACATAAATTAATGAACACGGACATATAAGTAAATAAAACACAAAATCAGACATACAAGACAAGCGGTGTCTGATTTAAAATTTTTGTCCATTATGTGGGTGTGAAAAATAGGTCCCAACATTCATGCTTCGACAGGTTGTGCAATTTAAGCACCTAAAGCACCCTGTTTTAGATGTAAATAGCCACCCTTTGTCAGAATTCTTCATTGACATATTTGGGCGCATCAGGATATCTGTCACCACGGCTCCCCCTTTGTCAGTTGGTCTTATAGTGATTAATTTATTCTCCCTCAATTGTCCTAAAGCTTCCCTTTCCAACCTAGTGAGATTATACCTAATCATCCTATTTTTCTGAATCGACTGCTTGACGGATTGCTCCATCAAGCGTGTAAACGCTTTAATGTTGGGATTGGTAGACACAGGGTCATAAGTGCTTCGTTTCTTAAACATATTGTCTTGATAGAGCATGTTCATTAATGTATGTAGGCAAAACCATTCGACCATTCCGTGAATGCATCGCTAACCACCGTTCATCAATACGGTTGGCCTTAAACACGGGCAATTCTGATAAACCAGTGGCTCGTCATTTTACACAATATAGGCTTCCCTCTGATGTATGGTCATCGATAGGATTCCGCCCTTTACAGAGAGGGGGTGATAGGGCCAAAATCCTCTTGAAAAGAGAAGCAATGTGGATTGAAAAACTTGATACGATTTGGCCCAGTGGACTTAATGAATCAATACATTATAATATCTTCCTATAAGGGGTGCACTCTGAATGTCTCCAAGATCTATTGCTGCATAGAGAGAGATTTTTCTATTTTTTACTTTTTTCTTATTTTTTTCTTGTTTTTTCTTTTTTGGATCTGTGATACACTGAACCATCAATGTTAATTGTGACAATGAATACTGGTGCTATATTGGACATAGAATACTGGGATTTTTTATATTAATATTTATATATAGTATAATGTGCATTGATGTGGTTCATATCAACCCATTGTCTGAAATGATATTGATGTTATTGATTTATTATGATAGACCTGTGTAGAACAAATTGGCTAACTATTATTGCTGTTTATACGGGGTCATGTGCCCCATGTGACTGCATTTGAGTTGCTTGGCAACCTGATGTTGTATACCAGGAAGTATGGCTGCTAGAATCACATGACTTAGCCGCACACATGGCGATCTGTGATGACGCCATGTGTGAAGCCTGTCACAGTGTGTTCCAGCCGGGACATGTGATTGCCCCGCTTACAGCGCTGATTTGCACTTCAGAGATGACACCTGACGGGGAATTAGTTCCCGCATCTAGGGATAGCAACTGGTCTAATACCTGCATACCGGATCACTATCTACTCAGGTCTTTTTTTATATATGTGTTTGTTTTCTGTTCAATGTATGTATTTGTCCATGTCAGGTCTTGTTTGTTATTAGAGGGATGGGGATTTAGGTATTTATAGGCATGATGTATCATGGTTACTGTCAGGGGTGTATCTAGGGGTCCAAGCGCCCCTGGCAAAGTAAGGGACTGGCGCCCCTCCCTGTTGGCAGTTAGTAAACAGACAATATGGTGGCTGTACAGGCGGCGATCGCCCCCTAACCTCCCCTCCCTTGTTGTCCGGCGCTGATGCTTCTGACTTAGAGATCAGCAGCAGCACAGACATTTAACAGACAGACAGAGCTGCAACTAGATTTTGGTGCCCTATGCCAGATAAAGTATCAGCGCTCTCCCCTCCCCATTTTTTTAAAAATGGAACATTAGTCACATTCCATAGATGCGCACCAGGCTCTCCTCCGCACTAATCCCTCTATACAGCCATCATCTCCCCTGTATCACTCTCTATAGCCTGAATCCCACCTGTACTCCATATACAGCCTGCATCATTCCTGTACCCCAAATACAGCCTGCATCTCTCCCCGTACCACTCTCTATAGCCTGAATCCCACCTGCACTCCATATACAGCCTGCATCTCTCCCCGTACCACTCTCTATAGACTGAATCCCACCTGTACTCCATATACAGCCTGCATCTCTCCCCGTACCACTCTCTATAGCCTGCATCCCACCTGTACTCCATATACAGCCTGCATCTCTCCCCGTACCACTCTCTATAGCCTGCATCCCACCTGTACCCCATATACAGCCTGCATCTCTCCCCGTACCACTCTCTATAGCCTGCATCCCACCTGTACTCCATATACAGCCTGCATCTCTCCCCGTACCACTCTCTATAGCCTGGCTGCATCCCACCTGTACTCCATATACAGCCTGCATCTCTCCCCGTACCACTCTCTATAGCCTGCATCCCACCTGTACTCCATATACAGCCTGCATCTCTCCCCGTACCACTCTCTATAGCCTGCATCCCACCTGTACTCCATATACAGCCTGCATCTCTCCCTGTACCACTCTCTATAGCCTGCATCCCACCTGTACTCCATATACAGCCTGCATCTCTCCCCGTACCACTCTCTATAGCCTGAATCCCACCTGTACCCCATATACAGCCTGCATCTCTCCCCGTACCACTCTCTATAGCCTGCATCCCACCTGTACCCCATATACAGCCTGCATCTCTCCCCGTACCATTCTCTATAGCCTGCATCCCACCTGTACCCCATATACAGCCTGCATCTCTCCCCGTACCACTCTCTGTAGCCTGCATCCCACCTGTACTCCATATACAGCCTG
Organism: Taudactylus pleione; assembly: GCA_031769625.1. Classification (NCBI taxonomy): domain Eukaryota; kingdom Metazoa; phylum Chordata; class Amphibia; order Anura; family Myobatrachidae; genus Taudactylus; species Taudactylus pleione. The sequence goes on along the minus strand of JAUIMM010000148.1, from coordinate 5,346,390 downwards.
CATCTCTCCCCGTACCACTCTCTATAGCCTGCATCCCACCTGTACTCCATATACAGCCTGCATCTCCCCTGTACCACTCTCTATAGCCTGCATCCCACCTGTACTCCATATACAGCCTGCATCTCTCCCCGTACCACTCTCTGTAGCCTGCATCCCACCTGTACTCCATATATAGCCTGCATCTCTCCCCGTACCACTCTCTATAGCCTGCATCCCACCTGTACCCCATATACAGCCTGCATCTCCCCGTACCACTCTCTATAGCCTGAATCCCACCTGTACCCGATATACAGCCTGCATCTCCCCTGTACCCCAAATACAGCCTAGCACAGGAGACACTGATATCACTCCGCCATCCACATCCCCATCCACAGCATTACTGTCCCCTGTATCCCCCATATACAGCCTTCATTTCCATTGCACTGCCATATACAGCCTGCCCCCATATTTGTATATACATACTATTTATTTCATTCACCATATACTGTATGTATATGACAGGTTAGCCCCTTACCAGGACGAACGGCAGTAGGGAGCTGAGATAATGGGGAGCGCTGGGGTCCAATGAGAATTAGATGTATCTGTCCGAGAATGCCCCATTCGTGGGCAACACACTGTCTGTGGCAGGACACTCTGCTGGGGGGGGAAGGGACTGTCAGCGGCACCGCTACTTTCCTCACTCTGGGTGCCCAGGAGCTCATGGTGCACTGCATGCTGGGAATTGTAGTCTGCTGGAGCACTGCACTAGGAAGCATGACAGCCTCAGCAACTACAAATCCCGAGGGGCCGTGCTACTCGCTGCAGTGCTGGATGGCTGTGTCCCACTGCTACAGAGGAGCCTGGAGATAAGTGATGAGGAGTCGGGCACACCGCTAGCATAACATCGCAGCAGGCACCCGGCAATATTGTTTGCAGCAGCAGGGGGTCTGTTCGGTGGGTTCCGGCCATGGGGCAGCGACGGTGCCCACCCTTAGTTACGGTCCTGCAGACAGAACTGGCCGCGGGTGGCACTGCCAGGCGGCGCCAGTGCCCCCCCAACCAGCCGGCGCCCCTGGCGAGTGCCAACCTGGCCAATAGGAAGATACACCCCTGGTTACTGTACCTTGAAAAAGGTTCCGAATGGGACCGAAATGTCGGAATCTATTTGTATGATGAAACAAAGCAAACTTTTTTTGAGAATCATTGCATCAGTCTGGTGAGTGCACCCCTATAAGATATATATATATATAATTATGGCCTCAAATTATTAATAGGCCCAATATCTTATATTGTATAAAGTGCTGAATAGTATGTCTGAAGATAATGTGACTCATAGGACCTGATCATCAGAGTAATGGTTTTTAACTAATTGTCATTCTGGAAATAGAGGTAAACTTGTCTCTCATAGTTTTGCCCCTCAGCAGAATAAGATTTTATTAACAATCATGTGATTGAAGAATTATCACATTACTAGCCTATGCCTCATTTTCAAAAGCAAATGTACATATAGATGGCTCAACTTTTGTGTTGCATGGTTAAGGGAAATTAATACCTACAAATATTGTTTAAAAGCTCCATATACGGAGGCCAAACTATTAAACAGGTATATTATTTATAAAGTATGTAATACAATGGTATCTCATGTTTAATATCAATATATCACAAAGCATAACCTCCTATTTCTGTGTTGTAATCAGATAAAGGGGTATACAGTATGTAGGCTATTACATATACCCCATAGTGTAAATGGGACAAAACATCCAATTCTCTTTAATTTTTACATTTCACTCAATCATGTCACATAGGATATTTTGATACAAACATGCTGATGTCAATTTTAATCAATTCTAATTTGAATAGTGGGCAACTAAATAAAAACATACAGTGTATGTCATCCCTAACCAAAAAACTGATCTAACTTGTCATTTATATATTTAAAACATGATGTTTTAAATATATGCACCCATGTTTCATCGCCTGTAACAATACGCTGCAGGAACTGCACTCCCTCCTCATGATACCACATCAAGTGTCCGAAAGACTATCGTATCCTATCGGTTTTATGAACTTCTGTGAGTTGCTTTGGTACCGAGTGTGAATACATTTTCCTGTACCCCAGTTGCTCATGAATGATGTTGTGCGTAGTACCCACTGAGATGTTCAATTCGTCAGCAATATCACTAACTTGAATATGTCTGTCCTCCTGCATCAGACCTTCAATGTGGCACAAATTGTCATCTGTGGTGGATGTGCTTGGCCGGCCAGTTCGCTGATCATCTAGAACCTCTATCCTGCCATTAGCAAAGGCAGTGTACCAAACCCAAACCTTTTCCATAACATGACATTATCACCATACACCTCGGCAAGTTAGCAATGAATTTCAGCTGCTGATGTGCCCTTCAGATGCAGAAACCTGATCACACTATGCACCTCAACATTTGACCATTTTTCTGCCAGCCCCGCCACCTTACAACTGATGTTGGTACAGTATGGCTGATATGAGGTGCAGTATAATGGTTGTGGGGAAGCAGTGGTGTACCTGCTCTGACCTGGCGGGAAATTAGTATGAAATGCTCTCCCCTTTTGTGGGCCTGTCTGTGTTGTGACGATATAATTTACTTCATCTATAGTCTCCCTCTATGCCTGTACTTATCATTAAACACTATAGACACTAATTTTGGAAAATATTCCTTTATTAATGTGTTTATCGTAAATCAAGATTTAATAATACAGTGCCTATGTGGACAATATATCATGCATACAATGTGTTTTCATTCAAGCAAGTCTACACAATTTATACTGTAGGTTATTGAGTAATTTGTCACAATTGATTGTTTTTATATGTTGTTCTGCAGATGTTAATAACATACTAGTAGTCAATGTCCCTGATCAGCAGCAGTTGTTGCTCCAAAACTGCCTGGTTACTGATGTCTATATGGAGTAAGCAACTCTGTGAACACAGGTCGTAGTGGTACCTTAAGTCATCGTACGAGAGTGGCATCCCGCTTCTCTTAATGTTGTGGTGCACCTTTTCATCCTTGTGTCCCTACAGTATGTTTGGTGGCTCCTGCTGGTGTGAAACTGGTGGTTTAGAGTAGTCTCGTGCGGCTCAAATGGTTGTCTTCTCCAGCAGGGATGCTACCTCCGGTTCACCAGGTCTTGGTTCTCCGGAGGGTGTCCGTCTGTGGAGGTGCCTGGCTCCGGATGGTGTAGCCCACTTCAGTACCTGCAAGGGCTCCGTTGTGGCTTTCCTTCCTCCGGCCTGAGTGCTCTGTGCAGCTTGTTCCACTTCCAGCCACTTTTGAGTCCCAATCACGTGACCACGGATGCCGGCTTATAATGTCTTCCCTCTGCTTGCGGGTGTAGTCTATGTTCCGCTCTGGGTTAGGTAAAGTTCAAGTAAGGTGTGGGACTTGTGTGTCCCAATGTTTTTTGGCCTTCCTGGCCTTCCTCTGGGGATGTATTGAATACAATACAGTAGTATGTTATTAAAATCTACAGAACAACATACAAAAACAATACACTGTGACAAATTACTCAATAACCTATACATTGTGTAGACTTGCTTGAAAGAGAGCACATTGAATGTGTGATATATTGTCCACATAGGCATTGTATTATTAGATCTTGATTTCCGATAAACACAGCAATAAAATAATATTTACCCAAAATAGTTTCTATAGTGTTCAATAATAAGTACAGGCATAGAGGGAGAACACTATAGATGAAGTAAGTTATATCTGCACAACGCAGACAGGCCCACAAAATGGGGGAGTGCAGTCAGTAACTAATCATTTCGCTTCTTTAATGATTTCACATAGCTCGGTGCTAGTACATTTTAAGTGTTATTCATTTATCTATAGATAATGATGGTGTTTTTTGGCATACAGGTATTGAGGATATTATTGCATTTCAAGATTTTGTATTTGTTTTTGTAATCCTTTAAATTTGAAATGAAAAACTGCTACATTATACCTATTGAAAAAAAACTAAACTTGTATCCAATTTTGAAGTTCCCCTAGGTTTGAGCAATATATTTTACTTCTTCAAATGCTATTTGCAAATATCACGTAACACAATGAGAATAGAAACTTAATTGTTAATAAAAATAAACTTTTTATAATTTTGACTATTTCTTGAGGGGACAAAGAGAGAACTCATTTTAATTTGTGCAACATCAAAAGATACAAATTCTAGGGGGTAAATTATCTAAAGGCTGACATAGGTTGATCAACTACAATTGAAGTTGAAACCCTATGGATAATAAATATGTGCATTTTGCAGTCAGAAAGCCAAATATATGTTGTTCGATTTAAATCGATTTTAAATCGATCTAATTCTAACCTTTTGAATGCTATTTCTATACATTTTTTCTAATCTCTGATTTGCTTGTATATACACTAATTTATCTGTAGAACAGTTTCTTCTTCATCTTAATATTGTCCTATAGGAATATTATCTTCTCATTTACTAAGATTTTCATTTCAGTGAATTAAAACTATTACAATCCTTTTTCCTGGAAAGTCTGAGTAATGATAGAAGCGTCTTACGTTGAGAGAGCGAACTTGAGGATATTAATTGTTCATTTGTGAAATGTGCTAGAGAATCTCAAATTGTTAGCATTGAAGTGATTAATACAACTCAGAATAAAATCTAAGGAAAAAGAAAGCAGTGCTGAATGACACAAATAAAGAGTATTAATAAGAATCAGAAAACACAGATTAATCTGCTTTACATAAATCCATAAAATGTATTCAGTTAATAAGTCATAGTAACAATTAAAATACACAGTTAAGCAACAATAACTTTTACCTAGAAGTACAGATGCAAAAGTACTATTAGTTATTAATAAGTCTAAATGAAGAACTCCGCAACCTGTCCTGTATTTAAGAGAACACAGGTGGATGCAATACTGAAATTTACGAAGTTTGAGCAATTGTTTGCCATTGTGCATGCACAAAAGCCACACTGCACATGCAAAGCAATTGATATGCGATTCGGCTCACACAGAGCATTCATTTGCAAAGTGAGCGACAGGTAGTCAGCATTTGGGGGAGGTAACAGGGAGTGGTTACAAAAACACAGGCATGTCTGGCAGTTCAAATGTTGTTTCATGGACGTGCACAAATTAACCATTGCGATTTCCTTCACAGAATGAGAGCTCTCAGTGTGTCAGGAGAGATGCAGTGTTTGAGACAGATCAGACTTCACCTAGAAGCTGCGTGGCTGCCCAATCTGCGCCAATGTTCCCGATGTTTACACTGTTGCACATTGTCAAACAGATATGAGAAGGCAGCACTGGGCATCCCTATGTTCCGGTAAGCTTTGGAGTCATTAGCATATTTTTGCAATTGTGTTCCATGAGAGCATAAATCTCTGAATCAGGCCCACAGTCACCAGTTGATCCAATTGTTATTTACTGTGAAGATTTAATTAAATAATATTTTAAAACTCAGGTAAAAAGCAGTTGTGATTTAAAATTGAATATCTAAAAGTTGCAGTACATACCTGTGTCCATTTCCTTTGTGTTTTTCTGTGCAAATCAGCACCTGTACCTCTTACAATTCCCAGTAAATTTTTCAGTATTTAAGTACTCCTTTCATCACCAGTGTTCAAGCATTCTCAAGTTCATCACCAGTGTTCAAGCATTCTCAAGTTAATCTCTGGTGTTCAAGTATTCCGTTCATCACCAGTGTTCAAGTATTCCGTTCATCACCAGTGTTCAAGTATTCCATTAATCAACAGTGTTCTAGTATTTAGTTCATCACCAGTGTTCCAGTATTCCGTTCATCACCAGTGTTCAAGCATTCTCATGTTCATCTCCAGTGTTCAAGTATTCCATTTTTTTACAAGTGTTCAAGTATTTAGTTCATCACCAGTGTTCACCGTATGCATTTAATATAGATCCGGTCTTCTGTCACTCTCAGGTACCTGTCCAGAGGGCCATGACCTGCTCACTTGACCCCTCCAAATCCCGATTGGAGGGGCCACTGGAGAAAACCACCAAGTGAGTTAGACTCCATGCCTCTGGGTTTGGCCGCAATTAGAAGATTTTTTTATAGTCTTCCATCATTTGCCTCACAGGTTATCCAAACCCCTTGGTTCTCAACCTCAACAGAGGTCTTCCTAGTGCCAGTGCATGACAGTATTCATGCCATGAAAACATGAAGCTATAATGAATTTAACTAAAATATATTCCCACTAATCAACAAAAAGTATTGATCATGTTCCTCTGAAATAATAAACTTTTTTCATAAGTCACAATGACTGCAGCATAAATACACATCTCTGCGAGCTCACCCATGTAGTTAGTGTAAAAGCTACAAAATAAAGACAAAGAACATATCAAAGTCAAGGTCTTCAAGAAGTACCAACCAGGAAATGTGTACAATAATCTTTCCAAGACATTGAATATATCCCAAAGACCATCACTGAAAAGGTAAACAATTATGGAACAACTGTGAATTTATCTAGAATAGCCCATCTTCCAAAACTTAGGAGAAAGAAATCCTAGCACTGCTTAGCCTAATGGGTCTGTCTCTGTAATAATGTGCCAGAAGCCAAAACAGCACGTAAGGATTGCCAATCCTCACACAAAAATACAATAAAAACATGTTGCGGTGTACAATTAGACAATAATGGCAATGATTATTAAGCTCCGAAATTAAAGAAAAAAGAAAACTGAACTGTTGCTTCACTAGTTGATGACACTTGTAAAAACACAATGTAATTGAAATGCTACAGTATAATCATTACATAAGCATCAGTAGCTGCCAGAGTTTTGAGACAACCGAGCTAAGAGCACTCATCTTTACTGAACAGCCCTAATGTGTTAAATAACTGAGCAGCATGGAAGTGTTTTTATAATAAAAAGGACAATGTCTCCATGAGCTAATACCTGTTTGTGCAATGGAGAAGAAGGTCTAACTGCCCGAATATTGTGAAGCTATGTTTTGTGCTCTCCCTGGAGCATGTTCATCACAGGGGTCCGCAAACAGGCAACCTGCTCTTGTATATACAATGCTGAGTCTTCCTGGCATGGAACTTAGTTAAGTGAATTGTTGGGTTGCACTTTGTATAGTGAAGACATGGCTTTGTGAAGCCCAGTGGTAATTCACATCAATACAAGCTCCAGACAGCCATTCTCACCAGGGCATGTATGAATAAGCATAGTCCTGTGAATGGTAAGCCAGCCCCTGTTATAGTAAAGCAGTAGCTGATGCTAACCTTCCAGAGAGAGGTACAGACCGACACTGTTGCTGAAGCAATTAGTCAAGTGCAACCAAGTGTAGCTGGTATCTTTCCCAACAGAGCACTTAATAGATGCAGAATCAATTTTTCAGAGACAATCCTCAAAGTTTAGCAAGTCCTAGTAAAACCATAACTTCAACGCATTTCACCACACATCGATGACTTTGTCAAGAAGTGTAATAATACTATGAATCACACTATGGAGTTTTAATTAGATAACTCTTTAATTGAGCCCAGGGGTAAATTTTAATCGATTAAAAATTAATCTAAATTAGTAAACTTAAGTAATTTACCCACAGGTTTCTATATTGAGTAGGCTCATTTAGCATAAGGAACAAGTTTGTCACTTAATACATAACTATTAAAAAGCAATATAATAAAAAATAGTATTTTAAAAATAAAATACAAATTGTACATGCAAAATATACAGTAAATCATGATGCTTATGTAGCAATTTTAGTTAAATTGTGTTTTTTTTACAAGTGTGATCAACTAGTGAAGCTATAGATCAGTTTTCATTATTTTCAGAGCTTATTAATTATTGTCATTATTGTCTAATTGTACATGGTCCTGAGATTTTTATTATTATTTCCCACTCCCGGGAGTTTAAAGTCACTTTCTATGTATTAATAAATGTTTGTATAGGTTAATTATATGTTATTTATTTTTATCTTTTACCTGTATAAGTGCATAGCACCATGACATTTTCTTTTGTGTTCCAAAACGTAAGGGCTGATTCTGAGTTGCACAATACTGAAACCCAGAGGTGTATAAAGAGGAGGGGCCCGTGTGCATTCCCCATCAGGGGCCCCCTCCTCTCCCCCTGATAGCCGGGTGCATCACAACAGCAGTAACTCTCGGCACTAGTCTGTGCCCAGAGTCTACTGCGCATGAGCAAGTCACCACGAAAAGATGGTGTGGCCGCAATTTTCCCGTCGCTTTCCCTACTGCGCATGCATAAAACGCAGGTGTTTTGTGCAGCGCTACAGCCATCATGGGACTTCAGAGGGGTAAGTATTAAAAAATATGGGTGCAGGGTGTGCAGCACCCCACACCCTGCAACCAATATAAATACGCGTTTGCTGCAACCAATTAAGCATCATTTGCCATAGATGCATTCTACTGGTGTACAAGTGTGCATCTGGATGTGCAAGGACTGGTACAGCTACTTTTTGTTTCTTTAGATGCAATCATTTGGTGCTTCTTTAGGAGATAATAGAAGATAATAGAATATTAGGGTAATAGATCAAGTAGCCCTTTTGTTAACACTGATATATCCTGGTAGGATACCTACAGTATCAAGAACAACATAGAATGTATTATTACACAATTGTCTTAGAAATTTTTTAAGGTTGTCCTCCATTTACTTAAACCCAAAGTACAACCTCAGCAACACAGGAACTATGCAGATATGCAATATAGAATACCACCTGCAGCAATACCAAAAAAGAGGAAATTGCAAACCTCACAGGTGGAAACCAATTGAGAGTGATATGAAGTTTAAAGCATTCAGTAAAGTTTATGCATGATACATACTACAAAGGAAAAACATAAATTAAACAACAATAAATTAAAATTAAATGTTAGTAATATGTAAGATGTAAAAATTAGAATGAAAACACACCATTTAATCAGCAAATTATCATAGAATGTGCCCAGGTTTAAAGATAAATATTCTAAATATAGGCTATTAATCCATAAATAGTGAAATACTGAAATTTGCCAGAAAAACTAGCTAGTTTGAACAATGTCTCAATAGTTAGCAATAACATGATTCAACTATAGCTGTAAGTTTCCACTTTTGCATGTAAACTGGTTATTGCAGCAGGTTTGATATTCATTTAAGGGCCCAATAGAACACCATCCAAGAGATGGAAAATACAGTTTTACATTTTTGAATAGTTATTAATAGGCAGTTAAATAAATAGAGCAGACATCAGAGCATGTAATATAAAATAGGCATTAATAGAATGCTATGTTTTTTTTATAAACAGTACCTGTAGGATGTACAGTGTCTGGTCAACTTTCACTCTGACAGCCTGATCCCTTCTGATGTGAGTTGGGCACTATTCCGAGTTAGCCACTGTGCTTGGCGGTGCAACAATGTCTAGGGTCCATGATAAACAGAGTCTGGAGTAAAGTATGTTTACCCCATGGCAAACTGATCCTTTGTGAAGGTAAACGGATCAGTGTTATAGATTGTGCCAGGCGGTGCATCAATGAGGCAGATCTGTAGTAGTTCTGTACCAGAGGGGTACCTGTCCCTACTTGCCTGTTATGTGCTTGTCTTCTCCCAACATAAATTGGGCAATCAGCGATGCATTTCATCCACTACCTGTAGACTTTTGCAAGTCCTCCATTTACTTATTTTAAAATGATTGGTCATTAATATGCTGCTCTTTTAAAGTGTCTCTAAAAATTACGTCTGGGCATTATTCCAGTCGTTAGCCCTTTACTACTGAGCTTTTTTTGGCATTTATTGACCTGGTCACATACCAACAACAGTATGTAAGTATTTATTCTTGCAATACCCACACAAATTATTAGGGCATTTATGTATTTGGCATTTATTGGCCTGCTGATACTGTATACCAACAACAATATATCAGTAATTATGTTTGCAGTACCGACACAAATTTTACCTTTTCATGAAAATATCATTAGTATTCTTATTTATACTCTCAAGATAAATTGCAACAAAATAAACTTAGAGCAAATGTGTGTATTTTTTTGTAACCACCCCAAAGTAATGCTTTGCGATTCTTGCTTCAGCTTTGATCCACCTTTACAAAACAGAAAAAACTGCATTCTACTTTTAAAATTTGCATTTGAAAATGATAGTGCATGTTTTCTTTTTTTTGTGTGTGTTTGAAAGAAACACATAACATTTGTAGGTATAATATGATTACTCAACAAGTCATGCAGGTGTACACTCTAAGGGGTCTATTTACTAAGCAGTGTTAGGAGACAGTGAAAAGTGATAAGAATGTGATAAGGTGCCAGCCAATTAGCTCCCAACTGTTATCTCACAGGCTGTGTTTGAAAAATGACAGTTTGGAGCTGATTGGATGGCACCGTATCACTTTTCACTCTGTCTCCTAACACTGCTTAGTAAATAGACCCCTTTGTACTGAAAACAATGATAGTCAAAATTATCCTCATAAACTCTATAATTAACATGGAGCAGCACAGACGGTATAATTGTTAGCATTACTGCCTCACAAGCACTGAGGTCATGGGTTCGATTCCTACCATGGCCCTAACTATGTGGAGTTTGTATATTCTCTCTGTGCTTGCGCGGGTTTCCTTTGGATACTCCAGTTTCCTCCTACACCCCAAAAATATACTGGTAGGTTAATTTAACTCCCATAAAACAAAATTAACCCTAGTGTGTATGTGTGTGTATGTATGTGATAGGGAATATAGATTGTAAGCTCCACTGGGGCAGGGACTGATGTGAATGGCCATATATTCTCTGTACAGCGCTGCAGAATATGTAAATAATTGGTAATAAATAAATAAGTGAGGTTATTAGTACATGTTAGGTCAAAAATGTCTATCCATCCACCACATCCAGGTGAACCCCATAAGATGGGTCCCTAACATCCGTAATACTAACACATAATTTATACAGGATCTACTGTACCTATAATAGTGCCCATTCTAATATGTAGACAGCAATGTAGGAAGCTGTGCTGATTAAAAACACCTAAGGAAGATGGATGGGGTGCAAGTACCAACACCCCACATTGACATAATTTGGTTAGGGACCCATCTCATGGGGTTCACCTTGTTGTGGGGGATGGGAAACCATTTTTAGCCAACCATGTACTAAGAACTTCACTTATACTCCATGTTAATTGTAGAGTTTATCAGGATTATTTTGACTATCATTGTTTTTAATAGAGTGTGCACCTGCATTCTTTGTCCCCTGCATTGTACTGCAAGTCTCAGAATGGTAGCACCTCTTATTATATTTAAAATTAGGGTGTGCAGGGTAAGGGGGTGTCATTTTAATTAATATTGAGTATAAGTGAGGTTCTTAGTACATTTGACCAAAAATGTTTGCCCATCCACCACATCAAGGTGAACTCCATAAGATGGGTCTCTAACATCCCTAATATTAACACTTTATACCAGTGGTTCGCAAACTCGGTCCCCACACAGTTCACATTTTCTAGATCACCGAGCTGATGCACAGGTGTAGTCATTACTCACTGACACAGTTTAAAATATCCACAGGAGAAGCTAATTTCACTTGTGATTCTGGGAGTAAACTTGGAACATATGCACTCATTGGGGTCCAGGGGATAGAGTTTGAGAACCTGTGCTTTAGACGCATCTTTAGACGCATCAATGGATGCACCATCAAAACTTGCACTAATCCTATGGCAGGTGCAGTGTCTGCATCTGAACATGGCCTACTGTGTGAGCGGCTATGCGTCATTAGGGGCACTAGCTGTCAGTGACACACCCACATCACACACATGCCTGCTTATCCACACCCCTGTTACCTCAAAGGAAAAACCAAACTCCCTGTGTCCAAATTCATTCTGCAGCTTGGTGTGATAACAACTGACTCAGATGCATGCACAGTACTTATCAGCATAGGGTGTGACCCATAGGAGTTACACCTTTTGTGTACAGTCAGGTGCATAAATATTGGGATATTGACAGAATTTTCATATTTTGGCCTCTATTCACCACCACAATGGCTTTGAAATGAAACAAACAAGATGTGCTTTAACTGCAGACTTTCTGATTTAATTTGAGGGTAATTACATCCAAATCAGGTGAACGGTGTAAGAATTACAATGGTTTCTATATGTGCCTCCCACTTTTTAAGGGGCCAAAAGTAATGGGACAAACTAAACAATCCTAAATCTAACTTTCAGTTTTTAATACTTTGTTGCAAATCCTTTGCAGGCAATTACAGCCTGAAGTCTGGAACACATAGACATCACCAGACGCTGGGTTTCATCCCTGGTGATGCTCTGCCAGGCCTCTACTGCAAATGTCTTCCGTTCCTGCTTGTTCTTGGGGCATTTCCCCTTCAGTTTTGTCTTCATCAAGTGAAATGCATGCTCAATTGGATTCAGGTCAGGGGATTTACTTGGCCATTGCATAACATTCCACTTTTTAGCCTTAAAAAACTCTTTGGTTGCTTTTGCAGTATGCTTCGGGTCATTGTCCATCTGCACTGTGAAGCGTCGTCCAAGGAGTTCTGAAGCATTTGCCTGAATATGAGCATATAATATTGCCCGAAACACTTCAGAATTCATTCTGCTGCTTTTGTTAGCAGTCACATCATCAATAAATACAAGGGAACCAGTTCCATTGGCAGCCATACATGCCCATGCCATGACACTACCACCACCATGCTTCAATGATGAGGTGGTATGTTTTGGATCATGGGCAGTTCCTTTCCTTCTCCATACTCTTCTCTTCCCATCACTCTGGTACAAGTTGATCTTTGTCTCATCTGTCCTTAGGATGTTGTTCCAGAACTGTAATGAATTTTTTAGATGTTGTTTGGCAAACTCTAATCTGGTCTTCCTGTTTTTGAGGCTCACCAATGGTTTACATCTTGTGGTTAACCCTCTATATTCAATCTTCTGAAGTCTTCTCTTGATTGTTGACTTTGACACATATACACCTACCTCCTGGAGAGTGTTCTTGATTTGGCCAACTGTTGTGAAGGGGTTTTTCTTCACCATGGAAATAATTCTTCTGTCATCCACCACAGTTGTTTTCCATGGTCTTCCGGGTCTTTTGGTGTTGTTGAGCTCTCCGCTACGTTCTTTCTTTTTAAGAATGTTCCAAACAGTTGATTTGGCCACACCTAATGTTTTTGCTATCTCTCTGATGGGTTTGTTTTGATTTTTCAGCCTAATGATGGCTTGCTTCACTGATAGTGACAGCTCTTTGGATCTCATATTGAGAGTCGACAGCAACTGATTCCAAATGCAAATGTCACACCTAGAATCAACTCCAGACCTTTTACCTGCTTAATTGATAATGAAATAATGAGGGAATAGCCCACACCTGTCCATGAAATAGCTTTTGAGTTGATAGTCCCATTACTTTTGACCCCTTAAAAAGTGGGAGGCACACATAGAAACCATTGTAATTCCCACACCGTTCACCTGATTTGGATGTAATTACCCTCAAATTAAATCTGAAAGACTGCCGTTAAAGCACATCTTGTTTGTTTCATTTCAAAGCCATTGTGGTGGTGAATAGAGGCCAAAATATGAAAATTCTGTCAATGTCCCAATATTTATGCATCTGACTGTATATACCATTTTAAATGTGTTCCCACTGGTAATGTATTTGTATATTGTTTCATCCCAGACACAAGTAAATGAGTTTCACTAAGCAAAAGAGAGGATGTTTTGTTGTTACAGTAACACATTAACGCAAATTAGGCAAAAAGTTTGGAATTTATTTATGTAAAAAAACTTGCACAATAATGTGCCAATCATATAGGATTAATTTGCCTTTTTTGTAAGGCATTTCATATCATTATGGAATAAACTATACGATTGTGTAATATAATATCAAATGTCAAACAAGATGTCAACTTGGCCTCTTATTAGATAATTCATACCACTTCTAATCTCCTATGCAAATTAATTTATGAAAATGAAATGTACAGTAGGGGAATAAATCCATTTGCTATTGCACTCCAGTACAGAGCTATGGCTTGATAGATGAAAACATTATTTTCACAAAAACCCATTAACTAAAAAAAGGCTCTTAAAAGGCATGCAAAATTAATTTTAGAATCCTTCTGAATGAAGGAGTTAAAAAAGAAATCTATATTAACATTTTTTTCTTGTAAAGGTTTTGCATAACGTGCCATGGTAACTATTGTAAGTGACTCTTGATGTCACGTGAATATATCATTCAGAAAAATAATAATTTGTAAAAAAAAATGTAAAAGGTTTATAACCAAGAAGCTGAAAAATTGTCAGTATATCAGTGAATCAAGAACTTTTGCTAATGCCAGTAGAGTGGAGGTAATGCTGAGAGTTGGTACAAAAAGTCACTGCATGCTCATAATTGTATGCCTTTTATAGCAATGATTTCTTGTAATAATATGACAAACTCACAATATGAGCCTCAAGCAAATAATAGTGGATAAAGAAAGTAAAGCATCAATTATCCTGTCCAACCGCTGTAGTAACAGAAATTAGTTCTTCTCTTATATATATACAGTGGCGGGCTGGGGTGCTATGTGCCCCCTGGGCCGCAGCGCCATGCGGGCCACGGGCAGTCTGTGTCACTGTGACACTAACTGCACCATGTGTGTAGCGCTGACCGGACGGAGTTCGGTCAACGCTACACAAGTGACAAACACACAGCCGCCGGCTCCGGCAGCTGTGTGTTTGTTTTGATCAGCAGCCAATGAGAGTCTGTCAGACTCTCATTAGCTGCTGCTGCGCCCACTGAAGGAGCCGCTCCATCTTCCGGCTCCTGCAGTGGGCAATGGGAGAGATGTCATGATGTCATATGACGTCTCTCCCATAATGCAGAGTGGCCTGGCCCGGGAGGACAGATGGAGGAGCAGATGGCGGCGGCGGGAGCGGGGATTCAGGTAAGTGTTTTTTTTATTTTGTTTTTTATATTACATGTGTCTACTGGGGGGGAACTACAAGGGGGGGACTACTACTGGGGGCACTACAAGGGGGGGACTACTACTACTGGGGGCACTACAAGGGGGGAACTGCTACTACTGGGGGCACTACAGGGAGTGGACTACTACTACTGGGGGCACTACAAGGGAGGTACTACTGGGGGCACTACAAGGGGGTACTACTACTACTGGGGGCACTACAAGGGGAGGGGACTACTACAAGGAGCACTGCATAGGGGGGAGGGGACTACTACTAGGGGCACTGCATAGGGGGGAGGGGACTACTACTAGGGGCACTGCATAGGGAGCGGGGATTCAGGTAAGTGTTTTTTTTATTTTGTTTTTTATATTACATGTGTCTACTGGGGGGGAACTACAAGGGGGGACTACTACCGGGGGCACTACAAGGGGGGGGACTACTACTACTGGGGGCACTACAAGGGTGGGACTACTACTACTGGGGGCACTACAGGGGGGGACTACTACTACTGGGGGCACTACAGGGAGTGGACTACTACTACTGGGGGCACTACAAGGGAGGTACTACTGGGGGCACTACAAGGGGGGTACTACTACTACTAGGGGCACTACAAGGGGAGGGGACTACTACTAGGAGCACTGCATAGGGGGGAGGGGACTACTACTAGGGGCACTGCATAGGGGGAGGGGATTACAACTAGGGGCACTGCATAGGGGGAGGGGACTATGACTGTGGGCACTGCATCGAGTGACCACTGCTGGGGGCTCTATATGAAGGGCAATACTGGGGGTACTGCATAGGGGGGAGACTACAACTGGGGCCACTATTTAAGGGGCATTGCATAAGGGTTACCACTATTGGGGGCACTGCATGGGGGGTGGACTGCTACTGGGGGCACTATATAAGGGGCACTGAATAGGGGGTGCCACTATTGGGGGCACTATATAAGGGGCTTACTACTGGGGGCACAAGGGGCACTGCACAGATGGGACCACTACTGGGGGCACTATATAAGGGGCTTATTACTGGGGGCACAAGGGGCACTGCATAGGGGGGATCACTACTGGGGGCACTGCTGGAGGCCTGCATAAGGGTGTTCTCTCCTGTGGCACACGGGGGCACTGCATATGCGCACTACGACAGGGGGCTGCCCCTAATCTTTATTTTTATCTTACATTAATCCCATATGGACCTGCCCCCTCACTGGAACACTTGAAGGGGGGGCGGCGCTGTAGCACGCACGTTTTTTGGGCACCCTGGCTACACACTACTCCTCTGCCAGGGCCGCCTGCATGCATTTGCCCCCCAGGCTAAAAGTTGCCAGCCAGCCCCTGTATATATAAATATATATATATATATATATACCATCCAAGTGGTGCAGCACTCCTGGCTTCCAATAAGATACATAAACGGTGGCGTTCTTGTATATATATACTAGGGGTGTGCACCGGCCACTTTTCGTGTTTTGCGTTTTGGTTTTGGATCTGGATCTTTCTTCGTGTTTTGGATCTGGATTGGTTTTGCCAAAACCACCCTTCCGTGTTTTGGGTTCTTGGTTTTGTGTTTTGGATCTGTATTTTTTTGAAAAAAGCATAAAAACAGCTAAAATCACAGAATTTGTAGGCTTTTCTGCTCCTATGCTATTATTAACCTCAATAACCTTAATTTCCACTAATTTCCAGTCTATTCTGAACACCTCACACCTCGCAATAGTGTTTTTATGTCCAAAAGGTTGCACCGAGGTAGCTGGATGACTATGCTAAGCGACACGAGTGGGAGGCACAAACACGTGACCCATCTAGGCGTGATACTGCAGTGGCAGACAGGATGGCAGTTTGAAAAACTAGGCCCCAAACTGTACATAATGCAAAGAAAAAAAAGAGGTGCAAGATGGAATTGTCCTTGGGCCCTCCCACCCACCCTTATGTTGTATAAACAGGACATGCACACTTTAACAAACTAATCATTTCAGTGCCAAGGTCTGCCACACAACTGTGGCTGAAATGGTTGGTTCGTTTGGGCCCTCACAAAACAAGCTGGCAATTAATGTGTCCCTGCACAAACTGGCTCTACGGAGGCAAGATGTCATCCTCATCCTCCTCATCCACCGATTCCTCACCCTCTTCAGTGTGTACATCCTCATCCTCACAAAGTATTAACTCGTCCCCACTTGAATCCACCACCACAGGTCAATCTGTACGTTCTTGAGGCTGGTCTCCCTGGAAGAGCTGATAATTCATTTTGATGAACATCATCTTCTCCACATTCTGTGGAAGCAACCTCCTACGCCTTTCGCTGACAAGGTTCCCGGCTGCACTAAACACTCTTTTGGAGTACACACTGGAAGGGGGGCAACTCAGGTAAAATAGAGCCAGTTTGTACAGGGGCCTCCAAATTGCCTCTTTTTCCTGCCAGTACAGGTATGGACTGTCTGACATGCCTACTTGGATGCTGTCACCGATGTAATCCTCCACCATTCTGTCAATGGTGACAGTATCATATGCAGTGACAGTAGACATGTCAGAAATTGTTGCCAGGTCCTTCAGTCCGGACCAGATGTCCAAACTTGGTCCTGCCCGCCCTGCATCACCGCCAGTGTGTTGCTTAGGATACCTAAGTTTTTTCCTGGCAGCCCCAGTTGCGGGAGAAAATGAAGAAGGAGCTGTTGACGTGTCACGTTCCGCTTCAGCTGACAGTGTGTTCACCAGCAGGTCTTTGCTCCTCTGCAGGCTTGTGTCGGCCGGAAAGAGAGACACCACATAGGCTTTAAACCTAGGATCGAGCATGGTGGCCAAAATGTAGTGGTCTGATTTCAACAGATTGACCACCCTGGAATCCTGGCAAAGCGAATGAAGGGCTTCATCCACAAGTCCCACATGCCGAGCGGAATCGCTCCGTCTTAGCTCCTCCTTCACTTTCTCCAGCTGCTTCTGCAAAAGCCTGATGAGGGGAATGACCTGACTCAAGCTGGCAGTGTCTGAACTGACTTCACGTGTGGCAAGTTCGAAGGGCTGGAGTACCTTGCACAACACGGAAATCATTCTCCACCGCGCTTGAGTCAGGTGCATACCCCCTCCTTTGCCTATGTCATAGGTGGATGTATAGGCTTGAATGGCCTTTTGCTGCTCCTCCATCCTCTGAAGCATATAGAGGGTTGAGTTCCACCGCATCACAACCTCTTGCTTCAGGTGATGGCGGGGCAGGTTCAAGAGTGTTTGCTGGCGCTCCAGTCTTCGGCACGCAGTCGCTGAATGGCGAAAGTGGCCTGAAATTTTTCGAGCCATTCAAAGCGTATCCTGCACGCCCCTGTCGCTTTTCAGAAAATTCTGCACCACCAAGTTTATTGTGTGAGCAAAACATGGGACGTGCTGGAATTTGCCCAGATGTAATGCCCGCACAATATTGGTGGCGTTGTCAGATATCACAAATCCCCAGGAGAGTTTAAGTGGGGTAAGCCACTGGGCGATGATTTCCCTCAGTTTTTCTAAGAGGTTGTCGGCGGTATGCCTCTTACTGAAACCGGTGATACACAGCGTAGCCTGCCTTGGAACGAGCTGGCGTTTCTGAGATGCTGCGACTGGTGACGCTGCTGCTGTTGCTGCGTAAGGTGATACATCTACCCAGTGGGCTGTCACAGTCATATAGTCCTTAGTCTGCCCTGTTCCACTTGTCCACATGTCCGTGGTTAAGTGGACATTGGGTACAACATCATTTTTCAGGACACTGAGGACACTTTTTCTGACGTTTCTGTACAGTCTCGGTATCGCCTGCCTAGTGAAGTGGAATCTAGACGGGATTTGGAACCGGGGACACACTACCTCCAGCAATTGTCTAAATCCCACTGCACTAATGACAGATACCGGACGCACGTCTAACACCAACATAGCAGTCAAGGCCTCAGTTATACGTTTTGCTTCAGGATGACTGCTGTCGTACTTCATCCTCCTCGCTAAAGACTGTTGGAGGGTCAATTGTTTAGTAAAAGTAGTGGTGTTCCTACTTCCTCTCTGGGATGATGAACGACTCCCAGCAGCAGCAACAGTAGCAGCGGCAGCAGGAGGCGTAGCAATGCAGGATCCTCTGGAGGAATCCGGGATAGGAGAGTCAGTCATGCCAGTGACATGGCCTGCAGGACTACTTCCGATCCTGACTAAGGAGGAAATTGACGAGGAGAGAGTTGACTGTGTGGTTTGCAGGCGCTTGGATACAACAGCACAACGGGATTTAGGTGTACCTGGACTGCTGACGGTCTCAGCCAAAGTTTCTGAACTTGACAGTAACTTATTATGAACGCGCTGCAGGTGCCGTATAAGGGAGGATGTTCCTAGGTGGTTAACGTCCCTACCCCTACTTATTCCACCTTTACATAAGGTACATATGGCAAGACAGTTGTTGTCTGGATTTGGATAGAAATATTGCCAGACCATAGAGGTGGAATGTTTGGTCTTCTGCCCAGGCATGACCGTGATGGGCTTTTTCATCCCACGGACAACAACTGTCTCCCCCGGAGCCTGATTTAAACAAACCACATCACCATCAGAATCCTCCTCGCCAACTTCCTCCTCAGCGCCAGCTACACCAGTATCCTCATCCTGTTGTACTTCAACAGTGACATCTTCAATTTGCATATCAGCAAGTGGACTGTGGGTGCTCCTTTCAGCACTTGCAGGGGGCATGCAAATGGTGGAAAGAGCCACCTCTTCCCGTCCAGTGCTGGGTAGGTCAGGCATCGCAACCACCACCACACTTGGACTCTCCTTGGGGATTTGTGATATCTTCTTAGAAAGCACAGTTCTTCGCTGTGCTTTTGCTAGCTTAACTCTTTTGATTTTTTTAGTGGGAGGAGGGCTTCCATCGTCATGTGAAGCTGAACCACTAGTCATGAACATACTAGGGATCGACCTTAGCCGTTCCATGCCACTCGGTGTCGTAAATGGCATATTGGCAAGTTTACATTTCTCTTCAGCTGATTCAAATGTTTTTTTCAAGGTCATTTTCCTGAACTTTGTCATTTGGGATTGTATGTGCCCTCTATTATGACATTGGGCATCGGCCTTGGCAGACGACGTTGATGGCATGTTATCGTCTATGTCATGACTAGTGGCAGCAGCTTCAGCACTAGGAGGAAGTGGTTCTTGATCTTTCTCTATTTTATTTTTATCGGAGAAAGTTTGGTCCTCCATTTATGTTATATCGATTTGATATATACGTGCGGCTAAACACAGAAAATATTTTTTTATTTTTGCTGGAGAGTAGTGCACTTTGTGGGTTACACCAGCCTTTAAGAAATGAGCCAGCCAGCTCTTTACTTATGGGACACAGGCGCACGCTTGGCGCTGCTCCTTTGTTGATGCACGTGCGGCTACTGTGCACACAATTCACAAACACAGAAAATAATTTTTTTTTGGTTTGGACTGGAGTGTACTTTGGGGGTTACAGCACCCTTTAACGGTCAAGCCAGCTGGCCCTTTACTTATGACACAGGCGCACGCTTGGCACTACTTTGTTGATGCACGTGCGACTACTGCGCACACAATTCACAAACACAGAAAATATATATTTTTTTGGTTTGGACTGGAGTGTACTTTGGGGGTTACAGCACCCTTTAACGGTCAAGCCAGCCGGCCCTTTACTTATGACACAGGCGCACGCTTGGCACTACTTTGTTGATGCACGTGCGGCTACTGCGCACACAATTCACAAACACAGAAAATTATTATTTTTTTGGTTTGGACTGGAGTGTACTTTGGGGGTTACAGCACCTTTTTAATGGTCAAGCCAGCCGGCCCTTTACTTATGACACAGGCGCACGCTTGGCACTACTTTGTTGATGCATGTGCGGCTACTGCGCACACAATTCACAAACACAGAAAATAATTTTTTTTTTTGGTTTGGACTGGAGTGTACTTTCGGGGGTTACAGCACCCTTAACGGTCAAGCCAGCCGGCCCTTTACTTATTACACAGGCGCACGCTTGGCACTACTTTGTTGATGCACGTGCGGCTACTGCGCACACAATTCACAAACACAGAAAATAATATTTTTTTGGTTTGGACTGGAGTGTACTTTGGGGGTTACAGCACCCTTTAATGGTCAAGCCAGCCGGCCCTTTACTTATGACACAGGCGCACGCTTGGCACTACTTTGTTGATGCACGTGCGGCTACTGCGCACACAATTCACAAACACAGAAAATAATTTTTTTTTTGGTTTGGACTGGAGTGTACTTTGGGGGTTACAGCACCCTTTAACAGTCAAGCCAGCCGGCCCTTTACTTATGACACAGGCGCACGCTTGGCACTACTTTGTTGATGCATGTGCGGCTACTGCGCACACAATTCACAAACACAGAAAATAATTTTTTTTTTGGTTTGGACTGGAGTGTACTTTGGGGGTTACAGCACCTTTAACGGTCAAGCCAGCCGGCCCTTTACTTATGACTCAAGCGCACGCTTGGCACTACTTTGTTGATGCACGTGCGGCTACTGCGCACACAATTCACAAACACACAAAATATATTATTTTTTTAGCACTTGGGGGGAGCACCCCTGATGGACAGAGCACCCCCTGGACAACACTACAGCACCCCTTTAGGACTGGGACACTGCACAGGACTTTGGAGTGGACACAGCCCCTATGGAGAACTGACTGCACAACACAGTCCAGCCAGCCCCTATGGACTATGAAGTAGTGGACACAGCCCCTATTAACAACAGCAGCACAGCACAACACAGCCAGCCCCTATGGACTTTGAAGTAGTGGACAACAGCAGCACAGCACAGCACAGCACAGCACAACACTACTCTGCACTACACTACACTACACTACACTACACAGCCCAGCCAGCCCTAACTCCCACCCTCCCTCTTCACTGTCCACAGCCGAGTGAGAAAATGGCACCGAAACCCGCGAGACTCGGAAGGCGGGATGATGACGTTTTGCCTCGATTTCAGATCCGAGTCAGGCGGGAAAAGTCGAGCCTGACTCGGATCTGCCTCGGATCGGGGGGGCTCGTGGGGGTTCGGATTTCAGAAATCCGAACCCGCTCACCCCTAATATATACTATATATATACTATATATATATATATAAATATATATATATACAAAAATTATATACACTGCGCTCAGCAGAAAGCTCTATGTACAGATTGATACAAAAATTGTATGTGTATTGAACCAACTGATATGTCACTGTACTCAGATTATTGCCACATGCCTGTTAGATTAAATACACCTTCATTTATTAAACAGATAATATAAATCTCATCCTGGTCATAGACCATAAAGAAAAATAATAAATTGAAATTAATAGATAAATAAATAAAGTTATTGCAAATATGCTACTAATGGGCAATAGTCTTGAACGAATAGTGACGGCGGCGTCCCGCTAGTCACACATACTGTAAAGTTCTGTAGATAAATAGTAATGGTGATGATCTTTCTTCCTGGAGTAGGAGTGCGGTGGGGAAGCTGACAGGAGGTTGGGCTCTCATAGGCTAGGTGTCCGTCACTGATGGCAAATAGCGGCCATGCGCCTGAGTGACCAGACGATCATTCTCTCATACCCCGCAGTGAAAGACTGAAGCCTGCGGTGGGGATGTGCGGTTGTGGCTTTCACCAGATGCCACACTCCCCTCCGATATTAGATGCACTTACCTCCTTGGATCCGTCAGCTCACCGTTCCTTCTCCTTGTCGAATTGCGTCCTCCTGGAAACTGCTTCCGACCTGGACTTCTGGGTGTAATCACATGGTCGCGGCTGCGATTAAAATGTCCCGTAATGGATGTTTAGTAGCAATTCCTTTAGATTTGAGATGTACAGGTTTTAAGTGTCCTCCAATGCGTTTCAGCTTCTGAAAAGCCTTCTTCTGGGAATGGGATTGAAATGCCAATGTCTGTTTAGCCGCCAGTTCAAATCTGACAGCAGCTGCCCAACGGGATGCAAATCCCGACAGAGGCAGGTAGTATGCTAACCTCCCCTGTGTCCCCCCCAACCATCTGTTACTGGTGCCTAACCCTAACCTCCCCCACTAGTGCCTAACCCTAACCTCCCCCCAGGGGTGCCTAATTCTAACCCCCCCTTACCGCTCCCTAATCCTAACCCTCCCGGGGGGTGCCTAACCATAACCTCTCCCTAGGGGTGCCTAACCCTCCCCCCTAGGGGTGCCTAACCCTAGCCACCTACCTCAAAACCTAGCACTAACCACGCTAACTGCCCTCAACCTTACCCTCCCCCTGCAGCTAACAGGACGGGCGCCCCAGACTTAGCTCAGTCGGGCATGCATCATCCTGGATTCCGGCGTCGGGATTATGATAGGCATTGGTATTTCAATTCCTATCATAAACCCTAGCCGGCATTCTGCTGTCGGGATTGTGACTGACGGTCATGTGGCCACCGGTCACATAACTACTACCATATATTTACATACATTGACATGATAGGCCCCTATGTCAATGTATGTCTATGTTCTAAGCAATGTCATGTTTTATCTGCCTATCAAATGTACATTATCATTATGGTTTCGATGGTAGGCCTTTACAGTCATGCCTTGCACAACTATAATGTTATTACTATGCACGACCTATTCGCCCTTCCACTCACTTATTTAGATATTTTTGCTTTAGTCCATATATACTGCTTGTACAGTAAGACCCTCATTGATGTTTCATACAGTTCCTGGCAGGAATGGCACATACTACTCCAGACATTCGCCAGACCCTATGGAGAAGTTCCTCCAAACACAGGTACCTGTTAAAACTTAACTTACCCTTCCTGAGAAGAAGTGCCTGGATTTTAATATGACCACTGTGTCTACCATACCATCAGGTTATGCTTCCACGGAGGGCTGTAACTATGGGTGGGCAAGTGGTGCCACTGCCTATGGGACAGCACAGTCACTACCCAGGACATCTATATTTGGCATGCAGAGTGCCTGGAACAGCTGCCTGAAGCTGCCCCTGGGGCATCTTTGAACACTGTGGGTGCTCAGCTTCCCTGTAGTCCTGGCAGCATGCTGAAACAGAGTCAAACGGAGCATCCTTAGTATGATCCCAATGCTCAGCTTCCCCCTAGTCCCAGTGGCAAGTTGCTGCAGAGCCTCCTGGAGCATCATGCCATCACATGTTTAGGGGGTGGGGCCAGCACTGGGTGCCATATCAACCAGCTATGGCTCTCACACTGCGTGCACCTGACCCCATCCTCCCCCTTTTATCACAGCATTTCCTGTAACATACAAAGATGTAATAAAAGCAGTTAAGGACACTCTTACCTAAGATTGCCGGATCAGGCTGCTATGTTCATTCAAGTAATAACTTAACTGCTTCGACAACTATACTCTGCTGGTGCAAATACATTGTTGCTTATATTAATTCTGCTAGTGGAAATACATTGTTGCTTATACTAACACTGGATTAACATGGGATCATTGCAGCTGAATTTAATGCTGGACATATAAGTATGATTATCCTGGCCAAAGGAAGGTGCATGTCGCTGTGAAATACACAACAAGCCTAAACCATACTAACAAAATACATACTAACAAATTGCCACAAAATTCTAACCTACCCAGTCCTGGATGAAATATCTAGGCATACACACTTCCGATACGAAACGCGTCACCCTTTATTGGACCCCGGGAATCCTGTGATCTTGCAGTGATATATCTGCCTGTTATATGCTGTCTGCCCTGAGGTGTTTAATGGGATGCTTTTATGTGTGTTATACAGTATGTTAGCAAACATCTATATTGTAAGTTTGTCCAATAAATTATGCATTTTTTAAGCGAATGTTGCAATATATCACTATGTGAGAGTCTCTCTTTTTATATTGCTGCTAATTCTCATACTGAAAGTCCTGAGGACTGTATGGCTGCATTGACAAGAGAAAAAGGTTAAACAAAGCTACATTTGCCCATCTCTGTACCAGCATAAGCACAACCTCTGTTATTCAAGTGCTGGTGGAAGGTATGTTTAATTTTTTACCACATATTTGATGGTGAAGGATACTTTCTGTATATTTCAGAAATACAGTAATGTTATATCACTTTATTTGTTCTTGTATTATAAAAAAAAGTTCTCATAAGGTTTATATATTTGTGCAGTTTTTGAACACAGTGCCAGAGAACACATACTGTATTTAAAAAAATAAATCATCATTTATTGTTTTATTATATTGAGTATCCCTATAATATGTTATAGCACTGCAGTGTTTATTGACTAGAGCGCTGGTGGTGGTTATGTATTTTTACTTATACAGATCACTCCTGCCATTGCCAAGTTATATGATGCCAATTTTACCATGATGATTCATACATTTGGTACATTTCTTGATAATTGGAAGCTTTTTCTCCTTTCCCTTTTGGGTAGAGTGGCTGTGATAAACTATCCTATTTCATAAAATTCTACTTATAAAAATGACACGAGGTGACATCTTCCACTGCAATCATATATTTATTGCAATTTTATGACTTCACAAGACATCTAGTATACTGTAGCTTTAGCCAAGTTATAACAATTTAGAAAAGGTGGAGGATTGGGTATTCCTAATCTCACAGCCTTTACTATAGCAGTTTTCTTCTATTACAATTATTATTTTTCTGTGAGTGCTCAAATTAAATCTGTCTCCATCTGTTATATCTAATGTTATGTTTAGGGATACCTATCTCTCTATGATCAAATTCAACAGAAGTGAAACTCCAGGTCTACCCGGTGTACTACTTTCTGGTGTTAACCTTCTTTTTACACCTGATATGAACAAAACATAAGAACTTTTTGGTCTGGAGAGAACAAGGGCTCACAATTTTTCATATATGTATGCAACCCAGGTGGACACCTATTTACTTTTCATTCCCTAAAATACAAATAAAATTTACCTAATCACCTAGTCATCATCACTCTTATTAACGCCATTAGCTACACAAATATCTCTCTCATCCTGTTGCACTTCCTCAGTAGCATCCTTAATTTCTGTTATGAGTCGTGGTCACGACGCGGTCACGACGCGGTTCCTGTTCCGTCGGTTGCTAGGCAATTTGGATGCTCCCAGATGTTATGTGTTCTTTGCAGCATGGACTTGATTGATTTCTTCCCCTATTTCACACAGGCCATTTGCCGTCTCACTGACTATAGCGTTCCTTGTTGATCTCTCGGCTCAGCTGCATGATCAGCGCTCCTGTATTTCTCCTTGTTTTTGTATCCAGTGACATCATATTCCCAGCTGCACCATCAGCTCCCAAGCTGTTACTGGCTTTGTTGCCACTACATCGGCTTCCCAGCCGCACCATCAGCTCCCAAGCTTCTACCGGGTTCATTGCCGCTCCATCTGCCTTCTAGCCACACTATCAGCTCCCAAGCTGCTACTGGCTTAATTGCTACTCCATTGGCCTTTCAGCCGCACTACCAGCTCCCAAGCTACTACCAGCTTCAAGGCCACTTCTCACCACTGGCTCTCCAGCCACACTGCTGGCTCAAGGCCACATCTCACCACCGGCTCACAGGCCATACTACCAGCTCTCAAAGCCACATCTCACAACCAGCTCTCCGGGTACACCACCATCTCAAAGCCGCATCTCACCACTGGCTTTCCAGACACACTACCGGCTCCCAAAGCCGCATTGCACCACCGGATTTCCAGCCACATTACCGGCTCTCGAAGCCACATCTCACCACCACCTCTGCAGCCATATCACTGGCTCTCTAAGCCACATCTCACCACTAGCTCTCCAACCACACTACTGGCTCAAAGCAGCATCTCACCACCAACTTACAAGCCATACTACCAGCTCTCAAAGCTGCATCTCACCACCAGCTCTCCAGCCACACTACCTTCTCTAAGCCACATCTCATCACTGGCTTACAAGCGATACAATCAGCTTTCGAAGCCACATCTCACGATCACTTCTGCAGTCACACTATCGGCTCTAAGCTGCATCTCATCACTGGCTCTCAAAGCTACATTACTGCCCTCCAAACCACTACATCAACTATTCTATTTGTACTACCAGCTTTAGCTGCATAATCAGTGTTTAAAGCCGCACCATCGTCACTCATAGCCGCACTATTTGCTTCTTAGCCAAACTACTGACTACTCTCTCAGTTTCCAGCATCTTCCATTAATCTCTGTGTTCTGAAGTTAACCAGTGTAAACCCCTACTACTTCAAGTAATAAGTCCAGCTGGCCGGTGAATGTAATGTAAGTACCGGTGAATGTCTCCCAGTTCAAAGGGAACAGCGGGTGGCTGTTAATGGCGGAAGACCTCACTAGCCTGGGTTCCAGGGCTTTACATGGACAGCCTGGGAATCCATAACAATTTCTATGTCAGCATCTTTACTTCTGCTGCTCATCCCCAAATTTGCAGAAGGTGCAGAAATTGTGGAATGAGTACAGAATCAGAAAGGTCAGGCTCACACACTTGTGAACACCTTTAGGCTCTCCTCAAAGATTTGCAACATTTCTGAACACAGTTTTTCTTCTGCCTTAGTGCTTTATTTCAGCACTGATATTCCTGTTTTCATTTTTTGACTCTTCTAGACTCTGAGTGAGAAGGTCTTCCATCATCATGTGAGGCAGAAGAATATGCTTGACAGCAGTTAAAGAACCACCACTCACATATAATGGCCAAAGCTTGAGCCTTTCCTTGTTACTGCATGCTGTGTATGGCATGTTGGCAATTTCATGTTTTTCTGCAGTAAACTTTCCATTTATTAGAGGTGATGTATTTTTTGTTTAGCAATGTAAAATATTGTTTTGATTTCAGGAAAACAAACCCGCTGTTCTCTAAAATATATTTTCATTTTCTTCAGCTAATGTAGCTTCTCTCCTTGCTTACAGTCTAGAAATGACATTCACAAACTTTTCATTATTGACCATTTGAAGATTGCCTTCCCCAATTAATAACAATAATTGTAGAGAAATGTACTGCAGGTATATGGATGCCAATACAAGTGCTGCTGTAAGCAATAGCTTGAAGTCATGCTATAGCTTTCAGGAATGTATAAATTACGGTTGCTGTGCATATTAGATAAATAAACTGACATTTCAAGATAAAATACTATCAAGACAAAAAAGCAACAGTGTCAAATAAACAAACATGGTATAACACATCTATAACACTGAATTTAGCCTTTAATGGAACTTGCACCTGTTATTCACTTCTATAATTGTTTTGAGGCAAGACAAGATCTGCAGAACGGCATCCCCTGTTTAATTCTTGATTGATACCTATGTGTTAGAAAAATACTTTTGTTAAGATAAAGGCTATAATTTAGTTGCTGAAGAAACTGCAAGAGGCGGAAAGCTTAGTCACCTAATAAACCCTTACTTGCTCATTCTTTTGGAATGACTGTTGCCTGTGAGTTTTACAATCACAAAAGGTGGTTTTATATTACTTATATGGAAATATCAGCAAGAGGCCATCTGTACTAGGAACCATGCATTTGGATTATGATAAAAGGTACTGTATGTGTGTTTTTATAACATGATAGAACAGCAAGGTTTACTCTGCTTCTGATTAGCTTATTGTGTTAGTCTCGCACTGTGAATGAGGATCCTTTACACATGCTCATGGCTCCGTAATATTCATAATTAATTAGATATACCTGAGGCATAACTGCTGAATGCTTTTCTAATTACATTTGTATGCTAGAATGGTTGTTTGCTTTCTTTGTGTTTTAAGCAAATTAAATAAGTTATGTTTGACTATTTATAATAAACGTGTGTACATATACTGGAGATGCCAGAATTGGGTAATTTTGAGAGGACACAGTCATGAGGGAGCAGTGAATTTAATTGAGAGAGTCAGTCCCTATAGTAAGAAAAAATGTAGCACTTGCTGAAATTCTAAAAAAAAACAACTGATTTGTCAGCTAATCACAAGCCAAAGCTGCAAATATATGATTGCAGCCTACAGATACATAAAGGTAGGTTTACCTTACTATCCCTTTAATTCGGGATACATATTACACAGGTTTTGTGGCTGGCTGCCTTCAAACCTGCATTTCATCTGGTTTTAATCAGCCACAATTCATGAGTTTTCCAGTTTAAAGTGATATTACAGTAAGCCTACATAATAAAGGAGAGACAGAAGATACACAGACAAATTTTACTGTAATTTCCAAAATTCATTTGATTCTGTAATTTTGTGTAGCGCTGGCGCCGGCGGCCGGCAGTGCAAGTAAAAGGATCACAGTGAAACTATGCAGAAACGACATCACCCAGACTGCCTTGGAGTAAGACAGTGCTCAAAGAGACACGCAGAGGCTGTCAGAGGCGGGGAAGACTGGGCGTGGAGTGGGGGAAGCAAGGAATGGAATGCTTTTGTCCAGGGAAGGAGAGGGGGAGGAAGGAGCTGCAATGACTGGAGAGGACGGTGAGGAGAGTCACAGCACAGACCCCAGCTGAAGGGGTGAATTCCAGTCTGATGGACCAGGGAGCCTAAAGAGGATAAAGCATTTCAAGACATCACTTTGGATCCACTGAAGAGAGTTTGCAGAGACAGACACACACTGTGGAGACATGTGAGATAAGTACCCTGAGTGGCAGCTATTTACAGTGTTATGTTTCCTGATAAAGACTGAGATTGCTAGTAGAGCGAAGACTAGGGAAAGCTGGGGGACTAGCCCTGAAAAAATATTGTATTCTGTGCATGTGTTTAGCACCAAAGACTAAGTAGAAAGGTGTGATTTCATCACCAATCAGTTTGTGGAACTACAAGTCCAAGCTTTGTTGGAAGTGACAAGAAGGAGGAACTGTGATAAAGTTATTTGTTCATGTGTTTGACATTCAAGTGGAAATCCTTAAGGTACAGCTTTCTCCAAGTATACAGCATGCAGAAGATAATGAGCTCCAACTCATCAGTGCACTATAGATAGTGGGGTCTGATGCTGAGTGTGGTATGTGTGATATTCCTGTGTGATGCTGCTTTTGATGTAGCTATTACCCAGTCAGTGATTGCATAGGCCTGTGTATTAGTTATACTCGGAAGGAAGGTTTTATAACCAAAAGACAGAAAGGACAATGTGTTATGTTTGTTTTTGATTAATGCTGTATATGCCCTTTAGATGTTTGGATACACAACTGACTGTACAATTTATCTTTATATGCCTATTTTGTATATGGCTATATATGTTTATCTTACCAAATATTTTTGATATAAAACCACAAAAGCAATAGCAATCCCAAACCCATTAATAAATGT
This sequence comes from Taudactylus pleione, assembly GCA_031769625.1. Lineage (NCBI taxonomy): Eukaryota > Metazoa > Chordata > Amphibia > Anura > Myobatrachidae > Taudactylus > Taudactylus pleione. The sequence continues at coordinate 5,316,348 of JAUIMM010000148.1, read as the reverse complement.
GCCAGGGTGGCTTTTGCAACATATCTGTGTGATACATTACTGTGGTGTTGGTGGCCTAAGTACATGTTGGGCAGGGGGTTCCCCGAGTCTCCCCCTGGTGTTCCTGACCCTGAACACTCCCCAGAAGAGCACTTTCTATGAAAATTCGGGTGGAGGTACTGAAATTAAGAGAACCACATGGAGTGAAGCATTGCAAGGAGAGTATACTTTAAATACAGCCCATTACCTAGGAGACCCAGGTAAAGGGGTGTTACATTTGTAGTGCAGATTAGAAAATCTGAGCAAAGATCTGATATGCACCACTTATAAAACACTATTGAATTCCAGAGTGAAACTACCAGTGGTGCAGTAGGTACACTACACTGGAGCCCCTTGGGACTAAGGGGCCCACTAATGCCCAGACCAGCAATGAGTTTTCCCCATTCCCACTGCCAAACCATTTTGATTAATATCCGACGACTGGCACTGCCCTGAGAGAGGCGGGACTGACCTGCCATTTGAGCCAGACTGATAGGGGAGTCCTGCTACTGATGATCACTGCCTCTAATTCACAAACAGCTGTCTGTGAATTAGAGGCAGCTTACTGTGTAACTGGCATTGCCCAAGCTTCCCTCAGCAAATCAGAGACTGAATTACAGTTCAGTGCCGTTGCCGCACAATTGTGCCTGGTGCTGATCTGCTGCACACTCTCCCCATAGGGGGCTATCCGTGGGGATCGAGGTATTTGCATTACGCTGATTCCATCTTGATACATTCTGTGGATTCCTTCCAGCTAACTCCAACAAAGGTGAGATACAATTGTATGCTGAATATTGTATCCCTTTTCAGACAACTAAGTATCCTTGCAGGCTGACTGCATTTTTTCACATACGGGACAATCAATCATTATATCCACTCTTAAGTGGACTACATTTCATAACCACATCATTTCTGTGCTGCCAGCGACACTTTGACTATTCATTTATGTTCGCTTTCAATACTGGGATATCAAGAGATTAATATTGCTGATTGCAGTCCTCTATTTGTCCACATTTAATAACAGTGGACATCGCAATTGTGCTGTTTTTATATATGTGTTTTTATAATACTCCACTATATGCTTTTTATTTTTAGAGTGGTTTATGGTATCATTTGATTAATGTCTTTACATTGTTTTGATTGTTTTGATTATTAATTGTGATTTGTTGTATTGCTTTTGGGCATTTTTCTAGAACACACATTTTTATATTCCATTATTTATCACTCCAGCGCTGTTCATTGATTCAGTTCATTTGTTTTTTTTCTTGTTGGTTTGCTACCATTTTTGAACAGCTGCAGGGGGATAATCCACTAAGTGTCTCTAGTCAGCGCCTAAGGCTATATTTTTAGTTTTCCGTTACCTGTCACCCACTGGCTCTCCATCACTCACTACATCTCCCTTTCAATCAGTACCTCTCTGTCTATATGGCCTGACTGTGCATGCCCTCTCTATACTGGGGTATATGTAAAGGTGTGGGTGTGCAATCTTCCAAACTTCTGTTTTGGAGCAAATCCATCTAACCCTTTTCTTTTCAAATTGCTTTGGTGACAGGGTGCCCTGTAGCCTACAGTAAGGACGCTTGCACATGTGAAACATATCCTAGCAAACAAGTTGTGAGGCCTGCACCTGGTTGGGCATGCAAAGCAATCTCCAGATAAGAATAAAAAGCGTTGTCAATAAGGAGAGACTAACAGGAATAACATTTCTCTATTCTCATGTCAGAGATGTTTAAATCAGCAATCCTACAATCAGCCTCACAAACGCCTATTCCTATTTAGGTCTGGTTACATTCATGTTTTGTTTTTTTCATCTTGCATTGTTCAATAAAAATTCTTTTAAAATGTATAAACCATGTCATAAAAGAAATTTCTTAACCAATTACATTTATAACACAGCTTATAGTCAGTGAGTGAGTTACACAATTTTGTTACAAGAAATACTACTGAAGGGCACAAAGGGATATTCAATTGTAATGCATAAGAGATTTACAAATAAAAATATCAAGAATGTTTATTGCATCCTTATTCAAAGTCACTTTTTTTTTACTTCAGCTAAGGTATATAAGACACACTAAGCACAGAGAAGGCAGCCATTTGAATGGCTGAACCAATGCAATTTACCACTTCTATAGGAACAAGTGATATCACCAAGGCACAAATATAGCCCCTCACTCTTTCTCAGGGCCGGATTAAGTCATGTGGGGGCTTCGGGGTAACTAAGTTTTGGGGCTCCTTGTCCCCCTCCAATACAACCACAGTGCCTCCTCCCCCTGATGACACTCTGACAGACCTTGTTTGTCTCTTCGGCACACTGCGTCTCCCTCCCCAGCGCCTAGCCCCCACACTTACCTTATTTGTTTTTCGGCTGCTCACTGCAGCACAGTTCCTCAGATGCCTGCTCTCTTTCAATGGGTGCAGCACTGCGTGACTTCATGACGTCATGCATGCTGCAACGATTGAACAAAAAAACTTTATTGCACCAGCCACTGGCACCACCGGTTCAATAAAGTTACTAAGCGTCAAGGATCTCTGGACTGTCTCCTTACATGTATCTGCCTGTGCCCTGCTGATCATGCAGCAGCACAGGCAGCAGTCCACCTGTGCCCCTAGTCCCCGCATTGCCAGCTGGGCATGTATGTGGGGGCCCTGCCATGTGTGGGGGCCCCAGGACAACAGCCCCTGTCACCCCCCCTTAATCTGGCCCTGCTCTTTCTTAGCACTGTTATACATTATATCAGCAGATCTCCTTGAATAAAATAAAAAACATGAAGGGACTCATTAGAAAAGTACATAGGTCTGTATTGCATTTTGTGTGGTTCACTTCCATCTTGTTATGAATTCCTCATCTAATTCCTAGGAAGAGATGTGAGTGAGATGACTGAGTTCAGCCAAGAAGACTAACAAGTTCCTAGTGGAGTATGACCTAATGGCTGAGTTGCAGCCTTGGGGGCTGGTAATTCCTTGGCAAGGGTGTGGCCTTGTGGCCAAGTTTCTGCCTTGAGGGGTGGTAAACACTTAGGATGTGGATTTTAGCCAAGTTGCAGCCTTGAGGGCTGATGAACTCTTGGCAGGGATGTGGTCTGGAGACCAAGTTGCAGCTTTGAGGGCTAGTAATTCCTTGTCAAGGATGTGGTCTGCAGACCTAGTTGCAGCCTTGAGGAGCCTTGAGGAGTGATGGATGCTTGGCAGAGATGTGGCCTTGTGGCCAAGTTGCAGCCTTGAGGGCTGATGATGCTTGGCAAGGATGTGGCCTTGTGGCCAAGTTGCAACCTTGAGGGCTGATGATGCTTGGCAGGGATGTGGCCTTGTGGCCAAGTTGCTGCCTTGAGGGCTGATGATGCTTGGCAGGGATGTGGCCTCCTGGCCAAGTTGCAGCCTTTAAGACTGATGATGCTTGGCAGGGATGTGGCCCTGTGGCCAAGTTGCAGCCTAGAGGGCTGATGATGTGACGGAGGCTGATTACACAGATGCTCCTGAATGACTGACTCTGCTGGGATGTTGTAAGGCAAGTCCACTCAGACACAGCAGTGTGGCTGATACTGCCAGGATGCTATACAGCAGCTGCAATTACTGGGTACTATAGTGCAGCAGAGTTAGCTGGGGTGTTATGGCTAAGAGCACTCAGACGCTGCAGTGCAGCTGATACTGCCGGGATGTAGTACGGCAGTTGAGGTGACTGGAGAGGCAATGCAGCAGAGATAGCCGAGGTGTTTTGGCAAAGTCCAATCAGATGCTGCTGTGCGACCTGGACCGAAAAACACGAACTAGACAGGAGAAGATGGAACAACATGAGGAGAGATTCCAAAACAACAAAACCGGAAACATGTGTAAGATGATATCACTGGCATCTGAGCAGAGAACCAGTAGGGAAGAAAAAGGAGAAGGATCCAATCCGAGCAGTACAGAGATGATGGAGTGGCCAGGTAGGAGGACCTCAAGGAGAAGCAGGCCGGCATCCTTGTCTCCTAGCAACAGGCCTACAAGAGTTGCCCAGAACACTGTTGTCAGAGGCTGCTTGTGACACATCTCCTTACACCAGGAGGAATAGAATTGATAGGAAGCATTGGACTGCAATGTATGCAGTGATGAAGGCAACAGTTAGCAGCATTAGCTAGCCATTTATAATTGTCTGATTGTACATTGTCTCCTCCACCTGAAAGAAATTAATAGATAGGTGTGGCTATATTCACTGAAGCCATATCTTCCCATTTATTCATTACCATTTTTATTTGAGTTTTTGCAGGAAAGAAGATTGCTATTAGATTTTTAAAGGGGCAAAAAGCAGATTTTTGTCTAAAGCCCTGTACACACTGAACAATTAATTTGAACAAAATGAACAATAACGATATTGAATGCTATATATCCTTCTAAATGTCCAGTTTGTATGCACTTATCAACAAACGATGTGCGCTCCTGCAGGTCGTTAATGATATCCCCAGTCATGTATACATGCAGTCCAAACTGGGGATATTGTTGGCGATGCCATGCTGATGATGCAGAATGACCCCGCCCCCTCTCCCCCCACCGTCATTCATCGTTTCCTGGCATCGGCAAAAGTGCACTTACCAATGCTGGCACCCCCACGGGTCTGCCGCATCCGACATTGCTGGGTACACACATCGTCCAGTGTGTACCTAGCTTTAGGTAAACACTTCAGTGCTAAGGATGAGTCATGTTCATCATTGCTAAGGATGATTAACACTAGTCCTCACCACTTCAGTGCTTCTGGTAAGTTAGAAAACCAGAGCCCCACTGGTAATTACTAGTTGTGGAGAACATGTATTTCCAAATATTATTTATTAACCGTTATTTATACAGTGCTAGCATATTCCATCACACTTACAATTGTGAACAAACCAATAACAATAAGAGACAAGATAATAACAGACAGGCAAAGAGGTAAGAGTAAGACAAAGAGCATGGGAAGTGTTAGCATTTTACTGACCTCGTTGTGCTGGCTTAAATGTTAAAAAATAAATGTCAAATTTGGCATTAATTTATTAAAAATGTTATCGATATTTTTAAGTTTATAGAATATTTTATATATATTTTAATATAATAAAATATAACTTTTACATAGAAGTATTACTAGCTTTTTCTTATGAGACATAATTTAGTTTACTTAGGTGCTGTGCTAATTAATGACCTCTACAATCTGCTAAGGCTGAAACAAAGAACCATTGACACGTCTGTATATAAAATAAATGTAATTTAATAATATCTAAAGTGTATAATGCAAGTACTGTATGGTATTCAACACATTTAGATTTTTATACCAGATCAAGTGCACAAATATAGACAGTATGTACATATATGACTAAAAATTAATACCAAACAGAAATTGCTTTAAAAACATAGTTATCTCATCTTTGATCCATGAATTGTGTAATGACAGGTGAACTTGTGTAATTGGGTTATTAGCCAGAAAACTGGCATTAATTGCTATTATGTCCTTGAATCCAATTATGGAAAAATCCAAGTCCTTTTATATAGAACAATGTAGGGACGTGACTTTGCTAGTGTTACCAATGTTAAATAGTATCAACGGCTGCTCACTTCTTTTAGCTGTGTAAGAGTTGTGTAATAACTTACAATATCCAACTCCGGCTGGTCTCTCATGCAGCCTGCAAGTGCCCATCCTCTCCTAGCAAAGTACAGCCACAGCACAAACTTCCTCACTACAAGCAGGTAAGTGTGTAGCCAAATTGGAGATGTCAGGCTGCTCCGCAAAGCACAGGAACTTGCAGTCAATGTGCAGAGCCCCTTCCTGGACTCCTGATTGTGGCAACACAGACACTGTAATAAGTCAAGGACCCAGTAATTTCAGATCCAATAATCCAGCGGAAAGCTTATAGCCACCTGTTTTAGCATCTTACAGCTTCCCTCTAATGCATTTCACTCTATGGAGCTTTATCAAAGAGTAATAAGTTAGCTCCATTAATGGCTTTAAATATCAGCTGTTTTTAACTTCCTTCATCCGTATTGGTTCTTTTCTCACACCACAGGTGTAATCTATATGGGTGTGAACCACAACAATTTCCATGTGTTACATTTGTTACATTTTAATCACATTCTTCTTAATTGTGTATATATACAAGTATTTCTCAAAATACAGTATACATTAATGTTCAGTAAATTAAATAATATAAAATTGATGATACACCTTAGAAAAAAAAATAAAAATAAAAATAAACATAAACTTATTCTCCTGGGATTTGAACCCCAGTCACTCTATTTGTCAGACCGTGTCTCTACCACTACTCTATGGCATCACTCATTGTAAGCCTGGTTGTCTTAATGTGATGTCAAGAGTGTAAACCGTTATTCCATTTGAAAATGAATGTTTTCTACTGTGATACAAATCCCAAACAATTTCTATGTTAGACCTCTTAACTACTCCTATGCTATAGCAGCTCTCATTGTAAACTTGAATTCCCTAGTAAATTAACAAGATTCAACATCAAAGAATGAAACTAATGATTTATTCTGCTAAATGTAACTTCCAGTTGTTCACCCTATTAATCCTCTATAGTACCTCTACTCTATGTTCGTTATCACTTTGTAAATAGCAAATACATTTTTCTCAATTTTCTTATAATTTACTAGTATGTTTCACAACAGATTCAAAAATCTATATTATCATTAAGTCCAGCCAGACACAAGGTATTAAGCTGATAGATCCAAAGGGATTCTTGAGAGCATAGGTTTCTAAATTGTATCTCCCCCTCTTTTGGTATTTGCCACATGATGCACTCATATAACAGATAAACCCTTAGGATCACCTTGCCTTGCAAAATGTTTTGATACACTGTGCAATTGATACTTTTTTATAATATTTAAACAGTGTTCTCTGAATCTAGTTTTTAAAGCTCGAGTAGTTCTACCCATGTACAGTACTGTGAATTACAATTGGTAAATTCATGAATGGTATATATTTCACTAGTACTAAAGAACATAATCTCAGTTATCCTATTACAATATATCCACATGTGATACTCCTTCCATTTATAAATTTATATTATCTTTTTACAGATGGAGATGGTAATCAATTTACTATTTGAATCATGTTTTGCTTTTATCCTCCTCTTTTTTTTAACATACTGGATGCTAATATGAATTTAAAATTTCTATTTTTCTTGAACACCAATTTCAATTGGGGGTCTATAGTCTTCTTCAACAAATGAACTTATTGTAAAATCTTAAAATTGTTTTTTAAGAGGTTTTTTATTTGTATAGATTTATTATTGGACTTTGAAATATAATGCATCTGTATACATTCATTATTAAATTTATCCTTTCTTATCATATATGACTTTTTTCTTTTTCTTCACATTTTCTAACTTTAGTAGTTTTTAACTAGGGAATAGGATAATGCCTCTTCGCAAAATCATCTAACATCACTTCAGCTTGTAATGTATACTTAGAAAAGCAATTCATACACAACCTATTAAATTGGCTTTGGGGGACATTGTTAAGCCATGGTCTATAATGACCACTTGTATAATGTAAAAAATTGTTTGTATCTACCTTCTTCTTATAATTGTATTTAACAATATAGGACCCCTCCGAGGAGATAGTCAGATCCAGAAAATGAACAGAATAGTGCTCAAAACAGTGTGTAAATTTAAGATTTTACTTGTTGTTATTTAAAAAGGAAACACAATTCAGTGCTTGTTGTACATCCTCTTCCCAAATAATAAATAGATCATTTATGTACTGATCATAGTACACTAGGTTCATGCTATATGGACCATTCCATATGTAATGGTCCTCAAATTGTCCCATGTATAGATTCACACAACTAGGCACAAACCTAGTACCCATGGCCATACCCACCACCTGTAAAAAAATATTCATCCTCAAACAAAAAATAATTGTGTGTTAAAATAAAAGTGATTGCTTTAAATATGAATTTGTTAAAATCATCAGGAATCTCTACATCTTCCAGAAGATACCGTTCTACAGCTTTCACTCCCAAGTCATGGGGTATATTAGTATATAAAGATTGTACATCCAAATAAAAATGAATAATTGGATTTCCATTTTAAATTGCTGATTATATTTAATAGATGCACAGTATCTTGGATGTAGGATTTTAATTGAACTACATATTTTTGTAAAAAATATTCAATTAACTGTGAAAGAATAAATGTGAGGGACCCAAAATAATAGGTCTCTCTTAGGGTGCTGTAAGTGACTTGTGCATTTTTGGAATGTGATAAAAAATGGGGATGATAGAGTACTGTTTAAACAAAAAACAAAATTCATCCTTGGATATTCCTCCAACATACATTTATATTCCAATTGACATCTTTCTGTGGGATCACCTTTCAACTTGTTATAGAAATGGATGTCCCTTAACTGTTTGTAAGCTTTTTCCAAATAGTACACTTTCTCCAGTAGCACCACACCTCCCCCTTTATCAGCACTCTTGATCACTACAGAGTGATCATTTTCTAACTCTTTGAGAGCAGCTCTTTCTCTATTGGTTAGGTTGGACCATTTCAATTTTTATAGCACAGTAACTGAAATTCTTTCATAGTTTTCTTATATTAATGCAGGATGCTGTTCGATTTATACTTGTCTAAATAAAATGTAGCCTTCTTCCTAAAAGAACTTCTAGTTATTCTTTGATCAACAGTACTGTTGATATCAAATATAGGTATTATGTTGGGTTTCTCCTGTCTGCAATGTCATCCCTTAGTTCCTCAAGGACCTTGACTTTTTCCTTACCTGTTGAGTCCAATATAATGGGACCATTATTCTTGTCTCTCAACTTCTTGGATGCAAAGTACCTTTGTCTGCATTACTTCTCGAATAAATGGTTCAATTGCACAAAATAATGAAACATGTTAGGTTCTTTGGAGGGGGCAAAATTAAGTCCTTTCTGTAATAGTTGAATTTGTTCTACAGTGAGGGTTTTATTGTTAAATTGAAAATACCTTTCTATGTAACTGCAGTCTTGGTCGCCTTATAGACTTTTCTTCCTCCTCTAGTATTCCTTGTTCTTGAATTCTTGTCAGGATTCTTGGGGCTAATTAGCGCATATTGATTCTGACTATGGCACTTGTCTAGTCTCTTTCTGTTGTCTAAAAAAATGCCTCAGATTGTGTTGGATTATTACTGTATTTTGTGGGACTATTTTCTCATTGTCTCCAATGTATTATAGTAGTATATTTATAACGGGGATGTTTTGAATCTCCAGGGGATGATTAAACTCCTGTATTTTTTGGTGATTGTAACTATCTGATCTAATTCTCCCTATCTTGCGCTCAGCATGAAGGTCTGAGTTCTTATATCTAGATCTACCTTGGCCTTCATTTGGGTATTGTTAGACTTGTGTTTGTTTGTGGAACCAGGGTCAGGGAAAGTCTGTATAGGAGTCTGGAGGAGTGTAGGTGAATCTGGCAGGCCTGAAGAGATCACCTGGCATGAGATATAGATAGAGTATGATATGCTTTCCTGACTGAGAATTGAACCTGGGTCTCAGCATAGAGAATGCTGGATCATGACCACTAGACTATCAGGTACCTTGGTGTTGGTGATAGAATGATGTATGTAGCAGAGGAGCATGTGGCAGTAGATTAACCAGGCTGAATACTGGATTGTACTGTAGATAAGATAAACAACACTCTCCTTATTTGATAACTGTTATCTGGAAATACTGGAGTGGCAGGCTTGGCAGGGTATTAAACAGGTTAGTCCTGGATTTTCGCTGTAGTCCAAGATCTGGTGCACTTAGATGGAAGCAGAACCAGAATGCAGATCAAAAACCGCAATAGATGGTAGTGGATAATCAGGAACAGAACAGAATTACCTGTGTAGTCTGTGGATTGGTTAAATAGGTAAGGAGCAGAATCAGCTGTTCAGGATGTGCTGGGATGTGGAGCAGAACCAGCTATACAAGATATGCTGGGATGCAGAGCAGAACCAGCTATTCAGGATGTGCTGGGATGTGTAGCAGAAACAGTTTTACAGGTTGTGCTGAGATGCAGAGTAGAACCAGCTATAAAAATTATGCTGGGATGCACAGCAGAACCAGGAATCAGGAACAGGCTGTAATTATTTCTGTTACCAGGGAATGATGAGCACATACTTGTAGCAGAATCAGGAACCAGGTGCAGACAAACTACCTGTGCAGCCAGACGAAAGGTAGGCACAGGTCTTGAAATGATGCAGGAGTCTGTACAGCTATCAGGAACAAAACTGCACAATCAGGTCACAGATGGATACAATACTAAAACATAACTGGGAGTCCAAGGTTTAATTGTGCTGGCATGGTTTTCAGGATTCTTAGTAGCAGAGTGGAAGTGCAGGTGAACCACATAGTTGGTGATTAGACTGACAGCAGGCAAAAACACAGTCTCAAGCAGTGCTGAACAGTTGCTAGGAGAGATACTAGTAGGAAAACTAGTTCAAGATACAGGAAAAGTTAAACTAGCAGTACAGCAGGGTCACAGAACTGCACTGCTTGGGATACTTACTGTACTACTTAGGGAAAGTAGTACAGGATCTCAGGGTAACATAGGCTCAATGGGAATTGAGATCAGATGATGTACTGGCAAATTCTGGGTGCCAGAGGCTGAAGGATATACCCCTGGGTTAGCTGGGATAAACTGAGCTGTATCAGGTGATGAAGGGCAGCTCATGCTGTCTTTTGATTGGCTGTGCTGTGGTCAGATGTTAGGGACTTGTCACAGTAGTACTCCAGGTCAGGCTCTGATGTGAATTTATGCCTAGTAGGCCGGGAATTATGAAGCCTGTACATCTTGTAGGTGACAGAAGATGTGGGCACAAGGCCATGGAAGCAGGTCGGCAGACAGCAGAAGCGGTATGTGACCCAGCGGCAGGGGAACATGACCGGGTTGTGACAAGTATTTGATTTTAGATCTTAGACCTGATGTATCTCTTTTCCTATAGTACCAAACTTTATCTTCCTTATAATCTAAGTCATTTCGGGCTAGTTTCCTATTTTTCATTTGTACTAATTCTTTTTCAAAGGCTTCAACTTTTGCTTGTGATGTTATCTTTTCCCAAAAATCTAGGAGAATCTTTATATTCTATAAGTATGTTTTTTATATCCTCAATTTTATTTTCTGTTTCCTTAACTTTCTTTTCCCTATAATTAATTAATAGACCCATCAATTGGAATGAAAACTCGTCAAGTATTTTATTCCAATTTGCCATCAAATTAGGTTCATCTTGTATTGATAGGACTTTAAATATTCGAAGGCCTCAAGTTGTTTATGCATAATATACCTTTTGAGTGAGACACTGTCCCACTAGTGTCTCATCTCATCTTTCAATAATTGTTCTAATTTATAAAAAACTTTTTCTAAATCATTGTTCAATACATCTATTCCTGGATTCTTATCTATAGAGTCATTACATTCACCGGCGTCACAAGGGGGGTGCAGGCTGCATCGGGTGACACCATCCGAGGGGGTGACACCAAAATAGCAGAGCTGCTCAGCTATTTTGGTGTCACCCCCTCGGAAGGTGTCACCGAGCAGCCACACTCATGAGAGGAGGGAGAGGCTGTTGCTGGCTGTCCAGCAGCTGCTGCTGTGCTGAGTCAGACTTACTCAGCAGAGCAGCACAGCAGTCCCTAGCCTCTCCCCTGCCCATCCACTGCAGAGGACTGGGGGCGCATCATGCCCACAAGATTGTCAATAAGTGGGCATGGCTTAGCGGGACAAAGCCCACGTGCACGCCTCTGGCGCGTTAGAATTTGGACCCCATATCGATCACTGCATCGGGTGGAATGAAGGTAAGTGATGCTACTGATTACATTGTATGTATTTTTCACTTCTGGAGACAGGATTGTTAAAACATGTAAATTCAGCCATAACAAAATATATATCTATAATATATAGTGTATGCAATAATGAATTTAGAAATATATATAAAAAACTCACTAAATATGAGATGTATATTTACATCAGCAGTCCAAAAAAACTATAAACCACACACCAAAAATGATAGATGAAACCCTATTCAGGCACTTATTAGTGATAAAATGTAATATTAGAGATGTGCACCGACCCTCGTGTTTTCGTTTTGGTTTGGATCTGGATCCCCCCTGGTTTTGGGTCTGGATTGGTTTTGCCAAAACCTCACCTCCGTGTTTTGTTTTTGTATCTGGATTTTTTCTTAAAAAATCAGAAAAACTGCTAAAATAACATAAAATGGGCCTGTTTTTGTTCCTACAGTATAATTAACCTCAATAACATTTATTTCCAGTAATTTCCAATCAATTTTGACCACCTCACAATATTATTTGCTTTATCTAGTTAAGGCCAAAAGGTTGCATCCAGCTAGCTGGCTTACTAAGCTAAGTGACACTGTGGGCGGCACTAACATGTGGCAGTTCAGCTTCTAATTTCCAACATGGATACAGTGTGTTATACAGTGTGGGTTGGATACACCAATAGTGCACTTACTGTGACCGCAGTGTTGGCAGAGCGAGGTTGCTGACGGCGTCCTCAGTACATGGAATGTCAGTGCTGTTGTGCTGGCAGTATCCTCAGTGAAGGGTACCGGTGATGTTGGCAGTGTGAGGATGCCAGTGGTGTCTTTAGTGCTGGTTTGCTGGCTGTTAGGGGGTTGCAGGTGGTGTCCCCAGTACATGGAATGGCAGTGCTGCGGTGCTGGCAGTGTTCTCAGTGAAGGGTACCGGCAGTGTTGGGCAGAGCGGGGGTGCCAGTGGTGTCCTCAGTGCAGGTTTGCTGACTGTGTCGGCAGTGCAGGGGTGTTCTCAATGCAGGGTGTCGGCAGAGCGGGTTTGCCAGCGGTGTCCTCTGTGCAGGTTTACTGACTGTGTCAGCAGTGCAGGGGTGTTATAAATGCAGGGTGCCAGTGATGTTGGCAGAACAGTGGTGCCAGTGGTGTCCTCAGTGCATGTGTACTGACAGTGTCATCAGTGCAGGGGTGCTGGTGGTATCCTCAGATTGGGAGTGTCGACAGTGTGGGGGTCGCTGACGGTGTCCTCAGCACGTGGGGCAGCAGTTCAGGGGTGCTGATGGTGTCCTCAGTGTGGGAGTGTTGGTAGTGTGGGGGACGCTGACGGTATCCTCAGTACATGGGGCAGCAGTGCAGGAGTGCCGGCAGTGTCGACAGCGGTGGTGTCGGCAGCGGGGGATGCTGCCAGGGGGGGTGCCGGCTGTGTCAGCAGGGGGGGTTGCCGGTGGTGTCAGGCAGCGGGGGATGGCGGGCGCCATCTTTTTTCTCTTCTGTGTGCATTTTCAATGGGCTTAACGCTGATTGGCTGAGAGACGTTTTGCCTTGGGTGAGGGATCCAGGGCAGGCAGGTAGATCCAAGCTTCAATCGGATCGACCCTGATCCCCGAAATTTGGGTGAGTTCGGATCTCTGAGATCCGAACCCGCTCATCTCTATGTAATATAGCTGCAAAGCACTATAATGTGTATATGGAAGCATACTAAAACAATGTGTGCAAATCTCTCCTCAAAGAGGATGATTTGCACCAATGGACAATATAATTAGATAGGTGCTGCGCTAATTAATGACCTCTACAATCTACTAAGACTGAAACAAAGAACCATTGACATGCCTTTGTTGTATATAATAAATGTAATTTAATAATATCTAAAGTGCATAATGTAAGTATGGTATTCAACACATTTAGATTTTTACACCATATTAAGTGCACAAATATAGAAAGTATGTATATATATATATATATATGACTAAAAAAATTAACTAATACCGAACAGCAATTGCTTTTAAAAACATATTTATCTCATCTTTGAGTCACGAATTGTGTAATGAATGACAGGTGAACTTGTGTAATTGGGTTATTAGCCAGAAAACTGGCTTTAATTGCTATTATGTCCTTGAATCCAAATATGGAAAAATCCAAGTCTTTTTATATAGAACAATGTAGGGACGTGACTTTGCTAGTGTTGCCAATGTTAAATAGTATCAGCAGCTGCTCGCTTCTCTCCCAGTGGGGACAGCGGTGGACGGCCGCAGCACAAAATTCATCACTGCAAGCAGGTGCTGTAAGTGTAGAGCCACATTGGAGATGTCAGGCTGCTCCGCAAAGCGCAATTATACAAGAGGGTGGGTGTTGTAAGGACTCACAGTCCACGTGCAGAGCCCCTTCCCAGGCTCCTGATTGCGGCAACACAGATAATGTAGTAAGTCCAGGACCTGGCAATTTCATATCTAATTATATTGTCCATTGGTGCAAATCATCCTCTTTGAGGAGAGGTTTGCACACATTGTACAAGGCCTGTTTCACACCTGCCCGTTTGGCCGGCCGGCCAAGAAACAGGCAGCAGCCGGACATTTTTTTTCAGGCACTCAGTGCCTTTCACAAGCAGCGGCTTTGAGCCGCTTTTAATGTTTTTTTTATATTGCTGCACAAGCTGGCCAGTATGTGTGTAAGGAAACATTGTTTCCTATACACCACTGGCATGCAGGGACGGCACGGGCATGGCATGGCAGCCGTCCTTCTCAGTAGATATTTAGGCTGTTGCATGGCAACTGTGCTGTTCCCGGGCCATGTGAAAGGACTCACCTGCTTCCCTGCATAACTATATTTCACACCCGGCAAAAAAACGTGCGGCTTTTTGCCGCCCAGTCAAAAGCAGCAAGTGTGAAATAGGCCTTAGTGTGCTGCCACATGCACATAATAGTGCTTTGCAGCTATATTACATTTTTCACTAATAAGCGCCTGAATTGGGTTTCATCTATAGAATTTAGCTTACTGCTGTTCTGAATCTACATCAATACTACCTGACACGGACGCACACCAGTGTAATGAATATCCAATACTTTAAATAAGGTGAGTGCAATTGCACTATAGTTGGTTATCTCATTATTATAGGATGCACTATGTATTTCTCTTTCATCCATTTTGGTTTAACAGTTGAAAAATATATTGAGTACCCCATGTGCAAATTGGTTAATAAGATATTATTAGAGACCAGTCTGTTTCAGAATATCTTTCTTTTCATATATTTTATCTATACAACTTGCATGGGTAGTTAGACTTGTTACCTGGGAAAAACATTTGGTTTGGCACACCCACCCTTCCCCAAGTAAATAGTAGAGTCCCTTGGAGTAGATAACTGTTTGCAGCTATCACCGTATCTCCATGCTCCATGGGTTACAATTAAATAAAATACTAGATTCAACATGGATTGCAACTCGAGTTCCGCTGCTGGGGCACCTCTCCTCTCATACACTCTGTCACCAGATGCATGTGCCCCACCCAGGGCCGTCGCACAGGGCACTATAGGTCAGGGGGCGCTATTTGGGTCTGTCAAATTTCTGTTTATTATCATTCTTGTTTGTAGCTTCCTCTTATTTCATCCCCAGCATCTTCTGGCCTCTCCTATATCTTCCATGGCCCTTCCCCATGAAGCCATGGCCCTTTTCTGGGTGCATTATGTCCTTTTGAAAAATGAGGGGGCGCCAATGCTCTTTCTGGCACAGTGCACCAAAAAGTCTAGTTACGGCTCTGGCCCCACCTACCGCCCCCCTCCCCTAGCTGTGCCCTGCACCTTGTACTTAAATGTGTATGAGGTTTAGCTCATATAAATAATGTGTTTATTGTCAAAACGGTTTAGGACAAGTGGATCATCATGGCCTCTAGTGATTAGCACTAAACCACCAAGGCCCAAAGTCAAATAGATCCTTGTTTCTCACCGGAGGCCTTTACAAATAAGATCGGGCAGAGTCAAATGCACAGTCCAAGATCAGAATCAGACAGTAGGCAAAGAAAACGGGGAAGAGGACAAAATGACAGAACCTAAATGAGGCCACAGATAAGCTCAGGAATATGTGCAGCCACATATTAGGAGCTGATGATGTACTAAAGATTTGTGGATAGCATCTACAATAAGGAGAACATCCGAGCATGCAATTAGTATTATTAATGACTATTAAAGAAGTATAACTATATAATTTGAAGCAGTTTTGCTTGCGGGCAATCCAAATTGTGTAATTCTGAAGTTACATATTATGTCATTCACATCACTCAATCACATTACATTTTCCTCATTGTCATGTTCACTCTATTAACTACTGTATATGGAAGTCTAAAATAACATCTACAGACATGCATTACAAATATTTTCGGTTAAATACTCTTACTTGTTTAATAATCATTTTATTATTTTTGCAACGGACTGTGAAAATGCTTTAAATATAATAAATGCTGCAGAATGTAGAGTGTGTAGAGCCCTTTATGATGTCTTGTACTTCAATGCATTATGGTCTCACTGGAATTACATGAAATTAAGAGGAAATCTCAGGACTAAAATTACTCCCTGACTAGGGACTCAAATCTGCAATATTAGAATGTGAATAACCATTACAACTTTGTATGGGACCATTAGAAAAGGAGGATATGTTATATAGGTTAATTCTCCTAATTTGTTTAAAGCCTTTAAGAAACCACAATCTTTTAAAGAGAAAACATAAAACACATCAGGAAAAGTAATTGTTGCACAATCCTGCTATAATTACAAAGCATTTAACTATTTCAGTGCTAGATCTTCTTCTCCTCGGTGTGTATGTGAGTATTTTTCCGTCTGTAAATTTACAAGTACAGTATTTGGACGGAATGTATGACATAAATACATAAACTTATTTTACACTGAGTACCAGACACCTAAGAGGATACAAGCCTCCAATCTTAGAGGTGCACGCACACTCTGGGTGATTCAATTAGTTAATTTGACTATATCGGTAGTGCTCTATGGACTTTATGTGATATTTTGTATTTCATATTGTGATGCTTGTGTGAAATTCAATTGAAATGTTCACCTGTTCCCATCATGCAATGTCTTTCGCAAGGCATGTACGATACATGGTTGGAATTAGTCCCAAAAAAACAGCCCAAAATGATTATTTCACTTCTATAGCACCCGCGCACGCAGGGGGGGTTTCCGAGTACCTAGAAACCCCCCCTGCCTGTTGCTCCATTGCCGCTGGCGCCCGGCAACCAGCTGAACAATATTATTACTTTTTTTTTTAACACCGTCTGACACTGCCTGGGCTGGCTGTAGGGGGAGCTGCAGTGCGCAAGCCCCTCCCAGTCAGTTCCCAGGCATAGGGGCACTCTGTTACCGGCAATATGCCAGAGCTCCTGTCTGCCGCCGCACACAGTCTACTGCTGCCAGCGCGGCCGCGAGTCCTGCACAAAGCCGCACGAAGTAGGTTTCAGGGGGTGCAGCCGGGGGGATAATATTTGCCAGATGACCAGTGCTGTATTATCATGTATATGCCGGGAAGGGGTTGGGTGGGGTCGTATGTTGGCAGCTGTGGAGGAGGATAATGTTTATTAAAATTATGCCAGATAACTGCTGCATGTATTTGCGGTGGGGGGGGATCATATTTATTAAGTGATGCCAGATGACTGCTGCATGTCTTTGTGGTGAGAGGGGGTGGATAATACTTATTAAGTGATGCCAGATGGCTGCTGCATGGTGTATGTATTTGCAGGGGGGGGAATTATATTTATTAAAATGATGCCAGATAGCTGTTGCATGTCTTTGCAGGGGGGGGAGATAATATTTATTAAGTTATTAAGTGATGCCAGATGACTTCTGCATGGTGTATGGGGGGGGGGAGATAGTATGTATTATAAGTGATGCCAGATGACTGCTATTTATCTATCTATCTATATATCTATCTATCTATTATTTGTGGCTAGATGTTTTTTCATTGGTTCAGTAACCAAGAATTTGGAAACCCCCCTTTCAAAATCCTGTGTTTGCCACTGTATAGCAAGTTGCTATAAAACAGCTTGTCTAGGATATGTATTTTTCACACTGGCATCACTTGTCTATTGTTGCTAACCAAATTACCAAAAGTGATAGGTAAACTGCAGTTAACACTTGTACTGGACCAAACCACAAGTTTTATAGTGATTTTGTTAGTATTATGTAATAAATACTGTTGCATATCAAATTAATCAGCACAGTCTCCTGGTGCATCCTAGTCAAATCACATTGCAACTAATATGCATTTTTGGTTGAAAAAAAGTCTGGCGCTAGCATAGTGTTGCGCATCACATGGAGTAATGCGGCTAAATGAATGCGGACTCATCTGTACCTCTCAATAGCTGTATTACCTACAGATGCTTAGGGTCTGGTACAAATACGCTGTCACAAATTGGTTACTTAGACCCTCTTCACACTCGACACTGCCGATTCACTAGCTGGCCTGTGTCTGCTTGACAATCATCTCAGAATTCTCCTTTTGCTGAGGTCCGGAATGGCATGGGTGCCACTATCTTGCCTGAGGTCAGCTAAGACTGTTACAGCCATTCACAGAGTCTCTACATTGCATATGACTTCAATAACCAATCCAGAGTTAGAGCTCCCTATTTAATCCAGTGTCTGCCACCTACTCATTGCCAGTACAACTAGTCTTCTAGGTACTCCTTGTCTCCTGTGTCATAAGTGGTTCTCTAATCCTGAGCTCCCTGCATCTGTACCAATTCCTTTCTGGTGTAATCCTGAGTGCTCCTATTCCTACTCCCAATTCAGCCTGGGTCCAGAGCTCTCCATTCTATAGCAAGGAACCATCATCTGATCTCCCTGTTTTAATTAACGTTCATCCTATACACCAGCAGTGGTGGAACTCCTGGAGACAATGGAGTCAGTTGCCACCTGGTGCCCAGCCCTGAAGGGGGCATCTGGCTGAGCTGGCTCCATTGTCTCCAGGGTCCCGGCTGTTCCACTGCATCTACACCGATACCACTACCGCCGGCTTCACTGTAAAAAAAAGAAAGCCTGAGAGAGGAGCTGCTGAGCTGAGCGCCAATCAGCATCAGCGGCGCTCCTCCTCCGGCTCCTGTACACACTTTGTGGTCTCGGCGAGCCGCGGACATCACGTATGATGTTACCGCCCGTGACCTCACCATGTGCCTGCCCCATGCCCCTTACTCTGAGGAGCCTCCCGACACTGCAGACCAGACAGTGGTGGAGACACTGTGGAGAGTGCAGCCAGGTCCCGGGAGAGGATCTGTGTGGGCAGCGCAGCGGGCTGTGACACTGTGACTGGGGTGACAGGCAGTAAAAATCAAGTAAGTCTGTTTGCTGTCACAGTGTCTGGCAAGCCAAGCCTGATGAGGGGTGTGGTGGGGTTGTTGCCTGGCGTTGGACTCGGCGGGGGGGGGATGATATATTTATAAAGCTTATATTTTATCATTCTGCCATGTTAGGGGGGGCACCAACATTTATCTTGCCTCCGGGCAACTAAGATGAACTTATGCCACTGTACACCAGTGTACTGTCCAGCCACAGTCCAGTGTCGGTGTCTCTTCCAACACTTACCTTCCTCTGACTACCTGCCCATCGGTCCATGGCTCCACTGCTGAAGAGACATGACATCAGACACTGCAGGATACAGAGCAGGGAAGACAGTCACTGCACGCTCCAGTTTATATTAGTAGCGGTGCACCCGGCAGTGAAGGAGCTGGGCGCGCTGCTACTAATATGCATTTTAGCGGGTGCTAGGCACTGGGGGCACTTAAGAGGTGCACCGCTACTAATATAAACTGGAGCGGGCAGTGACTGTCTTCCCTGCTCTGTATCCTGCAGTGTCTGATGTCATGTCTCTTCAGCAGTGGAGCCGTGGACCGACGGGCAGGTGGTTCAAATCCCGGCAGCGTCTGCCCGATACAGGAGGAAATCCCGATCGTCTAGAGAGGCAAGTATGACTAATCTAATTCTTCCCCTAATCCTAACCCTCCTTTAGGGTGTCTAACTCCCCAGTGCCTAACCCTATTTCCCCCTCTAAGTACCTAAACCTAACCCCCCTTCCCTGCCACCTAAACATAAGACCCCTGGTGGGGTGCCTAACCCTAACCTCCCAGGGGGTGCCTAACCCTATCCCCCCCGGGAGCTCTAAACATAACCCTCCCCCCCCGCGGCTGTCCGCAGTGGCGCCCGGCATCCCTTTGATCGGGATACTGGGCGCCGGTCACCCGGTCTCCCAGTGTAGGTAAAATGACAGGCATCGGGATGTCGACGCCTGTCATTTAACCCTTGCCGGGATTAAGCAGTCGGGAAGCCGGCGGTCGGCATTGCGTCTGCCGCCTTCCCGACTGCTTCCCGTTACAGATCACGGAGTACAATTCAAACTCACAATCAGAGATGCGCCCTGATGATGTTCATGACTATTGCTAGCACTATCTGGCAGCTACTGACTGGTTGATAACATCACCTCTAAAGCTAACTGGGATATTCCCATTGCTTCTATATATTGTATACTATATGATAATGTACGCATGTTTTAGCTATATTTTTTCTTTACTTTTATTCATTCATGAGAACACAGATTAAACCGACTGTAAAATGGAGGATTTTTGTGCTCATGACCTCTTGGATGTAAGTGTTTCTGATGTGCGCCCCAGGTAAACTTGGTTCATGTGTTTATGTGGTAGAACTGGACACATTTCACACTTCTTCCAATTTAGCATACAGTATGCACGTATTTGTGATTGTTCAGTAAACGCATTTTAATCCTGTGTTTTAGACACAATCGAGTTCAAACTCAACCCCAGTATTTCTCCTGATAGCCTAATACAGGGGTTCCCAAACTCAGTCCTCAAGCCACCCTAACAGTCCAGGTTTTAAGGATATCCATGCTTGTGCATAGATGGTATAATCAAACTGACTGAGGTACTATTTAAGTCACCATTGCTTAAGTATGGATATCCTGAAAACATGAACTGTTAAGGTGCCTTGAGGACCGAGTTTGGGAACCACTGCCCTAATACTTTGAGGAAAGTAGTGTTACACTATACTGTAAATTCAAGAGATTTAAATTGCAAGCTTTTGAGTCTACTTGGTCTCTTGAAAATAAAACTTCAATGTGAGCTAAAACGTAATGTTAGTGCTGATAGCTATATCATTTATGAGGACAAAATACTGTTCACATTTTCTTGGATTATTCTATTATTTAAATACTCTGGCATTTAAAAGTTTTAAAGAGCTTTCTTTTGACATTGAACATAACCCTACACTTAGCAGTATTAATGTGAACATTCACTTTTAGGTCTTAGTGCTGGAATTCATTTAAAGTATAATGAAAAGAATGTAATAATATTTTAATGAAATATGGTAATATATTTTCAAGGAGAAATAAAATAAGGTTATGAAACATTTTTTATGTTGGAAAGTTATAGTAATTTTAATATGTTTTGATTTTAACATCTTTTTGTCCTTCACAAGCTAATAATTTACTAAGTACTGTAGCCATATGCAGGAGGAAAAATCTACTTTTAATATGGAAGTCACCAATGCCAAATGTGTGTGTACTGTGATTTTCTGCATATTATAAACCTACCTGTATGATTATTGTAAATCTAAAATCGTGTATCACCTGACAAAGGGTTGTTGTCATCCTGCAATGAAATTCATTTTTCAATAACATTAACCTTGTATTATTTGTATGGCATAATTTTATTGGTTCACATCGGCAGGAATTCAGAACATGACTAATTTTGAACCAAATTGTCATATTTTTTTGCAGTTAAAAGGACACAACCTAATGCACATTGGAAAATTAGTTTAAGGGACAATTGCAGTGTGACCTTGTATTAGACAAAACAGTTCACAACAATGCCATGGGATATCACAGATTCTTATTCAATTGGACTAACTGATTTGTGTTGCATTAAGGTAGGATTCCACTGAATTGGAAGCAACATACAGTATGATTGATTATTCCTCCACTTCACAAGGTTTTTTTGGTCAGAGACTATTGCTTTCTATCTATTTAAACCAAAGGGAATGGGAGGTTCTGCACAAGACTGTCGATAATTCCAAAACTCATAATCATAATAATAGGCCAATGATACACGGGTAATATAGCCCTATTAAGGGATCATATCTCTAATGGTTGGCGGTGCACCCAGAGTCAGTATGTTTATACAGTAAACTAATAAGGAAATAGGAAAGACTCTGTTTGTGGCACTCTTATTACAAATGAAGATCAGAAAACATTAAAATTTAACTTTTAATATGACAATTAATATGATCTTATCCAATGTGAGAGATAATGAGATATGCTAAATAAAATTATTATATTCATACAATTGTCTCATTATAAAACCCCCTCCTCAAAGACCTGTGGGCATCACTCACTGGCAAAATATTAATTCAGGGGGGCAAAGAGGTGCCTGATAAGTGAGAAGATCCAGCAATTTTAACCTGTAGGCCTGACTAGTTTTGGGAGATGTTAAGGAAACCCCAAGCTTTGTTCCATCTCTGTTTTCCCCCAATAAATGTCAGTCAAAAACTGTGCTCTTTCTCCTGTCTCAGGAAGCTGGGATTGGTTCATGGGTCAGACTTTAGAGTACTAAGGAATATTCGTCCAGGTTCTAAACAGTCCTTAAGTTTCATTTCTCATTTACTTTAGAAACCAGTAGCCTGATCATGCATATGGTTTTCACCCAACAATGGCTGCCCCTGCTGGAGGCGATTTCAGACATGGGTCAAAAAGGGAAAGGGGCTGTGCTTAGTGGGGCACCAGGGGCAGGGCTAATCTCCATGCCAAGATGTTGAGAAAAAAACATTGCCGTCTGTCAGCCATCCATGGTGGAGAACCATAGGATTTCCGCCATTGATGGCAAAGCCATCAGACAATGGTTGCAAACCATTATTAACCATCAATGGTTGATGGCCATCCCTAAATATGTGCAATCAATGACCGTGCATCTGTAATTTAGACCAAGGGATAGATAAGCTAGATCATTATTTTGGCACTTTATAATTGAAGAAAGAGCTGTCAATGGGTTTCAGTCATTGCTTGGTCAGTCTCTTATCAGGCGCACTGTCTCAGCATGACATTATTGATATATTGGTCTGGAAATTAATTTCTTATCAATATGAATAGCAGCAATAGATGATACTTTACTTTACAGACCTTTAATGCAGTTATTAATATATGTAACACCCAAGCTTAACTATGTGGTAAATATCTGGATGGGTGAAGTGCCATTTCAATTTGAAAAGTTAAAATCTGTTGTGTGTAACAAATGTATCATTTCAAGCAATGAGTGAAGGGAAAATGTGGTTTATTTTATGTACCTTGTGAGGGAATGTCTGGTTCCCTTCTTGTTATTGTAATAAAAATGTGCTATTTAATTTGACCAGTTTTGTGAGAGGCACCATTTCATATCCAGTAAGTGATAGAGGACATTTCTGTAGTCTGTGCG
This sequence comes from Taudactylus pleione, assembly GCA_031769625.1. Classification (NCBI taxonomy): domain Eukaryota; kingdom Metazoa; phylum Chordata; class Amphibia; order Anura; family Myobatrachidae; genus Taudactylus; species Taudactylus pleione. Next base: position 5,293,125 of record JAUIMM010000148.1, on the reverse strand, counting down.
TAAAGCACAGCTTGACATGAGGGAACTTACTGTACCTCTGTTCAATTCTCATAGGATTTACAATATTGGGCCAATAATTGTATTTCCTCAAATTGTTTCAGAAATCGTTTGCTTCTGGCTCAAATATTGTATAATGTAAAATTCCCACAAAACTAAACAGCTTTATATTAAACAATGTAGTTATGCAAATAAGCAAGAAAGAGAAATGATAGAAAGAAAAATAAAAAGTACTCTATCACAGGTGAAAAAAGTTAAATATTATCTCATTTTAATAATGGTGTCATGCCTGGGGAAATGCTAAAATGCTGGTTTATCTTCCTATAATAGGCACTGAGAAATGTCATCATAGTTACAAATTACCCTGACTAGTGTACCTGCACTTTGTGAGCTTGGCAAATATGGAGATTACAAACCTGACAGTTTTAGGAATGATAGCTTGTTTTTCAAAATCTCTTTAAATTTTCATTTATCTAGCAGCAGGCTGCAGTTTACTGCAAGGAAACATAATAATAATGAAAGATACTGTTCAGTAGCTCTAATTGCACAAGGATGTGTGTTGATTGAACAAATATTATACAATAATCAGAATATTGTTTTTTTAATAACACTTGGAACAGATGACTGTAGACAAGATCACTGCATTACTTACAGTATCTTTCAACTAGCCCTCTTTTTCAGGATGCAGTTATGAGACCCGACAAGGGACTTAAGATAGGCGTCGAAATACCGATGTCTATCTTAATCCCGACACCGGAACGCCGAAGGACGACAAGCCGAATGAGGTAAATCTGGAGTGCCCTTAGCATTAGCCGGGTGGGGGAAGGGTTAAGTTTAGGGAGCGTAGAGAGGTTAGGGTTAGGTACCCCTAGGGGGGAGGGTTAGTGTTAGGCACCACAGGGTGAGCAGTGCACACGGGCCCCTGAATCCAGGGGGGGCCTGCCCCGCTCACCCTGCACACCCATATTATCTAAAACATACCTCTCCGAGGTCCCACGTCGGGGGTCTCAGCTCTGCTCAAAACACCGGAAAATGGCCACAGCGACATTTTTCCAATGTTTTGAGCATGTGCAGTGAGGAAATTGTCAGGAAAATGGTGACCGGGCCATTTCCCCGGCAATCTACGCATGCACAGTAGACTTTGGGCACACCCTAGTGCCCAGAGTCTACTGATGCTGCGGTGGCTGACCAGCCAAGTTGGTCAGCTGCCAGCCGCGGGGAGAGAGGAGGTGGCCCTGGACGGGGAATGCACATGGACCCTTTCCTCTTTTAAGACGCCCCTGTGCTGTCCCTCCGCTGTTGGTATTCTGACAGGAGGCATCCCGACAGCCAGCATTACATATCCATTCCCTCTTTTCAACTATCCTTCGTTTTGACTATTACCCCACTTTCCTTTGGTCCTTTGAAACTGTGGGCTTGATTCAGAGGTGGATACAGTGGTGATGTCACACACAAATGGTAGATGACTTAAGTATGTGCTTGCGTCTGGGCACAGAGAGCAGGCACAGAGAGCAGGCACAGAATCAGGTACAAGGTCAGATCATTTTAGTTGACATTCCTGGGAGGAAACAGGGGGCGGTGAAGCCTACACAGGTGTGTCGCAGGCGTGCTGCTGAAAGTGGCTTCATTTAAAGATGCTCACAAAGGAGGCCACACTCACAGAGAGAAACTGCACCTGCACCTGCCATAGGGGTTGGTGCAACTCATGGTGCATCTAAATACACATAGTGACAGAAATCCAATGTCTTAAGATGCTGCAAGTGGGTATCTCAGTTGTTTGAAATTTAGATGTGGCATTAGCATACAAATGCATAGGCAACTGGGACAATTGATGCCACATCAGCTGCATCTGTTCCACCTCAGAATCAGGCCCTGTCTGTCTAATGTCTGTATGATTTACCAGCATTGTCTGTGAATTCATCTAATAATGCTTTTACTCTCCCCATCAGAGCTGTAACTATACATTTTGGTGCCCTGTGCCAGAGAGAGCATTGGTGCCATCCCGCCCATTTTGTAAATAGGGACATAAGATAGTGCACCTAAAAAAGGGCCATGGCTTCATGGGGAAGGGCCAGGGAAGAGATAAGGGTACTCCTGGGGCAGCCAGGAGATGCTGGGGATAAAAGAAGATGTAGCTACAAGTGAGAATGAGAATTAACAGGAAAGTGACAGGCTTGAACAGCGCCCCCTGCCCTGCGGTGCCCTGTGCCATGGCACAGGTTGCACTACCCTAGTTACGGCCCTGCTCCCCATCATTCTTAGGTTCCTCAGGACAACTTAACTCCTATAAACCATAAAGGTAATACAATATGTATTGTTGTAACTGTAACCACTGTTTGTCTGAGTGTGTTGTGGTAGTGTCACTCCTACCTACAGTAGTATGGTCAACAACTCAGCACTAGTAATTCTGTAGATTAAAGCAATTAAACAGGGGATCCCGCAGATGCAGATATAAAAACACATAGGCAAAGGCAATAGAGAGGCAGTAGGTTCAGAAGTACAGATGTAGAAATAAAGAATATAATGGATGCCAGGTTATCTTATTTGGATAATATATCATTTATATACTGTAGATATAACTATTTAGTTAGTTACATTCTTTATACAGAGTCTCTAACTGGATGAGAAGTGGAGTAAAATTCCCAACCTTTTTGCAAAAGACCCCCCAAAACAAATCCATGAACTGGATCATCCCAGTCAGGGTTAATATCTAAGGGAGATCTATGCAACCAGAAGAACTCTTCGGTGCAGATCTAGAAGAATGCAGATCTGAGAGTGTTGACAAGCAATTAAATTTTACCTTTGGATCTGGGAAGATGTTACAAGTCCAGTCCAGGACTTGAACATGGCTCAAGATCCTGCTCCTGATCCTGTTCCCACTGGACCTCCCTCCAGGAGATCCGGACATCTGAGACCTGCGCTGGGTTCCTCCCTGATGTCACCTGATGAGTCCTTCCTCTATTTAAACACACTGGACTGGCTGCCTCACCTGCTATAGCATTTATTTCAGCGCTCTGCTCTGCTGCACAGTCTGCTTTTCTCCTGCCTCCCAGCTACTTCACCGTGGACTGCTTCCCGGACTCCAGCAGCCGTTCTTCTACAGTCTGCACTCCCAGCTTACAAGCCATTCCAGCAGCCAGTCTTCCACTGCCTGCACTCCCGGCCTCCTAGCCATTCCAGCAGCTGTGACCCACAGCCTGCATCATCGGCTCAGTAGCCGCTACATCGGCCTCAGGCCGCTCTACTCAGCTACTCAGCCAAATCCCCGGCAATTTGCCACACCATCGACTCACGAGTCACACCATCGGCTCAGTAGCCGCTACATAGGCTTCAAGCCGCTCCACTCAGCTACTCAGCCAAATCTCTGGCAACTTGCCACATCATCGACTCACGAGTCGCACCATCGGCTCAGTAGCTGCTACACCGGCCTCAAGCAGCTTTACTCAGTTACTTAGCCAAACCTTCGGCAACTTGCTGCACCGTCAACTCACAAGCCATAGCATCGGCCTCAGCCGTAACCTCGACCTTAAACTGCAACATCAGCCACAGCTGCAACATCGGCCTCAGCCACAACATCAGCTCAGTAGCCGCTACATCGTCCTCAAGCCACTTAGCTCAGTTACTCAGCCGTTTCTGCCGGTGGTTCAGCCAGTTGTCCAGGACAATAATTAACATTTCTTCACACCTTGTCTGTGCCTCTCTCCCACAGGAATTTCTGGGTGTCGGATCCCCGACATTTGTAACAAAAGGTTAGTAAGGAAATCCATGAAAGTATTCGTCCATGACCACTGTTAAATGGTAGGGGCATAAGGAGCTTGAGAAATGGTCCATGGCACCTTAGTGCATGCACAGGTAGTTAAGGATTAGATGTGGAGGTGTGCAGCCAGCCCCCAGTATTCTTTCAGAACCAAATGGACAGTTTCTGATGTCAGGATGCCTTTATCATGGCAAGTCGAGTATCCAGCTGGTAGACAGGTTGCATTTGGATGCCTTGGGAACCTTAGTGAGTACTGCTGTTGCAACCTCAAACCAGTCCAGCAGCTTGACGTTCCTGTATACAAGTGGCTATTTTATGTTGAAGTCAAACCTCTAGGAACAGTTCCCACTTAATTTACCAGGAGTTCAACTTCTTCATCCCTAAAATACTGCAGCTTTTTAAGGTTGGCAAAGATAGAGAGAGAATCTGGCCCAGTTCAGAAGGTGCCCACTCTTTTGTTTTATTCCTCTTAAGAATTAAACCCTGCTAGTTCTTTTACTCTAAAAATTAACACCTCTATAATGTATAAAAAAAATAACACAATATATAGTCACTTCATGTCCTCCCACATTAGTATGACTTTAGGGAGGTGTTTAATTGCTGCAAATACAACTAGAGGAATAATCTACAGTATATGTTGGGGTTCATATTATAAATAAAGGCCTGATTCAGAGGTGGACTCAGTGCCAATATTTTTGCAATTTGGCAATGTTTTGCCACTGCGCAAGCACAAACGTGCAGAGTACCCGATGGTGCGCACGCATGAGCCTAACTGTATATTAATGGTCGCAGTTGTGCACGGGGTCGGTATTATTACAAAAGACCACTGTGAATCATATACATATGAGTAGCACAGCACAGTTCAAAGGAAATTCGAAGACAGATCAAATACTGAGGCAGAGGTCTGTACACAGCAACCTAGACAAAATACTTCTGTAACAAGACATAGGAGAGAAGGCACTGGTACACCAGGAGCTTGTAGCAATAACCAAGTGTCGTGGCTTAGGGATAATTGGCCTAAATAGCAAACTGGCAGGTGACTTAATCAGTGGAGGCCAGTGCAATGCAGACAGGTTCGCATTGTGTGACCAAGATGATGGCAGTGTCCTAGATCACACTGGGTTGCAATGATAGTGAACTGCTGTGACCCATACCTACAAGTCAGACGCCAGTACTATGCAGACATAAGCCACCAAGAGACAACCACCCCCTGGACCACTGCAGCAGACCTCCCTGCATCCTGCAATACACCAGCCTGCAATGCTCTGCTGAGTTGCGACACCCATAGCACAATTTTGGCAGAGTTTGGCAATACGTGTCCATCTCTCCAGAAGCCCTTACATTTCGCTTCTGAGCTTGTGGACTGAAAGCTCATTATTGTGAAATTAAAAGCCCCAATGGGCCTTAAGTGCTCATGCTCTGGTCCATGCACATGATCAGAAGAGCATAATAGGATGATGGAACAGCATTGCCGGGCCTCACCTGCCGCCTGCTAAGATCCACTGCTTGTGTTGCTCTGACTGTAGATATGTCAAGATTGTTTCAGAACTATCTCACATAACTCTGTAATCATATTGGTACAAACAAGTCTTATTTATTTCTAACCAGGGTCTCATTTCAATGTGAAGTTTTAGCTACTGTTATTAAATACAAAATGTTATTAGTATTGTAACAAAACAGGTGGCAAAGTAATGTCTAATTTCCAATAGTAATAACTACAACAGAATTACTGTGAGTTCTCTTATTTCCAATGTTTTCTTCTGCTTGATCTAGATTACCTCCAAGGATTACAAATAAGACATAATCAAATAATATATTAAATTCATTGCATTGTATTTTTTTTTCAGTCTGGTTATTGGGCAATCAATGAATTAAACAGTCTCTTTGCAGCACAGGTTATATGTGCCATCTGTGCTGTGCAATTATGAAACTATAAAATAATTTCTAATTTCTTATAGTTAAGATAGAAATTGAATAAGAAAATGTAAAGTCTAATGGTGTCATAGAATTCTAATATTTATTTCTGTTCAACTTTTTACTTCTTCATTCCTATCTAGCATTATGACATCTTCAAATTTAGCAAATTAACTGACAGGTAACGGTCTCTGTAATGTATCTGTATGTATGTAATGTATGAATTATAAAATACACTTACAGAATTCAAGTTGCCAAATAAAATACTTCTAAAGAGTCTTAAAGACTAAAGATATTTGAGAATAAGGCTGTGATCATGAAACATTACTATGTTATTTATACCAGGGTCACCAAACTTATATCACTACCCTGCTTCTTGTTGTGGTTCCTCCCCTACGTCCTATGTACTGTACTGTACAGCCGCTGCACAATCAGTGCAGAGAATACATCCTGGGGCACTGTGACTGTATGGTTTCATAAAAAAAGCTGTTGGATAAACCAGTGTTGGCTAACCTTGACACTCCAGCTGTTGTGGAACTATATATCCCAGCATGCCCTGCCACAGTTTTAGCATGCCCTAATAGCAAAACTGTAGCAGTGCATGCTGGGTTATGTAGTTCCATAACAGCTGGAGTGTCAAGGTTAGCCAACACTGGTCTAAACCATTATCCTATTTCACACACAATGCATCTGATGGGGTTGTATTTGGGGTCAGCAGGGCCGGTGCAAGGTTTCCTGGCACCCTAGACAGAACTTCAGCCTATTGCCCCCTCAGGAAAAAGACTGTCTACAGCGCAATTAGCCATTACACTTACTGACACACATACACACAATATAGAGTGCTATATATAATATTACATACTTATTAAATTATACTCCACTGCAGGCAGCTCGATATCCAAACATAGATTCTCTTCGCCTCAAGCAAAGGAGGAAGTACAGAGGCAGCCTAGGGGGTGGGCGATTTACTCATTGGATTGAACACTGCGGGTGACACGTGACATCAGCGCTGTCGCTGACACAGTGGGCTAGGGCAGCATGACTGAACATGACAGATACAGACTGGACGCTGTGGCTGTGGGGGCTGGGGCGTGAGGAGACATTTTGCAGCACTACCACTGCACATTGTATCAGTCACTGACAGAGCGGTGGCCACGGCTGGATTTACAAGTGCCGCGGCAGCCGCGTGGACTTCAAACTTAAGGGCTCTATTTATCAAGATTATTTTAACTAAAACAATGTGAAAAAGGGTGTTTTCACACCCTTTTCACGTTATTTTAGTTTCATCTTAATTTATCAAATAGTGTTTGGAGGACAATTCGCAAAATTATCCTCCAAACCATTCATGTCGCATTTTTTAAGTCAGCAGATGGCATTTCCCATACTTGTTATGGGAAATTCAATCTGCTCAAATTTACCAGTCAAATTGTAAAAAACGTATGAGGTACTCAACGTTGTGACATCTTCCCTATCTTAGTACAGAGGCTTCCTTAGTGCAGCACTTGCAATAAGCCTCTAATTAACTTGCAGGCACAGAGGAGAAACAGTCCAGAAGAAATGAATAGACCTCAGAGACCCTTGTAGCACACCCCTCCCTCATGTCATGGCCGAGTGTACAGCATAGGCAGAAGAGCAGAGATGTGCGTGTGCCTGTACAAGGGGACGAGAGCAGTGTCCAGGCTGTGTTTATCCTTTCAGCCTCCTCCCTCCCCCACTATCCCCCCTCTCCTGCCGTATAGTGTACAACACAGGCATAATGGTGCATACACACGATCAGATTTTTCCTTCAGATATGAACGATAACGATTTAAAAATCGTTCAGTCGTTCATATCTGAAGGAAAATCGTTCATATCTGACATGCCTGAACGATGGACGATCAACGATGCGCGTTCCCGATGGTCAGATAACGATTTCTGACATCTGATGTGTTTGCAGTCAGACTTGGACGATTCCATTCATTTTAATGCAGTCAAAAATCGTTCAATCGTTCAAATCGTTCAAATCGTTCAAAACTTTGGTAAAATCGTTCAAATCGTTCAATCGTTCAGTCGTTCATCTGACAAATCTGACAAGTCTGACAAATCTGACCGTGTGTATGCTCCATAAGAGTTGTGGACACGAGATGAGACAAGACTGCAGTGTCCGTCCTGTGTTATGCTTTCATACCCCTCCCTCCCCTGCTCTCTCCCTCTCCTGCCATGCAGTTTACAACACAGACAGGAGAGCTGTCAATTAGACAATATTATGGTGCATACACACGGTCAGATTTTTCCTTCAGATATGAACGATAACGATTTAAAAATCGTTCAGTCGTTCATATCTGAAGGAAAATCTGACATATCTGACATGCCTGAACGATGGACGATCAACGATGCGCGTTCCCGTTTGTCAGATAACGATATCTGACATCTGATGTGTTTGCAGTCAGACTTGGACGATTCCATTCATTTTAATACAGTCAAAAAATCGTTCAATCGTTCAAATCGTTCAACACTTTGGTAAAATCGTTCAAATCGTTCAAATCGTTCAGTCGTTCATCTGACAGATCTGACAAGTCTGACAAATCTGACCGTGTGTATGCACCATTAGTGTGTACTTACCCGTTCAGATGGCGCATGCATTGCACACAGTACAATCATTCTGTCATTCTGGGTGGCAAGCGGCGCCCTCCAGTGGCCGGCGCCCATAGTCAGCTGCCTAAAGCTGCCTAATGGTAGCGCCGGCCCTGGGGGTCAGAGGGCTCAATTCAGACCCGCTCGCTAGATGTGTATGCTTGCTGGATGCATATGCAAATTCGGCTAAGTGACAGCAAGGCAGGCGATCACACAGCAAGGCATAAGCATGCCCTCTATGTCTTGGCGTACGATCGCTCTGTGTATGCAGATGCCCACCAGCCTGTCTTAAGACGCCCACTTGCGCACGTCATCTCCAAGAAGTGTATGTGACCATTGGTACCATTGGAAGCAAACGCAGCACTTGTGGTTGAACATACCCTACCACAAGCACTGCGAGCACTTCAGTGTACTATCCAGCCAGGTGACGTGTACTATGATGCTGCGTCTTCACAAAGGGGGAATGTGTTGGGTGAAATAAAAGAGGGACAGTGATAGCGAGTAGAATCTGTTGCCAGGAACTATATGTCCTAGACACAGAATAGTTGTTCGATGATGGCCTTTGAAACAAATGAGCCTATGGAACTGTGGCACAGGCGCCCATGCCACCTGGGGTATGATAACATCCAGAAACTGGAAAAAGAATCACAGCAAAAGTTTAACTGAATATGCCTACAGCTGGAAGCATATCTGGATTAGAGATTGCCAGTTTGTATACCCAATCTCAGAACAGGAGTTCTGTGAGAAGAAATAAAAGAAGACTCCCTAAGAGATATCGTAATGAGTTTGCAGGTATCATTTTATGGGAACCGCTAAGTGTCCAAGGAAAAATTTCAATGACTGGCCTTTCTACCATTGAGGACACTTATGACAATGAGGCTTGTCTTCAAATCTGGTACAAATAACATGTTGTGAATGTTAATGACTATGGTTTCACCTTTTATTTTCAGACAAACTATGATTGTCTTGACTTTTATTTTCAGACAAACTATGATTGTCTTGACTTTTGTGGCTGTAAGGACTTTGGACCTCATTCAGAGTCGGTCGAAGAGGCCGCATGGTCGTACGGAAAAAGGGGCCGTATATGCAAATGATTCCCTCGCAAGTTGCGTCCCTAAGTTCGGATCGGTAGTTGGCCGACCAAGGGGAAGAAGCGGTTGGAAGACAAAAAAATACGCCCCCTTCTTGTACACATTGCACGTAATCTCCAGGCATATAAGGATTAATCGAGACCATCGGGACCCATCGGAACTGGTCGTAGAGCTTAAGGTTGACCATACCCTCTCTTAAGCTCTACGATCATGTCAGTGTAAAAACCTCCCAAGTCACATGTGTCGTGACGCTACTTTGTTAATTATGCACTCCCATAATCCGTATGCACTGCCATAAAATGCCGTTCGCATAATGAGGCACGCCTGCGTTCGGATCTCCACTCCCCCGTTTTCAAGCACCTTCCCCTGTTACCACCCACAAACACCTCCATCTGTCACTCAAACTACCGACCTGGCTGTGTTCAAGGAGAGAGAAATTTCTGATCGTAGCGGCTAGTTTGCGCACGCGCATTGCGAACTTTACGCATGCGCAGTATAGCGAACATCGGTGGCGTACGACCATGCGGCCGCAACGACCGACTCTGAATGAGGTCCTTTGTCTCTAGTCTCTTGGACTGTTATTGGATCACATTTGCTTAGCAATTTAAACCATTCTTGATTGCAACTAAAATGCCTCTTGGTTCCCAAATCCATGGACCAGTAAACCTTCCTACAACTGTCTGGTACATTTAAAGCTGACTCATTTCTTTTGTCACGCAGTCAGAGATTTATGTCCCATGTGTGACATATGAAAAAGTTATATAGGTATTTTGGGTTTAATGTCCTTTGTGAGTAAACCAGAACTCTCAGCATTGGTCTGAACTTGTAGGCATTCTTGAAATTGTATCAGTTCAGCCCTGAAAGTCTCTGTTGATAGCTTAGTTTCACATTTAGTAGCTTAGTTGCACAGGATTGTAAAGCTACTAAGAAGTTGAATTCAGGTGTTACAGTAGATTATGCAGCATTGCCGTCACTACTTCAACCCTCAACATCATCCACCTGGATTCCTACAAATTTCAATTGCTGAGATACAGTATGGATAACATTCTGTCAATTTACTTATTCATGTTTCTGCATGCACTCAGTTTGGTACCATACAGTGAACAACTCAGGTTTATTCTCTCCATGAGACCCTTATCTTCATATGCTGCTTGCAGGGCTATTGTCATGTCATATGCTGACATTTTCCTGTGAATTATGTAATATATGTGCTGGTCTACAGCTAGGAAAATGGTACCCATGTCCATAATCACTGCAATGGGATTTGTATTGTCAACTGGATCACTTGTGATTTTACACAGCTTCTCCCGCTTCAGAGGCATCTCCATAGCAAACTTCCATGTAACATAGTTCTCTGTACCTCTCAGTTTGGATGCTTGCAGCTACCCTGTGCATTTTCCTGTTTGCACTGATCCAAATACAAGAACTCTATTTGGATTAGTTTCTTCACACTTAGGCCCAAAGCTTGTTGATATAGCCTATTGAGGTGGTACCTTACGGTGATCCCAACAGGGTGGCACAGCGGATATGACTGTTAGGCCACACAGAGCATCCTTAACCAGGTTGATGGTTTTATTGATAAACAGCTGTAACCGGATATGAAGGAACACAGTGTTAATAGAGGGGTTAATTGCAGTGACCAGAGGATAATGCATCAGTTGTCATAAACAGTGGTTAAAAGTGGGTATTAGGTGTCTCACCTTGAGGAGCTAAATGCTGTGCATCTGCACTGTCACTCTACACAGTTCATATGCCTGCTTCTGCACATGTGCAGTAGCACAACCAGGTCAGAAGTCACACCTCTCTAAAGACTCTAGGTCCTAGTGAACAGCATGTATGCCCAGAGTAGAGACAGCACACAGTGCTGCTTTCCCAACAAAGGTATGTTTTTTTGGGAGAACAGTGGAAATGAAATCTATTAAAGACAGTGCAAATGTCCCTTTACCCCATAATTTGTTCCATTGAAGCTTGAACATGCAGTGTTTTAAGTGAAAAGAAGAAAATGTAACCTTAATTAATGAGATACTCCTAAGTGATGGCAGATAGAACTTTAAAAATATAATTTTACTCTTTCTGCCATGTATTTTGCCATCTGGACATATTACTTTTATGGGGAATTTCTCAAAAGCTGAATGGGGATGAGCACATACAGTATGTATATGGTTAGTGGGTACATATTGTACATTAGCTGCATACTGTACCTCACAGAATTTACAAATGCAACCCCCACCCCTTATACACCCAGGCACCACCCTGATCTACCTAAACTGCACCCAATCTACCCTGAAATATCCTCTTTTTTCCCAGAATTCCTCTTTCACTGGCTTGGAATCATGACTGTCCCACTAAACTTGTGACCATTGGGAGGTATGTTAGGTGTATTTGCAAATGAATAAATGTGCTAAGAGTCACATTTCCTTATTTGTATTGGTAGCAGCAGCATAGTTTTGGTTTCAAAAAGTCAAATGTGTAGTGTAATTATTAATTATATAGGGAAAAATACACAGGTTTATAGAAATATTTTCATGGTCTCTATGCTATGCTTGCAGTATGCTGCACCATTATTTATATATAGCATACTGTACATAAAATTTGCACACAAACATGAACATTGGGCTTGATTCAGAGATGTATGCTAATGTCATCGCTGCTGGGAATTTATACATACCAGCTGGGCTACAAAACTGAAAGCCGCCAGATTTGTTTTCAGATGAATAAGAGAAGAACTGTGTGTGTGTGTGTTGGGGGGCATGAGGTCAATGAACAGGGTCAGCTCCAGCAGGAGCTGTGCCCTGTGCAGTCAGGGACACAGATGCCCCAAACTGAAAAGGGTGTGTGGCCTAATTACCATAGACCACAACCCTTAGATGATGCTATTTGGGGGCGTGCCCATATGGCATGCCTCCCACTTAACGTCAGGCTGGGGGCAAGCCCAGCACTACGTCAGTAGCTGTGCTGCCCCAAACTCTCTCCCTGCACTGAATGGATGTTGCGTCCCGCGGGTGGAACAGTGGAGCAGTGCCCGAAAAACGTCACTGTCTGGCTGAAATTGGGAATGACTGGGAGGGGTGCGCCCTCTATGGGGTGGCTCCCCTGTTCAACCGCACTGGTCGAACATGCCTCGAACCGGCCCTGTCAATGAAGGAGGGTTGTTTAGACCAGTCACATCAATAGTGGGAGAAGATGGAGGAGTAACTTACAATGAGAGAGTAGGCATAGGCATCCAGTAGATAACAAGGAAGGTGTCCAATGTGATTAAGATGGAAACAATGGGAAGCAATCGGGAAGCCGACTGTCTAAATACCGGCAGCCGGCTTCCCGACTGTCTTATCCCGGCATGGGTGAAATGCTGGGCGTCTAGATGTAGAGGCCCGCATTTCCCCGACGCTGGGAGACCGGCATCCGGCATCACGATCGTAGTGATGCCGGGCGCCGCGAGCGGACAGCCGCGCGAGGGAGGGTTAGGTTTAGGGCTCCTGGGGGGGACTTAGGGTTAGGCACCCCCCCGGGAGGGTTAGGGTTAGGCTAGGGGGAGGGAGGGTTAGGGTTAGGCACCCCCGGGGGGGATTTAGGGTTAGGCACCCCCCCGGGGGACTTAGGTTTAGGCAGCGGTGAAGGGGGTGGTTAGGGTTAGGCACTTAGAGGGGGGATTAGGGTTAGGCACTTGGGGGGGAAGTTAGGGTTAGTCACCTCTAAGGAGGATTAGGGTTAGGGGGGTTAGGTTAGTGTACACTTACCTATCCACGATCGTGATTTCCAGCGCTGTCGGGCTTCCGCTGCTTCTAACTCTGCTCCTGTCGGGCTGCCGCTGATGGGAATCGAACCGCCGGCCGCATATATCATACCCATTCCGAAACAATATTAACAAAATAAGGGGAAAGAAAAAACTCCCATATTTGGGCCTTACTGCTTACAGGGATGAAAAGTGAGGACAAGGATTCCTGCAGGAGAAAGGGTAACTCTTTGTGGGCAAACATGGGGCTGCAAATGAGTGCCACTTATCATAGACAGTAACTAAAATGTATTTTATGTGTTCTTGGGGGAGGGTGGTAATGTTTGCTGAAATTTGGGGGTGAATAGCACAAGAGGAAAATCCATGTCTCCCACTGGATCAGAATTTCAGCATAGACTCCGTGGAGGCTATGTAGCATGTCACAAAATGGAGCAATTAAAGAACATATTCACCATACATGACAGTTCCCCTGTGTTTCCATTTCTACCAGCATTTGGAATTGACAAATTAGAAACATCTTACTACAGATGTATCCTCTTACATTATTGCTGCAGTAGCGCCATAGAGCCCCTCTCGGCACGCCAGGTCCCGTGCAATTCTGCCTGTGCCAAATGTCTTTTTTGACCTAACATGCATCTTAGTCACAATGTGATGCAAGTAAGATGCACCACAGGACTGCACTAATTAATTTGATATGTGACACTTGTATATCTGTGTCCTACTAAGGGCCTGATTCAGCAAGGAAAGCAGTTGCTAATAAGCACGCAATCGGTCCATTAATTTGCACTGCACATGTGTAGTGCATGTGCGCGAACCAGGCTCTGCGAATGGGACAGCGATCGCAGAGGCTAGGCAGACCTATGGCGGAGTGATTGACAGGAAGTGCTGTTTGTGGGTGGTGACGGGGGGTGGTTGGGAGAATGCCAGTGCATCACAACGCTGTTGTAGGGGTGAGCATAAATTAGCCACTGCAATACCAGACGCCTGAGGCCTCATAGCCTGATGCCTGAGGTCTGACCTGCATTAACTGTGCGTATGGGTCCGATGTTACCGATTGTTTTGCTATGTTGGCCAAGTATATGGATGTCAGGCTGCGATCGCAATGTGAATGCAAACATTTACATATCACTGCGTTTCGTGCGTATAAGCAGATTAGCGATCCATGCCGAATCAGACCATAAGTCTAAATATGTAGCATTATTGCACTAATGCAGGGATCCTCAGTCTGCATCCATCAATTGTCTGGTTGTGATGAGCAGCTAATGGCTCAATCACCAGGGTGAATATCAAAGGAAAAATTCTCTTAAAAAATAGAAGAATTAAAAGTGTATGCTGACTCTTGGAAAGTTTTTATTTCCAGAATAGGGACATTAACACATTGCACCTAATTTACCAACTTAAATGCCAGCTCATTATTACATGGGCAGACAATAGCTGCAATGGAAACTATTAACAAAAGCTGAATGCCAAGAATAATGATTACTGTAAAGGATAAAAGTAATGAGGTTCAATTTTCTGCAATTTTTTCTGCTTTCGCAAAATATCTGTAATTAGTGCTCTGAATAATGATCTAGGACTTATTTATTTGAATAAAACATTTCTCGCTATTCAGTAGTATTTTTTATTATGAGAACACTCATGCCAATCCCAGAATAAACAATTTATTGTTACTTGTCTTTATCCTTTACAGTGTAAAATGCTTTGGGAAGTCATTTCAATCTTATTCTTTTACAGTCTATCTAAATATAGCTCACAATAGAGGTTCTATAGAAAGGACATTTTTACCATAGTTCTTGCATACTTGTCCTAATATGAAGCCTCTACAGTGCCTATTAAGAGTATTTAATGATTCACAGCATTTAAGGTATCGCTATCTATAAGAGGCAGCTGCTTTATGGGCAAAACCAATATATGACAAACAATGCAACCTGTCAATTTTCCAGACATATGTGACTTTATTAACAAGTAAGAAAAAAATACTGTCACTAATAAAACTGATATAAAAACATGTTTTTATTATAATCTAATTGGAAAGTGAAACGGAATATGCAGGCACTATGTAAGTAAATGTCTACTTTTAAATTCTCCTTTCTGGAAAAGAAGGGAGAGGAGACACTTTATGGGGCAAAATTACGGGTCCTTGGGAAAGGGGTGTTGCTAAAACATCACGATTCACCTTATTTCACCCTTCACCCTCTCTACGGACCTGCGTTTCCCGGTATTATCTTCCCAACCTGCCCACTTTACTAGGATGTAATTGGGATGTGAGAGATCCACCCTCTCTTCCAGCGAGACAGGGAACTACCCAAAAAACCCACTGTCTCTCGCACTTTCTGGGGGAGTAGGTAAGTATGAAATAAATGATAATAATTAAATGTTAATAATAATCTAAATGCAGCAAGGGTGCATTCCTTTGCTGCCTTTGGCTTAAGACTACAAAGTTGTTTGTGCAGAATTGTATTGCCAGTCATTTGTGATGTCACTCCCAGTTTCTGGACCCAGAAGAGCTGAACAATGGCCATGTACAGTAGAGGATTGCCCAACTGTATATCACTAATGCTGTCCAGATGTACATGTTTTTAATAATTCTAATAATGAAGTAGTTGTCTTTTTTCAGTAAATATCAGGACAATTTTAGACATTGTACTACATGCTATACTCTACATAAAGATATTATAATGCACACTAGGGCCCTCATTCAGACCCGGTCGCAAGCACTGAGCACTCGCAACCGGGTCGATGTTAAGGCCCTGCGCATGAGCAGTGGCCACACTGTGCGTGCGCAAGCCCCGGAGCGACAGAGAAATTCTCTCGCTCCGGAGCTCACTACAAAATGGGCGGCTTTCGATGTTTTGTAACCTGGTCAAGTGCTAAAGCTGTGGGTGGTAACTTGTAGATAACTTGCTCCAACTTGTAGATCATGACCAACTTTATTTCAGTATTAACATAGTTGCTACAGAGTGTAACACTGTTTACTTATAGCTGGATGATTTTATATTGTATTATTTGTAACAGAAAAAACTGACATGTCGAATGTTTAACAGACTTATTAATGCTCATATTTTATTAAATGTTTAAAGTTAAACACATTTCTGTGGGACTATATTTGTGTTTTTGGGTGCGCAGCCAATATTTTTTATAACACTTACTTCGAAGATTTGGCACTTTCTTTTCAATTGGCAGCTGCACTCAATTAATATGTTACCCTAGTAGCGCTGAAGGACAACATTTATACATATTATTCTACAGATCATAACCAACTTGCCTACAAGCAACCTGTATTTAGCCTTTGATTGCTTCAGAGGCCTTCCAGCATTTCTAGTGATGCGGTGCGCGGGTGACGTCATGACGTTACTCACGATGTGAGGAGCCTGTGCACCTGCTAGATCCAGTTTGATCCAATTGGCAGCAGCAGGAGTGACAGCATGACAATGGTAGTCCTGACAGCGGGGAGCAGTGAAGCAGCCTGCCCAGCGTGAAGTCATGTATGTACTGCACAGGGGTATGGGGGCTGTTCTGTACTGGGAGCAAGAGGTGGTGAACCTACACAGGGGGGTGGGATTCAACACAGAGGGGGGAGGTATTGCAGAGGGAGAGGGGGTATTTCTGCATTGGGAGGGGGAAGTGGGGAATCTGCAGAGGGGGCGGGAGAGGGGGCAGTTCTGCATTGGGAGGGGGAAGTGGGGAATCTGCACGGGGGGTATTCAGCACAGAGGGGGTATGGACAGGAAGAGGGGTCATTGGGAGGAGGATGTAGGGATACTTTACAGGTGGGGTGGGATTCAGCACAGAGGGGGTATTATACAGGGGGTAGGGGGCTGTTCTGCACTGGGAGGTGGATGTGGTGAATCTGCACAGGGGGGGGATTCAGCACAGAAAGGGGGTATTGCACAGGGGGAGTGGGCAGTTCTGCACTGGGAGAAAGATATGGGAAATCTGTACATGGGGTGACATTTAGCACAGAGGGGGTATTGTACAGGGGACTGTTCTGCACTGGGAGAAAGATGTGGGAAATTTGCATATGGGGTGGCATTTAGCACAGAGGGGGTATTGCACATGGGGCTGTTCTGCACTGGGAGGGGGTATTCTGCACACAGGGTTTCTGCTTTATGAACATATAAAGTTAAGGGTAGGCAGCACTTCACAGGTGAGATAGGGGGGATGGGAAAAGGTGGCAGCCCAGGGATGATGTTGTCAGGTAATATTGAACTAGTGTGCAGATGATGTGCAGTAATTATGTGAATAAAGACTATTGGAATACATATAGGATGAACTGATGTTTATTTGCAGGGCAAAATATGAGACACAGTGCTCGTTAAGTACTGCGGGTTTCCTCTATCCTCAGAGTCGTGTGGTGATCCTGGTGTTTTTCAAGGGGAATTTTCATACCCTGTATGTATAAGGTTGAAAGAGTCAATGTGAAGATAGTCAGTGGGCTTGCAGCTGACTCAGTGAGGTAATAGTCCAGTGCTATAATCACTGCACATCATCTGCACACTAGTTCAATATTACCTGACAACGTCACCCCTTCCCCTGACTGCCGCCTTTTCCTATCCCCCCCTATCTCAACTGTGCAGCGCTGCTTACCTTTACCTTTATATATCCTACTGAACTCAGTATGAGTGCTGTACATATTGCCAAGAAGCCAAAAATGTACTACTTTCACACTGAGTGGGAGACTGACTTTTTTTCCAAAATGTCCAATTCAAAAATGTGTATGTCTGATCTGCCATTGAAAAGTTGCTATTGCAAAGAGAGGAAATCTGGAACGTCATTTTAAAACTATGCACAATATGTTTGATAGGTGAAAAGTGAAATTGCGGAAGAAGAAATTACAGCAAATGAAATTGCACCATAATACCCAGCAAGCAGTCTTTACAAAGCCAGTTGCGTCACAAGGGGTGTTCAGAGTGTACGGGCCACACCCAGGTGTCACCTGCCAAAGGGTGACACCAAAGTGCCGACTCCTCAGTGGCAGGAGCAGGGTGTTCACTGTAGCATTATGTGCAGCACTTCGCTCCTGACACAGTGAGGCAGCCGGCACAGCACACAGGCTGGTCCCCAGGCATGGGCATAACTACCATCAGTGCAAGGGGTGTAGCTGCTATGGGGCACAGAGATGAGGGGGCCCATCTTCATTGTCAAAGTTACATGTGTTATTTATATTTTTCATCATTGGGTGGTACATAGGCACCCTTAAAAACTTTTGCACTGGGTTCTTCACATATCCGGATCCCTGGAGTAACCAAAAGGGGGGTTCGGGATGCGAGACCATTCATCCTACTCGCAAAGCCATGCCCTCTACAAGCGAGGCTGCACCTTCTTTTACCAGCGTGCGGCTTAGCCGCCGGCACTACTATCCTCTCTGGGGCCCACACCGGGTGTCACAAGGGTGAGTGATGCCACTGTACTAAGCCCAATGCTAAATCAAAGGCAGCTACTAATGTATCATTCCGGGGGATCCACATACTGGCAAAACACAAAATAAGTTTTCAAGATTGGGAAATGGTCAAAGAGGCTTTCTTGGAGGCAGCAGATGTCTTATTTCAAGATTTTAAAAACAAATCTGATATTATATCTTCTGGTTATTCAGCTATCCAGAAACTCTGTGATATAGCACTGTGGAGTCATGGCTGACAATTTGTTGGAGCAGCTATAAAGAGACCAAAAAGAATGCATCTTCTTTTCTCTGCAATTTGATGAGTCAACAGACCTGACAAACACATCACTATTTCTCTAGAATGGTATTTGAAGATATGTTGGCTAAAGAGGAGATGCTCAAAATCCGTCACTAAAAGGTAAAACTAGAGGGGAAGATGTTTTCCAGATATTCAAGAATGATATAAAAGACACACAGCTACTAATTTACAAACTTGTTTCTATAACCACTGATGGAGCACCTGCTATGATCGGCCAGACCAATTGGTTCAATGTCCTGTGCAAACGTGATGATACATTTCCTGACTTTCTGAATTATCACTGCATAGTTCATCAGTAGGCTTTGTGTGGTAAAATGCTAAATATGACAGATGCCATGGATACTGCACTTAAAATTGTCAATTCAATTTGTGTAAGAAGTCTCCAAAGGCATCTCTTCCGGTCACAACTAGAAGAAAATGAAACAGAACACACTGACCTTTTACTGCACACTGATGGCCGATGGCTAAGTAGAGGTGCATTTCTGCAAAGATTTAGGGATCTATTGCCTGAAATTAAGTGGTTTCTAGTATCAAGAAATGTGGAATACAAGCAGTTAGAAGATGAAGTGTGGCTGCTAGATTTAGCTTTTTAACTGACATCACAGCCCTGTTGAATGGCCTGATTCAGAGGCGCTCGCAAAAAATGAGCGCTCGCTCTGAATCAGGGCGGTCGCTGTTTTTTTTAGTTGCGGCCTCCTGGCTGCTCACACAGCTGTGGGTGACCACCCACAGCTATTGTGAGTGGCCAGGATTATGGTCGCGATAGTCAAGACCATCGTGACCATCAGGCTTGCGACAAGATCCTTATGGTAGTGTCTCATCTGCCGCAAGCCCCAGAGAGCTTCTGGCTCTAATAGAGCTGGAAGCTCTCTCACTGTCATCACTGGTGATGTCAGTGGGGCCGCCCACAAACGGCTCCATTTGTGAAGCCACCCCCCCGGCCACGCCAACAAAACGGGGCGAGCTGTTGATCAACATCGACAGCCGCCCCTTTTTTAGTGAGCCATGGAGCGAGTGATTTTTGTGCTCGCTCCAGGACTCAAGCACGCCGCGCGTGTGCGCACTGGGCCACCGTCGACACACTTGCGAGCGCTATGCGCTTGCGAGCGGGTCTGAATCAGGCCCTGAATGTACAGTTATGAGGAAAAGAAAAAAATGTTGTTGAAATGATTGGGTCTATTGACTTTTTTAAACAGAAATTCAAATTACTGTGTGTGCATCTCCAGCAGTACAACATGCATTTCTTCAAAGAGCTGATGTCTGAGCTAGATTATCCAAAAAAATGTACATTTCCAGATATATGGAACAGATGCAAAACATCCAATCAAACTTTGACAGTAGTTTCCAGGACTTTTTCTTGAATTACATTTTTGTCAGTTCCCTTTGGTGTGGACACTGATAATGATGATATTGCATTGCATTACAAATGGCATCTCTTTTTCACATGGACACCTCTTCAGTTGCAGATGAGATAATGACTTTGCAAAATGATATCTTCATTAAAGCCAGGCCCTCTGAAGGAAACTTTTGCAACCTTCTGGGTGGGGGGGAAATATCCAAACATAAGAAAAGCTGCCATGTACTTAACAGCACATTTTGGTTCCACATATCTTTGTGAGTCTGCATTTTCACACATGAAAATCATTGCATCAAAATACCGTTCATCTCTAAACGTTGACCACCTTGATGCCTGCTTATGATTAGGAATGAGTTCCTACTACTCTGAGTATTGAAAGCTTGCTAACGCCATGCAGTGCAAGTCAACTCGTACATAAATTTGGCATGAAGTTTCAACACCTTGATTCTGGTAGTTCACCGGTAAGTAAGTGAACAAAAAGTAGATTTCAGGTCACAGAAGTCTGGCCACCCCTGGCCCAGGCCATTTATCAGTGCAAGCTCACAGCTGCCACCTGAGAAATCTTGTAGTGTATAACAGCAGATATTGTATATTAAAGAACAAATGTTCAGTAATTGCAAGTTGTTCCACCATTGCAGAATATTTAAGCACGTATTCTCTGCTCATGCTGTGTTCTAGTGGATTCTCAATATATTTTGCTAAGCACTGGTTGTGTGGTTGTGGTTATATATAGCTCCGCTGTACTGCAAACTAATTGGCATATGATGAAAATTTTTTGCCATGTTCAGTCAGACTGTTTTGTGGTGGCTTTGCAACCAACCAATTAGAACCATTATCCAGCCAAATAGAACTGATTTTCAAAGCACTAAAGATAGAGATATGCGGTTTTGTATTCCTGAAAAATGAAAACACCCAAACTTCGGGGTTTCAAGTATAACGGAGTCCCAGCTCGGGTCTGCTGTAAGCTCTGAACTCGGATTTAAAAAACAAATTTTGGATTTTGGATTGCATGTAAACAGGTCCAAATTACATTGTTTTAGAAGTTTATAATAAATTTTAAAGAAATCCAACACTGAATCCGAACCAAAATACTTGAGGTTGGTTTTGACAAAACCAAAGCACCCTCGTCCGCGCACATATCTTGTTTTAGACCATGTAAAGAATAGAATAGAATAGAGACCCAGGATATATCAAGTGCCTAAACATAACCCTCCCCCCCTAGTGCCTAACCCTAAGTCTCCCCCCCTAGTGCCTAACCCTAAGTCTCACTCGAGTACCTAACCCTCATCTCCCCATAACCCCACTACTTATCATCGGGATACCGGCAGTCAGGACGCCAGCGCCGAGATTCTGACAGGTGTCAGGACATCTGCGCTGGCATTCTGAGCACCACCATTCCGACAGCCGGGAATAAAACTACATCTCATCTGTTTCCAGAATATCGATTGAATTGTGCTTTCTATTGCAAATGGAGTACTGTAGCACAAGTAAATTAATATGAACAGAATAGCTTATAATCTAGCTGTCTGTTGTATAATGTCAATTGAATTTAGTTTCTATGTAAGCACCATTAAATTAATATGAATAGATTCTAATCCTCAGTCAGGGGGATTTCCAGTTGCCCCTAGGAGAACTGGAAAACATGCACTGTTAGGAGTGCACTGCTATAGACCATCAATAGGTTTAATTAATAATACTGTATAATATGGTCTTCTTATGCACTATCCAGTGCATAAGGAGACCAGTATGTACATATATGTTCAGGGCAGTGCTAGGTTCTTTTGCTGCTCCCCCAGACTCCTGGACTTGCTCCCAATGCTCTGGAATGGTGCCCACATCTAAAATAAAAACATTCAGCTTAGGCAGGATGGCCTTACTGCCACATTTAATGGCTTACTGTGATCATAATGCATATTAAAGCTGGATAAGTGTTAATTATGCCCTCTTCATGGACTGGCCACACTCTCTCTAAAATCAAGCATTTCAAAACCCCCCTCTAGAAATTCTGCATTTGCCACTGTCAGTGGTTTCAATAGATTCCAACGCTATATATATATATATATATATATAAATTTTTTTTGTTAAACCTGCATAAACAAAATATTATATAGTCTTGGTCCCGTTAAACCCCCCCCCAAAAAAACAGTTTCTCCTATTCAAATAAGAATATCTATTTCTCCCCCTTAGAATTACTTTTAAACAAAACTTCTGGTAAACGGATATGTTCACATACATCTATCCTCCATGCGCTACACGTCACGTTACACATAAACCCGTGAGCGCCGTGCAACTCAGTACCACCGTGTGTCTTTTTGTGTGTCTTTCCCTTAAAATGCTTCTTATCCGCAATGTGAATAGGACACACAAGCATCTTATGCTGACACTGTAATGTCATATTTCGCATGCAGATACCGCCGCAGTAGCACGCAGAATATAAGCATGCCGCCTATCATTTTAATCAGCATAAGCTGCTTCTAATCGCACCATGCCGTGGTGTTACTTAGTAGCACCGAGTGTCATTTCATGCACCTTTTTCCCCTAAAAATGTGTCTTATTCACAAAGCGATGCGAATAGGATGTGCAAGCAGCTTATGCTGATGTGCTGTATATAATGTAATGATACATTACATCATCCAACAAACTCCTTGAGTATCTGTAAAACGTCACACATACCCTAATCTTTTTTTTTTTTAAATACCGTTAAATTACTTTTAGGAAAAATGAATAAATAAGGTAACGTGATAACTTTTTTAAGATGACATTATTCCTGTCTCCTGTTTATTTGCTCATGACATGGTGCTTTATTACTTGAATCTACAATAATTTTATACTTCTATGATGTATCAGTGCAGAGATAATGGGCCTGATTCAGAATGTACATGCAGTTGCCAATGCAGCTGCATCTCTTTGCAGAACCGTGGCAGTGCTAATATGCAAATTGCTAGTTTCAGCCTTCCCCTTGTATATTAGTATGTGTCAGAATGTGCAAGCCCGGAGTTACCTGCTTTCAGTGCACACTGCACTCTGCAATACCACCGGTGGTTCTGCACAAGCCAACATCATTGCAGCATCAACACTTGCATCAGCCCTATGGCAGTGTCTCTGAATATGGCATTTGTGGTTGTGACACTGAATATGAGAACAGCTTTCACGGAGACACCCACAACACTCATAATGTGTCACAGAATCAGATTTTTTTGTGTTCTCCTTAGGCCACATCCTAGCCACCATCTAGTAAGACCCATGGTTTTCCCTTGCCAGTTCTGATACCAGCGGTCCTGTGCGCAACAGCGCATTTGTGCCTATACTCAAGGTAACGCATGTGCTGTAGTGGTTTTATAATATTTTGCGCATCCACATTAGAAAATAATTACTCAACTAGGTAACCATTGGCATTGCCTGCACTTAATGTGCACATCTCAATCAGGCCAAATATGTTTGAAGTATTGCTGATTCAAATGATCCACAGTCAAAACTTTGTGACTTTTATTTACACGTACACAGATGTAACCTAACTGT
This sequence comes from Taudactylus pleione, assembly GCA_031769625.1. Taxonomy (NCBI): domain Eukaryota; kingdom Metazoa; phylum Chordata; class Amphibia; order Anura; family Myobatrachidae; genus Taudactylus; species Taudactylus pleione. The sequence goes on along the minus strand of JAUIMM010000148.1, from coordinate 5,269,445 downwards.
AAACATCCTCAGAGGAAGGCGAGTTAGTGGGGAGAAGTGCTTCAGCTTTATTATAATATTAGACATTCACAGTAGCGATCAATTCTTTTGGGAGTAAATCTTGCATTGCAGAACTGTTCCAGAATTTTTGAAACTTCACTGCAAACAGTTATAATCATTAAATAAAACATTCTGTTAATTCTCCTCTTTATTTTATAAGAAACTACAGAGTGTCCAAGAATATTTTTGTATTTTATTTTGAATTATTGTTTTTGGATACAGTATCCTTTATGCATTGCATGTTTTTTATATTACACTCCATTTAATACAGTTCTCTGTCTGGGATTCTTATCAAATTCATTGACCTGTGAATTTATCTAATCAGTGCTACATACTTGTACTACAGGTTATTATTTGGTAAAGTTAACTGACTTAGGAGTATATTTATCACAATCCGCATTTTTAATACGCATATGAAAATTATTTTTTGGGCTAAATTCTTAAAGTGAAAAGTAATATTTTTATGTGAATGTATTAAAAAAAATCCTCTTGCATAAGCTATCACTCTGCTTCCTGGTTCGGGTCCCTGGCAGTCAATGTGCATGTGCCGCTGTCTGCCAGCGCATGCGTCACTGTGGGCAACTCTGGCTCCCTCCCAAGAAAATTTAGCAATTTAGTAGACCATAGGCTAGTCTAGGGTAACGCCATCTGGGGATGGCGTTACCTATCAGGACCAAGGGAAATCTGGTAAATATGGCAGCACAGTAGCCCTCTAGACACGTGGCCCCTAGGGCTGCATTTGCAGAGAAATCTGTTTCAATCACTCCATAGTACATCTGGGAGATTCTTAATGGTTAGCGTTACTGACTTACTGCACTGAGGGCATGGGTTCGATTCCCACTATGGCCCTAACTGTGTGGAGTTTGTATATTCTCCCTGGGTTTCCTTTGGATACTTCGGTTTCCTCCCACACTCCTAAAATATACTGGTAGGTTAATTGGCTCCCTACAAAATTGACCAAAGTGTATATGTTTATGAGCATGTGGTAGGGAATATAGATGGTAAGCTCCACTGAGGCAAAGACTTATGTGAATGGCCAAATATTCTCTGTAAAGCGCTGCGGAATATGTGTGCGCTATATAAATAACTGGTAATAAATAAATAAATAAATATTCACCGAAAACAGCCAAAAATGGCTGTTTTCGGGGAATATGTGCAAATATTTAATGATAAATAGGCCCCATAAAGTATAATGGCAGCTAAGTAACAGGGAGAAATGAATAAGACTCTAAGGGGTCAATTCAATTAGTTGCGAGGTGTGAGTTGCTATTTTCACTTCGAATTCGCTTAGCGAATTCGTTTTACAATCCAATTAGCTACTCGCACTGAATCAATCAGACTGAGGGCCTGATTCAGAGCCGGACGCTATTTGCACTCGCTCGTTCAGAAAAAGGGGCCGGATATTTAAATAGAGCACTCGCTCTTTGCGGTCTGTTGACGCCTCTATGTCTGAGCGAAAGAATGAAATATGCGCTTGCTATTTTGTAAAAACGCCCCCTGGCCGTTCGCATCATACGTCATCTCCGCTATTTATTAGATTAATCGAGTACATCGAAAGGCGTCTGAACTGCTCGCAGTGCTTGTGGTTGGATTTTCCTACCGCAATCATGCGAACAGTTCAGGCTAAGAGACAACCAAGTGACGTGGCCGATGACGCTGCTTTGTTAATTATGCACACCCTTAAAACGCCCATTTTGACCGTTTGGCACGCCTGCGTTCGGATCTCCACTCCCCGTTTTCAAGCACCTTCCCCTGTTACCACCCACAAACGCCTCATCCTGTCACTCAAATTAGCAGGCACTCGCTATTTTGCGAACACACGATTTCCGACCGCAATGACTGGATGGCGCATGCGCATTACGACCCATACGCATGCGCAGATGTGCGAACATCGCTCGTAGTGAACGAGCGGCCGCTTACGAGCGGCTTTGAATCAGGCCCTGAGTTTGCAAGTTTCCACTCCTCCCTGAGGGTGAGAGATGGAAAGGAAAATCTTTATTTTAAGGTTAAAATGTTGGGAAACTGTGCAGAAGCCCTTGGACACCCCCTAATGACTAATTAGGCATTTGGAAGTTTCCAATTAGCTTATTTAGTCCAATAATTACATGTCATTTTTTGGGGTAAAAAATAATGTCCTCTAATTACCCTAAAATCAACTTTTTCACTAATTTAGGCACCATAATAATTTTTTAGTTGAAAAATAATGTTTTTTATTTTATATATATATTTTTCAAGGTGCCTCAAAGTACCCCAAAATCACCCTTTTTCCTATTTTTTTTTTGCATTTTTTGTTTAATTTGTTTGAAAATAAATTAAATAAGTTTGTTTTTTATAATTCTCTTTCATTTAACCCCCCACAAATCAGTCATTTGACACCATTTCAAAACCCACAGTACCTTCCTTATGTCCACAAACAGCCTTCTATATGGTCCTGCTAATGAAATTTTCCATTTTGGGGTGTCCAGGATGGTCTCTCCACATTTTCATGCATTTCCCGCAAATCTCATTTGACAGTCAATTCGCATTCTTCCACAGCAGATAGTGCAAATAGGCATTTTTAATTGGATTGGAGAATTCTTGGGAGCGCGCTTTGCTGCGAAGTGAACAAGTTTCAAGAAACAAACTCACTACTCGCCATTCGTACCTAATTGGATTGAGCCTATGGGTGAGTCCTTAACCACTTACCTGGTACGGTCACATGGGAGACAACTGCAGCCATCTGGGCCGTGCTCCCTGCATCTGTCAGCTGTAAAAGAGGAAATGTGTAGAATGGATTTCCTTCTGCTACTGCAGTTCCCTGAGACCACCAACATCACTCTCAAAATGCTGTACTCTTGAATCAAAAGGGCTAACTGTTTGATCGCTATGCATGCAGAGCTCAGCTGCAGCACAGAATTGCGGTGATCAGTCACCCCTGAACCACACTTTGCTACACTCTGCAGGATGGCATGGGGAAGGGGGGGGGGTGTAGGTAATGTCACAGGGGGGATGGTATTGCCCAAATTTCTTATAATTGGGGGTTTTACACATATATATATATATATATATATAACAATGGTGATCCGGCACTCAGATAGACCAAATGGTAACTTTCCCGGGTTCTCCTCCAGAGAATAACTCATGTACAGCAAGAAAGGTGGATGGATATTGTCTTGATAAAAAAGACTAAGGCTCTGAAACGTTGACCTCAATTATCTACAGTCTGCTGTGATTTTTGTACTGATAGCCCCGGAGTTCCGTCCACATTTCTTGATATATATATATTGTGACAGGGTCAGCATAATTCCACATGAAGTGAATGTGGAATATCCAGATCTCCCAGGTTTGGCAGAGCAAAGGCATTATAATTGTGTAAATGTCCAGTTAAGGTGTTGCCTCAATCAGTGCCTTGAAAGGCAGCTGATTACAGACACCTGTGAGAAGCTGATTTAAAAACTACAGACACTGGGGAAACTGAGCCTGATGGTGAACTAGACGCCCAGCTTATAGGCCTGGGTTTGACTAGTGTTAGGGTTCCTGTACCTGCGAGTCCACTGATGAAATATTTCAGTTTTGGAAGACTTTGTATGACATCTTGCTTGTGAAACTGCCATATCCTGTGTACATGCATGTGGTGAGCAATAAAAGCTACTGATGGATTTTACCTGGTCTATGTGATTCTTGTCACATTTGTCGCCCAAACAGGGACCCTTGCTGGATATTGCTATGCAGAAAGAGTCCAGATACAGTGACCGGATCCACCCACAGTGGCAGAGAGATGCTTTGCAGGATGCTACCCACTGCACAGCGGCTTGGGGAGTAAGTCCCTTTACTAGCAGCTGGATGGGTGTGTGGCAGGCCAGCCATAAAATGGCAGTTGTTCATAGTGATATGTCTGTGTATGTGCAAATTGTGCACAATATAAAAACTGCTTAATTTCTGTGTATGGGTGAATGGCCAGGGAATGTGGTGCAGTTTTAAGAGAAGCCAGCTGATATAGTTTGTTGGGAATCTGGCTTCCAAAAGAGAATTTATAAAGTCTCTTAAGTTTGTCCATAAAGGGATAAAGCAGTGTAATATGGAGGAGTTTTGTTTTTACATGCAGAGTTACCCGAAATAAGGAAAGGAGGACATGAGCGAGAGGTGTTACAGAAGCTTACTCCATCTGATGATATTGGAGCTTTTCTGTGCACCTTTGAGTGTACTGCTGGATGTTTATAATGGCCTGAGGAGGAGTGGGCTGCCAGACTTGCTCCCTGTCTCACAGGGGAACCTCAGAAAGTATATGTTGATGTAAACATGACTAATGCAAACTCCTATCCACACTTAAATAGGGCCATATTAAGCAGAGTTGGAGTGACTGGACCTAGCAAAGCTCAGGAGTTTCAGGAATGGTGGTTAAACCTGCCGGAACTCCAAGATTCCAGCTGGCCAATTAAACTAGGCTGAGTAAGGTGTGGTTGCAGCTGGATAAGAACTCAGTGTATAGTAGAGGTGGTGGCTCCAGTTTCCTGTTTGTTCAGTCGAGTACCTGTGTCCAGTTTGAGAATAATCCACTGCCATTTGTTCCATCCAGGCGGCATGGTCTGCATTCCATCTGCTGTGTGCTGCTCAAGTCATCTAAGCAGCACAGTGTGTATCTCTGCCATCAGCCGCGTGTGTCATCCCAGCAGTTCAGAGTACACTTCCGTCCTGGGCACATTCCAGCGTCCGGTGGCTAGTGTTAACCCGGTGACATTGGTCGCATCTCAGAGTCTCAAGTGCACAATCCGGCGCACCGATGCCAGTGTTAAGCCGGCAACTTTGGTAGCATCTCAGTGTCCTAAGTGCGCAATCCGGCGCACCGATGCCAGTGTCAACTCGGTGACATTGGTAGCATCTCAGCGTCTTGTCCACGTTTTCATAAAGAGACTTACCAGCCCTCAAGGCTGCTTCAACAGCCCAAAGGCTGCATCTCGCCTTCGGCCCACAGGCCTCAACTAGTAAAAGCAAACCAGCCCTCAAGGCTGCTTCAATAGCCCACAGGCTGCGTCTCACCTTCGGCCCACAGGCCTTAACTAGTAAAAGCAACCCAGCCCTCAAGGCTGCTTCCACAGCCCAGAGGCTGCATCACTCCCTCAGCCCTCTGGCCACGACTAGTCATTGCAAATCAGCCCTCAAGGCTGACACTAGACTTGATCTTGCGTGATTAACCCTGAGTTCCTAACATTTTTCTTGTGAACATTGAATCAAAATCAGGTTGGCAACTTGTGGCAGCATGTGTTTTAAAATGGTGGTTTTCTGGCAAGTTTTACTCTGATACATATGGCGATTTGCAACTCACTATAAAATCACCAAAAAATACAGCATATTGTTAAATCAGAGGCAATTACATTACAGTCCCTTTTGGTCACCACTGACTCTAGCAACTTTCTTATAATAACCTGTCATTTACAGTAAGACCACAGTAAGCCTCTTAATTTCTTACAAAATCCTCTTTATATTAAAATCCATCCTCAGATCTGTTCAAGTTATATACTGTAAGCAAAATGAAATAATTACTAGCACCGTTTCTGCTGAGCTGGCCGCATATCCACTTTTTCTCATCTCCAAGAAGATTTGTTCCACAGTCTTTGCATAAGATATTCCTGATGAACACAATTGTTTTTACCTATGCAAAAGTCACCCAGGTATCCCAGAACCTGATGTAGGTGATACAGGTATTTCTTACTAAAGAGGCCTGGTTACAATTAATACATGTGATTACTAACTTCCAAGGGGGAGTAAGGCAAATGTAAGCCGTAACATCTGCCTATAGTGCCAATACAAAATTTTAAACCTAGAACGCCAGGAATGTATACACTGTACAGATACATCCTCGCTCATGCGATTTGCCGTGCATGTGTATGCCACAGTATGCCAGGCCATGGAAGCATTTGCACCATACAATCTTATGGACTGCGGGACCAAATAAGATGCAAGTACCCTTTCGCAGATGCGAGACTCGCGACATGCATGTCACGGCAAGTCACAGTGGCAGCAACCATGAAGCAGGACACATCTGTACCTCTCACCCAAAATATTTTGTTTCAAACATCTCAGCACCAAATCCTGCAGTATATACCTCACTATTGGAGGTGATTGTCCTCAATTATAAAACTCCACCACTGCCTCATTGTCTGTCATGAAAAAAACAGGTCTATTCTGTAACACTCCACTCCACAGCTCCAAAACTACCAAGACCAGAATCAGTTTCAGCATCAAGCTAGCAGTCACCAGTGTGCACACCATTTTCCTTCAAAATATGCCTCAGAACACTAAATAGCTATAGCTCAAAATGCCAAAGATGTTCTTCTGTCAACCTTATATAATTGTCATACTCCTCTTAGAAATATTACCATACTGTCACTACATCTTTTATCTTCCTCATCAGTCTCATAAAGTGATGGGAACAAACTATGCTAATTATTGCCTATCATTATACAACACTAATAACTTTCTGATCCAGTTTTGTACAGCGGGACCAACAGCAGGCTCCCTTCAGAGGTCCTGGTACTTCCAGATGACTTCTAAGATGGCTTGACTTTTGCAAGTTTGGTGCTAGCAAGCATGGGCTACAGTTATGACTTTCATAACAGAACATTTTTGCATGTTGTATGCTTACAAAGCATTTTCATATGTTCCATAAAAATGAAACCTCTGTAACACTGACATTCTCATTTTAATGCTTTTCTGAAAAGCCTTTCAGAGAAATAGAATATAGTTCCATGAAGGAAGCTTTTGAATGATTTTCTATGAAAATAGAGTTGACATTGAAAAAAAGCCATGTACAGCTCACAATTCCCTACTCTATTTAAAAAGAACTAGTGAACTTGTCAGCTCTGAAACTGGTTGTCTTTTGTTAAGTACATAATATTCATAGCCTGTAACAATAGTGAAAGATAGAAACCACACTTACAATGGCAATCAAATACATAGTAGCTCTCTGTCCCTTTTCTGAAACTCCTTCTCAATGCTAGTGTAGCTCTTCTTACCAAGTGCTGATGTAGAGCAGGAAGATAGCAGTGGCCATGGCCAGACTGCTGGCCAGGCTATGTATAATGCTAGCTGGAATAATTAGTCAGCTCAAATACCTGATTAGTACACAAATATGATGAAACACCGCACCTGTCCAGAAAGCAATGGAGAGGATTCTACTTATAAAGTTATAACTCTTTCACATTCCAGTTTCTCATCTCCATGCGTCGGTTCTTCCTATGCAGTGAACGGGACCCAGGTCGCATCGACCTGGGTTACCCGTTCCCACTGCACCACGAGCCAAGTTGAACACGCGTCAATGCTTGTTGTTACCAGGGTTGAAATGCCAGGTTGATATCCCCCAATGTGCACCATTTTCCAAGCAGCATTAATGGGACATGTGAAACCGTAAGGTTTTTTGTCTATGGAATTTCATAGCTTTTTTTAAAATGTATTAAGTATTAGGGTTTGGATGAGCAAACTGGGCCATCTGCAGGGGAGAAGGGCAATAAAATGGTAAATTAGCACAGGTGGAAGAGGGGACAGCACACATGAGGTGGTTTGGGAGGTGCAGAGCGTGAGACGGCTGTAGGCATGCAGGGTAGCGACAGCAGCGGTGGTGCAGAGCAGTGGCAGTGGTGCAGTGCAATGGGGGCATCAGTGGGTGACAGAGGGCTCACTGGTAGTGCATATGCACCTGAGAAAATCAAATCAATAAGTCACAGAAGCGCGAACGCAGCAGTGAGATCCATCTACACATCAATGTTAAAAATTGAATGTCTAAAAAAAAAGGTGCCCCCCCTCAAAACACAACCAGCACCAGGCTTTTAATAGCCAGTCCTGGTTGTGTTTAAATATAGGGGAAAAATTATGTAGGGGTCCACGATACTTAAGAACAACCAGCACCAGGCTAGTCAGAACCAGCCCTGGTTGAGAAAATATGGGGGACAAATGATGTAGGGGTATTCAGTGCAACCAGCACTGGGCTCTGAGCTGGCCCTAGTTATGGAAATATGGGAGAGAAGAATGCGTAGGGTCCCCCAGTATTTACAAGAACCAGCAGCGGACCCTTTCTAGGGGGGGGTGATGCCACAGCCAGGGGAGCCCTTTCACCTGGGCTCCAAGCCGAAGTATCACCCCAGGCCGCTAGTAAGCCCAGGCCAGGGATCCCTGGGGAGCTGGGGACCCCCCAAAAAAGGGGTCCCCTCTCCAGGGCACCCCAGGCTGATAGCCCAGGGCTATCCCCAGCATCCCTGGGTGGTGGGTGCAAGGTTGATTTTTGTAAAGTGTAAATATTGGCTTTTGCTGTGGAACTACAGTTCCCAGCAAGCCTTTCCCACATCCTGGTACTTGGAGAACCACAAGTATCAGCATGCGGGGCATTACGAGCCTTCTGGTACCTGTAGTTCCACAGAAAAAGCAATATTAAAAAAACACAGAACACACACACCATAGAAAAGTAAAATTTTATTAGCCAATCTATCCAATAGAGCACCATTAAATATGGAAAAAAAAGCATGCCCCACCCCCCAAGACCAACAGGGCTTTGAAGATCCAGTACTGGTTGTGCAAAATACAGGGGACAAATGATGTAGGGGTCCCCCCATATTAAGCACAACCAGCACCAGGCTTTTTAGAACCAGTGCTGGGTGCCAAAATACAGGGGACAATTGATGTAGGGGTCTCCAGTATTCAGGGCAACCAGCACAGGGCTCTTAGCTGACGCTGGTTCTGGAAATACAGGGGGTAAAATGCATACAGTCCCCCTGTATTTAACAGAACCACCACCAGACACTTTCTAGTGGGGCGGTGATGCCACTGCCAGGGGAGCCCTTTTGCCGGGCCCCCCAGCCACAGCATCACTCCTGATAGCTAGTCAGCCCAGGCTGGCAATCCCTGGGGAGCTGAGGACCCCCAATAAAGGGGTCCCCTCTCCAGGGCACCATAGGTCCAGGCTGATAGCCCAGGGTTATCCGCAGCACCCCTGAGCAGTGGGTGCTGGGTTGATTGTGTTGTGTGGTGCATACGTAAAGATAAATATTGCCTTTTTAAGTAGCACTACAGGTCCCAGCAGGCATCCCTGCATACTGGCACTTGGAGAAGCACAAGTACCAGCAGGTGGGGCACTAAGGGCCTGCTGGTATTCCTAGTACCCCTACAAAATAAATATTAAAATTAAACAAACAGACACCTTTTCTTAAAATATTTTATTTAGCAGCACCTTCACCTGGGGGGCAGCAGCCTTTAAGCTCTTTCATGGCTGCCGCTCCCCCAGGACTTCTATGGTGTCTTCACCTGGAGGGCGGTGGCCATTAAGCTCTGTTTTCCAGCCGCCGCCAATCCAGGGCTTTTGCGGTGTTTTCTGTCTTTGGCAGCTCTCCTCTGCAGCTCATTTGCTGAGAGGCAGAAGGCTCACCTTTCTCAGCCAATGTGTGTTCCGCAATGGGATTTCTGAACTGAAATGCTGGGTGGAGCTGTTGTTCGGATAGTAGTGTCCTTAGAGGACACTACTAATGTTCGTGGGTCCGGGTATTTTGCGTTTTTTTTTTTGCCAAGACCCTGGATTGCCTGAAGAGGACAGAGTCACGCATAGGAGGAGGTGAGTATGGAATGTTTATTACAGGTACTCCATAGGATTATCTACTAAAGAAGAGCACAGATTGGCTACAGTGATACAAGGTGAGTATGTGATATAGAGTGTGCATGTGTGAGTACTGTACATGTGTGTGTGCATGTATGTTTTAATAAAATTGTACTTTTCTACAACGTGTGTGTTCTGTGTTTTTTTAATATTGATTTTTCTGTGGTTCTCCAAGTACCAGCATGCGGGTAGGCTTGCTGGGAACCGTAGTTCCACAGCAAAAGACAATATTTTAACTTTACTTGCACAACACTACACAATCAACCTGGTACCCACCGCCCAGGGGTGCTGGGGATAGCCTTGGGCTATCATCCTGGGCCTGGGGTGCCCTGAAGAGGGGGACCCCTTTATTGTGGGGGTCCCCAGCTCCCCCAGCCTGTGCTGACTACTGGTCAGGGGTGATGCAGTGGCTGGGGGGCCCAGTGAAAGGGCTCCCCTGGCTGTGGCATCACCCTCTACTAGAAAGAGTCCGGTGCTGGTTCTGGTAAATACAGGGGGACCCTATGCATTTCCCCCCTGTATTTCCAGGCCAGCTCAGAGCCCAGTGCTGGTTGCACTGAATACGGGGGGACCCCTACATCATTTGTCCCCCATATTTTGGCAACCAGGAATGGTTCTGAAAGCTTGGTGCTGGTTGTGCTTAATACGGGGGACCCCTAAGTAATTTTCCCCTATATTTAGCACAACCAGTACTGGGTCTCCAATTCCCGTTTTTTTGGGGGGGCGGGGCCACGCCATTTTTTTCTATATGAGAATGACCATGAGGCCATTCTCCTTTTTTCTTTTGTGCATTAAGTCCATTTAAAAATTGTGGGGTGCGTCTATGTTTTTATCTGGCACAGGCTACCAAAATGTAGAGGTATGGGTCTGTTTAACGTGATATGTACCATAACTTTCTGGTGCCCTGGGGCAGGAAAAAACATTGGCGCACCCCTCAATTTTGAAAGGGATATAATGCACAAAGTACAAAGGAGAATGGCCTCATGGGGAAGGGTCAGGGAAGAGATATGGGAGGCCAGGAGATGCAGAAGATTAAATAAGTGGAAGCTATAAGAGAGAATGTTAATAAACAGAAATTTCACAGGCCCAAACAGCACCCCCTTACCTGTGGTGCCCTGTGCGATGGCACCGGCCGCACTACCCTAGCTACGGCCCTGACGGTAACAAACCGCAGTAAGTACATGAATAGCAGGGGCGTATTTACCACAAGAAATAAATTTGCCTAACTTCACTCTACATGATAACATTTAATACCAGTAAAAAAAATGGAGGGGTGTATTTTTATTTTTAGCCTCTATTTTATAATTTCTTTCATTTGTGTTCATAGCTCACTGACTTATTCTTTGAAAAATTTTCTTTGTACACCTTATAGGTTTTTCTAATTGTTTTTTATGCATTAGGCTAAGAGCAACATTTACAAATTTATTTGCATTTAATATCCTTGACCACTATAAAAATGTTTAATAATTGTTTGTCATTTCAGGTACACAAAAGAAGAAATGTCAAGGGAGAAGAGAGGCCGAGTACCCCTCTCGTCCTCATCCTCTGATCAGACTCCGGACACCGGTGACAAGTGGCAGGCGTCACAGGAAGATGGGTCAAGACAGAGGGAGAGTGGTATGGTGGGGACGACGACATCACAGGACCGTGGAGATCAGCCTTCGGAGGTAATTTTTTTTTTCACACATGTAGGGGTATTCAATGGGTATTCAATATGAAACGTAAACTTCGCTGTCGAAGTTTACGTTTCATATTGGACTTTTTTCTGGGATAAAGTATAGGGTGCGCGGCCGCTCTATCCCCGTATTCAATATGAAATCTACGGAAACGGGAAGGTGCGAAGTGGGATTTGTGTAAAAAAGAAAATACGTTTTCCTTGAAAAAATGGTAGGACCCCCCTAAAGTTGTAATATCATGGGGGATCACTATGGGTACCCTCGTTGTAGCCTGCAAATGAAAGTCAGGGATTTAAATAGGCGCAGCAGGTGTTTTTTTCCCCACATTGAAGAAGTGTTGCAGAAGAGCACTTAGGTTATTTTTTTCATTTTTTTAAGTGGTCCCATCAAATTTGGGCTACATGAAAAGGGGTACTAGCATATTTTTTTGTCCCTAAAGTAAGTTTTAAAAAATTCTGCATCTATGCACCTGGTGCAAATGGCCTATTCTACAATGCACCTGCTGCATACTTGCAGAATAGCCTTGAACCTATTTCCCTATTTTGAAACAGTTTTTTCCAATTTTGTTTTTTTTTACCCCAATGTTGAAATACATTTTTTGGGGTGTCCCTATTTTTTTTTTTGCCAAAGTTCTTTTTAAAATGTCATTTCCAGGGGTGCAGGCTATTTGTTTTAAGCCTGCACCCCGAAACCCCAAATCTGCACTTGTTTTTGCCACCTATTCAGTGGTGAAAAGATATCTCCGTTTTTTTTCAAAGATTTTTTTCGAACCTTTGAAAAGTCTTTGAAATTGAATACAGTGTAAAACTAAAACCTGCAATAATGATGGTGTTGGTTTTAAATATAGGGGGCAAAAAAGGCATTGGGTTCCCCCCTATATTAAAGATCAGCACCAGACCCAGACGTACCGCCGTGTAATGACACAGGCCAGAGACCCAATCACCAGGGGTCTAGGTGCAAAGCATGACACCCCAAGTTGGTCACAGCAAGCCGGTGATCTCAGGGGAATCGGGGACCCCCCAAAAAAGGGTAGCCCCTTTCCTGAGCACCACAGGTTTGTGGTATGTGGAAATCCACATACCAGCTATTAGTATGTGTCCCAACAGCTCCCCAATGGCCACTAACAACAGTGCATGGAGCGTGCATGTCTAGCCCCAATGACTGTAGTGCGCCCGCTGTGTGGCTGGTGCAAGTGACAGTTTACATGTCCGTTTTTTTTTTTATTACCTTTTTCTTTCAAAAAAGAACGGTATTGTTAGTTTGTAAGGATACTTTCCGACCTCTCAGTTTTCAGATGACGTAATTTTCCTGGTGTCACAATCTAAATGCATGTTTTGTTTTTTGTAAGAAAAAATTTCATTTGTAAATTTAAAAAAAAAATATACATCACCACAATTAAAATGTTGTATTTTTCATTTTAGCATCGGACAGAAGAGACAAGGAAGACAGGAGAAAAAACAGTGAAAAGAAAAATTTGCTTTAGTGAGGCGGAAAATAACACCCTCGTTGAATGAGTGCACCGTAACTACGTGAAGATCTTCGGTGACCGAGCACAACGAACCACTGAAAGGGAAAAGAAGGCAATCTGGGATGAGATTGCCTCCAGGGTTACAGCAACATCTGGCCGTACACGTGATGGAGCCGTTTGCAAGAAGAGGTAAACTTAAAGCATAAATTTTTGTAGCATTGGACAAAATGGAATGTACACACATCACTGGTCTTACTCTAATTCTAATGTATTATGTGTAATAAATTTGTTTCCAATGTAAAATGTTTTTTTTTACAGTATTAATTTTTGTATGATGCATGGAAAAACTTTTTGATGTTACATTTTTTGGTCTAAAATCTTTAACAAATTTTTTTTTATTTATAGGTACGGAGACTGCAAACGCCAAACAATGGAGAAGATGAAGATGAAGAAGCAGAGACAGCACCAGAGAGGAACCGGCAGTGGACCAGAACTCACCATTCATTGGCTGCCATGGGAGGAAGAGATCCGGAAACAAATGAATCCAATAATGGTTTCTGGTGTCGGAGGCTTAATAGATAGCCGTGACTGTGCTACTCCTCGTGTGGATGGTCTTTTTTTTTTTTTTTTAATGATTTTCAGTATACATTTATAATATTTACAAGATTATTTATTCTATACAAATATAGAGACAACACCTCAAAGAAGAAAACAGACACAGGAGCAGGAACCAAAGTTCAGAGGACAAGTGTGATTGCTCCAGATGTGCCCAGAGGGACCTCAGTTGAAAAAAGTAATGTTTTTTTATTTTTATTTTGTTTTCTCAAATGGAAATGTTTTGAGTTACACTGTAAATTTTTACACTAAACTACAGCTCGAAAACCATCAAAGGAGACTTATCGCACCACAGCAGACAAGACCGCCAGGATCAGACGTCCAGAAGAAGGAACAGACGTCAGCGTCATACAATCTGTGGAGCAAAGACCCCAAAGTGTAACAAGGATTCAGGGTAACATTTTAACATTATCAAAAAATAAGTTGATTGCTTACTAATAGTGTGTAGTTTGTTTAGCTTTTGAAATTAAATGATTTATTTTAGTTTGTATTATTTGTCTGCATTAGCGAATGTAAATTTAATAAATAAAATGTGTGATCTGCTCAAGGGTTAAGGTCTCCCTGGAGGATCCTCCAAAGTTAATCGTAAATCATATTATAAATACTGAATTGTGTTGAATGTTTATCTGTATTTTATTATATACCATTACAACGCCAAGTTTTGTTTAATTCTAGCCCTTGTTAAAATTAGAAGAGTCGACTATTGAAGAAATTAGAAGAGGACCTGGATTGGAAGAAACCCCTCAAGAATGTGAAGAACAAGAAGATTTGGGCATAGGTGTGCAAGACTCATCGGAAACCGTTAGGTAATAGGTTTTTTTGGTAAATTCTATGTAATTGTAAACAGTTGTAAATTTTATAACTAGTAGCTGACTGTTTTTTTTTTTTTTTTACTCATTGTGCATAATTGTAGTTTTAATCAATCTGCTAAATAATTTTGAAATAAAAATTAACTTTAAACTCTTTTCTATAGAAAACGTCGGACCATCAACAAGTGGAGGTCTAGCTTCAAATATTGGAGCTTACTTCAGACCGGATCTACTGGAATCACAGGATGAAGAGGATGTGGATGTGGAACAAATTATGCTTTTGAGACCTACAACAGTTGTTAAGTTCCAAACATATCTTCAAATGTAAATTTTAACATTTTTTTTTTTTTTTTTTAATATGGGTTTTAAAAATTCACCAGTGTAGTGTTTTTTTGGGGTTACAAATCAAGCACACAGTAGACCAAATGTCAGGCTCCTTGTTTGTTTTTTTTAAGCAAAAATTGTCAAAAAAAGTTACACAAGATGAATCTTATTGTCACCCGCTTGCGACCGCATAGCACTCACAAGCGGTTCCATAGATGGTCAGTGAGCATGTCTACCCTCCAGATTGTGTGTGGAAGCAGTTTAGCTAATGGTTTTAAAACTTTCACTGGGACTGACTGCAAGATGGGGGGCATGATTGCCTTTGAGTGTTCACCACCTGCTTTTAGGTCGTCTAGGGGTGTGCATGGTCTAACTGAGACTTTTCTTAAGGAAGTCCTGTTTGTTGGGTGTCCCTACTGACATCACCAGTGATGTCAGTAGTGAAGTTCCAGCTCTATTACAACAGGAAGTTCACTGGGTCTCGCGGTCGACAATTCCCTACCACAAGGGTTTTTTTATGCAAAACCCTTATGATAGTAATAATCGTGACTATGGACAAGCTGGTCGCTAATGTTTTGGCATGTAACCCACATGTACAGGCCTCATGGCCATAGGCAAATCAAATGGATCCACCTTCAGTTACAGTGACCATTTGCATATTGTATTTTTTTGAAAAAACAGGATAATTATGTTATGACATTTTTGATTTTTGTTGTAATGTTTTTTTTCTGAATTTTTCTAAGAGTTTTTCTATTTTATGTTTTATTCCTAGTACAACAATTTCAAGTAGTGGCCGAAGTTCAACAGCCCCTTCCACCCGCACAAATGGACAAGATTATTGAACTGGTTCAAGACATGGAAGATCGCCAAAACAGCTTCAGGGACGTCATAGACCGAAGACTGGAACAAATGGATGCAAGCATTCAAAGACTTTTGGAAGCATATCAAGAGGATCAAAGACAGCGAAGACAGGAACATCTGGAAACCCAGAAAATCAGCTGTCTGTCATGACCACCGCACTCAATAGGATGGCTGAAAACGCCGAATATCAAGCCACATCACAGAGAGACATCGCCACCAGCAACAGCCTCATCGCCAAGTCTCTTCAGCAATTAACACAGAAGATGATGATGTACCTTGGAACACACAGGACAACAACGTTTCATGGATCTCCACGAGCCTATGCCCATACAACGCCATGGCCATGGTATGGTCATGAGGCCCAGTAGTTTCATCCACCAGCATATATCTACCAATGGGTAGCACCGGCACGACCATCACAACCACGCCGTCCAGCAATGCCAGACCCACCAGGTGCAATTGTCAGAAGAGCAGAAGAGGAGGATGAAGGACCTTCATGAAGATATTACATTTCCTACCAAATATCAGGTCGTATGATCCTTTTTTTTTGAATGTGTAATTATTTTAATTAACATGTAACTTCCTTCCATACCCCCCCTCAAAAACAGGATAATTAATTGGAGTTTTGGGCGTTTCGAATACATACATGGGATTGTATGTGAAGTGGGTAAATGATGACAGCTCCCAAAATATTGACTTATTGTAAATATGGTCATATACTTGCTTTCTGACCCCACTTTTTTTTTTTTAATTAAATTTTTTATCCCAAGATTGCATGTTAATAATGATGCTTGATTGTGTATTTAATTTTGTGAACATATCATTTAAGTTTTTTCCTATTTTTTTTTTTCCCGGGAGCCATATTATGTGATCCGTCTTTCAAGTACGTTATTTGGCAAGAACTTCATGATTACAACCATTTAGAATAAATATATTGGTGAGTATTAATGTACATTTTCATTATATTTTAGTCTTTCATCCAGATGATTAATTGTAATATGAAGTTTTTAAAGTTTACCTTCTGATGTAATATTTGTGGGTTTTTTTTAGATTACAGACTGTTAAAAAAAGAACAAAACCTCAAGAAAGAAAACATGTTCAAAAAAGTGTTTAGATATAAAATTAATAAATATGATCTTTAACTTCTTTAAAAATTTATTCGTATAGCTCAAATAGCTCAATTAACAAAATCTTTTCTAAAATAAAAATCTTCTTTTTTCATTAATGTTTCTGGTTCATTTTATACCGATAGTTTATTCTAAGTAATTTATGGGTGTTTTGTAATTATTGATATAATACATTAGGTTAATGTACTCTGTGGTTGATTTTCTTTTGTTTTGAGGCACACATGGGTCATTTGTATGAGGCTTGTGTGCCCCCAAATGTTAAAGGGATGTATGCAAAATCAGCCTCAAACTACAGTGTTATCTTAAGCTGCTCTACTTGTGGTAGACATGACATAGGGGCCCATTTATGAACGTTACTTTGAGGCAAAACACCTGTTTTCGGGGGTGTACTTCAAATTTTAAGTATCCCCCCCCGGATGTATGAAAGAGGGACCGCTGCAGGTATCTCTGAAACCTACTGCGATCCCTCCTTTGCTGCCCGCAGCCGCCTCCCCCATAGGTTTCTATGGGGGATGCGATGCTGCAAAATGAATCAATATTGGGAATGCGAAGCATTCCAGATATTGGCCCCAGCAGCTAACTCCATCTGAAGATAGCATTAGCCGCTGTAGTCTATGGGGACTTACCGCATTTCAGCCGGTGGAGGGATCTCCCAGATCCCTCCGCTGGCAATGGGGGCCGCTCATGTGAACCCGCAGGACTGCGCATGTGCAGCAGTCCCGCATGCACTCCGGCCACATCGCGGGCTTTCGGAGCCCGTATCCCTGAATGTGCCGGATAGTACATGTGAGGATACCGGGTGTCCTGGGTATCCTGGGGTTCAGGGATCACACAGTGGAGCAGGTTATAATGAAGGAATGATGAACTTTATTCATGGAGACACAGAAATTCAGCAAACAGTAAGCAGGGTTATATCATTACAGTCCACTCAGAGTTCAGCAAAGTCTTTTCCAGCTGCTGTATATCTCTTCCCTACCTGGCCAGCTGTAACAGGGCACACAGAGCTGCTATATATCTCTTCCCTACCTGGCCAGCTGTAACAGGGCACACAGAGCTGTTATATATCTTAAGACACTGAGAGGGGACAACACCCCAACCTTCAGAGTCACACTCTACACACACACTATCCCACAATTCCTCTTGCTGCACCACCCTACTTCCCTCTCTCTCACTCATTGGTGGGCTCAGGTGTCAGTCTTTGCAGAGAGGAAGGAGGAGGGTTTTGTAACAGGAACACACCTTTGCTGTCTGCTGCTGGCAAACTTCCTGTATGAGACATGCAGACTGAGGGTTTCAATTTAAGAACACAGAACTGGGTCATAACTCTTTTCAACATGCAGGCAAGTCCTAGAAGTCCTTTTCCCTTGTCTCCTCACATACCTCCCCCTTCTTAAATCGAGGAGACAGACATGGTCCCAATGTTGGAGTCCTGACTGTCGACTCGGCCCGAGGGTCTGCGAAGCTTGATATTTGTTTCCTCACATCTGGATAGCCCGTCAGCATTGTGATGTTCTCGTCCCTTTTTGTGAGAAATGGAAAAGTTGAAACTTTGTAACGCCAGACTCCACCGCAACAATCTCCCATTTTCCCCCGAGGTTCTGTTTAGCCAATACAACGGGTTATGGTCAGTGACAACAGTAAATTCTTTCCCATAAAGATATGGTTGTAGCTTCTTTAAGGCCCAGACTATGGCTAGACATTCTTTTTCAATAGTGGCGTAGGCTATCTCTCGGTCAGCTAGTTTACGGGATAGATACACAATTGGATGTTCCCTACCATCTGCTCCCACTTGACTCAACACTGCCCCAAGTCCACACCCTGATGCGTCTGTCTGCACAATAAACTTTCTGTTGTAGTCAGGGGCAGCCAACACTGGGGCTCGAGTCAGCAAGTCTTTTAAGGTGTTGAAAGCTTGCTCACATTCAACAGTCCATTCAATATTCCGAGCATATCTCTTTTTGGTCAAGTCTGTCAGAGCCTTGGCCACGGTGCTGTAATGTGGTATAAATTTCCTGTAATAGCCAGCGACTCCAAGGAACGCCCGCACTTGTTTTTGGTTGACAGGTTGGGGCCAATTGGAAATAGCCTCCACCTTTGCCGGATCAGGTCTGATAGCACCTCCTCCGACCCGATGTCCTAGGTACTGTACCTCAGCCATCCCCATTTGACACTTATCTGGGCGTATGGTGAGTCCAGCCTGTCTAATCCTCTTCAGCACTTCTGTCACCTGAATTAAATGCTCCTCCCAGGTATGGCTGAAGATGGCAATGTCATCTAAGTAGGCTTGGGAAAAGTCTTGACACCCCTCCAAGAGGTCATTAACCATTCGCTGGAATGTGGCAGGGGCGTTCTTCATCCCGAAAGGCATTGTAGTCCACTCAAAGAGTCCTTCCGGTGTGATGAAGGCAGAACGCTCCTGGGCCTCTTTGGTAAGTGGGATTTGCCAGTAGCCTTTGCTCAAATCCAATGTTGAGACAAACTCAGCCCCTCCAATCCGATCCAGTAGCTCATCAACACGGGGCATAGGGTAAGCATCAGTGGTGGTGACTTCGTTCAATTTGCGATAGTCCACACAAAACCGTGTGGTCCCATCTTTCTTGGGAACCAACACAACCCCAGCAGCCCATGGGCTTGTAGATGGCACTATGACCCCCAAAGCTAGCATCTCCTCGATCTCAGCCTTTACCTGCCTCATAACACCTGGAGTCATCCGGTAAGCGACTTGTCGGATGGGCCTAGCACTCCCAGTGTCCACATGGTGGGCGGTCAGATGAGTTCGACCAGGTAGACAAGAAAACTGGGCCTGTTCAGCCTCTAAGATCCTCCACATCTCTTGCTGCTGGGCTGCATTCAACTGTTGTCCCACCTGGACTGATTCCACTCCTTTCTTCTCTTTAGCAGCTCCCAAAAGGTCAAGCAATGGATCAGTTTCTGGTGCCTCCATCGGAGGACAACATACCGCCATTGTTACTACTTGACGATCACGATAGGCCTTAATTCGATTTATATGGAAGGTGCATAGGTACTTCCCTCCCTTATCCAGGGCAATCACGTAATTGACCGGCCCGGTGCGCCTTACCACGGTATACGGTCCTTCCCACATAGCCTGCAGTTTGTTTCTTCGCACTGGGATAAGCACCATTACTTTTTGCCCTGGATGCAACTCTCGGTCTTGAGCATGGGCGTCATACCATTCCTTTTGTCTCTCTTGTGATTCCCTGAGATGCTCTTGGGTTAACTGTAGCAATCTTCTCATGCGGTTCCGCATATTCTCTACATATTGTAAAATGGGCTGCTGGTGTTCTTGGAAAGTTCCCTCCCAGCTCTCTTTGACCAGGTCTAGAGGCCCCCGCACTTTCCGGCCGTACAAAAGTTCAAATGGGGAATATCCAGTAGACGCCTGTGGGACTTCCCGATAAGTGAAGAGAAGCTGTTGAAGGGCTCTCTCCCAGTCCCTCCCCTCGGACAGCACGTAAGCTTGTAGAAGTCTTTTTAGCGTTCCATTGAAACGTTCACAGAGTCCGTTGGTCTGTGGATGGTAAGAGGTGGTCCGAAGAGGTCGAACCCCCCACTTTTCCCACAGGGTTTGCATTAGTTCACCTTGGAATTGGGGCCCTTGATCTGTGATGACTTCCTGTGGGTATCCAAGCCGACTGAATATGTCTGTTAATGCTTGCGCAACGTGTTCTGTGTCAATAGATGATAGGGCCACAGCCTCAGGATAGCGTGTAGCAAAGTCCACCAGTGTTAGGATGTACTTCTTTCCCGTATGACTGGGAATAGCTAATGGTCCAATTAGGTCTATGGCAACACGGGCAAGGGCTCCCCTATAATAGGTAATGGGTGCAGAGGAGCTTTTCGCTGGGGCTTCCCGAGCCTTTGGCAGGTATTGCAGGTGTCTCGATACTGCTTAACGTCTCTAGAGATTCGTGGCCAGAAGAAATTCCGCAACAATCGTGCCAGTGTTTTACGGGTGCCAAAATGCCCGGCCGCTGGAATGTCATGAGCAAGGGCTAGTAATTGTGCTCTGTACGGTGTAGGTACCACCAACTGTTTAGTAGGCATTACTGTTTCCTGTCCAGACTGAAGAACGACCACTCGGTACAGCAATTCCTCTTCCCAAACTATCTTGCTCCCATCAGCTGTTTCCAACCCCAGGTCGGCTGCACTCCTTAATTTACTTAGGGAAGGGTCTGTCCGTTGGGCCTGTCGAAACTCGCTCCGGTCCACCTCCCCCAAGTCTAACTCTGAAGTACTGGACAAGAAACTGGAATCACTCACCATTGTGGTCGGGGTAGGTTGGTTCTGTTCTGAATCTGTCACCTGGGTCACTGCTCTTTGGGTTTGGCTCCGGGTCACCACTTGAACGAAGCGTGTCACCAGTCCCTGTCCCAGATCATTCCCGAGGATGACCTTGGCTGGTAGCCCCTTGAGTACTCCGACCTCCACGATTCCTTGATCAGCTCCCCAGTCGAGATGTATCTTGGCGATGGGGATATCGGTCTGTTGTCCCCCGGCGGTGGCAATTCGTACATACTGTCCAGGAATCACCCGGGAGGTGGGAATCAGGTCTGGCTCAATCAATGTGAGTGAGGCCCCAGAATCTCGTAGGCCCTGTACCCGCTGGTCCTCTACCAACACAGGCTGTAAGTGCCCCTGAATATTCTGAGGAGTTGCCTGCTCCTCCCCCAGAACCAGGTCTACAATATACACCCCATCCATCATCTCGGTCGCATCTGAATGGATGACCTCCTCACAATAATCCTCCATGGGGTAACATACCACAGAGACTGGGGCCGGTCTAGCCCCAGGGAATGGCCCTCGCGTGCGTGGACAGTCCCTCAACAAGTGTCCTCGTTGATTGCAGCGGTAGCACTTCCGAGGTTCTGGGTTAGCCACTTTGAATCTGGGTGGTTGATAAGAAATGTTTTTGATAGGGCCTCCTTTACTACTATCATTTATGCGTGGTTCTCTGTCAGGGAGCTTCTCCGCTCGTGGGGTTCTTGTACCACCTGTTGCACTGAAGACTCTCCATTGGGGACGGTTAGCTATATATTCATCAGCCCATTCTGCAGCTTGTTCAGGCATGCTGGGCTTCCAGTCTGCGACCCACTCCCGTATCTCTGGTGCCATCTTAATCATTAGTTGTTCTGCCACAATTAGGTTGATGATCTGCTCCACGGTAGAGGCCTGTCTACCCTCAAGCCATTTTCCACAAGCTTGCCGTAGCTGACTGGCAAACTCTTGGTAGGAAGCAGTCCCACTTTTGCTCAGTGTCCTGAATTTGAGACGATAAGATTCTGCAGTGATCTGAAACTTAGCCAGCAATGCCTTCTTTATGCAGGTGTAGATTCCACATTCCTGGGAAGTTAGAGCCCTGTAGGCTTCCAAAGCCCTACCGGTGAGACTTGGCCCCAAGTACTTGGGCCATTCAGCTGGCTCTATCCCGTGCACTCCCATGAGATTCTCAAAGATCTGCAGGTGAGTGTCAATGTCAGTTTCATTCTCTCGAAATGTGGGAACATCCTTAAATCCCAAGGGCCGCTTCTCTTGTTCAGCCCCTCTGGGCGACAGCACAGTTCCGCTGCTAGTAGGGATTTGTACCCCTAATATTGCTTGGATCACTCCAGCTCTCTCTTGTGTAGTTGCACTTTCACCTAGCGCCCCCAGCCAGCTCTGTAGTAGGGCGGGAGTAGCGGTGGTTGACTCGGGTAACCGACTGGAAGTGCTTCTACTGCCTGTCGGTCCTTCTTCATCATCACTCAGGTGGTCGGGATCCTCTGGGTGTGCACGATCCCACTCCAACAATCGTAGTACCAGAATCTCCCGGGTGTCAGTCCCATTATAAGCAATTCCCTTCATCCTGCAAAATCCTTGCAGGTGCGGTTTCCGGGCTGTCCGGTAAAACTTCTCCTGCTCTCTCATGACGTTTTCAATTTGGCCGCCGGTTGCAACTGCTGACTGACTCTCCATGCTGATATTCTCTGGTATTAGCGTGGCTTCTACTCACTCCCCTGGAATTACTGCAGGAACTGTGTGACGTCCCACCGCTGCCGCCAAATGAGAGGATACCGGGTGTCCTGGGTATCCTGGGGTTCAGGGATCACACAGTGGAGCAGGTTATAATGAAGGAATGATGAACTTTATTCATGGAGACACAGAAATTCAGCAAACAGTAAGCAGGGTTATATCATTACAGTCCACTCAGAGTTCAGCAAAGTCTTTTCCAGCTGCTGTATATCTCTTCCCTACCTGGCCAGCTGTAACAGGGCACACAGAGCTGCTATATATCTCTTCCCTACCTGGCCAGCTGTAACAGGGCACACAGAGCTGTTATATATCTTAAGACACTGAGAGGGGACAACACCCCAACCTTCAGAGTCACACTCTACACACACACAATCCCACAATTCCTCTTGCTGCACCACCCTACTTCCCTCTCTCTCACTCATTGGTGGGCTCAGGTGTCAGTCTTTGCAGAGAGAAAGGAGGAGGGTTTTGTAACAGGAACACACCTTTGCTGTCTGCTGCTGGCAAACTTCCTGTATGAGACATGCAGACTGAGGGTTTCAATTTAAGAACACAGAACTGGGTCATAACTCTTTTCAACATGCAGGCAAGTCCTAGAAGTCCTTTTCCCTTGTCTCCTCACAGTACATTCAGGCGGTATGATCACATTTTGCAATGCGATCATGGGCGGTACTGGATGCCCTGATCGCATTGCAAAATTAAATCATTAATAAATGTTAGTTTTTAAGTCCGTTAACCATATTAAATAACGTGAAATTTGGTAATAACCAGAGTATACATGGTGCTAATGTGTGTGTGTAATATACACACACACACACACACAGCTTTGTAAGAAACGTAACCTTTGCTGAGGCCTATTAGGAAAAGATAGATTTTGATAGAAAATAAATTTGAAAAAATACACCCACAATAACAGCTTTGTAAGAAACCTAAAAAATTTTGAGGACTATTAGGAAAGTATAGATTTTGGGTAAAAAAAATATTGAAAATATCCTTAGCATACTTGCTATTAACCTGTG
The DNA here is from genome assembly GCA_031769625.1 of Taudactylus pleione. Lineage (NCBI taxonomy): Eukaryota > Metazoa > Chordata > Amphibia > Anura > Myobatrachidae > Taudactylus > Taudactylus pleione. The sequence goes on along the minus strand of JAUIMM010000148.1, from coordinate 5,245,861 downwards.
ATGTGTGTGTGTATATATATATATATATATATATATAAACAACACAGGACCGGCACTCATTGAAAATATAAGCAGCTTTGCCGGGTGCCCCCACAATATAGCGAAATACAGACCAGGAGGTGCGGCACTCACGGACCCATATGAGGAAACACGAAGGTGAGCCAAATGGTAACGTTTCAGTTCTTTTATGTAACTGTCTTCAGAAAACAGTTACATAAAAGAACTGAAACGTTACCATTTGGCTCACCTTCGTGTTTCCTCATATGGGTCCGTGAGTGCCGCACCTCCTGGTCTGTATATATATATATATAAAAAATATATCACACGTTTAAAGCAAGTACACTAAGGCTTTTTTTCTAAATTATTTTCTTTAAAACCTATCGTTTCCTAATAGGCCTCAACAAATAATATGTTTCTTACAGAGCTGTTAGTTAGTGTGTGTTTATACTGTATGTATGTATGTATATATATATATATATATATATATAATTAGTCCGAATACTTGGCACTAACACCTATATATTAGTAATTGGAGGTGCCTTCCCATTATAAAATAAACAGACAAGCAGCAGGAGCGGTTGGCACTCAAATCAGTGCTTGAAGTGTGCCGATTTGCAACGGAATAACTTACCGCCACTTCCAGCACAATTTTTTTTTATTTTAATTTGTCAGTATTGCACAGCTGAGTGCCGAGGAGTGCCTTGAGTGCAGAGTGACAGACTGACAGTTTCACTCAGGCATGCTCCGGAGCCCTGCTGTGCCGGCCGTCTCCCGCCACCCTGACAGCATCTGTTACTGGCCGCTGCGGCACAGTCTGGATAAGGCTACCTTTGCCGTTAATCAATAACTCTTACCATGCTGCGGGACCTGTAGCATACTGCTGCTGGCCTTTGTGTGTCTGTCTCCTCCTGCAGTGTTCCGCGGCCCGCCTGTTTGCACATCTTCCCCTGCTGGACGGGTCTGCCTCACTCAACCACGCTGCAAATCCCTCCAGTGTGCCGCCTGTGTTGCCTATCCCCCGTTGGTGACAGGAGAGCTTGTCAATACAGGTCCACCGTTAAGACTGTTGGTGTGGATGGCTGAGCCCTGGAGTTATTCCTGATGCAGCGGCCTCTGAGTACAGTATTTGCTGCCACCCACTGTCACCTGCACTGCTCCCTGCTTCCCTCCAAGTCCTCGACACTCTTCTGTATAGATACCTCTCCACTCCACACCATTACAGCCCTCAATCATAGTCAGGCAGTCTCCTCCTTAGCTCACACAGTCTCCTCCATAGGTCTGTACAAAAACAACTGGTGGCTAATACCAGAATCCACACTTGTGTTGAGTGTACCCTACCATCCCTTGTGTACACCGCCACCCATGTCCCAGGCCTCCTCTGTGTCCCTCGCCACCCCTGTGTATCCCATCACCCCTGTGTGCCTTATTACCTCTGTCTACCCCACTACATTTTCCTATCCATCGGTGGTGGCCTATGTATTTTTATATTTTCCTATCAGTGCCAATGTGTACATTTCTTTTATGGAAAGTCTGTAGGGGGAAATTCACTTCTTCTGGGTGTCGTCTAAAGTACCAGGCGCCCAACAGAGCAATTCAAATGTTCTGTGACCAATTCTTTTTGAAGCGCATAGAAGCAAAATATGCACGGGTAAACTTCTCTAAAGTAATGGTTTCAACACCCAAACTACCGTTTTGCCAACCAAACCACGAACTTTTCTTCTCGCCACATCAGGATACAGCGAGAACAAATGTGTCTTCCAGAGCTAATGGAAACCAGACAGAGTAGCAATTGAATTGCTCCATCGGACACCCATTAGCATAGACGCCACCCTGAACAATTGAATTCACCCCGTTTGTGTTTTATTTGTGTTCGTTTTATTTTCTATGGGTGCAAAGGGTAAGAGATGGATGCTGACACCCCCATTTTGAGTAGCCACTCTCCTCAAAACACCCAAACTCATTTTTTGGCCTATGCCATCCCGGCGCACATGCAGACTACCTCCATACCCCCACTTCATAATTCCCACTTTGACCACTGACTCAAATGGTTAATCAAAAACCACACGGACGCACCTTGAGTCTAGTCTAGACTCACGGTGTGTCCCGTGTTTGTGTTCATTGGAGTGGCACCCACTACTGCTGCCTTTAAAAATTGTTGGCGTATTCCACTGCAAAACATAATTGTGAAAAACATGGAGATAAATGCAAAAACATTCCTTTGTAGCAGTTATTAGACATTTAAGTAATAGATACATACAATAACTGAAAAATGGCAACCCTACATATGATTTTTTAATACAATAAAACCCAAACAAAATTTTCCAAAAAATACTTGAAAGTTTATTTTCACAATGTTACACACAGTGGAATTTGAGCTCAACTTGTACTTTTGAACGTAAATCACCAAAAAAAATTCTATTTTTTATTGGTCAAAAAATAATTTTTATTCTTTTTAAAATATCAACGGTACAGATGTGACTTCATCCAATTCTTCAAAACAGTTGTTTAAGGTGGTCTAGGAAAAAAAAAAAAACATTTTTTTTTATTTCAACATCTAAGGCATGGTGAATAGGCAACAATTTTAAAAGCATTAATTCAACTTCAGCTATCTAAATTGTAATTACTATAAATGTAGTAATCAATATAATAAGTAAGCAAAATCAATTATTTTACATATCTTAAATAAATGAAAACATAGACCTCATTGTTTATTTTGATAATAATACGCTAGCGATGCCATTTACTGAGTAGGTTTAAAATTTTTCAAAAAACAACATCCCCACATTTAAATTATTAACCTGTTTATGCTGCTAAACTTTATAAAAAAATAAAACCTGACATACTTTGTTGGCTGACAACAATTACAGCTTTCTGCACATGTAGATGGGCAGGAACCTAAGATGGACAAAGACCTTTGAACACAAGTTTCTGGGGAAACCTACGTTGGTGTGATAAAAATAGAAATATCCAATGTCTACAGTGGGTAACATTACGTTCAAAAGTTGCAAACTACAGTGGCCAAAATGGAGATTACTGAGATCATATGTACATACTACTTTGCCATTTATTGCAATGTACAGTCACAATTATCCAGGGTTGCTGCTAATATCAGCCATACATGTTGGTCCTGGAGAAATCAATTAATATTTGGAAACAAAATACGCCACTACAGGTTGAGTCTCCCATATCCAAAATGCTTGGGACCAGGGGTATTTTGGATAATGTAATATTCCGTATTTTGGAATATTTGCATATCATAATGAAATATCTTGGGAATGAGACCCCAAAATACACACAGAATGCATTTATGTATTATATACACCTTATACATACAGCCTGCAGGTCATTTTATACAATATTTTCAATAATTTTGTGGCTCAAGCAAAGTTTGTGTACAGAAATTAAATTCATTTATGTTTCATATACACCTTATACACAAAGCCTGAAGGTAATTTATACAATAGTTTTAATAATTTGTGCCTTAGAAAAAGTTTGTGTACTTTGAACCATCAAAAATCAAAGATTTCATTATTTCAGTCATTCCAAAATAATTCTGTATTTCGGAATATTCCGTATTTCGGAATATTTGGATATGGGAGACTCAACCTGTTCTACCAAAGGTGACGACAATTTACTTCACAATAAAACTTTTTATATTTGTTTATTCAAATAAAAATTAGTTTAACATTTCTCCTAAAAAAACCCTCTATGACAGCTATATTGGCGTGTGCACTTTGATAACACATAAGATTTGCAAAATAAATGTTAAAAAAATACCTTTAGTTATATATAAAAAATCCTAATTTCCAAGGGTCACAACCAGGCAGTGTCTCTTCCTTGAGGATGACATATGAAATGGATGTGTTTTGAAAGTAGTAATTTGATGGTCAATATCTTCACAAGGTACTTGTTCCATTATGAGCTAAAAAAAAAAAATTATTAAGACTGTGATGATAGTGTAAAATACCATAATAAGATTACTTGACAATACCTTCTATTTAGACAAAAAACATATGGTGCTTACAAATATTGAAGGTCCTCATTTAGATACTGAGAGGAGAATTCATCATAGAAGCGATGTGGCATAGATATTTTTACGGTACTACACAAGAATGAGGATACTTACTGGCAAAAACTGAAAAGGCAAATATATAATTCAAGTAATGCAATGACTTTCTTTGTCCAAAGGCCGTTGGCTAGGAAAACAGCAAGCAATAAGGAAAAAAATTCCATAGGACATCAGGCAAAACTCCACCATAAGAAACAAAAAAAACAAGTACATCAAATTAGAGTTTAAAATTGGACATTTACTAAACACCAACAGCTCCATGCCTCTATTTGACTTCAGCTCAACAACATTATTCTGCAGCGAATTACGTCCTATCAGCGTCGAGCCTCGAAACATAGAAGCAGGGTGCGAGCCCTTATTTGATTGGTGTAGCAAGAAATACTTACAGTATCAGAGTTACTAAAGTGGATTTTCCAAATGCATAGGCTTAAACATACATTCACCAAATGCAAAATTGCCTGCCATGAGATTCTTCAAAAGTCCTGAGTGTGACTTTCCCAGGGTGGGTCTTCAAAGGAAGCTGTGTATTCTGGAATACATTTATATAGCTAAAAAATAAAGGGGAAATATTAAACACATTAAGATTAAACATATCACAAATTGCTTTACAACATAAGCCATCTCAGCTATTTGGCACTATAGCATACCTGTATAAGACTGCTGCCTCTTAGTTCTTCTTAGCACCGAGCCTTGGAAACAAGCGTGCAGGCTGAAGACCTTCATTTGGGATGGTCAGACAAGAGGATGTCACGGAAGCCGAGTGGATAAGGTTAGCTTGGGGGACTGCAGAGGCCTCAGGATACTTTCTCCAATCACACTCAAGCCAGGCAGGGCATTGTTGGACTCAGATGCCATGCACTCTCCATGGGTAGGTCCTCGAACGACAGCACGATTAACTGAAATAGATGAACATAGGAGTAGCAGGGAAAAACAAAACGCAAAATAACAAAGGCTGGTAAACTTTTATTTAAAAAATATTACATTTGCACCAAGTAAAAAAAAAGACAAATAAAAAAAATGCAACTCACCATGTTCAAAGTGCCGCGTCTTTGTTCTTCTTAGCACCGAGCCTTGGAAACAACCGTGCAGGCTGAAGACCTTCATTTGGGATGGTCAGACAAGAGGATGTCATGGAAGCCGAGTGGTTAAGGTTAGCTTGGGGGACTGCAGAGGCCTCAGGATACTTTCTCCAATCGCACTAATGCCAGGCAGGGCATTGTTGGACTCAGGTGCCATGCACTCTCCATGGGTAGGTCGTCGAACGACAGCACGATTAACTGAAATAGATGAACATAGGAGTAGCAGGGAAAAACAAAACGCAAAATAGCAAAGGCTGGTAAACTTTTATTTAAAAAATATTTACATTTGCACCAAGTAAACAAAAAACAAATAAAAAAAATGCAACTCACCATGTTCAAAGTGCTGCGTCTTTGTTCTTCTTAGCACCGAGCCTTGGAAACAACCGTGCAGGCTGAAGACCTTCATTTGGGATGGTCAGACAAGAGGATGTCACGGAAGCCGAGTGGATAAGGTTAGCTTGGGGGACTGCAGAGGCCTCAGGATACTTTCTCCAATCGCACTAATGCCAGGCAGGGCATTGTTGGACTCAGGTGCCATGCACTCTCCATGGGTAGGTCGTCGAACGACAGCACGATTAACTGAAATAGATGAACATAGGAGTAGCAGGGAAAAACAAAACGCAAAATAGCAAAGGCTGGTAAACTTTTATTTAAAAAATATTTACATTTGCACCAAGTAAACAAAAAACAAATAAAAAAAATGCAACTCACCATGTTCAAAGTGCTGCGTCTTTGTTCTTCTTAGCACCGAGCCTTGGAAACAACCGTGCAGGCTGAAGACCTTCATTTGGGATGGTCAGACAAGAGGATGTCACGGAAGCCGAGTGGATAAGGTTAGCTTGGGGGACTGCAGAGGCCTCAGGATACTTTCTCCAATCGCACTAATGCCAGGCAGGGCATTGTTGGACTCAGGTGCCATGCACTCTCCATGGGTAGGTCCTCAAACGACAGCACGAATAACTGAAATAGATGAACATAGGAGTAGCAGGGAAAAACAAAATGCAAAATAACAAAGGCTGATAAATTTAAAAAAAAAAAACATTTACATTTGCACCAAGTAAAAAACAAAAACAAATTAAAAACACTGCAACTCACCATGTTCAAAGTGCTGCGTCTTTGTTCTTCTTAGCACCAAGCCTTGGAAACAACCGGGCAGGCTGAAGACCTTCATTTGGGATGGTCAGACAAGAGGATGTCATGGAAGCCGAGTGGATAAGGTTAGCTTGGGGGACTGCAGAGGCCTTAGGATACTTTCTCCAATCGCACTAAAGCCAGGCAGGGCATTGTTGGACTCAGGTGAAATGCACTCTCCATGGGTAGGTCCTCGAACGACAGCACGATTAACTGAAATAGATGAACATAGGAGTAGCAGGGAAAAACAAAACGCAAAATAACAAAGGCTGGTAAATTTAAAAAAAAAAAACATTTACATTTGCACTAAGTAAAAAAAACCAAAAAACAACACTGCAACTCACCATGTTCAAAGTGCTGCGTCTTTGTTCTTCTTAGCAACGAGCCTTGGAAACAAACGTGCAGCCTGAAGACCCTCATTTTGGAGGCATTGACAAGTAGTCATGGAAGCCGAGTGGATAAGGCTGCTTGGGGGACTGTAGAGGCCTCAGGATACTTTCTCCAATCGCACAAAGACATCAACCAACCATCCCAAAATAATAATTTGAAACAGGAATAGAACTACAAAATAGAAAAATTTGACAAATTTTAAAATAAGACACATTGTACTTGACATTTCATTTTTCAGTTTCTTTTTCAAAATCAAAACGTACCTTAACATAACACAACTTCCACAACTGGGGTAAAAAAAAACAAATCTTAAACATGAAAGAAAAATGAGCGGCAAGAATTCAAAGACAAACAATCAGAAAGGACCATCAAGCTAAACACCAACCAAAACAAAATTTGAACAACAATATTAGTATTTGAAATTTACCCATTTTGGAAAATACATAGCATTTACTTATTTAAACAAAAATTTCATACTTACAATTAAAAAAATCCTCCATCAGTGCTTGGCGCGAAAAGACTCCGTCGTCCATACCTTCCGGTGGTGCTGAGGAAAGGTCAGCATCCTGGCAAACCTCAGGATCAATATGCACCGGAAAACGGTTTGCAACACAAATGTTGTGTAAAATGCAACATGCATTAACAATACTGCAAACCTTTTCCGGTGAATAAAGCAACACACCGCCTCTGCGGTCTAAGCACCGAAAGCGGCTTTTAAGTACACCGAAGGTCCTTTCTATTACACCCCTCGATGCTATGTGTGCTGCCTGATACCTTTTCTCAGCATCACTTTGGGGATTGGATAATGGGGTCAACAACCATCCTTTATTGGGGTAACCCGCATCACCTAAAATACAAAAAAAATAAATAAAATGAAGTTAGAGTAATCAATGACATAATATTGAAAAAAAAAAAAATACAAGTACCAACATCAATTATTTGGTGCCAAATTCAAATCACAAATGTCATTTTTTTTTATTTTCCTCACAATGTTTAACACATTTTTCAATAAAAATCAAATAAATGCTACTCACCCAACAGCCAGCTGTTCTGGAATTTGCCGCTCTCAAAGTCCCGAGCTAATGTCGACTGGCTTAAGACGAAGGAGTCGTGGGCCGACCCAGGAAAGCCCACCAAAAGATCGGTTATTCTTAAGTTGGCATCGCAAACCATTTGGACATTCAGGGAATGGAAATGTTTTCGGTTTCAAAAACATTCCTCCGAATGTCTGCGTGGTTGGACTGCCACATGGGTGCAGTCTATCGTGCCCAGAATGTTGGGGAACTGAGCAATTAAAAAAAAAACTAATTTGGTCTCCCTCCATTCACTATCGTGATCAGGAAATTTTATGTACTGGGTCGTCAATTTTAGGAATGCCTTGAGGATCTGCGTTAAAATACTCGAAAGTGTTGGTTGGGAAAACCCGGCGACTTGGGACAGGGTCTGCTGGAAAGTGCCTGACGCAAAAAAATGCAAGGCAGCCAGGAGCTTTGACATGCCACTGACTGCCTTGTTTGAGCGCTTCCGTGGTTGCATTTCCGGCTCCATTTGATCATATAGTGCATAGATTAACGAGCTAGATAAGCGATAAATCCTTATCACTTCTACCTCGGGGAGACCATCCAGCTCACATCTAGTGCGAAACTGACGCGGGCGTGGAATTGACTCACGGACCAACTCACCCGTTGGGGCTGCCTCCTGATCACCACCTTCGTCCATGGCCAGACGAGACCCCACTGATGCACGGACCATGAACATCCAGATGGTGTCAGTATGTTACTCCATCTTTGTAGCTAGTGTAAAAAAATTTACTTTTCGTAAGTAAAATACCTCAAAAGTGTTGGAAAATGCAAAGTTTATACAGCTGACTGCACAGATGCTGCTTCTCCCTGAATGTCCCTACCCAGGAGTGATTGACTTCCTGTCAGTGACAGGAAATACTCCTGAGGTAAAACCAGGAAGTGTGGTGAGGTAATATTAAAAACGCTGATTTAAGAGTCCCAAAAACTCGTTTTGGGGAAAAAAAAGTACAGCCATTACTGAAATCCCTCTACCACCTCAATACCACAGGTGAAAATACCCCCAAAAAACTTTTTCGGACTTTTCACCACCCTCCGATTGGTGTTAAAAAAACGGCGAGAAGTCACTTCAAAACTACGATACTTTTTCGCATTTTTCATATTGAATACGGAAACGGCGTTAACCAATTAATTTCAATAGGATAGGTATCGCCCGACGAAAAGCCATAGCGCCAAAAGGTTTACGCATTTTTTTTGCGGAAACTCCAAATTGAATACGGTGTAAAAGTCAAATTGCCGAAAATGACGTCATTCCAGCGTTAACCTCGCAGAAACGGACTTATCGCTCCATATTGAATTCCCCTAATAGTCCCTTGAACAGCATGCCCCCCCCTCGGGAATTCTCTATGGGAGAATTGCAGTTTTTTACATTGTGCATTTATTATATACCGTATATACTCGAGTATAAGCCGAGTTTTTCAGCACAAAAAATGTGCTGAAAAAGTACCCCCTCGGCTTATACTCGAGTCAAGTGTAGCGCTGACCGGACGGAGTTCGGTCAGCGCTACACACTGCCAAACACACAGCTGCCGGAGCTGGCAGCTGCGTGTTTGGTGTAATCAGCAGCCGCTGAGAGTCTGTCAGACTCTCAGCGGCTGCTGCTGCTCCCACTGCGGGAGCCATCTTCCGGCTCCCGCAGTGGGTGATGGGAGACACGTCGTCATGACGACGTCTCTCCCATGCAAAGCGAACGGAGGAGCGGACAGCGGCGGGACCAGGAGCGGGAGTTCAGGTAAGTGATTTTTTTTTTGTATCTTTTCACGTCTCTCTCTACTAGGGGGGGGGGGGGACTACAGGGGGCACTACCAGGAGGCGATGACTACAGGGGGCACTACCAGGGGGCGATGACTACAGGGGGCACTACCAGGGGGCATTATCAAGGGGCACTACCAGGGGGCGATTACTACAGGGGGCACTACCAAGGGGCATTATCAAGGGGCGATTACTACAGGGGGCACTAAAAGGGGGGATTACCACTGGGGGAACTACAAGGGGGGATTACTACAGGGGGCACTACCAGTGGGGGATTACTACAGGGAGCAATAATAGGGGGGATTACTACTGGGGGTACTACCAGGGGGGGATTACTACTGGAGGCACTGAAAGGGGGTATTACCACTGGGGGCACTACCAGGAGGGATTACTACTGGGGGCACAACCAGGGGGAATTACTACTGGGGGCACTAACAGCTGCTGCCATTTCCCACACTAGGCTTATACTCGAGTCAGTAAGTTTTCCCAGTCTTTTGGGGTAAAAGTAGGTACCTCGGCTTATATTCGGGTCGACTTATACTCGAGTATATACGGTATATATATATATATATATATGTGCGGGTTTTTAGAAGTGGAGTTGTTGCCCATAGCAACCAATCAACTTCTAGCTATTGTCTTCTAGATTATGCTAGATAAATGATAAGTAGAAATGGATTGGTTGCTATGGGCAACACCTCCACTTCTAAAAACCTGCACTTTAGTCAATATACCCCTTTATATCCAAATTAAGGGCTCTTAACAGCTCTGTTTGCTTTTTGCTTTTTATATCCATGATATTAATCAAGTGTTAGATGACAGTGTGAATAATAAAGTCTAACTGTTATTATTGTTATTATTATATTTTTTTATTTTTTTTGGTATATGTTGATATACTTATTCATTGATGTCATTATTAATCCAATATATTGGTGCCTTCTACTGTATGTAGAATAGTCATATCAGATCATTTTATATACCATAGGAAGCACCAATGTATTAAAAAAATGTTGTTTAGCCATAGTTGTCCTTAAATCTTAGAGTTTGTAGTGTAGAAAAACAAAACTGATGAACAAAAGACCATAAATGTAATCCAGTGGAAACTTGCTCAGAAAATGTTGTGCAGAAAAGAATGTGTTTCTTTGATTTTGCATTGGGTGTTTACCATAAATTAATATGACTGAGGATCCTGGAGATGTATTCTGTCTCCTTCTGTCTTGTTCAGATTTTGAATGATGTCAGCTACGATGTGTATTGTATTTTTAAATGTCTTATTTTGTGGAATGGATTTTCTTAGACAGCGGGAACTCTCTATAGCACATAAGTAATGCATGAAAAGTCAGAGCCCATTCACACTGCATAGAGAATGCTGCTAGACCATTTTAGGCTTTGCTATCTCCTTTTTTGTGCAGTATGAGACAAATGATTTGAATTTTATTGATGAAAAAAATGGTGTAATATTTTCAGAAATAAGAAGATTATGTCAATCTGCATTTATTTGAATAAGAAAGAGACTATAATATTTATTAAAAGGAAACTATACAAAAAGTGACTCAGTTCTCTATCCTGCTTCGAGTTTGGCAAAATATTTATTGTAATAAAATCAAAAAGTACTTTAGGCTGTATTCCTTTTTAGCTTCTTTTGTATGGAAAACTTTTATTATGTATACAGATCAACCAAAGAAAGGTCCTAGAGAAATACTGCTTTATGGGTAAAGCAAAAGTTATCTTTTATTCAGTAATACAATTTATACTTGTTTACTTTTGGAAAAGGAGAAAGGTGTAAGATGAAAACGTCTGGGAAAATATGAGAAGGGAAGGTATGTTGGTGCTTACACCTCCTTGGCAAATTTGGATTATTCACATACAAATATTAAAGTGACAAGTTATATGTTTTGTTTTTGCAGTAGCCCCCAATACCTCCCTACATGTTGAGCCCTATGTGGACATGTGTGTAAGAGTTCTATGGAAACTCCATAAACTTGGCCAACTTTAGCTAGTGTAGATTATTTCTGCATGTATAGAATTGTTAATGCACAGCACCCACACAACAACACACGCACGCAACAGAACACACACAACAAGGGGTTGTACGGTAATGCTGCCGCAGCTGCGTTTTGTCGCAGCTGTGAATATGTGGGACTGTACTGAGTACCAGTAATGAGACTATGGACACAGATCATGCATACTTTGATTTCCTGACTTAGTCTATGGTCACTCAGATTGACCGCCATAACTGAGATGTTGGAGCCATGTTTCCTGCACATGGGATCGCAGAAGCAGGATGTCACACATAATAAAAACAGTCGAGACATGTCTGCATTTTTATCTGACACTCCCAGTTACCTCCCCCAAACACTCTCTGATTGTCAATGATACTGCACATAAAGACTTACAGCATGCGTCTACAGTAATGTACCATGACACACGTGCAGTGGCACACAGATGCATGTGCAGTAGCAAAAAATCGCTCCATCTGTGAAAACATCTGTATATTGTACAACTCTGAATCAGGCACAATATGCTTAATTTATGTCATTGTGTCATGGAGGGAGGGACCAATCTGTGGGCAGCATGCAGAAGGTATGTCTTCTCTCCTGGGAGCAAGGAAAGCTTCCCCAAATTTGTGAGACTAGTAGGCAACTATGATAAAATGCAATGACTGCAAGGGAGGGTAGTACGGTCAGTGGCAAAGGGGGGTTTCCAAATCTTTGGTTACCGAACCAATGAAAACACATCTAGCCACAAAAAAAATAAAATATATATATATATATATATAAACACCGTACAAATAGGTAGAAACAGCTTACACAGGATTTAGGCCCACTACAGTAAAATATACCACTCAGCCTGTGACGGGGTACACACACACTGACTGACACACACATACCTCCATCATCACTAAAAAACATGTATGCAGCAGGAAAATAAATACAGCCAGCATGATTTATTAAAGACCCCCCTCCCCCCAGTAGTTTCTCTTATACAGTGCCACCAGTAGTGGTCACCCTATGCAGTGCCCCCATTAGTGTCCATAATACAGTGTCCCCAGTAGTGCCTCTTATACAGTGCCCCCAGTAGAGGTCCCCATATGCAGTTCCCCCAGTAGTGCCTCTTATACAGTGCCTCCAGTAGTGCCAGTGTCCCTTATGCAGTGCCCCATATACAGTTCCCCCCTATGTAGTGTCCCCAGTAGTGGTCACCCTATGCAGTGCCCCCAGTAGTGCCCCTTATACAGTGCCCTCCTATGCAGTGCCCCCAGTAGTGCCCCTTATACAGTGCCCCCAGTAGTGCCCCTTATGCAATGCCCCATATACAGTGCGCCCCTATGTAGTACCCCCAGTAGTGGATTCTCCTATGCAGTGCCACCAGTAGTGGTCCCCCTATTTAGTGGCACCAGTAGTGGTCCCGCTATGCAGTGCCCCTAGTAGTGCCCCTTATACAGTGCCCCCAGTAGTGGTCCCCCCTATGCAATGCCCCCAGTAGTGATCCCCCCTATGCAGGGCCCCCAGTAGTTGTGCCCCTTATACAGTGCCTCCAGTAATGCCCCCCCATGCAGCACCCCCAGTAGTGCCCTTTATATAGTGCCCCCAGTAGTAGTCCCCCATTTGCAGTGCCCCCACTACCTATGAAGTGCCCCTTACATATATAGGACAAAGACACAATAACAAAAAATACTTACCTGAATCCCCACGCCTGCCGCTATCTTCTCCTCCTTCCTCCTGGATGCTCTGCACTATGGGACAGATGTTAAGATGTCTCTCCCATCACCCACTGCGGGTGCCAGAAGGAGGAACTCATGAGTGAGCTCCAGGCCGGCTCTGGCAGTTGGCGCAGCAGCCAATGAGAGTCTGTCTGACTCTTATTGGCTGCTAAAACAAACACATTGCTGCCGGGTAGTACGAGTGTACAACCCGGCACCGGCAGTGGTGTGCTTGTTACTGTGTAGTGCGGACCACACTCACTGTGGTCCGCACTACATTTACTTATCAGCGGGCAGGGGGGGTTTCTGGGTATTTAGAAACCCCCCTGCATGTGCGTATGAGGGTGGATACCTAGATTGGGCCATATGGCGGTGTGCTTGTTACTGTGTAATGCACTCACTGCAGTTCGCACTATACTTACTTATCTGCGGGCAGGGGGGGTTCTGGATACTCAGAAACCCCCCCTGCGTGCGCATATGAAACTGGATACCTAGATTGGGATATGCCTTTATGGAGATATCCATGTTGCTGGGTTACTATAGCAAGCCCAATAAAGTAACAATACAGTAGAATAATAATGAATCTTATGCTGTACCCAAATGCAAAAATTATTTTATGTATTGCTGCTGTTAACTTTACACATAAAGTAACAGGTATCCCAAATCAATATATCAAGTTATACATAAAAGTTTTCTTTGATACTTTTTGTGAAGTTGTATTTGTGAAGTTGTATTGCCAATTGTTTAATGTCAAGTGGAACCATTTTGAGATAGCTATTTTTTTTCTGTTTAATTGTTAATGACATCAACAGCCATTTATAAATATGATGAATTATTGGCTTACAGTTTAATATTGTTTATCTAAAAAACTTTGGTTAATTTAAAGAACTTCTTCGATCCTCTAATTTTAAAGACTAATAACATGCTTTAATAATATCTGCAATAAAGTTAATATTTATCCAAACAATGTGTCTTCAGTTCTATTGTGTTATTGTAACCTCGGTGTGAGCTACTGTAATCCTTAGTATCAATTTTCCAGCTTAATATTTTTTCAAAATGCAGTCCTGGTATCCTAGTATTGGGAAGAGAAGGTTTCAGTTATATCACAGCAGCTTTGTGTGCAATGATTGGGGAAATAAACTACACTTACTGTACCATCGTCCACTGCAACTTTGCACATATTAGAGCAATACTAAAGAGTATTTGGGCAAAATTTACTAAGCGATGGTTTGACTGTTGTTTCTATTCTATTCTAAACCCCGGGGGTTTGGTGGTGGTTTTGCAGCAGTTTCTAAATGACAGCCCTGTTCTATTCTATTCTAAAATGTGTTTTGATGGCAGTTTGGTGGCGGTTTTGCTTTCTGCAGATTTACTAAGGCCAAAACCGCTGATATTATTATTACCTAGCTGCCTGCAGCATGGATGCATCAGCTACTACTTGATTCTTGAGAGTCATTGCTGTATGTTCTGAGCTCACAGGTACCATTTTGTGTGAATAAAATATAAATTTGGAACTAATATATTTTATTGAAGCCACTTCTTTAAAAGTACAAGAGCAAGCATAATTACTATTAAACATTAATATATTGTACTAGCTGTTGCAAGCGGATTTGCCCACATATGTATTATTTGAGATATTCTACTTGTATTGCTTTGCATAGGGGCCCTGTCGCGGGAGTGGCCGACGTGACTAGCAGCGCTATATAGACTGGTGGCAGCAGCGCCTTCACCCGCCACTCACACCAATGCTTTCACATAGGATGATATTATAAATAATATAGAAATAATGGTACCATGGTAACTAGAAGAATAATGAACGACAGTAGCACAAACTCACAAGGTACCAGAAGGTTCTGGCTGCCTAAAACTGGTTGGGGATAGTTCTACAGACGATGCACATGGACTGAGAGACAATGACAGTTGGAGGGAGAGGTCAGTTAGAGCTGGGTTGGACCTGAGGTAACAGTTGAAAGAGAAGGGAGTGTTTTGGAGTCAGGGAACATGTGCTCTCTGGTGTGAGGAGTTCGGCAGCTGACAGCATATAGCTGTTACACAGGAGGCAGCTGGAGTTGGAGGAAGAGTGATGAGCAGAGGCAATTTGAGTAGGGGGAGTGGAGCAGATTTCTGCCCCTTTAAGCAGAAGGAGAGAGAGAGCTTACCTGAGAGGAGACAGACTTAGAGCAGATAGAGCGCTTGAGATTGTGGTCTATGAGAAGGAGGAGCTACTGGGTCTGCCACTTACATATGGTGCTTAAAAGTAGATGTCCGGAGAGGTGTGTAAGCTTTCCCCAGACTCAGCACTATAGCACACAGCCTACTGCAACCAGCCTAAAACTGTGCAGAGTAATCAGGACGTTTCCTCAGTTCTCCTAACAGCTGATAAAAATATAGAGACTGCCTTATAAACGTATAATAAGTCAGTGGCTGTCTGTAGCTAATATATGTGGACTACTACAAAGACACAGGCATATGGTATTGCACAAGTTTTCTAACTTTATACAAATAAGTTACCTTAGGAGAGGTACCACCTAGGCTTAACAGTATAGTCAGCACCGACTGTTTTTAAAAGGTGTTATATACATTCTACTATCCCCTCAGGAATAAACATAAGATACACATTACAGAATTACAAATATATCTACTTATATATTTTTCCGGCGGTCATCAATAGAGATTCAACAGTGGTATCCTTTGTACCTATGTTTCCATAGCAAATAAATATGTACCACTCTAAAGTGCATTGAATGCTTAAATATAGAAATAAATATAATAAACTATATATATATATATATATATATATATATATATATATATAACACTAGTAGTGAAGCTCAACAGGTTTCAACGTCAAGAATTAGAACCGTAAAACTGTTCCTAGTAATATTTATGGTTTGATACACTAGCTGTTATAACTTTTACCATTTCTGTCATCTTGGCAGCTGAATTGAACTGTGTAAATGGACTGACAAAACTATCAAACAGATATACTGTATTTCTGATTTTTTATGGACATGTTTGCATTTTAAAACTCCAAAGTTTACAAGCATACCTCACTTTACCTACACTGCAGCACTTTCAAGCTAATGTTTACAATGTAACTCTGTGTCTTCTACAAGCAACATGACTGTCTCTTTGTTGGTAGCTACTAGAACTGAGAGTATTTAATATGTCTCAGAATACATAAAATCTTGATACAGGAGGCTTTGTGCCAATTTCTTTACCCCTGGGTGAGATGTTGAGCTTTTCTGACTCAGATACAGACTCGGTACTAATTAAGAATATGTTTAAGGGTGCAACTGGGGAAGATACACCTGAAGAAATATACCACTCCCTGTTGAAATTAAAGAAAAGGGAGTTAGATTTTTAGTTTCATGGCATCACATTGTCAGATTATCATAGGGACAGCAAGATCCCCTGGGGATTTTGCATCAAAAATGTCCCTACTAATGTTGGGAACAATGTTGAGTTCTGTCGCCGTTGGGTGGCAGTGCTGAACAAATGTTCCTTTGACCTCATCTTATTGGTAGTGGAAGAGTCCACATGAGAACTGACTGAGATCAGGAAGAAAATTAGTGACTTGGAATCCTCTACGAAGAATACACTACTAACAGATAACTCCATATTGGTATTTACACAAGTTAAATACCAATATTGAAACATATAAAAAGGAGTGAATCAGCTTTAAAAATAATAAGCTATCTATTGTAAACAGGGACTATCAAGAACAGATGGTTTATGCCTGGGAAATGGGCAAACAACCAATAAATAGACCAAAGAATTTCAGATATAAATGGGGTAGAGAGGCACAACCATACTTTGAGGATTCCTCTACTAACAGCTTAACTGCAAGTGATATGTGACCACACCATCTACATTAAAATATCATACAAACTCAGCACTCAATTACTTTTCACACTGTAATTCCTTTGAATACAGATGGTGTGGTCACATACCAAGGGCACCCCAGATGGTTGAGTGCCGTGGATTAAGCCTGTCATTAATTAAAATTTTGTGGTCACACTTGCCAAGGCACCCTGCTTTTCAAATGTAAGATAAACTTTATCAGTTTATCCCCTGGTGCTTATTAACTGATATCCCTGGGTGTGGTCCTGTCTCTTTAAGCCGGGACCCATACCCATCTTTAAAATTTGTGTGCTAGCTTGAGCCACATGTGGCAGAGCAAAGATCATATATCTGAGAGTCAGTGTAGGGACTGGCCAGACTGGCCAGATGGGAAGACCGTGAAGTGGTTGGTCAGCTTGACAAATTATTGCAATAATTTGGAACTAACAAATAAAAATGGCAGCTGCCCAATCAATCTAGCAGTACTAATCAGGTGCATGAAAGGGAGGGGTCATACTAAGTAGAAAAAGGAGGGGGGTTTAACCCCCTATTGTTCCTCAGCACACTGAATATTACTTGCAACAATATATGAAGACTATATGGGCATAGAAATTCTGAGATATTGGTTGCATGCATTTGCAAATACATGGGAAGCTGCTAGGCCACATCACGGCTTCCCTGTCACTAGCAGTCCCTAACACTAAGGGGTTCACGTCCGGGGTACAGTGCACCCCGAAAAATGTCCAGCCCAGGACCCCCCCAGGGCATCACACGAAAAATGGAAAAAGAGTGACAGTATAAAGTATAGATGTCTAAGACTAATTAATAAGTGTTGAAAAAAGGGGTTGTAATATATGTGAAATATTACATGAATAAAATACAAACATAACAGGTGATGTGAAAAGCAACTATGTAGATTAAGTGGTGATGCCCTGAGGAGGCCCAGCCAGACCAGCCCCAGGGGCCCTACGCCCAAACGCTCACCCCAAATGTAAAATATACCAATTATAAGGCCTCATGATAAAGGCACATATAAATTTTGTCAAATGTAAGCCCTCCTGATAAAGGCACATACATAAATGCATCCAAATTGAGAACCAGCTTACCTGGGAGTCACCCCTGGGAACTCCAACTAGCACTACTAGATCCAGCATTTCCTATTAATGCTGGCTCCTTCATGCAACTCATAACAAACAAACAAAAATGGCAGCTGCTCAATCAATCTAGAAGTACTAATCCGGTGCATGAAAGGGAGGGGTCATACTAAGTAGAAAAAGGTGGAGGGTTCAACACTGTGCACCCCGAAAAACATCCAACCCAGGACCTCCCCAGGGCATCACATGAAAAATGGAAGAAGAGTGACAGTGCAGTGTAAAGTATAAATGTGTAAGACTAATTAATAAGTGTTTTATTTTTATTTACTTTATTTTTTGGCAATACTGTAGAACAAATGCATCTAAACATGTGCCTGCCACCTTTTTTATACAAGATCCGGCTGAAGACTTCCGTTTTTAAAGCAAACTAAAAAATGTTTTATTCAAAAACCCTGATATATATAGGGACTATTTAAAAGGTGTCACTATCCTTGACAAAGTGCGTCATCACATGAAACGCATTGGACATTGAGAGTGCCGACAGTCACCGAACCGGAAGTGAAGATTGTGACCACTTCCGGTGAATGGAGAATGCTGACGGGAAGTGAGACATCACTGCAATGAAGAGATAACCACTGACTAGGAGACAGAGGCCCTGATTCAGAGCTGGACGCTCTGACAGAGCGCTCACTCTGAATCAGGGCCGTCCCTCTTAGTTTTTAGAGCGGCCTCCTGGCCTCTCGTATAGCTGTGGGTGACCACCCACAGCCATAGCAAGCTGCCAAAAAGATGGTCATGATGGTCAAGACCATCGCGACCATCGGGCTTGCGACGAGACCCTTGTGGTAGGGTCTCGTTGCCGCAAGCCCTGGAGTGCTTTTGGCTCTATCAGAGCCGAAAGCACTCCCACTGACATCACTTGTGATGTCAGTGGGGCCGGCCCCAGATGGTAGGCGTTCCCATGGGCAGCCACGCCCCTGGTACGCCCACCAAAGGGGGCGTGCTGTCACTCACCATCGACAGCACGCCCCCTTTGTAGCGAGACCCATAGCGACGGCTTGCCCGTCGCTATCCGGGTCTCGCGCATGCACACGATGGAGCCGGCTCCCTCGTGCGCATGCGCACTGGGCCAACATCGACCCACTTGCTATGCCCTGCACTCCAAGTGTAGGTAATGCTCCGGTACCTTCCAGGGTCAGAAACAGCCCAATACACAAACATCCATAGACGGAGGCACTCACGAGACTGAGCAATGATATAAAATAGTCCTTTAATCCTACGTTTCGGGATCAACTCCCATTGTCAAGGACATACAGCAACATTAAAATTACACCCATCACACATACATATACCCACAAAGCTAACCCAATCAACATTAAAACTTAACACGCCTGTTTAGAAGCAAGCCAGAGAGGTACCAGTCAGCGTGGCCGGACAGCGCAACGCCTGCCTCAGTGGTCACCTTCTAGCGTTGCCAAGCAACTAGACAACAACCCATATGAAGCCAAATACAAATCAATCTGTACAGTGTGCAATATGCCATATAAATTTACAGCAATAACGATACACATTAAAATACAAAAACAGAACAAAACAAACAGACATCACATCTCCCTAGTATCCATCTAAATATCTGGAGAAACGGAGATTTAAGGCAACATGTACAAAAATACATCCCTATCTTAAACAACAGATATGCCCATAATCTCTTCATGATTACCCAATAATTATCTTGTATACATAATCAGAGAATGTACCCAAGGCATATATTAAACATGACCAAGAAACACTCTAGTTCAACAATTCATCCTTAGTATACACCAATTACCGTATATACTCGAGTATAAGCTGAGTTTTTCAGCACATTTTTTGTGCTGAAAAAGCACCCCCTCAGCTTATACTCGAGTGAAGTGTGTAGCGCTGACCGGACGTGGTTCAGTCAGTGCTACACAGCACAAACACAAAGCCGCCGGAGCTGGCAGCTGTGTGTTTGTTGTAATCAGCAGCCAATGAGAGTCTGTCAGACTCTCGTCGGCTACTGCTGCTCCCACTGCGGGAGCCATCTTCCGGCACCCGCAGTGGGTAATGGGAGAGATGTCATGAGTAATGACGTCTCTCCCATGCAAAGCGGCCGGAGGAGCTGTAGTGGCGGGACCAGGAGCGGGGGTTTCAGGTAAGTGATTTATTTTAAATTTTTATTACGTCTCTCTACTGGGGGGGGGTGGGCTACTGGGGGCACTACCAGGGGGGGATTACTACAGGGGGCACTACCAGGGGGCGATTACTACAGGGGGCACTACCAGGGTTTCCTCTCTTGACATATTCAACACCTTCCTTTTAATTCTCTCTAGGTCCTTTCTTTTATAACCTCGAGCTACAAATTTCTCCAACATTTCTTCCATCGCTACTTCCACTTCCACTGCAGAGTCAGAGACAATACTCTGCACTCTCAATAACTGAGAGTATGGTAGCCCCCTGCGTAAAGCTGCAGGATGGATGCTATCATACTTAAGAAAAGTGTTCCTATCTGTACTCTTAGAGAATAGAGTGGTCACTATCACATTATTGTGTAGAGATATATTCACATCCAAATTTTGGATGCTATCACTACTAATGTTATATGTAAATTTTACCACACTAGGGGATTGATTATGTTGGTCAAACAGGGCCACAAAATGAGCAAATCGTCTATATACATATAGTACAAAATCCCTCAATAACCGACCCTCACTGAATAGGAGATTTTGTTCTATACTATCCATAAAGACATTGGCGTACGATGGGGCCACATTCAACCCCATAGCACAGCCAGCCCACTGTACATAGTATTTACCATTACAGAAGAAATAAGAGGGCTGCTCTAATAGCTGCCCGGTGTTGTGCCATTCTCTCCTTAAACTAACGTTCCGTCTTGCCCACTTAGTACAGACCGCATGGGCAAGACAGAACATATATGTCAAATCGTGAACTACATGTCAGTGGCCAATTGATGCTAAACTTTTTGCATGAGTATGGGTGACACACATGGTTGCCAATTAACATATAGCTACATGTGGTACACCCCAATCAAGGAAAGTAGCCATTTTTTCTGCTCAAAAAAGTGCTCTCTAGGAGCATCAGTTTTAAACATTGAAATATCAGTTTTCATAACAAAGGGCCTGATTCAGACCCACTCGCGAGCGGCTGTCCACTCGCAAGTGGGTCGATGGTCTGCACTGAGCATGCACACGACAGATGGAGCTCCGTCGTGCACATGCGCCAGACGCGACGAGCGAAGGAAAGTCCTTCGCTCGTTGTGTCTGATCAAAGGGGGCATGCTGTCGATGTTGATTGACAGCACGCCCCCTTTGGTGGGCATGCAGGGGGCGTTCCTCCCTGACGGGGGCGTTCACAAGGGAACGCCTACCGTCAGAAGCCGGCCCACTGACATCACTGGTGATGTCAGTGGGAGTGATTTTGGCTCTGATAGAGCCAAAATTACTTCGGGCCTTGCGGTTGAAAACCTCAACCGCAGGCTCCGGCTCGCAGTTTCGATGGTCGCGATGGTCAAGACCATCGCGGCCATCAAACTGCATGCTCGTATAGGCTGTGGGTGGTGACCCACAGCTATACAAGCGTCCAGGAGGACGCTCCATTTTTATGGAGGGCGGCCCTCATTCAGAGCGTGCGCTCTGCTCAGAGCGTACGGCTCTGAATGAGGGCCAAAATCCCTAATATTGCAGCTACGTATGTAGCTGGGCATAACCCTAGTATCATGTAGTAATGCAATATCATGGTCTGTGGCAACCATGGGTCGATGAGACTATGATGTATGAATAAAACCAGCACACCTCTTGCGTCAGTATATTGTGGGGATGCTGTTCCCTGTAAGGAGGGCACCCTGGCAAGTATTTCTACAATCCATCAGTGAGTGCCGGATCACTGCTGTATTCTATATATATATATATATATATATATATAGTGAATATCTGTGGTTTTTATATATACTCACTTATCTTGCACAGAAAACACTTTATTTAGAAATTATTGGCACATATAATTAAATTTGTTTATATGGAAATTTCTACCATTTCTGCACATCTGCACTTTGTTTTTATCTAAAGAGTGAATTATTTTATATTTTTTGATACTATATATTTATTTAATATCACACAAGTCTTAGCACTTTTAGGCGCTCTATATCCATTTCATTTACTGTAAATTTGCTTTTGTGGCAAAATCCAAATGACACTATATTGTTGATAGAGCAGACACCCTTTTTAAGGGGAGTGTTAGAAGGTTATTATTCAGTAATCTCTTTTTAAAGTGTCATTTATTCATACTATTATCTGGCACCATATTTTCAACTATTACTATCTATATATTACAGGTTGAGTCTCCTATATCCGATTATTATGAAACATGGAATTTTTTCAGCACGACTGAGATAGTGACACCTTTGGTTTTTGATGATTCAATGTACACAAACTTTGATTTTTGCACAAAATTATTAAAAATATTGTATAAAATTACCTTCAGGCTGTGTGTATAAGGTGTATATGAAACATATATGCTTTCTGTGTACATACTTGGGTCCCATCCACAAGATGTCTCATTATGGCATGCATATATTCCAAAGTATGGAAAAATCCGATATGCAAAATATTTATGGTCCCAAGCATTTTGGATATGGTAGACTCAACCTGTATATCAATGTACTGTTTTCAGCATAACCTTGTACTAGGTTATTATTATCATTTATTTATATGGTGCCACAACTGTTCTGCCGCGCCGTACAAAGTACATAAGCAAATAGGTTGACCAGTGACTTACAGTACAATACAATACAGGACAAGGACATGGATAATATACATTGCTACATTATCAACCATAACACCCAAATAAGCAACAGAGCATAAGCAACCAAGTGTTTGGTGTCCTAGTGGGGAGTAAGAAATAGATGAAGGTAAAGTAAGTCTTATGATCCTCGGACAGGACTCACTTTGGTCCAAAAGCTATAGTGCTGATGATTATTGAATGCAGTGGGGAACACTGATTTAATAGTCTTAAATAGAAGTACAGTAGACTGAATGTCCCAGTTGCAGCCCTGAGGACCAATGAATACTTGGTGGAAGTGCAGCCTACGGATCGAGTTGCAGCCTTGCGGAATGGTATATACTTGGCTATGTTGTGGCCTTGGGACCAAGTAGCAGCCTTGCGGGCTGGTATTTACATGGCTATGGTGTGGTGAAGGGACCAAGTTGCAGCCTTGCAGGCTGGTATTTACTTGGCTATGGTGCAGTCTTGGGATCGAGTAGCAGCCTTGTGGGCTGGTATATACTTGGCTATGGTGCGGTCTAGAGACCGAGTGGCAGCCTTGTAGGCTGGTGTTTACTTGGCTAGGTTATGGTGTAGGGACCGAGTAGCTGCCTTGCGGGCTGGTATTTACTTAGCTATGGTTTTGGTCTAGGGACCGAGTAGCAGCCTTGCGGGCTGGTATTTACTTGGCTATAGTGCGGTCAAGGGACTAAGTTGCAGCCTTGTGGGCTGGTATATACTTGGTTATGGTGCGGTCTTGGGACAGAGTAGCAGCCTTGCAGGCTGGCATATACTTGGCTATGGTGTGGTCTAAGGACCAAGTTGCAGCCTTGTGGGCTGGTATATACTTGGCTATGGTGCAGTCTTGAAACAGAGTAGCAGCCTTGCAGGCTGGTATTTACTTGGCTAGGTTACGGTCTAGGAACCAAGTTTCAGACTTGCGGGCTGGTATATACTTGGCTAAGGTGCGGTCTAGAGACCGAGTGGCAGCCTTGCAGGCTGGTATTTACTTGGCTAGGTTATGGTCTAGGGACTGAGTAACAGCCTTGTGGGCTGGTATATACTTGGCTATGGTGCAGTCTAGGGACCAAGGGCCTGATTCAGAGCTGGACGCTATTTGCGCTCGCTCGTTCAGAAAAAGGGGCTGGCTATTTAAATGAACCTTTCGCTCATTGCGGTCTGTTCACGCCTCTATGTCTGAACTTGCGAACAAAACATGCGAACGTAATTTTGAAAAAAACACCCCCTGGCCGCTCACATCATACATCATGTCTGCTATTTATTAGATTAATCGAGTACATCAAAAGGCGTCTGAACTGCTCGCTATTCTTGTGGTTGGTTTTTCCTAGCACAATCAAGCGAGCAGTTCTGACTATAAAACAACCAAGTGACGTGGTTGATGACGCTGCTTTGTTAATTATGCACACCCTTAAAACGCCCATTTTGACCTTTAAGCACGCCTGCATTCGGATCTCCACTCCCCGTTTTCAAGCACCTTCCCCTGTTACCACCCACAAATGCCTCATTCTGTCACTCAAAATAGCAGGCATTCGCTATTTAGCGAGCACACGATTTACGGCCGCACTGACTGGTTCGCGCATGCGTATTAAAATCCGTACGCATGCGCAGTTGTGCGAACATCGGTAGGAACGAACGAGCGGCCGCTTACGAGCGGCTCTGAATCAGGTCCCAAGTTGCAGCCCTGCTGGCTGGTATAGAAAGTCCACACAGGTGCCTGTTTGCTGCTCAGACTGCTGGGATGTAATTTGCAGATGATGTACACAAACATGGGAGTGTGATCAGAATGCTGAGATGTTATTTGATGCATCTGAAATACACAGAGCAGGAACATGGCACTTAGGGCCTGATTCAGACCCACTCGCGAGCGGCTGTCCGCTCGCAAGTGGGTCGATGTTCTGGACTGAGCATGCGCACGAAAGGGCAGCCTAGGTATTACAATACCTAGGCTGCAGCCACCCCAGTATAATCCGCCACACCAGTGACACACTGGCAGTAGCTTAGCATTGGAAGTGCTCTTTATTAATCACATGCCGGACAAGAAGTTCCAGGGTGAAGTGTTTTATGAACTGCGATCGAAGCTATCATGGCAGCCCTAAATGGTGTCTAGGGCTGTAGCCGATGTAGTCCCTTGCAGCCATCTTGCTGATTTGTGTGCATGTGCTGGATCGTGATTTTGCAGACCATACTAAATTGGTCCCTGGTGACTCCCAATAGGTGTCACTGCTGGTTTCCAGTAAGAGTGGTAAAACTTGTTTTGGACAAGTGATGTGAACAAATGTTGCCACCTACAAATTTACTGTAATATAAAACTTAAGGGGTGATTCAGACCCAGACGCTAAGCAGCTCACTTTCGCTGCCATCAGGGGCTGGGTATACAAATTCCATGATTGCACGGCAAGGCTAAAGGACGCCCTCTATGTCTTATAGAGCGAAGGCAGTGCAAATGCACACTGGCTAAAAACGCCGACTTTTCTTTCTTAGCACACGTCATCTCCAGGAAGTGTATGATTAATTAGTACATCGAGAGCCATCGGAGCTTCTCACAGCCCTTGAGGTAGACCCTACCTCACCACAAGCACTGCAATCACTGCAGGCTGAAATACAACCAAGTGACATGTACAATAATGCTTCCATGCTAATTATGCACAACCATAAAACGCAATTTTGATGCCCAGACACGCCTGGATTTGCCTGGATTTGCAGCACCACTCCACCGTTCACAAGCACCTTCCCCTGCTACCACCCACAAACGGCACTATCTGTCACTCAAAGTAGCGTCCAGTCTGTGTACTACGAGTGCACAACTCCCGAGCGCAGTGAGTGTCTTGCGCATATTGACGCATACGCATGCGCAGAAAAGCGACTATCGGCCATAGTGTGCGTTCGCGGCTTGGCATGTGGGTCTAAATCAGGCCCTTAGTTCGGAATCCCTTTTTGTTCAACATGATATAATATAGACAGTAATAGTGTTTAAGGCTTATCTTGTAAGCTGTAATATAGAATGTAAAGTATAGTCATTCTCTAACTTCTTATTTCAAGTAGGAGTTTGTTTAGCGTAAATAATGATACTAGGCACTGTTATCAGTACTGAATGTAATGTATTCTTAAAAGCATATGAGCATTGTATAGTGACTGGGTTTCCAGGATCATCTTATGATTCTCACATTGGGAGGCACTTAGCAATCTATGACATATTGCATTTGACAGACTATATGATGGATGGCTTTTAGGTAGGTAAATAAATGTATTCTGTACTATCATTTGCACAATCCTTTTCAGAAGCATGTTGCCCTTTCTCAACCTCACCTACTGAAGTATGTATGCATGGGGTCATGATCACAAGGGTACAGAAGAAAAGTCTGGAATAATTAATACTGTGCAGCAATCATGTTAGAGCCCCGAGCATAAAAGTACATTTGAATATACTTTTATGCAGAGAATACACCTGGGGTGAATGTGGCATTAGAGAGGGGGCATCATAAATAGGGAGAATTGTTGTATGAAAGATTGAAACCTGTGTGTAAAAAAACACTATAGTCATGTATTGTTTATTTATTATATTGGAAATGCAGAACATCCCTGTCAGGCATGGTTTTTCAAGTTTGTCTCTTAGAAATTGGGGATGTTCTATCTTCAGCGTGACTGGCAGGTGGTGCTTCCAATGGGAAACCACATCCAGTCATGGACTGCACTAGCTCACTGAAGAGGTTAATTTTCCTGGGGGGGCAGCAACCTCGCAGCCCCTAGGTAAAATCCGCCACTGCTAAAGACACTGGGCTGCAACTTTAAATGTACAGGAATTATTTTTAAACATGTAATGTACAAAGTCACAGGTGAAGCACAACGGAACTCGGCATGAAAAAAAAATGTGTCCTCTGCATCGTAGCACTTCATATATAGATTCAGACTCAATCACACACAAATGTACAAATGTCGCACATCAAATTGATCAGTGCAATCTAGCAAAGTAGTTTTAGTGCTCCCAGTTATTTTATTTGTGTAAGTTACACATTTTGCCTGAAAGACGCTTGGCGAGGCCAAGTCACACAGGAGCTGGCGTGCCACCAAGAAGGGCTGTTTGGTGTGACTGAAGCCACATGTACTGAATGGTGACACATCTGTAGGAACTGATTCTGAGTTGGAAGCAAAGCAAGCAAAACTAGTAACTTTGCACCTGGATGTTGTGACACAGTTAGGTTAGGGGGTCCCTCTCCTGGGTAGAGGACTCCTTCCTTACACACACACACAGCAGCAGGGAAGCAGCACACCAGTCTGGATGCAAGTACAAGCTGGTCGGCGCCAGTCTTTATTGTACAATGTCAGAAACATAGAGAAAACATAAATATAAATCCTAGCCCTGTCGGGGCACTAACTTCACAGGTAGTTCCCTCACTACCAGAACCTGGCAGGGCCTAATGCCCTCGCCAACAACAAAAGCACAGCACAACACTCACGGTTAGGTTTCCAAGTGTCTCTGAGCAAACTCCCTGCCTGCTCTCCCAGGTGAGACCATCAGCCCTAAACAAACTAGGCTTATATTGGCCACTCTCAGGTGGAAAACTAACAATCCTGTTACCAGGCTGCGAGAACCAAAACCTGGAGTGGCCGTGGGTGGAGCCCTCCCTCTCCTCTCACCCACAACCCCCAGGTCCCAAACCGGCTTTTCAAAAAGCCGAAACTCAAGCCTGCTACACTGCAGACTTTCTCCTGGGGGTTTAAAACACAAAAGACAGGAATCTGGGACAAATGTACCTGCCACAGACCACTTTACCAGTGATCCTATCACAAGGTATAGAAAAGGGGGCCCTAGACTGCACACCCTGAATATATATAATGGGAGGTGCTACCTGTGGAGACTATTGTTGCAAACACAAGAAGAAAAAGTACAGGTGTACAACTCCAACATTACTAATTATATATAATACATTATACAATAGAATTTTACAATACATAGAGGTTTTAGCATAATCATGGCCATGGTTATGGGCCTACCCACCGCACCCATGTAACCTCTGAGGGTAGGTCACTAACATACTGGGTTTGAAATCCAGAGCACAGTGCACCCCCAAACAGGCCCAGCTGAGCCACCCCAGAGCATCAACCTAATGAGAGAAGGTGAAGTGTAAGAAAGAGTAAGATAGATAAGAGCAGCTGCTGCTGCATATATAAGAAGGTGAAAAAATAATACATATATATTAAACAAACAATAGAGGTGCTAAAAGTGCAAAAAGGAAAATGTGTTTATAATGCGATGCCCTGAAGTCGCCCAACCAAAGCAATCCATGGGACCCACACCTCAAAAATCAACCAATTGTGCACTGCTGTATAAAAATTTATAGGACTTACCTAGAATTGTGCCTTGTACTAAGGTGCAGTCAAAATGCCAGAATCCCTGCTTAAAACCAATGGGGGAGGGGTGCTAATCTAGGCTGAAGACGTCTCATATCATCAGGTGTGCATGGGAGCACACTAAATAGAGTATATAGAAAAGGCGGCCCTAGACTGCACACCCTGAATATATATAATGGGAGGTGTTACCTGTGGAGACTATTGCTGCAAACACAAGAAGAAAAAGTGCAGGTGCACAACTCCAACATTACTAATTATATATCATACATAGAGATGTGCGCCGACCCCCGTGTTTTGGTTTTGGTTTTGTATCTGGATCTCTACTGGGGGCACTGCTGGGGGGGAGACTACTACTGGGAGCACTGCATTGGGGGGACCACTACTGGGGGCACTGCATAGGGAGGGTTACTACTGGGGTCACTATATAAGAGACACTGCATAGGTGGGGGACTACTACTGGGGGCACTGTATAAGGGACACAGTATAAGGAGGCACTGCATAGGGCCACTACTGGGGGCACTGTGTAAGGGCTTGTGTAGCTATCAAGGGTAGGGGAAGGGGGGGTGGGAGTAAGGCTGAAGAAATGCCTATGGTGCCAAGAAACCTTGCAATGGCCCTGTGTGTGAGAACTCCCACTGGTGGCAAAGCAAAGAGTTGCTTCCTTGCGTTACCTGCTATTCTGTGACTCCTTTTGTGCAGTAAACCATTACTGTTATCTGGCCCCATATCTGCAGTTGCTCTTTCCTCCTGATTCATGTGTCCTGTGCTGCTGAATTCCAGTTAGAGGAATATCAAGTCTTCCCAGAGCATACCTCCCAACATTTGCAGGTAAGGAGTCGGGACTGAAAAGGGGGCATATGCTGATCGTAAAGGGGCATGGTCTGATGACATGCCCCCATTTACATCACTAATGGGGCATGCCCAGCATTTCCGAGATGCTGGGCTGCCCCTGGGCTTCACCCGTACTGTCAATAGATGCTGTGCGCTTGTGCACAGCATCTATTCTCACTCTGCATACGGTTGCTCCTTCCCTCTGCATACACGCTGCTCTGCTATGCAAAGCAGTGGTGTATGCTTCCCCCAACTTTCCCCCCACCACGGGACACTGCGGCCCATGGGTGGGACAGGCCCAGAAAAATGGGACTGTCCCGCTAAATGTGGGACAGTTGGGAGGTATGCCAGAGTACTCAATCAGCAAATGTCTCAGTTGCTTCTTATTCTCCAGCCCACTGATTAGAAGATTCCTTGGTGAGCTTAACTCTCAGTCTGCTGTAGTCATCTCCAGCAAGTCTGTTCATTCTAAGTACTGCAGTCACCTCCAGAACAACTGTAAGCAAGATATCTGTCTGTCTGTGCCAATAACTACAGCAAGCTCATGCTAGGACTCATCCAGCTTTATACTTTATTGCCAGTTCTCTGCATTTCTTATTCCTCCAGCAATTACCTGCAAGCAATTATTCTCACCAATCTTCAGTGTATACCAGCTCCTGTACTGGGAACCCAGGCAGAGGGCCGCAACCTGCGTAGTGGGTGCAGCAAAGTCCATACCTCCTTTCGGGGTCCCTGGTGAACACCACCAGTAAGTTAGATTTGGTGACTCTGAACTGGGTTAAGACAACTCCCAGTACAGGTAAGTCCATATTCCATCTGAGATTCATGACAGATCGTGAAACAGTGTATCCATAAGCACTGTGATGCTTCAGGCCATACCCCAGTGTATGTTTCCATACCCCAGTGTATCCATATAAGCACTGTCACACTGCAGGACGTACCCAAGTGTATCCATATAATCCCTGTGCATTTGTGCCACTGCTCTGATGCTTACTTTTTTTGTTTTTTAGTTTCACAATGTATTTATTTCAACTAAAATCACAAATAGATATACTTGCAAAATACCCTTATGCCATTTTTCATCCTTGATTTGTAGATACCAACGTGGTGGGCTTGGCTTTCCTTGATGATAACAACCATGTTTGGTCAGATGTAACTCAATCACCAAATGGAGAGGCTATTTTGTGATGGTACTTGGAGATGTGCTCTCTCCTCCCCTCCCAGCCTTACCGTGCATAATCCCAGAAGCACAGTGATAAGAGATGTTTAGTACCAGATTTTAAATCCTTCTTCCACTTCCTGTTCAGAGCTTCCATTTTGTGTGCTGCCACATTAATAGTTCATCCACCCATTCAAGAATCGAAATGGGCAGGTGCGACACCAGCATTACACCCGTCGGTGGGAGAGCGCAAGGGCAATTCAATCTTTCACCTCTTTTCTTTGCATTATGCACTGTTTGGGCCAATGCTGACTGTCTTTTTGTGTAGATAACAAACATTGTTATAATTTATTAAACTGCCATCCTCTCTGCCACTGCATTGCCATTCTCTTTCCTAGATGTGCCATGTTGGTAATTGAACTGCCACAGCTGCTGAAATATTTGACATGTGGTTGCTGAGTGCCAAAAATGTCCAGAATGTTTTATGGCCACAAACAGCATCTCATGCATGTCCCTTTCATTTAAAAAAAAATGCGGAACCACCAAAGAGCTCAAAAGGGGCAAGGACTGATGTGAATTATAAAAATATTTTTTGTAAATGCCTCCCCTCCTCCCTTATAAATTTGATTTGGAATCCAAAACTTAACTTAAATTTACTACAAATCAACCTTTCTTTTCCCTGTCTTCAACTACATGCATACTCCAACTCCCTCAGGCCTTTTGATTAATCATTTGTTTCCTGATGTGCGATATTAAAAGTTTAACTGCCACAGCTGCTGAAATCTTTTACATGGGGTTGCTGAATGCCAAAAATGTCCAGAAATGTTTATGGAAACAGACATAATCTCCTGCATGCCCCTTTAATTTTAAAAAAATTCTGAACCACCAAGTTGATTTTGTTCGCAAAACATGGGACATATTGTCCTCCTCCCTCATAAAATTGCTTCGGAATAAAAAAATTTAATGAAATTTTTAAATTATGCTCAACCCTTCCTTTCCCTGTCTTCAACTACATACATACTCCAACTCCCTCAGGCCTCTTGATTAATAAGAACATTTGTTTCCTGATGTGCCATGTTGGACGTCACACCGCCACAGCCGCTGAAGACTTCTACACGTGGTTTAAGAATCCCAAAAATGTCCAGAAAATGTTATGGCCACAGACAACATCTCCTGTATGCCCCATTCATTTAAAAAAATAATAAATCTGAACCACCAAGTTGATTAAGTGGACAGAACATGATAGATTTTCAAATGTACCCAGTTTTTGGATTTGGTGGATTGATAGGCTGTTAGAAATAATTGTTCAGCTCAATAAATACTTGCCTCATTTGCATGCAGGTCATTCTAAGCAGCATAACTGGTTAATGTAGATGGTGGGTGTCATGCAAGAGACCAGAAATATGAGCAGCAGTACAGAGCATCTTCCTGCCAGGGTGTGTGCAATAAAGTGCAAATACATTTAGTACAAAAATTAGTTGTATATATTGGTCACATACATATTTACATGGTACATACCGTGCATAAAGCAGGCTGAGGTAACATGAGGCATGACACCCATTGTTGACAAGCAACTTCCAGCAGACCCAGCAAACAACATGGGTTCTGGGAGTTGTAGTTCAGCCAGAGAGCTACAGGCTGCTTTCCTCTGATGTAAACAGCAAGTCCCATTATCCCTATCAACCTCCCTGTGCACAAAGTAAATGTTTGTTTACAGTGTGTAGTATTTAGCAGCACTTCCACAAACAAGGCCACCGCATTTCTATTAGATGTAGTAAAAGCCTCCTCCAGATCAAAGATGTCTTGGTGTTTAAACTTCCTATGGAGTCATATGGTTTATTAAACTGCTATCCTGTCTACCACTGTAGTGCCACTCTATGCCATGTTGGAAGCTGAACTGCCACATGTTAGTCAGCCAACTAGCTTGATGGATGGAACTGGATGAAATCAATATTGTGAGCTGTGAAGTGCTCAAAATTGACTGGAAATTACTGGAAATAAATGCTATTGAGGTTAATAATAGTGGAGGAACAAAAACAGACCAGAAGAAACACAGATCCAAAACCAAAACAAGCAAGGGCAGTTTTGGCAAAACCCAATCCAGATCCAAAACTTGAAGGAGATACAGATCCAAAACATTAACCAAAACATTTGGATCAGCGCACATCTCTACTCTGAATTGGAATTCTCTCTATAAGCGGCATCTCAAAAGTACCTTGGCATGTGTGCAGTGCAATCACGGTGCATGCACAGTCTACCAATATTCATTATTATTCAGTTGCATAAACATCAGCATCATGTACAAATCTGAATCAGGCCCTAGTTTTTTTGGAAGTAGACTTAAAACCTGTGTCACAATTAAAGTTAGCCGACCGCCCACATATAGTGGATTTGTCCAAACATTTCTCATTCTATCAAAAAACATTGCTTAGCAATATTGTCAATAGACCCTAGTAAGTTGATAGGGTTGCATTCTCAAGATTATTGGTTTAGGACCTTGTATTTATTGGACTGGATAGGGTAAGTGTATAAAGGACACTGCAATTCCACAGCAGTTGAAAACTGTATACTCTGGGCCTGGGTCTGTATATATTCAAAGATATTTAGATCAGTAAATCCAGAATGCATAGCATCCTAACCTAATCCTGACCCTAAATCAACCTTAACCACCTACCTCATGCTAACCATAACCCCTAACCCTAATACTCTAACCACTAACCTAAACTGCTAAACCCTACACAACCCTAATAACCTATCCCTAATACTCTAACCCAAACACCTAAATTAACCCTAATACCCAACCCAAACTGCTACTCCAACTTTAATACCCTACTCCTAATACCCTAACCCAAGCACCTAAACTAACCCTAATACCCAAACCACTACACAAACCCTATTACCCGATCCCTAATACTGTAACCCAAACATCTATGCAAAACTAAATACCCTAACCCAAACCGCTACACCAACCCTAATACCCTATCCATAAACGCATAACTTAAACTAACACCCTAACCCAAACTGCTATACCAACCATAATGCTCTATCGCTAATACCCAAACATCTAAACTAACCCTAGTACCCTAACCCAAACTGCTACACAAACCATACTACCCAATCCTTAATACCCTAACCCAAACCCTGAAACTATCCCTAATACCCTAGCCCTAAGTTTTTCTCTCTTAATACTATGAAGGCAGGGGGGTCTCTCCCTATTACTCCATACCAGGGGTTCCCAACCACAGTCCTCAAGGCACACTAATAGTCCAGATTTTAGCCATACTTGAGCACAGGTGACTTAATTAGTAACTCAGTAATTTTGATTTATCCATCTGTGCTCAACTATGGATATCACTAAAACCAGAACTGTAAGTGTTCCTTGAGGAACAGTCACTGCTCCATACATAAACAATGCACTACGAGATAAAAAATACAACCACTTAGTCTAATACCAGTGGGTACCTATTCCAAACTGTCGAATCATTTCATCTCTATTTAAGCCTTACATCTGTGGTCACTCATCGTGACAATGTATGAAAACAAAATAGAAAATAAAAATGATATCGGGTGGGTGATTGCAATTTATTTTTTATTATGTAAATTGTACAGTAACAATGATTACTCTGGACAAAAATGCTATATATTCTGATAGAAGCACTGGAGAAGTGTGGAATGGCTTCTATGTATGTCCTAGGTTCCTGTCATATGTGTTTTGAAACCCCCAGGAGAAGTCTGTTTGGGAAAAACAGACTAGAAATGTCAGCTTTAGAGAAAAGCTGGTTTGGGTCCTGGGGGTGTGGATTTGAGGAGAGGGAGGGCTCCATCCACATGTCACTCCAGGTTTTGGGCCTTTCAGCCTGGTAACAGGCTCATTAGGGCTTGCAGCTGGAAATAGCTAATATAAGCTGGGTTTGTTTGTGGCTGTGTGTCTCACACCTGGGAGAGCAGGCAGACTAGCCTGTTCAGAGACACTTGGTTACTTTCCTTGTAAGTACTATGCACGTATTTTGTTGATGATGAGGGCAATAGGCTCTACCATTATTATAGAGAGGGAATCTGCTGTGTAGCTAGTGCCCAGCCGGGCTAGGACTTATGTTTTATGTTTTGTTTATGTTTATATTCATTTGGCATGATAAAGACTGGCGCTGACCAGTTTGTACGAGAAGCCCAGACTTGTATCCTGTTTCTATGGCTGCTGTGTGTGTGTAAAGAGGGAGTCCATCTACCCCAGGAGAGGGACCCCTACCCTGACTGTGTCACTATCAATCTAGTATATATATATATGTATATATATATATTATATATATATATATATATATTCCATAGACAAAAAAACCTTAGTGTTTCACATGTCCCATTAAGGCTTCTTAGACATGATCTGAAATTTCACAAGACCTGCTTAGTATCTGCCATTCAAACTAAAGAAAAAAGGAAAGAAATTCAGATCATTAAGGCTGACGCATTAATGGACGTGTTCCTTGCACAATACAGATATGGTATGCCATCACACCGTGTGGTTAACTGCAGATTCAGCACTCACAGAGTGAGATTGCTGTCACTCACAGAATGGTGGAGCTGCTAATTCACAGAATTGTATGCTACACAGATGCAGTCTACGCAACTGAGGTCGGATCTGGAGATAGAGCTGCACAGATGGGATAAGAGTGGTGTGGATGGGGGAGGAGACAGAGTGGTGTGTATAAATGAAAAAGACAGGTCAACCAGTGCTAGCTCATGGAAATATGAGTATACTACACAATTTGTTGAATCCAATCCTGCTTGTATCTTTTACTTTTAGTTAGGGGTGAAAGACCGGGACTTACATTGAAATTCTCACCCAAATATCTATAAATGTATCTCTCCTTTCCTCTCTCTTATTTTCACACTTACAGGCTAGATGATACAACAGATATAAATCTTAAAAAGGAGACACTTACATTAGTATTTTGTCTCAAATGCCCGCAATAGTTTCTTTAATCTGTGGCTCCTGGGGATGCATCTGTCTCATGTATAACACGCAGATACCCAGTAGAAGCAGGAAGCGATTTATTAAGACATACTAATAAAATCCATAGCTTTGTAAAACATAGAATAAAAATAGGACACAACAGGATATATTCCAAGAAGGGCTTACAAACAGATCCCCACCATCTCTGTGCTGCAGTCTGTCAGAGATCGTGGGGACATCTGCAAAAATCAGTCCGAACAGTAAGTACCAAAATGTGTAGTTCTTATAGTCCTTAGATGGAGTTGATGGCTTCAATGCGTTTCCAGGAGCTCTCTCCCCTTTATTAACACATACATGCACACTCACTGTCTCACATACTCACCTAATAACCCTGCATGCATCAAAACACAGTTGCCCGCATGGATCATTGCAATCCGTGCAGCAAGCTCCTGTGATAAAAGACACAGATGCATGAATGGATCAGTGAGATCCGTCCATGCATCTTTGTAAAAAAAAAATGATTCAAAAGTATTTTTTTAAAAACAGCGTGCTCCCACCCCAAATCTCAACCAGCCCCGGGTTTTGGAGACCCAATACTGGTTGTGCTAAATACAGGGGACAAACAACATAGTGGTTCCCTGTATTAAGCACAACCAGCACTGGGCTACTCAGAACCAGTACTGGTTACCAAAATACAGGGGACAAATGACGTAGGGAGTCCATTGTATTTAGTGCAACCAGCACTGGGCTCTGATCTGGTCCTGGTTTTGGAAATACATGGGAAAAAATGTGTAGGGTTCCCCTGTAAATTCCAGAACCAGCACTGAACATTTTCTAGTGGTGGGATGATGCCACAGCCAGAGGAACCCTTTCACCAGGTCTCCCAGCCAAAGCATTACCCTTGACCGCTAGTCACCCCAGGCCTGGGGATCCCTGGGGAGCTTGGGACCCCACAATAAAGAGGTCCCCCCACTTCAGGGTACCCCAAGCCAGGGCTGATAGCTTGGGGCTATCCCCGGGACACCTGTGGGTGGTGGGTTCCTGGTTGATTTTTTATAAATGTGGTACATAAAAGAGTTAAAATATTGTCTTTTGCAGTAAAACTACAGGTCCCAGCAAGCCTCCCACGCATACTGGTACATGGAGAACCACATGCACCAGGAAGCAGGGCATTAAGGACCTGCTGGTACCAATAGTACCCCTGTAAAATAAATATTAAAATAAAAACAGAACACCGATTGTTTTAATATTTTATTTTCCTGCACCTTCACCTGGGGGGTGGCAGCTTTTAAGCTCTTTTACATGGCTGTTGCCTCCCCCAGGACTTCCACGGCGACTTCACCTGGAGGGCAGCGGCATTTAAGCTCTTTTATACTACCCAGGACTTCCCCGGTTCTTTACTGCTGCCTCCCCACCATCGAACTGCGATGCCGCTGCCTCGAGGCATGGTTCTGGCCAGCTAAGGGGGTGGGGCGATGACGATGCGAGCCTTGATTGGCTTGTGGTGGCCATATTCGAATTTCAACAATGGTGCTGAGGTGCCATTTTTTAAATGGGCATGAAAAAACCTAAAGTTACTTTCACGGTTCTCACAATTGAAGTCAATGGTGAGAATCGCTCATTCGCTGAGAGGCAGAAGGCTCACCACTCTCAGCCAATGAGCACTCCGCACTGGGATTTCTATAGTGAAATCCCATGGCAGAGCTATCATTCGGGTAGCACTGTCCTTAGAGGACACTACTAACTTTGTGGGGATGGGTATTTGCGTTTTTTTTATTGCCAAGCCCAGGGATGCTACATGGATCGAAGAGGTAGTGATCCATGCATAGAAAGAGGTGAGTATGGATTTTTTATTACAGGTACCCTATGGATTCCTACTGGACAAGGGGACATGATGGCTTCAGGGACACATAGGTGAGTATGTGAGAAACTGTAGCATGTGTGCATGTGTGTGTACATGTGTGTGCGTGTATGTTTTAATAGACTTTAACTTTCAACATTGTGTGTGTCTTATGATTATTTTAATATTTATTTTGCTGTGGAACTACAGGTACCAGCAGGGTCGTAATGCCCAGCATGCTGGTACTTGTGCTTTCCAAGTACCAGCATGCAGGGGAGGCTTGCAGGGACCTTTATTTCCACTACAAAAGACAATATTTTTACTACAATCAAACGCACCACACTACACGCAATCAACTTGGCACCCACTGCTCCAGGGGCTGGGCCTAGAGTGCCCTGGAGAGGGAGTCCCCTTTATTGGGGGGATCCCCAGCTCCCCAGGGATCCCTGGCCTGGACTGACTAGCAGTCAGGGGTGGTGCTTTGGCTGGGGTACCTGGTGAAAGGGCTCCCCTGGCTGTGACATTACACCCCTGCTAGAAAGGGTCAAGTACTGGTTCTGGTAATACAAGGGAATCCTATGCATTTCCCCTGTATTTCCAGAGCAAGGACTGGCTCAGAGCTCAGTGCTGGTTGAGCTGAATACAGCGGACCCCTACTTTGTTTGTCCCCAATATTTTGGCAACCAGGACTTGTACAGAAAAGCCCAGTGCTGGTTTTGCTTAATACAGGGGACTCCTATGTCATTTGTCCCCTGTATTTAGCACAACCAGTACTACTGGGTCTCCAAAACCCAGTGCTGTTTGTTCTTTTGGAAGGGGAGGGGGGCATGCCATTTTGTTTTTTTACATAGGTTACATTTTATTTAAACACAGAAGCACAGACATATCTCACTGATCATGTCCGTGCTTCTGTGTTAATTTATTTATATACAGATGTAGGTATCACGGATCTTCCTGATCCATGCCTGCATCTGCAGATAATTCCCACTACCTTCCCTGGTTCCTGCAGCCCACACCACTGCACCTGCACTGCTGCTAATGCCCACACTGCTTCCGCTAACAACTGCTACTTTCCCTGTGTCCTTCAGCCCGCACCACCACCGTCCGCACTGCAGCTAAT
Organism: Taudactylus pleione; assembly: GCA_031769625.1. Classification (NCBI taxonomy): domain Eukaryota; kingdom Metazoa; phylum Chordata; class Amphibia; order Anura; family Myobatrachidae; genus Taudactylus; species Taudactylus pleione. The sequence continues at coordinate 5,207,659 of JAUIMM010000148.1, read as the reverse complement.
GCCTGCTACCTTCCCGCAAGTCCCACTGCCACTATGCCCACAAAGGAGAGCCATCTTTGTTCACCCAGGTTAAGCCACAGTGAGTACAACCCCTGCTAGAAGCACCTACTGAGGTAGTGCAACAAGTTGAAGCTCCCTATCTGTAGAATGGTGCATTTGTGAGGTAATAGTTTAAATACTGTAATTTTCTAATTTACCTGAACCCCAAATACACCTACCGTGGAGCAAGAGCTACCTAATAAACCCCAGTCTAAATTTACCCTCTACTCTGACTTACAGTATGCCTTCCCAAATATCCTCCATAGAGAACAGCACAAAAATGGTCCTAACTCACAGTTGGAACTTTAGATTACTCCTAAATCCTCATCATTTTTTTGCCATGAAATTTGGCATGCAGCACAGAGTGACAGTTCTACCGGCCCATGCCAAATTTCAGCTCAGTACCTCCAATAGCTTTTGAGGTGTCACAATGGACCATATAATTATCTAAGGTTAGATACCAGTGAATAAAAATACATTCACAATAAGGTGTATTCTAAAAGCTCTCAAGTCAAATCCAAGACCATATCGGTGCTTCTGGATAAGCTAAATGCAAGCAAAAAAGTGCTCAAATTAATATAATTGAAAACACTATTTTCTAAATAAAATATATACCATTTAGTAATAAGGGACAGCTGCAATGATAAAGAAAAAAAAATCAGTTGTATACCAATTAACAATCACGTACATACCAATTAAAAGAGACCAAGGGGTACATTTACTAAGAATCGAGACTGGGAGAGTTTGGAAACTCTGGAGAGATTTTCCCCACTCGCAAATTTACTAATGTAAAACTCAGGAGAGAGATTTCCTTTGCTACAGGAAAATATTGGAGAGTTAGCAAACTCTCTTCAATTCACCATGGGCAAAACTTGAGAACCTTTTCACTAGTGAAGATAGGACTTGGGAATTTACCAAGCAGAGCATTTCTAAACTCTCATGAAATGGAAAAACTCTCCTGTAAAAACTCATGAACTAAATAAACCTGCCTGTGATCTGCGAGTTTGGCAGAAATATACACAGATCACTGTGATCCATATATGTTTCTGCCTATAAAAAGGTTTTAAAAGGTTAAGTGTTAGAAAAAATTGACATAGGGTCCCCCCCCCTAAAGCTTAACCAGCCCTGGACTTGCCATCCAGTCCTGGTTTCTAAAATTACGGGGAACAAAATGAGTAGGGTTCCACCATAATTTAGAAAACAGCACCAGGCTGCAGGGCCAGTCCTGGTTTTAATTATAGGGGGAAAAAATTGCATAGGGGTCCAACTCCAATTTAAAACCAGCAACAGACCCACAATGGCTATTACCGGGGCTCCGTGGTCAAAGCATTATCAGCCCAAGCCGGTCAGGCCAAGCTGGGGATCTCAGGGAAGGTGGGGACCCCCCGAAAAATGGGTCCCCCCTCTCCCTTAACCCCAGGCTTGGTCTGAAGCCTGGGGCTCTGCCCCGCACCCCTGGAGCATTAGGTACAGGGGTAATAAAGTGAAGAATAGTAGAAAACTATTGTATTTTACAGTGGGACTACAGGTGCCAGCATGCCTGCCCTTTGGCACTTGTGGAACTATGAGTGCCAGCAGACAGCTGTAAAATAAATAGTAAATAAAGACAAAACACACACACTGTGCCTAGTAAAACTTTATTTCATACACCTACCCATTCACACATACTTACCTGTATCGAACATCCAGCACATGCAACAACCCCAAAATGGCTATAATGACCTGCGATCAATGATCGCGGGTCCCTATAGTAACCATGTTAACCTGAGCGATATCGACCAGGTTGGCCTTCATGCATGGCGATGGTCGATATCAATATCAACCATCCGTCCCACGCATCTATCATCGTTTGGGGGTTGGAAGGGCCCAAAAACAGGACGATATGAATGATAACGATATGATCGATATCATCATCATTCATATCATTCTGTTATATCTGACCATGTGCACGCACCTTAAGGGAGATATTCTTTAAATTCAACTAGTGTTATATATAGGGATCTAAATCTTATCCGCCCCAATGATTTTATATTTATAGAGCTAGTAAAAAATTATGTATTCAACTAATGCAGTACAAACATACAAATTAATCTATATCTAATCTACCCCAATGATTTTCTACCCCAAGGTTGGTACAAAAATATTATGCATTCATATTATTTATAAAGCTAGTATAAATCCTTACCATTAATAACAAATCTCATTGTCATACTTTATATAACTAGTGGAATTTTTTACCACTACTCACAAATCTCATTATTACATATTAAAACGTTTACCTTACAACAGATACCTTTTCTACTTTATATCAGTAGTCGTGCTTAAGCTCAAATGTAAGTGACCACATCATTTTGGCGGTAAACTAGAACACCACAGTGATGCTGGGTCACAATAACGCGTACTTCCAGTTTGCGTTCCACTGGATCACCGCATGTGTTCCAGCATTTATATTGGATCCTTAACTGTAATGAATCTGTTACCAGAAGCGCAAACTATAGGTGAGTAAATCAGATTGCACTTCCGGTTTGCGTTCCAACAGCCATGTTGGCCTAGTATTCATATTGCATTAAGGCAAACTTCTAGACTGCATTCCACCAACCCTTAACGTGCTTAATATAGACAGCACTTTAACCCCACTGAGGTGGAATATCCACGTTGCATACAAATCCCCAGCCTAGATTCTTAATAATTAAAGGGGAAAACTGCACATATACCATACAATAATATCCTCAGGGGCTGGCTGGCAACTTTTAGCCTAGGGGGCAAATGCATGCAGGCGGCCCTGGCAGAGGAGTAACGTGTAGCCAGGGTGCCCGGAGCACGTGTGTGCTATGGCGTCCCCCCCCTCAAGTGTTCCAGGGAGGAGGCAGGTCCATATGTGATTAATGTAAAGTAAAAATAAATATTAGGGCCAGCCCCCTGTAGTGGCGCCCATATGCAGTGCCCCCCTGTGCCCCAGGAGAGGACCCCCTTATGCAGGCCTCCAGTAGTGCCCCCAGTAATGATCCCCCCTATGCAGTGCCCCTTATATAGTGCCCCCAGTAGTGGTCCTCCCTGTGCAGTGCCCCTTGTGCCCCCAGTAGTAAGCCCCATATATAGTGCCCCCAGTAGTGTTCCCCCCTGTGCAGTGCCCCCAGTAGTAAGCCCCTTATATAGTGCCCCCAGTAGTGGTACCCCCTATGCAGTGCCCCTAGTAGCAGTCCACCCTCCATGCAGTGCCCCAAATAGTGGTAACCCTTATGCAGTGCCCCTTAAATAGTGGCCCCAGTTGTAGTTCCCCCCTTATGCAGTACCCCCAGTATTGCCCTTTATATAAAGCCCCCAGCAGTGGTCCCCCGATGCAGTGCCCCCAGTGGTCATCCACTCCCCTCTATGCAGTGCCCCTAGTAGTAGTCCCCTCCCCCCTATGCAGTGCCCCTAGTAGTAGTCCCCTTCCCTTATAGTCCCCCTAGTAGTAGTCCCCCCCTTGTAGTGCCCCCAGTAGTAGTCCCCCCCTTGAAGTGCCCCCAGTAGTAGTCCCCAGTAGTGGTCTCCCCCTTGCAGTGCTGCCAGTAGTGGTCCCCCCCTTGTAGTGCCCCCAGTAGTAGTCCCCCCATGTAGTGCCCCCAGTAGTAGTCCCCCACCTTGTAGTGCCCCCAGTAGTGATCTTCCCCTTGTAGTGCTCCCAGTAGTAGTCCCCCCCTCTTGTAGTGCCCCCAATAGTGAACTCCCCTCTTGTAGGGCTCCCAGTAGTGGTCTCCCCCCTTGTGTCCTCCCCCCTAGACACACGTAATAGAAAAAAAAATGTACCTGAATCCCCGCTCCTGCCACCGCCATCCGCTCCTCTGGCTGTCCTCCCAGGCTTTCCCGCTCTGCATTATGGGAGAGATGTCATGACGTCTCTCCCATTACCCACTGCAGGAGCCGGAAGATGGAGCGGCTCCGGCAGTGGGCGCAGCAGCAGTCAGTGAGGGTCTGACAGATTCTCATTGGCTGCTACTTAAAACCAACACACAGCTGCCGGCGCCGGCGGCTGTGTGTCAGTCACTGTGTAGCGCTGACCGAACTCCGTCCGGTTAGTGCTACACGCGCGGCGCAGGCAGCTGTGTCAAAGAGACACAGACTGCCCTTGGCCCGCATTGGCGCTGCAGCCCTGGGGGCACATGGCACCCTGCACCCTGGCCCAGCCCGCCTCTGAATATCCTACTCGGCATATGTCTACAAATGAATAAGACCGCACTAAAATTAAACTATTTGTAACAATTCCACCATTACAGAAATACAACCACCAGATCAATAAATCAAAGTTATACAAATTACAAAAATTAGAAACCTGATAATATAAAAATAAACATATGGTATATACATGAATTTATATAATAATATGGTACTGATATCAGAACTTTTTAACAGTAATATATAAACATTAATATTACTATTTATACATCCAATACCACATTGATACAACACTTTTTTTTATAACTCAGCAATCAAATATATGTTTATATACTCACAATATACAATCAACACATTATTTAGTCTTCAACATAATATATAACATTATGCAAAAGTGTAAAACTAACTAACATTCAATAATATACAATAATATACCATATCATACAAAAGTGTAAATATATTATGGCCATTAAGGATGTATAAGCGACTCGTTGAAGGTTCCACGAGTGTTAATCTCAAGAAAGGGGGGGAAGAGGCTTAATTAAAACCAAACCTAACAAAAATCCTTACAAAAAAGAAACAACATCAATACCCTCATTTAACCTTTTAGGGTAAAGGGTATTTAGCGTGTAAATCCAGTATGATTCATGTTTTGAAAGTGCAAGTTCTCTACTACCTTCTCTTGGATCAACTTTAACATGTTCTAAAATAGTAAACAAAAACCCATTCACCTCAGCTTTATGGACTGTCCAGGAAGGGCCTCTGTAAACTATGAGTGCAAATCTTATTCTTATAATTACGTAAGTGCTCCTGAATCGATATTTTGGCTTGTCGTTTGGTTTTGCCCACATACGACAAACCACAACGGCAGCTTATTTTATAAACAACGTACTCAGCATTACATGTTACTATTTGGTTCAAAGTATAAAGTGTGCCATCTTCCCTCTTCCATCTTCCTATCCATAAACTTGCAACAATTTTATTTCGGCTCTACTCCTATGGCTACTATTCTTTAAATTGTTAGCTTTTCTAAAAAACAAAACTGGTCTATGTGGAAGGTGAGGTCCTAAAACTGGATCCTTTAAAAGAATCCTCCAATGGCGTTCTAGTATCTTCTTGATAACAATGTTTTCCCTATTATATTGAGTGATGAATGGTCTGCAATGTTTATCTTTTTTCTCTTTTGTTCCCACTCGATCTATAAGGAGGTCTTCCCTATTACAGGTTATCAGAGCATTTTCTATTTTGAAAACAGGCAGTTCTGTCCAAGATTTGCAATAATTATATAAATGAGGGCCTTAATTGCAGTCTTGAAGTTTCCAAAAAGTTCCAAAGGTCATACAGTATATGGAAAAACAGATTTTTCTCCAGCACTGGAAATTAGATCCATTATATTACAGGTAACACAATGGCAAGTTATAATGATGATCTCTAATGCACCAACCACACTTAGACCTAGAGTTTTTAAGACCTAACAGATTTAGGTATCCAATAGGCAGGCATATTCACGGACTAACCTCCGCTGCTACTGCTTGTTCTTAGAGCAATAGGGTTGATAAACACTGAAATATTGAGCAACTACACGTTTGGGTCACTCCTGTGATCTTTTTCAAGTTATTTTCAGTTTTACGTACCCTATTGATCTAAGAACAAGCAGTAGCAGCGGTGGTTAGTCCGTGAATATACCTGCCTATTGGATATCTAAATCGGTCACCACAGAAGGATGCACCTGGGTACAGCTGGCCAGGTTATTTTGATATCAGCATACACTCTGTGGTTGGCTGTGATTGGATATAGGTGGAGACCAACTGCTTATCCATTCGGCACCACAGTTGGGCTTATACTGAGATGTAAGCTGCGGTTACGACTGGCTGTGCACGCCAGGATAGATCAGCGCTTCTGTCAAGCACTGACGGAGGCCGATTGCTGGCCCGCTTGTTGTTACAGCCAATTACTGGCCCACTTGTTGTTACAGATGAGCTCACGGTGGTATACAAGCTGACCATATACACCGGGGCAGACACGGCTTGCAAGGATACCTATAAACTCACGATAATCCCGGGTACTGTAGGTGCCGCCAGTAGCAAATAAACTGCTGGGTCCTATATCAATCAATTTATTGGAGGTAATTATCAACGCTACATTGTTTTACATTGCAGAACTTTTTATATGGCCATTATACCAGCTTAATAAGTGCACTGAAACTACTCTTCATCTATAAGCTTTATCTGCTGATACATTAATGGCACTGAGGAATAACACATTTTGCTACATGTAAACTTATTGCATCATCAAGTGTGGCATTTCAGAATATGGACTTATAATTACACATTGCACATGTTTTATTATTACATTGTGTATATATTTTCTTGGTCAATTGTGCTTAGGCCATTCTATATTGCTACAATAGCAATTGTCTATATATACTGTTTTTTTTACTTGATCTTGCAAATTATATACACGCAAATAAATATTTATGTGCTTTTACACACACCAGTGCAGAATTGCTTTTATTTGTTTTAACTTAATACACCCCTGACTGTACAATATGTGGCACTTGCAGAAACATGGATGAACATCATGCGACTGTGTAGTAAAATCCTTATTTGGTGTGGTCGCATGTCCTTAAACCTCTTCATGTCAGTAAGATACTGTGGGGCTGATTCTGATTTTGGGGCACAGCAGAAATAATGAAGTACTGTAGCTTTGCTTTTTTACTTACCTCTCCAAAATCCCACGTCGGCAGGAGAAGCACTGCACAAAACAGCTCCTCACACTGTCAGGGAGCAAGCCAGTACTGAATGCACATCCATCACCTCCCCCGTGCCATGGCCTACAGGCTCCCAGTAATATCTGGACATGGAGGTTCGGTCATGAGGACACGCCCCATTCCCACGAGGACATGCCCCTTCCCATGAGGCCACACCCCCTTTTGCCACCACATGGTCCCTCTCCACACCGGGTGACACTGTGGAGAGGGATGCCACTGCGTATTTATAATGGGTGCAGGGTGTACACACATGGGCCCATAATGCACACCCTGCACCCATACATTTTTATACTTACCTCTCCAAACTCCCACATTTGCCAGAGAAGCGCTACACAAAACACCTGGAAAATGGCTGCCGGGGCCATTTTTCCAGCGTTTTGTGCATGCGCAGTTGAGAAATTACTGGGAAATTGGCTACCTCACCATTTTCCCGTGTCCTGCACATGCGCAGTAGACTCTGGGCTCAGCCGAGTGCCTGGAGTTTACTGCTGCTGTCAGTTCGCTGGCGGCCGCAATCGGAGAGAGGAGGGTGCCCTGGATGGGGAATGCACACGTGCCCCCTCCTCTCTTAATATGCCCCTGATTTAGCTGTTCAGCATTTGTGGGTTAAATGCAAAAACAGCCAGTATTTACCCTGCATGGAAAAAAATTTAAGGTAAATGAGGACACATCTGTAGATGGCACATGAGTTTGGTAATCAACACATTTAATATATTATACATCAAACAGTATATTAATTACACATGATAATTAATTGTCATTTACCTAACATTCTTTGACAAATTATCAGCTTCCATTTACAACCATCAAAAAGTCTACTGCCTACTTCACAATATTTAGAGTGTATCTGTCACTTACTGCTCATTTATCTCAGTGATCTCAATATTTCCTGCTAAATAGGATGAAGACTGGTTTAATAACGCCCCAAAACCGCTGGTCTTTTCAGGTACCGGCACATTATAAAACAATGATTGTAATGCACATTCCTGACAAAAGATCAGATTTTGCAGATACAGTAGTGTTAGAAAAGTGTCATGGCCTCTAGGTAATTTTAGATGCTGCTTGGCATTAATTGTCCCAATTTTATTCCAGACTATTGGCAAGTATGGATTTGAAATATGAAAGTGACTGTTACATACAAGTCATGACATGCATCCCGACATGCAGTTTTTTGCCAAATACACCTCTTGTATGCTACAAAAGCACAGTGCATGCCTGAGGAATAAGGCAAAAGACTGAGGAATGATATAGGTGAGCTGCGCCACGCATCCCATCTCACAGTGTTGTCCTTAATCTGTGACTTTATTCCAACTCCATTGTGACAAATATACTAATTCTATGTGCCAATTACATTAAAACTGACTTTGGATGCAGCTAGAAGGTGAATAAGATGCTAAATTAAGAAATAGGTACGAAAGTCCGGGATACAGTACCATTGAGGAGTATATGCCATGGGTGTCACACCATATGGCTCAAAAATGATGGGTGAATGATGACACAATGGCATAGAGCAGATCACCAATAACATTACTTTTACAGATTCTCAAACAACTCATCCCATGAGATCCTGTATGTAGTTTGCATCGTCAAAACTGATTTAGAGTTTTTAGAATTCATAAGCAAGGTATTGACATGGATTTGCATAAATATCTTTTTCAAATCACTCGTTAGGAGATTAAACCTGAATGTATATTTTAATTATCTGGAACTACAAATATGTGGATTAATGTGAATTAAAGATGCAGTCATGTTATATAGTGGATTTGATTTTAATAAAACTATACAAAGTGCTGCAGAACTCATTAAAAATTAATAGCTTTTATTTGGCTTTACAATGGTTTATTAACACTATATAACTCAGGAAGTGTTGGCAACAGGGAAATTAATTACTTTTGTGTCAGTAGGAGTTGGCATCTGTTTAGAACTATATACTTATACTATATACTTATTTAATATGCAAGTCACTTTTATGGAGATGTCACCTACACTGTGGAAGAATTATAATTTACTTAGTTAGAACCTTTTAAGTGGAGATTTGATGGTTGTGACAGACATGCATACAGTAAACAGACTTTATATTGTCACTATTATGAAGTCTCTTTGTGATTAAATTCCAGAATAAGTCGTATAGATCTACTTGTGTATCACTAGGTATCGAAGCAGTCGAGATTATATACAGGGGGGAAAATAAACTAATACCTACTCCCAAACCTGTGAATCACGACCTTTTCCACTGGTGGGGCGGAGCCTAATGACATATGAAGTCTGGCCCTGCCCCTGAAGATGCCAACAGAATCTCCTCTCCATGCTTCTCCCGGGGTGGAGATTTATAAAGTCGGCAAATATGAGTTAGTTTCACATTTCTTCCAGACTGTATTAATGTATAACCTCTCTCAATAAGGCTTATTGAAGACCCACAATAAATGTGGAACCACACTGCATGTCTTTTCCTTTCTCCAATTGTTTTAGAAGCAGACTTATGCCCCTTACACATCACAATGCCAAGTTACACCCAGGATTTTGTACACAGGTCCATCCATGAGACGCCTTTTAGACTGGCAGCCCAACCCGGCTTATTGCCGGGTCAATGACGTTACCACCACATATGCTGAGCCGGCGCTTGGAGATGAGATCATCTCCAAGTGCCGACTCTTCCTATACTGTGAACAGGACCTGGGTCACACCGACCCAGGTTACCCATTCACACTGCATCGCAAGCCGGGGTGAACCCGTGTTCAACCCTGCTCATTACCAGGGTTGAAATGCCGGGTCGCTCGACCTGGGTTATTTCAATCTGGCCCTTTATCACTGCACAGTAACCTGGGTTACTGCGTGTTCATGTGCAATAATCCAGGTTATTGCTTGAAGTATGAAAGGGTATAGCAGTACTTCTTATGCTAGGTACACACGGAACAATCTTTACCACCAACGACTTGAAAGATATCTTTCAAAGATATCTTTCAAAGAAGTCTTTCAAAGATGTCTTTCAAAGAGATCTTTCAAAGAGATCTTTCAAAGATATTTTTCAGTGAAGTCATCCTGCCACATCTCTGAACAGGTAAAGTTGATGATATCATCCAGATTGGCCTGCATGTACGAACGATCATAGATATCATTATCTTTCATGCGGGAACGCGCATCGTTGGTCGGTCACTGCATCAATATGAATGATATATCGATGAAAGATCTAGTTATCATTCATATCATTAATAGATATCGTACCGTGTGTACACACCTTTACTATCCGGCTTTTGCTAATATGCAGTTGTTCCCTCAGAATTCTTGAGTGAAGCAAGTCATAATGTTAAGGAGATATTTGACAAAAAGTAAGGAGAAAAACTGCCACCTCATAGGCCATATGTCCTACCAGTTTCATGCCAGAACCACCAAATCTGATTGACTGGATCTAATCTGTTTCTTAGCCTAAATGAAAAACTTTACAGGAGTGCTAATATAAAAATTACAATAAAATATTAGTTATTCCTGATTTTATGTCAGGAGGTCTATTTTCTTTGTTGGAAAAAAGAAAAGTCTCTACAACCATCAATTGAGTCCTGAATTATATCAATATGTACAATAGTTTTTCTATATCACTATTATTATTATTATTATTATTATTATTATTATTATTATTATTTGCCCTAATTATTGAGAACTAATAAGTAAATTAAGTAAGGTTATTATTAACAAAAATAATAATATTTTCAGAATTTTGACAAGAGATTAAGTAGAGGAGACATTACAGATGCCCAATAGCCAGTTAAAATTATGCCATTTGGTCTGCATAATGCTCCAGCCACCTTTCAGCATTTTGTAAATGATGTGTTTCATAACTAGATCATCACCTTGGGTTAAGTCAAGTCTGCAAGTTGCTTTTCATTTATTGCCAGAGTCTCCCTGTACATCAAGCTAAATAGCCTTTATACAATGCTTCAGAAGTGTGCTTTTGCAGTTACTACCACTTCAATCATAGGTGATTTAATATCTCATGCAGGATTCCAACAGCTATTTGGAAATGGCTGGTACCAAAAGATTTAAAATCTGTTCAATGCTGTGTGGTCTTTGGTAACTATATTATAGAAAAGTTGAATAAAAAGTTTCAAGGATTAGAGCCCTTAATACTGTTCTTATGTGTAAAGATATGCAATTAATTTGGTACACAATACATAATATTCCTCTACTACTTTTAAGGTTATGTTCTCTATGACCCTGTTCTTTCTCTTACAGTAGATTAGTTTTACTAATTAATTTTTAGAGAAGACACATTTGATCTATCTTTGATAAAGCCCCCCTATTGTGGGGTGAAAGTAGTCATAGCTGAACCCCCGTTTTGTGGACATCGTGATTGTGACTATACATACCTCTCTGGTGATTTCCAAACTGAGTGTGATTACACACTGGACTCCTTATGTTCTTCTACTGATAGGAGTGACAGTCTGCTGTGTGTTCCATGCAGGCATAAAGTGATCTGAGGCAGCGCTGTTTTCACAACAAATCGGCTGAAAATTTGCAGACACTCCACAGGGGACAGAGGTCCTGGGCATAGGAACCATAGGACCCCCACCCCCCTTAATGTGCGAAATACTGTGAACACATGTGACTGGGTAACTATCTGCTATTTTGTCCAGCCAAAGTGTTAAAAAGTATCAATATTACTATGATTAACAGTGGTGAATATAAACAGACTGTTCAAACCTGATTAATATTTATGGTTGAAAATGAAAATCTATGGACTTTATTAAGCACCAGCAATATCTCCACTAAACATCATTATTCTCAGGATGTCCGTGAACAATTATTATTGAACTTTTAATTTGGTGTATATGTAGAGCTAAGCATATGCAAAATATATAGCAATATTGACATTTGGAGGTCTGCAAATATCCAGTGATGAAACACTCATTAATTCAAGGCTTTTTATTAACTGTTTTCTTCTATAAAGTCAATTATATGTAACAGATGTTCTAAAATATTTTTATGTGTGGAATTTATATGAAATAATATGTGTATTTGATATAAGTATTGGATTGGAGTCCTGACTGATATTTTCTGCCATCTCACAATATTACTTGGATAAGCGCAGAGATACTTCCATCTACATTTGATCTATCTCAACACCAGGAAGGAATAATGAAAATGCAACCTTTTGTGTTCAAAGAACATTCTTTCAGCGGGTATGGTATACAGTAAAATGATGACAGTATAAACGACAACATCCAGAAGGTCAACACCAGAAGGTCAACTGGTTCTGAATGTTAACAGTAAAAAGATTGACATGGTCATTAGGTTGACCATCATTCTGTATACATGTATTTAGGTCGACAAGGTTAAAAGGTCAAAAGCCATAAGGTTGACATGTAACTTGTCCACACTAAAATGTCTACACATTTTTTTGCAATTTTAGCCTAAGCTTAACCCTAACCCTAAACTCAAGCCTAATCCTAACCTTAACCCAAAACCTAACCCTAAAAATCATGGAAAAACAATGTGTCGACATGATAAATATGGACCTTTTGTCCATGTTGACCATTTAATCCTGTTGACCTAAATACATGTCTACAAAATGATGGTCAACCTAATGGCCATGGCAACCTTTTTACTAAAGCTGACATAGCTACCAGTTCATGTTATAGAGTATTTAGGGCCTGATCCAGGCCCGCTCACAAGCGCTATGCACTCGCAAGTGGGTCGATTGTTAGGCAATGCGCATGCGCGGCGTGCACACTGTGCGAGCCCCGGAGCGAGCAAGAAATCACTTGCTCCAGCGGCTGTCGATGTTGATCGACAGCTCGCCCCATTTGGTAGGCGGGTCAGGGGGGGGTTTGGCTTGTCAAACGGAGGCATTCCTGAAGGAACGCCTGCCATTTGAGGGGGGCCCCACTCACATCACGAGTGATGTCAGTGGTGAGCTTCCGGCTCTATTAGAGCCAGAAGCTCACTGGGGCTTGTGGGAACTAGACCATACCACAAGGGTCTCGTCAAAAGCCTGATGGTCGCTATGTTCGACCATCGGGACCATCACCTGGCCACTCGCAGAAGCTGTGGGTGGTAACCCACAGCTATGCGAATGGCCAGAAGGCCGGACTTAAAAAAACATGTGGCCGCCCTGATTCAGAGCGAGCACTCGCTGTTTGCGAGCGGCTCTGAATCAGGCCCTTAGACTGTAAATTGTTAAGGGGAGTGGCTTCCCATGGGAAGCACTCTCTCTGCTATTGCAGTCCGGACTGGCAGACCCAGGGGGATAAAATACTTCCCCCTGGGACTGCCTGTCTGGCTATGATCAGCAGAGAAAGTGCTTCCAATGAGAAATCACTACCACTGCTAGCCTAGGCAGTCCCTGAGGGTGGTGGATTTACTTGGGGGGCTGCATACCTGCAGCCCCTAGGTAAAATCTGCCACTGCACCTTAAACAGAGGAGCACAGCATGACATAAGGTAAGGTAACCACAGGCAGGAGTACAGCTACAAGACACGGCATGGTGGTGGCAGCAAGGGGGTGTCCAACAAGTTAGTTACCTTGGGCCCCCACAAAGTTATTCTGACCCTTTTCATTAGGCTTATATCACATACACTTATACCAATGTTTTAAATTATTACTTTTGTTTGTGATTAACTTATTCATTATTATTCTTCAATACAACATAGAAAATCTCTTTAATACATCAGATACAACAAATTGCTTAAACCACACACACAAAGAAGCATAATGTATACCCAGAGGAGTAGCGTGAAACCATGGCACCTGGAGACAGTGCATGTCATAGTGCCACCCTCCCTGTACTGAACTGTGCTAGTGGGGTATGGCCAGCCTGCGGGGAATACTGAAGTGAAGAGAAAAACAGCAAACAGTGGCAGCATTATGTTGGGCATTGAGGTCCCAATGGGGGAATAGAATGCTTTGGTGATGCACTATCTGACATTAAGGGGTAGCTGCTTTGCCACTGCTTTATTTTTGTATAGCACCTAGGATCTGACTTTTATCTCCTTTGAATCATTGTTATCAGTCAATAGAGGATAATGTATTATATATTCTGATAATTTAACTTAAATTGACAGAATAAATGTGCAAGAGTGAAATGCCACAGCGTGCACAGCTTATTACTGCAATTACGGCCACAAGCAGTTTTCATTGGAATGGGAACACCAATAGGAAGATCCCTTCTCAGCTATGCTCCTACTTTGCAAATATACATTGCACCTATATTAATGTGAGTACTACTAACTATGTCATGTTCTGTCTGCCACCATTATTATTATTCCAGGTCTCCTAATAATATTTTTAAAAATCCGTAACTTATTTAGAATATAGTGCAAACCGAGCTAAAACTAACAGGCGGCCGTCATACTGTGCAGAGCCCCATGAATTCCGGAACCCTGCATGGCGCCCTCTGAACATTTTGGCACCCGGAGCTCATGCTCCACCTGAACCACCCTCGCTACTCCCCTGTATATACCAAGCAACAAGATAAGTATCAATCACACTTATGTTGGTGGCTGTTATCATCATCATCATCATCATCACTGTAATGTATATTTGCACCTTTCCTTCAGAACCTGCAAACTGCAGAAACTGGATAAGCATATATGCACATTTGTGCCATGGAGCATCAGTCCACAGTTATGGGAAAATGCCCTTACTGTACATGGATTACATTAGTCCACCCCTACTGTACCCACTCCCTCCTCAAAAAATGTAGTAAGGGCATGTTCCCATAACCATCAGAATCACACTAATCTGCATGGGTACATATGTCTCCTACTATTTTCTGGGCATGTTCAGAGAGCTTTTACCTATTTTAAACTATGCAACATGCCATAGATATCATTTGGCATCAGCTCTAGTGATCCCAGGGTTCCCATGGAATAGCAATAGGTAAAAAACAGCTATTATTGTAACAGATATTTGAATCCTCACATATTACTGGGATTTTGTAGATTATTTTTGTACTGAATGCATAAAACTAGTAAAAAAGCACAAATACAATTCCTGTACTCATTTACATGGTAATAACAAAGTGAATTGCTTCCAATGTCCAAGTTGGAAAGATAAGCCGTACAGTATAGTGACATGAAATGACTGTTTTGTTGGCAGTTTCATTCACATCTATCTGTTCATAATCATGTAAAGTGAAAGCATGGCAGTGAAATTGTTTTTACAGATGGTGAAAAAATGAAGACATTTAGGTTGGCAGACACATTGGCATGGACAGTTTTTGTAAGTGCCTTGTTTTATTTCCTCTTTGAGAAAATATAATGATATGTTATCCAAAATGGCATGTTTATGTTTTCCAAATGTAATAGTGTTGGGTTTTGTATTTGTTAATTCAGTGGTCTTTTTGCTAGCTCTAATTTCAGCCTCAGTATAATTTATCTACAGAAATATTATTATAAAAAACAACTACAAACAATATTTTAAAATAATGACAACCACATACAATATTTTAAAATAATGACCAAATATAATGTAACTAAAAACTATTGTCAAAGCTGGATGATTGGCTGAGATCAGATCTTTGAAAATATCTGAAGACGCCATGTTTGCATTGTCTGCACAATGCCATCTGGCATAGTCAGTACAACATCATTGTGTACGGTACTATTTTAGCATTGTGTACATCTGCCGTGTTACTGCACATGTTAAAGTCTTTACATAATAAATGTGCACGGATACACATATGTATTTAAAGACTTTATATATATATTTAAATATGCAAGGTTTGGTCAGTGCTGAGAGACAAGTCCTGTGGACATGTCTGTGACTAGTAATTGAAAAACACACACATACTGTGAGGTGCAGACGAGTGTTTTGGAAGAACCATTGTCTTTAAGTCTGACTATCATTGTATGCCTAAAGGAACTAGCATTTACATTCCAAATAGGCTAGAAAGGCCTTTGATTACATTGTGATTCCATCAAGTATCTGCTGGCCATCTCTGATCAGAACAATTCCATTGTCTGTAATTTTTTAACTTAGTTCAGACAGAAGTAATATCAATAATACCATTTACTGAATAAAGCTATATATATATATATATATATATATATAAATCCATGACACTGGTGCACATTTGAACACACACACACATATATATATATATATATATACACTTAAACGATCGCATGTGTATCCACAATGCGTGCACACATATACACAGTTGCTATTGTAAATATAAACACACACAGTGTATGTTTGCACTGTACACAACCCCTGCACACAGTGCACCTTTTACGCTGCGTGTAGATGCACAACGCATGCTTACATATAATCATAAATATACACTCACTCATAAAAGGTTCCTTTACATTAGATGTAATATTATAGGTTTCAGTAGCATATAATTATGTTATGAAATGTATGTATATGATATTTAAGGTATACAACATGGTAGACATGGCATGTTTGGTACTATACTGACACACTGTTTATTTCCAGATATCTGAACCTACCAGCGTGGGAGTCGCATCTTGCGTTCGATGGTTATGGATCATAGGAAATTATTGGTTAGAATGTATACTCTGTATGTAGTGCCTTAAACCAATTAAAGAAACACAATGTAATCTCAAGAGACTGGGGAGAATTGGGACATACCCCTAGTGAACTGTCCTATGAACTACAGCGTACTACAAAGACCAAGAGCAAGAACCAATGGAATTATGTTTGTCTGTCTACATTTTTGTTATCATGATCTGTTAGGGTATATAGCCTGTGTTCCGGTCCCAGTCAGTAGCCATTCTTCTTGGATGACCACAGGCTTCTGGAGTTACAACTGTTTAATGGGACCAGTGCGCATGCGTATGTATCAAGCTGTACCTTTTGTATTTAATTGTCTTTGTGCTAATTGTGATAGATCATAGCATGTAACTTACTTTTTATTGCAAAAATAACTTTTTGTGCTTTGGAAACACAGTTGGACAGGAAAGCAATTATTTCTTGTGCGACGGGTAACGCTAAATAACATCTTGTGATTATTCAGGGGTAATGACAATACGGTGTTCATACTATATATATATATATATATATATATATATTGGTCCCATCTGGTAGGCACTCCCTCCATTTGGTGAAAAAAGGCCCAGCAAAAAAACTTCAATAATATACATCCATTAGCAGTGGCACTCATCGAATTTCCAAAGAATTAATCAAATTTGAACATACCGAGTGTGATTTGAGGAAATCCAATGAGTGCCGCTGCTAATTGATGAATATATATATATATATATATATATATATATATATATATATTAGAGATGTGCGCTGACCCCCGTGTTTTGGTTTTGGATCTGTATCTCCTCTGGTTTTGGATCTGGTTTGGTTTTGCCAAAACTGCCCTTCCATGATTTGTTTTCTGGTTTTGGATCTGGATTTGTTCTAAAAAAAATCATAAAAACAGCTAAAACCACATAAAATGGGCCTGTTTTTGTTCCTACAGTATTATTAACCTCAATAATATTTATTTCCACTAATTTATAATCAATTTTGACCACCTTACAGCTAACAATATTGATTTTTTTTCATCTAGTTAAGGGCAAAAAGGTTGCATCCAGCTAGCTGGCTGTCACGATTCCTAGGTGGAATCAAAACTGAGTGATAAATAGAGTTGAAGACTGTGCAAAGATGATGGTTGGGGTACCCCTCGAGGATTGAAGAATTGATAGTTGATAATTGATACAGTCACTGATTGAAGGAGGAATTGATAGTTGATAATGGGTGCAGCCACTGGCTGAAGAAAGAATTGATACTTGATAGTTGGCGCAGCCACTGGCTGAAGTAAGAATAGTTGATAGTTGATAATTGGTGCAGCTCCTGGCTGAAGTAAGAATTCATAGTTGATATTTGGTGCAGCCAATGGCCGAAGTAAGAATAGTTGATACTTGAAAATTGGTGCAGCCACTGGCCAAAGTAAGAATAGTTGATACTAGATAATTATTGCAGCCACTGGCTGAAGTAAGAATAGTTGATACTTGATAATTGGTGCAGCCACTGGGTGAAGAGTTGACAGTTGGTACAGCCACTGGCTGAAATAAGATTAATTGACACTTGATAATTGGTGCAGCCACTGGCTGAAGTAATAATTGATAGTTGGTGCAGCCACTGGCTGAAGTAAGAATAGTTGATACTTGATAATTGGTGCAGCCACTGGCTGAAGTAAGAATTGATAGTTGGCGCAGCCACTGGCTGACGTAAGAATACAGTAGTTGATACTTGATAATTTGGTGCAGCCACTGGCTGAAGTAAGTATAGTTTATACTTGATAATTGGTGCAGCCACAGGCAGCACCCCTGCACAGCTACATTGTTGATAAGTGCGGCTAACAAGCACACACACACACAGAAAAAACAACACTTTGATTATTTTTTTTATTTTTTTTACACTGGGGTAGGTGAGCACCCCTGAATGAAGCAGCAGCCCCTTGATAAACAACATAGGCAGCACCCCTGAGTAGCTGTGGCTAACGTGCAAACACACAAAGAAAAAAAAAACACTTTGATTATTTTATTTTATATTTACACTGGGGGGGAGAGCACCCCTGAATGAGCAGCAGACCCTTGATAAATGGCACAGGCAGCACCCCTGCGCAGCTACATTATTGATAAGTGCAGCTATCGTGCACACAGAAAAAGAACACTTTGATTAATTTTTGGGGTTTTTTTTTACACTGGGGGAAAGCACCCCTGAACGAGCAGCAGCCCCTTGATAAATGACACAGGCAGCAGCCCTGCACATCCACGTTGTTGATAAGTGCAGCTAACACACTCAAAGAAAAAAAAACACTTTGATTTTTTTTATACACTGGGGGAGGGCACCCCTGAATGAGGCAGCCCCTTGATAAACAACACAGGCAGCACCCCTGTGCAGCTACGTTGTTGATAAGTATGGCTAACGAGCATGCGCACACAGAGAACAAAAAAACTTTGATTAATTGTTGGGGTTTTTTTTACACTGGGTGGGAGAGCACCCCTGAATGAGGCAGCAACACCTTGATAAACTACACAGGCAGCACCCCTGCACAGCTACATTGTTGGTAAGTGTGGTTAATCTGCACACAGATAAAAAATACACTTTGATTCATTTTTTTGTTTTTTTTTACACTGGGGGTAGAGCACCCCTGATGGACAGAGCACCCCCTGGACAACACAGCAGCACCCCTTTGTGTACTGCAGTGACACAGGAGCCACTGAAGCCATCCTCTTCTCTCTGCAGCACAGCTCCTATAGAGTATGTAGTATAGAGTGGACAACAACACAGCACTTATGGACAACAGCACAACACAGCCCTGGACAACAGCCAGCCAGCCCATATGGAATACAGACAGCCCCTATGACAAGTGACAACAGCAGCCAGCCCCTATGCACAGCAAGTCAGCAACAACACAGCACAGCCGCTATGGACAACAAGAGCACAGCCCCTCCCTTGCTTCCTCTTCACTCTCCACAGCTGGAATGAAACTGTAGTGAGCGTAGAACCTTTTATACAATCCAAAACCCGCAAGAACCCGACAGCGGGATGATGACATTTTGCCTGACTTTGAGTCACTCTGGAAAACCCGAGCCGGCTTGGATCTGACTCAGATCTACAAAATTTGGGTGGGTTCGGTCGGATCTCTGAGATCCGAATCCGCTCATCTTTAATATATATATATATATATATATATATATATATATATATATATATATATAGTAAGTAGAACAGTGGCAGCACTCCAAGGGACTTTTTCAAGCAAGTATTTTTAACAATAATACCATTCCAATGTTTCAGACTATAACATATTTCTTCAAGGATAAAATGTACACAAACAACTCATACCTTATATCCATATGAGCCCATGTGCACACTCTGGACCTCATTCAGAGTCGGTCTTACGGGAAAAGGGGCCGGATATGCAAATGATTCCCTCGCAAGTTGCGTCCCTAAGTTCGGATCGGTAGGAAGCGGCCGGAATTAAAAAAAATACGCCCCCTTCTCGTATGCATTGCACGTCATCTCCGGGCATATAAGGATTAATCGAGACCATCGGGAACCATCGGAACTGGTTGTAGAGCTTAAGGTTGACCATACCCTCTCTTAAGCTCTACGATCATGTCAGTGTAAAAACCTCCCATGTCACATGTGCCATGACGCTACTTTGTTAATTATGCACTCCCATAAACCGTATGCACTCCCATAAAACGCTGTTCGCATAATTAGGCACGCCTGCGTTCGGATCTCCACTCCCCCGTTTTCAAGCACCTTCCCCTGTTACCACCCACAAACGCCTCAATCTGTCACTCAAACTACCGACCTGGCTGTGTTCAAGGAGAGAGAAATTTCTGATCATAGCGGCTAGTTTGCGCACGCGCATTGCGAACTTTGCACATGCACAGTATAGCGAACATTGGTGGCGTACGACCGTGCGGCCGCTTCGACCGACTCTGAATGAGGTCCTCTGTCCCGCGGGTGCCAGACTTCTGGTTTTCCGCCTGATGATGTCACACGTTGCCCTGTCCTCAGGGGGTCCAGCTGGAGAAACAATAAATAAAGTGCATAACCCATCACCATTGCAATAAATCACTAAACTTTTTGTGTAACTAACAAGGAGTACAAGGTCAAGAGGCAAGTCAAGCTAAAGGGAGATATATATATAAATATAGATGGCCACACAGCCATCTGCATGTATAATTCTTCCTCACTGTAGACTGTAATAGAGCAGCCTATTTAATTACTCATTATTGAGGATCCCTATTATAGTAGACTCTTACTAGAAATATAGCTATTTAACTATATTCAATAACTTCTTACAATAAGCCAATAGCGAACAGCACACAAATACAATTGTGGCAAAAATTAGCTATATAGCAAACAATAATGGGGACATGAAAGAACTCAGCAATCTATTGAGCCTCCTCTACTAATGGTCTCGCCAAAGCATATCACGCGTGATGGAAAGTGCACATGGGGTAATCTGGATATAAGGTATGACTTGTTTGATTACATTTTATCCTTGAAGAAAGATGCTATAGTGTGAAACGTTGGAAAAAAGAGATGTTGCTTTAATAGTTGCTTGAGAAAGTCCCTTGGAGTGCTGCCGCTGTGTTACTTGTTTTGGATCCTGGATTCCCTTGGATGTGCACCCGGGCAATTGGCTACATTAGAGGAGTCTTAGCTATGGATATATATATATATATATATATATATATATATATATAATGTATATAAATGTGTGTGTGTGAAAAGAGATTAAAAAGACATGGGAAAGTCCTAAAGGACAAAATGCATTAGGTCTGATGCCCTAACCTCCCTACATTGTGGACTGCTGCTACCTGCAAGACTCTGATCAATTCTTAAAAAGATGAGCATTTTTAGTTAATTTTATTTCCTATGTTTCCTTATGCCCTTGTATTTTGTATCCAATAAAACCTGAAAAATGTACTGATGGGGGATGCTTTCTATTTTGGTTTGAAGCCTGCAATCTATTTCTGATGCACATGATTATGGATTACTAAGGGGCTACTGCAGAAGCATCCTGGAATAGATAACTATATGCTATATATATATCGCACTATCTGGTATGCAGTTATATTGTCTACTATTACATTTTCATTTTGGAAAAAAGTACACCACTATATTGCTGTTTCCTCTCATGGGCCCCTATGAGCCCCTTCAAAGGTTTTCAGCTGACAAGCTTTAGGTGCTGTTTCATCTACCCCTCTGAGGTGTTCCAGCTGATGACACTAATATCCCACATCTCCCAATAATAAGAGATACATTTGGATGTGAGATAAGCATTTGAAACCACTTTTATTTGCTATGCACAATTCACTTTTGAGCATTAAGCCATTCACGGAAAATACTACACTATTAGGTGCATGTCTTTTTAATCTCTTTTCACAGCAATCCTTCACCCGTCTGCCAAATGGACATCTAAAAAGACTGCGGCTGCCTTTTACTTCAAGGAGTAGTGACTTTCTTTATATTTTTATATTTATCATTATTTATCACTGGTTGTAATTTTACTAACTTTTGCAGGATTTTGTTTTGTGTGCTCAAGCTAAAGAGGGAGCACATCACAGTGGAGGAGTCCGCCTGCAGGTTCAGTGTACGGATGGACATTGGAATCTGATAGTTACTAACTATCGATGTTTGTGTTCTGATGGTAGTGTTTTTACCATTTGATGGTGGAGGTCCAATGTTTGCCACCATCGAATTTGATGGTGTTCAATGGTTGTTTGTTTTTATTCAATTCCTGATAGCTATGCCTCCCCTGGCTCCTGCCTTGCTACTATTGGCATCCTTATGGGTTCATTGGAGGCCGTCTATCACTCTCTGTCTGCCTTAGACATGACTCTGCTCAGGTCCATACTCCCTCCCCTCTCTGGGATGCTGCTAACTGCACTGACTGGCTCTCACTTTGCTGTTTCAGCACCATGGACAATTACTCCACTTTAGCTTGGAGTAAGATTAGATTTTTTTCAGTGACTGCTTCACTAAAATACAGTAGTCACTGCTCTGGCTCCTTTTGTCACAGATGACTGGGTTATACAACTAAACCTTCTTAGATCAATGTTGTATAGAAAAGTGAAAACCAAATCAAAATCCATCCAGTGGTTCACGAGAGTATCTCGAATAAACAGACAGACCCAAGGACCGGGAACTTTTAATTTATATATACAGCATTTTGATTTTCAAAAGGGACTTGTTTGCCCCGAAACGTTGGTTGTCTCTCTATGTGAATCATCACAGTAAATATCTTTATATACCCATTTGGAAGACTCTGAGTGCCGCTGCCTTTTATTCTCTCTCTCTCTCTCTCTCTCTCTCTCTCTATATATATATATATATATATATATACTTACTATTAATCAAAATATATAGCAGTGTAAAACAAAATAAATTTTTTGTTTAAATATAGCCCACTTTAGAATACAAAAGTTTTTAAAAACCATTTCAGAAGTATTAGTACAAGTAAGATACCTACATTTTATTATTATTATTATTATTATTATTATTAGTAGTAGTAGTAGTAGTAATAGTAGTAGTAGTAGTAGTAGTAGTAGTAGTAGTAGTAGTAGTAGTATACAGTAACTATTATTATTATTTTTATTATTATTATTAACTATGTTTATTTTTGGTATTTCACAACTGAGTGTCTGAATGATCTCCTTGTGTCAGATGGATGTTTTAGACTGCTGTAATAATTTATCCAGGAAACTGTAGCATATTAAAGTAAACATCAACTTATTCAACATAATTTGAAGGTGGATAGGAAATATTACTTCCGGTCACATCAAAGCAAGTCTGCATTCAGAGTGCTGCATGCAACCATTTAACTGATGAAGAACTGTAGTGTGAATGTGTTACCCTTCCCTTTCATGATACTCTTATGGGTCAATTCAAATTACACCTGGCCGCAAGTAAGAGTGGCTACATGTCACACTTATGGTACATCCGGACTCACTAATTTTTTGTTTGCAGCGCCATAGGGCTGCTATAAAAATGTTCGAGTCAGGGGTGCAATTTGCATTTACAGCAATGGCTTTGAAACATTGTTGCAAGGACAACTAGCACCCTCTGTGGGTAATTCAATTGACTCCTTAGTGAGTGTAGCATTTCTTTTGAATCCTGGGATTTCCTCATCAGTCAGTTCAATACTCTTTTGCGCAAATATGACCATGTGTAGGGATATTTCCAAATGGTAATTTTAATGGAAAAGGAGTTGCATGTTGTTGCTATGTACAGATTAGGCATACAAGAATGCCTAGGGATAAATTTACTAAAGTGAGAGTTTTTGGAAGTCGAGATGTTGCCCATAGCAACCAATCAGATTCTAGCTATCATCTTCTAGAAGGTGCTAGTAAAATGTTAAGTAGAATCTGATTGGTTGCTATGGGCAACATCTCCACTTCTAAAATCTCTTACTTTAGTAAATATACCCTCTAGTTTTGCACTTAAGTGTAAACACACAATGGTATTATGTAAATGAGCTGGTGTTTCCAAGTCCAGAAATTGAAACCTGAAATGCACTAGGTGGACACAGATATACAGTGTCACCTAGCAAATTAATCAGCACAGTCCCCCATCGCATTGCAACTTGCACTTTCAGCAAAAAAAGACACAAAAAAGATGCCCGACGCTAGCACACCTCTGTATTATTTTTCCTTTTAAAGAACTAAACCAAGTCTGAGAATCAAGAAAGAAAACTACTATACTTAGCCATCTTTGACATCACACATATAAATAAGGTTGATATGGTTAAAGTCTAATTACATTATCCATGATTCTATAAACTTGTGTTCAAAGAATACTAACATAAGAACTTGTGTAGCAAATATTATACAGCTTGGCATGGTGAACATACAGAATCATCACTGGGTTTACTGTAAACAATCAAAATTCTGAAGCAGTGTTTTCGCCTTTCATGTCCTTGATCCTTAGGCAGAGTCACTATCAGAGACTCAACCACACAAGAAAGTCCATTTCAATCTCATCATATTCTCCTCTATAAACTATACTTATTATGTCAGATGGAGAGATCTGTCTAGAGAATTACTGTAATGTGATAGTGAAAAAAGATGACCTAACATTTAGGGAATAGCAATAAATAAACATCTCTCTAGTTTTTGCCAATCATACACTTCAGTGTTGCCTAAAGCATGGTCGCAACCTTTTCCCAGAGTTTACTCTGAACCCTGGATATGTTTAGTATACATATGATTATACTTTTTTTTCTCTATATAAATGAGAAAGAGGCATCCTACTGTATGGTGTAGACCTGTGTACAGTAGCTGCTTTACAATGAGGTAGTTTTGTTAGGCAGCAGATTTTCTTGGAGACAACAAATTTATATCAATATCTACATTCAGATTAAACCTAATAAATTCATGTTTAACTGGGCCAATGCAGCGTGTAAAATAAACAGCTGTACGTAATCTAGTGTGATCATTCTGTCAGCTTTATACAGTATGTAATAGGCGTGATTCAGAGTTAAACACAAAAATTGTAAAACACGCTCAAGAAAAATGTCACATTTAGTTACCTATGCAGAGTTATCGGAATCATTTAGTTTTATCTCTTCCTTTAGCTTCTCTAGCTATTTTTCCAGTAGTTTAATTAAAGTTATAACCTGACTCACTTCATTGGTTCAAATGATTTCAGCTTGCAAAAAACATGTGTATTCTGCAGTGTGCTACAGATAGGTAACATTGCCTCCCTCTTCCTATCTTATGGCTTCATATATATATATATATATATATATATATATATATATATATATATGTGCATAAATATTGGGACATTGACAGAATTTTCAGATTTTGGCCTCTATT
This sequence comes from Taudactylus pleione, assembly GCA_031769625.1. Lineage (NCBI taxonomy): Eukaryota > Metazoa > Chordata > Amphibia > Anura > Myobatrachidae > Taudactylus > Taudactylus pleione. The sequence goes on along the minus strand of JAUIMM010000148.1, from coordinate 5,182,396 downwards.
CACCACCACAATGGCTTTGAAATGAAACAAACAAGATGTGCTTTAACTGCAGACTTTCAGATTTAATTTGAGGTTAATTACATCCCAATCGGGTGAACGGTGTAGGAATTACAATGGTTTCAATATGTGCCTCCCACTTTTTAAGGGGCCAAAAGTAATGGGACTATCAACTCAAAAGCTATTTCATGGACAGGTGTGGGCTATTCCCTCATTATTTCATTATCAATTAAGCAGGTAAAAGGTCTGGAGTTTATTCTAGGTGTGACATTTGCATTTGGAATCAGTTGCTGTCAACTCTCAATATGAGATCCAAAGAGCTGTCACTATCAGTGAAGCAAGCCATCATTAGGCTGAAAAATCAAAACAAACCCATCAGAGAGATAGCAAAAACATTAGGTGTGGCCAAATCAACTGTTTGGAACATTCTTAAAAAGAAAGAATGCACCGGAGAGCTCAGCAACACCAAAAGACCCGGAAGACCACGGAAAACAACTGTGGTGGATGACAAAATAATTATTTCCCTGGTGAAGAAAAACCCCTTCACAACAGTTGGCCAAATCAAGAACACTCTCCAGGAGGTAGATGTATATGTGTCAAAGTCAACAATCAAGAGAAGACTTCACAAGAGTGAATATAGAGGGTTCACCACAAGATGCAAACCATTGGTGAGCCACAAAAACAGGAAGACCAGATTAGAGTTTGCCAAATAACATCTAAAAAAGCCATTACAGTTCTGGAACAACATCCTATTGACAGATGAGACAAAGATCAATTTGTACCAGAGTGATGGGAAGAGAAGAGAAGGAAAGGAACTGCTCATGATCCAAAACATACCACCTCATCAGTGAAGCATGGTGGTGGTAGTGTCATGTTGTGAGCATGTATGGCTGCCAATGGAACTGGTTCCCTTGTATTTATTGATGATGTGACTGCTGACAAAAGCAGCAGAATGAATTCTGAAGTGTTTCGGGCAATATTATATGCTCATATTCAGTCAAATGCTTCAGAATTCATTGGACAGTGCTTCACAGTGCAGATGGACAATGACCCGAAGCATACTGCAAAAGCAACCAAAGAGTTTTGTAAGGCTAAAAAGTGGAATGTTATGCAATGGCCAAGTCAATCCCCTGACCTGAATCCGATTGAGCATGCATTTCACTTGATGAAGACAAAACTGAAGGGAAAATGCCCGAAGAACAAGCAGGAACTGAAGACATTTGCAGTAGAGGCCTGGCAGAGCATCACCAGGGATGAAACCCAGTGTCTGGTGATGTCTATGCGTTCCAGACTTCAGGCTTTAATTGTCTGCAAAGGATTTGCAACAAAGTATTAAAAAGTGAAAGTTAGATTTAGGATTGTTTAGTTTGTCCCATTACTTTTGGCCCCTTAAAAAGTGGGAGGCACATATAGAAACCGTTGTAATTCCTACACCGTTCACCTGATTTGGATGTAATTACCCTCAAATTAAATCTGAAAGTCTGCAGTTAAATCACATCTTGTTTGTTTCATTTCAAAGCCATTGTGGTGGTGAATAGAGGACAAAATATGAAAATTCTGTCAATGTCCCAATATTTATGGACCTGACTGTATATATCATGATGGCTTGCTGCTGTTTCTCCAGTATAAGCATATAAAGAATGGAATTCCACCTGGTTACTACTGTACCTCTTGCTTCAGTTGGTGACATGGCAAATTTAACTATTTTTGCAGCTACTGCAATCTTTTACATGTGGTTGCTGAATGCTGATAATACCCAGAAATGTTATTGGCCACAGCCAACATATCCTGCATGGATCTGTAATTTTTTAAGAAATTAATTCTAAAACTTTAAGTTTATTGTGTGCTCTGATCCTGAAGAGAGTCTTAGCGGGGTAAGCCAATTTGCTATCACATCCCTGAGTTTTTCAAACAGATTGAAACCGATGTGCCTTATTGTGAAGCTGGTGATACAGTAAGTAGCATGTCTGTGAATGAGCTGGCATTGCGTGTTAGATATTGTTGCTGGTGAAGGCGATACAAACACCCCAGTGGGCTATCACAGTCATGTGATCTTTGGTTTGACCAGTAATGCTTGTTCACATAGCAGTTAAGCGGATAGTCGATACATGGTATTTCCTTGGCAAAGTATAACTTTCACTGAAGTTGTCATGGCTTCAGTGATCCATTGTGCAATATGATGGTGGCTGTTGTACTTTTTTCCACTTGCAATGATTGTTTCACAGACAATGATTGTTTGAAACTACTAGTCTTTTTGTTCCATTTCTGAGATGAAGACTCATCCCCAGCAGCATCAGCCCTAGTGCACAAACATTCTTCTTGGAAACCTTGGATAGGGGAATCAGTTTGACTTTGCAAATTGGATGCAGGGCCTTCCTCCAATCATTACTTAGGAGGTTGGATGCAGGGCTACCTCTGATAATTACTGAGGAGGTGGAGATTGCATGTACTGATATCAATCCATGCTGCTGGTTGCTGATACTGGACTGCTTGTTAATAGTTTATATGATTTTCCAGATTTTGACAAATAAATTGCATGAACTCATTACAAATGACATAATAAGGAAGCGGTGCCTAGATGGTTACTGTCCCTACCTCCTCTTACTTTGGCACTACAAATGGTACAGAAGCTTTGCAAATGTTATGATGATTTGGGTAAAACTGATTCCATACAGAAGAGTTGGCTTTTTTGGTCTTATGCCAGGCATTACAATGCACTTCTTGTTATCACCGGCATGAAGTGCTGCCACTGGTGGCTGACTTACTTTAACATAAACAAAATCATCCTCCTGAATTTTCTCAAATTTTTACTGTCCAACACATTCATCATCAAAATCCTCATTAGTGTTAGATAAACAATTATCCCCCTCATCCTGCTGCACTTCCAAATTAGCATCCTTAATTTCCAAGCATAGACAATCATCATCATTACTTTTACTACTATTAATCCTTACATTTGAAGAGGGTTTAGAAATGGTAGAAGAAATCTTCTCTAGGCTTAGTGTCAGAATTAGAAATGTCAGACTCACACATAACACTTGTGGACACTATCAGACTCTCTAGAGCGATTTTTTGAAAACACAGTTTATTCTTTAGCTTTAGTGTTTTTGTTTGTGCACTAATTTGTCTGTTTTAGGGGTGAAAAATCTAGACACAGAGTGAGAAGGTAGTGCATATGAGGTTACTGAGGTATGCAGTCAAGAAGTCGATGGTCAAAATGCCGACCACTGGCATCCCGACTGCCATATCCCGGCAAGGTACTAATGATAGGCATCAAAATCCCAACTCCTATCATTAGCCCTACGCTGCGAGACCGATGCCCGGCATACCAAACTAAGGTAAGCCGGGCGGCGGCAGTGGACAACCGTGAAGGGGAGGGTTAGGATAGGGGCTCTTGGGGGGACTTAGCGTTAGGCACCCCCCCAGGAGGGTTAGAGTTAGGCTAGGGGAAAGGGAGGTTATGGTTAGGCACCCCCAGGGGTAGGTTAGGTCTAGGCACCCACCCGGGAGGGTTAGGTTTAGGGTGGGGGAGGTTAGGGTTAGGCACTTGGGGGAATGTTAGGGTTAGGCACCCCTAAAGGAGGGTTAGGGTTAGGGGGGGAAAGGTTAGGGATAGATTGGATACTTACTGTGTTAGGATCTAGTCCTGTCGAGCATCCGGTGGCGGTATTACATCCGCTGACGTCTGGCGGGATATTATACCGATTCCGTTACTAAAAATGTCTGACTGTGATTGGCCCTGACATCTGCAATAGGCATTCTAGTGCATGAGAGAGCAGTATCAGGACCACCACTAGCAAATAAAGGCCATGTAAGGCCTGCATGTGATGTATGGCATGTTGGCAATTTAAACATTTTTTGGCAGTAGGTTTTTCCTTCATACAGATTTGTCCTCCTGCATCTTTGCCACTCATGCTACAAATGTGTGTACGCATCGCGCCATGCAATTGCCGCAGTGCGTGCACTAGGCTACATCATGGCGTGTTCTGCTTTCACACCATGCAATCCTATGGAGTCACGGGTGTGAACGCCATGAGCGTACCCACGAGTGGGAATGCGACTTGCTCCATGTGTGGCGAGATTTGTCGCAAAAGTGGCAAGATGCAAGAGGACACATCTGTACATAGAGGTGATGTTTTCTTATAGATTAGTAAACATTGTATAGATTTGTAGAGCCCTTTCTTACACCTTCTTCTTACCCCTAGATCTATTTTAAAAGTAGATGTTGAAATATCATGACTGCCAGCACTAGTACTGGGATGCTCCTGTTCTTCTATAGACTTACAGATGGATTTGCATTAATAATACAAATAACAAGGAGCACAATAATCTTTAGAAATATTTACTAAATTCAATTAAAGCATTCAATATCATAAAAACATTAGATACATAATAAAAAAAACATAGAAAACATTAGTTGGCATTAAAGTGTCCTCTGTCCTGCTGGTTATGCAATCTAGAGTACAGTAGTTATTTATCTAAATCCTGCAAATAGATTGATCAAATTCTTGTGAAAGAATATACTTGATGTGACAGCTCTATAATATAGTGAACTTTGAGGAGATCTTTTCATCCAGATTGTATATTATGCTCAGTCCAGCCTTTATTTGTCCTTCCAGATCAAATTATTTGCAAATCCTTATAGATATATTCAAACAGCAGAAATATTCACGAGCACTACCACCTCCCCCTTCTTTTGAACCACTTCGGTGATTGCTGGAAGCCCTCTTATGCAAGTGGAGTGTTGCTCAGTTAAATGGGGGAACTAAACTTCCCAAATTCTTGCCACTCCATAGGATAGATGGGCACCTCACAGGGCACCTCACAAGGTACGGGAGTGTTCTCCTTTGCAGCGGGGGAGGAAGTGCGCCAATTGCCGGAAACAGATAGGTAAAATAAAGGCTGGACTGAGCATAATATACAATCTGGATGAAAAGATCTCCCCAAAGTTTACTATATTAAAGGAGCTGTCACATCAAGTATATTCTTTCACAAGAATTTTATCAATCTATTTGCAGGATTTACAAAATAACTACTCTTGATTGCATAACCAGCAGGACAGAAGATACTTTGCTGAAGAGGCAGCTACAAGTGAGAATGATAATAAACAGGAAAATTGACAGGCCCAAACAGTGCCCCCTGCCCTGTGGTGCACTGTGCCATGGCACAGGTCACACTACCATAGTTACGGCCCTAGTGATTATGTTTTGTATGTCTTTTATATTATGTATCTAATGTTTTTATGATATGGAGCACCTTAATTGAATTTAGTAAAGATTTCTAAAGATTATTTCGCTCCTTGTTATTTGTATTATTTATGCAAATCTATCTGTATAATTTTGAGAGTGATACAGATTCACTCAGTAGGAGCAGCAAATTGACATTGGATACTACATATGAAACAAAATGTTGATAATCTGAGCGCTTCATGAGTATGAGGATGACGCTGCAAAGGTGCAAAGTGTACACTCACAAAGACACCCCAAATAAAGAGAAAAAAGATAGATCCACCTTGCGCAAAAAACTCAATAGGGAATAGTTTTTTCCAATGCAAATATGTTCAATTGACAATAAACAATGAATAATAAATATCACCAACTGATTCAAGATTCCTGAATCAATCTTTTCAAAATAGATAATATGAATAAAAATTATAAATAAATAAGAATAAGTCCAATGTCACCATCAATAATCCACTGGTCCAATTTAAAAAAGTTCCTTCATGATAACATGGTACACGTCTTCCTTCTATTGTACACTGGTCTGCCCAAAGTCACAAAAGCCACTCTATTTCCTCTTCAAACACACTAGGCTACCTCTTGTTCCTCAAATATAAAAACAAGGGAAAATCGCAATAGTGTGATAAGGTAATTTTATTTTGAGTGACAATTAAAAATGATTATGATGCTGCGTACCAGACAAAAGGGTGTATAAAAAAACCATCAAGCATTTGTAGAAATAACTGGTGGATGGTTGAGGAGGAGCTGACTCTGACCAAAAAGCATAGTGGGTGGATTCTTGAACCCAGGAGGTACCCAGTTGGGCATATAATCAAATATAGTTAGAGTATCCTTACAGGAAGGCCTGCAGGAATACCAAAAGGAAGAACCCTTTAGCTTCAAAAGAATGTATAGCAAATGAAAGTTACTTAAAACGTAACTTTTAATATATTAAAGTAAATTAGTGTCAGGCTTGTATAGCCCAACTATTATTCTTCACAAAAGGTTCAAACCATAGACTCGGACATCAAAGGTAGTAAAGAACAATTAAAAGCATGTGTATCAACATTGTTTATAAATATTGGTTGATGTACTTAATTAAAAAAAAATATATAATAATTGTGTTAATTATAAAGTATAATTAAAGGCTTATTGAACAACATTCCTAGCTTGGTGAAGATTGTCAGGTATTATATTAGTCTCATAGGACATATACATATGAGATCATGGCAGGAGAAAAATGTACCCCATGTGTGAATTAAGGCACTAAAACATATAGTGGTTAGACAAAAGTATCTGTTATTCATCCAATTGTGCATTCACAATAAAAAAAAATCACTATGCGCAGCAAACTGTATATTCACAGAAAAAACAAATTATTGTAAGCAGAATGTCTGTATACCCCAGGTAAGGATATGGATTAATAACAGCAGTATGAAAAATTCCTAGATCCCTTATTAGATTAGACTGCAGTCTGCAGCACATCATCAATTATTCAATACCAGATGCATCCATGTGTCTTATAAAAATTGTTACAGTGCATGTTGTTATTCTGCACTCTGGTGTAAATGTTACAGGAATCATACTGTATATTGGTCGCAGTTTAGCAATTATAAATTAACAAAATGCAAATCTCATAAGTGATATATATCACAGACATCACAAAATGCATAACACAGCAATGTAATGAGGTACAATGCTGCAGGGATATAATAAATCATTTTGCAATAGTGTCTACTAAGATGCACCGTCGTTTCACCATCTGCCACAACATAGAATATGGCATCAGCCCGTCCTCCTGTGTCAGTGCAACATTGTTTTTATTGCTGAGGTCACTGTCAGGAACACGCTAAATTCAGTCTCCCCCTCAGTGTATTAAATCACTTCTAGAAAAACATCAGTGATTCTGCTATACTGATATTTATGGGCATAGAAGGCATATGCAAGCACCCTAGGCTTGGAGACAGAAAGATCAAATTGTCCAGAAGAGAGACCATTTGAATTTATCAATTTAAAACACTATGGCCCTCATTCAGAGCCGCTCGTTAGCGGCAGTACGCTCGTTCCGAGCGATGTTTGCACATCTGCGCATGCGTACGGTTTTTAGTACGCATGCGCGAACCAGTCAGTGCGGCCGAAAATCGTTTGTACGCTATATAGCGAGTGCCTGCTATTTTGAGTGACAGAATGAGGCGTATGTGGGTGGTAACAGGGGAAGGTGCTTGAAAATGGGGAGTGGAGATCCGAACGCAGGCGTGCTTAAAGGTCAAAACGGGCGTTTTATGGGTGTGTATATTTAAAACAGCAGCGTCATTGACCACGTCACTGGGTTATTTTATAGCCAGAACTGCTCGCAAATTTGTGGTAGCAAACACCAACCACAAGAATAGCGAGCAGTTCATACGCTGGTCGATGTACTCGATTAATCTAATAAATAGCGGACATGACGTATGGTGCGAGCGGCCAGGGGGCGTTTGTAACAAATAAACGAGCGTATGTTTTGCTCGTTCGTTCAGACTTAGAGGTGTGAACAGACTGCAATGTGCGTACGGATCATTTGAATAGCCACCCCTTGTTTTTAAACGAACGACCGCAAATAGCGAACGGCTCTGAATGAGGGCCTATGACCGAATGGCCTACACATTGACCTTGACCTCTCTGCCTTTCTACAGTAATTTTAATTCATTAAGTTTTAGTTCTGCAAGTTATTGTCCATTCTTCCATCCGCTTTATTTTTTAATCTATTTTTTTAATTTATACTTTATCATTTATTATTTTCATTTTAATTTTTGCACATTTTATTTCTATTTTTATTCTAATTTTTCTATTTACAATTTTTATTATTTTTATCCCATTTTATTTGGTTTCTCTCACCTTCACCTGTATCACTACTGTATGTCTCTTCCAGGTCTCTTAATGTCGATATATTGCATATCCTACCATTTTGCATTATTATACCTTTATATGCCCATATATGTAGTTGTACCTCTTTTTTTAAATATATGTTGATGTATATTTTTATTTTTTATATGATGATGTATTTTTATATGATTATGCATTTCATGGTTTTCTCATTTCATTTTTTTTATTCAATTACTGTTTGATATGAAGGGGTTTCAAAACTCTGTGATCTGCTGTCATTTAATAGGTTATCTTTTCAGGTGGATTGATGTTTGTTTAGTACTTTTACACTTTTTTCCCTACTATCAGTAAGGATTGCACTTTAAGGAACAAATACATTCCTTATTTCACATTATAATCCCATTCATTAAGCTATCACTTTTTGTCATGCCAGTTCTAGTTCACTATAAAGAACACATTCTAGTCCCCCATGGCCCATTCCCATACCCACACATACCCTTCCTCATGTCTGGCCTGGTTTTTCGTGCCCGTTTTTAACCCCAAGGATGCCTACTTGGAATGAAGAGCATGTGATCTATTCTAGGAATAGGTGAGTATGGATTTTTTTTTACAGGTGTCGTGGATTCTACTGAACAAGTGGACATGAATGACTACATGGATTATAGGTGAGTATGAGTGTGAATGTGCATGTATGCTTTAATAAAACTTTACTACTACGGTGTGTGTTGTAGTTATTTTAATACTTCTTTTGCAGGGTAATTATAGGTACCAGCGAGCCTGTATTGCCCCACATGCTGGTACTTGTGGTTCTCCAAGTACCAGCATACAGGGGAGGCTTGATGGAACCTCTAGTTCTCCAGCAAAAGACAATATTATTACTTCAATTTATTACACATACATTTACATTATCAACTCGGCAGCCACCACCCAGGGGAGCCGGAGATGGCACTGGGCTATCAGCCCAAGTCTGGGGTGCCCTGGGGAAGGGGAACCCCTTTATTGGGGGTGTCCCTACCTCCCCAGGGATTCTCAGCCTGGGCTGACTAGCAGTCAGGTGTAATGCTTTGGATGGGGAATCCAGTGAAAGGGTTCCTCGGCTGTGGAATTACACCCCTGCTAGAAAGAGTCCAGTGCTAGTTATGGAAAATAGAGGGGACCACTACTCATTTTGCCCACTTTATATGTCAACAGATGTGCTGGTTCTTAAAATACAAAGGAGCCCTACACATTTTTTCCCTGTATTTTAAGAACCAACCCCTGCACACCCTAATTTTAAACATAATAGGAGGTGCTGCCGTGCTGAGACTTGTAGTACAATGCAGGGGACATAGAATGCAGGTCCACAGTCTAGATACTAAGAACAATGATAGACAAAATAATCCTGATAAACTCTACAATTAACATGGAGTAAAAGTGAGGATATTAGATGGGGGCACTATTACAGGTAAGTCCTGGATACATTTAACATAATGTGTTAGTATTAGGGATGTTAGGGACCCATCTTATGGGGTTCACCTTGACGAGGTGGATGGGCAAACATTTTTGTCAAACATATACTAAGAATCTCACTTTTACTCCATGTTAATTGTAGATTTTATCAGGATTATTTTGTCTATCATTGTTTTAGTACCTAGAGTATGCCCCTGCATTCTATGTCCCCTGCATTATACTACAAGTCTCAGCATGGCAGCACCTCCTAATATGTTTAAAATGAGGGTGTGCAGTCAAAGCCCCCCCCCCTCTTACTACTATATTTGTGTATATTTTGTACACTTGAAGGTTGAGACTCCTTCTATTAGGAATTTGCACACCACCCATCTGCCCTTAGGTGTTTTTAATCACCAGCCCAGGTTCCTACATTTCTGTCTACATATTAGAATGGGCATTATTACATATAAGTTCTGGATACATTTAATGTAATGTGTTAGTATTAGGGATGTTAGGGACCCATCTTATGGGGTTCACCTTGATGAAATGGATGGGAAAATGTTTTTGGTCAAACATGAACTAAGAACCTCACTTATACTCCATGTTAATTGTAGAGTTTATCAGCATTATTTTGTCTATCATTGTTCTTAGTACATAGAGTGTGCTCCTGCATTCTATGTCCCCTGTATTTTTTTAAATACAGAAGCCTTCATGGATCTCACTGATCTTTGCTACAAAGGTGAAGTTGTGAAAGATAGTTTCATGTCACAGGTCAAAAACTATGGCAAGACTGAGCACAGCAACAAAACAGAATGTAGTTATACTGCATCTGCAAGGTCTCTCCCAGGCAAAGATTTCAAGACAGACTGGGGTTTCAAGATGTGCTGTTCAAGCTCTTTTGAAGAAGCACAAAGAAACGGGCAAAGTTGAGGACCATAGATGCAGTAGTCGGCCAAGAAAACAGTGCATTAGATGAAAGACACATCATGCTTACATCCCTTCAAAATCAGAAGATGTCCAGCAGTGCCATCAGCTCAGGACTGGCAGAAACCAGTGGGACCCAGTTACACCCATCTACTGTTCAGCGAAGTCTGGCCAGAAGTGGTCTTCATGGAAGAATTGCAGCCAAAAAGCCATACCTTCGACATGGAAACAAGGCCAAGCGACTCAACTATGCACAAAAACAAAGGAACTAGGGTGCAGAAAAATGACAGCAGGTGCTCTGGACTGTTGAGTCTAAATTTTAATTATTTGGCTGTAACAGAAGGCATGTTTTTCACCGAATAGCTGGAGTGTGGTATAATAATGAGTATCTGCAGGCAACAGTGAAGCATGGTAGAGGTTCTTTGCAATTTTGGGCTGCATTTCAGCCAATGGAGTTGGGTATTAATGATGTCCTTAATACTGAAAAATACAGGCAGGTAATTATCCATCATGCAATACAATCAAGGAGGCATCTGATTGGCTCCAAAATTATTCTGCAGCAGGACAACAACCCCAAACATACAGTCAATGTCATTAGAAACCATTTTTAGCATAAAGAAGAACAAGGATTCCTGGAAGTGATGATAAGGCCCTCACAGAGCTTTGATATCAACATCATTGAGTCTGTCTGGGATTACATGGAAAGAGAGAAGAATTTGAGCAAATCTACATCCACAGATGATCTGTGGTTAGTTCTCCAAGATGTTTGAAACAACCTCCCTGCCGAGTTCCTTCAAAAACTGTGTGCAAGTGTACCTAGAAGAATTGATGCTGTTTTCAAGGCAAAGTGTGGACACACCAAATATTGATTTGATTTAGATTTCTCTTCTGTTCATTCACTTTGCATTTTGTTAATTGATAAATTCACTTTGTATTTTGTTAGTTGATAAAAACAAACTATTAACACTTCTATTTTTCAAAGCATTCTTACTTTGCAGCATTTTTTTCCACAACTGTCAAAAACTTTTGCACAGTACTGTATATATATCAAATCAAATGTCCTGAGTCACTGACTGAATGACTCACTGATTCATCAATGCCCAGCCCAAAACCCTGAACCTAGAAACATAAAAATCATGAAGAATATTTTCTCCATGATGTAGGTACTCACTAAGTAGATTTTTTAAATTCTACTTCTGAGGGAGTAGAAAGAGTTTTCCTCCCCCTGTGCAATTTCCTGACTGTCTGCCTCATCATAGGTGTAGCACAGTTCAATATTCAAACACCAACTGTCATCCTAAGTGCTGCCAAAGATCACTGGAAATTGGTGTGGCTTTCCTATTTGAATAGTGAGGGAATGGAATGTGTTAATAGAGAGGTGAGAGAGGAAAATGTGTTACAACAGCAGTGAGAGGGGAATGTGTTACTATAGAGATGAGGCAGGTGAATGTATTACTACACAGAAGAAGGAAGGGGATGTGTTACTACACAGATTAGGGAGGGAAATGTGTAACTACACAGATGAGGGAGGTAAATGTTTTGCTACACTTATGAGGGAGGGGAATGTGTTACTATAAAGGTGGGGGAAGGGAATGTGTTACTACATGGGTATGGGAGGGGAATGTGTTATTACACAGGTTAAGGAGGGGAATGTCAATTCTGTTACTATGGCATGAGGAAAGGTAATGTGTTACAATATGGGCGAGTGAGGGGAATAAGTTACTACAGGTGTAAGTAAGGGTAATGTGTTACTACAGGTGTGAGTGGGGGATTATATATCTAAACAGGTGATGGAGGTGAATGTCAAATGTTTTACAACATGAGCAAGGAAGGGAAATGTGTTACTACAGAGGTAAGGAAGTTGATTGTGTTGGAGAGGGAATTTAATGTTTTACTATAGCAATGAGATAGGGGATGCATTACTATAAAGCTGAAGGATTAATGTGTTATTAGATTGGTGAGATGGAAATGGAAACAGTAAAAATCTAAGGTCTATCCAGGTGAAACTAGTATAAAATAAAGGTAGTAATAAGCACTACATCTGATGACATTTGTTGATATTTTTTAAAGAACTAGAAGTTTCACAAAAGGGCTTGTCAAAATTAAGAATTCTGTGTCATCTGATGGGTTAAGTTTGTGTCCACCACCATCAAACCAAGAAATTGGAGGATTTTTGTCAATTTTGTGTTTCAGGGTCTTTTTTTAAACAATGTCAAAAATCAACTCTAAGTGAATGTGTGATTTAGACACTGAAACACAAAATCTACCAAAATTCGACCCAATATTGACCAAAAATCGAACAAAAAATTACCCAAATTGACTTTCAGTAAATATACACCTAAATCACACATTTACTAACAGATGTTTTTTGACATTGTTTAAAATTTTATGTAAAGATCATGTTAGTAAATGTATGATTTAGACCCTGAATTACAAAACTGACTAAAAATCGACCACAATTTACTTTTAGTAAATATACCCATAGATGTCCAGACATCCTGTACTAATAGAGATTATAATAAAATAGTGGGAACTTTTAAAATAAAATTCATAGAAGATAGTGGGTTCACAGATGGCCATTAGAAATTTAAGGGGTCATTCAGAGTCGGTCGCAAGCGCTGAGCGCTTGCAACCGACTCGTTGTTGTCCCACTGGGCATGTGCACGACAGAGCCGGGAGACCCAGCTAGTGATGGATGCTCTCTCTCTAGGGGTCTCACAGCAGAAAGGGTGAGCTGTCGATGGTGAGTGACAGCTCGCCCCGTATGGGAGGCGGGCAGGGGGTGTGCCTGCCCAAATGGAGGCATTCCCGCTGGAATGCTTGCCATTTGGGGGCGGCCCCACTGACATCATTGCTGATGTCAGTGGGGAGCTTCCTGCTCGATCAGAGCAGGAAGCTTCCTGGGGCTTACGAGTGCCCAGACCCAACCTTAGGGTCTGGTCGTAAGCCCCGATGGTCGTGATGGTCTTGACCATTGTGACCATCACCCATGTCAGTTGCTAGCGCTGTGGGTGTTAGCTTAGCAATCAACAAGGAGGTGGTCATTCAGGATGCAAGCGGCATCCTGATTCAGTGCGACCGCTTGCAACTAACGACCTCCTCTGAATGAGGTCCTTAGTTTTCATTCCATTACGTTTATTTTATCACATAAAGTTTTTTTCTTTAATCACCAATTTTTCCCCAGGATCTTGGCACTATAATGGGGATGAGGTTTGCTCCAAGTTTTACAAATGTCATTATGAAATACTTTGAGAATTTATTAATTTATTTATTTTTATTTATTAACAGTTTCTTATATAGCGCAGCATATTCCGTTGCGCTTTACAATTGTCAACATTAATAGAACATGACTGGGTAATAACAGACTGATATATAGGTAGGAAGGCCCTGCTCGCAAGCTTACAATCTATAGGAATTAATGCATCTGGATTAAGAAATGTGGGGTAAACCTTGTCCCCTATACGATATAAATGATTTGTTTTTGTTTTTTTGGACAGGTGACACTTATTCATTCACACATTTTATGCAACAGATTAATCACAATTCATTGGGTTTAAAATTTACTTGTATGTTTGATTCTAAAAGCATCAATTCCTGGATATCACCCTACATATTTCAGGAGATTCTATTTTTAGTCAACATTCTGTAAACTAGTTGACACAATATTTATTTTCATTTTGGAAATAATCATCGAAAAAGTTGATTATCAATCATACTGTTTTGTCAGTTGAGGACATGTATAAATTCTTCTAACTAGGAGATATTTAAGACCATGGATATTTGGTGGTACTTGATTTTCTGGAGATCTCTTATCTCACTGAATTTTTGGAAAGAGAATGTTCTTTTGACAAGTTGACCCTTTTTTGAAATTAGAAAGGAAAAAGCAGAGAGCAATATTTGAAGACTCTCGTTTTACATGTAAATATAATTCAGCTGTAAATTAAATACCCTATAGAGGATTTTAAATAATCATTTTGGGACTTTGATATTGGACCCAGCATTGTAATCCCGCCTTAACTCGAAAACAGATATGATAGCTAGAAGAGCAGCAAATTTAAATATGTTTTGTGTAACATACTGCAGTTTCTTCAAAGACAATAATATAAAAAGCTGCTCCCAAATGGGTCCTACTATTCTAAGTAGAATATAATTTTAATTTGTCCACTTTACCCCATGATGATACTCACATGAATCTATTGCTATCAAATTGCTATTAAGGGTACAATTGAGTTTTTTTATTTCATATTAGGAATTATGTGAACAGGGTCTGATATAGCTACAACTCTGAACAGCCCACAATACCACCTACAGGACCATGATGCATCCTCAGAACACAGCCTATATGTGAACTTCAAATGGACACCTAGTTACACCCATATTAAGATGCAGCTAGGATGCTTACAACTCAAAATTTCCCATAGTTGCTTAAAGTATGCTTGGCTGAGACACATGCGCTGAGCAAAGATATTGCACAATCTGTCAATAAAATAGACTTGCATACAACTCTAAATCAGACCCACAATGTGGAAAAATAATATTTTAATTTATCTTAGTCTCATATTGCAATTTCTCTTATTTTGTAAAATTGACACAATTCTCCATATTCATTGCCATACTTTGTTCTGTTTACCAGTATTTTGGTATTAGGCAGTCACAAAGCCATAAATATCAGAAATAATGACTCATTCAAATGAACATAGCTCCTTCAACATATAGATGCATGCAATCTAAGTCAAGTGTATACTCAATCTAAATTCAGTTAAGTCATAATTGTACCCCCTGCAATTGTTCAATAAAATGTAATAGAATGTAATGGTTACAGTACAATACAAAAGTTTTCCCATCACTGTTTCCTTTGTAAATACAGATGAAAAAGATTACATTAAATCAGCCAGTTGTAAAATCAAAAGAATGTATGCTATGTAACACATCAAACCAAATAATAGCCACACAAAATACTCTTATTTTCTTTTGCTGTGAGACTTAACTATAAGGATTAGTGAGTGCATGCCCCTTATTTGCTTGTTATGGTGGTATCATGCCAGATCTTTTTGCTGCACTTTTCCTCCAGGAAAAGGCAGAGTTTTTACAAATAGTTTTCTTTTCTTAAGTTTTGTCTACAAGGCACACTGTGTACTGTACAAAGTTGCCTCCAGCGTTTACAGCCAGCAAGATATTAGCTGAAGGAAAGAAGGACTTCAGAAGTCTATATTACTCAGTGGTTAAACAGCTGCTGAGAAACTGCTATAACAGTTCATCATAGAACTTTTGAAGTTATGATATTCCTTTTCTACCAGCATGAACTTGTTTTGAAATCTTTGAATAAAATTTATTTCTCTAGCTGTATGAAAGTTCTTATGTAGAATCACCCTTATGTTTGTTTTTTTAGTGAATGTGTCTTAAAAACATGAATAAAAAGTTATGGAAAACAAGAACAAAAACATAACAAACTGCTATTTAACATGCTGGAGAAATCTGAACTATAATGTCCTAAACGTTCTGCTGATACAAGTAATTAATGTATTAGTTTTACTTTTCTGCTAACTACAAGTTGTCATACAGTATCTCATACAACATTCTCTTAAATAACCTTATGACAGTTCATTCTAGTCTTGTCAGTGTCAACACTGCATTAAGTTTATATGATGTCCTATTAGTAGGTATCTTTAACTAGAGTTGGTAGTAAAGTGTTTATAGTAATAGGAATGTGACATATAGCTAGGTATTGAACACAGTTGTATGAGCTTTGAAGGGTAAGTAAAGTCACTATATGACATGAAAATAGATCAAAGCCTTTTTTTCTGAGATGTATCAACTACATGGAATTATTGAAGTGTTTATTCTTAAATTTGTCCACAAAGCTCTATTTTACATCTCTGCAGTAGGCTGCCATGTTAGAGGGAGGTGATTTTCTAAATAAATAAACCAACAGACACCGACAACTAGGCAAACTTGCTTTGCATTAAATAGAAGTTATTCTGGTGCACAGGGACCCAATGATATAAATAAAAATATATAGTGTAAAGTGTATACTGCTTGAATAAATGTAAAATGTGTGAAAAGGTTATGCATGCAGGTTAAACTCAAGGAAATAGAATCAATATACAAGTAGGAATATACACTCCTTCTAGGAAAGAAGAGATTGACCAAATTGTTATAAAAGTACCATCCAGGGGTAGATCATGTCCCCCAAAGTACCAGCTTTCTTTAACCAATTTTCTTCAGAGATCAAGGTAATTCTCCTCCTCCATGTTCCCTTGAGACACCTCTGTTAATGTAGACCTCAAAAAGAACACAGAAAAAAAAAAGAGATTTGCCCCCCAGCACACTGCAGCAAAAACAATACTTAAATCCTACATGATAATAGAGATTTAGAGGTATTAGTTACACACATTTGCAAATATATGAATAAGCACCAGGCCAATTGTCAAGGCTCCTCTATACTGGCATCCCTAATATTAAGGGGCTCATGTCCGAGAAGCAAGGCACCCCAAATAAATTCCAACCAAGGGCCATCCCCAGGTCATCACACGAAAAAGGGAAAAAGGTGATAGTGAAGTAAAAAGAAAAGATGTGTAAGATAAATCAATAAGTGTTAATGAAATGATAAAGAATTAAAATGACATAAATAATGTACAAACAAATAGAGAAGTGATAAAAGTATTCTATGTGAATTAAGTGGTGATGCCATGAGAAAGGCCCAGTCAGTACCCCCCCCGGGGGCCCCACTCCCAAAAGCTCACCCCAAAATAATTATTGCTACATAATGGTAGCACCCACTCTGGGTCATATAATTACAGTTGATGTACTGCATGATAACAGTACATATATAAGCTGAGAGCTAACTTACCTTGGAGGTACCCAAAAAAACCTCCACATGGCACTATAAGCATCAGTACCTCCTCCTAATGCTGACTGCCTTCATGCCTCTCCAAACTTGCAAAAAAAATGGTAGTTGCTCAGATCAGCTTAATTGCATAACACAGGTGCTTGTAAAGGGCGGGGTTTACACTGAACACAGAAAAAAAAAAGAGATTTGCCCCCCAGCACACTGCAGCAAAAACAATACTTAAATCCTACATGATAATAGCGATTCAGAGGTATTACTGGCATCCCTAACATTAAGGGGTTCACGTCCGAGAAGCTAGTCACCTCAAAAAAATTCCAGCCAAGGGCCATCCCCAGGGCATCACACGAAAAAGGGAAAAAGGTGATAGTGAAGTGTAAAGAAAAGATGTGTAAGTATAAATCAATAAGTGTTAATGAAATGAGAAAGAATTAAAATGACATAAATAATATACAAACAAATAGAAAAGTGATAAAAGTATTCTATGTGAATTAAGTTGTGATGCCATGAGAAAGGTCCAGTCAGAACCCCCCGGGGGCCCCACTCCCAAATCCTACATGATAATAGAGATTTAGAGGTATTAGTTACACACATTTGCAAATATATGAATAAGCGCCAGGCCAATCGTCAAGGCTCCTCTATACTGGCGTCCCTAATATTAAGGGGCTCACGTCCGAGAAGCAAGGCACCCCAAAAAATTCCAACCAAGGGCCATCCCCAGGGCATCACATGAAAAAGGGAAAAAGGTGATAGTGAAGTATAAAGAAAAGATGTGTAAAGATAAATCAATAAGTGTTAATGAAATGATAAAGAATTAAAATGACATAAATAATATGACAGAAAGAGGCGTGGAATTTGAAGTCTCCCAGGTCCTGGATCCCCGTGTCCGCAGGGGTCGTTTACAGTATCTCCTGGATTGGAGGTGTTACGCCCCGGAAGAACGCTGCTGGACCGATGCCCGAGACATCCATGTTTACATGACACATGTTTATTTGTTTTTGTGTATGGTGATTAAATGATGTTATGCTATGTGGAGCTCCTCTTGTGTTCTTTTTGAGGTCTACATTAACAGAGGTGTCTCAAGGGAGCGTGGAGGAGGAGAATTAACTTGATCTCTGAAGAAACTTGGTTAAAGAAAGCTGGAAATTTTGGGGACATGATCTACCCCTGAAATGTACTTTTATAACAATTTGGTCAATCTCTTTTTTCCTAGAAGGAGCGCATATACTTACTTGTATATTAATTGATTATCATATAGTATTGGTGATACTATTTGGAATTTTTGCTGCTCCTGGTATTTTGCACAATAGGGACTACATTATTTTTGTTCAATGAAATAGAAAGATGTAACTTCAAAGCTCCTTAATCCAGCAAAGTTCATCTCAGTATATCAATCATCATTATCATTGTACGTTTACACGAGCCCTGCATCTGGTGCAAGAAATCCATCTGAAACCAGACGGAGCTCTTTGTAGACACAACTCAGCATAGCTGGCAATTCTGACAACATGCCTTCACTAAATTTATCTTATGCCTATTCAGCTATAAGTGGATATGCAAATCAGATGTATATGACTTGGAAGCGATTGCAGCTGCATTCACTCGGCTACAGAGCATTTGTAGTTCTACAAATTGTAAACACATCATCACAACTTACTTGCATACAACTTTGAATTGTATCTAGTTCTCAAAGACAAAAGTGACAGTGAGTATAGTGCCACTGCCAATGCAATCACCTGTACTAGGTGAAAATGTTTTCTTTGTTTTGTCACACATTGAGATGAAGGAGTGGCACCTTTCTATTTTGCTGATTTATCACTGCATGCACCACCTTTTTGTAAGGTGAGTATATAAGAATTTAACATATGTTTCATGCTTTTGAGATTTGTTCAAACAGTATAAACTTTATAATGTTTAGGATTTATTCCCTTGTGTCCCTATGTAACAGAAAACTCTCTACATGAATTCTTTCTTATAAGCATTGCGAAAAGCTTGCTTCCTGGCAGTTTGGGACCACATTTTATTATTGAACTACACTATCAATAGTGATCTCCAATGTTCTACTAAATTTGCTTTGATGAAATGCATAGTGGATGGGTTGATCCATGCACTGGGGCTGGGTCAGTAACTGCACAGAAATGTGATCTTAACTTTCTACTTGTACTGTATTAAATCCAACCCTAAATGTCTAAATATGTGGCAGGAACTTCAGCTACACGTAATGGAGAAGGGAGGTAAGATTTATTTATTTATTCAGCTCCACAGATACTCCTGCCTGCTGCCCATTTATGAAAGCTAAGACCCTCTCCATTGCTGCACCTGAGCCCTTCACTATCTGCTCCACCCAGGGACATCTTTGCCTCCCTCCTCAGATGCTCACCACAGGTTTCCTGAGCTGAGGCCTACCTACTCAGAAACACTGGGGTGCATTCATCCCACTGATGCAGCTCCGCACTGCTGCTTTTTCCACCCTGCATCACACCTCTCTGCAGTTGGAGTCAGCCTTGCATTGTACTGTGGCTTTCAGTCCAAGATTTGTACCTGGGAGATCCCTGAGCAGCCGGGGAACAATACACAATACTAGCGTAGGCTGCCCTGGCTCTGTTCAGTTTACTGTCTGCTGTACAGTTGTTTTGCATGCCTGTAGCTCAGTTGATTGGCTGCTGCTGTGAACTTTGTTTTCCATCATACCAGGTTCCTCAACTGCCCTCCTGCACCACCTCCTGGGGCTTATGGATATATAACTGTCACCCTACTGATTGCACTGTAGCCCCTCAGCTCCCATTACTAAAGCCACAAACCTGTACAAAGTTGTTAGCCTGCACATTTTGGGACTTGCAATGTTTCCACTCATATACTTGTAGTTATGCAGGCCCTGTTTATCCTTGGACAAGTTTGTACAATCTGCATTTATTATCTGTATACTTCATAGATGCTTCCTGGAACCAGCTATACTGAATCTACAGCCCTGCTGCTAGACTGCAACTACTCTCTCCTTACCTGCTGCACACCAGCTCCCTATACAGTACATCTGAGTTTAAGACATTTTTAATTTTTTCAAGGAGGGTTTCTCTTTATTAAATTACATAAGCTCAGATCTTCTTCACAAAATCGGACAGGATGCTCTATAGGAACAGCCTTCTGACACTATGATGCCTTCCTTCACTTCTCAACCCCAAAAAGTTCTTAGGAAGGAATAGTCTACAGCTTCACATAACTCTGCTCATTATCAATCTGATTCCTGAAGCCTTACTGTCTACTTTGCTCTTGTTTCAACCATGTGGAATTTTCACAGCTTCTGTTTAATATATTGCTCCCATAAATGGGATCTACACTTTTTTATGTAACAGGCTCCCAATCTAACTATGGCTTGTTGGTCAAAAGTCATTCACTCATACATGATATATTCTGTCTCAACATTCAATTTTTGAGTCCCAATATTTGCTGTTTTTTCCCCATTACTCATTCTCAATTGCTGTATTATTGTACTGTTGCTGTTTTTATCTCTAAATTTCTTTACAGGTATAAGCATATTAGATACACCTGCGTCATAGAGTGTCTGTGTTTTTGACACTCGGCATACTGATTTCTGTTTGGACTCATGATTTTGTTGCAGTTTTTATCACTTTGTCTTATGCATTGTTCTGTTTGTACTATATTTGTATTAATTTACTAGTCCCCTAGGCTCTATAGTCCAGAACTTTAACCAAATCCACCTCAGAGTTTAAGCTTACTTCCACCTCATTGATTGCCTGTCCCTTCAGTTGCCATCTTCTGTGTCCCCACTGAGCTCTAATCCACACACATCATTCTTCTTCCCTCACCAGCTACTTATGCAGGTATCACAAAATTCACCTTGCCACCCTATCACAACTCTTGTTGCCCTTCCTACTTTGCCATCCCCCTTTCCTTTATTGTCACTACTTACTTAGGTCTTCCTTTCTTATCTAATAAAATATAACACAATTATGTGCTGGTGCAGTCATGTAAATCATAATAAACATTTATTAAAATATATATATCCCATAAAAATAGTGTAACACGACCGGATTAGGAGTCCCTCTCCTGGGATAGATGGACTCCCTCTTCACATACACAGCAGGTGGAAAATTAGTACACCAGTCTGGGGTCTCATACTAGCTGGTCAGTACCAGTCTTTATCGTGCAACATAAAAGGAAAACAAATCATAAAATAAATGCTAGCCTGTCTGGGTGCTAACTAGACAAGAGGTTCCCTCTCTAAAGAAATAGTGGGGCCTACTGCCTCCACTGTCAACACAAACATATGCACAAGAATTACAGGTAGTTTTCAGCAAGTGTCTCTGAGCCAGCCAGTCTGCTTGCTCTCCCAGGTATGAGACACTAGCTTACAGTCACACACAGCCGATATCAGCCAGTTCCAGGTGCAGACCCTAATGAGCCTGCTAACAGGCCAAAAGGCCAAAACCCGGAGTGACCTGTGGATGGAGACCTCCCTCTCCTCACATCCACACCCCCAGGTCCCAAATGGGCTTTTCAAAAAGCAGACACTCAAATCTGCTTCACTGCAGACTTCTCCTGGGGTTTTTTAGAACACATAGGTCAAAAGCCTAGGACAAATGTATCTACCACTGACCACTTTACCAGTGTCCCTATCACAATAGGTAAAAACCAACTTATGTAGTAAAACAGTTGCTTAATACAATAACTTTAGATTGCATTGAAACAATTGTATACAAATGCAGCATACAAAATTGCAACATAATAACTGGAAACAGTGGCAGAACTAGAGAGTGGTGGGCCGAGGTGCAAAAATATGCTTTTGGTGCCCCTATGCAGTGCCTCCAGTAGTGGTACCCCTATGCAGTGCCCCCAGTAGTGCCCCTTATACAGTGCCCTCAGTAGTGTCCCATATACAGTGCTCCCAGTTATGGTCCCCATATGCAGTGCTCCCAGTAGTGCCCCTTATACAGTGCCCCCAGAAGTGGTCCCCCCAGTAGTAGTCCCCCTTATGCAGTCCACCAGTAGTATTCCCCCCTATGCAGTGCCCCCAGTAGTGGTCCCCCATATGCAGTGCTCCCAGTAGTGCCCCTTATACAGTGCCCTAAGTAGTGGTCCCCCTATGAAGTGCCCCCAGAAGTGGTCCCCCAGTAGTAGTCCTCCCTATGTAGTCCCCCCAGTAGTAGTCCCCCCTATGCAGTGCCCCCAGTAGTGGTCCCCCATATGCAGTGCTCCCAGTAGTGCCCTTTATACAGTGCCCTAAGTAGTGGTCCCCCTATGAAGTGCCCCCAGTAATGGTACCCCTATTTAGTACTCCCAGTAGAGCCCCTTATACAGTTCCCCAGTAGTGGCCCTCCTACATATATAAGACAAACACACACACAAAAAAACAAAAACAAACTTACCTGAATCTCCGCTCTTGTGTCTGCCACCATCAGCTCCTCTGTCCTCCAGCCCTGCACAATGGAAGAGACCTCATGACGTCTCTCCCATCACCAACTGCGGGAGCCGGTAGGTGAAGCTCAAGAGTGAGCTCCAGCCAGGCTCCCTCCATGGATGCAGCAGCCAATGAGATTCTGTCTGACTCTCATTGGTAGGGATGGCCATCTGTGGTGTTATCATTGATGGTTACCATCCCAATGGCAAAATAGCAAGTAGCAATTGATGGTGACAAACTATTCAATGGATGACTATCGATGGTAACACCAACCAATGGTCATCCCTGTCTTTTGAATGACTGCCCCATGGGCCAATAAGAACATGGGGGTGGGGTTTTGCTGGTGCCAGGGATGGAGTAATGCTTTGTGTCCCGGGACCCTGGAAAGAAAAAAAACATTTGGCTATTCTTAGACATCGATGGGGGGAACTATCTAGTTCTCCCCATCAATGTCAAAAGCATTTGACATTGGCCATAAACCATTGATGATTCTGAATCATCAATGGTCAATGGACATCCCTACTCAATGGCTGCTTTAAAGAACACACAGCTGCCGTTGGAGGTGGTGTGTTTGTTTCGTTACTGTGTAGTGCTGACTGCTCTCACTGCTGTCTGCACTACACTTAAATACTGTGGGGCTCGGGGGACACTGGCGGCGGGTGCAGTGGCGCTGTTGGAAGCTGGTGGCTATGGTCACCTCCAACACAGCGGGCCCTGGTGCAAGGCACCAGCTGCACTGCCACTAGTTCCACCACTGACTGGAAATGAAAATGTCCATGGTTTTGGATTCACAAGTGCTAGCATGATAGCTTAAATAATAGTAATGCAAATAATTTCTGTCCCTCCTTCTCAATTCTTATTGCATGTCAGATGATGTTTCAAATAACTTCAAATGCACTTGTTGTGCTAAGGAATATAATGACCACATTTAGGACTGCTTTGTAGCATGAGGCAGACAGTTAAAAATAGGTAGTTACCTCTGGTATAATAAGCTGTTGTTAGACCCAGTGCCCAGGTGCTGGGAGTGCCAGACAATTGTATAAAGGACCTCTGTTAGTGCTCAGTGTCCTTGCTTACAGAGAGCCCACAGACTTTCAGTGTGGACAATCCACTGAGGCTTGTAGTGAACCTCTCTGATGAGCCGACTCAGGTATTTGGTGGGCGTGCATTCAATCAATCTTGCCGCCATCACCACTAGTCCCGGAGTGCCTGGATCTGCATATACTGTACAGAGGAAGTACTGATTTGCTGTAGTTGCTCCCTACAAAGCAGTAGGGATCTCCACAGGTCAGAGGAGCAATTGATAGGCTTCCCCAATCAGAGCTCAGCACATGCTCTTCTGGCCCCTCTGCAGAGACTCATGGAATTTATTACCAAGTAGTGCAGTGGTGACTGCATGTAGCTACTGGCTGGGTCCCACACACTTGATGACTGACCAGCAAGTAGCTGCACTACTATAGTGAACGGTGCAGTAGGCCTCACCCTCCTGTGATAGAGGTCATGACTACCACTCAGTGGGGTCCACCGGGGATTTCCCCAACTCCCTGGCAGCCCAGTCCGAGCCTGGGCATTGGCTCAGCAAAGTAAGTATCACTGCTGCTTGTATAACAGGCCCATTAATGATGATGAATTTCTTTTTATGTTTCTTCCTTGATGAGCTCCCCAGCTCCCATGCTATGGTTTCCTTTCCATGCCCTTATATATCACCTACCTACTTCTTTTGGACTGTGAGAAGTGCCCCCACCACCAACACCCTTTCGCCTTTCCTCCCTTCATCCTTCCCTCCTAATGTTGTTTTTTAATTTTTGACATGTTCCAAGTTGCTTGTCATGTTTGAAACATGAATATTCAGATTTTTTATTATTGAATTATTTTGCTTGTGTGATTATTGTTTACTGTATCCGAAGTCTGCTTAATGGAAAGCAAAAATAAAAGCTAATCTGTGGACCCACCTGAGCAAAAAGCATGTTCATCTGTATTTGTTAATTAAATAATTTGCTCACTGTAACTCAGCTGACAAAACTGAATCTGCACACAGAAAAAGTTCAAGCTAATTTAGATAAAAACACTTTTATGGGAAAGTATTAGAAAATGCTTGTATATGTTATTGTGCACTGTATGTTATTTATGTTTTTTCATTGCATGATTAAAAGTAACATTTAATAAATACTTAGTACTAATTTTTCTAAATAAATATTATTCACTATATTATTATGGAATAGTCAGTTACTGAGAATACAACAGCAATCATAACAAAGCAAATACAAATCCTGCTGGGGAACCTGCGAGGAATTATGTCTAAAGTGTCACCCCTCAACTAGTCACTAAAGGGTGCAATGACTGGCATACAGGCATAGCATTCACTGTGTACATATAGGGGATTTTTATATTTCCCTAAATATGTGTGTGCGTTGAAACTACATCCCTGCGGTATATGGCATAATGGCAATTTTACATTACTTGGCAGTAAATTTTCACGTTATTGTTAGAGGTGATGTTTTTTTTTTACGTTATGAAATATTGTTTAGATTTCAGGTGCCCTTTTTTAAAATTTCTTTCCCCTTGACCACCTTTAGTAGACGTACTATCATGACTGACAGCAGCCACAGCACTGGTACTGGGTTGCTGCTCCTGCTCTTTTATCGAATGATAGTTTTTTTTATATACCAGCCTAGAAATTATTTATTTACTCTTGAGAATTGTTTTGGGGTGCAAGATGATGGGGGACACCACCACACACACTGTTGCTTACACTGAATGGAAAAACACTAGGCACATTTTTGTGTACTAATGTCTTTGTTTTTAATACACAAACAACACTGGCAATTGTTTGCATGCACAAACCACACACACATCGTCGCTTACACTGGAAGGATAACATATTATTAAAATTTTTTGGAAATAATGTCTATGGTTTTTAGACATAGACAACACTGGCAATTGTTTGCATGTACTGTAAGAATTGTTTTGGGGTGCATATTAAGGCTTGGACACCACTGTACACCATCGCTTACACTGGAGGGTTACCACACTATGCAAATATTTTTGCGATAATGGCTTCTTATTCAGACACAGAGAACACTGGCAATGTTTGAACGCGCTTAGAGGAACAGTTATTTGTGAGAATTGTTTTGGTGTGAAGATTTAGGGTGGGGCACTACTGCACACACCATTACTTAAACTGGAAGGATAACACACTATGCACATTTTGTTGCACTAATGTCTATGTTTTATAGACACAGACAACACTGGCAATTGTTTGCATGTACTTGGAGGAACAGGTCTCTGTGAGAATTGTTTTGGGGCAAATATTGATAAGGGGACAACACTTCACACACAGGACCTCATTCAGAGGCGCTCACAAAATGTGAGCACGCGCTCTGAATGAGGACGGCCGCATCTATTTTCCAGCCCGGCCTCCTGGCTGCTCGCTAGGCTGTGGGTGACCACCCACAGCTTTAGCGAGCAGCCAGGTTGATGGTCGCAATGGTCAAGACCATCGCAACCATCGGGGCTTGCGACAAGACCCTTGTGGTAGGGTCTCGTCTGCCGCAAGCCCCAGTGAGCTTTCGGCTCTATTAGAGCCAGAAGCTCACCACTGACATCACGAGTGATGTCAGTGGGGCCGCCCTCATATGGCAGGCGTTCCGTCGGGAACACCTCCATTTGGCAAGCCACCCCCCTGCCCCGATGTCAAAAGAGGTTTCAGTAAAACAAAATAAGCATAAAAAAGACCAATTTTTCAAATATTTCTAAAAGAAAGCTGTAACAGTATTAACAAAATAAGCCAGAATAGGGGTAAGGAAGAAAGGGATGAGTATAGGGGAGGGGGGAGGGGGACCATGAAGTAGGGTTATGTAAATAATCTATGATTAAGGATCAAGAAAAAAAAGAGAAATCGTCAAAAGCAAAGACAGAGGGGCATGTGAAAAGACATAAGACTCACCACCCATGGGTCATCTAGAAAGAACCAAGCATATATATAGAGGATGAGGAGGGTCTGCAATCTGCAGAGAGCCAGGGAACCCAAACTTGGGTGAAAACGTGACCTCTATCATGAAGGTAGTAAGTTATCTCCTCCATTGCTGCCACATGCCATATTTGGTATTTAAGTGCAGAGAGAGACAGAGGGGAAGTGTTTTTCCAATTTAGGACAAACAAAGATTTAGCTGCCACTAATATATGTGTGGCTCATTTTTTTAGAAAACTTGTTAAGATCTTGGGGGGATAGCATAGCAAAAATATCCAGGGATCCTTTATAATTGGAGTCTCAAAAAGAGAATTTAAAAGAGTATGAACCAAGAAAAGGGAACAATAATCGGGCATGTCTACCATATATGTAACATAGCACCACTACATCCACAATTCAGTGAAGAGGAGGGGAACATGTTATTAAGTCTCGAGGGGGTATAGTAACACTAATAATAAATTTTGTATGAGGTTTCTTTATTTTGGTGGAGATAGAGCATTTAGCTATCCCCAATCTAATGTCCTCCCATGCCTCTTCATCCATTGGGGTCTGAGACCCTTTTCCTACTCAGTCTCATGAGATCTTGAAGAGGGAAAAGCATTGTCCAAGAAAATAGCATGAAGTTGGGAAATTAGGCCTTTGGTTAAAGGGTGATGTTTGCAAAGGTTTTCAAAAGGGGTAAGGTCTCAGAGAACAAGGGATATATATACGGAATGCAGGTAGTGGCGAATTTGGAAAACTTCAAAGGGACTGAGTATCTGGGATGGGGATTTCAGTTGAAGTTCAAGTAGGAATAGCCAGCTACCTCAATTGGCAAAGTCCACAGGGAATTTAAGGCCCACCTGGATTCAGATGTTGGATTTTGCAGTAGAAGAGCCTAGGAAAACAAGGGGTCGTACTATATAGGGGTCAAGGGAGACAATGGCGTAGTAAGATTCAAATTAAGAAAATATACTATAAGTTCCAAATAGTAGAGTTAAATTCAATAGTAAGGACTGGGCTTTGTATGGAGGGTAGGCCACATAATGGGGTCAGGTAAGGGAGATCAACATAGGCCAATTCTATATCAAGCCAGGACATGGCTTGATATAGAAGCCTGGGGAAGCATAAGAAATTTTATATCAGTGAGACCTCTTCCTCCTCCTAGAATCAGTTGCTTCAGGACATTGGCTGAGATACATGGAGATCCATGGTTCCAAATGAAGCAAATAAGGGCTTTCTGGATATTTCTAAGAAAAAGGGCGGGACAGCTACAGGGAGGGTTTGAAATAAGTAAAGCCATTTGGGAATAACATTCATCTTCACAGCTATGATCCTGCCCAGCCATGAAATAATAAGACGGTTCCAGGAGGTCAGATCAGCTTGCATCTTGGAGAAAAGAGATGGGAAATTATAGTGAAAGAGATAATCATAACGGGAGGTCCCTGAGTTTTTGATCGTTCTGGTTTGCTATTTGAAACTAAAATGGATTTTAAGGACCTTGATTTCTCGAGAGGGGACATGGAGGAGCATGGCCTCTGACTTTGAATAGTTAATTTTATAACAAGAAACAGTGCTATAGTATATCTGAAGCACAGTAAAAGATTGGGGAGGGAAAGTGTTGGATGGGATAGAGAAAGCAGAATATCGTCTGTGAAAAGGAAAATTTAGAGACAATAGCACCCACCTGTATGCCTTGGATATCAGGATTGGCTCTAATATGAGAAGCAAGTGGTTCAAACACAAGGGCAAATATCAGAGGAGATAAGGGACAGTCCTGTCTTGTGCCATTATCAATAGCAACATGTTTAGATGGTGTACCATTGAACAGAATTTTAGCAGAAGGAGTAGTGTACAATGCTATGATGCCAGTAAGGAAGGTACCAGTGAAACCAAATGCCTCAAGTGCAGCTTTCATGAATCCACAGGAGATCCCATAGAATGCCTTTTCAGCATCCAAGGAAAGCATAATAGTAGGGGATCTCCTTGAGTTTGTAATATGGATAATAGCAATAGCACATTTGGTGTTATCTCTTGCCTGGCATCCTGGGATAAAGCCTACCTGATCGTAGTGAGTCAGGGAGGGATGGAGTGCAGATAAGAGATTTGTATGGATTTTAACTTATATTTTCAGGTCTAGATTAAGAAGGGAGATAGGTCTGTAGCTAGCGCAGTGAAGAGGGTCCTTATCTTCCTTAGGAATTACTACAATTCTGTCTTCCTCAGGAAGGAAGGGGGTACCTTGAAGAACACTGTTAAAAGAGAGTGGAAGTGGGGTGCTAGCAGACCCCAAAAATGTTTATAGTAAGCAGCTTTAAACCCATTGGGGCCAGGGGATTTGCCATTTTTATGGTCTTTGATATCAAGTTCTATTTCTTCAACAGAGATCTCAGCATTGAGTTGTGCAAGAGCATAAAGGGAGAGTGTAGGAAGTTTGGAGTTACCGAGAAAGTCAAAAACCAAATCAGAGTGCCTGGGTTAACATGCAGTTCTGATAGCCACTCGGTCATGGAGCAGTTGGCCATGAGAAGCATGAATCAAGATAATATTTGAATGCAGCCTAGCTGATCAAAGACGTGAATCCAGAATTTTATCTGCTTTATCTCCTTTTTCATAGAAAGTTTGCCAAAGCCATTTAAGGTGTTTGGCCACTTGTTCAGAGAGAAGGTCGAGTTTAGATTTGGCTTAATGAAGGTCAATCAGGGTAGCAGAGTTGGGGGACACTTTGTGTTTGGACTCCAAGGATTGAAGCTGAATGGAAATCTCAATTAATTAATAATATTGGTGAGAGATTCTTTTTTTTTCTTTAAAGACATACTAATCAGGTGTCCCCTGAAAACCGCCTAATGGGTCAATCAAATTGTGGATCTGGGAAAATCTTGGAAATTGTTCAGTTCAAAATACTCTACCAGCCAAGATCTAAGATGGAAAACCACTTCAGTGTTATGGAGAATGTAGTCGTTAAGGCACCATGTCATGGGACAGGAACTGTATAGCAATCCAGAAAGATCAATAGATATAGGGGTAGGATCAGACCATATTAATGGGTGAACCTGGGCCGACTGTAGATTTACAGCAAATAGCTGAGCAGGACCATATTGATGCAAGAATATGAGTATTGGGGTGGGTAATAATATGTAAACTCATGGGAGGATGGTTCCTTCACTCTCCAAGAGTCATACAGAATCTGAGATTTCATGAGACAGAGGAGAGACTTAGGCCCTCATTCAGAGGCGGTTGCAAGAAGCGATCACTCTTTCTGAATGAGGGCGGGCACCTCTTTTTTTTTAGTGTGGCCTCCTGGTCGCAAGCTAAGCTGTGGGTTACCACCCACAGCTTAGCTAGCGACCAGGGTGATGGTCATGATGGTCAAGACCATTGCGACCATTGGGGCTTGCGATGAGACCCTAAGGTTGGGTCTCATCAACCGCAAGCCCCAGGGAGCTTCCTGCTCTGTTTGAGCAGGAAGCTCCCCACTGACATCACTGATGATGTCAGTGTGGCCGCCCACAAATGGCATGCGTTCCAAAAGGAGCATCTCCATTTGTTCAGCCACCCCCCCGGCCCGCCTACCAAATGGGGAGAGCTGTCGATCAACATAGACAGCTGCCCCTTTGGTAGCTAGCCTCGGAGTGAGAGAGTTTCTCTCATGCTCTGGGGCTTGCGCACACGCAGTGTGGCTGCTGCGCATGCGCAGGGCTAACCATCGACCTGGTTGTGAGTGCATCGGCGCTTGCGACCGGGTCTAAATGAGACCCTTAGTGTGTTGGGGGTCAGGTAGAGAGGAAGCTGTGGTTGCAAAAGTAGATCAGTCTAAATGATTATTTAGAATGGTATTGAAGTCTCCTGCAACAATAAGCTCTCCATGTCACATTCGGGTAACAAGAGAATACAGTTTATTAAACAACCTGTTTTGTCATTGATTAGGGGCATACATATTGACCAGTGTACATAGCTTGTTATTAGGTTTGACCATTAGAATAAGATAGCGCCCTTCAATGTCTGCAAGGAAGTCAATAAGTTCAAAATTGAGATGTTGGTCAAATAGGGTTGCAACCCCATATTTTTTAGTAGACTGGTCTCAGGCATGATAGGTATTAAGATACATTTTAGAGTGCAGTTCAGGGTGGGAATTGCACAGAAAGTGCGTCTCCTGCAGAAATGACAAATCACTCATGTGGAGCTTAAGAGTGGCAAAAAGCTTTCCACATTTTTGAGGCTATTGAGCCCTTTTACATTAAAGGATAATACCCAGAGACCCATGGATAGTGACTTGAGAAGAGGTTGTAGAAAAGAGATAGAAGCAACATTTTTAGAGTAGTAAAAATGTACAGGGAATCAAGCAAAAGAGGTGTGAGCAAAATGGTATCGTGGTCAAGTGGATTGAGGAAGGGAATTGGGTGGAGGACCAGGAGGAGGAGAGGGGTAAGGTGCTTCCCTGGTAGACCAGGACCAATAACACTGACAGTGGGAAGGGTTACTATGCGCTCTAGAGTCGCATAGGTCAGCAAAGGGGCTGAGAACCCTAGGGAGGCATGGAAAGCATCTGGGCATGGTAGTGAGCATGGGAAGAGAACTAGGGTGGGTCCCTCTTGGGGAACCTGGGGTAGACTAGAAATGGAAGCAATAATAATAAGCGGTCGGAGCAATCAATTGGTAGAGTTGGGAGGGTGGGGGGGATGTGGAATAGAAAAGAGACAGAAACATATATAAACATTATAGCAAATAAACTAAGCAATATTTGCTTTGAACATATAACAAACATAGTAAGTGAAAGTTAAGCTAAATATCATAACATGGTGCTCTCCTATATTGTCCACGATATAGAGCCAAAGGTATGGCAGGGAGCACAATATGATCAGGCAGGTGCCAAGAGAGCAGCCTGTGTAACCGTTCTAGCAAGTAGAGTGAAACAAAGAGCAACCCTGAGATAAAAACTATTAAACAGAAATTCCATAGGCTGACAGAAATTGCTTAAAACTAATAAAAAACTAATGAGTTAAAATAAACATATAAAGAGTACAATACAAAATAAAAGTTGGAGAGCCTGAAGATGGCCTCTTAATAGAGGAGGACAACCTCTATTAGTAGGTAATCAGGAAAAGAGAAAAATAGAAAACTATTGGAGGAGGTCAAGTTACCGAAAATGGGGTAGCAGAAGAGGACAAATCTGGAATGGTGGTCCACTCAGATCAATGGGGTTGACGTGCAGGGTTCTTAGGTGGTCTTTTGGAGAGGGGAAGTGCAGCAGTGTCACAATCTCCAGAAGCGATAGCTAGTTTGGAAAGCATAGCCTGAGATTCAGTGTGAGATCTGGCCATGAGCATTTTCCTTTGCTGCAAAACTAGGATACGAAAGAGTAATCCCCATCAATATTTAATGTCTCTCTGGTGAAGTAAAGTAGTAATAGGTTTGTGGTCCCTAAGTTTAGCCAGGGTGATTGGGGAGATGTCCTGGAAAACTTGTATGGTAGTGTTATCAAAAGTTATTGATTTATGTTTACGAACTTCCTTCATAATGGCTTCTTTAGCAGTGAAGTAATTAATTCTCAGAATAACATCTCTGGGTTGGGTCGAGTCCTGCAAGCATGGGTGCAGTGCACGATGAGCACGATCAAAAAGAAGGTGGTCTTCAAGGCTTTCTGGCGAGAGATGGGTGATTCATTTTTTAAGGTAGAGTTCAAGATGGGTCGGTTCAACCTCCTCAGGGATTCCACAGATCCTTAGGTTGTACCTCCGGGTCCTATTATCCTGATCTTCCTGGGCATCTTGTAGTCTTTACGCATCTGATGAAAGGCAGATTCAGTGGATTGTTGAGTAGACACCACATCCTCTACTCAGCATTCAAGCTAGTCAGTTCTTCCTCCATTTTCCGCAATATCAGATTTCAGGGAGTGGTAGGCCTGGACTGAGACATTGATGTCTTTTAGTTCCTTTAAAAGAGAGATAAAGTCACTTTGAGTGATAGGTGAAAGATCATCAACCTCAGAGTCTGATTCTGAATGTTCATGGGAGGAGGGGGGTTTGTTGTTATTAGATTTGGCTGGAGTTTTTTGTCTCGAGAGGTATGGAAGGAGGTCACCTCCTGAGAATTTCTTTGTTCTAGGCATCTTGGGGGAGAGACCAAAAAATGACAGTGGGAAAACAGAAAAATAATGCAACGATTGCTCCGTAAATTACCTCAGGGCCAAGAGGATTGGGGGGGCATGATTAGAGTGGAGTCATTTGGCTAGAAAAACCAAGAGGTCAGTGGGAAAATAGCACTGTGACATGGCCCTCTGTTATTGTAGAGAGGAGCACACAGAAGAGCAATAAGAGGAGAGGGTGGAGTGGCACTCACAGCAGATGGGCTTCTTGGGTCCTTTTACAGCAGAGATCATGTAGCAGGATTCTTTTAGCCCTATACACAGCCACTTAGGTGTATGTTGCTCACCAGTGAGTTCCTATGGTACAGAGCTGGGGTAGAGTAGCTATGTCAGGGAGCTTTAAAGAGCCACTAGGGAGCTGTGAGACTGGAGCTGCAAGGAGTAACTGGGCTGCACTTGTTTCAGCTGCCCTTAACACTGTAGAGAGCTGTACAACTTCACATATTACCAGTTTTTCATTCCAACAAACCAACTAGTTGGATGATTGGAGGGAAGATAGTCTGGTGTGTGGCCAGCTTTAAATAAAGCAGGTAACTGTGAACTGGACTAACCATGTCGCAATGCAAGGGGTGCAAATCAGAGCCATAACTAGACTTTTTGGTGCCCTGTGCCAGAAAGAGAATTGGCGCCCTCCTATTTTTTAAATAGGGTGATACATTTAAAAAGATCCATGGGGAAGGGCCAGGGAAGAGATAGGGGTGGCCAGGAAATGCTGGGGATAAAATAAAAGGAAGCTACAAGTGAGACTGATATTCCAACTCTGAATCAGGCCCTTTGTCTAGGAATTGCTAATAATGCCTAATGTGTGTTAGGCACTGTGGGAAATTAATTAACTACTTTACTAGGAAATGTAGGAAAATTGAATACCACTTAGTATATCATGACCACTTTACAAAGCTTGTCATCCTGAAATCTCTTCAAACCAAGGCAGTGAAGGAAATGGCTTAAGATTTTCTTGCCATCTTCACTCTTGTTGGAGCACCATCCATCCTCCAGTCAGACAAACAGAGTTTGCAAATAACATTTACCATTTTGCCTAAAACATAAGGCCATCCTAAATCGGAATGAAAATAAGGGACCAAAAATTATCTGAAGGCTTTAGAAATAAAAATGGGCATACTGGATGGACCATGTGGTTCCTATCTGCCTGTCTAATTCTACAGTAGGTTTGCTGTTTATGTCCTTTGAAATGTTTGACTTATTATTTTAAAAGGAATATTGAACAAATTATTGAAAATGGTGCCCTCAGAGATAGTGTACAGTGTATATCTATGGTCAAGAGAAACCTTCATAGAAGAAGTTTGTTTGGACAAAGTAAAAAGGTGCATGAAGCACAACCAAATTATTCTACGTTGCTCCATACTGGCTCCACTTACCTGATTAATTGTGTGATTTAATGAGAGAGAAACCATAAGCCACTGTGTAATAAGCAGTCATATTTTTGTTTCAATAAACAGCTCTGCCTGTATAGAGGACACCCAATCTGGCTGTTGGGTTATACTGAATGTTCACAGAGTTTAAAGGAAAAAAAATTAATGTGATGTATACAAACCATGATGACAGGAGTAAATGCTTCCTTTACTGTGTTTAATGTATATGAATGGAATTATGAACTACTGAAGTAGTTTTTTTTTTTAGGTTGGGTTAATTAATGATGAAGCAATAACATTTTAAGGTGATTAAGTACTCTGTATTATATGGTGGTCATTGATGTTCTCTTTATTGAATGGTGGTTCCTGGTGCTTTCTGTATTATATGGCCATCACTGATATTGTCTGTATTATAACTCAATCACTGATGGACTCTGTATTACTGTACAGTATATGGAATTTACTGTGGCATTCCCTGATTTTATGACAATCACTGTTATATTTCATGAATTATATGGTGGTCACTATAATGTTATCTGCATTAAATGGCAGTCACTGTGATGTTCTCTATATTATGTGGCATTCAATGTGATGTTCTCTGCATTATGTGGCAGTTACTGTGATGTTCTCTGCATTATACGGCAGTTACTTTGGTGTTCTCTGCATTATATGGAAGTCCCTGTGATGTTCTCTGCATTATGACAGTCACTCTGATGCTCTTTGCATTATATGACAGTCACTGAGATGCTCTGTACATTATATGACAGTAACTATGATGTTCTCTCTATTATACGGCAGTCACTGTGATGTTCTTTACATTATATGACAGTCCCTGTAATGCTCTCTGCAATACAGTATATGTCGGTCACTGTGATGTTCTCCTTATTATATGATGGTCACTATGATGCTGTCTGTAATGATGAGGTAAAGTAATACAGTCAGCAATACTTACCATGACATCTTGAGACAGTGGAGCCTGCATGCTCTCTAAAATGTGAAGACACCCCAGAAATACAGAATAAATGTAGCATACATTGTTTTTAAGCAAGCCAAGGAAGACTAAAATCTACAGTACTGGGGGGAGGGGTAGAGAGAGGTTAGTTTTTGACATGGGTGACAGAAAGCCTAGTTTCACCCCCAGGTAAATCATTATTATTTGTTTAATAGAATGGCAACAGCATTATATTATTGCCCCATATATGAATGCATTTTCTGAAAATAGCTAAATTTTAGATTAGTTTATTTTTATTTTTTATAGAATAACTTGGAGAAAGTCATGGTTGTCTACATCTGTTTCCCAAAACTATTTGTTTAAAGCTAATAACAAAGCAGAAAAATAAACATAACTGAAAGGACAAAGAACACTATGGTAATTTTACCTTGAGGGTATAGCATGCATAACACAATCTGATTATGTTGTTTTATGTTTTCTGCATACTGTGTGGGACAGTACTTACATTTGCATAAGAAGTATATAGTTTTGAAAGCTTAGATTCCAAAAAGACATCAAGCTTGTCTTAAAATTCCAAGTGGTTACAGAGATAATGCCATTTAAACATTTGTAAGACTTTACACATGATCTAAAAAGCATATAGTGGTTATTTAAGTGGCATTATCTATTTTGCCATATGGCATTGCAAGGATATTATTTTTTAGAGTGGCAGTAGGCATGACTTCAAATTTAAATTGCTTATGGTAATAGTGACATTTAAAGAATATAGCAATATTATCCCTTCCTTATTCTTGATCCAAATTTGAAATCTCTTAACAATTTATTTTCAATTTAAATAAATGTTTTGTTTAGTTTTGGCTGGCTGTGCATGATACTGACACATATTTCTTCTGTTGTGACGGATTAAAGAATTTCTAATATCAAGATCGATCGATAGACGGACAGCCAGACACAAGTTAGATAGATACATACAGTAGATAGATTGATAGCTGTAAATATATGCACAATAACATAACTGAGAGTAATAAAACAATGAATTAATGTGCAATGCATAATGTTATAAATCATATAAAAATTAAACCTTGCCATTGAGCCTGTATGGTCAGGAAATTACTGTTTTGGTAGAAAAATTCAGTTAATGTCTATCAACTATAGAGATGTATGAGTCTCACACAGTGTATGTCCACATTCATTTAGGGACTTATAAGTTATGGCAATGTTAATTGTTGTGGCATCCTTTACTTCAACGAATTGCACATTGTGTGCAGCTTTTCTAAAAGCACCTCAGGATAGGAAATGGACAGAAATTGGTAATTGTGACAGTAGGAGTGTCACCAAGTCTTTAGCACATCATTGTACACATCTTCGCTATCATTCCCCTCTTGACTGCTGGGGCCATTTCTGTGGTATGTAAACCTAATTTAATATGATAACATTCTCACTTCTAGAGGAGGCCAGTGACTTTTAAATGCTGTAGAGTGAGGTGTCTCTTTGTTCTTCTTAATGCTAGGTACACTGAAAGGGGTGGGTAGTGGTTAGTAATTACCTGAGCCCAGGCATGCCAGGGGACCCAGGCCAGGGCAGAAGCAATATTTTTCTTTATTTTTTCTTATATATGCTTTTTTATTTTAGTAAATCTATATACAGACCTGTGTGAGTGTGTAGGTGGGGGTGTCGCTGGATGTGGCAATGGTAAGGCTGACTCTCCTGCCACTTAGCTGTTCAGTCACTATTAAGGCTGCACTGGCCACAGAGCTTTTGGTCTTGCAAAATGCTAACATCATCATCACACAGGACTTTGCTTTTGAGAAGCTGGGTGGAACAGGCAAAGGAATTATGATACAAATAAGTAACATATAATGACCTGAAACAAGTCAAAGATAACCTTGTGTACAGAATATGAATTCACAATCTAAAAAGTGTGTTAAACAAGTGACACATAAGGTAGCAGCATAACAATTGTAACTGGTGGTGAAGAAAGTGTGTGGCTGATGTAACCATTAATATAGTAGTCCACGGTGACTGGAATTTCCCTATTGGTGGTGTGTAAAGGCCAGAGCCATAGCCAGAAAGAGCATTGGTGCCCCCCTCATTTTTCAAAGGGACATAATGCACCCAAAAAAGGGGAATGGCCTCATGAGGAAGGGCCAGGGTGAGAGATAGGTGCAGCCAGGAGATGATGGGAATGAAATTAGACGAAGCTACAAGTGAGAATGATAATAAACAGAAATTTGACTGGCCCAAACAGCGCCCCCTGACCTGTGGTGCCCTGTGCGATGGCACTGGCTCCACTACCCTAGCTACGGCCCTGGTAAAGGCCCCCATACATCAGCAATTGATTGCAGCAATCGTGCAATTTGCAATCAATTGTGTATAAAAATCTTTCACTTTTTCAATCGATTGTGACATCTCTACAATATGCAATCGATTGAAAAAGGGAAAGATTTTTATACACGATTGCAAATTGCACGATTGCTGCAATCAATTGCTGATGTATGGGGGCCTTTACAGTTGGAATGAGTAATGACAAGAAAGTTACAGTAGACAGGTGAAAATTTAACTTTAAATAAAAATCTATAACATATTATGTCATTCATAAAATCCCTTAATATTAATTATAGCACAGAAAAAAAATTGCAACAAAAGGACAAATTGAGCTTATGTAAAAACAGCAGCACATAAACTGACATACTATAAAGCATACAAATATGGTTATGTAGGATCCTACTCAACACTGTAACAGCTACGACAAATTAATTAATTAGGCACATAACAAAAGAGTCTATAGGATAAATTTACAATGTGTTGCCTTTTTTAAGCTGCCGCTTCTCTGGGTTGGAGCTGAACATTTAAAGCGGCACTAACATTCAGTGTAAATCCCTGTGCTTTACACCGAATGCACATGCCTCTTTAAACTTTCAGCTCCAACATGCTGAGAAGTGGCAACTTACAAAAGCCACAGCTTTGAAAAAATATATCCCTTTATGTCATTGTTTACAACCCATAGTAGCTGTATTAGAGGTCATAGTCAAATGCAGGGGGGTTTCCGGTTGTCTGTAAACCCCCCTCTCCAGCCCACACCATGACACCAATTGAAATAGTAATACAGTATAATAGAATTTTACTAGTGCTGCATGTTCTTCTTAGTATCACAAATTAAATAATCAACACCACCTGTGGATTTTTTCATGTTTCAGCCAGTAATAAATATACCTTTGCACCAACTAGGAGATCTGTAAACATGCACTGTTAGGGGTGCACTGCTATAGACCATCAATAAGGTTAATTATTATTACCGAATACTGTAATAATAAACTATCCAGTGCATAAGGAGACCAATATGCACATATATGACCAGAGAAGTGCTAGATTCTTCTACTGCTCCCCCAGATTCCTGGACTTCCTCAAATGCTCTGGAATGGAGCCCACATCTGAAATAAAAACATTCAGCTCGGCCAGGATTGCCCTACTGCTGCATTTAATTGGTTACTGTGATCGCTGGTCTTGTATATGCTGGAATTGTGACACAATACACTTTGTATGATGCATCTTAAAGGCAGTTAAGTGCTAATTTTTTTCCCTCTTCATGGACTGGCCACACTCACTTTAAAATCAAGCAGTTGGAAACCCCCTTCTAGAAATCTTGCCTTTGTCACTGAAATACTGGAGTCTTTTTAAATTTGTAACCTCACCAGATTAGTTACTGTAGTCTTGATAAAGTTCAAAGCATTGGATAAAACACTTTGAAGCTATTGGGAAGTGAATAAATTCTGAGCTGTACCTGCCAAGCAGCTCTCATATACTCTCGGGATATTGGATGAACTCCTGAACATCATTACTCATAGTGGCCCACACATACAGTACCAAGCACATATCAGTTTGTTCCATATTCATCATCTTTTATATTAAGAAAAAGCTGATGGGACTGGGAGAGGCACTTTGTGTCATTCTCATGCAATCACCTTATACTGCCCCCCCCTTCCAAAGGATCTGATTCCTGGAATTATGCTACCTTTCCTGCCTACTTCATTAGTAAGTGAGTGGGATTCTGGAGGGCTGCAAACTATTCTGGGACCCCCCAAAATGAATGAGTCTCCCGGAGAATAGATAGTTATGCATTGTTCCCTGCCTACTATTTTCTTAGTACACCAGCATGTGAATGCCAAAGGTTGTTTGTGCACATCATGCCAAATAACGGACTAATCTGTTGAGATTACTAACAACTGGGAACAATTTATTTATGTTATATATTAGGAGTGAGCCTGTTCGGTTTTACTCGGTTTTACCCGGATCTTTTTATTGGCTGTCGCCGAACATGTGTTTTGGATAGCGAATAAAATCGAGCCAAATTTGCGGTAAAGTGGCGATAAGAACCGAGTAAAACCGAGTAAAACCGAACCCGCTCACCCCTATTATATATATATTTACCTATATATGATTTTATATATATTTCCTTATTTCTTATATTAAGAGATGATCGGGTTCGGACATAGACTGACCACTGCCCAGAAACTAGTTAAATCTGTGCCATTAGCATATGAACAGATATGGCTCACACACACACAGTCCTTGTATGGACATTAGACAATGGGTTTTGACCACTTCATGTGCTGGTCACTCCCACAGAGAATATCTCAACTCACACAACTCACACAAGGACATCTGCCTCACAAGACATTCTTGCTCACTCTAGAACCACACAATGGAGCTAACCACACTTGGATTTAGAAGTTGGTTTTTTATCTCTTCCCCTTATGGATAAGTCTAGTTAATGGTACTGTCTATTGTAGTTTTAGTATTTAGTTCTATGGTAGTTTGTGCAGAATATGCTGTTTACTGTGTATTTTAACTGTAGATATATCTGATTGAATTGGAATAGTTAAATGTAGAGGATAGTGGAATCAGCTTATGTATTATACAGTGTTATATAGTTATTACATTCTGGAATACTATATAATGGAGTGTTTGTATAAAGTACTGTACAAAGTTGTAGTTATTTGCAATGCATATATTTCAAGTTAAAGTCAGATGGTAAATGTATTATAAAGTAAGTCTTGCTGCTTGTGTATTTTGTGAAACCAAGATGGCTGCTGCAATGTGGTTTTCCTTCCCCCTCTTGAACTCTGTGTTTATAATAACAGTGCATAGGATTGATAGTATTGTAATGATGTTTGAATAATTGTGTACACTGGACTAGATTATCAGAGATACAATCATAGGCTGTTAGTGGTTTAGGGATTGGTGTGACTGTAGCTTCAAATAGATCAGGCATCACATGTTTGTGGTCTTTAAATACTATAGTATCATGGAAGTTTAAATAGAAAGGTCTTGTTTAAGATACTGTTGGTAGACAAAAGAAACCAAGATGGAGTCTATGGGGTAAATTTACTAAAATGAGAGATTTTAGAAGCGGAGATGATGCCCATAGCAACCAATCAAATTCTACATAATATTTAAAAAGCACCTTCTAGAAAATAACAGCTAGAATCTTATTGGTTGCTATCGGCAACATCACCATTTCTAAAAACTCTCACTTTAGAAAATGTACCCCGCTGAGTGTTTATAGTCCATGTGGTCTACCATCCCCTACGCATTCCCATAACACACTACCTTTCCTTTAGACAAAGGAAACCAAAATGAATAACAGCTTGGAATGGCACACATTCCAAGATGAAGTACGTGTATTTAGTCCATGTGGTCCTCCATCCCCCACGCATTCACATAACACACCACTGTACCTTTCCTATATATATATATATATATATATATATATATATATACAGTATGTAGATAGGATATATATAGATATTACGTCTAGGTGTTTTTCAAATAGATTGAGTTCCACAATTTATCAATAGATTTGGATTTGCTGTAGTGCGTGATGAATACTTTTACCCTACATGCTCCTCCCCACCCCCATCCATCACACAAGCTTCACAAAAGAACTCTACTTTTCTCTGTATTTCTCTTTATCTCCACACACGCACACACGCACACACGCACGCACACACACGCGCACACACACATGCACACACAAACACACACACACGCACACACTTAAAACATTAAATTTTAGATTGTAATTGACAATGTGATAATACTGTTTTATAATATATGTGACTATCATTGAAGATCAATTGTTAATGAAAATATACTTTACTTAACTGATTTTGTGTGCAATCTTTCTTGAAAAGAATTATCCTAATGATTTAAAGATATAATTGGGTATTACCTTGCAAGTAAGTTATTAAAAGGTATATATTTAGTTATTAATTATGATATACATTTTTAAATGATAGAAATAAAATATTTGCTTTAAGAACATGAGATTAATATGAGGAACGCACATAAGAGGGCTTTCACATGAGCAGTCTGACCAAGGACACTTTATCAATTTACTATATATTACAACTAATACAGCAATTTCCATTTTAACAACTATTGCCTGTATTCACTAACATATAGACTGATTTGCTACAGTATATGCTTACATAATGAATGTTCTAGTGATTACAGTTTTGAATAGATCTACTGGACAAACATCCTCAGTTTAGCTGTTGGATACAGATAGTTCAATTGTCATTGTTGTTGCCATAAATTTATCTTCATAGTCATCTATGTGACTCCTCAATTACATAAGCTGTCTACACAATATCTTCAAACATGCTGAACAAGTGGCCTGGCTCTGATGTGACTACCGTTTGCTTAATTTTTCAACCGAAAAGACCAAAGAATTTCTAGACGTAGTGAAAACAGCACCAAAAAATAAAAAATCTCTGTGCTATAAAAATGAATATGTAAATAATGTGATACACAACAACCACTGCTTGCTAAAAAGGACACCTGCTATTACCCAAGAAACTAGAAGAATACAACCGATTGTTTGGCAGTACTGGTAAGGGGGTTTAGACAAAATGACACTAAAAATATATAATGTATTATATAATTAGTTTTATGTCATAAGTTTAAAGTAATTTGTGGATCATTTTGTTTTTTATTGTGTGTTATGAGGACCAGTATTACCTATATACCTTCCACATAGACCACTTTCAAAATAATTTCCTGGTTCACCCCTATATATGTCTATATATGTCTCACACTGAAGAACTATGGACCTTAACTCTTGGATGGTTCCTTTCACTACAGTTACACAGTGTAAGTCTGTACATCGAGCTAACTGTACTGCACCATCCATTTTTCATTCTGTATTCCTGTTTTTTGTGGGGTTTGTTTTCTACTTTTGTAAATTGAAATGTAAATAGATCTAACTGTCCAGTATTGCCCATATAGCAAATATGATATCATTGAAGTGAAGCCCAATTGGTTAGGAAGCAGGGAGAAATGCAGAGGATGGAAACTTCATTCTAACAGCAGACATCTATAAATAGAAGAGTAAATAAATACACTTTTGCCAATCTCATCTTATCCTTGGCTAGACCAATTAACCTGCAAAACCTGATGGTTGCATGATACATGTACAATACAATACATGATGATACATGTGAATACAAAAGACTTTATTGTGATAGCCAGGGCCGTAACTAGGGTAGTGCGACCTGTGCCATGGCACAGGGCACCGCAGGACAGGGGGAACTGTTGGAGCTTTCAATTTTCCTGTTTATTATCATTCTCACTTGTAGCTTCCTCTTCTTTTATCCCCAGCATCTCCTGGCTTCCTCTATCTCTTCTGTGGCCCGTCCCCATGAGACCATGACCCTTTTAAAGGTGAACTATCTTATGTCCCTATTTAAAAAATGGGGGAGGGAACGCCAATGCTCTCTCTGGGACAGGGCACCAAAAAGCCTAGTTACGGCTCTGGTGATAGCTACAGTACTTTGTGGCAAATCAGTATGAATGGATGAGTAAATCATTATGATTTGGTGAGTTTAGTGAGGGTAAGAGTAGCACATTGTATATGCTGGTCTCTGGTGTTTGATTGTCCAAATATCAAGATAAGAAACAAGATTTAGGGTGTACTCAGGGCAGATTCCATTTTTTAAATTATAGAAAATTATCTATTTGGCATGAAATACATAATAACATGTACATCTTCAGTTATGCCACATCCCTGTAGCTAATACTTAAATGCTTGTAAATGTTTTAATAAGTATTTCTAATATCTCCATACTCATAATTTTACTTTATTGTTGTTTTAACTTACAGTTAAAAATATACAGTAACAAATTGTTCAGAAAAAGCAAAAAATTCTTTCTCTCAGATTCCAGAAGAAGATGAATGAACAGAGGGCTGAACTCAGAGGTAAATGCAGTGTCGATGTTTGGACAATTAAGCTATCATTTGCTACTGTGCATGCGTAAAAAGTCTGAGAAACCTCTACAGCACATGCATAACATAGGACACTGTTGAAAATGTAATAGTCGCTTGTTATAGAGCTGGTGGTGGACAGCCATAGGCTGTCCACCACCAGGGAGGTGACAGGGGGTCGGCATTTGTTCTCCTTGAAATTTGGAGAATTAAGTGGTCGGCAGTAAACTGAACAGTACCAGTATATAAACAGGTTGATAGAGTTTACTGTCGTGCCATGAAAACTTTTGTTGGAGTTCATATTAGAAGAACTTAGCTTCTGTTTGCTAATAG
Source organism: Taudactylus pleione (assembly GCA_031769625.1). NCBI lineage: Eukaryota > Metazoa > Chordata > Amphibia > Anura > Myobatrachidae > Taudactylus > Taudactylus pleione. The sequence goes on along the minus strand of JAUIMM010000148.1, from coordinate 5,138,689 downwards.
TTAATGTAAAATAAGCAGATACACAGGTAATTGATGGTTGAAATCCATGATAAAAAGCAACTTAATACCTTTTCAACTTGTTGGCTGTAGAATTAGTGAGGCTCAACAAGTAGTTAATCTCAAAACAGAATAGGAAACCACTAGCACGGGGTTTTCTTTTGTCCTCCACAAAATTATAAAATTGCTAACAATGGACCAAGGAATTTCGACATGCAGAGTCAAATGTTCTTTGGCTTGGTAAGTATGGAGGCTAATGCCAGAACACAAGCAACAACAACATCTTTAGTCCTGCACTTGTAGTATCACAGCTTGAGTGCCCTCTATGTACTTATTGTGCCTAGAAACTATGGAGGCAGGGGCGTCTCAAGAGAGGAGGGGGCCCGTATGCACTCCCCGTGCGGGGCCCCCTCCTCTCTGCCCAGTGGCCAGCAGCTGACTGATGCGGCTAGCCAGCCACTGGAGTTTTAGTAGACTCCGGGCACTAGACTGTGCCAGCAGGGCTGTAGCTAGGGTAGTGTAGCCGGTGCCATCGCACAGGGCACCACAGGTCAGGGGATGCTGTTTGGACCTATCAAATTCCTGTTTATTATCATTCTTGCTTGTAGATTCCTCTTATTTCATCCCCAGCATCTTCTGGCCTCTCCTATCTCTTCCCTGGCCCTTCCCCATGAGGCCATGGCCCTTTTTTGGGTGCATTATGTCCCTTTGAAAAATGAGGGCGGCACCAATGCTCTTTCTGGCACAGGGCACCAAAAAGTCTAATTACAGCTCTGGTGCCCGGAGTCTACTGCACATGCGCAGAATGCCGGACAAGGGCCACGGTGGCCATTTTCCCTGTGTTTTGTGCATGCGCAGTAGACTCTGGGCACACTCTAGTGTCTGGAGTCTACTGCACATGTGCAGAACACCAGGAAAATGGCCACGATGGTCATTTTCCGGTATTCTGAGCAGCCCAGACACCCGTCGTAGGACCATGGACAGGTAAGTTTTAATTAATATGGGTGCAGTATGTGCAATGCGGGGCCCCCTGGACCCGGGGGCCCATATGTCCCGCACACACTGCACCAATTTTAGATGTGCCACTGTATGAAGGCCATGAGGGTTTATTGCACAGGTGGACACCATAAAAAAGTGTGAGCTTATCACACATGGCAAAGAAGGATCAAATGTCATGAGGCAGTTCTTTTGAAGAGGATGACTATCCATTTAGAATGATTTGAGAGAAAAACTGACACAGGTCATCCTTGAGTGTGGCCTCACAAAGTTCTTCTAAATGCGTGGTCGACAATATAACAAACTCAATTATGTCACCATCATCATGATCATGTGGAGCCTCTGAGTGAGGTAAGTGAGCATGACTTTAGCTACATGTAAGTTCATGCAAATCTTGTAGACCACATCAATGAATAATAGTAGAGCTGGAGTAGGAATCTTCATATACAGTATGTGCAAATGCAAACTGTAATTAGCTATACAGAAAGGTGATCAGGGGCTTATTGTCAGTTGTGACATCCACAAGCTGTTCATAAATAAATTTTAAATTTTTGAGGCATATACCAGTGCCAAAAGCTCATATTATATCTTTGCATATCTCATTTCAGTCTCTGTGAGGGCCCTGAAGGCAGAGTTTTTTCTGCATTTAGAGAGCACGCAAACCATGTTGGGGAATATAAGCAGAATTTGGGACTGGAATATGTACATCAAAATATTAACTCTGCTGGTCAAGATAGACTGTGTGAGAGACTGCAGAATCATAGGGTTCAGTCCAACACCACTGAATGTCCAAATATAGAAGCTGCCGAAGCGGAGCAGTAATAGTGGTAGTGGAGCAAGAACTTGTATAGGTAGTTGGTCATGCCTAGAAAATACTTCAGGCTGAACTTGTATGTGGGTTTTCGCATTTGTTGAATAGCCATAGTTTTGGCTGAGTCAGTATTGACTATCTGGAAAGCAATTAACAAGAGGAATTTGTCATTGGACATAACAAATGTATCCACATAAACAGGGTCAAGGCATATGTGCAAAGAACCATCTTTGTACCATAGCGGATACTCACAAGAGGCTTCTTGCAAGGGAGCGATACTCCAAGTGTTGTCATATGATTGAGCTCTGCCATGACCTTTTCTTTCATGGCAAGTTGTATATGTCTGTGAGAGCATACTGGACCTCATTCAGAGTCGGTCGAAGCGGCCGCACGGTCGTACGGGAAAAGGGGCCGGATATGCAAATGATTCCCTCGCAAGTTGCGACCCTAAGTTCGGATCGGTAGCTGGCCGACCAAGGGGAGGAAGCGGCCGGAATTAAAAAAAATACGCCCCCTTCTCGTACGCATTGCACGTCATCTCCGGGCATATAAGGATTAATCGAGACCATTGGGAACCATCGGAACTGGTCGTAGAGCAAAAGGTTGACCATACCTTCTCTTAAGCTCTATGATCATGTCAGTGTAAAAACCTCCCATGTCACATGTGCCATGACGCTACTTTGTTAATTATGCACTCCCATAAACCGTATGCACTCCCATAAAACGCCGTTCGCATAATTAGGCACGCCTGCGTTTGGATCTCCACTCCCTCATTTTCAAGCACCTTCCCCTGTTACCACCCACAAACGCCTCAATCTGTTACTCAAACTACCGACCTGGCTGTGCTCAAGGAGAGAGAAATTTCTGATCGTAGCGGCTAGTTTGCGCACGCGCATTGCGAACTTTACACATGCGCAGTATAGCGAACATCGGTGGCGTACGACCATGTGGCCGCTTCGACCGACTCTGAATGAGGTCCACTGTGTCTATGGTAGATTCATCCAAATGCATGTGATGTTGCTGAAATCAAAGAAATCTACAAAATCTCTGGTTTGTGGAATATCCTGGTGGATGACATGTACATCAGTAACTAATGTCATCAGTCCTAGTTTATGGTTTTGATTATTTGACAGCCAAAGGCAATTAAGTTCACCAAGTAAGAGTGATCAGTGTATACTTGTAAATTGTTACAGATGAGGTCTGTCAACATCACATTTGGTTTAAGTATTGATTTTTATTTTGATGGCCTTGGAGTATTTCTGTCTGTGAGGGTAGTTAATATATATAAATTGTACATATACAGTGGAAGGCTGGGAATGATGTGTAGTCTGGCCTGGTCTCTACCCCATTGCTTGGCTGTGCTGTGTGTGTTTGCCTCTCCTCATTTTGAAAGTTGGACTTTCACCATTTTGCATAGTGGTTATGTATGCCTAAAGCATTACATTTATGATGCTCATACTGTAGGAATGGCAGTTATAATAATTCATACAGCATACCAATTGCTGGGAGTGATGCTATTGCATACATCAGTTTCTTATTTAAACTACTGGCTGCTTTTATTAGACTGTTTATGTAGAATGCATAAATGTATGACAGTCCTGAGTGTAAATCCCTTTTTGCACTTCATAGCTAGCAGTTTAAGCTTAGCAATTTAAGAGTAAATGCTCTCAGTGAAGCTCTGCACAAGTGTGTTAAAAGCATGCCTGCCCATGATTACAATTTTTTTTTACAGATAATGAGATTTAATAAATTTTCTTATTAACGTTTCAGAATCCTCATTATCCCCCACTATGAGATGAATTATTCACAAGGTTGTACAGCCCCATAGGGCCAGGTGGCTCCCAGGGGGCTGTCTGTCACCTGCATGTGTTGAACACAACTTTATTTTTTTATCAAGCTCCAAAATGGGAGATCTGAGAGGCAGAGGTCTATAGAGCCCCAGCATAGCATGCAGAGGGGTTCTCAGAACAGCCTCGACTATGTCTGATGCTACTGATATATTGGGGGGCAGACACCTTCAGTTACATGCCCTGTATTTATATGGGCTAGGTATCCAACTGCAATGTAGGAGGTTGAAAGTTTGAGTGCTGTATATGACAAGACAAGAAATGTGTGTTTTAAATAGAGATGAGCAGTTTGGTTTTGCAGAAAACTGAACACACCTGAATTTGGAGTTTCCGAGAAGAACCAACTCCTGGCTCAGGTCTTCCCATCAAGTTTGGATCTCAAAACAAGGCAAAAAGTCATTTTCCCAGAAATCTCAGATCTTGTGTGTTTCGGATTGCATATAATAGTCCTGCCCTCATAATTAGGTGTCATTTCAAATAGGAGAGTGTATGGAGAGGGTATGGGCTGTACTTGTACTTCAAATAGATGTAATTAGGATGCCACTAGAGAGAGTTGTAGTTAGATGGAGTGGGTGGAAGGGTGTAACAGATTGCAGGCATCTTTGTCACTGTGTATGTTTGTCAGACACTAGCTAGCAGCAACTGCAGTCTGTATGCAAACTAAGGATATGCGCCGACCCCCGTGTTTTGGCTTTGGATCTGTATCTCCTTCAAGGTTCTGGATCCTGATTTGGTTTTACAAAGCCACCCATGCTTGTTTTGGTTTTGATTTTGGTTTTGGATCTGTATTTTTCTAAAAAATCCTAAAAAACAGCTGAAATCACATAATTTGGGCCTGTTTCTGTTACTACAGTATTATTAACCTCAATAACATTTATTTCCAGACAATTCCAATCGATTTTGACCACCTCACAGCTCATAATATTGATTTCATCCAGTTTAGGCCAAAAGGTTGCATAGATCTAGCTGGCTGACTAAGCTAAGCAGTGGGTGGCACTAACATGTGGCAGTTCACCTTCCAACATTGCACAGAGTGGCACTGCAGTGGCAGATAGGATGGCAGTTTCATAAACTATAAAATTAAAAATGTCAGGCAGCAATGCCCCAAACAGCATTTAAGGCAAAGAAAAAAGGTGCAAGATGGAATTATCCTTGGGCCCTTCCACCCACCCTTATGTTGTATATATTAAACAGGACATGCACAGTTTAACAAGCCAATCACTTCAGTGGCAGGGACTGCCAATTGTGGCTGAAGCGATTGGTTTGTTTGGGCCCCCACTAAACAAGCTAACCAATGGGTAGCTGATATTGCTGACAATGATCTCTCCATGCACAAACTGGCTTTACAGAGGCAAAATGTTGTCACCATCATCATCCAATTCCTCACTCTCATAAGTGTGTACATAATCTTCATACAATATTAATTTGTACCCACTGGAATCCATCATTACAGCCTCAGGTGCCTCTGTAATTTTTGGATGTAATTGGCGGTAAATGTTTTCCCACATGAATCTTGTAGTTTCATTTTGATGACCATCATCTTTTCCGCATGCCTCCTACACTGATTGTTGACAAGGTTTCCGGCTGAGCTGAAAACTCTTTCAGAGTACAAATATATAAAAATGCCCTGTGAGGGTAGTTTAATATATATAAATTCTGCTTATACAGTAGAAGGCTGGGAATGATGTGTAGTCTGGCCTGGTCTCTACCCTATTGCTTGGCTGTGCTGTGAGTTTTCCTCTCCTCATTTTTACTTTCACTATTTTGCATAGTGGTTATGTATGCCTAAAGCATTACATTTATGATGCTCATACTGCTCCTTGCTGTGATATCCAAAGGCCACTACTTTCTGCTCATTCTCCTTGACCTCTCTGCTGCATTTGACACTGTAGACCACCTTCTCCTCCTGCAAATTCTTCACTCTCTTGGTTTACGTGGCACTGCCCTCTCCTGGCTGTCCTCCTACCTCTCTGATCGTTCCTTCTATGTCTCCTCTCATGACTCCTCTTCCCCCCATTTCCACTAACAGTAGGAGTTGCCCAAGGTTTTGTTCTTGGACCTCTCCTTTTCTCCCTATATATGTCCTCTTTAGCTGAACTCATAAACTCCTTTGACCTCCAATATCATCTCTATGCTGATGATACTCAAATTTACCTTTTCACCCCTGAGCTCTCTTCTTTGCTCCTTACACATATCTCCAACTGTCACTCTGCTGTCTCTTCATGGATGTCCCAGCACTTTCTTAAACTTAACATGTCTAAGACTGAGCTGATCGTCTTCCCACCCTCTTCCACTATCTCACTTCCGACAATTTCATTATCTATTGATGGCACAACTATCTCCTCTAGCCCCAAAGTGTGCTGTCTTGGAGTTATCCTAAACTCCTCCCTCTCCTTTAAACCACACATTCAGCACCTCTCGCAGTCCTGCCATTTCCACCTAAAAAATATCTCCAGGATTAGACCCTTCCTCACCCAGGATGTAACTAAAATGCTCATTCACTCCAGATTGGACTAATGCAACCTTCTCCTAGCTGGTCTCCCAGTCTCTCACCTCTCTACACTACAATCGGTTCTCAATGCTGCTGCTCGGCTCATCTTCCTCTCCAGACATTCTACATCTGCTTCCCCTCTCCTTCAAGACCTACACTGGTCCCCTTTACCCTTCAGATGCCAATTCAAGGTTTTTATACTCGCCTACAAAGCCCTCACCAAATCATCTCCCACATACATTTCTAACCTTCTCTCCCTTCACACTCCCGCCAGCCCACTTCGCTCAACAAATGCATGCTGCCTCTCTTGTCAACTGATTACTTCCTCCCACACCTGCATCCAAAATTTTGTTAGTGCTGCTCCCTACCTTTGGAATGCTCTCCCTCTCCCTATCAGACTCTCCACCTCTCTACAAATCTTCAAACGGGCTCTCAAGACCCACTACTTCATCAAGGCCTTCCAGCTCTCATCCTAACCCACTTCATGCGCTTTCCTCCCTATCTTCCCCTTCTGTGTCATGCCTGTCTGTCTGCCCCTCCCCTTTAGAATGTAAGCTCTCATGAGCAGGGACCTCTTCCCTCATGTGCTTCTCTTTACATTTTCTTCTCCTTACTCCCCATAAGGGCACCTAACACTTGACTGCCAACTCCCTGCTGCTTATTGTGAGTGCTTTAATCGCTATTGCAGAAATGTATATAAATCATGTCCTTGTCCTGCACTGTAATGTAATGTACTGTAAGTTACTTGTTTCTTGTTCACTTATTAGTTTTATGTACTATCTAAGGCACTGCGGAAAACTTGTTGCACCATATAAATAAAGGATAATAATAATAGTAATAAAAAATAACAGGCGCTAGTGATACTAATAATCCTCACACAATATATGATTGGTGCTATCGTGGACTGCAGCTATCTAGTCATCCAAAAAACTGAAAATTCAACAGAAAAGAAAGTGCATTCCCAGAATAGAAATTTTTTACATTTATTCAAAATAGCACTTAGTCAATTATTCATTCAATGAGTATCAATAAAAAGAATATAGTTTCAACATGATAAAAAAGAAAAATGCATATATATATAATATATATATATATATATATATATATATATATAGGCAGCACTGACAGTGTAATGGTTAGCGGCTCTAACTGTGTGGAGTTAGTAGATTCTCCCTGTGCTTGCGTGGGTTTCCTCCAGGTGATCCGGTTTCCTCCCACATTCCAAAAATATACTGGCAGGTTAATTGGCTCCCTACAAAATTAGACCTACTGCTTATGTGTGTGTGCATGTGGTAGGGAATATAGATTGCAAGATCTTCTGTGGCAGGGACTGATGTGAATGGCCAAATATTCTCTGTAAAGCACCGCGGAATATGTGTGCTATGTAATTAACTGGTAATAAATTATATATATATATATTTATATATATAACATCAGAATATATTTAGCATAATATGTCTATAAATTTTAGCATATCATTCATATAGCATAGACTTGTAATAAAAGTGCACAATGGAAATATTCAATGTTAACCTCCCTTATTATTGCACATAGACCACACATGAAGGGGTCATATGTTAATCTCCCAATCAAGTCAGGTGTTATTTAGTATAATATCCATTTACTAACAATTGTACACTAATTATCAGCATACTGACAGACTTTTACTTTTGTTTTTGATATTTTTTAAACATTCAGGAAAACGGATGTCTACTTATGGGAATTACCTAAATCAAGCTGGAAGTGTCTAAAATCACTTCACAGGTGACTACTTCGAAGGGTTTCAGCACTTTGCACAATACAGAAAGTATTTTCCACTGAGTTTGAGTAAGGTACGTACATTCCCCATCCTCTTCCTATGTCATAGTTCATTGTGTAGCTTTGGATGGCTTTTTGCTGTTCTTCCATCTGCTGAAGCATGTAAAGAGTGGAATAACTACCTCTTGCTTCAGCTGGTGACAGGGCAAATCCAACATTTCATGCAGGTGCCGCAATCTTCTACATGCACCTGGTGAATGGTGAAAATGTTCCGAAATTTTGCAGGCCACAAAGAGAGTCTCCTGCATGGCCTTGTCTCTTTTATAATATTTAGCATCACCAAGTTGATTTTGTGAGCAAAACATGGGACGTGTTGGATTTCACCCTGCTGTAATGCTCTCACAATATTGGTGGCACTGTCAGAAATCACAAATCCCAAGGAGAGTCTAAATGGGGTAAGCCATTTTGCAATGACTTCTCTGAGTTTTTCTAAGAGGTTGTCATCAGTATGCCTCTTACTGAAACTGGTGATACACAGAGTAGCTTGTCTCTAAATGAGCTGCTTTTTCTTAGATGCTGCTGCTGTTGGTGCTGCTGAAGGCAATGCACCCACCCAGAGGGCTGGTACAGTCATGTAATCTTGCATTTGCCCAGTTCCACTTCTCCACATATCTGTGGTTAAGTGGACAGTGAACACAACGGCATTTTGGAGGACCCTAATTAAGTTTTTTAGCATCATTGTACAGTCTGGAAATTGCTTTTCTAGTGAAGGGGAACCTAGATGGGATTTGGTAGCAGGGACACAGGACCTCAATTAACTGTCTAAAACCCACTGCACTAATGCCGGATATTGGATGCACATCTAATATAGATGTTATGGCATCAGTTGTCCGCTGAGCAACTGGGTGACTGCTGTCATACTTGCTCCCCCTTGCAAATGATTGTTTCACAGTCAATTGTTTTTTAAACTACTACTATTAGTCTTCCTGGTCCCCTTCTGGGATAAAGATCCACTCCCAGCAGCAGCTGCAGCAGGCATAGTGCTCAAGGATTCTTCTGAGGAATCCAGGATAGGGTAGGACTGAGTTAGCCTTATCAAATTGGATGCAGGACTTCTTCAAATCATGATTGAACATATTATTGATGAATGTATTGGTGGTGAAGATGCCAGGTGCCTGGATCTAGCAGAGAGAAGGCATCACCAGTGTTCAAGTATTCAGTTCATCAACAGTGTTCTAGTATTTAGTTCATCACCATTGTTCCAGGGAAGGGAGCTAGCTGACACTGGACTGCTTGTTGTTATTTTTAGCCAAAGTTTCTGAATTTTGCAAACACTTTTGATAGATGTGCTGTAGATAATATAACAGGGATGAGGTTCTTAGACGGTTATGGTCCCTACCTCTACTTATTCTGGCATGACAATGGGTACAGATGGCTTGACAGTTGTTGCACGGATTTGGGTATAAATGATTCCATACGTAAGAAGTGGATTTTTTTATTGTATGCCCAGGTGTGACAATGGGCTTTTCCTTATTATGGGCAACATCTGTTTCCACTGGGGCCTGATTTACACAAACAACATCCTCATCAACAACATCCTCATCATCAGCATCCTCATCATCAACATCCTTATTAGCGTCAGCCATACAAATATCTTCCTCATCCTGGTACACTTCCACAGAAGCATCTTCAATTTCTATTCCAGCAGGTTGACTTGTGATGCTCATCCCCACATTTGCAGAGGATGCACAAGTGGTGGAAGAAGACTCCTCTTTGTGTACAGTTATGGAAAGGTCAGGCTCACACATGGCACCTGCTGACACACTTAGGACCTCATTCAGAGGTGCTCGCAAAATGCGATCGCTCGCCCTGAATGAGTGCGGCCACATCTATTTTCCGGCCCGGCATCCTGGCCGCTCGCTAGGCTGTGGGTGACCCATAGCTTTAGCAAGTGGCCAGGTTGATGGTCGTGATGGACAAGACCATCGCGACCATCGGGGCTTGCAATGAGACCCTTGTGGTAGGGTCTCATCTGCTGCAAGCCCCAGGGAGCTTTCGGCTCTATTAGAGCCAGAAGCTCACCACTGACATCACGAGTGATGTCAGTGGGGCCACCCCCAAATGGCAGGTGTTCCGTCAGGAAAACCTCCATTTGTGTAACCACCCCCCCACTCCGCCTACAAAACGGGGTGAGCTGTCGATCACCATCAACAGCCACCCCTTTTGTAGTGAGTCCCGAAGCGAGAGAATTTCTCTCTCGCTCCGGGGCTTCCGCACGCTGTGCATGCGCAGGGCCTCAACATCAACCAGTTTGCCAGTGCATAGGCGCTTGCGAGCAGGTCTGATTGAGACCCTAAGTCTCAGCTCAGTGATTTGTGACATATCCGAGAAAACAGTTGGTTCCTGTGCCTTAATGATTTTCATTTGCTTATATGTCTACAGGGAGAAGGGCTTACATCATCATAAGATGCTGAACCACCAGTCATAAATAAAAGGTTAAGGCCTTAGCTTTTCCTTGCCAACTCATGTGGTGAAAAGCATATTGCAAATTTTTTTATCTTTCTGCAGCTAACTTTCCCGTTGATGTTATTTCTTTACCAATGTAAAATATTGCTTCTCTGATTTTAGATGCCCTGGCTTAAGCCTTGTATGCCCTTGGGCATCAGCTTTAATAGATGACATAGATGGGCTAGTATTGTCATGACTGGTTGCAGTTGCAGCAGCTCCAGCACTAGTATGTGGTTCCTGCTGTCTTCTCAACTGATCGTTCTCCATATTAACAAACCAATTTGTTTTACTAATATTAAATATTACACTGCGGTATCAATGACCTACAATGTCACAATATTTTTTAGGCATTAAACACTATGCTACCACTTACAGTGTCACAATACTTTTTATGAATAAAACACTGCGCTACCACTTACAGTGTCACAATATTTTTTAAGCATAAAACATTGCGCTATCACTTACAGTGTCACAATATTTTTTATGGGAAAAAAACAGCCTTGTAAGGTGTGCAATTAAACCAGCAGTGAAGCTTAATCAGTGTAAATGAGGTAAATACATCCCAAAATTTCCCAAAATGACTAATCAATCAGAGTCATCACCATCTCAAATTTCTTAAAGATAGATTCCAAATCATCATCACAGACTTCTACACCTTCACTTGATTGAGAGAAGGTGTCTTTAATAAGTTCCTTTCTAGCATCTCTAAAAGCAAACATACTTGCAGCACTAAACTCAGCGGGATATAAAATGGACAATATAATTGGAAAAAAACAGCCTAGTAAGGTGCACAAATAAACCAGCAGTGCAACTTTATCAGTGTAAACAAGGTAAATACATCCAAAATTTACCCAAAATGGCACAGTAAATAAGGTAATATTTACATCTTTTGTATATTGCTCTCCTGGTAATTATATTTACATAGATGTGAATAATGCCAAAGTGTCTATTCAAACACCACTTGTGTAAATCACACAGATGAAACAAGGGAAAGTCCCCATAAATATGCTTTCTTTACAAGTTTAGAGAGTAACAACTCAAGGTCTTTTTATATATAGACGGATAAATGAATTCATTTATGATGCTTTTAATTGTAGTGGATACACACAGGGCCAGATTAATAATGGGGTGGGTGGAGCTACAGCTTCAGGCCCACCAACACGACTGCAATGGCCTGTGCAATCCCCTCACAGCAGGCCAATATGAACCCCCATTACTCTACCCTCCGAGTCCTCCTTTACCACCAGGTGCTGTCCGAAACTCCACCCCTGGTCCAGCTAAGCTCCGCCCCCTGGGCCATCTGCAATTAAGCTCTACCCTCCTTTACCACCCGGTGCCGTCCGAAGGTCTGCCCCCATGCCGTATGAAACTCCTTCTCGGTCCCATAAGCTCCGCCCCCTAGTCCATCTGCCATTGTGTGCCTGGGTGACACCAAAACTTTGGTCATTTTATGCCCTGCTTGTTCAGACTCCCTGTTGTTGCAGAGATGTAAATGTCCTACCAAACAGTGGTGACATGTTGTGCTCTCTCTCATTAGTTGCTCTGGTCTCGGCTCCACAGAAGAACTTGGTGACAACAACTTGGCAGTAATGTACTTTTAGAGGACAGCAGAACATCAGGACAGGTGAGAAATGGGGGATGTAAGAGCTGTAACAAGTGAGTCTCAGTTGATGATGCTCCTATAATAGGCAAACTAGGAAAAGGTATGTGTAGCCTGTGCTAATTTTTTGCTGGCTCATAAATAACATGTAGAGAGTGCCCAGTGTGTCAGAGGTAACACTGCTCCTTTGTATGCCCCTTCATGGCAATGAAACAGACAGAAATAACTAAAAATAAACAAATTGTTTGATTCTGTGTGTGTACCTGTGCTCATGTGTGATATATAAGGAGGTGTGAGGAGGTTCCACCATTGAATGTACGGGGAGGAGCGGAACCAAAGTGATTGTTTCAGAATTCCGAGGGCACACTTGATAAAGTTATCTGTCGATTCTGGGATTCTTTTTGAGAACGAGTACACGCTGGCTCCACACTAAAACCCCTGATGTGCCTGTTTTTTAATTGATGAAGGTACTTGAAATACTTATCTTGAAAATTCAAATATTTCTAAAATACTACACCAGAGAGTGCCTTTTCTCACCTCCTTTTTAGATATATATATATATATATATATATATATATACACACTCCAAGTTAGAACCGGCACTCAATCAACTGAATATATGTGCCAGGGTGCCTTTTGTAAACATCCATCATCCAAAGAAATAAACAGCGGCACTCCCGGACTTGTGTCCTGATGAATAAGATCTTAATGCATGCCAAGTAGCCTTACATGGCCCTGAAACGTCGGCTATTTGGCATGCATTCAAATCTTATTCATCAGGATACAAGTCCGGGAGTGCTGCTGTTTATTTGTTTGGATATATATATATATATTCAAAAAAAGAGAGAGAACTCACCAATCTTCATAATGTGGGCAGACAAATTTAATAACTCATGTCATCAGGATAACAATATCAAAAAGTCGACATTTCGGGCCACACAGGGCCCTTTGTCAAGACCAGAATACCACAGCCCAAAATGTGCAGGTAGCAACATTTTGGACTGTGGTATTCTGGTCTTGACAAAGGGGCCTATGTGGCCCGAAACATCTACTATTTTAAATTGTTATCCTGATGACGTGAGTTCTTAAATTTGTCTGCCCACATTATGAAGATTGGTGAGCGCTCTCTCTTTTTTTGAATATATTTGTGGCTGCCTATGGATGAATTCCGTCGGGTGACCTGAGAATTGCACCCCAACAAGTTGGCTATCTGTAATTTGTGACTGCCGTTCTTACACTGGATTTATATATATATATTTATATATATATATATATATATAATGTGTGACAGACAGCGCCAAGAGGTATGTACACCACTTATGATATCCTATGGCTAACCCAGACAATACAACCGCTACAAATGCCTAATCATAATGGCATCAGCTCAAATCAATAATAAATTAATATTGGTACCATACTAAATATACAAACATGAATAGGGGAAATTGACTAGAGAGCGACTTAGCGGGTTTCTAATTACTATATCTAAAGTACCGTGCAATAAATTAATAAACAAAAGACCAATCATAAATTCATGCATAAATGTACTAGTGCCGTGATAATTATATATTCAATAAAGTAAATATGTCTCAATATATAACTGATAAGATAATATAAAGATGATAATCAAATAAATATCTAAAAAATATTTAATAAAGTAAAAACATGAAGAAAGTAATAGTCTTGTATAAAATATAGTCAGATAAAAAGAACGAAATAAAAATACAATAAAGAGCTGCTTATCTGGTTTAAAAAGGTAAATAGTTCATGTGGCAGGATAGGCAGGCTGCAACGTGTTTCGTCTGCTTAAGACTTCATCAAGGGAGTAGCTCTACTCCCTTTTTATTTCATTGTTTTTATCTGACTATGGTTTATAGAAGGTGGATTACTTTCTTCATGTTTTTACTTTATTGAATATTTTTTTATATATTTATCTGATTGATTATCTGATTGATTTATTGATTTATCATTTCTGTTCACCATTATCATCTTTATTGATTTTATATCAGTTATATATTGAGACATAACACTTGCACTTTATTGAATATATAATTATCACGGCACTGATACATTTATACATGAATTTATGATTGGTATTTTGTATATTAATTTATTTCACAGCACTTTACATATAGTAATTAGAAACCTGCTAAGTCGCTCTATAGTCAATTTCCCCTATTTATATATATATATATATATATATTTATAATGATGCGGCCAAAATCCCAACGAGTGGAGGTTAGGTTTAGGCTTCATGGAGGGAGGGTTAGGGGTAGAGTTAGCAGTTACAATAAAACAAAATTTAAGAGCACACACTGGCTCGCTGCCAAAGTATAAAAAAATCAATGTTCCCACTGAGAACAGTAATGATAAAATGCAATATATAAAATATTACACAAAGGCGAAATGAAAAAAAAATGAAATAAAATTAAATAAAATATAAAAAATAAAAGCAAAAATTAGCAGGATAGAGAGAAATCAAGGAATGTCCAAAAAAGTCTCTCATATATTTCTCCTTTAATTTGTTGATCTCAGGTTTTTTCTAATGTAGTGAGTCCAGTTCCATGTTCCTCCAAAGCATATGAAAGGGAGACAAAAAGGGAAAAGAGGAGACCGCAATATGGTGTTCACAATTTAATTGAAAAAAGAAAAAAGAAAAAAGTTCAAACAAAATATTTCTCATAAAGATTTCCAAAGAAATAAAATAATACACAAACAAAATATTTCTCATAAAGATTTCCGCATAAATAAAATAATACACAATGTGAACACTTTCTGGGATCACCCAAAGTGCAAATGATATCCAGACATAAAAAGGTTGGAACCGTACCATGTATGGCACCAGATTCAGTGCTTCAAGAAGACATAAAAATGGGAGACTTCCGGATAATAACCCTTGTCCCTTTAAGCTTCTGGTTTGGCCAGCCAGACACAATTCCAGGTTTCCAATATGTTGAGAGCAGATAAATCCCAACTTCCAATGCGTTTCGAGTATTGAATACTCTTCCTCAAGGCTGTATGGGATTATTTGCTCACTATCTGCTATTTATAGGTTCCCTAACCCAGAAGTCAAAACACCACTTCCTGTTAGTAATTGATATCCAGATCCACTCATTCAAAATCTCTTTTCTTAACTATTTTGGTTTTATAAATTACCCTTATCCTGGTATGTCATATCATCAAGATAAATACCTCTCCATACTGGAAATAGTGAATAAAGTAAGTAAAATGTAACCTCATGGTCGCGGGGATCGCGGCGCTAAATGTAAACATTGCAACTTCTGGTGATTAGCCGGAAGCTGTCACGCTGCCGCTAAGATCGTGGCTCTGAATGTAAACATTACAACTTCCGGTGATTAACCAGAAGTTGTCACGCTGCCGCTCTCTCCTTTAGAAAAACTCAAGCGGCCAATTCTAACGTTGGTTCTGCCTCCCATACACGTGGATGACTTCACGTGTATCTATCTTTAACCACCGCTGTGTTTAAGAGGTCCATAAGTTTTACAGAGACTTCCGGTAAAGACCCCGGAAGTAAACATCGAGGACACAATAAACAATATAAATAAATAAATAGATTCTAAGGGATTAAAAATCAGTGGAACTGGCATACATATTAAAATTACATTATAAATAAAAAACATTAACAAATAAATAAAATCAGTTTGCATTAAAAGCAAATAAAACTGGAATTAAAATAAAAGTTTAGGGAGGATGTGATAGATCATAAATTAAATTAAAAACCATTTTAATTCAAATTCATTGTTGAGACCCATAGGTAAAATAGTGTTTAATCTAAAAATCCAAGACATTTCTGTCTTGGCTAACATCCCTTCAGTGTCCCTATTTTTCCAATTGGCTTTTATACTTTGTATACCAAGGAATTGCCTCACTCCATTTATATTGCAGTGATGTATAGTTTCTGAAGTGATTTGATAAACTATGTGTCTCCAACCCCTTTTTAATATTTCTTGTATGTTTGGACATCCTAGTCTTGAGAGCCCTAGATGTACGCCCTACATAGAATAAGCCACAAGCGCATTCAATTAAATATACCACATTGCTAGAATGACATGTTATGAAATTATTATTATTTATTTTGTATTCTTTCCCATTAACTCTGAAATTTGTAAATTTGGAAACTTTACTGGGTACTAGTTTACAGAAATTACATGTCCCACATCTATGAAACCCCTGTGTTCTCACGGGATTAGTGGATTCATATTCCAAAGCACTTCTGACCAGATGTGTTTTAAGGTTAGGGGCCTTTCGGTACACAAAATTCGGTTTATTAGGCATTAAATTCTTCAAAATAGGGTCCATTTTTAATAAATGCCAATGTTTTCATATTATGCACTCAAGTTTTTTATGGTTTGAGCCAAAGGTAGTTATAAATGAAAAATCATAGTTGTTTTTATATTTTTAAGTAGGTGGTTCCACATCTCTTGTCCTAGGAAAAGTGTTTTTCCATTGATTCATGACTCAGATAAGCTATTACTTTTTATGCAATTTGCAATTTTATTCTATTGAAATTGTAATGGCTATGTTTTAATCTCTTAATTGAGTATCCCCAATTTTATGTTATCCATTTATCCCTTGTTTTAATTCTCTGAAATAAATTGTATATCGTTTTTTAACTTTACCTATTGGTATATTTATTGCACTACCTCATGTGTCACAATATATAGCACTATTGCACTTTAATATTAGCACTTTATATATTATATTGCACTTATTTGCATTTTTTGCACTTACTAGCGGATTTGTCGCTCATGGTCAATTCCCCCATTTTTGTATATATATATATATATATATATATATATAGTGTGTGTATTTGCAGCTCCCTCCCACACTGGAATGAAAGAACATTGATAAAGCATTCTGAAACACTGAAAACATTTGCTCTCCTGTGTTTGTGTAATAGACGTCCATACTGCTAGCCATCTATTCCTGATATATATTATAGTGGTAATAGATCTCCCAGCAGCTTGCTGTCTAATTTATCCAATACCAGGGGCCATAGTGTGTGTGGTTATGATGTCCCAGTGTTCTCCCCAGAATTTTTTCTAGCCGGGTGGCATCAAGAAGTAGCCAGGTGGGGGCCTTTGCAATTATGCGTGCGCCAGGAAAAGGGGTATCTCCCTTACCATTCCAGCCCGACAGGTCTCAGGCTGCTCCCCCACAGGTGCTCATTCAAAAGTGCCCATTATGCAGTGCCCCCTGTAGGTATCCCCATATGCAGTGCCCCCTGTATTTTTGCCCTTTATACAGTGCCCCTGTAGTTTTCCCCTTTATGCATTGCCCCCTGTAGTTTTGCTTTGCCCTTATGCAGTGCCTTCAAGCTGAAGTAGTGCCCCCAGACTTGTCCCTTATATAGTGCCCACAGGCTTAAATAGTGCCCCCAGACTGGCTCCTTATGCAATGCCCCCAGGCATAAATAGTGTCCCTTATGCAGTGTCCCCAGGCTGGCCCCTTTTGCAGTGCCCCCAGGCTTGAATAGTGTCCCTTATGCAGTGCCCCCAGGCTGGTCCCTTATGCAGTACACCCAGGCTGGTCCCTTATGCAGTGCCCCAGGCTTAAATATTGCCCCTTAGGCAGTGCTCATAGAGTGGTCCCAGTCCCAGCCCCAGCCCAGAACTTACCTTAACTTGCTTGCTGCTCAGGCTCCCACTCCCGCTACCTTGCTCTGACTGGATCTAACTAGATCCAGCAGGTGCACGGGGCAGGCTTCTCACGTTGCCCATGCACTGCATCACTGGGAACGCTTGCCTCTGAAGTGATCAAAGGCTTCTTTAGCCTTTGGTCACTTCAGAGGTCAGCATTCTACAGCAAGGGTTGGCGGGGGAAAGTGCGAAATGGGAGGCTATTTCTGCCGGGCGATGAGCCCGCAGAAAACAGCCTGGGGAGAACACTGTGTCCTATGTACTTTGTGGTGGTCACTGGAGTTCTCTGAATTGTATGGCACTCATTGTTCTCTGTAATGTAGTGGCGACCACTTGTATGCCTTGTGTATTATACGGAGGACACTAATATTCTCTATATCAGAGGTTCTCAAACTCGGTCCTCAGGACCCCACACAGGTCATGTTTTCCAGGTCACCCAGTGGTTGCACAGATGTATTCATTACTCACTGACAAATTTTAAAAGATCTAATTATTTCACATGTGATTCTGTGAGGAGAACTTGAAAACATGCACTGTTTGGGGTCCTGAGGACCGAGTTTGAGAACCTGTGCTCTATATTATATGGTGATCACTACAATGATTTCTGTATTATATTGCCATCACTGTGATGGTCTCTGTGACTGTGACTTTATTTGTATTTTTCCAAATAAAAAGTAGAAATGAGACCCCCAAACCAGCTCACATATGCAGATCTGTAAAGCAGTAAGTTATTCTTTACTGCCCTGGTACATTAGTTCCATTGTACTGTAGCAATTTAGTTTTTTAAAATGCAACTGCTAAGAAGTCAGTACTTTAATTAATTTACTGCAGTGGCTAGGGATGTTGGATGAAAACTCATAGAAATATGTCAATTATCAGTGTACAATTTTGGATTTTTTTACTCTTTTTCATTAATCTATAAAACTCTAGCACTCAAAGAAAGACAGACAATACAGTTCTCACCCTTTCTCAAAAAACCCCACAATTTTTATCTTGTTATAGCTCCACTATAATGTGGTTAAAGGCAGGCACCAGTTATAACCCTCATGGAGATAGCCATGGCACAGGCCCCACCTCCTCTGTTGACCACACCCACAAGTACTGGTCACCTCCCCCCCACATCACTAATCACACAGCCGCAGCACATTAGGCCCTTCATACATTTCAGCTCCAGACCCATGTGGACATTAATATGGCACTGTATACACTCCTCTTTCTTCTCCACAATCTTGAAAACAGTGTCCCCCTATCTCTTTGCACTCCACATCAGCATTGTCAGGAGAGACACATAAAAAAATAAATAGTGCAGAAATCCTTTTAAAAAATGAATTTCAATAAAGCATTGCACTTACAACATACATGAAACATCAAGCACGTAGGAAAGCTCCCCAGTGGCACACAGCTCCCAGCAGGGTGGTTCCCGACATCCCTCAGATGGAATTTAGGGAAAGTGAAACACTTGCTCCGAAAACCAAGGTTCACAGGCACAGGTCACACTGCATTTCCACACAGTGTCACAATATTTTTTATGAATAAAATACTGCGCTACCACTTATAGTGTCACAATATATTTTATGAATACACTGCGCTACCACTTACAGTGTAACAATACATGTTGAATATTTCATTACGTTTCCACTTACAGTTTTGCAATATTTTCTATGAATAAAACACTTAGGGGTAAAGATTCGACTCTGATCAAGTTTTTTTTTTTCAACTCGATTAGCATCACCGAAACTCTGGTGAATTGAGGCTCCTGAAATAAAAAATTTACCAAGAAGTGGGTTTAGCTGAGAGTGAGTTGGCCGATGGTGAAGCAGATTGAGAAATCTCCCCCGAGTACCAAGTTTTGAAGGAGATTACTCACCTAAGATTGCAGTGTCTTCTCTCTGCCTAACTCTCCCGAACAAGCAGGCTGCACATATCAGTGAGATATGTGAAGGCTGCTTGTGTTGTACCTGCAAAAAAGGGTTAAATTTTTAAAAAAATTATGTAGGGTCCCCCAAAAGCATAACCAGCACCAGGCTGCTCAGCCAGTCCTAGTTCCTAAAATTATGGGGGGAAAAATGTGTAGGGTTCCCCCATTATTTAGGAACCAGCACTTGGCTGCAGGGCCAGTCCTGGTTTAATATATAGGGGGGAAAAATGCATTGGGGTCCCCCTATATTTCAAACTGGCACTGGACCCAAACTGACTGGGGTGTAATGCCACAGCCAGGAGACCCTATCACCAGGTCTACTAGGCCAAAGCATTAACACCCCAAGCCGGTCAGCCTAAACTGGGGATCTCAGGGGAGGTGGGGACACCCCAAGAAGGGGTCCCCCCCTCTCCCAAAACCCCAGGCTTAGGCTCTTCCCCTCACCCCTGGGCTGTGGTACGGGGGTAATAATAATGAAAATATTTTAAAACTATTGTATTTTACAGTGGAACTACTGGTGCCAGCATGCCTGCCCTTTTGCACATGTGGAACTACAAGTGCCAGCAGGTGGCCAGCACCTGTGCCCCCACTGTAAAATATATAGTAAAATAACCACAGTACACACACACCATAGACAGTATAACTTTAATACATACACCTACAGTATCCCACTCACACATACTTACCTGCTGCCAGATGTTCAAATCTGCTTATACATGGAGAATCCTATGGGAGTACCTGGAATAAAGATCCCATACTCACCTACATCCTTGCACCAGTCTCCATAGTGTCCGTCACCTGGACCAGACACTTACATTAGCGGTGCATGTGTGTGACCACATGTACCGCTAACCGGCTCCTGACTGCTCAATGTGAACTGTTAGGGGCCGGCAGCCAATCAGCGGTCATTAACTGTAGAGTGGCCACTGATTGGCTCTGGCTCCTGACTGACTGACAAGTCCACATGGGACCTGTCAGGAGCAGGAGCCAATCAGCAGCCACTCTACAATTAGTGGCCGCATATTGGCTGCCAGCTCCTGACAGTTCACACTGACCAGTCAGGAGCACGGTAGCAGTGTATGTGGTCTCAAACATACACCGCTAATGTAAGTGTCTGGTCCGGGTCACTCGGTTTGTTTTTCTGCCAAGACCTGGGGATACTACAGAGACCGGTGCCAGGATGTAGGTGAGTATTTTTTTTTCAGGTACTCCCAGTGGATTCTACGGGACGAGGGGACAGACCAGCTGGCAGCAGGTAAGTATGTGTGAGTGGGATACAAGGCTGGACTGGCCATCAGGCAATTCTGACAAATGCCAGAAGGGCCGATGGCCAGAAGGGCTGGTCTGAGCAAGTGCAGGCTTACTTGGCTGTGTTCATCTGTTTACTTACTATGTACCGTGGCCGCATTATTGCGTGATGATGTCATGATGCGGCCACATCATGATGTCATTACGCGGGCAGCGGCCTTGTGCGACAGACCCAATGGGAGAATCTGGGTGGGTGGCCAGCTGGACACTATTAAGGCAGCTCCTGTAAGCTGGCTAATGTGCTGGGCTGCCTGGTGTTCTGTCCAGCTGCATCATGACACAGCTGAGTTTGAGGATGCATGGTGGGGACAGGTCTCAGGGGAAATCTGCCTGAATGCCATTCTGACAGCTTCGGCACCGTGCTGGGGAGAGTGAAGACTGGAGAGTGTCACATGCAGCCGCAGTGATGCCAGGATGTGGCCGGCCCAGGTATAAAAAGCGGGGCGTAGGTGGGAATCTGTGTGGTTGCCATCTGCAGACCTCATTATCTGGTGACAGACGCCATCTGCAGATACCAGGGTATTACTATGTGTGGTATAATGTGTTATAAGGGGCATTATTGTCTGTGGCTGGCATAATGTATAAGAGGCATTACTGTTTAGGATATTGTACTGTATAAGGGGCATTACTGTGTAGCATAATGCATGAGGGACCCTACTACTGCATGGCATAATGTATAAGGGACATAACTACTGTGTGACATAACGTGAATGGGCTCTGTGTAGCATAATGTGAATGGGCTCTACTGTGTGATGTAACGTGAAAAAGGGACACTACTGTGTGACGTAACATGAAAAAGGGACACTACTGTGTGATGTAATGTAATGAAGGGGCACTACTGTGTGGTGTTATTTTTTTAGATTGTAAGCTCTCACAAGCAGGGTGCTCTCCCCTCATGTGCTTCTCCTTATAGTATATTCTACTCCTTACTCCTCATAAGGGCATCTAACACTTGATTGCTGACTCCGAGCTGCTTATTTTGAGCGTTATAATCGCTAATGCAGCATATTCTTGTCCTTTATTGTATTGTACTGTAAGTCACTGGTTTCTTATTCACTTATTTGTTTATGTACTTTGTAAGGTGCTGCGGAACACTTGTGGCGCCATATAAATAGAGGATAATAATAATAATAATGTGACTAAGAGGCACTACTGTGTGGCATAATTTGAATTTGGGATACTATTATGTGGTTACGCCACTTTTCAGCGAGACAAAATCTGGATTTTTTCAGGGAGAGCATGTGCCTACGGCACGTGCTCTACCTGATTCCCTGCAGCCTTGTGGGTGGCGACACAAATTTTGTCAAAATGTGTAGTTACGGCTCTGAATTTGGTGTGCACAGATGTGTCCTCTGCGTTCAGCACCCCTTCCCTAAAAAATTCCTACAGTGAACACTATCAAATCTTCTACGACTTCTAAACTGGAGCTTGGTCAATTGGGAAAATGCATTCTCTTTGCTTTGTGTGTGACCTACACCAGTGAAGTGCCAGCTTTACCTAAGGCTGTGTACACACCTATATATATATATATATATATATATCTGTCCAATCAATCTAATGGGAAGGAAAATCTGGTCCATTTTCCAGCATCTGGGAGCAAATTTCTATAGTTATTTGCTCCAATACATTACCAGATTTCCCTACCACATGGATTTTACAGATATATCTATAGGTGTGTACACAGCTTAATAACAGAACCAACACAATACCAAATGTTTGACTATGGCACATGTTTGAATCCCCTGCAGGATGTGCTCTGTTGTATTTTTATAAAGAGAATGATGTGTACCTCTAGTTCTAATATTAATTATATTTGTATGAGCATAGACTAAGAAGTGGGAGTGGTCAGAAATAGTAAGGGGAGGTGTCTATGCCAGGAACCAGATGCTGCTGCAAGGTGGGCCTGTGTGCTTTTTAAATGCCAGGGCCTATTTTATTTAGAGTCCAGCCCTGGTGGGATAGGTGTATGTATTAAAGTTATATTGTATACAGGGGCTATCTTCCCATTGGCCAGGATGGCACTCGCCAGGGGCGCCGACCAAAGGGGGGGCGCTGCCCATCAGTGCCACCAGTAGCCAAGGGGTGGACAAGTCCCTCGGCCCCACAAGTGTAGGGCAGACCGCAGTGAGAGCGGTCTGCCCTACACAGTTTACAAACAGACAGCCGCCAGCTGCGGCTGTGTGTTTGTAATAGTAGCCAGCTAATGAGAGTCAGACAGACTCTCATTAGCTGCTGCATCATCCATGGAGGGAGCCGGCTGGAGCTCACTCATGAGCTCCATGTTCCGGCTCCCCCCGCAACATGTGACGGGAGAGACGTCATACGTCATGACGTCTCTCCCATGCAGGAGAAGAGCTGGCCGAGACTCGGACAGCGGCGGTCGTGTCAGGAGCGGGGACCAGGTAAGTAGATTTTTTTTTGTTCTTTGTGTGTGTATGTGTGTGGATAAGCCTGGCACTACGGGGGGGGCACTGAAATAGGGGGTGGCCGCTACTGGGGCACTTTATGGGGGGGTGCCCGCTACTGTATTGGGGTGGCCACTACTGGGAGCACTGTATAGGGGTGGCCACTACTGGGAGCACTGTATAGGGGGTCTACAACTGGGGGCACTGTTTAGGGGGGACTACTATTTGGGGCAATGTATAGGGGGGACTACTACTGGGGGCACTGTATAGGGGGGACTACTACTGGGTACTATTACTGGAGGCACTGTATAGGGGGGACTACTGCTGGGTACTATTACTGGGGGCATTGTATAGGGGGGACTACTACTGGGTACTATTAGTGTGGGCACTGTATATTGACCTACTACTGGGGTCTACTGCTGTTGGCACTGTATAGGGGGGAATACTACTTGGGGCAATGCAGCATAGGGGGAATTACTACTGGGGCACTGTATACGGGGGGCTGCTACTGGGGGCAATGCAGCATAGGGGGGATTACTACTGCATGCACTGTATAGGGGAGGCTACTACTGGGGGCAATGCAGCATAGGGGGGATTACTACTGGGGGATTACTACTGGGGACACTGCATAAGGGGGGTAGGGGGGCGCCAGTACATTACATTGCCAGGGGCGCTTGGATCCCTAGATACACCCCTGATTGTATAAGGTGTGTGTACTGTGGTTATTTAACTATTTATTTTACAGTGGGAGTATGGGTGCTGGCCGCTTGCTGGCACTTGTAGTTCCACAAGTGCAAAAGGGCAGGCATGCTGGCACCTTTAGTTCCACTATAAAATACAGTAGCTTTGAACTATTTCCCACATTATTACCCCTGTACCCACAGCCCAGAGGTGCGGGGAAAAGCCCAGGCTTCAGCCTAAGGCTGGGATGTCGGGAGAGGGGGACCCCTTGGGGTGGGGTTCCCACCTCCCCTGAGATCCTAGCTTGGGCTGACCGGCTTGGGGTGCAAACACTTTGGCCTAGGAGACCCCGTGAAAAGTTTATCTGGCTGTGGCATTACAACCCGGTCGGTTTGGGTTCAGTGATTTTAAATATAGGGGGAGCCCAACACATTTTTCCCCCCTATATATAAAACCAAGACTGGCCCTGCTAGTTCCTAAATTACAGGAAAACCCTACTCATCCCCCCCCCCTGTAATTTTAGGAACCAGGACTGGCTGAGCAGCTCACGCACGACTGGTTATTCTTTTCAGGGGGACCCTTTTTAATTTTTTTTTTTACAAATTAACTCTTCATTTACTATTTACAGGCATAAACATACATGGATCACACTGATCTGTGTATGTTTCTGCCAAACTCACAGCTCACAGGCAGGTAAATTGATTTCACACATTTTTACAGGAGTGTTGTCTGTTCTCATGAAAGTTTAGAAACTCTCATTTTGGTAAATTCCCAAATCCTATCTTCACTAGTGAAAAGTTACTTGAATTTGGCCGATGATGAAATGAAGAGAGTTTGGTAACTCTCCAGAATTTTCCCGTAGCAAAGGAGATTTCTCTCCCGAGTTTGTAAATAGTAAATTTGCGAGTGAAAAAAAATGCCCAAACTCTCCAGAGAATGCTAACTCGTCCAATTTCGAATCTAAGTAAATGTATCCCTTAGTGTCACAATACGTGTTAAATATTACACTGTTTCCAGTTACAGTGTCACAATATTTTTTATGAATACACTGTGCTATCCCTTTCAGTGTCACAATATCTTTTATGAATATATTACACTGCGTTATTACTGACCAACAGTGTCACAATATTTATATGAATAATATTACCATCCGGTATTACTGACCGACAGTGTCACTCACAATACTTTACAAATTATACATTGCAGTATGATGAACCTACAGTGTCACACACAATATGGCCAGTAGCATCACATTGTTTTGGATACATTGGAGGGGTACGGCATAATATGTCACAGTGTGGGGTACAGCACAAAAAAATATTTGCAACTTATTTTTATAACATTATGTTTTAAAAAAACTTTTAGTTATTTTTTTTTTTACAGCCTGTGGACAGGCAGCACATTAGATGGACAGCACAACCCTGGACAACAAACCCCATGATGGACAGCAAAGCACACCCCTGAATTAGCAAAGCATTGATAAATAACAGCCCCCTGGACAGAGCACAGCACACCCTGCCTGTATTGGACAACACAGCCCAGCACAACAAACCTCTGCATTGTACAACACAGCCCAGCCCAGCACACCTCTGTATTGGACAACACAGCCCTGCACACCCCTGTATTGGACCACACAGGCCCCTGTGGACAAAGCACAGCATGAGAGCCCGAGACTCAGCAAGAGAATGGCGCCGATCACCGTGGGAAGGGACTTATATATAAACCAAAACCCCCGAGAATCCGACAGCAGGATGATGATGTTTTGCCTCATTTTGGGATCCGGGTCAGGTGGAAAACCTGAGCCGGACTCGAATCCCGGCCCGGATCGAGTGGGTCCGGTTTTCAAAGAACTGGACCCATTCATCTCTTATGTAAACAGGTTACTGTCACAGTCACTGTGTGATTGTTTGTAAGAAGTGATCCTGAAGTGAGCTGCAATTACAAACAATTATTTTTCCACAAGGATATCTACCTACACTGATGCAGTATACAGCGAATTATTAACCAATAATACAGTAGATGCAAATTACAAGCATACTGGTAGTACATAGCCTTGGTTAAATTAAAATTTTTCTATAAAAATGTAGCCAATCTTCACTATTTAAAAAAAAATAATTTGCTTTATGTGACAGATCTACAACCAATAGTGTCACAATAGGCTTTAAAAAAATCATTAATAAAATATTATGTTTTAAAACTGCTACTATTATAGTGCACTTACCTTTAAAACTCTTTTCTTCCTTTTTGTTTTATGTATACTGTATGTCCTTTGAAGAGTGAATATTAGCACATCCAACCATTTACCCATAGATGTATTTCAAAAAAACAAAAACAAAAATATTTGGATTAAGAGGGAATAGTTTAAGTAAACCTAATCCAGTGCGGAAATATTTTCTCTTTGGACCTTTTATTGATTTGTCAGATAGCCTAGCAAAGCGTGAGCCAAACACCTTGTAATAAAAAAAACAGCAGTTCAATGAATCAGAAACATTGAGCCATGACAGACAATCTTCTGACAACATGTAGACTGGGATATGTGTTAAACACAGCAGGACACTAAAGTGCTGCTAAAATAAAACATGTATTTACTCCATGAGTGTAAAAACTAAAATGCTTGCTGCAACACTTCTGTAACAGAGGAGTGGTTGGGATGATGTCTTTCCCACCAACAAATGTGCTACACATTTACATGTAACATGAGAATGTATAACATGTATGACTATGGTACATGTTAATGGGTATCAAGAGATGTTGTGGTTGATAATAGGGTAAAGGGTTAAGTGTGTCCCACAGTTTTCACCAAAGTCAATAAGGCCACTGAAGGCACCCTTCTAGTCATGTATGATATAAAAAGTATAGCTAAAAAGTATTGCTTGATTTTCATATCCCTATAAGATACTGTAAGTCATAACTCATGCATCTGACCTCAGTGACATCACCATAGTGGCATTAGTGATCAGTGAATACAAATCATACAACAAATTACAGAGATATCTGTAATGGAGGATTCCAGTGGGGATGAGCTAATATTGTGTGATGATAATATTAACAACAGTGATAAGGGTGAGGAAGATGTGGATGATAATGACATCTTCCAGCTGTAGCACCATGCTGCTCTGTCCTGGTGTGAGTCCTGTGCTGGAGGCTCTCAGAAGAGTGCATTGTGGACAGGCTCCCAGCGTGGTGGTGGTCTTAGGTGCCCAGACCTCTGGCTGCGTTTCTGCTGGCTCCGGACACTGGGCACTGCCATGTTGGACCTGGTCAGCTGATCGCTAATCCACCAATGGCAGCCAGGCTAATGTCCACCTGACTGCACCGGCCAATAACTGTGTGACCCACTAACAGCATTATGCACCTGAGCTTCGTGGCTGTTAGACCTACAAATTACATACACATTTACATACATCTTTACTTTTCACTTTACTATATGCAGCAGCAGCTGCTCTTATCTATCCTACACCTTTTTACACTTCACCTTTCCTTATTGGAGTGATGCCCTTGGGTGGCTCAGCTGGGTTGGTTTGGGGGTATCCTGTGCTCTGGATATCAACCCCAGTATGGTAGGGACCTACCCTGAGATGTTACCTGGGTGCGGTGGGTAGGCCTATAACCATGGCCATGATTATGCCAAAACCTCTGTTATTATTTGCAAAATTCTATTGCAAAATGTATTATTATATATAACAGGGCCATAGCTAGGGTAGTGCGGCCGGTGCCATTGCACAGGGCACCACAGGTCAGGGGGCGTTGTTTGGGCCTGTAAAATTTCTGTTTATTATCATTCTTGCTTGTAGCTTCCTTTTATTTCATCCCCAGCATCTCCTGGCCTTTCCTATCTCTTCCCTGGCCCCTCCCCATGAAGCCATTGCCCTTTTTTGTGTGCATTATGTCCCTTTGAAAAATGAGGGGGACGCCAATGCTCTTTCTGGCACAGGGCATCAAAAAGTCTAGTTACTGCTCTGATATATAATGAGTAATGTTGGAGTTGTGCATCTGTAATTCTTTTTTGTACGTTTGCAACAATAGTCTCCACAGGTAGCAACTCCTATTATATATATTTTCAGGGTGTGCAGTCTAGGGCCCCCTTTCCACATATTCTATTTAGTGTGCTCCTATGCACACCTGAAGGTGTGAGATGCCTTCAATCTAGGCTAGCACCCCTTCCCACCTGTCCCTTATTAGTTTTAAGCAGGGATCTGGCATTTTGACTGCACTTTAACAAGAGGCACAATCTAGGTAAGTCCTAAAACATTTGATACTGTAGTGCAGCTATGGGTTGATTTTTGGGACGTGAGTCCCCTTGATTGCTTTAGTTGGGCTGCTTCAAGGCATCGCATTATGTACACATTTTTCCTTTCTTGCACTTTTAGCACTTCCATTGTTTGTTTAATATACATGTATTATTTTCACATCTTTATTTTTCACTTTACTATATGCAGCAGCAGCTGCTCTTATCTATCCTACACCTTTTTACACTTCACCTTTCCTTATTGGAGTGGCTCAGCTGGGCTGGTTTGGGGGTATACTGTGCTCTGGATTTCAACCCCAGTATGTTAGGGACCTACCCTCAGAGGTTACCTGGGAGCGGTGGGTAGGCCCATAACCATGGCCATGATTGTGCCAAAACCTCTTTTATTATTTGCAAAATTCTATTGCAAAATGTATTATTATATATAATGAGTAATGCTGGAGTTGTGCATCTGTAATTCTTTTTTTGTATGTTTGCAACAATAGTCTCCACAGGTAGCACCTCCTATTATATATATTTTCAGGGTGTGCAGTCTAGGGCCTCCATTCCACATGGCTGTTAGACTGCCAAGGCTCCAGCTCCCTGGTTAACTGTAAATGGTTCACTTGTCTATTCCAGCTGTGATCCCAGTCAAGCTCCAGTAAGTGCTACAGTCCGGTCCCAATCCGGCTCCTGTGTGTGCTACCGTCTAGTCCCAATCCTGCTCCAGTTTCTGCTACAGTCTGGTCCCACTCTGGCTCCAGTGTATGCTACAGTCTGGTTCCAATCCAGCTTCAGTTTGTGTTACAGTTCAGTCCAAATCTGACCCTAGTCTGTGCCATGCTATGGTTCCAATACGGCTCCACTTTGTGCTATAGTCCAGTTCCAATCCAGTCCCAGTTTGTGTCACTATCTGGTTCTAGTCCCAGAGTTTATTCCCAGTGCACCTTTCTCCCAGTACTGTCCTGCTGCATAACATTTATTATCATTTACACCTATGAGGAAGAGTTACATTTGTCCATCCCTACTCCAAACCTTCCAAGCTATCTGTGAGCAGGTATCTAGGTTTCTCCTGGGAAGTCCAGAGCCCCCAGTCCTGACAGTAAGCTCATGCCTAATGAATCTGGAGGAGAATCCAGGTACCAACGCCCTGCAGACTTTGGCCTCATGGCTGGAAAATAAAGAGTCAGCTCACCATCAAGTTATGCAGTACTTACAAGAACTATCTTCTTGTTTAAATACAATTCACACAACACTGTTAACAACAGTACCAGCATCCAGTGCACCGTCTTTGGTGCCAAAGTTGACTCCACCGCTTCTTACTGCTCCCAAGTCTCTTCTGCAGCTTTCCACTCTTAGTAGATTAGAGGGAACCCCAAAACTCTGCCGTGGCTTTATCAATCAGTGTGAAATTCAGTTTGAGCTCTTAACACAGAACTTTCCAACTCAAAGATCTTGGCTAGCTTATATAATTTCACTCCTCTACGGTTCAGCCTTGGAATGGGTGCCACCTTTATGGGAACGTGCAGATCCTATTGTATCAAATTATGCAGCGTTCATTGAAAATGATTGCAGCAAAACTTGAATGGAATGATGAGACCCTTAAAGCAGCCTTCTGGTACAGCCTCTCTGAAAGGCTCAAAGATGAGCTGGCCTCTTGTGATACTCCTGGGACCTTGCTGGGGGCTAATCTCTCTCAGCACCAAGATTGATCTACATCTTCAAGACAGAGCAGCCTGCAGGTTCAGAAACTATTGTTTTAAGTCTTGCATACCCAGTATTCCACAGTCTTCTTCTCCTGTGGATAAACTCATGCAAGTTACTCACTCATGCCAATTTCTAGAGCAATGCTTGAGGCATCAGTGAGAAAAAATATGTCTTTATTGTGCTGGTCCAAATCATTTTATTGGATCTTGTCCTATACAGTACGTCTGAGAAACTCTGGGGAATTCAGGTTGGGATTTTCAGCGACATCCTTCCCGAAGTCTGACTGTTTGTTGAATGTGACTTTGACCACTCCTCATGGGCACAAATCTTTTGACTTCTTGGTTGGCTGCAGAGCAGCCAGGAACTTTATATTACATCATCATTGGTTCTTGAAACTTCCATTCCCATCAAGACTCTGTCTAATCTGGTATTTCTTACATTCAAGGAGGCCTCATTACTCATTCCACTACTCCACTGTCTCTGCAAGTTGGAGCACTGCATTGTCAACAAATAGAGCTACTAGTGGTTCTCAAAACTGTCCTTGGTCTTCCATGGTTACAACTTCATAATCCTCAGTTTTATTGGCCTACATCACAGTTTAAATCATGGGGTGCCTCTTGTTTCCAGTCTTGACTGTCTCATGTGACTCCTCTATGTGTAACTCAGTCTGGTGGGTCTGTAGTACTTCCAGAGGCCTATAAAGACTGCCTTGATGTTTTTACTGTACATGCTGCTGATACCTTACTACCTCATAGAGAATGGGACTGTTCTATTGCCTTAATCCCAGGAAAATTTCAAAATAGGGGTCGAACACTCCCATTATCTGTGTTGGAGACTTCTGCCATGTCTGAATACATTCAAGATATTTTACAAAAGGAGTTAATTAGACCTTCCTCATCACCTGCCATGGCCGGCCTTTTCTTTGTTAAGAAGAAGGACAGTGGTCTTCACCCCTGCAGACTACTGGGGCCTCAATAACATAACCATCAAAAATCGATATTCCTTACCTCTTATTACTGAGCTTTTCGATAGGGTGAGAGGAGCAACTGTTTTCACCAAGCTTGACTTAAGAGGAGCCTACAATCTAATCAGAATAAAGGAAGGCTATGAGTGGAAGACTGCTTTTAATACATAAGATGGCCATTACAAATATTTAGTTATGCCATTCAGTCTTTGCAAGGCCCCTGCTGTATTCCAACACTTTGTAAATGAGGTTTTCCAAGGCGTCTTTTACCTCTATGTAGTTGTTTACCAAGAAAACATTCTAATATTCTCCCGAGACCAGGATTCCCATCGGCAGCATGTGAAAGAAGTTTTGCAGCGTATTCTTGTCAAGCATCTCTTTGGTAAACTATCCAAGTGTATGTTTGAAGTGCCAGAAGTTCCATTCCTAGGGTACATTATTTCCAGAAATAATCTCCAAATGGATCCTGAAGAGTTAAGTGTCATTCGAGACTGGCCACAACCATCCACCTTGAAGGCAGTCCAGCAATTTTTAGGATCTGCTTTGCCTTAGTCTTCTGAAGCCACCTCTGCCTTTCATGCTTTGAAACAGGCTTTTACCTCGGCACCAAACCTTCATCAGCCTGATCTGGAAAAACCATTCTTCCTTGAAGTTGATGCTTTGTCTGTAGGAATAGGTGCTTTCTTATCACAGAACAGAGATGGGGAGCTCCATCCCTGATGGTTTTTCTCCCGAAGATTTTCTCCTGCTGAGAAAAATTATGCAATTGGTGACCAGGAGCTCTTAGCCATCAAATTAGCCTTAAGGGATTAAGGGAGTGGTGATACCTTTTAGAGGAGTCTAAACTTCCCATGACTATTTTCTCAGACCATAAGAATCTGTTGTATCTAAAATCCACCCAGTGTCTCAACCCTTGGCAGTCTTGTTGGGCGCTATTCCTCTCAAGGTTCAACTACAAAATCGAAAAAAATACACAGTGTGGCGCTGGTAGACAACAGAAATAAATTTAATTAACACAATAAAACATACGTGCACATGAATGATTGCATAAAAGAGTTAAAGGGGATATCCTGAACCTCGCTGCAACATATAAGACGCTCTGCTTATTTACCATCTTCTTTTCCACTCTACACTGGCACCTTGGAAATCATCTCAGCTGTGATACTCAGCAGCCACATACGGAGCACGTCCAGCGGCCGATTCCTGTCTCTCCATCCAGCCCTGCTGGCTGTGCATGCACTAGAGCCTACCTGGAGGTAATCCGGCTATTAGCCTATTTTGGAGAGAGATAACGGGCATTACTCAGGCCTCGTTGGCCGTTCACAGCAATTCACTGTTACGGCAGGAGAAACTTTGGGAGTTTGTCATGGAGATATTATCCCCGCTTCAAGTGAGCCGCACGGACCCGAGAGGGAATTACACCATGGCATATCCACACATGGTTGTCCTTGTTCATCCTCCCTACTCCTGTAACGACAGGTAGATATTATTGGAAAATTTTCCTTGGTGCCTTGTGGATAAGACGCTGCAGAGCTTATATTTGGGTGATACATTTATTTTCCATTGTTCCCAATTCTGGACATACTTGTATTAGGGAACATATTGCAAGTATTTCCCCTATATACAATTTTTATTATAGCAGCTTGGTTATTTATACCAGACATTGATCAGGTTTAACTCTTTTATGCAATCATTCATGTGCACGTATGTTTTATTGTGTTAATTAAATTTATTTTTGTTGTCTACCAGCGCCACACTGTGTGTTTTTTTTTTCTATTTCTATTTTTAAGTGGGTTGCAGATCCCACTTTGTGTGGCAGCTTAGTAGTACAGCAAAATTCTCACACAGACCTTTTTATCAACTACAAAATCACCTTCTGCCCTGTAGTTCAAATCATAAGGCAGATGCCCTCTCATGTCCCTGGTCTACTGAAGAGGATGATAATTATCTAAAATCACATCCTATTCTCATTACGCTTTCATTTGCATACACCCCGCAACCTCTGTACATCCAGAACCCAGCCAAAGATTGTTAATATGGGCTCATGCATCCCTATTCGCTGGTCATGCTGGTGTCAGGAAAATTTTTGGATTCCTTTCATGCTTTTATTGGTGGCCTTCCATGACTTGAGATGTTCAGGAGTTTATTGCCTCATGTATCAAATGCACCCCGCATAAAAACCAACATCAAAAGTCAGTTGGTACTCTACAACCACTATCAAGACCAAAATAGCCATGGACCCATTTATTAATGGACCTTATTAAAGATTTGCCTGTCCCCTAAGGATGAAATTCAGTACTGTCTGGGTGGTGGTGAATAATTTTTCTAAAGTTGCCCATTTTATTTCTTTGCACGGTCTTTCATCTGTACCCCAGTAAGTACACATCTTCATATTTCATCTCCACGGTCTCCCAAAACAAATTGTCTCAGACAGAGGTGTACAGTTTGTGGCCAGATTCTGGAGATCATTGTGTTCTGCAATACAAGTCAAATTAAAATTCTCTTCAGGATATCATCACCAAACTAATGAGCAAACAGAGAAAGTAAACCAAGACCTAGAGACATTATCTGCTTGTATTTGTCATCCTCCCAAGAAGACTGCCTTGTGTTTTCCCATAACTCCAGGTACCATACCGCTACCAATACAACTCCGTTTTACACAATCTACAGCTTCCACCCCTGTGTTTCAGGCTTCCAATTGTCATTCTCTGTGGATGTTTCCATGGCTGCTAATACTCTTCAGTCTTTCACCAAAATTTGGAATAATGTACATTTCCCTTAAGAAAGTATCTTCCAATTACAAGAAGTTTTCAGATTGGAATCATCAAGCTGTACCTTCCTTAAAAACTTGGAGATCATGTTTGGCTTTCAATCTGGAATATTAGACTCAGAGTTCCCAGTATGAAATTTGCTCCTCATTACATTTGACTCTTTGCAATTTCTCGGGTAATAAATCCTGTGGCCTACAAGATGGAGCTTCAATCTCATTTGCAGATACCTAACTTATTCCATATATCTTCTCTGACCATTAGACTCCTAAAATGAAGACTCGCAGTGAAGTGGAGTTTATGATTTCAGTCATCTTCAATATCTCATCGACTGGAAGGGATATGGCCCAGAAGATATTGGATTGATTCTGCGGATGTCCATGCCTTTCAACTTATAAAAGCTTTTCACAAGAAGTATCCTTCTAAGCTCAAAGGCTGTCCAGAGCCCGCCCTCAGGAGAGAGGGTACTGTCATTAATTGTCTTCACCTTGGTGCTGGCGCCATGCTGCTCTGTCTATGTGGGACTCCCAGCCAGGAGGCTCTTATGAGAGAGAACTGTTGATGGGCTCACAGCATGGTGGCGGTTTCAGGGGCCTGGAGCTCTAGTGGCATTCCCGCTGGCTCCGGACACTGGGCGCCTCCATGTTGGTCCCAGTCAGCTGACAGCTAATCCCCCAATGGAAGCCAGGCTAACGTCCACCTGACTGCACTGACCAATCACCATGTGACTCAGGTAATAAATACTCTCCCTGATAGCATTCTGTGCGTGAGCTTTGTCACTTTTAGATGTCCAATAGGGTGGGTCGAAAAAAACAATATTGCGAGTTTGAATTCTCATTATGCAACTGAAGCACTGAGAAAGCAACTAACAGGAAAGATACACATGTGAAGCACAGACTGGTGACTTAGGGGGCAATTCAGACCTGGATGCAAAGCAGCGCACTTTATCTGCCATCAAGGGCAGGGTATGCAAATTCCGCGATCACACGGCAAGGCTTAAGGATGCCCTCTATGTCTTAGAGAGTGATGGCAGAGCGAACGTACTCTGGTTTAAAGACGCCCACTTTTCTTTCTAAGCACACATCGTCTCCAGGAAGTGTATGATTAATCAGTAACATTGAGAGCCATCGGAGATGATCACAGCCCCTGAGGTCGACCCTAGCCCACTGCAAGCAGTGTACTACGAGCGCAGAATTCCCGTGTGCAGTGAGTGTCTCGCTCATGCATATATTGATGCATATGCATGCGCAGGCGGGTGGCTATCAGCCATAGCATGCGTTCACGGCTTAGCGTCTGGGTCTGAATCAGGCCCTTAGGTCCTGGTCCTTCACCGTATTCATCTGTTCTTCAACCTGCACATGAACATATAGGCTATATCACACACCATTCTTCTAGTGAATCTAAAAGTGATTCAGACACTGGCAAAGATGATTTTAAGCCATCAAAGCTTGAAAACTTTATCATTGCAAATGTTCATTAGTGTTCCAAACACTTCTCTCATTAGTGATAGATACGGTATGTCAAATAGGGAAACTTCTGCCATATCAACTGCAGTTTTGCAAGACTTATGTCTCATCACTCCCAATGACACCTCATCAGTCATTGATCACTCCAAAGTGAAGAAAACTTCTAAACTGTCTTAGAAAGCCAATCAGAGTGCAACCATCGCCCAGCAGCAGTCACTCACACAGCACAGAGACACTCTCTCACACTGTCAGTGTCAGCTGTGGTTCTGCTCCTTACTGCCTGGCTGTAACACACTGGACTCACTTCAGTGGCCTCCCACCAGTTTCAGGCATGATGGACTCTGGGCCTGGACTGTATGTGTAATTATAGTGTACCCTTCAGTCCCCACAGCACAACAGCACTGCTAGCTACACTAGAGAGGAAACAGTATGTATGTTGCTCCAGGCTCTGTCCAACTTTTGTGCACTATTGGAATTTTGAACTCGCAATTTTTTTTTTACCCACCCTAACTTTCAAGGCTCCAGCCCCCTGGTTAATGGTCTATGGTTCACTTATCTATTCCAGTGGTTTATCCCAGTCTGGCTAATTAGTTTGTGCTACAGTTCGGTCCAAGTCTGGCTCCAGTGTGTGCTACAGTCCGGTCCCACCCTGCCCCAGTTTGTGCAACAGCCTGGACCCAGCCAGGCTGCAGTTTGTGCTACAGTCCAGTCCCAATAGCTCCAGTGTGTGCAAGAGTCTGCTCCCACTCCAGCTCCAGTGTGTGCTACAGTCTGGTCCCAATCCAGCTCCAGTTTATGTTACAGTCCGTTCCCAATCTGGCCCCAGTCTGTGCCACGCTCTGGTTCCAATCCTGATCTAGTTTGTGCTATACTCTGGTTCCAATCTGTTCCCAGTTTGTGCCACTATCTGGTTCAAGTCCCAGAGTCTATTCCCAGTGCACCTTTCTCCCAGTACTGTCCTGCTGCCTAACATTTATTACCGTTTACACCTATGAGGAAAAGTTACATTCTGCCTTCCCTACTCGAAACCTCCCGAGCTATCTGTGAGCTATCTAAGGCTCTCCCGGGAAGTCCAGAGCCCCCAGTCCTGACAATAAACAACAACGCAGCTGTCTTACGCCCAGTGATAGCTTGTTTTGTGGGATCTCAAGCAAACTACTCTATTGCTCAGAATTTTAACATGGAATCACATTTGTGTTAAACTCATGGTAAGCTTTAAACCTTGAAAGCATACCCTGATGTGATAGCTATTTCCATGTTAGATTTCTGAGCAATAGAGTAGGGACTAGCAGTAAAGTGGGGTGCCGTGATGGGGGCTGCATGAACCAATTCCCCACTGTTTATTATTGTTAGTTACTATGGTGAGTGCAGAGCCCCTGTGATTTATTTTTAAACAATGTGGTCACATACCATGTTGCACCCCAAATCTAGGAATGGTGAGTGCCGTGGATTAGTGATTTTTGTTTATTTGATACATTTTTTAAATTAATCATTTTGTGATCACATTTTCTCATGCACCTCTTTTAACTTGTTTAATCTAGCTTGTGTCAGCTGTTTCCCTAAGTGCTTTGCAACAGGTGTGCTTGGTGACTGACTCACATTTAAAAGCAAAGTTGTTGTGAGCTTTAAACCTTGACAGCATACTCTGACTTTAACACTATTTCCATGTTATAATTCTGGGACTTGCAGTAAAGTGGGTTCCCATGATAGGGGCTGCAAGCTTGTATGCATTGATAAGGTCACGAACCAAAACCCCATTGTTTATTATTGTTAGTTATAATGGGGAGTGCAGAGCCCCTGAGATTTCTATTTGAACAATACGGTCACACACCATGTTGCACCCCAAATCTAGGAATGGCGAGTGCCGTGGATTAGTGCTTTATCTATATACACACACACACACATATATATATATATATATATATATATATATGTAACAAAGAGCCAGCACATCCAAATGAATGAAAACTAGAAAATGTTTTATGTCCACAAGACATCCATAAGGTGCACAAACATAAAGTGCATCATAATATGAACTGCATCATAGGAGAAAAAAGGGAGGTTTTAAGCTTCATGAGAAATCGGCATCAGTTTAATCAAGTATAAAAAAGTACTCCTTATGTCCATGTATAAATGCATGCCATCCCAGCAGTATCCAGCCCAACAGCCGTTTCGGGGGTAACAACCACCTTCGTCAGGTGCGCGGCCAGAAATGGGACTGGAACATTCCTATATACCATGTACCCTTAACTCAAATCAAGCTCACCTGAAATCACATTAGCTCAAACACCGCCATTCAACGTCGCACAGCAGGCACCAGAAGTGACGCGACGGCAACCTCGTGAACCTGGAAGTTGCGTCACCACGGATACCAACAGCATGACCGGGCTAGCGCATGTAAGTCACAGAGGACCCAGAGACAGCCACCAATCAGCTGCCACTCAGCGTCACCATAGCAACCACACGCAAACATCCGGAGACGGTTAATAACAATACAATCTTTATAGACGGACAAATAAATCCTCACTTAAGACTAATGCTGCACTGGGACAATGCTAAGCTAATATTGAAGCATTGGCATATTATTCAATCAGACATTAGTATTGGACATTTATGTCAGGAGAAACCAACGTTTTGCTACAAAAAAAGTAGCAGTATAAAAGATATCGTGGCTAAATCAGACATCGGATCTATTCGTGTTTCAAATTGGTTGAAAGCCAAAAATTGTACCCATCATGTCATCATGTTATATCAAGTAGTGGGTGCAAATAATAAGGAAGGTCAGGGCATAGAAGTTCAAGGCATAGAGCTGCCACTCCTCATTCTACTGCTCCTCACCCCCGGTCGGCCAACATCATTTGAGTAGTTCTCTCATTAAGTGTCCTATGCATTAAGTATGACACTCAACAGCAGAAATGAAATTTGAGCAACGTCCCGTTTATACTTTTGTTTCTAAGGGCAAACTGCTCTCCGGTAATCTCTCACTCCTCATAGATAATGTTTGAGCACAGGTGAGGAGCAGTAGAATGAGGAGTGGCACCTCTATGCCCTGACCTTCCTTATCTCCTGCACCCACTATTTGATAACATGATGGGTACAATTTGATGCATTTTTATGTTGCTATTTGAAGACTTTATGGACAAATACACGTGACCTAATATTTTGCCATAAAAGGAGGAGATGGATTTATCTCCACTCTCATGATTATATTGATTGCAGTTTTTGTGATCATCATCTGAATCCAGAGATTACATCTCTTTAATGATATTTTATTGAAACAATTTTGTTGTGTTTTGTATGTCTTACAAATACTGTGAATTTGTGTGTTGGTTGGGTGATATGTGGACATACTGTACATACACATATTTTAGATTAAATAATAAAAGTTACATTTTAGATATTCTTTTTTCTTGATCCTAAAGAGTGCTCACCAAACAGAGGCCCTGATTCAGAGCCGGATGCTCTGAATCAGGGCCGGACTATTCTTTTTTAGAATGGACTCCTGGCCACTCGCATAGCTGTGAGTGACCACCCACAGCTATAGCGAGCGGCCAGGAAGATGGTCGCGATGGTCAAGACCATCGCGACCATCGGGCTTGCGACGAGACCCTTGTGGTAGGGTCTCGTTGCCGCAAGCCCCAGAGAGATTTCGGGTCTAACAGAGCCGAAATCTCTCCCACTGACATCACTCATGATGTCAGTGGGACCGCTCCCAAACGGAGGCGTTCCCATGGGAACGCCTCCATCTGAGCAGCCACCCCCTGGCCCGCCCGCCAAAGGCAGCACGCCCCCTTTGGTATGAGACCCTGAACGACGGATTGCCCATCGCTATCTGGATCTCGGATATGCGCACAATGGAGCCAGCTCCATCGTGTGCAAGCGCTCTGGGCCACCATCAACCCTGTTGTGAGCGCTCAGCACTTGCGACCGGGTCAGAGTCAGGCCCAGAGTTTCTTTTTTCTCCCTTTTTTTCTTGACATTGTATTTAACTGTTGTGGGCACTACCACTGCCCTATACATCTTCATTTCACCATATATGGTATCTAAGTAATGGGAATAGTGGTTTGAATACATGATATATATTCATTTGCCTGTGCGACGTCATCCCCTTTTTCCCCCCTTCCTTTTATTTGTACTTAAGGTAGAGCATTTATTAGATCTCCATAAGCGCTGCAAAAATCTTTACTTGCAATTTCAGCAATTCAGTGCTCAAAAGTATGAGGTTTCTAGGCAACAGGAAAGTTCATAAGTTTATAAAGTTTCAACAGAAAACCTGCTCTGCAAATCAATGTAATAGAGTACCATTTTGATTGCAAATTCTAACTCGTTGCAAATCTTGCAAATCATATGGTATTTTAACTCCCAAACCACTAAATATGCGGTGGATTTAAATCCCACACATTAAAGGCAGTTTGGGCTATCTCATCAAGCAAAAACAAAATAAATAAATGGTAAAAAATGAACATGCACTCTTTCCACTTCTATGGTCAGCCTATGCTACCCATTTGTTGAATTAAGGGCCTCATTCAGCAAAGAACACAAGTGCAAAGACGCACGCACCCAGCCGATGTTTGCGTTCTGTGCATGCATATAATTCACAGTGCATTAACCGGCCACTGCGATCGGGATGTGAACGCAATGAGCACGTAGTCCCCTCATAAAGAGATTGACAGGAAGTAGCCTTTTGTGGGTAGTGATGACGGGGTGGTCAGAGAAATGCAGTTGTGCCTGTGCATGTGAAAGCCATTACAGGAGTGTGCATAATTAAGCCCCTGTGTCTGATGACTTAGCTTGAGTACTAGATGCACACAGGAAGCCGCCAAAATCCCGAGTAAGGTCAGGTCAACCCAGGGCCGGCTCGAGGCACATTCGACTAGTGTGGGCAAACAGGGGTGCCACCCCGTGGAAGGTGCACCCTCCCAACCATTCCTGATTTCAGTGGGACAGTCCAGTTTTTTGGGCACTGCCCCACTGTTCCACCCACGGGCAAAGTGTCCCGCAGGCGGTCGGGAGGTTGGGCGCCAACACCACCGCAGTTGTGTGGCAGTGCCAGCTCCGGAGAAGAGGAATGGATGCCGTGCATATGCGCATGGCATCCATTCAGTGCAGGAAGAGGGCTGGCGGCAGCCCAGCTACTAACATAGTGCTTGGCTTGCCCCCAGCTTGACGTTAACTGAAGACGTGCCATACTGGCACGCCCCAAATATTGCCATTTAGTGGGCATGACCTATGGTAATTAGGCCACGCTCCCATTTTCAGATGGGTAAAGGGTGTCTAAGTTCCATTCTGCAAAGGGCGCGCTCCCCCTGGAGGCAGCCCTGATGCTAATGGGTTTGATGGTTCTCG
This sequence comes from Taudactylus pleione, assembly GCA_031769625.1. NCBI lineage: Eukaryota > Metazoa > Chordata > Amphibia > Anura > Myobatrachidae > Taudactylus > Taudactylus pleione. The sequence goes on along the minus strand of JAUIMM010000148.1, from coordinate 5,098,230 downwards.
ATGTTACCAATGTTAACGCAGTATAGCGTGGTATTGTGTATGTGAGTAAAGGTAAGGGGCTGGCATTATGTAGTTTCGGGGGCGTCTGCTTATTGTGCAGCGGCAGCATTGCAATTGCATTCATTAGCATATTTTTGCTGTGGCCTGGTGCATGTGTATACAGACTTATGTTCCATGCTGAATCAGGCCCTAAGTTGGGATTAAGGGCCTGATTCACTATGGATCACATTTCTGCTTATACGCATGCACTGCAGTTGCTAATATCAGCAGTGCTATTTAAATGTTTGCATTCACATTGCGATCACATCCTGACATAAGGACTCCCACTTCCTCTTACTCACATTTGTATATTAGGGGAATATAGCGAAACCATCGGTAACGTCGAGTAACATCGGACCCAGACGCACACTTGCACAAGACCTGATGTTACTCAAAAATTGATACCAGCCACGCACGCTATCACTACTTTGGCTGCTTATTGCCACGCAGTGGCTAATTTATGCATGCCCTTCCAATGGCATTGATACGCACTGGCTCACTTGCGTTCGCCCAACCACCCCCCCATCACCACCCACAAACGGCACTTCCTGTCAATCACTCTGCTCTGGGTCTGCGTAGCCTCAGCAATAACAGTTCCCATTGCAATTGCTAGTTTGCGCATGTGCAGAGTACAAACATCGACCAATTGCATGCGCATTAGCATCTGCGTTCCTTGCTGAATCAGGCCCTAAGTTGGGATTATTAAGTTAAAGGTTGCTTTCTTATTATTAAATGTAGGCACTATTTTCTGCTTTAATAATATGGCAGCACAATTATTTTTATTATGAGGGGAAATACTTTATTATAATTTTTTTAATGGAGCACCTGCTTCTTAATTAAATTATATGCGGCATCTGAGTTTTATTTATATTATAAGGGGCATATAATTATTATGTTAATCATAAAGGGGTATATATGGTTTATTATTATTGTAGAGATAAAGTGGCATACATGTGTTTCTAATTACACTGGTACCCACAGCCCAGGTGTACCAAGAATGTCTCAATGTAATTTAGCCTTCGACTGATTATCTATAGGTAGTGGAAAAGCCACATGTTTGTTTGAGGAGGTCCAGACCCAATGCCGAATAGCATAGGTCTATTAAAGAAGGGAGAAAGCTATTTTTTTAATAATAATAATAATAATAATAATAATTAATTTAATATTACCTGTACACATTTTTTTTCTGAGTAATCAGGTTAGTTCTATTTTAATTTTTAATTGTGGCAAAACCACAAAAACTAAAAAAATGGTGGAAAACTCTCCATTCAAATTTGCATGTTGGTTAATCAAAATGGACATGCGATCAAGATAAAGTAACCATGGTAGCAGCACCAGTTAAGGCTATTTGTCTACTGTAGCAACTAGCTAAGTGTATGACAGAGTGCAAATACAGGGCCTGAATCAGTTTGGATCACAGTTGCTAACTTGTGTGCAATTCTGTATGCAGGCCTTAGGCGAATATATGCAAATGCTGCAGTAACAATACCATCGCACGGCTAACATACACACGCCCTCTGCCTACACTCACATTCAAAACTTCGCCCAAATCAGGCCAAACATCAGACACATCGAAGGACACCGAACCCACACCCAGCATTGCGGCAGGTCAGACCTTACTCACAAATTGCTAACTTTCCAGGTCACGTGGAAAGCTCAGGCTAATTTATGCACACACAAGCAACAATATTCAAACACATAGGCACGCCTGCATTTCCCAGACCACCACCCCATTCACCACCCCCAAATGCTCTCTGCATGTCATCAATCTGATAATGCCCTGTGTGGAGTCAGTGGTGTCCTTGCATTTGCAATGGCGAGTTCGCGCATGCACACTGCAATGCATATGCATGCGCAGTACGCAACAATTGACCGATAGCGTATGCTGAATCCGGCCCACATACAGCAAGTTGACATTTTGTATGGCACTTAGCACAGTCTTGACTCGGAATGATGTTGCTGTGTCAGACCAGTTAATTATTTATTTCAGCAAAAATTGTGTAAGATAAATTGGATCATAAGATCATAATGTACATGAATCAACAACAATGCCCAGATATTAAAATTGATTCTGCAAATTAATATTGTAGGGAGAACAATGTGTTCTTTAGTTTTTGCACAACATTGCCATTCACGTTACATTCAAATGATGATGATGAATTATTGAAACAAAAAATGGTGAATATTATCAAATGCAATGAAGTGTGCCTTTCTTTGGTTTTCACATACTATATGTAAACACAGTTGAAAATTATGAAAAATGTTGTTTTCAGCAAATAATGCACAATAATCTTTTTCTTCCTTGACACATTACAGAATCACAATCCTAATCTTTTCTATACATGATTCAATCAATTGATTTGGTGTTTTGTTGTTATCTTTGCATTTGATCATGAGTCCTCAAGGTGATATACAGAAGCAGTATCTTTACTACTAAGTTAAAATCACTGATTTGTGAAATTGTCCCATATTAATAAGTAGTTATGTGTGGGCTTCCTCATTTTTCTGTCATCTCTGTGACCTTACAGATTAAAATTTTGCCTGCCAAAGTAAAGAATGGATTCTACAATAGGCTTCAAACTCTGGACCTCATTCAGAGTCAGTCGTAAGTGGCCGCTCAGTCGTACGCATCCGATGTTTCCAAACCACGCATGTGTACGGTTAGTTGTGCACATGTGTGTACGAGACCTTGCGATCCAAAATGCTGTTGATCGTATGGCTTACGAGCAAGAAGTGGCTTCCGAGAGTTGATTGACATGAAAGGCCGTTTGTGGGTGTTGACGGGGGTGGTAGTCTAAAAACGCAGGCGTTCCTCGCCGTTTTCAGGGCGTTTTAGGGGCGTACATAAATTACCTGCTACGACCGACATAGAAGGCCGGAAGTATGTCACTCTGCGAGCAGGTTAGAGGCCTGGCTGATCGTACAGCTTGAGGTTGGGTAGTTGCTCTCGCAAGCCCCAGAGTACAATTGATACTATTGAATGTTTCTGATGTTAGGATTGATGTTTCTATTTTGAGCCACACAATGCAAGCAGCTAATAATTGTTTGTTATAGCTAATACCACTGCTAATTGGCTTGTAATTGACTCAGTTGCGTTTGCATTAGCGAATAATAAGAATAAATAAATTTCATGGGGATGGCTTATTCTATGCGTTTTTTTGTTAATTTTTGGTGTAATTTGCACACAACACAAGCGGCCGCAACCATCAGAAGAAAATTAACATACAACGACAGACGACTGACAACGATCAACTCGATCACTAGCTGCTATCACTCGGTAGCTAGAGGAGGTGCTTTGTTCATGTATGGGCGTCACTTTGGTTGCGACCGACCGGCCGTGTGATTGCTTTTTTTTCAGTTTCACGATGGTTAGGCGTATGACCGAGCTGCCGCTTACAACCGACTCTGAATGAGGGCCTCTGTTTGCTCTCTTGGACCTACTGTAGCTGCTGAAATCTTATCCATGTCATAAAGTTTCTCTCTCGTGCATAAGAGGTATACAGAAGTATGTATTCTACAGATCCAAAGTACTACTGGTATGATACAGTAGCTTCTCAAGGGCACCTAAATCCCCATCTTTTCCTAGCAGCTTTGCAAAAGCATTCAAGGACTTTCTATGAAGTTTCTGAATACTAATGTGTTTGTGGGACCCTCCTTTTGTGTTGCCCTAACATATAGGACACATCATTTTCAGTGAATACCTTTTTAGCATTTGAGTTTGCAAAATATGAGAAATTATTCATGTTAGTTTGATTTCCATCTGTTTTCTTCTTCCTTTTCTTATGATGTGGCTCCTTATAAAGGAACCCCACATGCATCCCCAGTGGCAAACTACTACATTGAACATATTCAAAGCACTAACAGAGGTCTAGATAAGTATCTATGGGTCTGTCAACAGGAACTCTACTTAATACCATTTTTCCAGAAGGTCTTAATTAAGCGGTGTAGCTTAATTACATTCGGTAATACATGAGAGACATGACAACAGTGGATCTTAGGGGCTGTCCGGCCCCATTATACACTTTTCCTCTTACCTCTTCTAAAATTACCCCCGTTCCCCCTGCATCATATTTGCTTCCCTTATAATATACTCCACTGGTTTCTATATGTGAATGCAATTTATTTTCCATTAACCCTCAATAATGTATCCATCTCAATCAGGACTGTATATGTACACTTTGAATTTTAATAGTTAGATTCAATAGTTTCAATATATTTTATATATTAGTACATTTTTGATTTTTATTTATTTATATTTTTATTTATTTATTTTTTATATCATATATTTTGTTACTGTTTATTTTTCATGGAACTGAATTATATTCTTATAAAGACACATAATTCGTAGGTGTTCTTAAAAGTTTTGTTTGTAGATGTGCATTTGTCTACGCTGATTCTTGCTGATTATTACTATTATTGAATTTGCAATGTAAATAATGGGATCGGTATGAATGATCGCCAGACCTATGTCAGTTCAAATCCCGACACCAGAAGACTGGCAGCAGTGAAGATCACAACAGGTAAAAAAGGTAAGTATAACTTACCCTCTTCCCCCCTAACCCTCCCTTAGGGGTGCCTAACCCTAACCTACCCCCTTAATGCCTAACCCTAGCCCTAACACTCCTCGTAAGTACCTAAATCTAGCCCCCCCATCCCAGCAGCCTAAACTTAAGTCTCCCAAGGGGTGCCTATCCCTAACCTCCCCCCGGAGGTGCATAACCCTAACCCCCCCTTACCCTAGCCTAACTCTAATGTTCCCATGGGGGTGCCTAACCCTAAGTCCCCCAGGGAGCCCATAACCTAACCCTCCACGCCCTGCGGCTGTCCATGCCCGCCGCCATGCTTACCTTCATTCGGTATGCCGGGCATCAGGCTCCTTGCATAGGGATAATGATAGGCATCAGAATTTCGATGCCTATCATTAGACTTCTACCAGCATTGCACAGTCTGGAAGCCGGCAGTCGGCATTTCAACCATCGGCTTCATGACTGCATCCCATTAATAATATATGTAAAGAAAAATGGAAATCATAGCTCATATAATATACCTCATTGGTTTCCTCTGGGATTATTAATTGGATCCTAATATATATTGTTTTATTGGAATGAAATATGCTATATTTGGCTCCCAGTTCCTCCGATCTCTAAAGAGTATTTTTCAATCATATATATATATAGTGGTGCTTACGATAACAACAAAACCATGGAAACTGAATAATTATCTCAGACCATGTGTTAGAATTGCCAGCCAATTGAATTAGAACCAGCAACATTATGAGAAATACACATTGATTAGCCATTATAGGAATTTAGATAGGAGCCTAAAAATAGATCACATGTCACAACAAAGCATATTAGCTGAATCTCTCCAGTCAATGTCACGTGATACAACACATCAGACCTAGCCAACTTACCACTTGCTGTAAACAATACATGTGACCTATTCGTCATTCACTTCTCCAGGAACCCGGAAGTGAGATAGTGACATGCTCTGGAGTGAACAACCATATGAAATCAGAGAGACTGTGAGTACCAATCTTTATAGAGATTGATATATGGATTACATATATAGATACATCTTTAGAGGTAGTCTGTCGGAATCATTTATTTTTTCTATTTTACGTAATAATCAAGATGGATATATGTATTTGTGTATATTAATTACTAGAGATGTGCGCCAACCCCCGTGTTTTGGTTTTGGATCTGGATCTCCCCTGGTTTTGGATCTGGATTAGTTTTTCAAAAACCTCACCTCCGTGTTTTGTTTTCGTGTTTTGGTTTTGGATCTGGATTTTTTCTTAAAAAAAATCAAACAGCTAAAATCACATAAAATGGGCCTTATTTTGGTCCTACAGTATTAATAACTTCAATAACATTTAGTTCCACTCATGTCCAGTCACTTTTGACCACCTCACAGCTCACAATATTGATTTTTTTCATCTAGTTATAGGGCATCCAGCTTGCTGGCTCAAAACTGATTGATATAATTATTAATAAAGTTGAGGACTGTGCAAAGATGATGGTTGGGATACCCTTGATGATTGAAGAATTGATAGTTGATAGTTGGTGCAGCCCTTGGCTGTAAAATTGATAATAACTTAATTAAAAAACAATTCATTGGTTCAGCCCATGGCTGTAAAATTTATAATAAATTAATTAAAAAAAATTAATTGGGTGCAGCCCCTGGCTGAATAATTAATACAAATAAATTCATTGGTGCAGCCCCTGGCTGTAAAATTGATAATAAATTAATTAAAAAACAATTCATTGGGTGCAGCCCCTGGCTGAATAAGTAATAAAAAGAAATTCATTGGTACAGCCCCTGGCTGTAAATTGATAATACATTACTTAAAAACAATTCATTGGGTGCAGCTCCTGGCTGTAAAATTGATAATAAATTAAAAAACAATTCACTGAGTGCAGCTCCTGGCTGAATAATTAATAAAAAGAAATTCATTGGTACAGCCCCTGGCTGTAAAATTGATAATAAATTAATTAACAAACAAATAATTGGGTGCAGCCCCTGGCTGACTAATTAATAAAAAGCAATTCATTGGTACAGCCCCTGCTGTAAAATTGATAATAAATTAATTGAAAAACAATTCACTGGGTGCAGCTCCTGGCTGAATAATTAATAAAAAGAAATTCATTGGTACAGCCCCTGGCTATAAAATTGATAAAAAATTTATTTAAAAACAAATTATTGGTTCCTAAACTACCCAAAACATTAATTTAAAATGTCAGGCAGCAATGCCCCAACCAGCACATAATGGAATGGAAAAAGGTGCAAGATGGAGTAGTCCTTGGGCCCTCCCACCCACCCTTATGTTGTATACGAAACAGGACAGTTTAACAAACCAATCATTTCAGCGAGAAGGACTGCCAATTGTGGCTGAAATTATTGGTTTGTTTGGACCCCCATAAAACAAGCTGCCAATGTGATATAGACATGGAAATGAAAATTATCCCATACACAAACTGGCTTTACATTAGCAGTTGTCGTCGTTCTCGTCCTCATCATCCCCATCAGTGTGTACACACAATATTAATTTGTCCCCACTGGATTCCACCATAGGCGCCTCCGTAATTTTTTAATGTAATTGTTCGTAGAGGTTTTCCTCGTGGAATTTGTAATTAATTTTAATGAACATCATCTTTTACACATTTTGAGGAAGTTATCCCCTACACTGATCACTGAGAAAGGTTGCCAGTTGCACTGAAAACTCTTTCAGAGTACATACAGGAGGGTGGGCAACTTAAGTAATGTAAAGCCAGTTTGTGTATGGGACTCCAAATTGCCTCTTTTTTCTGCCAGTACTGAAAGGGACTATCTAACATGCCTATTAGGATGTTATCTCTGAAATAGTCCTCCACCATTCTGTGAATGGAGACCGTATCACACATAGTCACGGTAGAAGACATGTCACTAGTAGGCAGTTCTCTCAGTCCCAACCAGATGTCATTTTTGGTAAATGATCTGCAGGACCAGCAGGGATTCTGTAAGTAAAAAGAGTCTTTTCCTGGCAGCTGCAGAAACTGAAGGATGAGATAATGGCTTTTCACATGTTGCTGCAGCTGACAATTTTTTTAACAACATCTCTTTGCACAGTTTTAGATTTCTGTCTGTTGGAAATTAGCTCACAAGGTAGGACTTAAACCTAAGATCCAGAATGGTTGCCAAAAAATATTTTTCAGATTTCAATAGATTGACAACTCTTGGATCCTGGTGAAGTGAATCAAGGGCTTGATCCACCAGTCCGACATACTTTGCGCAATCACTCCATTTCACCTCCTCCTTCAGTTTCTCCAGCTGTTTTTGCTGTTTTTGCTGATGAGGGGAATGACCTGACTCAAGTTGGCAGCGTCTGAACTAACTTCATGTGTTGCAAGTTCAAAGGGTTTGAGAACCTTGCACAACACTGAAATTATTCTCCACTGTGCTTGAGTAAGGTGCCTTCCCCCTCCACGGCCTATGTCATAGGCCATTGTATAGCTCTGGATGGCCTTTTGCTGTTCCTCCATCCACTGAAGCATATAGAGGGTAGAATTCCACCGAGTTACTACCTCTTGCTTCAGCTGTTGGTAGGGCAAATTAAACTGTACCTGCTGGTCATGCAATCTTCGACAAGTGTTTGCCGAATGTCTAAAATGTCCAGATATTTTGTGGGACACCAAGAGCATCTCCTGCATGACACTGTAATTTTTTTAAAAATGTTGCACCACCAAATTAATTGTGTGAGCAAAACATGGGACATTTTGGAATTCACCCACATGTAATGCTCTTACAATTTTGGTGGCATTGACTGAAATCACAAATCCTGAGGAGATTACAAACGGGGTAAGACATTTAGTAATGATTTCCCTGAGTTTTTCTAAAAGGTTCTCAGTGGTATGCCTCTTAGTGAAACCAGTTTTAGAAAGAGTAGCCTGCCTCTGTATCAGCTGTGTTTTGGTAGATGTTGCTGCTGCTGTTGCTGTTGTAGTAAATACACCTACCCAGTGGGCTGTCACAGTCATGTAATCTTTAGTTTGTCCTGTCCGACTTGTCCACATATCAGTGGTCAAGTGGACAGTGGGAACAACAGCATTTCTGAGGATGTTAATAAGGTTTTTTTAATGTCCTTGTACAGACTTGGAATTGCTGTTCTAGTGAAGTGGAATCTAGAAGGGATCTGGTAGCAAAGACACAGGACCTTAATTAACTGTTGAAAATCCACTGCCGTAATGAAGGATACTGGACACACATCTAATACCAGCATAGCTGTTATGTCGTCAGTAATCTGCTGGGCAAATGGGTGATTGCTGTCATACTTGCCTTGCAAACAATTGTTTAACTGTTAATTGTTTTTTGGAGGATACACTACAAGTAGTCTTCCTCCTGGTCCCCTTCTGGGATAAAGATCCACTCACAGCAACAGCAGCAGCAACAGATGTAGTCATCAAGGATCCTTCTAAGGAATCACTGATAGGAGAGGAGTCAATCATGCTTCAAGTATCAACATAGGATGCAGCAGGACTACTCCCGATGAGAAATGAGGATGTTGATGATGCAGGTGTTGGTGTTGGAGATCGAAGGTGCATGGATCTCACAGAGAGGGAGCAGTAGGTGACACTGAACTTGTTACTTTTTTGAGTTTTGGAACTTGGTGACATACACTTTGATATTTGATGAATGCGCTCCAAGTGACATAACAAGGAGGAGGTTCCTAGGTGGTTTAGGTCCCTCCCTCTACTCACTCTTGCTATGGTTACATATGGCTTGACAACTGTTGTCCGGATTGGGATGGAAATAATTCCACATGTGAGAAGTAGATTTTTTTTCTCTTGCCCTGGCATGACAACAATGGGATTTGGCTTTTTCAATCCATGGGCAACAGCTGTTGCCTTACTTACACATAGAACATCATCGGGATCAACATTATCATCACCAACATTTTCATCATCAACATCCTCATCATCCTTAGCACCTTCAACTACCAAAATATCCTCCTCCATGTGCAATTCCACAGAAGCATCCTCGATGACTACGTCTGCAAGATGTTGACTGACCTTCCCCACATTTACAGAGGGCACACAAATTTTGGAACTTGGAGGATCCTCCAGTACACTAGTATGTAGGTCTGACTCACACATGGCAACTGCGGACACACTTGCACTCTCCTCGGGGATTTGTGATTTCAATTTCTCAGGGCACACAGTTGTTTTTTCTGAAGAGCTATCAGAATCTGCAGTCTTCCTAAAGAAATTCCAAGGCCTTATCCTTTCCTTGCTACTTCGTGTAGTGAGGGGCATATTGCCAATTTTTTGTTTACCTAAAGGCAAATTTCCTTTCAATTTTTTTTCTTAACTTCAGTACAAGTAGCTTTACTATATCGATGGCGTGACTTAAGCCCTGGGAAATGGGCCTTCATAGAGGATGAGGAAGTTGACGGCCTTGCACTGCTGGTGGCAGCTACAACATGTGGTTCTTGGCCTTGCTCTCCTGTCATGTGACAGCCCTCCATATTTTCTGTGGTCTTGAAGCAGTGTCACAAGCACCAATAGTGTAGCCAAGGTGCAGTTACAAAATTCACGCACATGCAGTCATGCACACACACAAAAATATTAGACAAAAAAAGACAATTGATTTTTATTTTTTTTTCAGCTCCAGAACTTGGGTCCAGAGCACTGATTGATCATGACTGGAGTCGGGCAGCACTAGGTTGCAACTTGCGTTGCTGGCTGGATCTTGTGCGGTTAAGCCTAACATGCACACACAGACAGTAAAAGATAAAAAAAAAGACAATTGATTTTTTTTTTTTTTTCAGCTCCAGAAGTTGAGACCCGAGCACCGATTGATCATGACTGGAGTTGGGCAGCACTAGGTTGCAACTTGCATTGCTGACTGGATCTTGTGCGGTTAAGCCTAACACACATGCACACACACAGACAGAGATAAAAAAAAGACAATTTACTTTTTTTTTTTTTTCAGCTCCAGAACTTGAGCCCAGAGCACCGATTGATCTCAACTGGAGTTGGGCAGCACTAGGTTGCATTGCCAACTTGCTAGATCTTGTGCGGCTAAGCCTAACATGCACAGACACACAGACAATTATTAGAAAAAAAAAGACAAATGATTTTTATTTTTTTTCAGCTCCAGAACTTGAGCACCAGAGCATTGATCGTGACTGGAGTCGGGCAGCACTAGGTTGCAACTTGCGTTGCTGGCTGGATCTTGTGCGGTTAAGCCTAACATGCACGCACACACACACAGACAGTAAAAGATAAAAAAAAGACAATTGATTTAAAAAAAATTTCAGCTCCAGATCTTGGGCCCACAGCACAGATTGATCACAACTGGAGTTGGGCAGCACTAGGTTGTAACTTGTGTTGTTGGCTGGATCTTGTGCGGTTAAGCCTAACATGCACACACACTCAGAAACACATTACACAAAAAGACACTTTTGTTGTTTTTTTCTGGATACTTTTTTTTTTAGTCTAGAACTTGGACTCAGATGGACACAGAAGAGCCCAGATGTATTCTGAACCAGCCCAGATGGACACAGCAGACAGCACCAGCCCAGAATGGATCAGCAGCACCAGCCCAGGACACAGCAGACAGCACCAGCCCAGAATGGATCAGCAGCACCAGCCCAGGACACAGCAGGCAGCACAGCACCACCAGCCCAGGACATAGCAGACAGCACCAGCCCAGAATGGATCAGCAGTGCACTAGCCCAGGACACAGAAGACAGCACAACACCAAACAACACCAGAAACTCTCCCAGCTCTACACTACCTACCCTCCCTGTTCAGTCTCCACAGCCAGAGTGAAATGGCATCAGCCACATGGTCCCTGTATACTACACTGATCATAGAGACGTAAGCTCATGAACCGTGAGATGTCTGACTCTATGGTTTTGCTTCGGTTTTGAGATCCGAGTCAGGCGGGAAACGCCGAGCCTGCTATAATCCGACTCAGATCTGCTAAATTTGGGTGGGTTTGGATATCTGAAATCCAAACCTGCTCATCTCTATTAATTACTAACCACTCCCCATGTGAGTGATGCAGCAGGGAGTCAATTGTGACTACCCAGGAGAGTTTTTATTTCAGAGAAAGTGGCCATTATACATCTGACAAAGCTGTGGACAACAGAGAAATGCATTCGCTGGACCCTGTCAGACTTCATCAAAGGGATTCCCTTGTTGATGTCTGACAATTAAGACTAAACACGTTGGAATTCTCCTTAGAAAAAATGGTAGTCAGGGACTACAGTTGTAAAAGCAGTAGTATATATTGACCAATGTTTCAAAGCTTAAAGCAGTAGAATATATTGCCCAACAATTTAAAGCTTAATGCGCTTTTTCATCGGGGTCACACAAACAATGTACAACCTGCAACCAGTCTGTGTTACCCCACCCATTCAACATAGCCTGATGGTATTCTTCTGGGTGTTGCAACCAGTATGTCCATGTAGACCAACGGCTTGTGCTCCAAAGATGCTGCTGCCACAGGCTCATTACAAAGGGTGTGTCTGAAACATAAACATGCATACATCTACATATTTAACACCACATATGATATAAAACAAAACATACAGCATGAATGTGCCAGCAATAGCTTAGTATACATCAGACAGATCTGACATTCTCAACAGACCTGTCTATAACACACAATATGATTTCTCAGAGATGTATCTAAGGAATGGAAAATGCTAATTTATTGTATAAGTGGAAGTACAAGAACAAGTGCTATCATGTACAACTATTTCAATTTATTTTGTCATTGGTTTCAAAGGAATGGGGGTGTTTAATCTAAAAATCTGCCTGGAATCTTTTAAATAGTAAACTCACTCTGTCAACCTGCCTACCCATGATTCAAGCACATAGTCAATCATATATACTATTTTACCAGAGCCGGCCCTAGGCATAGGCATTCTAAGCAAATGCTTAGGGGCGACTGGAATGCCTTGGGGCATTCCAGGGCTCTGAAACTGCCCCCGCCCCCTCTGTGACGCTGCCCCCCTTCATGCAGCTATCTCCCCCTTCCCTCCCTTTGCTGCCGCAATCGGAGCTCAGCTCAGCTCCGATCGGGCAGTACAGCAGTCAGCCGGTCAGGTGACGCACTGACTGCCTGTGAGCCAGGTCAGAATGAGCTTCTGGATAGAAGCTCATTCTGGCTATTGGCTACAGCAGGAGACAAGATGGCCGTGGGAGGGCATGCTGCGCATGCCCAGCCGTGGCCACTCCTCCCATGGGCCTTTGCGGAGCAGAGCCGTGAGTGACTTCACGGCTCTGCTTCCAGATAAGCCACCGGCCAGCCGCCCTCCACCTGCCACCTGCCGCTGCAGCCCCCAGGAGTTAAGAGCAGCAGCATTAGCTGCATCGTAAGGTAAGTGTAACCTGCTCAGGCAGGTAGGCACTGTGGGCAGAGAGGGGGGCTGAGCAGCTGTCATGTGTGTATATATATATATATATATATATATATACACATATATATATATATATATATATATACATATCTATAATATATATATCTCAAATGCAGAAGAGGGGCAGATTAGGAACTAATCACAACACAAGGCTTAATGTTGGTAATACTATGCATTGTGGTGTGGTCATCTCCTTGAAGTCCATGGAGTGCTGCGCTTATGTAAAGGGGAAAGCTTTGGTCTCTGGATGTGCATCCGTGTATGTTTGTGTGTGTGTATATATATATATATATATATATAATTTTTTTTAATATATATGGCACTGTGATATTTTTGGCATCCATCTTTAAACACTTTGGCCCCCATTTATCAACAATGGTAAACACCAGCGCAATTTTTTTGATTAGTATCACTGTGATACAAACTAAAAATGTACTGGTACTTACCAATACTTAACCCTTCAGCGTGGTCCAGTGAAGTCTTCCTCCGCTGGGCTGCTGGCTGCCTAACGCTGCCAGTGTCAGGGCTCTGGTGTTATGCGCATGCGCAACGGTCCGTCTGTGCATGTGCATAACACGGGGACCCGGCAGTGCCCGAAAGGCTTCGCCGAAGCCGTAAAGGCACCACTGGGTCTCATTGCAGGCAATGGGGACCGCATTATGCTCACCATCTAAAAGATAGTAAGAGCGATGCTTGACAAACAGCGGTAATCTTTGATTACTGCTGTTTAAATCCAGAAAAGAAGGCGTAATTCCTCTAAAGAGGTTATGCTTCGTTGATAAATGGGGGCCTTAGATTGGTGGTGGGATTATCTGCTAGGGGGCACCACTCAAAATTTTGCCTAGGGCACCAAAATGGCTAGGGCTGGCTCTGTATTTTACTGTAGCCAGGATATGGCCAGCTTTTTAAAATGTTGTGCCACCAGATGGAACATCGTTGTGCCAGCCAGAGCATTAGTGTGATGCCATGTGTCCCTAAATTTGTGTGTGGTTTGTCCCATGTAATATAACCTAGAGGGCAAACTGACTCATATAAATATCTAATATAACTTCTCCCACTGTGAGGATGAGTAAAGAATGTAGAGGATACCATTTATCTGCTTGTTACACATTTGTTAGATTTGTAACAGCCTGGAGGTTTTCTATAGACATTTGCTATTTGTGGTGAACCTACACCAGGTATCATCCAGTCTGTCCCTTAAATTCCTGCATCATCTGAAGGCAGCTACTGGACAAGAGTTTTTAAAGACTGGTTATTATTTGTCATAGGACACAATAGGCAACAATGCTTGAGTGGCTTTATCTGACTTGCAACAGTATGTTGAGTGGTCCAAGGAATAATTTCAGATTGGTCCTTATGATGTGATGTTGATAACGCATGTTTGGACATACTGAAGACTACATTGTTCTGTTGAATTTATACTGTCTTATTGTATCCTGTATCCAAGAATGTTTGTATAAGACTATCCAGTTTTGCGGAAACATTAGAGTAGTTACTGGTGATCCTTGTATTCCTCATCATATTTAATAATGGGAGGAGGAGGCATATGAGGGAAAATGTAAGTGCCCAGAAGAGGCAGGAGAAAGGTTTAGGGAGACAGCAAAGGAGGTAAAATAACACAGGAGACATGAGAGAGAAGTGGAGGAACACGGGAAAGATAATAACAGAAAAGGCAAATATTCTTTACCGTAAAAGTGTCTGCATGCATATATACAGTCATGATATAAATATAAAACAGAATAGGTATTGCAGTGTTGACTGCTGCGATACTTGTTAAATAAGCTTCCCAAGGCAAACAATTGAAACCCCCTCTCAAGAAATCTTGAGTTTGCTCCTGAAGAGGGTTTGACACCCCCCACCCCATTCTAATGACTATACTTACTTTTCTGCTGCCTCTGCAGAAAAATAGTGCCAGTACCATTTTCCTGTAGATATACGCATACGCAGTAGACTCTGGCACATAAATAGATACAATCAAATCTGCGCCTGTAGTTAAACTTAATGTATAGTTATGTTGTGCACATGGGTATGTCCCTGGGCACAAAAAAATTCCAGACAGTAATATATGTGTGAAACAATCCTTTATTATGAGGCACAATGCTCTAAGGATTAATCAATGTGTAGATGCAAATGGAGGTAAAAGGTGTCAATGGGGCATTGGACTCCTAAAATAAATAGAATGCAAGATGGAGGTAGAAACGTTGGGGGGGGGGTAGGTAGGTTATTCCCATATATGTGGGGTGAAACCAAGATCCATTACTCAAAAATAAATAAATAAGTAAATAAGTGAATCGGAGGTGGGAATCCCTCACCTCCGGTATATGCGGGCTGCAACGAGGGGGATATCAGCAGTTAGTAAAGTACAGTCTCAAGGTGGTAGAAAAAAGTAGGAAAAAACATCCTGGTGAGGCCTCATCTGTGTCCTTTGGTCCGTCATCTTCTGTCTTCTGGTCTCCTTGCTGCTTCTGGACCATAATTAGGTGAGTATGTTGTCCTTACTCACCAGTGTGGTCCCCACAGGATACTTACCTCTCAGTCCCATGTGTGTAGTGAGGCAGTCGAGATGGAGTGGGTTCCGGAAGGGTTCATGCACGCTCAACTCAACCGGGTGACCGTCGATCCTTGATTAGAGTGGTATGAGTGCAAATGGTAAATAGGTCCAAGGGGTGTCAGCCTTACAACCTCAGGGAGTGGTTGAATGGCAGCCATCTTAAGTCATGAATATTTATGGCTAGGATATGTGACGTCCTGCTGTTATGCTATTGGCCCAGTCGTTGCAAGGTTACCCGTCTTGTTTTGAATGGGTGTGTCAGGTTTCTGTTTGCTGCGAAGGTCTCGCAGTTTGTCTATGGAACTTCATATTTTTCGGAATGTTATTAAAGGTAGTTATCTGGTACTCTATTATTGTCTTGTTAATGTGTTAAGTTCCTAAATAGGAAGAAGGATGGATTGTGTATTCTAAAATAGAATGGAAATGGGTTGATACAGAGAACCCCGGGCAGAAAAGAGGCTAGATTAATTTTTTTACTGGATACTTTGAGTCCCAAGGGACTCAATGAAACAATGGGTTTACATTGCTGTTTATGATATTATATGCATCTACCTTCCTTGTTTGTATGTTTTAAGTGTAATAATAACCTATGGATGTGTATTTCTTTTGATCTGCACTAGCAATGTTAGTTTTAAAGATCAATCACATCATCATTTGACTAAGGACTTTATTGTCTTAATCATTGCTTTAACATTTTCATTAATAATGGAATTGCATATGTTGTATTTCTAATCAGAATGCAGCTTTGTAGTCACTATTATGTGCGTGATGTCTAGCCTGTACCTTGCGTGATGTCTAGCCTGTACCTTACTGTTTCTGTATAATCTTCTGGTCAGGTGGTGTTACACATACTGTTTGTGTATCTGCTGTAACTATGGTGATGGGTACACGTTGGTGATGTCATCATCGTGCACACAATGGCGCTTTCGTGACCGGATGCAGGAAGGAGGAACATGGAAACATGGTGAGGGGGAGCACGCTATATAAGGTGTGTATGTGCTGTTTGTTTTTGAGTCCTGATGAAAATGCGTTAGCATTGAAACGTCGACTTAGACTGGTGCTAAGTGTGTGTTGTCTTTATTTACAAAGCCCTGAATGCTGCTGGTCCATGGTTTCTTGTCCATTACATGCAGTGCCTCTGGGTCTAATTCCAGAGGGCAACGGGGTAAGCTATTTTTTTTCAAGAATGAGTGCCGGATTTTTCTTCTTTATTTATATATATATGTATATATATATATATATATATACATATATATATATATATATATATATATATATATATATATATATTATAGTGAATCTAACTAAGCTAATATAACTGTCAGTAAATGTACTGCTCTATGCTTATACTACAATGATATTTACTGCACTATGCTTGTATTACAATGATATTGGATTGGGTTATAGCTATCTGAATGGATAAGTGAGTCATTTGGCCACACAAAGATGGCAAAATTGGTCCAATTTAACCAAATGACAATTGTCCAATATGATCATGCTTTAATTAAATGTTACTTTATTGTCAAAGATGTGGCTCATACTGTATGTGTGTATATGGGGGTAATCAGCCACCCTAATCTTCCATTCAGCTGTATCAAACCAAGTATAATGTTCATTGGAATGTTTAAGATTGGGCTACACTTGCCGATCAAACAAAATTTTTATCTTGCGTGGGTAGCTTCAGTATACTAAAATGTAATTTTCATTTTCATTGTTAATTATAGTTTGTGTATTATACGTATAGAATATGTTAGTAATTGTATTAATGGTATCTGTTTCTGGAATTTAAGGATCCACAGCTGTTGTTTTGATATTGCTATCTTCCAAAACAGTTTGTGAGACAGCATGGGGTCTAGAAACAATTGACACTGCCATTACTCAATGTATTTTTTACCAAATATATCAACCTTTTCTAGACAGTAAAACTATTTAAACACCCACACTCAAATAAAAATAATTCTTGTTTTCTTATTTTGGTTTGGTAATTTATTGCTATTTGTTTTATTCCTTTATGTGTATTGTGACATAAATTGGCCTAGAAAGTTAAATACATTATTACAGGGATGCCATGTGTCTACTGTATTTTACAGTAGCTGTGACTGGAAGAAGGCACAGAAGTTACACTCACATTTACCAATGGTCCTCCTGACCTGACCAGGGGGGAAATGCACTAAGCCTTGGAGAGTAATAAAGTGAAGATTGATAAAAAACCAACCAATCAGCTCCTGTCATTTTTCAGGCTGTGTTTACAAAAATGACAGTTAGGAGCTGATTGGTTGGTACTTTATTACTCTCCACTTTATCACTCTCCAAGGCTTAGTGCATCGAAGAGATATGAGCTATCCTATACTTGCTGCACAGGCCAATTTTCACAGGACAATTACAGTTTTTAGTACCCAGAAAACAGGTGTGGTCTTGCTAGGAATGGGTAGAATGCTAGATAATTGTGGTCAGATTAAGTTATGTGCTTGTTTCTGTTTTTCCTGATGATTAATTTGGGATTTTTAAAGGGCTACACACATGGCGATCTGCACATGATTAGCCGATGTGTACGATTTGTGTACAGTTTCCGTTTAAACTTTCCCCGGCAGCTCTGCACACGATCTCCACATGATCTGCACACAATTTGGTGTCCAATCTTCATACGATCTCTTCTGCATCCAGACTTTCACAGTGCATCGCCTCCTAGATTGTCAGATCTGCTCTACTGCATGGCAGATCTGACGATGCGATGTGCGATCAGCGGGGACGCACATCGCATCGTAATCGTGAGTGGGGACTCACGATTTACTGAGGATTTGGCCATATTTTACATGATCTGTTGTTCCAATGTGTCGGAATCGGCCAAATCGGGTAAAATATCGCTATGTGTGTGGCCAGCATAAAAATATATGCCTAGGCAGCAAGAATTAAAAAATATTTAACAAGAAAATTATAAATAAAAGTTATGACACGTTAAAATTAGGGATGTGCAGGCTCGGATAGGTTCGAGTTTGCATGCCGAGTTCGGATTTTTCCCTCCAAAAAAAGGGAATTCAGAAAGAGGCAAAACGTCATCTTGCATGGACAAACATCATAATTCCTGGACTTTCGTCCAGGAATGATGATATTTGTCCATGCAAGAGGACGTTTTGCCTCTTTCTGAGTTCCGTTCAGGAATGATGTTTGCCCATGCAAGATGATGTTTTGCCTCTTTCTGAGTTCCGTTTTTTTGGAGGGAAAAATCCGAACTCGGCGTGCAAACTCGAACCTATCTGGGCCTGCACATCCCTAGTTAAAATGTTGTTACAATCTCTCATTAATGCAGTGATAAATGGTATATGTGATTATAAAACATGAATAATACAAGCTATTTTGTAAATGAATGAGATAAAATGTCAGCATGATCTCTAAGGTTGGCAAATAAATGCTTATTGTAAAGTATAAAGATAGGTTCAGTTAAATGGATATTTTTCAACAGAAAAGGATCTGCTTAAAAAGTATCCCCAATACCATTCTATTATAAAGAGATTTTAATAGTAATCTCTTGATGATTAATTGGCCTTTCATTTAAATCCTAATTAAACACTTGGATTTTGTAAGACTTTATATTAAACATCTCTGGTAGCAAGATAATTTGTTTCTGAATTGTCCTGGGAAAAAAGCAAAATGAATGTGTTGATGTGTTTTATGATCCTTGCCATAAGACATTTAGAGCTGCTTAAAACTGCAGGTGTTCTTATAAATTCCTTTTCCTCATCAGAGATTCTACTGATATCTCATTTGAAAAAAGTGAGATACATTTCCACGATTGACAATTGTATATATTTACAACTGAATACTTTGTTATATACAATATATAATAATGAATACTGGCTTAGTTATCTTAACAAAAC
The DNA here is from genome assembly GCA_031769625.1 of Taudactylus pleione. Classification (NCBI taxonomy): domain Eukaryota; kingdom Metazoa; phylum Chordata; class Amphibia; order Anura; family Myobatrachidae; genus Taudactylus; species Taudactylus pleione. The sequence continues at coordinate 5,078,855 of JAUIMM010000148.1, read as the reverse complement.
TGTTATTTTGGCACAATTTCCAAGTGAAATATAATTTGTTCAATAATCATCATCAACAACATTTTAATTATGATAACAATGACAACAAAAATGTATATCTGCATTACACACCCTAAAATATGCAAATTACAACTTATTAAGTGGGAGCCCACAATTAACTTAATGTAAACTCACTGCAAAGGATAGTGCAAACTTATGTACTTTTACTTTCTGCGCTCTGGGAGTTCTGGGGAGAGGGAGGTTCAGGTGTGAGGTTTGGAACTGTGGTGCCACTGACTGTGTCATGATATTCCCATGACATAATGCCACAAATGACTGAGGGGATGCCATGAAGCGATAATGTAAATCAAAGTGAATTGCACCATCACTCGTATGCCCCCTCCACTGGAGAATTGGGTGGGATGCATGCATGAAGGCTACCTATTCTGCTAGGTAGGGTGGATAACTCCTCCAATGTTTTGTAGGATCTCAGAGAGCAGGGAAATATGGGAACGTTACTTATAGATGTATTGACTATGTTTATGTTCCGTCAATCTATAACACTTCATCACATTGTACTGAAATCTGGGGTGTAGTGTAGGGGTGTAGTGAACATAGCAGCATTTGTATTTTCTTCTCCGAATAAAGCTGCCTTACACATAAGCCTACTTGGCCAAAAATTAATTACAGTATGTTAGAGATGTGCAGTTCAGTTTACCTGGAGACTGAACACACCCGAACTTACAGTATGTGAAATGAGAGGGTCCAAGTCCTGGCTTGGGTCTTCCCGACAACTTTGGCTCCAAAAACAAGGCAAAATGTTATCTTCCCAGCATCGGATCTTACATGTTTTATATTGCATATTAAAGTCCCTCTGTCGTAGTCAGGCACCATTTTACACAGGAGAGCGGAGGGCGTGGGACTGTGGGCTGGAGCACTGTAAGGCACTGTATTGAAACAAAAACGTTTTAGCAAGTCATCAGGGTACCATTAGGGTGCAATTAGGTTAAGAGGAGTTAGTTAAGTTTAGGTTAAGAATTTAATAGGTAGATCTGGAGACAGGAGTATGTGCCTGGGAAGTGTGACTGTGGAGCAGGCATCATTGTCACTTGTCATTCAGTGTATGTGTGTTTGTCACTTACACTGCACACACACTGTAATGCAAACAAACAGGCTACTGTCTTTGTTGCTGTTGATTGTTTGTTTTATGTTTCTTAAAGAGAACCTGCACCTTTTTTTCTCACTTCAGTATACTAATTTATATTGTGCATCTGTCCAAAAAATACTCTACTGTGTTTGAGGCTACTGCCCTCTAAGGAGACCTCTTTGTTTTTAGTTTTTTTTTCCAAGTTATACTGTATATAAAAAAAATGTTTAAAACAAAAAAACTGCAGTCATTTTTAATTAAATATAAAAAATGATATTGTGTATTTCATTAAATGTGTTCAGACAAGTGACATAGCATATATTACTGTTCTGTATGCAGTGGTGTCCCCTCATCATCAGTACCACAAAACAATTCTCACAGAGACCTGTAAATATAATTGCATGCAAACAATTGCCATTGTTGTCTGTGTCTAAAAAACAAAGACATTATTTCCAAAAAAATGCAGAGTGTGTTATCCTTCTTGTGTAAGCAATGATGTGTGCGGTGGTATCTCACCCTTAATCTGCACCCCAAAACAATTCTCGTAGAGACCTATTCCTCCATGTGCATGCAAACTTATCTGTGTTGTCTGTGTCTAAAAATCAAAGCCATTAGTGGAAAAAAAGTTGCATAATGTGTAATCCTTCCATTGTAAGCAATGTTGTCCCCCTATCATCTGCTCCCCATAACAATTCTCACAAAGATGACACAATGATGTCTCCTTCTTCAGTTTCTCAAGCAAATGCTGCTGTCCTGAAAAAACTGACCTTTCCAAAGAGATTCACTGAGGAGGTTGAGTCAACACAGCTCCCCAGAGTGAAATACAATTACGGCATCTGGTCATGCTTAAAAGAATTGCCCAAAATTACTGAAACCTCTACCATGACTCAATCTGATACAGTAAGCATCAATAGAATAGTGGAAGATTATTTTAATGACAATGTACAAATTAGCATGTCACATAGGCCCTCAGAGGTGCTCGCAAGAAGTGAGCGCTCGCTCTGAATGCGGGCGGCCGCTTGACTTTTCAAGTGCGGCCTCCTGGTCACTAGCTAAGCTGTGGGTTACCACCCACAGCTTTAGCGACCGACCAGGTTGATGGTCATGATGGTCAAGACCATTGCGACCATCGGGGCTTGCGATGAGACCCTAAGGTTGGGTCTCGGCAACCGCAAGCCCCAGGGAGCTTCCTGCTCTGATCGAGCAGGAAGCTCCCCACTGACATCACTGCTGATGTCAGTGTGGCTGCCTACAAAACGGCAAGTGTTCCTTAAGGAACACCTCCATTTGTGAAACCACCCCCCACCACGCCTACAAAATGGGGCGAGCTGTTGATCACCATCGCAGACCCTAAACATCGACCCGCTTGCGAGCGCTCAGCGCTTGCGAGCGGGTCTGAATGAGGGCCATAGTCCCTTTGAATGCTGGGAGGAAATAAAAAGGCAATTTAAGCCACTGTATAACTAGCTTTGCTTTACTTAAACTGCCAACCCTCCAGTGCAGTGGCGGCTCCAGGAGTGGGGCTGCAGCACAGTCCAAAATTCAAATAAGGGAGCCACACCAACTGCCAGTGTGACCCAGCCATCTATGTTTGGCAGGAATTTAAAATGGCAGTTGGTTTGGCTCCCCTATTAGAATTTGGACTGTGCTGCAGCCCCACCTTTGGAGCCTCCACTGCTCCAGTGTGTACTTTGAATTTGTGTTTAGCACCCCCGGGAACATTGAGAGAGATTGGCACAGGACACTACTTCCTAAAAATTTGGAAAAACTAATGCTTTGAAAAATGAACTACAAATTCTTTGAGGAAGACCTTTGCCGACAATTCTGAGTATATAATTATTTGATTTTATAATTAATGTGTTTTATTTTAGTTCCTTCGATCATGTGTTTTTATGATATTTTTATTTAATGTGTATTAAATGAATGAACTCTGACAATCAGCAATTTTTTTATTTGTGTATTTTAGCTATTATCTTTGGGGGCTTAAGGAATCCCTTTATTACGAGCTGCAAGCTATCATATTAAGTTACAGAGGGATTGGCACCAGATTTTTGTTTCGATATCTACTTTTTTCCGTTGCATCCTAAAGTGCCATCATTTGTGTGATGCATAGTGTAGTATGCAATAATCACTTGACCTTGCATATAGCACAGATACAGTATTGTGAAACAATATTATTAGCATTACTAAACCGCCCATCCTAAATAAGTATAGAATAAGCATTTCAGGACAGACTAATCAATTAAATAAATAATTCATAGCTACATACTCTATCTGACTCTATTTTGAAATAAATAATCTAAAATGTGTGGTGTATGCATTTAATGTACTGTAATACACATAAATGTCTTTCATATATGCCAAAACTGTTAAAACATTATTTTGGATGGATTTCAATCAACCAAAGAGGGGTTGTGTAATTATGTCAGTTTCACCAGATGATTGCTACCTGGAGAAGCAATTATTTCAATCACCTGCAATTTGATCCACATTTTAAATTCAAGTGCTTAATAGCTCAGCATCTAATATGAAATCTAAACTGACAATAAAAAATTGTATAAATGTTATAATAAACAAGAAAAAGTTACTGAAACTGTATGTTAAAATTTGAAATTCGTCTGAACATTTTTCTTCTAGCATTAGTAGTACTTAATGTATGATATTTTGAATAAGGATTATGATTATTCAGATTACTATGGAAACATATAATTCTTGGATGGGTAAAATATACAGGCTTCAATTGTCTGCCCCTTTTGTGCTTTTTGGGGTACATTTTTAGGAAGTTGGGGCTTTGTTTTTGTTAGTAGTGAGTGTTTATATTTGTATTTTTAACAAATGCAATATGTTTGTTCCATGCATTCTTGAATTCCTCTGCTGGAGGATGTGTCATTCATACTGTAGATTATTTTCCTATATTCTGTTTTCCTCACTTCACTTTTAAAGTATTCTTGTTTTGATTTAACCTTCTGAATAACTTTTTGTCCAGGAGAAAATGGTAGATTATTGTTCCAACCAGCAAATTCTCTGGATTGTTTGACAGATAGTCCTTAAAATGTATGGTCAACTTTGGGTTCTTTAAGTTTTTTCTGATAATGTTGATATTTAAGTAGCCTTTTAGTAGCCCTTCTTTGATTTTTCTCTAGTTAATTAATGTCTAATTGGAGAAGTCACATTTACTAACAGACAATTTTTATATTGATTTTTAAGTGTCTGAAAATGTGTAATTAGACCCTGAAACACAACATCAATATCGATTGATTTATAACGATTTGTAAGCGATTAAAATTGACATTCACTAAATTTACTGGCCACTTCCTCGGGCAGTAGGGAGTGAATTTGCTTTACTTGATTGTATACCTAATGTTATTTTATTGATGCCATGGTATTTTTACAAGTTTATTTACTACTACCAATTTACTGTCTATAAATATTGAAAATGTTTCATCTATATAATAAGGAAGATAGCCTGACAGTCTGTTTATCTTTTTATGTCAGTCTGTCCATTTTATTGTCCTTTATGCATGGTCATAGTTTTGGACCTATCTCCACCAAATTTGGCAGTGCGGTGTAATTTGACCAGGATTAGGTTTTTGCCTAGATTTGACCTTTGTTAGGGCCACACTGTTACACAATTGCTAAACATTGGGACACTTTTAAATTACACAGGTTCCAGGGTTGGCACTAGTGGAAATTGATAGTCTCCCAAAAACCTGTGAGAAAGCTACAAAAGTGTTGTTTTAACCTCAGTCTGAGCAAACTTGATGACTCATACCAGATCATATTAATTCCAAAGCCTCTGTGTTTGCATGCAAGGGCTTAACTATACCTTTGTGGGCCACATAGCAAGATCTTAAAAGCCCTCTCCCAGAAAAATCATAAACATTTGCCCTCATGCAGAGCCCATTTATGTTGTGCCACACAGAACCCAATCAGGTTATTCCACAAAAAGCACATTAAGGTTATACCACACAGAACCCATTCATGGATATGCCACACAATAGTACCCCTTATACACATTATACCATGCAGTAGTAGTGCCTTTTTAAATAATGCCACACAGTAATGTCACTTACACTACACAGTAATGCCCCTTACACATTATACCACACAGTAAGGCCCTTTACAGATAATGCAACACAATAGTTGAATTCCAAATAACACATTATTCCACAGAATTGTAGGGCCCCTTACACATTATGCCCCCCAGTAACTCCCCTTCCCATGTCCCTCCAGCAGCCTGTCACTGTGTACCATCAGCAGCTAGCAGGTGTGGATTTGGGGCCGGGCTGCCAGATAATTACAGCTGGTGCACCAGTAGGCAGCAGCAGACAGGGACAGACAGTGCCAGCGCAATTTTAATCTTGATCTGGTCACGAGCCAATTGGAGCTTGTGGACCAGCAGCCAATCATTAGCCACCACTGTTGATTGGCTTCCAGTCCACAAGCTCTGATTGCATTGTGACCAGTGTGTTCTCCATGGCTGCCTGCCAGTGTGCCATCTGTAATCAGCAGTTGGGCTGGCACCAAATCAACAATGCTAACATCTGGGCCCCCCTCAATGGTCCTGACTGGACTGGCCCTCCTTGTGTGCATGACTGGGTGCAGGCAGAGAGACAGGCCACAGAGGCAGCTCAGGCACCATAGCAGCCACACCACTTGCACCCACAGTTGTTATGCCACTGGTTGCATGAATGTTAGCAAACAGTGGGGCCTTCTCAGGATCAATGGAATGGCATTATAGGACAATGTGAACAAATAAAGGCTGCAGGTATACTTCTGGGTTCAGTCTTCAACATGGGCACTGATGGGTATCCCAGCTAATATATATATATGTTTGTAAAGAGTGTATAGACCGGCGCACTGGTTATAGTCTTTATAAATGTGTCGCACTGCTTGTGCTATAGGTGTGTTTCAAAACAAAGTACAGTCCATATGATGTTGGCACATAAGACACTTTTAGTCCCTCTGGTGGAGGTGGCAGCAGTCTTCCCAGGTTCCTGAGCGGCGATCAGGATAAATAGGATCTGATAGTGGAATTGGGAAAAAGCATGCGCCTAATACTGTAGTATATAAAAACAGTGATGTACGTGCTCAAAATAAAATGTGCGTACCAAATAATAAATCTTTAAAGCTTATCTGTGATGTCTTTACTGGGGTTCCATATGGTGGGGTGTGTATGGTCCTCCAACAAATCAGGAAAACCTTAATAGGAAAGGCTCAACCAGAGCCGGATAGAACACAAATATAGTGTAAAATTTTTGTTTAAATATAGCACATATAATTAAGTATATATTGCGTACCAGACGGATACTTGGACATCTGCATGTAATACTCTGATATTCCTCTAGGATCCCATGAACACCCTCATGGTCTGCGCAATGTTGGAAAAGGTTTTAGCCTCAAATAAGCAAAAATGACCCTTATCACAGGTGTGCTTTTCCACAGAAAGGGGGGTTTTAATCACATTTACAGGGATACAGAGTAAACAGGGGTTAACACAACATAAGTAATAGGAAAAAATAAAAATGCTTATCTGCAATAAATTCAGCAGAGTGGAGAGATGCTGGAGCAAGGTCCCAACGCATTTCGTCTATTCAGACTTCCTCAGGGGTGTTGGTGAGGTTATTGGGGTGCCCTTTATATACTGTACAGAGCAGGGTGTTGATTAGCGCTATTTTTGGCTTTTTGCCGTTCTGCGCATGCGCATACCCCCGCGGCCATCTTGTCTGACGTCATCAATGACGTCCGGTATTTCCCATAGAGCCGCGCGGTAAGGAGTGTGCATGCGCACATCGCGGCGGCCAGTTAACAGGCTCTGCCGTGATCGCGCTGTTTATTGATATCAGCGCGATAGGATGTTTAAACTGGCAGTGTATTGCAGTGGGTAATAGATGCAGGAAGCCAAGCCACAGTGTTTAGATGGCAAATAAACAGCGGCGGCCATTTTTCTGGATTCCTGAAAAGGAAGTAGACGGGCGGCCATTTTGTTGGTGGATAATGCCCATGATGTGACATAAAAGTGGCCATTTTCTTCAGAATAAACGGGGCATATACATAAGTCTAATGATTAATCTTAGTACAATAAAAACAGGCAGTAGATAGTTACAGCTTCTATGTAAGAAGGTTATATACAAAAAATATCTCATAACATAATATAATGAATAATGCTGTAGAAATGTCTCATACATGGTGGCAGCCATCTATTTGGTTGTAAGCACATAATAAGAATAGGCGGCCATATTTTTTGTATTAGATTAACCACATATATATATATAGATAGTAGGGGTGAGCGGGTTCGGATTTCTGAAATCCGAACCCCCCCGAACCCCCCCGATCCGAGTCCGATCCGAATCAGGCTCGACTTTTCCCGCCTGACTCGGATCTGAAATCGAGGTAAAACATCATCATCCCGCCTTCCGAGTCTGGCGGGTTTTGGATCCTATATAAGGTACAAGCGTCAGCGCCATTTTCTCACTCGGCTGTGGACAGTGAAGAGGGAGGGTGGGAGTTAGGGCTGTGTAGTGTAGTGTAGTGTAGTGCTGCTGTTGTCCACTACTTCAAAGTCCATAGGGGCTGGCTGTGTTGTGCTGTGCTGCTGTTGTTAATAGGGGCTGTGTCCACTACTTCAAAGTCCATAGGGGCTGGCTGGACTGTGTTGTGCAGTCAGTTCTCCATAGGGGCTGTGTCCACTCCAAAGTCCTGTGCAGTGTCCCAGTCCTAAAGGGGTGCTGTAGTGTTGTCCAGGGGGTGCTCTGTCCATCAGGGGTGCTCCCCCCAAGTGCTAAAAAAATAATATATTTTCTGTGTTTGTGAATTGTGTGCGCAGTAGCCGCACGTGCATCAACAAAGTAGTGCCAAGCGTGCGCCTGTGTCATAAGTAAAGGGCCGGCTGGCTTGACCGTTAAAGGGTGCTGTAACCCCCAAAGTACACTCCAGTCCAAACCAAAAAAAAATTATTTTCTGTGTTTGTGAATTGTGTGCGCAGTAGCCGCACGTGCATCAACAAAGTAGTGCCAAGCGTGCGCCTGTGTCATAAATAAAGGGCCGGCTGGCTTGACCGTTAAAGGGTGCTGTAACCCCCGAAAGTACACTCCAATCCAAACCAAAAAAAAATTATTTTCTGTGTTTGTGAATTGTGTGCGCAGTAGCCGCACGTGCATCAACAAAGTAGTGCCAAGCGTGCGCCTGTGTCATAAGTAAAGGGCCAGCTGGCTTGACCGTTAAGGGTGCTGTAACCCCCGAAAGTACACTCCAATCCAAACCAAAAAAAAATTATTTTCTGTGTTTGTGAATTGTGTGCGCAGTAGCCGCACGTGCATCAACAAAGTAGTGCCAAGCGTGCGCCTGTGTCATAAGTAAAGGGCCGGCTGGCTTGACCGTTAAGGGTGCTGTAACCCCCGAAAGTACACTCCAGTCCAAACCAAAAAAAAAATTATTTTCTGAGTTTGTGAATTGTGTGCGCAGTAGCCGCACGTGCATCAACAAAGTAGTGCCAAGCGTGCGCCTGTGTCATAAGTAAAGGGCCGGCTGGCTTGACCGTTAAAGGGTGCTGTAACCACCGAAAGTACACTCCAGTCCAAACCCAAAAAAAAATTATTTCTGTGTTTGTGAATTGTGTGCGCAGTAGCCGCACGTGCATCAACAAAGTAGTGCCAAGCGTGCGCCTGTGTCATAAGTAAAGGGCCGGCTGGCTTGACTGTTAAAGGGTGCTGTAACCCCCGAAAGTACACTCCAATCCAAACAAAAAAAAAATTATTTTCTGTGTTTGTGAATTGTGTGCGCAGTAGCCGCACGTGCATCAACAAAGTAGTGCCAAGCGTGCGCCTGTGTCATAAGTAAAGGGCCGGCTGGCTTGACCGTTAAGGGTGCTGTAACCCCCGAAAGTACACTCCAGTCCAAACCAAAAAAAAATATATTTTCTGTGTTTGTGAATTGTGTGCGCAGTAGCCGCACGTGCATCAACAAAGTAGTGCCAAGCGTGCGCCTGTGTCATAAGTAAAGGGCCGGCTTGCTTGACCGTTAAGGGTGCTGCTTCCCCCGAAAGTACACTCCAGTCCAAACCAAAAAAAAAATTATTTTCTGTGTTTGTGAATTGTGTGCGCAGTAGCCGCACGTGCATCAACAAAGTAGTGCCAAGCGTGCGCCTGTGTCATAAGTAAAGGGCCAGCTGGCTTGACCGTTAAGGGTGCTGTAACCCCCGAAAGTACACTCCAGTCCAAACCAAAAAAAAAATTATTTTCTGTGTTTGTGAATTGTGTGCGCAGTATCAAATCGATATAACATAAATGGAGGACCAAACTTTCTCCGATAAAAATAAAATAGAGAAAGATCAAGAACCACTTCCTCCTAGTGCTGAAGCTGCTGCCACTAGTCATGACATAGACGATAACATGCCATCAACGTCGTCTGCCAAGGCCGATGCCCAATGTCATAGTAGAGGGCACATACAATCCCAAATGGCAAAGTTCAGGAAAATGACCTTGAAAAAGACATTTAAATCAGCTGAAGAGAAACGTAAACTTGCCAATATGCCATTTACGACACGGAGTGGCAAGGAACGGCTAAGGTCGATCCCTAGTATGTTCATGACTAGTGGTTCAGCTTCACATGACGATGGAAGCCCTCCTCCCACTAAAAAAATCAAAAGAGTTAAGCTGGCAAAAGCACAGCGAAGAACTGTGCTTTCTAAGAAGATATCACAAATCCCCAAGGAGAGTCCAAGTGTGGTGGTGGTTGCGATGCCTGACCTTCCCAGCACTGGACGGGAAGAGGTGGCTCTTTCCACCATTTGCACGCCCCCTGCAAGTGCTGAAAGGAGCACCCACAGTCCACTTGCTGATATGCAAATTGAAGATGTCACTGTTGAAGTACAACAGGATGAGGATACTGGTGTAGCTGGCGCTGAGGATGAAGTTGGCAAGGAGGATTCTGATGGTGATGTGGTTTGTTTAAATCAGGCTCCGGGGGAGACAGTTGTTGTCCGTGGGATGAAAAAGCCCATCACGGTCATACCTGGGCAGAAGACCAAACATTCCACCTCTTTGGTCTGGCAATATTTCTATCCAAATCCGGAAAACAACTGTCTTGCCATATGTACCATATGTAAAGGTGAAATAAGTAGGGGTAGGGGGTCAACCACCTAGGAACATCCTCCCTTATACGGCACCTGCAGCGCGTTCATAAAAAGTTACTGTCAAGTTCAGAAACTTTGGCTAAGACCGTAAGCAGTCCAGGGACACCTAAATCCCGTTGTCCTGTTGTATCCAAGCGCCTGCAAACCACACCGTCAACTCCCTCCTCGTTAATTTCCTCCTTAGTCAGGATCGGAAGTAGTCCTGCAGGCCATGTCACTGGCATGACTGACTCTCCTATCCTGGATTCCTCTGGAGGATCCTGCATTGCTACGCCTACTGCTGCCGCTGCAGCTGTTGCTGCTGCTGGAAGTCGTTCATCATCCCAGAGAGGAAGTAGGAACACCACTACTTTTACTAAACAATTGACCCTCCAACAGTCCTTAGCGAGGAGGATGAAGTACGACAGCAGTCATCCTGAAGCAAAACGTATAACTGAGGCCTTGACTGCTATGTTGGTGTTAGACGTGCATCCAGTATCCGCCATTAGTGCAGTGGGATTTAGACAATTGATGGAGGTAGTGTGTCCCCGGTTCCAAATCCCGTCTAGATTCCACTTCACTAGGCAGGCGATACCGAGACTGTACAGAAACGTCAGAAAAAGTGTCCTCAGTGTCCTGAAAAATGCCGTTGTACACAATGTCCACTTAACCACGGACATGTGGACAAGTGGAACAGGGCAGACTAAGGACTATATGACTGTGACAGCCCACTGGGTAGATGTATCACCTTACGCAGCAACAGCAGCAGCGTCACCAGTAGCAGCATCTCAGAAACGCCAGCTCGTTACAAGGCAGGCTACGCTGTGTATCACCAGTTTCAGTAAGAGGCACACCGCTGACAACCTCTTAGAGAAACTGAGGGAAATCATCGCCCAGTGGCTTACCCCACTTAGACTCTCCTGGGGATTTGTGATATCTGACAACGCCACCAATATTGTGCGGGCATTACATCTGGGCAAATTCCAGCACGTCCCATGTTTTGCTCACACAATAAACTTGGTGGTGCAGAATTTTCTGAAAAGCGACAGGGGCGTGCAGGAGACGCTTTGGGTGGCCCGAAAAATTTCTGGCCACTTTCGCCATTCAGCGACTGCGTGCCGAAGACTGGAGCGCCAGCAAACACTCTTGAACCTGCCCCGCCATCACCTGAAGCAAGAGGTTGTGACGCGGTGGAACTCAACCCTCTATATGCTTCAGAGGATGGAGGAGCAGCAAAAGGCCATACAAGCCTATACATACACTGATGACATAGGCAAAGGAGGGGGTATGCACCTGACTCAAGCACAGTGGAGAATGATTTCCGTGTTGTGCAAGGTTCTCCAGCCCTTCGAACTTGCCACACGTGAAGTCAGTTCAGACACAGCCAGCTTGAGTCAGGTCATTCCCCTCATCAGGCTTTTGCAGAAGCAGCTGGAGAAAGTGAAGGAGGAGCTAAGACGGAGCGATTCCGCTCGGCATGTGGGACTTGTGGATGAAGCCCTTCATTCGCTTTGCCAGGATTCCAGGGTGGTCAATCTGTTGAAATCAGACCACTACATTTTGGCCACCGTGCTTGATCCTAGGTTTAAAGCCTATGTGGTGTCTCTCTTTCCGGCCGACACAAGCCTGCAGAGGTGCAAAGACCTGCTGGTGAACACACTGTCAGCTGAAGCGGAACATGACACGTCAACGGCTCCTTCTTCATTTTCTCCCGCAACTGGGGCTGCCAGGAATAAACTTAGGTATCCTAAGCAACCCGCTGGCGGTGATGCAGGGCAGGCAGGACCAAGTTTGGACATCTGGTCTGGACTGAAGGACCTGGCAACAATTTCTGACATGTCTACTGTCACTGCATATGATACTGTCACCATTGACAGAATGGTGGAGGATTACATCGGTGACAGCATCCAAGTAGGCATGTCAGACAGTCCATACCTGTACTGGCAGGAAAAAGAGGCAATTTGGAGGCCCCTGTACAAGCTGGCTCTATTTTACCTGAGTTGCCCCCCCTCCAGTGTGTACTCCGAAAGAGTGTTTAGTGCAGCCGGGAACCTTGTCAGCGAAAGGCGTAGGAGGTTGCTTCCACAGAATGTGGAAAAGATGATGTTCATCAAAATGAATTATCAGCTCTTCCAGGGAGACCAGCCTCCAGAAGGTACAGAGGGACCTGTGGTGGTGGATTCAAGTGGGGACGAGTTAATTCTTTGTGAGGATGAGGATGTACACACTGAAGAGGGTGAGGAATCGGTGGATGAGGAGGATGAGGATGACGTCTTGCCTCCGTAGAGCCAGTTTGTGCAGGGACACATTAATTGCCAGCTTGTTTTGTGGGGGCCCAAACGAACCAATCATTTCAGCCACAGTTGTGTGGCAGACCCTGGCGCTGAAATGATTGATTTGTTAAAGTGTGCATGTCCTGTTTATACAACATAAGGGTGGGTGGGAGGGCCCAAGGACAATTCCATCTTGCATTTCTTTTTTTTCTTTGCATTATGTACAGTTTGGGGCCTAGTTTTTCTAACTGCCATCCTGTCTGCCACTGCAGTGTCACTCCTAGATGGGTCACGTGTTTGTGCCGCCCACTCGTGTCGCTTAGCATAGTCATCCAGCTACCTCGGTGCAACCTTTTGGACAAAAAAAAACACTATTGTGAGGTGTGAGGTGTTCAGAATAGACTGGAAATGAGTGGAAATTAAGGTTATTGAGGTTAATAATAGCATAGGAGCAGAGAAACCAACAAATTCTGTGATTTTAGCTGTTTTTATGCTTTTTTTAAAAAAAAATACAGATCCAAAACACAAAACCCAGAACCCAAAACACGGAAGGGTGGTTTTGGCAAAACCAATCCAGATCCAAAACACGAAGAAAGATCCAGATCCAAAACCAAAACACAAAACACGAAAAGTGGCCGGTGCACACCCCTAATAGATAGCGGAAGGACTGGCACTTGGTGTTACTGGGTGTTAAAATGAAGATATGATGGAGGGGTAGCTTCAATAGGTATAGTCGTAGGTAGTAGAATGAGTCTGCGGTACTCCTTGAAGATGCGTAGAAAACATTTGTATTTGGCAAACAGCTGCCGACGTTTCAGAGCAATGCTCTTTTTTCAAGGCTGCCAAATACATATACAAAAACAACAAACAAAGTGACAAACAGAGATACATGACTTCTTATCTTAAATAGGTGGTAAGATTCACTGGTCTGTGGCTGACCGGGCAGCGCGTGGTCATCCCGGAGTCCTATCAGAATTACGTCAGCCCACCGCGACATGGTTGCCTGGCAACCAAAGACAGAGCCTGGCAGCGTCTCCCTGGTCTGCAGAACAGACCGCAGCGATACAACATATGTAATACATAATACTACACAGTCCCGGGCATAAGAGTAGTATAATGTGAGCATGTGAATAGATCAGGTGCCACAATATAATCAATAAAAACTGACCACATATGTGGCTGAAAAGACTGTATTAAATAATGTCAATTACTGTGCCTCTAGGTATATGTATGAACACCTGTGTGCACCACACTACATCAATGTCCCATAGAGACAAAGACTTGAACATACCAGAATATAAGGATGAAATAAAGCAGGAAAAAAAGCAGGAAAATAGACATAAATGCCTAGACATAAACTGTAGAAAGTGGCAACATTAAAAGTGCTGCCACAGTAAACTGTATCAATATGTATGGATACTTATGTACAAAACACCATCCTTATTGGTTCTACTTTTTGGAACCATAAAAGATGTTAATGGACTTCCCAAAAGCAGGATGTACTAAATAGAGATCACAAACTAGGGTTCTAGTAATTAATCCTGTAACTTAATGCAGGGTATATGGGTTCTACATTTAACCTAGAAATATAAAGTCAGACTAAAGCAAGTCAGATAGTGTTTCAATTGATTTTTCCATTGAGACCTCAAGGTGAAATCGTGTCCAGTTGATGTATCCATCGCGCTTCCAGGCATAGTAAGTTGTTTTTCTCGGTCTCCACCCCTGATGGATAGTGGTACATGGTCAATCACAATATGTTTCAAAGATGATACCAGTTGGCCTAATGCCAGGAAATGGCGAGCTACTGGTTGTTCTGAAAGTCCTCGATTAATGGCCAGTTTGATCGCTGACCTATGTAATGCCATCCTTTCTCTGATGGTACGGATGGTTTTACCAACATAGTATTGACCACACGGACATATAATTACATAGCTAACAAAAGTGGATAGATAGTTCAAGACAAATCGAATGTTGTAAGCTTTATCCTTATGCAGATGCTTAATGGTGTTGCCAATAATCATATGCTTGCAGGTGGTGCAATGTAAGCATTTGTAGCATACCGGCAGCTTTTGTAGAAATTAGGGGTGAGCGGATTCGGATTTCTGAAATCTGAACCCCCCCGAGCCCCCCCGATCCGAGGCCGATCCGAGTCAGGCTCGACTTTTCCCGCCTGACTCGGATCTGAAATCAAGGCAAAACATCATCATCCCGCCTTCCGGGTCTTGCGGGTTTTGGATTCTATATAAGGTACCCGAGTCAGCGCCATTTTCTCACTCGGCTGTGGACAGTGAAGAGGGAGGGTGGGAGTTAGGGCTGGATGGGCTGTGTAGTGTAATGTAGTGCAGTGTACTCTTGTGCTGTGCTGAGCTGCGCTGTGCTGCTGTTGTCCATAGGGGCTGTGTCCACTCCTCCAAAGTCCATAGGGGCTGGCTGTGTTGTGCCGTGCTGCTGTTGTCCATAGGGGCTGGCTGGACTGTGTTGTGCAGTCAGTTGTCCATAGGGGCTGTGTCCACTCCAAAGTCCTGTGCAGTGTCCCAGTCCTAAAGGGGTGCTGTAGTGTTGTCCAGGGGGCGCTCTGTCCACCAGGGGTGCTCCCCCCAAGTGCAAAAAATATATATTTTTCTTCTGTGTTTGTGCTGTAACCCCCAAAGTACACTCCAAACCAAATAAAAAAATATTTTCTGTGTTTGTGAATTGTGTGCGCAGTAGCCGCACGTGCATCAACAAAGTAGTGCCAAGCGTGCGCCTGTGTCATAAGTAAAGGGCCGGGTGGCTTGACCATTAAAGGGTGCTGTAAACTCCAAAGTGCACTCCAAACAAAATAAAAAAATATTTTCTTTGTTTGTGAATTGTGTGCACTGTGGCTGCAGGTGCATCAACAAAGGAGCAGCGCCAAGTGTGCACCTGTGTCCCATAAGTAAAGGGCCGGCTGGCTTGTCCTTTAAAGGGTGCTGTAACCCCCCAAAGTGCACTCCAAAAATAATAAAAAAAATATATTTTTTTGTGTTTGTGAATTGTGTGCGCAGTAGTCGCACGTGCATCAACAAAGTAGCGCCAAGCATGTGCCTGTGTCATAAGTAAAGGGCCGGCTGGCTTGACCATTAAAGGGTGCTGTAACCCCAAAGTGCAACAGGTTTCTATATGTGCCTCCCACTTTCTAAGGGGCCAAAAGTAATGGGACAAACTAAACAATCCTAAATCAAACTTTCACTTTTTAATACTTTGTTGCAAATACTTTGCAGGCAATTAAAGCCTGAAGTCTGGAATGCATAGACATCACCAGATGCTGGGTTTCATCCCTGGTGATGCTCTGCCAGGCCTCTACTGCAAATGTCTTCAGTTCCTGTTTGTTCTTGGGGCATTTTCCCTTCAGTTTTGTCTTCATCAAGTGAAATGCATGCTCAATCGGATTCAGGTCAGGGGATTGACTTGGCCATTGCATAACATTCCGCTTTTTAGCCTTAAAAAACTCTTGGTTGCTTTAGCGGTATGCTTTGGGTCATTGTCCATCTGCACTGTTAAGAGCCGTCCAATGAGTTCTGAAGCATTTTACTGAATATGAGCATAGAATATTGCCCAAAACACTTTAGAATTCATTCTGCTGCTTTTGTCAGCAGTCACATCAATAAATACAAGGGAACCAGTTCCATTGACAGCCATACATGCCCACACCATGACACTGCCACCACCATGCTTCACTGATGAGGTGGTATGCTTTGGATCATAAGCAGTTCTTTCCTTCTCCATACTCTTCTCTTCCCATCACTCTGGTACAAGTTGATCTTTGTCTCATCTGACCATAGGATGTTGTTCCAGAACTGTAATGGCTTTTTTAGATGTTGTTTGGCAAGCTCTAATCTGGTCTTCCTGTTTTTGAGGCTCACCAATGGTTTACATCTTGTGGTGAACCCTCTATATTCACTCTTGTGAAGTCTTCTCTTGATTGCTGACTTTGACACATATGCACCTACCTCCTGGAGAGTGTTCTTGATTTGGCCAGCTGTTGTGAAGGGGTTTTTCTTCACCAGGGAAATAATTCTTCTGTCATCCACCACAGTTGTTTTCCGTGGTCTTCCGGGTCTTTTGGTGCTGCTTAGCTCTCCGGTGAGTTCTTTCTTTTTAAGAATGTTCCAAACAGTTGATTTGGCAACACCTAATGTTTTTGCTATCTAACTGATGGGTTAGTTTTGATTTTTCAGCCTAATGATGGCTTGCTTCACTGATAGTGACAGCTCTTTGGATCTCATATTGAGAGTCGACAGCAACTGATTCCAAATGCAAATGTCACACCTAGAATCAACTCCAGACCTTTTACCTGCTTAATTAATAATGAAATAACGAGGGAATAGCCCACACCTGTCCATGAAATAGCTTTTGAGTTGATAGTTCCATTACTTTTGGCCTCTTAAAAAGTGGGAGGCACATATAGAAACCGTTGTAATTCCTACACCGTTCACCTGATTTGGATGTAATAACCCTCAAATTAAATCTGAAAGTCTGCAGTTAAAGCACATCTTATTTGTTTCATTTCAAAGCCATTTTGGTGGTGAATAGAGGCCAAAACATAAAAATTCTGTCAATGTCCCAATATTTATGCACCTGACTGTATGCACAGTAGCCGCACCTGCATCCTCAAAGCAGCAGCGACAAGCATGCATCTGTCTGTTAAAGGGTGGTGTAACCCTCAAAGTGCGCTCCACAAAGAATAAAAAATTCTTTTTTTTTCTGTCTTTGTGAATTGTGTGGGCTATAGCCGCACCTGCATCCTCAAAGCAGCACCGCGAAGCGTGCGCCTGTGTCCCATAAGTAAAGAGCTGGCTGGCTCATTTCTTAAAGGGTGGTGTAACCCAGAAAGTGTACTAGTCTTCAACAAAAATAAAAAAATATTTTCTGTGTTTGTGTGCGCCTTAGCCGCACGTATATATCAATATAACTTTAACGGAGGACCAAACTTTCTCTGATAAAAATAAAATAGGGAAAGATCAAGAACCATTTCCTCCTAGTGCTGAAGCTGCTGCCACTAGTCATGACAAGTCAAGATGATAACATGCCATCAACGTCGTCTGCCAAGGCCGATGCCCAATGTCATAGTAGAGGGCACAAACAATCCCAAATGCCAAAGTTCAGGAAAATGACTTTAAAAAAAACATTTAAATCATCTGAGGAGAAACGTAAACTTGCCAATATGCCATTTACGACACAGAGTGGCAAGGAATGGCTAAGGTCTTTCCCTATGTTCATGACTAGTGGTTCAGCTTCAGATGACGATGGAAGCCCTCCTCCCACTAAAAAAATCAAATGAGTTAAGCTGGCAAAAGCACAGTGAAGAACTGTGCATTCTAAGAAGATATCACAAATCCCCAAGGAGAGTCCAAGTGTGGTGGCGGTTGCGATGCCTGACCTTCCCAGCACTGGACGGGAAGAGGTGGCTCTTTCCACCATTAGCATGCTCCCTTCAAGTGCTGAAAGGAGCACCCACAGTCCACTTGCTGATATGCAAATTGAAGATATCACTGTTGAAGTACAACAGGATGAGGATACTGGTGTAGCTGGCACTGAGGAGGAAGTTGGCGAGGAGGATTCTGATGGTGATGTGGTTTGTTTAAATCATTCTCCGGGGGAGACAGTTGTTGTCTGTGGGATGAAAAAGCCCATCACGGTCATGCCTGGGCAGAAGACCAAACATTCCACCTCTTTGGTCTGGCAATATTTCTATCCAAATCCGGACAACAACTGTCTTGCCATATGTACCATATGTAAAGGTGAAATAAGTAGGGGTAGGGATGTTAACCACCTAAGAACATCCTCCCTTATACGGCACCTGCAGCGTGTTCATAAAAAGTTACTGTCAAGTTCAGAAAATTTGGCTAAGACCGTAAGCAGTCCAGGGACACCTAAATCCCGTTGTCCTGTTGTATCCAAGTGCCTGCCACACCGTCAACTCCCTCCTTGTCAATTTCCTCTTTAGTCAGGATCGGAAGTAGTCCTGCAGGCCATGTCACTGGCATGACTGACTCTCCTATCCGGGATTCCTCCGGAGGATCTTGCATTGCTATGCCTACTGCTGCTGCTGTTGCTGCTGCTGGGAGTCATTCATCATCCCAGAGAGGAAGTAGGAACACCACTACTTTTACTAAACAATTGACCCTCCAACAGTCCTTAGCAAGGAGGATGAAGTACGACAGCAGTCACCCTGAAGCAAAACGTATAACTGAGGCCTTGACTGCTATGTTGGTGTTAGACATGTGTCCGGTATCCACCATTAGTGCAGTGGGATTTAGACAATTGATGGAGGTAGTGTGTCCCCGGTTCCAAATCCCGTTTAGATTCCACTTCACTAGGCAGGCGATACCGAGACAGTACAGAAACGTCAGAAAAAGTGTCCTCAGTGTCCTGAAAAATGCGGTTGTACCCAATGTCCACTTAACCACGGACATGTAGACAAGTGGAACAGGGCAGACTAAGGACTATATGACTTTGACAGCCCACTGGGTAGATGTATCACCTTACGCAGCAACAGCAGCAGCGTCACCAGTAGCAGCATCTCAGAAATGCCAGCTCGTTCCAGGGCAGGTTACGCTGTGTATCACTGGTTTCAGTAAGAGGCACACCGCTGACAACCTCTTAGAGAAACTGAGGGAAATCATCGCCCAGTGGCTTACCCCACTTAGACTCTCCTGGGGATTTGTGATATCTGACAATGCCACCAATATTGTGCGGGCATTACATCTGGGCAAATTCCAGCACGTCCCATGTTTTGCTCACACAATAAACTTGGTGGTGCAGAATTTTCTGAAAAGCGACAGGGGCGTGCAGGAGACACTTTGGGTGGCCCGAAAAATTTCTGGCCACTTTTGCCATTCAGCGACTGTGTGCCGAAGACTGGAGCACCAGCAAACACTCTTGAACCTGCCCCACCATCACCTGAAGCAAGAGGTTGTGACGTGGTGGAACTCAACCCTCTATATGCTTCAGAGGATGGAGGAGCAGCAAAAGGCCATTCAAGCCTATACATCCACCTATGACATAGGCAAAGGAGGGGGTATGCACCTGACTCAAGCGCAGTGGAGAATGATTTCCGTGTTGTGCAAGGTTCTCCAGCCCTTCGAACTTGCCACACGTGAAGTCAGTTCAGACACTGCCAGCTTGAGTCAGGTCATTCCCCTCATCAGGCTTTTGCAGAAGCAGCTGGAGAAAGTGAAGGAGGAGCTAAGACGGAGCGATTCCGCTCGGCATGTGGGACTTGTGGATGAAGCCCTTCATTCACTTTGCCAGGATTCCAGGGTGGTCAATCTGTTGAAATCAGACCACTACATTTTGGTCACCGTGCTCGATCCTAGGTTTAAAGCCTATGCGGTGTCTCTCTTTCCAGCTGACACAAGCCTGCAGAGGCGCAAAGACCTGCTGGTGAAAACACTGTCAGCTGAAGCGGAACGTGACACGTCAACAGCTCCTTCTTCATTTTCTCCCGTAACTGGGGCTGCCAGGAAAAAACTTAGGTATCCTAAGCAACCCGCTGGCGGTGATGCAGGGCAGGCAGGACCAAGTTTGGACATCTGGTCCAGACTGAAGGACCTGGCAACAATTTCTGACATGTCTACTGTCACTGCATATGATACTGTCACCATTGACAGAATGGTGGAGGATTACATCGGTGACAGCATCCAAGCAGGCATGTCAGACAGTCCGTACCTGTACTGGCAGGAAAAAGAGGCAATTTGGAGGCCCCTGTACAAACTGGCTCTATTTTACCTGAGTTGCCCCCCCTCCAGTGTGTACTCCGAAAGAGTGTTTAGTGCAGCCGGGAACCTTGTCAGCGAAAGGCATAGGAGGTTGCTTCCACAAAATGTGGAGAAGATGATGTTCATAAAAATGAAGACTAGCCCCCAGAACGTACAGAGGACCTGTGGTGGTGGATTCCAGCGGTGATGAATTAATACTCTGTGAGGATGAGGATGTACACAACACTGAAAAGGGTGAGGAATCGGTGGATGAGGAGGATGAGGACGACATCTTGCCTCCATTGAGCCAGTTTGTGCAGGGACAGATTAATTGCCAGCTTGTTTTGTGGGGGCCCAAACGAACCAATCATTTCAGCCACAGTCATGTGGCAGACCCTGTCGCTGAAATGATTGGTTTGTTAAAGTGTGCATGTCTTGTTTATACAACATAAGGGTGGGTGGGAGGGCCCAAGGACAATTCCATCTTGCACCTCTTTTTTTACTTTGCATTATGTACTGTTTGGGGCCTAGTTTTTCAAACTGCCATCCTGTCTGCCACTGCAGTGTCACTCCTAGATGGGCCACGTGTTTGTGCCTCCCACTCGTGTCGCTTAGCAACCTTTTGGACATAAAAACACTATTGTGAGGTGTGTGGTGTTCAGAATAGACTGGAAATGAGTGGAAATTAAGGTTATTGAGGTTAATAATAGCATAGGAACAGAAAAGCCAACACATTCTGTGATTTTAGCTGTTTTTATGCTTTTTTTCAAAAAAATACAGATCCAAAACACAAAACCCAGAACCCAAAACATGGAAGGGTGGTTTTGGCAAAACCAATCCAGATCCAAAACACGAAGAAAGATCCAGATCCAAAACCAAAACACGAAAAGTGGCCGGTGCACACCCATAGTAAAAATGCAGATGTAGGTCTGTCAGGTTTAGAAAATCCTGTGATGTCATTTGGCTGCCTTTAAAAAAGAGCATCGCTCTGAAATGTCTGCAGCTGTTTGCCACATACATATGTTTTGTACGCAGCTTCTGGGAATGCCACAGTCTTATTCTATTATATATATATTTATGTATGCTAGCAGTGCCTACCCATCGTTGCCGAGTGATTATTCATTTTATTCATTGATGCCATGTGATTATTCATTTTATTCAATGACAAGTAGATTTCTTTTATTTTGGCTCACCTGGCATGTAAAGAGCAATAAAGGAGGGGAGAGAGAATTGCACCCATGTGATATCACATGACATGTAGAGCCGATAACTGTGGAGGGAGTTTGCTTCCTTGGAACATACATGCTGTGCAAATAAAACATGCATGGGTCCTATGGAACATGCATTGATCCCATGTGTGTCCGGGGATCACATGGTAAACTTTGCCAGCAGCTCAGTTCACTAGGTCAACCACACAACTCAGGCTGCATGGCCTAGAGCCGGATCCCCACCCCCTGCTCCTGCTGAGCCTGCTTACAGTCAGGCAGCACACAGTGGGGTACAGCATGGGGATGCACATTCTCTCCCACCACTCTCCCTGGGACTCTCACTGACATGTCACAGACATCACCTGGACCAGGAATAGTGGAGTATGGGAGGCACACATCACCTCCAATCCCATCACTGGGGTTGGGGCTGGATTCACCCTGTGTCCAATCACTTGCTGAGGAGGGAGGGCATAATCTTATATTGCCCAATCTTGAGCTGGGAGGTGGAGTCTGAGTTATGACAGATTTGTAGTAACATTATAATATTACTTACAAGCTCTGCCCTCCTAGATTACATGAGGAGCTGCTGCTGGCAGAAGCCCAGTAATTTATCTCTGTATTGCATTCCTGATAAGAAGAAAGGATTGGTGTGTGTATAGCCTATGTTACTCAGAGGATCTTAAGGAACAAAACCAGTGTGGTTTTTACAGTTTATGTGTAATTATGGTGATGGTCACATGTTTAGCTTTGACCCTTGGGACTGCTGGGACATAGGTGCTGTGGCACTGCCAGATGATGTCATCGGGTTCCCATGGGGTCTGGAGTCAATCACAGGGTGTTACAGCTATTAAAAGGTATGTAATGGTTTTATCTTTTTAATGTTTTGATAAAAGAGTTCAGCCTCTGAGACATTGCCATAACATCGCTGGTGTAAGCGTGTTTTGTTTCAGTTGTAAGCTAAGCATGCCATCCACCTCACTAATGTATGTATTGATATCAGAGAAAGGCACTGGCTGCAGCTGCAAGACTTTACAGAGGAGTGCCGGGCATCTGGGAATATATATATATATATATATATATATATATACAGCCATGGCCAAAAGTTTTGAGAATGACACAAGTATTGGTTTTCACAGTTTGCTGCTTTAGTTTTTTAAACCTTTTTGTTGGATGTTACTATGGTGTACTGAAATAAAATGACAGGATTTTATTGACAATTACATTAAGTTTATGCAAAGAGTCAATATTTGCAGTGTTGACCCTTCTTTTTCAAGACCTCTGCAATTCGCCCTGGCATGCCGTCAATCAACTTCTGGGCCACATACTGACTAATGGCTGCCCATTCTTGCCTAATCAATGCTTGGAGTTTGTCAGAATTTGTGGGTTTTTAGTTTGTCCTCCCGCCTCTTGTTGTTTGACAACAAGTTCTCAGTGAGATTAATGTCTGGGGAGTTTCCTGGCCATGGACCAAAAATGTCAATGTTTTGTTCCCCGAGCCACTTAGTTATCACTTTTGCCTTATGACAAGGTGCTCAATGATGCTGGAAAAGGCATTGTTCATCACCAAACTTTTCTTGGATGGTTGGTAGAAGTTGCTCTTGGAGGATATTTTTGTACCATTCTTTAGTCATGGTTATGCCACACAATAGAACACCTTATATACATTATACCACGCGGTAGTAGTGCCTTTTTATTTACAGATGCTGGTGTGATTTGGACAGAATGCAGGAGACTTTAGCATGGTCGACAAGCCGGGTCGAAACCAAATGGGATGGTACCAGGGAGCAGGCAAAAACAGGTCATAGGGAAAAGCTGAGGTCAGAACCAGATATCAATGCAGAACCAGGGGTCAGATAGAATCTGAGTCACAAACCAATCCTTGGTCAAATCAATAATCAGGATATGCACAGAACACTGGAGTATGGTAATGAGCATATACTTTGGCACTGGAGTGCTCACGGAGTCCCCCTAATATAGGCAGAGCTATCCTAGTCGCTTCCTGTGACATCACTAAAAGGGCCTGTATGGCCCTTTAAATCCTAAACAGGTCGGCGTGCTCATAGGGTGCCGCACCCGCCTGTATCAGTGAGCAGTAGGAGCAATGGGGACCAGCGGTGGATGCTGGAAACACCCCAGCGGCTGTCCCCTCACAGACCAGTGCCGTCGGACCTGGTAAGTGTTTGCCGGCGTCCGCGCACTGTGACACCTATATTGTGTGTGCAACTGAGGGTGTTTGTGCATGCAAAATGTTACATTACAGTGTTAGTGGCCCGAGGTGAAATGCAAGAGGCTGTGGTGAAATATAGGATGCTGTGGGAAAATTACATGGTGTACTGTAGGTTGTTATGATATATTACAGATGGTGGCACTCAGCATCTTCTGGGCTAGTGCCCGTTATCAAAGATATACATACAATGAGAAACAATTCCCTTAAATACACAACAGGACTATCGTGCTAACCAAAAATCTCACTCACCTGTGCGGCACAGCCATCAGACCACCTGTCCTGATGTGCCCCATGGACATGGAATCACACCCCTCGAGATGTCGTCTGCCGCGCTGCGATGTCAATACTGTTCTCCCTATTGTTGCTACTTAACAACAAAAATGTTATTAATAAGCACAATCATTGTTGGCGAAACTAATATATATATATAATCTCCCCTTGAAGAAGTCCCTGCTGGACAAAACGCATTGGGAGCTCTTGATTCTTGATTCTTGCTGTATGAACTATAGAAATCCACTCATTTATCTCAGATAAGCTTGACCTCTTATTTATCTAAATACTTGATTTTATACTGTGATTTTGTTGTCCTCATTTGTTTATGGGCAATATTAATTATGCCTCTTTGTGCTAGAGGTGTTATTTTAACTTATACTTTGTTGATTGGTGTAAATAAATTTATGTATGTTTTTAATAGTATATGTATTTTTTATGAGATTCATCTCGTGACTTCACTGCACTTTATAAACTTTGTTATTTATGGCACATTAGCACTCTATCCGTAAATATCTATCTAATGTTAAAAACATTTTTGCACACATATATACATTAGCACTTTAATTAAATAGGCAATTAGTATTGTTTATCTTTCAGCATTTAGGTCATTCATCATACGCTTAGTCACTTTAAAGGTTGATAACCTTACACACCTTATTAATTTTTGCAAACCAGTCGCTCGAAAGGTCAATTCTATTATTTCTATTTCATTTTTTATAGTGCACCACCAGCACTATATCACTATTGACAAAGTGAGCTTTAATCTATGTATTGCCTCTTTGATTTTACCTGTCTTTTAATTGTTGCCTAAATTGTATTTCTAGAAAAAGTCTGAAATTTGCTAAGGCTTTTTATCGTTGTTTCTGAATAAATTGTTAATTTTTTATATATATTTATTTTGCACAGGCTCTTTGTTTTACCTGATATAATATATTTCTGCATTATTGGAATATTTATTTTGTGGACCATTATATATTTCTTACAAATGTATACGTGGTATTGTAGCAAACTAATTGCTCAATTGTCAATTCACCACCCTTTTTCACTGTTTCCCAATACTTACACTAGTATTACACTATTGACCTGGAGCTGACACCTTAATATTTTAGTTGCTATACCTGAACAACATACACAATTCACTCCATTGTTAAAAAGTATTGGCACCGTACCCACTTATTCTTTGTGATATATATTAATTAGCCTGATCTGGATTTCTCCAATTTATTATTTCATCCTATTTAGAAATTTGAGTGGTTTTAAGTTTTATCTACCTGTGTATAACTGTGACAACCTATTGACCCTTCCCAAAATACATATTAGCTCTCCCTATAAGAGGAAGTAAGGATGGGTCTACTCACAGTGTAGTGTTTACTATTTAATCTTTACTACTGACTACAAAATACTGTCTTCTCTCCTTTAGCCACACCTTTACTCATTACATGATCTTTGGGGGGAAGTATACTAAACGGCGGGTTCGAAATCCAGAGGTCATTATGCATTTGACATGTTGGATTGTATCCCGCAGTACTCAAACCTATCGTTTTTACCATTACAAGTATCGCAACCTCATATATTTATACTGTGGCTTTAGAAACCACTGCAAACCCATGTGGTGGTGTTGCCCATAGCAGTAAATCAGAATCTGGAAATCATTTCTCTATTGCATTCTAGCAAATGATAGAAGGAATCAAAATTGGCTGCTACGGCCAATACCACAACTTGTCTATTTTAGAAGCTTTAGTAAATCTACCCTTTAATTTCACTACTTTTTTCTTTTCATAAATTATTAAGAATATTTGTCATGCCTTTTTGCTGACTACTGCATAACTGTTTTACTATTTAGTTATTTAACATGTATTCATGTACAGTAGAAACAACATACTATGCAGCAATTTATTCCCCTCCCATATGTTGTTAATCAAGTCATTATGTAGTGCTCATTGACCAAAATATATAGTACTATTTCCATTTGCCCAAATCTTGCCTTCAAAAATCTAGAGAAACTACTGCAGAGTTATGTATTGTCAAGAGTTGTTTGGGAGTTATAAATCTTCTTAGGAACATTACAAACGAAAAACTAGCTACTGGAGGTTTGGGAGTTTTAAGATCCAACACACGTGATTTTTTTAATAAACCTGAATAAAAAATGTTATTCCATCAAATGAATTTGGGTTCTTATGAAAAATGGACCTTTTGCTTTGGATGATATAGGAAGAACAAATTGGTTAATAAAATTAGTCTACCTTAACTTGCCTAACAGTGTGTTCAATTACTGTAATTATAAAAGATGAAGATATAATTATAAAAAAAAAACATAAACAAAACAAAGCAAATTTAATGACATTATAATAATTACATTATAAAAAGGCATTTCAGTTATAGTCACTTCTGTAACAAACATCTCTAGGTTTTATAGTCAGACATAGCCTCAGTACCAGATACCTGCAAAAGCACACAACACCACTAATTTCTGTAGGGTCTTCAGGAGGTGTTTCCATTCCATTAGCATCCATATCAATTTAAAAACCTAGGGGTAATTTTAACCAAGGATAACTCTAACCTCTTTCAGCTTAATTTTTCCCCTTCGCTAACTAAATTTAAAGCTGACTTTCAGAAATGGTCATCATTACAAATCTCTTGGCTATGTAGGATTAATACTGTAAAAATTAATATTTTGCCAAAAATCCTTTACTTATTTCAAACACTCCCCATTATAGTCCAGACTTAGTATAATAGGAAACTAAAAGGTATAGTAGGGAAATATGTTTGGGGTAATGATAGACCCAGGTTGGTGGAAAGAGTACTTATTCAAAGTCGTACTAGTAGGGGTCTCCAACTTCCTCACTTTCTTAGTTACTATAATTTGACACACTTGACAATACTTGTGGAGATGTCAAGATATCCAGTTACTAAACAATGGCCACTTTTTGAGGGATATTCTGTCAAACTCCCCACCTCAGCTATTCCATGGCTTTAAAAATATTCCTTGTTTCCACCATCCAACCCATGATGGAACCTACTCTCAAGTGCTGGAAAAACTTAGACAATGCCCCTCTGTTAATCCAGGTGCTTCGTTACTTACAGTACACCCTTTTTGCACTATCCTGACTTCCCACCTGGGTTGCCGCCAACATCATTTTCTGCCTTGTCCTCTGCGGGTATTTCATGTTTGGGACATTTGGTAGAAGTGAGTGGATTGCAGGCTTTTACAGACCTTCAACACACATTTGGTCTTCTATCCAACTCATTTTGGGTCTACCTTTACAAAAGAAAGTTTATTTCGTGAAATTGGCAAACATCGCACTAATGCGCACTACCAAGAAATGCAAGATTGAATTAAAAATGTGACCTTGAAGAAGTGCATGAAAAAGTGGGGAGACCATACTGGTCCTAGTACAAGTGACAACTGTGTTAGCAGAGTCATATAGAAGACTGTTAGTGGGTATAAAGAAAGTACTGGAGGTTTTTAAATGCTGTCAAATGGCTGGTTTCTACTTTTTTTAAAGAGAAAAAATTCTAAAAAACAAACTTTTTTTGTTTAATCACAAACAAATTAAACAATGCAAAAGAAGAGTATAAACAATATTTTGTGGTAATTTGAGGCCACTTTAATATTTTTAATGTTTTTTTAAAAAAATTATAAAAAGCAAACATTTTTCACTTAAAAATCTCATTTGTGTTGTCTGAATTAATGGAAAAATTGATTTTGGGCTAATTGAGGTTTTTTTAATACCCAAAAGTGACTTGTAATTATTGGGCCAACTAAGCTAATTGAATACTTCCACATGCCTAATTAGTCATTGCAGGGGTGGGGGGGATGGGTGTGTCCAAGGGGTTGTGCACTGTGTCACAACAATTTTATCTTAAAATACAGATTTTTCCTACCTTTTCACATCCACATGGAAGTGTGGACAAAAACAAATGCAATTTTCCTCTGGAAATGCAAAGTGTGTTTTGAATTGGATTGCAACTGTACTTTGCAGTGTGAGTTTGCAATAGACAAGCCAACTCACACCTTATTAGATTAACCCCATAGATTTTATATCTAATTAGTTAGACCATTTTACTATATGTGAATATGTCAATCATTCAATAATATTATATAAGCGGAACAAAGTGATTGAGGATGATAGTAATTACAAATGTAGGTAACAGGAAGAGAGGGAATGGAGGGAATTCTGCACAGGTAATAAAGAAAATGACTGTTATCAGTACCAAAATGATTTAAATGCTAAAGATAGCAAATGCTAACAGGTTGATGATACTAATACCCCTTTTACACCAGAGCAAAAACCTGGGTTTTTGCTGGGTCTACCCAGGTCGCAGCTCAGTGTAAATGGATCCCTGAAAAATAACCTGGGTCAAGTGACCCTGCAATCCAACCCAGGTAGCTACCAGGGTTGGACCCAGGATGGACCCGGGTAATGGTGCAGTGTAAATGGTGCAACCCGGGTTATCTGACCTGGATCATGCCTAAAATGAGCTGATTGGTGGCTGTGGAGCAGTCACCTCCCACTTTTAATGACCTCACAGGTTTAGCAGGGCAGACCTGAGTTCAGTGTGAACAGGACTGACCTGGGAGTGACCCAGATGAAAGGTGCAGTGTAAATGGTCTGACCAGGGTTGGAACCATGTCCAAAAACCCAGGTCGGACCTGGGTTTTTGGTGGAAAAGAGGTATAACCTGATTTAGTTGTACAGAATATACAAATAGGACTTTGTTTTGCAAAAGAGCAAAAAGGGACATTTTTAATTGGGGGGTGGACATGTAAATATGAATGATTTATAATGATTTTTTTTTTAATATGTTTTTATTAAATATTTTCAGAATACAAAGATACATTCTTGACATAACCAGTATTGTAAATAAGATAACAATAGGATACAGTAGTATAGAAAAAATTACAATTCTATACTACAGTATAAGCCTAATAAAGTGTCCAGATTATCATGTTAGATAATTGACTCAAATGCAACAAAATATGGATGAAACCCCTGATTTGCTTATAAACAATGGAGTCATATAAGATAGACAATGTTACATAAAGACATAAGTTAGATGAAACAAGTAGGGAAAACAGTATACATTCGCAAATCAGAGGATTAATTATCAAAAATATGTAACAGTCTTTTAGAGAACATCAGTAATGGACTGTGAAACAAATGATATCATAATCAAAACTATATATTAGTATATATAGAAATAAAGATTCAGGTAACTGAACATATAAATAATTATTCAACTGAGAACATTTAAAATAAAGAATGGGGGAGGGGGGAGTGAGACAAAGGGAAAACACGAAGGAAAAAGGGAGGATGTGATGGATTCAGTATTATGGTGTCTAGATAAATATATATATGGAAAAACAAAGATAACAATTTGAATAGCAAAATGAAGGCAAATAGGTCACAGTAACATCATAGCATAAGGCATACAGGGATTTTTTACATTTCTGATAATATATGACAATGAAGAAACCAATCAGTAGAATGGAAAAGTTAAAAAATATGATCTTGGGCAGCAGAGTCTAAAGAATCAATAAATAAACCCCATTTTCTATGGAATTTGATAACACCGTTTTCAATATCTGGGAGAGAGGAATGTATGTCAAAATGTAAAATTTGCAGAATTTTCTGTTTTACTTTGTTAAGAGAGGGAGAAGAAGTAGATGTCCAATGAATTAATATAATTTTTTTAGCTATAGTTAAGATAATTGTTAGGAGAGGAATGAGGAGTATTTCTTTTTTAGTCCTAACTCCCAGTTCTTGAAATTGAAACAGAGGCATGCTAACTGATCTAATTGAAGATGTAGGGAGAAATTGGAATTTAAATACCATACAATTTTATTCCAGAATTTTCTGATCTTGTAACATTCTCAAAAACAATGTACTGTATAAACCGAGCATTGTTCATATGATAATTTACACATTGACCTGGATCTGTGGGGTTCATATGTTTTTGTTGAGTGGGGCTACATAAGCTCTAAATAAAACATGTATATGGACTTCTTATAGGTAGGAAGATCTCAAAGTTAGCAGGGTTTTATCATAGTGTTTGAAGAGGTCTTCTGATGAAGGGGAAAGAGAGTGAAATCTAAACTCCATGAGGAAAATGTTTGTCCCAGAGGAGATTATGAGTAGCATTCACTAATGTGGAGTATACATATTTTATTTTATATGGGTTTAGAGTAATTTATCTTCACAAAGGTTTTAAAAGGCCAGGGTGTGAAGAAGAAGTTATTGCCTGAGGAAGTGTCTGGATATAGGACCTCATTCAGAGCTGGATGCTATTTGCGCTTGCTCGTTCAGAAAAAAGGGGTGGCTATTCAAATGAACTGTTCACTCTTTGCGGTCTGTTCACGAGCGAACAAAACATGTGGTCGTTTTTTGGAAAACTACGCCCCCTGGCCGCTCGCATTCTACGTCATGTCCGCTATTTATTAGATTAATCGAGTACATCGACCAGCGAATGAACTGCTCGCTATTCTTGTGGTTGGTTTTTCCTACCGCAATCTTGCGAGCAGTTCTGACTATAAAATAACCCAGTGACGTGGTCAATGATGCTGCTGTATTAATTATGCACACCCCTAAAACGCCCGTTTTGACCTTTAAGCAGGCCTGCATTCGGATCTCCACTCCCAGTTTTCAAGCACCTTCCCCCATTACCACCCACATACGCCTCCTCCTGTCACTCAAAATAGCAGGCATTCGCTATTTAGCGAACAAACGATTTTCGGCCGCACTGACTGGTTCGTGCATGCGTATTACAATCCGTATGCATGCGCAGTTGTGCAAACATCGCTCGGAATGAACGAGCGGCCACTTACGAGCGGCTCTGAATCAGGCCCATAGTGTCTCACTTGTAAATACATACAAAATTCTTGTCTAGGGATATGAAAAAGTTAAACCTCAGAGAAGTGCATCACGTTGCCACCTGGATCAAATACCTTAGAGATGCTGTTGAGGCCTTTGACTTGCCAATTTCAGAACTTAACATTGAGAAGGGAGGGAGGAAAGGCTAGGTTGCCCTATAGTGGTATCAGAGGTGAGTTAAGGTGGTTTCCATGTATTCTTTTGTGGATATTTATCAATGAGTAGTAAGTATCCCAAAAGATGATGTGGTTCAAAATGTAATGTGATATATCTTTGGAGCTAGTGAGGAGAAGAGCCCCAGGGGTGTATGGTGTTAGTTGAGCACTGTCGAGAGATGTCTGTGTAAGAGTTCTGTTCTAGCAGCCAATTACATATACATCAGAAGAAAATAGCTAGAGAGCATGCTGTCAAATATGGAATTCCCTGGCCTTCCTTAGACTGAATCAATTTCAATTTGGATATGGCTATTCTTAGGCGTTTACCTTACCAAAGAAAGAGAGATATCATACCATTTAGGTGAGCTATATCAGAGGTAGTGAAAGTAATAGGATTAATTTTCATGAAGTAGAATATTTTGGGGAAGATTATACTACCTTACCTAAAAGTGATAACTGGAAAAGTTTCCAATAGTTCAGTAAGAGGGAGAATTTAGGAATCATTGGGTTAAAGTTTGCCAAATATAATTGTGCAACATCAGAGTGAATTTGTACTCCTAGATATTTGATTTTGGTGGTATTGAGTCTAAATTGACCAATGGTCGGGAATTTCTGTAATTGTGTTAGTTGGGAAGGTGAGCCTGCAATTGGTATGAAAAGGAACTGAATGATTTTAACATTATGGCAGGAATAGTATTGGTTGGATCAGATGTGAGTAGCAGCATTACTCAAAATTGTTTAGAGATGACTGAAGTGTGGTAGTTTATCATAGACCAACTTATTCTTTGGATACAAATGTTATAATTTAAATATTTAAAGTAGTTGGTAGTACTCCCAAGCACACACAACTATACAGAATTAGCAGAAATGCTAAATTGAAGAAATTCCTTTCACTGGGCACTCGTCTTCAATACTATACAGTATTGAGATGTAAAGGTAATATATATTAAATGTAACCTTTATCTGTACTATTAAAATATAAACAGAGACCATCTAACACCTGGCATGGGACCTCTCACTCTCATCTTAAAATTCTTTCTATCTGCACTGTCGGAGTCCCTCTCTCATCCAGTGTCCTCTCCAGTAAGACATCTGACAGCAGAGGGGATGGATACATCATAGTGCTGTACTGCCTACCTATCCTACTTGATCACATCACCTGCAGATAATGTTATTCAGGTTTGATACACTGTTTTTATCATCTGCATAATAATGTTCCCTGTTTCTATGCAATAGCACACTGTTATACTGTTTTTTTCCTTAAAGAATCCCCTTTTTTATTATACATAACTAAAAATACAGAAATTCAGGAAACTGTTTCTGAGGATCCTCAGTATCTGAAACACAGTGAGGGTCAGTACTATTACTCTCAGATATTACTACTGCAGTATATGGATAAGATATTCTAATACTACAAATCTAGTGCATACGTATCTTCATGTTGTAAAAAAAAATTCTGAATACCTGTGCACATATTGGTATAGAACATTTAGGCTATGTATCCTTTGATACCTTCTCTTTGACTGAGTTTTGTTCTAATACAGTACAGATTGACATACAGAGGAACCTTAACTAATATATTTAAAAGCATTTACCATACATTATATTACTCCTGTATGCTCCTAGGTGGTTAGATACCATTGTGAATTTATTCGAGACTAATATATTCACCGCCACACCATTCTAGATTGACATATGTGTTTTGTATTTTTGTTTTAGGGGCAGACTAGTCATTTTATAAAATTTGAGCCTGGATACTTAAACCTCTATATTTTAATAGTGCAAATAAAGGTTACATTTTAATATATATTACCTTTACACCTCAATACTATATAATATTTTAGACAATGAGTGCCCCATGAAAGGAATTTCTTCTATTTAGCATTTTTTCAAATTTTGTATAGTTGTGTGAATAGCAACATGTCATCTTCGAAAAGAGCACCCTTATTTGTGATATTACCTGCTGTTATACCTTTAATGAGAGAGTAAGATCTAATGGTAATAGTGAGGGGTTTTATTGCAATGGCAAACAGGAGAGGTGACAATGGACAACCCTGTGGAATTCCTCTTTGGATAGGGAAAGGTGCATATTTATGCCCATTACTATATGAGATTTAAAACTATTGTATAAGGTTCGAATTACATCGATAAATTGTTGGGGAAACCACATTTGTGCAGCGTGTGGAATAGGTGAGGCCAGGGAACAAGGTCAAATGCCTTTTCGGCATCAAGTGAAATAATAAAATGAGGTTCTGGATTATGTCAATATTTTAAATATTGCATGTCCCAATACCTTCCTCACATTTACTACTGAGTGGTGTCCACAGATAACTCTTGTCTGGTCTTTGTGTATCATATTGGGCAGAAGTAATTTTAATCTTCAGATAGAATGTTAGTCAATATTTTGTAATCTAAGGTTTAGGAGGGATATTGGTCTGTAGGAACTCAGAATGATAGATTTTACCCTGGTTTAAAACCTTGATAATAGCAAGATTGCAGTAGAGCAGAAGGGAATTATTTGCTATAATGTGATTATACATATTAACTAAGGTTTCACTGATCTTGGGCATTAAGAGTTTTTATAATTATCTTCCTAAGCCATAAGGCCTAGGTGCCTTAGCTACAGTAGTTTATGGCCTTTAATTATTGTTGTAACTTCTGTTAAAGTGATTGGTGAAGTTAATTCTAGAGCTTCCTCAGTTGACACTTGTGGATAGGTGATATTCTCCCAAATTTTGGAACAGCAGGTTGGTATATGGCAAATCAGGAGATGGAGAGGCATTTGAGTATAGGAATTCATAGAAGTTTTGCATAATGTCAGCTATTTGAGAATTGGATGTGGTAAGTGAACCGTCAGATTTTTTAAGAGGGCAGACTGACATGGGAAGTGGTATCCCTTTCAGGAGGTTTGTCAAAAGATGGCCTGTCTTGTGTCTAAATTTGTAGATCTATAGTTTACAAAAAACAGATAGTGGTTAGCCATAGTAAGCAAAAGTTTGGCCAAGTGTGCCTTTTCAGTTTGGTAACCATATGTATTAGCAAGAGACGGACAAATTTTAAACTTTTGGTAGCGCCTGAAAGAGCAGATTGTAAGGTAATATAGGAGGTGGCATATTTCTTATGGATAGAGGAAACATAGGAAATTATGGCCCCAAGTATAACTAATTTGGCTGTTTACCAAAAAAGGAAGGGTCAGTGGAGGCATAAGAAAGATTGTGGGTTTTGTATTTTTCCGATGTTGCTTCTATTTTAGATTTAAATTTGTTAGAATGAGATAGATGGGTAGGGAATGTCCAGGGGGAATAAGGACCTTTATCTATAGCTACATGAATAGTAGACCATACAAGAGTGTGTTCAGAAATAACTTTTGGTTCTAAAGTCTGTCTGATACTATAAATATATAGTGTATACATGAAAAGGTATCCTGTACAGCTGAATAACAGGTATATTCCTTCTCTGTGGGGTGCAGGACTCTCCAGATATAAGCTAGATGTAGGCTGGAAGCAAGTAGAGGAAGACCTAGTTTTGGGAAGGTTGGTGTTCTCGCTGTACTATGGGAATTATCAAGAATTTGAGAAGACACTAACTTAAAGTCTCCACACATTATAATAGGACAATCAGTTAACAAAGTTAGTTTGGTTAGCAATGTTCAGAAGAATGATATGGAATAGTTATTGGGAGCATAGACATTGCACAATACATAAGGTATGTTTTGATATGTAAATGTAGCTATAACACATTTGCCTTCTGGGTCAGTGTCTATAGAAGAAACAGTTAGTTGTAAGGATCTTTTAGCTAAAATCACTACACCATGAGCCTTGGAGTTGTAAGCTGCTGCTGCAACTAGAGACCAGCCTAAAAACTGCAACTTATACTGTATACTGTATTTCTGATGGGATTAAATGCATTTCTTGAAAAAAGCAATGTCTATATTGTGTTTAGATAAGTAGAGAAGTAACTTTCTTCTCTTAGGTGGTGAATTTATTCCTACAATTTTTAAGGAGCTGATGTTTAACTGAGTCATAACTTAAAGTTTAGCTGTAGTCGATAAAGAGTCATAAATTCAGTGATCTTCAATGTTGTACCTGAGTGGAAAGGGGGGAGCAGACAAGGGGAAAGTGACAAACAAGACAAGGTGAAGACAGGGATACATAAAACTCTTAACACGAAGAGCCTAAACCATTTGAATTGGCATGACTTCTGGGAAATATAATCATATAAACTTATAGAATATAACATTTTGAGATTTTTTGGGTATTGCTCCCAGTGCAATCCAGCAGATTAAGCAAATAAGAATATTATCCACTATTTACTACGGTCAACTCTGAAGTAAGTATATAGAAATGGATACACAATATTTAAACCATACAGTAATTGTGCACATAATAGAGGTTTTTGTCAAATAAGGCAGAGAATAACAATAAAGTAGTTATGGTCATCTAGGTAGCTCATCTAAAATGATTTGCAATTTGTAAAATAGAAAGGAGGTTCAAAACAGTAAATCTCACAGTCCCTCAAATAGACCTAGAAAAAGTCTCTTAAAAGGAGTAAAGAATACTCATCCAATCCAGGGTGTAGTAAGTGAATCTTTTTGTCTCAAGGAGGTGATGGAGCAGGGTCAGTAATGTTCTGAACGCAGGATTCACTGTCTTCTTGAATAAATGCTTGTGCATCATCAGGATTGATTAAGTCAACATGCGAAAAATACATAGCTTTGCAGGATAGAAAACTAAAAAAAGCTTTCCTGGCCTTTGAGAGTTCCAATGAAAAGTCTTGTAATAAATATAATATTTTGCTTTCCCAAATAATGGACCTTGTTTTTCTAGAAGCTGTCCAGAAGGCTTACTTCTGCTGATAGTTTAAGCAGCGAAATAGGGTCACATGCAGGCGGCTATCAGAAGATGGGCATGGGGCCAAACCTATGAGCGCATTCCTCCTCTATTCCCAGAAGTGATGGGAGAGTGTTGCATACAACTGTTGTAAGGATGGACCTTTGACAGTCTCCGGTAGACCAACCAGACTGATGTTATTTTAGCACGCACATCTATTGTCTAGATTGTCTACCTTGTTCCATAAATGAAAGTTATCTTTCTGTAGCTTTTGTATAGTATATTGAGCATCTGCTAGGTCATGGCAAATATCCCCTATGTTGTTTTCAGTATCAGTGACCCTGTGTGTAAGGCTCTGAAGCTGGGCTGTAATGTCCATCACAGCCTGTGTTAGCTGGGGCCCCATTGTAGATTTTATGGCCTCTACTTCTTCTCCATATGAGACAGGGGCATTAGGGTCACGATGTATCTGCAGTAGGTCAGTGTCTTTGGTGCCCGCTGCAGCTTTCTTGGAGGCCGGGGTAGCAGCACGGGATTTAGTGTCTGGTGCTATGTTTGTATCCATGTGGCACTTCTCCTGTTGTGGCTGTGAGGCTTAAGGGTGGATTGGCTAGCCAGAAATTTGTCCATAATATGGACACAGGCGTCCGGTGAGCAGCGGGAGTGGAGATGACCATAAATGGAGACAGATAAATGGTCTTGTAAGGTGAAATCAGCTGGTTGAGCAGGGGAGCAGAACAGAGTACGTCCTCACTCCATTCAGTTGGAACCGGAAGTCCTAAAATTAGATTTTTATATTGTCTAAAAAAGAGTGAGTCAGATATACTCTAAATGTGATTAACAATAAAGGGCTGTTACAAAAGATATGGTGAAAAGATAACATTGGGTAGAGATCATAATATTGGAAATAATTTGATTAATTTTTGCTGACAAAGGAAACTCTGCATATACAATTTTGCACAATAGCATCAAAGATATGTCAAAGGAAATAAAAATGTATAATTCTAATCCTAACATGTCCATCCTCAATGACTACCACATATGAAATTACTCATAAAATCAGACTGATATAAGCAAATGTTATGAATAGCCTCACGCAAATTCACTCCTCATACCGTAAAAGCAAAAGGAAGGTATTTGCAACAAATCTTGGACAGCTTAAATAAGCTTTAGATAATGGTAACAATAATTAAAAAATGTACATGAAATATATGTTCAACAGTTGTAATCAGGTATGAATAAATGCAACTGATATCACTAAAGTAAAAATAATATCATACAGGGAGGGCAGATGTATCTGCAAAGTAGATAGACATATGAATGAAATAAAGGTGTCCAGAAGACACATAAGAGGTTACTGCTATTCTGCCATGTGTAGATTCAGTGAACAGTCTGATGTGTTATCCAGAGGGGCTCTTAATAAGTGTGAGTAATGCAAGAAAATCAATCTGGTTCAGATGAGAGAGCATCAGAATATAGAAATACTTGTGTGGAGAGGTGAGGTGGAAGAAAGAGTTTCCTGTGTAAGTCTATGATTCCCGTTGTTGCCAGGGAACCAGAAGTCAGATTAAATGAATTTTGCCCAATATGGACTTGATCCAAGGTTTAGTATAAATTATAAATGGTAAGTAATGCCAATCGCAACAAGCATGAACAGCTTTTAGTTATATATTCATGCCCCTATAAAGTAATGTGTCCTAGTGATTGATGTTGACCATGACCATTCATTGAGATCCATTGTAGAGTAACAATGGAACACTAAAAAAAAATAGGAAATTATTAATGAGACATGTTCCATCATGATTAAAGGAAGTGTCTTAAGTCATAATTGACACTGGAGAGGACCAATCATTAAGGTTTAGATGTAAGATAAAGGAGTGTAAGTATAAACTTTGAAACAGTGTACATGTTTTAGTGAGAATATGGTCAAAAATGTGGGGTTTAAGTATATTAATAACTTATACAGTAGAAATAAAAAGGGTGGAATGGCATGTGAAATACAGACAAATTATATTGAGTTGATAAATATCATGGTAAGCCTGTGACATGTATTGTTGGTTGGCGTTACACATTTGTAAATGTTTAATAAGGCAGGTCTCAGGGGTAAAAAGATTTATAAAATAGCATATTGAGATCAGTAGTTGGTAGGGCACAATCACCATTATAATGTGCATGATTGACCAGTGCCGGCTCTTGGCATGTTCCACCTGAGCGGCCGCAGAAGGGCGCCACCTACAGGGGGCGCGCTGATTTTCTGCAGCCATTTTACCTTGGCCGGCCCTGTCACTGTCTGTGCTGCCTGTCACTGTGTGCCAGAATGCCCCCACAGTGGCCGTGTGGCACTTTTGGACACTCCCATGGTGCTTCGTGATTGGGCAGTGCTGGGCTGGTGTGATGTCACACACCATCAAAGCCCGCGCAGTCTCCGATTCCAGTGGGCAGTGGTGGACTAAGTAGTAGGGCACTGGAAATGCAGCGCAGTGGCTGGCGGCTGGCTACGGGACCAGCATGACTTGTGAGGTTCAGTTGAGTCATGTGTGTCCCTCATCAATGGCAGGCGGAGCAGCAAGGACTGCAGACCAGCCGGGTGACAGGAGGTGAGTGATCACTGCATGCGGGCTGTGTGTGAAGGGGCTGTGTGTGCATACAGGTGGTGAAGGAGCTGTGTGTGCGTACAGGTGGTGAAGGGGCTGTGTGTGCGTACAGGTGGTGAAGGAGTGCTACAGTGACATGAGTGGTGTGAGCAGAGGTGAGTGGTCATGTGAGAAGAGGTGAGTGCTGCAGTGAGGGGCGGTAGGTGTGAGGAGAGGTGAGTGTTGCAGTGAGGGGAGGTAGGTGTGAGTAGAGGTGAGTGCTGCAGTGAGGGGAGGTAGGTGTGAGTAGAGGTGAGTGCTGCAGTGAGGGGAGGTAGGTGTGAGTAGAGGTGAGTTCTGCAGTGAGGGGAGGTAGGTGTGAGTAGAAGTGAGTGCTGCAGTGAGGGGAGGTAGGTGTGAGGAGAGGTGAGTGCTGCAGTGAGGGGAGGTAGGTGTGAGGAAAGGTGAGTGCTGCAGTGAGGGGAGGTAGGTGTGAGGAGAGGAGAGTGTTGCAGTGAGGGGATGTAGGTGTGAGTAGAGGTGAGTGCTGCAGTGAGTGGAGGTAGGTGTGAGGAAAGGTGAGTGTTGCAGTGAGGGGAGGTAGGTGTGAGTAGAGGTGAGTGCTGCAGTGAGTGGAGGTAGGTGTGAGGAGAGGTGAGTGTTGCAGTGAGGGGAGGTAGGTGTGAGGAGATGTGAGTGCTGCAGTGAGGGGAGGTAGGTGTGAGGAGAGGTGAGTGCTGCAGTGAAGGGAGGTAGGTGTGAGGAAAGGTGAGTGCTGCAGTGAGGGGAGGTAGGTATGAGGAGAGGTGAGTGTTGCAGTGAGGGGAGGTAGTTGTGAGGAGAGGTGAGTGCTGCAGTGAGGGGAGGTAGGTGTGAGGAGAGATGAGTGCTGCAGTGAGGGGAGGTAGGTGTGAGTAGAGGTGAGTGCTGCAGTGAGTGGAGGTAGGTGTGAGGAAAGGTGAGTGCTGCAGTGAGGGGAGATAGGTGTGAGGAGAGGTGAGTGCTGCAGTGAGGGGAGGTAGGTGTGAGGAGAAGTGAGTGGTACAGTGAGGGGAGGTAGATTTGAAGAGAGGTGAGTGCTGCAGTGAGGGGAGGTAGGTGTGAGGAGAGGTGAGTGCTGCAGTAAGGGGAGGTAGGTGTGAGGAGAGGTGAGTGCTGCAGTGAGGGGAGGTAGGTGTGAGGAGAGGTGAGTGCTGCAGTGAGGGGAGGTAGGTGTGCGGAGAGGTGAGTGCTGCAGTGAGGGGAGGTAGGTGTGAGTAGAGGTGAGTGCTGCAGTGAGGGGAGGTAGGTGAGAGGAGAGGAGTGCCACTGTAAGGAGAAGTGAGTGCTGCAGTAGATGTAGGAAGAGGTGAGTTCTGCAGGGAGTTGAGGTTTGAGGAGAGGTGAGTGCTGAAATGAGGAAATGTGTGCTGCTGTGAAGGGAGTGGAGCAGAGAGGGAGAAAAGAAGACCTCCTGAAGAAAAGAAGAAGGAAGAACTGGCCACGGAAGAAGCGTTGGGACCGCTGGCCATGATGCAAGAAGCTGAGAACCAGAGAGCCTCTCCAAGCACCATGGTAGGCGGCTTCGGCCACCTTCACTTATTTAACCCTCCCTAGACCACCAGTATTATTGGATACTAGGTCCGTGGACCCAGTCAGTTGTCAGGCTTGTGGTGATTGGTAAGCGGGCAAAGTGCCCGGTAAGTGATCCTAGGCATTAGGCCCAAGTCACTGTCCTAATTTTGAAGTGTGGGTATGGAAATATCAGGGGGCTCAGGATTTTGCCCTGCCTAAGTAAAGCCCCACTGATAATTCCATACCCACACTTCAAAATTTCCACTTCGACCACTGCTGTAGACATAACATTCTGGGCCGCACTGTATGGTGCCTCTTCTCCAGGGATGCTCCTTACACTGTGGCACACTGGTAGGAAGTAGGATGTTCCTATGAGTCAGTACACACTATTGCTGTACTGTTTGTGTGACATACCAGAGCTGCCTGCAGTCACCCATGAGCACATCCTATCATCTATGGAAAGACTACATGTGTCAGGGAAAACCATGTAAATACTACACACAGTATGTGTGACACCGGTTGTGTGGATGGGCTGGCGGCCCTCAGCATGGTCACTACACAAAGGTTGTGTGACAGGGCTGACGGCCCTCAGCATGGTCACTACACACAGGTTGTGTGATAGGGCTGGTGGCAGTCCTGAGTCTAATTACTTTGAATAACATTTCTCGCACAGGGTGCTGGAACACCTGGAGCCGGCCCTGTGATTGACATTTATTGCCATTTCTGAAGTCCAATAGCATAATTACAATATAGGGAAGTTGAATAATAGCATATAGACAACACCAGTGAATGAAAATATGTATGTAACATACATTAAACTTTTAATTCATTAATCAATTTTATTATTGTTCTGATTAAAATAGATTAGTCTAAAGGTATTATAAATACTTTGTTTATATATATGACTTTTAATCCAAGTGAAAGAGGTTGGTCTCCTCTAACTAGTTGATTCTTTTAGTAAGCATAATTAGAATTTAAAATATTGTGAGTGTGGCTAACATAAAAGGAGGGGAGATTGAGACACTTTAATTAAATGTAACTATTGTGGATAGTAGCATAAAGTGTGATATTGGGAAATAGATCCCCTGACTAAAGTGAGAGTTTTTAAAAATTGAGATGTGCCCATAGCAACCAATCAGATTCTACGTAACATGTATCTAGCACCTTCTAGAAGATAATACCTAGAATCTGATAGGTTGTTATGGGCAACACCTCCACTTCTAAAAACTCTCACTTTAGTAAGTATACCCTTAAGATATTCTTCCACTGTTCACTGTTCCACTTTTCTGGAATTGGATATCTTTCTCAAAAAGTTCAAATTTTTTTGCCCAATGAATCATTTTTTTTTACACTTTTCTAGTGCAAAATGGTTAAGTTTAAGTAATATATTTACTTTATGCTACAATCTACATTCTTTACAAATGTATCATGGGTTGAATGTCTCACTTTCCACACCGTTTATGTTATCCATAGTCAAAATATTTGACAATCTAATTATATTTACTTTAGGTATATCGACCACAGTAGTTATAGGTTAACAACCTATTCCACCTGGATTATAAATCCTATATATCAACAAATTACTGTACTTATTCATACATTTGGGCTAATCTATTTAATCAGTAAAATAAGGATGGATTACCTTTGACCCAATTACATTTTACTATTGGTATATTGATAACGTATTTCATTAATTGTTTTTTTTATGTCGCCGAGCTACCCTATATTGAAAGCTTGCTATTGGTTTTCACAAATGTCAGTCTTGCAGATTATAATCATGCATGTACCTTACTCGATGCAGATCTCAGTAGGCTATTGTATTAATTTTTATTACATCTGAGAGCTGCCTTATTAAACATTTAGGTGCGCAGTGACAGCCCCCTTCCCCTTTCCATTATGTTTGTTTATTTTGTGCACTTGAAGACTGAGACTCCTTCTGCTTGGTATTTGCACCCACCCATCTTGCCTTAGATGCTTTTAATCATCTGCACAGGTTCCTACATTTGCTGTCTACATATTAGAATGCTTAAATTTGGACATTTGACTCCATTTTATTTCTTTAAATATCTATTAAAAACAAATTTAAAATAATTAATATTTACACATCCATTACTAAAGCGTGCACCCCAAAAATTGCTTTTCTTTGTCTCATCGCCCTCTTGCCAAATAAAGTTCTTCATCTGTAATTGCAAACTTAGGGGGTGATTCAGCAGAGGACACAAGTGCTATTGTAGCTGCTAACATCGGATAATCTGTGATTCCTTCGGCTAGCTGAGTAACCCATGGGGTCACGCAAACCAGCCGCAGAAGATGCATAAAAGAGGCCAGGAAATCCTGGTCTCTTCCTTCCCCCCATTGGAGGCGACACCCTCCTCTCCCACAAACAGCAGCAGGCTGTCAATCTGTCTTAAAACATAAAAATTGTTCTATAAACAGTAGAGATCTGAATCTTAAGCTGTATGTAGCCCCTACAATAATAGGCCAGGAAAAATTACTAAAAATATAGGAAAGAAATGTCTGGCAGGTGCAATTTTTTTAACAAATGCAATATTTTTTTAATAAAATATTATTTATATAGTGCACACATTTTATGCATCATTACCGTTCTTAAAAGCTAAATTATTCTAGAAATGGAAAACAACTTTTTAAAATGATCAGATCCATTATTTTTTGCTTCACCATTGTGGTTTACCTTTAATGTTGGCCTTGCGGATTGCAAAATATGACTAGAACATTTAGAAAATGTTTATATAAACAGCATATAAAAATTAAATGAAAACCTTTTACTCGCCAGATTAACCAATCTGGATTTAACTAATATCATCATCTTTTAAACTTGTTTAAAAATATATTTTTAAATTACATGTATATATATTGCATTACATTTGTATGTATATCTACTATATAATCCTACACATTGTGTGTGTCCCTGAAATGTGCAGTGAGAGTCAGAATGTACAGTGTGCATGCCCCCAATGAAATCCCCCGCAGCCTAATGATTGCTCTTCTGTTGATCATCATGTATAAACTGTATCACCATCAAACTGCCATTTACAGTATGTTCCCAAAGCGGGAAACAAAGGCACAAGATGAGCATTGAACCTTGCCTATAACTGTTTGAAAGAGATGACTGGCAGTACTCCCATGGGAGTAGAAAGAGAAAAAGTGTAGAAAAAAGAGGGAGAGGGGAAAAAGAGGAGGACAGGAAGATGGGGAAAGAAATAAAGAGAAGAACAATGTTGTATCCTTGCAACATGGTGAATGACAGATCCAAAAAATGTGGATATATGTATAGAGTATATTTTATATTTGTACTTTTTAACTTACAGTTGCAAGTTAAAATTATTTCAAATAAGTATTGAAATTCTCCCATTTAAGTATAGTAATATTGTGGATATTTACTCTTTATATACTGACTTTGTCCTGACTCCTGACCTAAAGCAGTTGTGTTCTTTAACATGTTGTAGAAGGGAATGATTTTTAAAATGCACAGCTCAACACAATTACAACAACCTGGTTAACCTGTTCTGGTTTCTGGTGCAAAACAGCCTGCTACAATGTTCTAATATGCCTGATCTATCCATTCGTAATTATCTTGTTGTAGTATGAAATACTTGATTTATTGTAGTCTATTTCTTTATTACAGCAGCCTCATTATACTACTGTGGCAGGGATTCCTGGGTCTTTTTGTGCTGATGTTGATTACAATTCCAAATGGTTGCTTCCTGTTCACAAGAGAATTTTACATTTACCACCATTGATGTACATTATGTTAATACATTTTCTGCACGATTATTGATCTTTTAGCTATTAAAATAATATTTAATATTTTTTCAAAATTAGACAGTACGTATTTCATTAAATGTACATTTATTTTTCAGTTTTCAAAAATTATTGTTAAACTCAGTTTCTATGCAATAATTAACACAGCTAGAGTCTCACTATTCAATATTGTATCCTCCTATCCATGATCAACTTCCTCACACTAGTTTACTCAAAAAATGGCGGCTAGTATACTTCCTTGACTATAGTAGCATTAGATGACAACACATAAGAGAATGTGTATATATAGTAATGTACTCCTTTCTTATATGCCTCTTTTCAAAGCAGACTGTACTTAAGCCAGTGGATATTATTTTGAAAGCAAAGTGTAAGTATAATTGCATAGCTGAGCTGTTCTTTGAATGAGACTGCCTAGCCATCATTTTGTCTTTTCATTATATGGAGTCATTAATACCAGATCTACTATGTAGCCATCAGGTCAATTCGTGGGTAGTGCATGATTACCGGTCCTTCCCAATTTGTTGCTGTGCATTGCTTGGTAGGTTTTTTCAGCTGTTTGAGGTACAATCCTAGTCAGGTGAATGTTATTCCTACTTATGTGAACTTTTAAGTAAAGGTTGCAGTTGTTTAAATTCAGCAATTATGGTCTGCTGTGGTCCACCTCCAGTAATATTATTTCCCGGAATGTTCACATATATTCTTTTTGACATGATTTCAACTCACTGCAAAGACTGGTTGATGTTTTTTTTTTTTTTAAATAAATCTACCAAGCAATTAATTATAACGGAGAAAACTTAATGTCTTCAGTCAATGATAAAGCATTATTTTCATTAGCAAGCCTCCTAATAAGTGTGAAGCGATCCATTAATAGCAGACATGCAGTAAACGATTAACCTGTAATACAATATAA
Source organism: Taudactylus pleione (assembly GCA_031769625.1). NCBI lineage: Eukaryota > Metazoa > Chordata > Amphibia > Anura > Myobatrachidae > Taudactylus > Taudactylus pleione. The sequence goes on along the minus strand of JAUIMM010000148.1, from coordinate 5,034,239 downwards.
AACTAAAGAATATGAAAACCTCCTGTTGTTGCTAATTTGCTCCTGTGAATTATGCTGTACCTGGTGTTAATATCACTCTGTGGGGAGTGACTGGCTCTCCCTCGCTACTTCCTTTGACTTCTTTTGCTGTGTTGCAAATTAGGTTGACTGAACAATTGGCACAGCATGTGAGTTCATATGGCGGAGAAAAGATGGCCAGTTTCAGTGAACAAGATTTTGCTGTGCCATTGCAAAAGGTCATCATATTCGATCAAAGCCATTGTACACTGCAGAAAGTTTTATCACAGCTATGAAAGATACACAGCAACTCTTTCATCCTTTTGGATAGTTAAGGTAAGAAAAAAAGATGAATGAGAATATATAAAAAAAACAAGCAATGTACAAAGATAAATGAATTAAAAATATAAACAAAACCATATTCACATATACAAATATTTTATTTTGTACTATGACTTTACAATATTTGTACTGCAAATGTAGAACTTCTAATGTCGTACTATCTTATGTTGCCTTAGTCTTCTTCCTATACAAGTTATGTGTACACTCCGCTTTACCTTATAACATTTCTGAATCTCATGAATGACGCTATGAAAGCGGTCTGAGATCTTCTTAGGAACCCTCTTACAAATGTTCTCTGACACTTCTCCCAATCACAGCTCTGACTCACAGCAGGGTTTAAGGGAAGAAGGTCAGTATGACGTGGGTCAGAAGCTCTACGGTACTTCTCATACACAATGTATTGCTTCCGGTATTGCCCAATAAAGTACTGTTGGTGGAAAATACTTATATGTATATGATCATTTAATAAATTATTTTCATTTGTTTCTACATATGAGAAATATAATGTAAACGCAGTCACACAAACCAACTTATGAAATAAAGTAATACATTATTGTTGATCCCACCAGCAGTTGTAAGAAAAAGAGTATTGCAGATGTTAATTCATGATAAATTCAACCTCAACACTATATTTAAGGACAAGCTATTTTAATGGATATGTTAAAGGACACCATGAAAAAAACAAAACAGTAAAAGTCAGGTTTATCATATCTAGCACCATTTTAGCCTATAGGCTACCTGTCCTGTGCGCATGGTTGGCCCAATGGGTAAGCAGGGTATTGTTTTTCCAATTTATTCTTGGCTATGATGGGAGCCCCTGTTTTGGTAAAAGGATTCTGATACACTGCCCTGTTATTCCAGTGAATAGCATCAATAACAGATGGAACTTATTAGGGCAAAATGGCATTCATTCATAAATAGACCCCTAAGTAATTATTTGATTTATGGTACAGTTATATTTTGATACATTATCCAAAAGCTTAAAAGTTCAAATATTATTGTGGCTACTCCAATTTTTTTTTAAATACAGTATGTAAAAAAAATGTATATATCAGTAATCAATTTAGAAATAGATTGATAATGATTTTGTGACAGCTACAGTAATAATTATATTTTGGAGTGTGAGCAGGTTCAGAAGCTCTCTCATATTGTCTGAATAAGAAAGGTTGACTAGGGCTTACAGAAGAGAAAGAAAAAATATATAGTGAGGCCCTATTTATTATTATTATTATTATTATTATTATTATTATTATTATTATTATTATCCTTTATTTATATGGCGCCACAAGTGTTCCATAGTGCCTTACAAAGTGCATAAACAAATAAGTGAACAAAAAACCAGTGAATTACAGACTTACAGTTCAATTCAATGCAGGACAAGGACATGCTTTAAATACTTTGCTGCATAATCGATCATAACACTCAAATAAGCAACAGGGCATAAGCAACCAGGTGTTAGGGTCCCTAGTGGAGGGCTAGAAGGAGAGGGGAGGCAGATAAAGACTGTTTGGAGAGGAAGATGAGCAGCATTGAGGACAGATTGGAATGGAGAGAGATTGGAGTCAGGAAGGCCAGATAGGAGGTTACAGTAGTCCAATCTGGAGATGACCAGTGAGTGGAAGAGGGTTTTAGTAGCAACCTTGGTTAGAAAGGTTCTGATCAAGGAAATATTTTTTTTAAATGAAAACAGCAGGAATGTGAGAGGTGCTGAATGTGTGGCTTGAAGGAGAGGGAGGAGTCCAGGATAACTCCAAAACAACACACTTTGGGGCTATAGGAGATAGTTGTGCCATCAGTTGATAAATTGAGGAAATTGAGGTTATGCAGGAGGGAGGAAAAATGATCAGCTCAGCTTTAGACATATTAAGTTTAATAAAGTGCTTGGACATCTTGGAAGAGATAACAGACAGTTGTCTCATCAGTTTTATCACCAGCATATAGATGAAATTGAAGGTCAAATAGCTGATGAGTTCACGTAGAGAGGATGTATAGAGGGAGAATAGGAGAAGTCCAAGAATAGAACCTTGGTGAACAGCTGCTGTAAGTGGAAGTGGGAGGGAAGATGAGTCAAGAGAGGAGACAGAGAAGGAATGGTCAGAAAGGTAGGAGGTCAGCCAGGAGAGGGCAGCATCACATAGACCAAGGGAGTGAAGGATTTGCTGGAGGAGAGGGTGGTCCACAGTGTTAAAAGCAGCAGAGATGTAGAGGAGAATGAGCAGAGAGTAGTGGTCCTTAGATATGTCAGCAAAGAGGTCATTGCTGACTTTTGTGAGGGCAGTTTCATTGGAGTGGAGAGAGCGGAAGTCAGACTGAAATGAGTTGAGGGAGGGGGAGGAAAGATAGGTGGTAAGGTGGTTGTAAACAATTTGCTCAAGTAGTATGGAGACAAAAGGGAGGAGAGAGATTGGTCAGTAGTTGGAAAGAGTGTTAGGATCATGGGTAGGTTTTTTTTTAGTAATTTTTATTCAGATTTTATGTCATACAAGCAGTGTCATACTGGAAAAAGTAGAAAATAATGAAATTGACATATAATTATGACAAAAGGAAAAGCAACAATATAGCGAGCGGGAAGATCTTAGAAAGTTATAGGAGAGTAGGGAGACAAAGGGGGATTATGGAGAATAAAGAAGAAAGGGAGGCAGGAAAGTTGGGGAGTGTTAGTAAAATTAAATAGGGGTAGGAGAAGGAGGACCGCTGGCAGGCACAGTGAAAAGCAATAGGATATCAAGTACAAGCCTCATGATAAGCAATCCAGGGTGACCAAATTTCAGCAAATTTGTGCAGACACTCATGCAAGTAGCTAGTAGTATGCTCTAAATGGTAGGTGTGCCAAATTGAGTTGTGTAGAATGGAAGAGATGGGGGTCTACCTTTTTTCAGCAAGCCACAATAGCACATTTAGCTGCATTGAGAATGTGTTAAATGAGTGTGTGGGAGTATCTATCACTATCAGGAATGGGGCGCGGTAGAAGACAATAGGAAAAGCAAAACAGTACTGAGATGCTCAGGAGGTAAATAAACAACCAGTTTACCATTTCCCAAAAGCACATAACTTTAAGGCAGTACCACCAAATATGTGCAAGTGTGCCTTTCTCTCCAGAGCCTTTCCAGCACCTATTCTACAACTGAGATAATATAGCTTGAGTGAAACCAAATACCACCTATATAAATGTTTATAAGTATTTTCCTTGATTCTAATGCAAATAGAGGATTAAGAAGCAAGCTCTTGGATTTTATCCCACTGCTCCAGCTCCAGAGTCTCTCCCGTGCCTTTCTCCCAGGCCAGCTCATGAGGCTCTTTGGGGGCTGGTTGTGAGAAATTAGAAGACTATAAAAATAAGTTATGAGACCCTTTGAGTAAAATCTCCAGAGACAAAATGTTTCTATGGGGGTATAAATCAGACAGGGACAATACCCCATAAGCGATGTATAGAGGTGGCAGAGTTGAAGATATTGGTGAAAGCACTTGACTGGTATGCCAAATCTATCCTGTAAGATCAGAGAACTATTATGAATGGTCCAGGGAGTGAAAGGTTTAGGGTCAAGGCCAAGTAGAAACTCTTTATTGTTCCACCGAGGGGTAAAAATATGGTGGTTTTGCACCAGTGCAAAAGCTCTACAACAGTAATTCCATATCAGAGAGAAGTGAAGAGTAGGTGAAGAGGGTCTGTGTCTAGGGCACATCCAAAAGAGTGAGAAGGGAGAGAGGAAGTGGACAAGTTGTGCCTCAAGGTCTACCTAGTCTCTAGAATGTAGATCAGCATGTGCAAGAACTGCTTGGGTTAGATGGATCACTAGGTAGTATTTGTGGAAGTTCAGTCTGCTCAGACCGCCGACTTTAGTGCGGTGACATAATATCCTGAATCTCACTCTGGGCTTACTGCCAGACCAAACTAATCTGGATACTAAACGCTGAAGGGAAGACAAAAAGTGGGAGGGAACTCGAATTGGGAGTGTCTGAAAGAGATATAGAAATTTTGGGAGGATATTTTAATGGCATTTATGTGGCCAATCAAAGATATAAAATAAGTCCCCCAAGAGCTTAGATCACAACAAATCTTCTCTAAGATCGTAAGAGCTTGTGAGCTGTACACCAGGGAATGAGACTGCCACAGAAAATCAAAGGTTTCTTGTAACTGATGGAGTGTATTGGGATCAATATGTAGAAGAGGGACTTCAGTCCTTCTTTTGGCTTGGTTAACTTTAAAATTAGAGAGATGACCATAAGCTTGATTTTATCAAAAACTGCAGGAAGTGAAGAAGTAGAGTTGGATAAAGTGAGCAAAACATCATCTGCATATAAGTCAGCCTACTTAAATACCCGTGACATTAGGATTACTGCTCAATCTAGAAGCTATGAGCTCCATGATTAAGGCAATGAGGAGGGGAGAGAGGGGACAGCCTTGTCTAGTGCCATTTAAGATATTAAACACAGAAGAAGAAAAGCTGTTAGCTAATACAAGAGCAGATGGATTATAATATAAAGAAGCAACAACATGAATAAAGTTACCTCTGAAGCCAAATGTTTGTAAGGGCAGAGGCATGAAGGTCCAGTTGACCATATTGAAGGCCTTTTCAGCATCTAAGGCCACCACCAGAGCAGGAAACGATCTCTTGTTAGAGACGGGAATGAGATCATTAAGCTTATGTGTGTCAGAGGCTTGTTGGCCAGGAATGAAGCCGACTTGGTTTAAATGAACTAGAAAAGGAAATATAACTGCAAGATGCGTAGCCAGAATCTTTGCAAAAATCTTTAAATCCACATTAAGAAGGAAGATTGGCCTGTAACTAGTATACAAATTGGGGTCACACCCTCCTATTAGTGAATAACCACGATTTCTGCTCTAGTCGTAGCCTCATTGAACTTCTGACCTGTTAGGATAGTATTATACACATTTAGCAGTAGGGGGAAAAGTTCAATCAAGTTCTTCCACGGTAATATCCTCATTTAAAGCAGAAAGTTGATATTCTGACAAACGAGGTAGATTATAGGATGCAAGATATTTGTGGGTGGCAGCGGCAAGAGAATGCAGCGAGAGCTTCGGGTTTTGTAAATTATAGAGCAAGAAGTAGAAATCTCTAAAACTATTGACTATGGATTGAGGATCATAATGTGATACACATAAAGAGTCCTTAATAGTCAAGATTCTATTTTTGGTGCGCTTAGCTCTGAGCAAAAGAATGGCACCACATTCATAAAAGCGTTGCTGCAACCATTTGAGGGTGCAAGAAGACATGGAAGATAAAATCTGCGATAGCTGGCTTCTGAACACATATACAGTCAGGTCCATAAATATTGGGACATTGACAGAATTTTCAGATTTTGGCCTCTATTCACCACCACAATGGTTTTGAAATGAAACATACAAGATGTGCTTTAACTGCAGACTTTCAGATTTAATTTAAGGGTAATTACATCCAAATTGGGTGAACGGTGTAGGAATTACAACAGTTTCAATATGTGCCCCCACTTTTTAAGGGGCCAAAAGTAATGGGACTATCAACTCAAAAGCTATTTCATGGACAGGTGTGGGCTATTCCCTCATTATTTCATTATCAATTAAGCAGGTAAAAGGTCTGGAGTTGATTCTTGGTGTGAAATTTGCATTTGGAATCAGTTGCTGTCAACTCTCAATATGAGATCCAAAGAGCTGTCACTATCGGTGAAGCAAGCCATCATTAGGCTGAAAAATCAAAACAAACCCATCAGAGAGATAGCAAAAACATTAGGTGTGGCCAAATCAACTGTTTGGAACATTCTTAAAAAGAAAGAACGCACCGGAGAGCTCAGCAACACCAAAAGACCCGGAAGACCACGGAAAACAACTGTGGTGGATGACAAAAGAATTATTTCCTTGGTGAAGAAAAACCCCTTCACAACAGTTACCCAAATCAAGAACACTCTCCAGGAGGTAGATGTATATGTGTCAAAGTCAACAATCAAGAGAAGACTTCACAAGAGTGAATATAGAGGGTTCACCACAAGATGCAAACCATTGGTGAGCCACAAAAACAGGAAGACCAGATTAGAGTTTGCCAAACAACATCTAAAAAAGCCATTACAGTTCTGGAACAACATCCTATTGACAGATGAGACAAAGATCAACTTGTACCAAAGTGATGGGAAGATAAGAGAAGGAAAGGAACTGCTCATGATCCAAAACATACCACCTCATCAGTGAAGCATGGTGGTGGTAGTGTCATGGCGTGGGCATGTATGGCTGTCAATGGAACTGGTTCCCTTGTATTTATTGATGATGTGACTGCTGACAAAAGCAGCAGAATGAATTCTGAAGTGTTTCGGGCAATATTATATGCTCATATTCAGTCAAATGCTTCAGAACTCATTGGACAGCTCTTCACAGTGCAGATGGACAATGACCCAAAGCATACTGCAAAAGCAACCAAAGAGTTTTTTAAGGCTAAAAAGTGGAATGATATGCAATGGCCAAATCAATCCCCTGACCTGAATCCGATTGAGCATGCATTTCACTTGATGAAGACAAAACTGAAGGGAAAATGCCCCAAGAACAAGCAGGAACTTAAGACATTTGCAGTAGAGGCCTGGCAGAGCATCACCAGGGATGAAACCCAGCGTCTGGTGATGTCTATGCGTTCCAGACTTCAGGCTGTAATTGCCTGCAAAGGATTTGCAACAAAGTATTAAAAAGTGAAAGTTAGATTTAGGATTGTTTAGTTTGTCCCATTACTTTTGGCCCCTTAAAAAGTGGGAGGCACATATAGAAACCGTTGTAATTCCTACACCGTTCAACTGATTTGGATGTAATTACCCTCAAATTAAATCTGAAAGTCTGCAATTAAATCACTTCTTGTTTGTTTCATTTCAAAGCCATTGTGGTGGTGAATAGAGGCCAAAATATGAAAATTCTATCAATGTCCCAATATTTATGGACCTGACTGTAGTTGACTAAAATATTTATCTTTGGGAAAGCACTGACATTTGACAGTAAGGTCAGCGATACAAGTTTTGAGACTAGCAATCTTTGCTCTCTGGCTTTTGTTTTACTGGAGGCTGAGATTTGGAGAAATTGGTCTCGAAGAGTAGGCTTAAGGGCTTCCCAATTTATGTAATGCAAGGTTTGTTCTGGATCATTATGCTCACAAAAGTCAGCGACGGCTTGCAAAATTTGGGAGCGAACTTCATCAATGAGCAGAAAAGAATCGTTTAACCACCACCTAAAATGATGCATAGAGGAAAATTCTAAGTCTAAAGAACTGCGGAGTGGTCGGACCAGGAGACAGGAGAGAGCTCTGGAGAATAGGAGTAGAGGTATTGTCTACCAGAAATAAATCACGAGAAGAGATTGTGGGGATGAGATTAATGAGAGTATTCATGTGCAGGGGATACAGCACTCTCCAGGAATCATATAAATTGTATAACTTAAGTAGTGAGGCTGATTTTGCAGAATCTTGGGAAGAAATTTTATGGGGTACCAGTTCTACCCAACTGAGGAGAGAGTACAGTATTACAATCTCCTCCAATAATAACTTTTCCCTTAGCAACTTTAAAGAGCTTAGCAAAGACCATGGACAGGAATGCACCCTGGACAACATTGGAAACATACAGATTAGCAATCAAGACAGGGGCATCACCAATAGAGCCTATGAGAAGTAGATAATGACCATGGGGTCTACATGTGAAGATTCCACAATAAACAGGGAGAAGTGTTACAATAGAATGGCAACACCTTTATCTTTGTGATTAGTGGATGCATAAAAAGTGTGAGGGAAAGTTTTATTGGTTAAACTTGAATGATTCTTCAGAAAGTGGATTTCTTGGAGAAGGGCAACATGAACCTGACTGCACTTAAGGTACTGTAGGGTCATTGTCCATTTATGAGGAGAGTTGAGGCCATTGACATTCAAAGAGTTGAGAAGAATAATATCAGAGCTGTATAATATTGGTGGTAAAGAGAGGAAGTGAATAACACCAACAGGAGAGGAGAGAGAGTGGGAAAAATAGTAGAGGGAAGGAAGGAAGAAGGGGAGAAAGAGTGCATCTGGTCTACAGAATGCACCAAACCATTAAATGGCCACAGTACATCATGTGCACTTGGGGCTTATGGGGCATGGCATTTTGGAAATAAACCATAGAAAGGAAGTAAGGAATGTAAAGAGGACCAAATGGTTAAATATCAAGTAGAGTTTGCATGCAGTAGGGACAATGCCAGATGTGAGGGAAAGATAGAGGATGTGGGAAAGATGGGAACAGGCAGAAGGAGAGTGGTAATGGAAGAGACAGGAAGGAATAGGGTTAAGGGGGACCAGATGAGTGCTATGACTTCCTCTCCAGAAACAGGGAAGAATGATGTCAGAGTTGGTAAGATGGATGGGGAGAGGTGGTCTGGTAAAGGAGGATGTGGAGTGCTGAGGTGGGATATGATGTCCTGATATATAGTGTCATTTTTAGATATAGAGTAGGTGAAAAAGTCAAGGTCAGTGGAGGGAGTGAATACAGAAGGGAGTTGAAAGTGGCGAAGAGACACTGGGGGTTTGAGGACTGGGAGATGAGGTTTTTGAAATATGACTGTATAGAGAGGAAAAGGGCAGCACTATAGAATGAGAGCATGAATTTGAAATAGAGGAAGTCTGCCTTAGAGCATTATTTTCTCCACTGATGCTCGGCAGTTCATAAACACTTTTGCAGGTTTCTGGCGCATTTGGAATGCCAGGGTTGAGATGTAGATCTATCTAATACAATAATACATTTCTTAAAATATATGGACTGAGAATACTGGTGTATTGTAAATGCAATACTTGGTTTACTTGAGAAATTAAAATTTAATTATTACCCAGCCACAAGAACAAATCTGAAAATGGAAGCCGCCTACAGAAGACAACAGAGGACTTCAATCAACTCAAGCCGGCAAGGGGTAGAGCGGGATCCCATTGAGCCCCAGGGAGGTAAGTCTCACCTTGGAGGAGGGTACAGCATCTGGTTTTCTCACGAGCTGCTGCCGTCACACCTCCTCCCCAGGCAGACGCAGCCCACCCCTTCGGTGCCGGTGGCGCATGCCCGTTCATTTGGACCTGTGCCACCACACGGATCACAATAGGTTGGTGCAGCAAGAAGGCTTGCTGTCTTCACGTTGTTCAGCTTCCCGTACTCCTACCACAGGAAGATCGCACCCCAGGCCACCATTACTATTCCGTAGTGGGACACCGCAGCCACCAAAATGACTTCAATTCATTCAATGCATTATTTACTTGGAACTAGCTGACAACTGCAATACTTACTTGCATGGTACATCAGTGCTTATTACACGCACTTATTGCATTGCACCAATAGACAAATAAGCACAGGAGGATGCATACAGAGTGCAACCTGTTGATTTACCTACACATTGGAGTTCCTACTGTATATATCCACTATGTAGTGCTATCTATCTGCTGCCTATTGACTTGGATTGGTTTCTAGAGTTTTTCTGATGTGGGGAGCCTGCTCCCATCATTAATCAATACACATTGTATGTGATTTACTAGTCATTTTTATTGGATCAATAGATCACGTTTATTTATTATATATGAGAGTGAATATTGTATGTATTACATTGCTCATACTGCATGCTTTCATTTCTCAAGTAAACCAAGTTTTGCATTTACAATACACCAGTCTTCTCAGTCCATATTATTGACGTATTCCACCAAGTTTGCAGTCACCATACTAAGGGGTTTTTCAGAATGCGCTAATAACACTGTTTATTGTCTATTATAAGAGGTCAGATACTCCTCCTTATTAGCACAGACCCCCTGCGCAAAAGGTCAGTGCACAATTTCACCCTAAACCTTCACAATTTCTTAAAATATAAACAACAAAGGAATTCATTTTAAAGAGCTCACCATTGTATAATATACATTATGTAGTATAGTACATACACAAAACAACTTAAATATAATTGTACCACTACTGCCTCATCCAGAAATTTAAACTTAACTCTGTGGCCAAAGATTAAAAATTTCATTGACATTAGTATTATATGCAAAAAATCCATTAGACAGATGGATTAGTTCCTGATGAATGGGTTTCATGGTTTCTACCAAAAGTCCTTGATGCTTTTAATTTAAAATTGTTGAATAAGCGCTTGTTGAGTGTGCAATGAAATGGTGTGTGAGTGAGGAAATTGTGGAATAAAAATAAAAAAGTGAAAATATAAAAATAATAATAAAATGAAATTAAAATTAAAAAATTTAAATACACGGAAAAAGTCACTATAATAAAAAATATGAAACAACTTGATTCTGATGGTACCTAAAAAGAAAATGTTAGTGGTAAGCATACATTTTTTTATGATCCACAATGTTGTTGTTTTAACTCTTTTGAGTACAGTTAGTCCTTTTTGGTGGCAGCCATGTGGAGATTTTATATCTAATTGTCCCTACCTTACTGCTGTTTGGATCTTCTCAGCAGCAGGCTGGGGAGTGATCAGCAAACTCCCTCCGTGGATTCCTTGCTGTTGTTTGCATCTCTTCAGTGTCTGGCCAGGCGGTTGATAATGACATCACCAGAGCGGGCTGGAACCTCCAGGTTCTCATCTACAGTATGCCTCCATCATGTTTCATATGGTGAACACACTTTTTATTATTATACAGTATTGACTTTTTCCATGTATTTTAATTTTTAATCTTTATTTTATTTCATTTTATTATTATTTTTATATTTTCACATTTTTATTTTTGTTCCACAATTTCCTCACTAACACACCATTTCATTGCACACTCAACAAGTGCTTATTCACCAATTTTACTATATTGATTTATCAAATAAGCTGCATTCATTTTGAGTGCGGTCATATCACCTATTATCTTAAAATTGAAAGCCCACTGTCCATTAAAGGCAAATAGATGTTACAGTCTGAGCACAATCACTGAACTTTTAGTCACCTCAATGGATGTATTAGCAATGTCCAGAATAGTGCCATAATTTCCTTTAGATCATGAGCCAAATTTACCCTTCTTCAAGAGTGCACCTGTTTGGCACCATGACCACCTCCTTGACACTGCCAAATGGGTGTGTTCCAGCAGTGGGGAGAATAGTAGTAGACTACTGTCTCAGTGGAGAAAGAACCCAATGAAATCGACTACAATTATAGAGAAACACAGAAGAACACAAAGCTTCAAGGTAACCAGAAGCCCAATGGAATCTCTTATGACAATACATCTAATTTTTTATAAGGCAAACTTATATTTAACATAGAGCAATTAAGCAACATATTCATGTTGAATTTATTTGGATATAAAAACAAGTTTCAGGAAGATGTCTATTGATAAAATGACAGCTACTTGTACGCCTACATATCACTTCTTTGTTTTATGTTGAGCTAAAGTTCTTCTTAATTAACAGAGATCAATATAGGAATAGACTGATGATTAATTTGATTTTGAGTTATGATAAGTAAAGGCAAGACTATTGACAAAATAGTTACATTCCATACATAGTTTAATATGATCCCTAATACTATTTTGTCTAAAAATTGTATTTACCAACAGATCAATTGAAGAAACGATTGATGATCAATTTGTTTTTATGTTTCAACAAGAAATGGTGAGATGTCTATTGACTAAATGACTATCCACCACAATTGCTTTCCAGTGGCATGTCAATTGACTCCTACTGTATTTTTTATTATAAGTCAAAATGAAACTTAAGTAACAAAGATCCATTGAGGAATAGATTGATGATCAATTTGTTTTTGTGTTCTGACAAGTAATGTGGTATATCTATTGACAAAATGGCTACACTCAATAATTACTTTACAGTGATAAGTCAATGATTACTCCTATATTTTTTATATTAAGTCAAAATTCTACTTGAGTTACAGAGATCAATTTATGAATAGATTGATAATGAATTTGCATGTACAGTAACCACATGAAATGTCAAAATGAACTTTGACAAAATGACTCTGGTCCACAATTGCTTTACCATGGCCACTAAAACATCCAACTGGTATATGAAGGTAAAACTATATTTAGCAAAAATAAAATAATACCTCAGATGATTCCACTCCACAACTTTACTCGAACAGTTGCCCAATGAGAGTGTGTTATTAGGATGCAGGAGGGTCGCAAGCTCTTCTGGGAGACTCCTGAATGTTCCAGAAAAGTAAACAAGTTTGAGTTGCCCACATTGTGCAAATATATATTATGGGGCCATGCCCTGGGTCTTTTCAGATCCTAGCAGCCACCTTGTTGTTATGTACACTAATTTATTGTATAATACATTAATTGTGCCAAACATTTTTGTGCTTTTGGGAAGTATTTTTTGTTCTGAGTTTCTACTTAAGGATAGAAAACAGCATTTTCTAACTGCAAAACATTTTTCTCCTGCAGGACGTGTTAAAATGACAGCCTTGTTACAGTGCATTATTTCTTTTCCTCCTTAGAGGCTGTTTAGATAGGACAAACAATGATTCCTTCATCTGCTACAATTTGTTATAACTAAGCAATATTCAAGAAGAGAATCAGTTTCATGTGAGCACTTATGCAATCTAGTATCACTGTTATGATGCACATATCAGTATTTTCAAAAACTAGCTTTGCTCACTTTATTGTATGGTTTATTTAATTCAGATCACAATGTTGAAAATATTTTTTCTTTATAAATGTAATTCGATCTTAGTAGTTAAAGTGTATTTGACAAGTGCTTGGTTTGAATCTGTTATTAAATGGTTGTAATTGTTCATTGTAAGTGACTGACCACCAGTATTCTCTTTTATTAGAGAAAAATCACAACTGAAAAGGAGCTGAAAATGGGTGGGGGAGGTGAGTTGGTATTACTCAGGCTTGGGTCTCTGTAGGGCCCCAGGAATGCACAATGGCATAGCCATGCTCTCTCAATACTGAGGCAACACCGATGTTATGCTATGGCCACTTCCCTGGAATGCTCAACATATATTATGATCTATGATGTGAGGAGGCATACAGTTCCTGCACTGCTTCAGGACACAGGACCACCAGGAGCCTCAGCGGCCTTGCTGAAATAAAGGCATATTTATGACCTTTTGTCATTTGTGTTGCTGGGTTAATGAAAGCTATCACTATACATACAGGACTTTCTAACTGTGCCTGATTTGTTTTCATTGACATACAGTAGATGCTTTAGGTAAAGTAGGGTAGTGAGGGGACCTCTCTCTGGCTGGGCATTTCTATAGACAGAAATCACTAGCACCATCTGAATATTGTGTAAGCTAACAGAGATAAACTAACAAAAGCTATGTTTTTTGAAGCTTGTTAAAAAGCCCCATATGGCTGTCCCCTTAAAGTACTATTGGGACAATGTTGTTCATTTGTAAACACAAGGTTAGAGGAATAATCCATATTAGTTTAACTTAAAGATGCTATAAACATTATTTATTGTTTAGTAATTAGGATACAATTTCTATGTCTTTTTTTGTTTAGCAAACTTGCACCATCATGTGATATTTACTTCAAACATTAGTTGATGTTAATTCTAATTAAGTTTACTGCTAGTTTCAAAAATGAATAATGGTAGAACATTTAACAAGTATTTATGTAGACAAAATACATTAAACTAATTTGCTGTAATTGCACTAGGACAGTATTAAGCTGAGAATGATTTGCTATAGAAATAGGAGTTTCTCCTAATACTCCATGACTTAATTATTTTGTAACTAATCAAATTTTTTTTTTTTCGGATGAAGTTGTAGGTTTCATTCGATTAAATTGAAGCCACACAAATCACATTACCAAGCTTTACTCAATATGAAATGTGGAAATAATTCACAAGCTATGCATACCTTGATGCCTATATTGCATGCCAAAGCTTAGCATAGTAAACACTTTATATTCTGGCAATTTAATGGGGTAATGGATGTATAGTACCGTAGGAGCAGATTACCATAAATGATGCAGTACAATTGATAATGCAGTTTATTATATACAGAAAAACATACACCCTGGAGGAGAAACAAGTTCCGATAAGCTTCATTAGGCTTCCTAACTAAGTATGCTCTTGACTGAAATTCATCTTACGCATCATTCCTTAGAAAAACATACTTCATATATATCTGTAACATAATAAATGGACACATTCACAAAACTCCAAAAATGGTGAACATAGTGTAAATAATATGCTTACCCCCTTTCCATTCCCAGTGTTTGATAAATCATTTTTAAAAGCTTAGTGTTCTTTCTTATCCTAATTTTACTGAAATAATTTAGATACAGTATCTTCATTCTAATTATAGGCAATTTGTATTTTTTCCAAGTTAATAGAGCCATTGTGAGTTCTATTATCGGACATTCTGTGATGGGATCATACTTTTCTGAAAGTACTATATATGCGTCCACCAAAACATTTTTAATTGGGAAGCTCTTCCATAAATCATCCATCATTTTGCATTAAAAATCTACATAGATGTTTTTTTTGCATTGTTGCAAATAGATTTTCTCTTTCTCTGGGAGGGGGTTTTGGAGGACAGTTTGATCAATCTCATTATACATTCAGAATCATGAATACACTGATGTATTTATTTTCTGACACATTTCCTTTTCTTGCTTTATTATGAATGATAAATAAGTTTAGTCCTGATGCAGTTGAACAAATACACATTTGCAGAGTATTTCTTGTGAAAATTTGCGCTGCACAAGAATGGGCATACTCAAATCCGCGCAGAATCATATACAGTTCAATTGCATCTATATTATGACCAAGTTACAATTGGTTCTGACAGGGCGTTCTCAGGTAGGAAAGGTTAAGTGGGAGCTTTATAGACCTTGATGCAAGCAAAGTATACTTGTTAGGAGGTTTTCTGCACTTAGTATAGGGCAGGTGCAAGTACCCTATTGATGATGATGATAATGACTATTAGTAAACCAGGCCCATGCACACAGACAGTTGCATCTTGAGATGTATTCAACTTTGCATAATATATATGCAAGAGCAGTACAATAATGAATGTCTGCAGGCAACAGTGAAGCATTGTCGAGGTTCCTTGCAAGTTTGGGGCTGCATTTCAGCAAATGGAGTTGGGGATTTGTTCAGGATTAATGGTGTCTTCAATGCTGAGAAATACAGGCAGGTACTTACCCATCATGCAATACTATCAGGAAGGAGTCTGATGGCTCAAAATTTAATCTGCAGCAGGACAATGACCCCAAACATATAGCCAATGTCATTAAGAACTATCTTCAGTGTAAAGAAGAACAAGAAGTCCTGGAAGTGATGATATGGCCCCACAGAGCCCTGATCTCAACATCATCGAGTCTGCCTGTACTTACATGAAGAGACAGAAGGATTTGAGATAGCCTACATCCACAGAAGATCTATGGTTAGTTCTTCAAGATGTTTGGAACAACCTCCTTGCTGAGTTCCTCCAAAAACTGTGTGCAAGTTTACTTAAAAGAATAGATGCTGTTTTGAAAGCAAAGAGTGATCAAACCAAATATTGATTTGATTTAGATTTCTCTTCTGTTCATTCACTTTGCATTGTGTTAATTGATAAAAATAAACTATTAACACTTCTATTTTTGAAATCAATCTTGCTTTGCACCATTTTCTCCACACCTGTCTAAAACTTTTGCACAGTACACACACATATATATATATATATATATATATATATATATATATATTCCAAAAAGGTCAGCACACACATAGCTGAAAGAGTCTTTGCCTGGGGTGTGTAAAACCCAATGGTCCAAGGCTGGTGTCATACATATACAAATTTATTCATAGCATCAAGCAGAGTGCACTCTTCAGGGTTTTTCATAGAGAGTTCAAAAATACATACATTACATCACAGGCACAGCATTCCAAGTTGACATTTTAGCTACAACAATGTCTTCATCATGACATCACAAGTGCAGACACGACAGACAAACACTAGTCCCACTAAGCCCACTTAAATACCCCTAGCAATTGATCAAACTCTGTGACTCCACCCACAGCATCCTTCTGGGACCAGAAGTATCTCATATGAGGGGAGATTTGACTAAATAGGCTAATTACACTCACCTCAGTTATCAATATAAACCGGACCACCTCACTCATAATGCCCACTTTATAACCACTTGGTCATGACATGCAGACAGCCAGAATTCCCCTCTACACACCAACATGTGGGTCCATACTTCCAGTGTGCATTCAATTTCCACCAGAAGCCCTGCTGAGTGCGTTCCACCAGGCATCATGTGTAGAACATTTCCACTTTACGTTCCACCACCAGCGGAAGTGCAATATTCATCCAATTAACAGGGCACAACTAATAAGTTTAGAGCCACTGAAGGTGGTGTAAAAACAATGAAGTAGTGGAATACAAAGACAAAGAGCCCAGGGAGGTGGTGTAAAGTTAAACTAGTGCGCAAGAGAAGTAGAAAGGGACAACATGAGGGAGGAGGGTGCTTCTCAAAGTAGCTTACAACCTAAAGGGAAGGGGAGACAGATGGATGACACAATGAGTGAGCCTGTGAGAGGGGAGCTGAATGCAAGAAGCTAGAGTGGGAGAGCTGGAGGAGGCAGGGGAGTAAGGTAGGCTAAGAGGTGATATGTTTAAGTGATGGAGAGATATGTTTTCCTAAAAAGGAGGGGTTTCAGCACCTGTTTGAAGCTATACAGGCAGGGGGATAGTAGGGGATAGTCTGAGTGGATAGGGATAGCCTGACAGCGGAGGAAGCAGTGCCAGTGGAGGAAAGCCAAGTCTCAGTCATAGCAAAGGCTGGGATGAGGTCATGGATATTGGACAGTTTGCTGCTAATGGATCTGGATTTCCAGAGGAGAAATGGAGGAGATATGGATGAGGTTGGCTGGGTTGCTGATTGGAGGGTGTAGGCTGAATATGGGACAGAGACAAGGGCAGTGAGGGAGATAGGTATAGGATGGGGACAAGGAGGCATGGTGGTCAGCTATGATAGTAGAGTGGAGGGACTGAAAGGGGAAGGAGTGCCATGGGGTGCTGCTAGGGGGATCAGCTTGGGAAGAAGGACAGTATGTGTGTACACAGGTGGTAATACAGTAGGCAATAAAAAAAAGATAGGGCAGTGAATAATGGATAAATATTGAAAGAGCAACAGTTTGTGCACACATACGGTAATGCTGTTGGTAGAGGGCAATTAAAAACATGGTAGTAAACAATGGTAAACCAATGAAAGTAGATAATAGGCAATAGAATGAGGTAGTACTGCAAGGTCTTTGAATAATAGTAAGTATAATAATATGTAGTGAATAATGGGTAAGATAATGGAGGAGTGAGGGGCACTGCTGAGAACTTACCAAAGTCCACATTTTAAGGGTCCAGAATTTATTGGTAGAGTTCCAGGGAGTCAATGAGGAGGCACCTGGTGCAGGGAGGTTGGGTGAGTCATCTGGTATATAGTGGCTGGGTGTAGTAGGCCAAATCAACAGCTGAGAATGATGACAGTGCCCTGAGGTGGAGATTATGTCAATCCAGGACAGCAGTGATTAGGGATGGAGAGTGACCAGGATGCAAGCTGAAGGAGAGGAGATTGAAGTGCAAGGGTGGAGGAGGGCAAGGGTGGTGAGATCCATTGGTATGGAGCCCAGAGACCAGACTGGGAGTTATGACAGCAATCCAGCTGCTGGAGTCTTAGTATGGTGCTGGGGGTCTGCTCACTGGAATGATTTGGTTCCAGAGTCGATTGGAGGATTATTGGGCTGGGTCCATCAGAGAGTTGGCAGCAGATGATGGAATGTAGCTGGTGGAGAGAAGGAGACCAGCTGGAGCCACCATTACCTTGGAAGAAGTGGACAGGTCCAGCAGAGTGAAGGCAGCAGGCAGAGGAGTGTAGCTAGTGGAAAAAGCAAATAGGGTGTATGGACCTCTGAGTAGACCTTGTCACACAACAGAAAGCTAGGACATATAGATTGGCATGTTGTTGGGGGTACCATTGAGTGCAAAAAGGGTCTCCGGAGACTGGACACATTTTATTTATCTATACTAATATAATAAGAACGTTGTGTCTGTCTGTTTGTTCCAAGTTGGCACAAAAACTACTGAACCAACTTTCATGCAAACTGTATTATTTTGTATTGGAAACTCATAAAAATAACTTGCATTTTGTTTCATCTCAATCTGATAAGGTAAAACTTGGCAATAACAAAACAAATAATTAATGCCATCATCAATACAAGAGATTGATGTCACTTAAGTCTACCAAGCCTCTTCAAACACGCATAAATATTTATGCTATTAAATTTCAACATCTTTCCACCTCTCTGCAACAACTGCTTTCACAAATTTCTAAATCATATGTCCAGACATTGCTGTATCACACCTTAACCAAACTCTACACATAGTCTTCGATGAATTGGCTCCAATTACCCATAACACTCAATGTATACTTAGATGTCAACCGTGGCATTCTAAACAAGATACCCACAAAAACTACAACACCTATCAAAAGGTTCTGGACACTGCCAAACAAACATATTTCCAATTTCATATTAGAAGTGGAGATGTTGCCCATAGTATCCAACCAGATTATAGCTATTATCTTCTAGAAGGTGCTAGTTAAATGTTACGTAAAATCTGATTGGTTGTTTTGGGCAACTTCTCCACTGCTAGAAAAACTCTCACTTTAGTAAATATACCCCTATGTCTTTACTGGTATCTTTTCATCGTTATTCATCATTATTCAAGCAATTCTGACCATAAATCTCTCAGAAATTACCATCCCGTGTTACAGGTCTCATGTGTATCTATTAAAGAATTATGCTTTTTTATAGAAAAGTTATTACACTAAATACGTTTTTTATGTTTCTTCTCATTCTATATGTAATGACATAATGAAGGAATTCGTAAGTAGTCATTTGAGATATGCACAAAATCAAGATTAAAAGTGTAAATGCATTATCATAAGAGTGCTATCCCTTTTTTTAGGTGCATCTATATCAGTATTATCAGCAAAAAGGCTTGTGAGCTCCTACACCTATTTTTATCACTAATCTTCAAAGCATGATTTTTTACCGGGTCTGTCTTTAAGACCCAGAGAGAACTTTTAAATAGTCATCAAGTTATTACACTATGAAATATTTTCCTTTTTTTTTCTTTATTTGAATTAACATTTGAAATAGGAAAGGAGAGGAAAAAGAGGACTTCTGGAAAAAATTGTTATCACATGTTTACAAGTATTTCAGTGTGTGCTATATGCAAATATTATTTAATATACAAAGCTTATTTGTATTCGATTAGTGGATGCATTTATTTTCATAGGTGACCTGGCATACAGTGCGCTTTTTAGTCTCAAACAAAATAAAAACAAATGCTAACCCGCGATGTGAGACAATATATTGCAACTAATCTTCTGACCACTGCTTCTAATATAAATGAGGATAACTGGAACCCCAATGAACAAAAAACAAAGATATAGTAATAATAGAAGCACTGTCAACACTATAAATTTATTAAAAACCATTTAATAAAATATATATTACAAAGACAATGTTAAAAAATAAATAAATAAATCACATGGCCGGTGTCAGAAATGTAATAATATTTTCAATGGCCAATTAATACCAGGCTGATATCTCTATCACTGTTGATAACTCAACAATCAACCCTACCCCACAAATTCGTTACCTAGGTGTCATCTTTGACTCTGAACTGTCCTTTGTTTCCCTCACTCAGTCTATTTCCAAATCTTTTTACATACATCTAAAAAACATATCAGAATATGCCCATAGTCTACAAATGACACTGCAAAAACTCTAAT
Organism: Taudactylus pleione; assembly: GCA_031769625.1. NCBI lineage: Eukaryota > Metazoa > Chordata > Amphibia > Anura > Myobatrachidae > Taudactylus > Taudactylus pleione. Next base: position 5,014,191 of record JAUIMM010000148.1, on the reverse strand, counting down.
TTATGCACTCACAACTCCTGCATTGATTATTTTAGTAGTCTCCTTACTGGTCTTCCCCCAAAAAACAGAATTTCATCACTACAATCTATTTTTAATACAGCTGCCAGGCTGATTTTTTTTTGCTAAATGTTCATCATCTATTGCTCTGCTCAGTCAGTTATCTGAATTCTTCAGAATTCAATATAAAATACTTTTACTTACACATAAGGCTATTAGCAAACTACTACACCAAAATATGTCTCTTCACTTTTTCTCAAAATATCTCCTAGCGTGACCTCTCCAATCAGCAGAAGATCTGCATCTCTCATACGCACTCATTACCTGCTTCCATTCATGTTTACAGGACTTTTTCAGGCTGCAACAACTCTGTGAAATGTCCTCTCATATACAATAAGACTTTACTCTAGTCTTCAAATCTTGAAGTGTTCCCTGAAAACTCCCCTCTACAGCTTATCATATTCCAAAACCACCCACACAAACTCCAAGCTATCCTATCCAATTACATCCCCTCTATTCAGTCCACAAATAACTTTACATATTAGCTCTCTTTCTTCACTTTCACATCCTGCTGACACTAGACCAATATATAGCCTACAGCCTACACTAGACCAATATGCAGCCTACAGCCTACACTAGACCAATATACAGCCTACAAAAACCTCTGCAATCTGGTTGGTCCAATATGCAATATGTAGCACTTATCCTTTTCTATCAATGCCTCTTTCCCTGTAGATTGCAAGCTTGCGAGTAGGGCCCTCTTACCTTTTTATCCATCTGTTATTACCCAGTCTTGTTTTATTACTTTTTGTTCCCAATTGTAGAGTACAGTGGAATATACTGCCACTATAAAAGTAAATGTTAATAGATAGTAACATAATGCGTGTATTGCTAAAGCAGACAGAATTTACCTTCTTAATGAGTGTTAGCATATAATAAGTTTCGCAGAATTGAACATTTGAATATGGATGTTATAGAGGAAATTCATTTTTGACACATTTCCATTTCATGCTTAACATATATAGAATCACACTTATCTTAGATGACATAATGCAGATCATAATTACTCTATTTTCTGAATGTGATATCCAGGTGATGAGCATTTAAAACAGTCTGTACTGGTTTTGAAAGGTGGAACATGTGCCATTTACATGACTAATCAACTCAGCTCATATGACCTTTAGATGAAAAGCAAATTATAAATGCTATACATAGATACTGATCAGAAAGAGATGTCAGGTCCTCATCATATAATGGTCCCTCAATTACAGTATATGGAGACATCACTGGGTTGTTCCATATAAGTATGAACAGTGACCGGATAACTGCATTTCAGGTACAGAGTTCCAGGTTATAAAATTGTGGCTACTCACATGAGCAATGTATAATTAGTTAAGGCATAAATTACAGTCCTGGTAAGAGAAATTAGGTGGGCATAAAGCTATGATGAACATCATTCATCTGTATCATATTTTGTCTTAAACACCCTATTGGCAGAAGTCAGATTGCATAAAAACCACCATTGCAATACACAATTTAACAACTAACCTTATATATAAAATAATGACTCAGGGGGTGGTTCAGATTAGGACGCAATTGCAAAGCTGCATGCAGGCAGCTTTGCAATTCCATCCTTGCTAATATGCAAATGCAGCAGGAGGTGTATGATACCCCCTGTTGCATTTGCGATTCCAGCACTGCAACCAAGGTCACAGGCTGGGATTACCATCGTGACCATCGGTCAAGTTGGTGGGAATGGCACCGGGATGCCAGTAGCTGAGTTAGCCTCAGCTTACTCAGGCTGACTGGATTGTGAGGTCAGGAAACTGTTCATGGATGCAGACCCTGGCCTTGCCACTCCTGGAAAATGAGGTTTGTGGACCTGTTTGGGCATATTGTCACTCTGTGCTGGGTAGGCCTGGCGGTGCTTCCGTTCCATTCCTGCATGGGTGCCGCCATCTTGATTTCAGCCATGTGACCTAGTCAGCCAATCCTGGCATGTCACATGCTCACTCTCTGACCAGTCATGGCTTAGCACTGGGTATTTAGGGGAGTTCAGAGCTCCCTTGCATTGCCAGTGCAACATGTTTCTCAGCGCAAGCTGAGAGAGAGTTCCTGAGCTTGCCCGCCTGCCTGTTGGATCTTTCCCTAAGCCTGCTTAACCTAATCTGCTACACACCCTGCTGGAATCCCCTGCCTCCTCCCATCGCCTCTCCCTTGCCTGAGTACCTGTGTCAGCTGTTACCCTGCACCCTGTCTCCACTTACATTTCCTCTGGACATTATTCACCTCAGCCTCCAATTCACCTCAGCCTGCAATTTACCTCTGCCTGCAATTTACCTCAGCCTGCAATTCACCTCAGCCTGTAATTCACCTCAGCCTGTAATTCATTTCAGCCTCACCACACCTGCATACTGGACTGTTCCTGCCTGTCACTATCTGGACATTCTCCCACTTGTTTCACTACAGTTCCCAAGTGGACTTCAGTGCGATACCTGGACTTTTTCTTTTGCCATTTCCATGTCTACTAAACCACTCATTAAAAGTTCCACATTTTCATTTAAATCTGCTTATATGTCTGCTCCTATCACCACCCCAGGTCCACAACAAAACCAGAACCTCACACAGGGCCATGTGCTCTTCTTAACAGCAAGTAAACTGGGTCTCCACCTTCCATACAGTACACAATATAACAAAACGGCCAGTCAGTCTATCTTGCTGACCCCTGTAGGGTAAATTCAGCCTTATGTATAGTATTAAAGAGAAGTGCACCCAGATATAATTGCAGCAAAATAACCACTGTAATGCTGTTCTTTCCTGCAACCCATGGCTACTTCTACAAGGATACTAACCTGCCATGATAACCTAAACAAGACTCCTTAAAACCTTAACGACACTTTCTGAAAATAAGAAAATAAGGTGGACACCACCCAGACATAACAAATAAATATCCCAAAACCTGATTTAAGTATGTTCCACAATTGCGCAGCCTAAGTCCAAAACTCATCTGGTTACCAGGGACTTTACCTTCCATCTCACCTTATTCATGGTGATCTTTCGAAACCTCATCATGCCAGGACCGCATGGGAATGATAGCTGTGTCAGGAACCATGCTCACCTTCAGGGTCATGCTGCACTATCTTGGCAGGGGTCCTGGCCTGGGGTCTCATGGAGAGTGCTCCCAGCAGGTCGCTAGCATGGTGGTGGTCTCAGGGGCCAGGAGCTCCGACTGTGTTCCCACCATCTTTGGACACTGAGTGCAGTCATTGTGGCTCTTTTCTGGCTAGGTGTGTCTCTGGAGGGTCCACTGTGTGCTGGTGGTCTCAGGGGGCTCGGAGTTCCAGCTGTGTTCCCACCAGCTCTGGACACTGGGCACCACCATGTTGATCCTGGTCAGCCAACCACTAAGTCTCCAATGGGTATCCAGGTCAGCAGCCACCTGACAGCATCAGCCTATCCCAGTGATGCACAGAGTATAAAGTCTTGCTCCTCACAGCATTCAGTGCTTGAACTTCATTGCTGACTCATGCATTGTTTCTAGCTCCCATGCTAGTTGTGCTAGTCACTCTGACTCTGGTTCCAGTGTATTCTCCAAGTCTGGTTCCACTCCAAATCCAGTGTATTCTCCAAGTCCGGTCTCACTAGAGCATAAGTGCATTCACCAAGTCTGGTCTCACTACAGCAATGATGTATTCTCCAAGTCCAGATCCACTCCAGTTGCAGTCCAGCCCAGTGCCTACCATAAGTGCTGCTCTTAGTCCTTGCTATCTGATAACACCCCCATATATTGTCCTACTGCTTATTACATCTATGAGGAGAACTTAAATATGACCATATATACGGCAAACCTCCTGAACCATCAGTGAGCAAGTACCTAAGCCTCCACTGAGTTGTCTTGAGTCCCCAGTACTGACAAGCTGAGCAAACAAAAGAACAACAGGGCACCGAACAAGGATAGTTTCTATGTCCTGAACCATAGCAACCAGGTCCAATAAACTCTTGGTAGCCAAATTAAAGTAGTGAGCTGTGTCAGAGAGATAACAAAGAAATGACCGCCAATTCATACCCCTCCAGCCTAACCACTATATGAGATCAAACACTGCAAATAAAGTCAGGGGCAGTAAATTCAGAAGATGATTTAAAGGCCCAGTGCACATAGGAGTGACCTACAAACCAGATGGGGCATATATCTAAATGCACTCCTGAAAAAACAAGGAAAACAACATTAACCAATTGAGAAAACAAATAACCATAGAAAAAAGGCAAAGAAGGTGAAGGGAGTAAAAATCTGAAGAAACCTGCCTGGAGTACAACAGCCAATCAGTCTCCATGATTCAGCACAAAAAAATGGCAAGATCCTTCAAGGCCCTTACCACTAATGGTAACTTATGGAAAATCCTTGGAGTGTACCAGAAACACAATGTCACCAAATGTATGGATAAATTCAAAGTGTTTATTGCAGGACACACAGAATCAGCAGAAATAATCCAACTTTGGGTGTGGCTGGATAGCAGGCAATTAATAATAGAAATACACTGTGACTGGGTATGCAGCAACATATTCATGAGTGTGTAATACTTGATTAGCAGATACTGAATATTGCATACAGACTAAGGAGCTGGATTTAAGTTTACCAAGCTGTACCAGGAATATGGCAGATAAACTGGAATTAGAGTGAGCTGTAGAGTCCTTTTAAACAAAGTCCAGAATAGTGAAGTATGAAGAGACAGGGATCCAGTAACAGACAAATAATAATGACAGGCTCAGGCACAGTGAGTCAGTACTGACATGAAGTGCTGAAGCTGCAAACATGACTGTAAACATGACTTGATAAATCTAGGGAGCACGAAAAAGACCAGCAACCTTCTCACATGACAAAACATGAAACAGCAATAATGACCAGCAATGTGCCTGGTGAGAAGCAGGATTATGTAGCAGTGACCTAGGTGCAGATGATTGAAGTAGACACTACATTAACTTCTACAATACATGAGTGTAGAGAATGTCTGAACATCACAGCAACACCTCTGGTAGCACAGAGGTATTGCAGGTGAACCAACACAATGTCAGAGTCATGACAGTGATGAGCGCCTTATGCTACCAAGGTAAATTTGCAATTATAGGAAAATAACAAATTATCTGAGCTCTATTTGAAAAAAAAAAAAAAAAACTCAGAGCAAAGTAGCAAAGAGCTAACGCACCTAGTGCTTATACACATCCGACTTACAGTGCCCGAGAGCCTTGATCTCCCAACAATGAGCATGGCAAACATCACCAATCAGCCTATGCAACTAAAAGTGAGAAAGTGCATCTGTAACGGAATAATATGAAGTACCAGATAAACAAACAAGCACCCCATAACTCCAAAGTGACAACAATGGTAAAGAGCTCCAACAAAGGCAGATTTTTGTTCAGAACCCCCATTAACCAGTCAACAGGCCAAAGGAAAGCAGACCAAGAGTCTTTGAAATAAGGGTAAAAAATGGTGTACCCCTCAGCATCAGTTAAAAGCTGAAGCTGCACTCTAGATGAAGGGGGGTAAGCCAAAAATGAAAGCTATTAAACTCAGCCAAAAATGTATTCAAAATACAAGGATCACTCTGAATTTTCACAGAAAATAGAGTGGTAAGCCTTATGCACACCAGCCGTCACTTGCTCAAGCTTACATCAAAAACCTCTCACCATGAGTATAACTCAACATGCAAAATTAAAACATAAATTAAAAACATGCAACAAGGAAAGCCAGCCAACCCAACACACAGAACATCATTGAGGTAGTGAGCTTCCCCAGACTCCCCTGGGGCTGCACACATGTACCAGTGCAAAAATGAACTTAAGACTTCAAAAATGTGCATGAGATGGAACAACCTATGGAGAGGCATTTATCAATGTAGAACCCGATGTCCAGACTAAAACCCATCAACAGCCCTAGTTGCACCTCCTTGGCAACTTTGTCTTTCAGGACAAGCCACAACTTGTTCCCGGACCAGAGATGGCTATGGGAAACGATTGCCATGTTACCGGAAATTGGAAGCCAAAAGCCCTTGATGAACTTCTTCATAGCACCCACTTTTACCAGGGATTGAGCCCTACTGAGCGTGGCCTGCAGCATCGAGCTTGGAACCAATGAAAGGGCCAGACAAGCTAGAGAATTCTCAGACTGGATAAATGGCCACCGGAGGCCTGGGGGAATTAGTAGGAGGGGGCATTGGAGAGGCACAGTGTCTGTATGCCAAAACTTCTGCAGCTGCAGATACAAGTTGCATCACTTCTAATCAGATCTAAACATCTTTGCAACTGAGGTCCATGACATGAACACAAGAATGCTTATGGAAGAACTCCTCCTCATACTGCCTCCAGACCACTCCCTGAAATTAGTGAAATAAGCCATGACTGAGATTCAGTCATCTAATCACATTGATAGCCTCTGCAGGGTGTCTGCAAATAGCATACCACAAAAATATAAAAATGCCTTTCAACCAATTGATGTCCTCCCCAATACCATTTTATTCTTAGCTGCCACCAAAGCCTTGCGCGACTGAGAAGTGAGACTAAAAACATCTACATATTTGTCCTTAGCTATTTTTTCCCACATATGAGTACACAGACCATGGAGAACTGTAGTAATCATGCAATGAACCCCAGATGCCTCACTATTACTGGATGAACAACACCACCAGTGACTGCAAAAGTGATGTGTCAATCAGCTACTATGAAGTTTCTTTGCCCTGCTAGGATGCAGATGCCGGGAGCCACTACTCATCACCCAATCAATGTGTCTCACCTGACAAAACAGTCTCAGCAGCAAGGGAAGGCTGAAAGGAAGACACACAGCATTCTCTATCCATCCCCAAAATAGAATTGTCAGCATCCAAACCTGAAACAGGATGAGGAAGAGGACAAAGACAAAGTACCAGCAACAGAGGCAGAGGTACCCCAAGAAGAACTGACACCAGAGACAGAAGGCTGGGCACAGTCACATGGGATGAGGGGAGCTGCAGAAGGGGTAGTGGGAGGAAAGCCACATTGAGTACCCAAATGCACCATGATATGGGCCAAATAGGCCCTCACCCCGGGAGAAGAGGCTCAGCCCTCAGACCCTCCAGCAGCCTGTGACACCTTGGACACAAGGAGCCTAGCAACCGACCCCAGATATAAAGGTGCCCCAGGCACAGAAGCAGTCCTACCCATGGGCCCTCAGCAGCAGCCTGTGGCCATGAGTTAACACTATAGCTATGCCCCCCAGATAAAATTAGGTCTACGGTCCATCAAAGGTATGGCAGCATGAGCATGAAGGTGGTGGCACTGGGAACATGGAAAACCTTCAATCCAATGACCCCCTTCAGCCAGCCGACCTATATGCCACCGGTATCTCATGATACAACATGGTGTCAGCATCCTTACAGGCAGGGACGGATTGGGAATTCAAAGTGGCCCTGGAAAATAATCCTGCCAGTGGCCCTATATGCGCACAGAAGGCGCGCGGGTAAAAAAGTGGGTGTGGCCTTGATGCAAGGGGCGTGGTCTTGTGTGAAGTGCCATGCCTGCAAGCTACTCTCCTTGTATTCATCATGCTGGGGGCATGCCCACTGCTCCAAGAGCAGATGGATATGCCCCCAGCCCCTCTCTGCAGTAAATAAAAACAGCGAGCATGTGGATAAGTATTCTCTTGCCTTGATGATTTCTCTGCAACAGGGAACCTCTGAAGAAATTGATCCTTCCTGGACAGGCCGTGTCTTTATTCAGTATTCACTATTCATGCTGGAAATCACATGGTCTGAAATCCGCCTGTTTGCATAGGATTAAAGCCAATGTCATCAACATGCAACAGAGGTTCAATCAGATAATAGTGCCCCCATGCCCCACCAATAATTGCCCCCATGGTAAGAGCCCTCCCCCCTTCCCCTGTATCACACACACAATTAATGCCCCCATGCTCCACCAATATTTGCCTCTCTGGTAAGAGCCCTCCTCCTGCATCACACACAATTAGTGCCCCCATGCCCCACCAATGATTGCCCCCCTGGTAAGAGCCCTCCCCCCTGCCCCTGTATCAGCATGGCCACAGTAGGCCCTTACCTCCTCTCACAGGAGTCACTTGTCCCAGCTGTTGGCTCTGTCAATTTGCGGCAGGGCTTATTTCAAAGAAATAAGTAATTATTACATTTTCCCCACATCAGATTGGGGTGTAGTAACAGCACTTTAAGTTGGTTTATTGCAGCAAATAGAGAAACAATTTCCTTATAATCATCATATAAATGTAATTTTTGCTATAATCTACATGCTGATGCAGAAACATTTCTAAGATAGACAGATATGACAATCTCTGAAAAAGTACATGCTGTATGTGCGGTAAGGAGTAAAAATCTTGTATAAATACTTGTCTGTGATACTGTACCTCACTTTTCCTGAAAGCACACAGGCTTACCAGTACAGTATTTAGGGGCTAATTTAGAGATGCATGTCAATCCTATACGCATGCGGAGGAGCCGCACTGCATATGTGCAGGTCTGTTTCTGCAATGTCGCTCACAGTGTACCAATAGCTGCAGCATGATTGACATGCAGCTTACATTTGAGGTGGCAATGGACAGCTTTCCAGAGAATGGGGGCATGTTGGCCCCTCTTTCTGGGAATGCCAAAGCCAGTGGCTGTGTCCTTAGACTACTATATGAAAAAGGGGACCGAGCCATCCAGGAAGTAGGTAAGTATGAAGTGTAGGGGTTATATTTACTAAAGTGAGAGTTTTTAGAAGTGGAGATGTTGCTTAAAGCATCCAATCAGATTCTAGTTATTCTAGTTATTATCTTCTAGAAGGTGCAAGTTAACGTTAAGTAGAATCTGATTGGTTGCTATGGGCAACATCTCCACTTCTAAAAACTCTCACTTTAGTATATATACCAATAAGTGTGTTTAATAAAAAGTGAAAATAATCACTGTGCATGTCCTGTAAATGTATGTAATATTTTCCTTACAGTGGTACTACAAGTGCCAGTGGGTACAGAATGTCTGGGCATGTTGGCACTTGTGGGTAACCAAATGGCGCATGCCGGGGTAGGCTTGCTGGGACCTATAGTTCCAGGACCAATATTAAATCTATATTTTACACATTACCCCCTCACCCACTGCCTCCAGTTGATAGATTTCATACTGTGTGCTCCCCTGCTATGTCATTTTCACTCCAGCTGGTTCAGCACAGTGCTGGTTATAGGTAAATAGGCGGAGCTCCAAGCCAATTTTTTCCCCTATGTTCCTGTACCAGCCCAGGCTGAAAGACCCAGGGCTAGTTATGGATTTGGGGGGGGACCTCACACCAATTTTTGTAACTTTTTAACTTTTTCATTTACTTTTAACCCTAAAAATCCTGCACAGATCATAATATGTGCAGTGCTTCTCCCAAACTGACCTGCCTCAGGCAGGTCTATTGTTTGGGTGGTTTGTCTGTAAGTTTTATGTTTGATTTTTATTCTATTTTAACACTGACCTTTAGTAAATCTGGGGATTTATGGCGTCAATGTAAAAGTACCAATATTGGTCCAATGATCTAATTTGGTTGAAAGTGGGGTTATTGGAGTTGGTTTTGACATTAATAAATTTGTGATTTATAAAATCAATGGAAAATTGACCTAAAAATATAAAATAGACATTTAGTACATATAACCCCTAGTGTTCTTTCTCTTCCATAACAAGAAATTTATAATTCATTCATTCTAATTCATTGACTTAATTGTTGCAAAAACTTCCCACAAAGATCCTGCTACCTCACCTTTTACATTCAGAGTGAGCTCATATTCAGAGTTCACATTCACCAAATACTAGTTTTTCCATGTCCTACATATCACTTGTACAGTGTGTGTCATTATCCATTTGAGGATGTGCACCCATAGGTTTAAGATTATTCACTCTTTAATACCACTCAACCTGTAATCTTAGCCAAACGTATGACTTCTAAAGGTGCCTACACACTAGGTGATATTTTACACAATTCACCCGATTTCGACGCATCATGACAAATCGTGTAAAATATGTCCAATTCGTGAGTGTCCACTCATGATCACGATGCCGATGCGCCTACCCACTGGTCGTAATTCGCATCTTCAGATCTTACACAAAAATATATCAGGTGTCCCACCTTAGCGCCTGCTCCAAAGAATGATCAATTGATACTTAACTTATATGTATCACGAATGTCTTTGGACTTCTTATCTCCAAATCAAAATGAGGTGTAACCAATGTATGTCGTAATATGTGAAGAAAGACAAAAGAAGAAAAAAATCTAGTGCAGATTGTCTCACCATAAATTCATAAACTACAAATAGAATATTTTCAAAAATGATCCCGATGCTATATGCAGAATAGATGCTTGTGTGAAAAAAATCCTTAATGTATAACACACATTTATTCAAAGCACAAATTAATATAGGCACATACAATACAATATACAAAAGGAGCTTCTAGATGAATAATGAGCCTCCTTTGAAACATCAATTCACCAAAGTTACAGGTGAAGTTGGCCTCCTACCAGAATCCAGGTAAGTAGATGCATATAATAACTGGGAAGATGTAAAAAACCCGGGTTCAGCCTCAGCTATTTGTCCTCATCTATCCCACACCGGTTCTGGATGGATCCTATGGTCCCTCTTTGCTGCCAACGCGTTTCTACCATTAAGGTCTTTGTCAAGGCAATGAGGGTCTAGTAATGTGGGCCACCTTAAATACCCTTATCAATCAGGAACTGGATTACTGGGAGGAGCCACCTTCTTTACAATATATAATTCGAAACATCAATTCATATATCACAATATATATAATCATTAAAATCCCCTATACTTATATATTTAAGATTCATAAATTATCCATATTGCACCAACCCCGAATTTTTCTTTTTATTACTTAAAAAACGGCATCCATATCACTTCCGGTAAGCGGGTCCACGTGTGTCCCCACGCGTCTCATTCCGGTGTTTCACGTAAGACACACAGCACTTTGGGATAACTAATTCCTTCCCCAGGTGTCCAATACCAATACAGGTGATGTCCTAACGTTATGTCCTTACGACGGACACAAAGTTCCGTTGCTCTGAGCGTAATGGCCGGAAGTACGCGTCACGCGGCCTTAAGGATTCTGGGATTTGTAGTCAAAAAGTCCCGCCGATCCCGGAAGTCCACGTAACACTGTGTGAGGATGCTTGGGGCTTGTAGTAGAGATGCCTCACTAGTTCTTAGAGTGACATATCGATAACCATGCCTTCCATGTAAATCGATACATTGTCAGTGCTTTAATAACAGCTGAAGTTTATGGTTTAGAAAGTCCATTTATCCCATATTAGCCTATCGGTAAAATATATCTGTGAAATGACACGTACAAAATATATTATATAAAGCAGCCTTATATTATTAAAATGACCACATGTACATAATAAATAGATAATAAAAACTACATATAAATAATGAACTTATAAATAAAACAATTTAATTTAAGAACCATTTAATTTCAAAATCCTTATTGATCCCTCCCGGATGTAGAGTCTTAAGGGAATAGATATAATACATCTCTGCTTTAGCCAACTCATAAGGTAGATTATTGTTTCTCCAATTTACTTTTACTTGTTTTAAAACCCCAAATTCTTTGATATCCCTGATATTCTTGTTATGGATATCTTTAAAATGGGATGATAATGCATGGGTCTCTAGACCCTTTTTAATGTTACGGATATGTTCCGCAAGTCTTATCTTTAGGGGTCTGGATGTTCTACCAATGTAATATTTATTGCAATTACATCCTATATAATATACAACATTTTTTGAGTTGCATGTAGAGAAATCTTCTATTTTTTTCTCTATGCCATTAATCTTTATATTCAAACACTTCCTAACCCCCTTAACTATTTGACACATTATACATGTACCACATCTCTGAAAGCCCTTAGTGGTAATTCTACCACTAGTCCTAGGGGGTGAAAGTGCACTTTTGGTAACCTTATCCTTAATATTTTTTGCTCTTCTATAAATGAATCTTGGTTTATCCGGAAGTAAAGGTTTGAGAACTTGATCTGCTTTCAGGATAGGCCAATGAGTTTTCACGATTCGTTCGATTTGCTTATATTGTGAATTGTAATCTGTGATAAACGCCAACTTAAAACCCTCATTAGAATTTTGGATTTGTGTCCTTTTCTCAGTTAGTAATGTATCTCTTTCGAGATTTATGCATTTTGCCATAGCTGCCCGTACCTTCTCTTTTTTGTACCCACTATGTTCAAATTTTATTATCCACCTGGCCGCCCCATCGTGTCAGGAGTTAATTCGGTCACAGCTAACCTATCAGAGTATATAGATTATTTTTTACAAAGTCTTGTTTTAAAAAATAGGTCTCATCTTAAAGATACCCTGGACATTTTGAAGTTATTGAAAACGATTAAATGGGAGGAACATTTTTTACTTATTACCGCTGATGTGTGTTCACTTTACACCATTATTCAATATCAATTGGGCTTAGAAGCAGTATCCTTATATTTAGAAGAAAGTGAATATGCTATAGTTTTAAAAGAATTTTTATTAAAAGGGATAGCTTTTATTTTGGAAAATAACTACTTTCACTTTAAGGATAGTTTTTACCTACAAAAAGTTGGGACAGCCATGGGCACCAGATTCGCCCCAAGTTACGCCAATATTTTTATGGGCATGTGGGAATCACAATATGTGTGGAATAATTGTAAATATGGGGCGAATCTGGTGTCATGGGCGAGGTATATAGATGATATTATTTTTATCTGGAGTGGAGGTCGAGAAAAATTAGAGGAATTTTGTAATTATCTAAATGAGAATACTTTTAACATAAAATTAACTTTTAACATTAGTGATTGTACAATTAATTTTTTAGATTTGACAATTTATATACAGGAGGGCAAAATCTTGACACGCAACTATACAAAACCCACGGACTCAGGAACTTTTTTAGATGCTCAGAGCTGCCACCATGAAAATTGGCTGGATTCAATTCCTAATAGCCAATTACGAAGATTAAAGAGGAATTGTTCAGAGAATAATATTTTTGAAGAACAAGCGAACAATATGATAATAAAATTTGAACATAGTGGGTACAAAAAAGAGAAGGTACGGGCAGCTATGGCAAAATGCATAAATCTCGAAAGAGATACATTACTAACTGAGAAAAGGACACAAATCCAAAATTCTAATGAGGGTTTTAAGTTGGCGTTTATCACAGATTACAATTCACAATATAAGCAAATCGAACGAATCGTGAAAACTCATTGGCCTATCCTGAAAGCAGATCAAGTTCTCAAACCTTTACTTCCGGATAAACCAAGATTCATTTATAGAAGAGCAAAAAATATTAAGGATAAGGTTACCAAAAGTGCACTTTCACCCCCTAGGACTAGTGGTAGAATTACCACTAAGGGCTTTCAGAGATGTGGTACATGTATAATGTGTCAAATAGTTAAGGGGGTTAGGAAGTGTTTGAATATAAAGATTAATGGCATAGAGAAAAAAATAGAAGATTTCTCTACATGCAACTCAAAAAATGTTGTATATTATATAGGATGTAATTGCAATAAATATTACATTGGTAGAACATCCAGACCCCTAAAGATAAGACTTGCGGAACATATCCGTAACATTAAAAAGGGTCTAGAGACCCATGCATTATCATCCCATTTTAAAGATATCCATAACAAGAATATCAGGGATATCAAAGAATTTGGGGTTTTAAAACAAGTAAAAGTAAATTGGAGAAACAATAATCTACCTTATGAGTTGGCTAAAGCAGAGATGTATTATATCTATTCCCTTAAGACTCTACATCCGGGAGGGATCAATAAGGATTTTGAAATTAAATGGTTCTTAAATTAAATTGTTTTATTTATAAGTTCATTATTTATATGTAGTTTTTATTATCTATTTATTATGTACATGTGGTCATTTTAATAATATAAGGCTGCTTTATATAATATATTTTGTACGTGTCATTTCACAGATATATTTTACCGATAGGCTAATATGGGATAAATGGACTTTCTAAACCATAAACTTCAGCTGTTATTAAAGCACTGACAATGTAACGATTTACATGGAAGGCATGGTTATCGATATGTCACTCTAAGAACTAGTGAGGCATCTCTACTACAAGCCCCAAGCATCCTCACACAGTGTTACGTGGACTTCCGGGATCGGCGGGACTTTTTGACTACAAATCCCAGAATCCTTAAGGCCGCGTGACGCGTACTTCCGGCCATTACGCTCAGAGCAACGGAACTTTGTGTCCGTCGTAAGGACATAACGTTAGGACATCACCTGTATTGGTATTGGACACCTGGGGAAGGAATTAGTTATCCCAAAGTGCTGTGTGTCTTACGTGAAACACCGGAAGGAGACGCGTGGGGACACACGTGGACCCGCTTACCGGAAGTGATATGGATGCCGTTTTTTAAGTAATAAAAAGAAAAATTCGGGGTTGGTGCAATATGGATAATTTATGAATCTTAAATATATAAGTATAGGGGATTTTAATGATTATATATATTGTGATATATGAATTGATGTTTCGAATTATATATTGTAAAGAAGGTGGCTCCTCCCAGTAATCCAGTTCCTGATTGATAAGGGTATTTAAGGTGGCCCACATTACTAGACCCTCATTGCCTTGACAAAGACCTTAATGGTAGAAACGCGTTGGCAGCAAAGAGGGACCATAGGATCCATCCAGAACCGGTGTGGGATAGATGAGGACAAATAGCTGAGGCTGAACCCGGGTTTTTTACATCTTCCCAGTTATTATATGCATCTACTTACCTGGATTCTGGTAGGAGGCCAACTTCACCTGTAACTTTGGTGAATTGATGTTTCAAAGGAGGCTCATTATTCATCTAGAAGCTCCTTTTGTATATTGTATTGTATGTGCCTATATTAATTTGTGCTTTGAATAAATGTGTGTTATACATTAAGGATTTTTTTCACACAAGCATCTATTCTGCATATAGCATCGGGATCATTTTTGAAAATATTCTATTTGTAGTTTATGAATTTATGGTGAGACAATCTGCACTAGATTTTTTTCTTCTTTTGTCTTTCTTCACATATTACGACATACATTGGTTACACCTCATTTTGATTTGGAGATAAGAAGTCCAAAGACATTCGTGATACATATAAGTTAAGTATCAATTGATCATTCTTTGGAGCAGGCGCTAAGGTGGGACACCTGATATATTTTTGTGTAAGCTTTATTATTGGAGGAGTTAGATACCTCCCCCTTAGGAGATCTCACCTAAGCAGCCAGCTTGGCGCAAACATACAAATACCATTCTATTTGTGCATCTTCAGATCTTGCCTGCTGCAGGTAAGATCTGGCAATCTCGGACATGATGTGGTGCAGATCGTACGTGTGTTTGCACTCATGATCTATTATACAATCAATCGTCCATTCCGTCACTTGACTGACATATCCCTGTCTCCATTTTGTGCAGCATTGTGACTTGGATGGAGATTAACCCGATTGCTTCAGCACACCTGATCATGCGACCTGACCTATTCTTAGTGAGTATTTATGATGTTAGTGCTGCTGAGCAGCAATGTGTATGCAAACCCTGTCCACCAATGAGTATGCCTGATCCACTGTCCACCAATGTGACCCAACCAGTGACCCAACCACTGACCACCTATGTGTATAATGCATAACCCACCCACCCACTGGCCACCTATGTGTATAAAGCATGACCCACCCACCCACTGACCACCTATGTATAATGTGTCTATATATTATATATTTAAATCTTATTTTGAACATGATAAAATAAATGAATGAATCTAAAAAATGTATTGAAAAATGCAATCTGTATTAAAATTAACCTTCACATTAAAACACCATAAGAACATTAACAAATGAAAAACAACTTTAAAATTATTTAAACTATACACAACATTACTATACATCCAAACATATCAACATTAAAAATACTTAAAAATAACCAAACTATAAAAAATTATGATAACATTGTATGCATCCATATTTTCTAATGTTTTTTTTTTCCCCCTAGATACATCTTTGGATAAGGACCATGAGTTTCTCACTGGCTTCCTGGAGTGTCTCGAGGTAAAGTAGTGTCTATGGATGGTTAGCTGTCGCGACTATTCCATTAAGTCAAAAAAACTAACGGCATTGGAGGAATTGGTGGAATATAGTCGTCAATGCTGTAGTGATGCATCCGTGAAATGGGTGAGAAATAAAATCAAAAATCTCTGTACCATCTTTGTCAAAAAGTGGAAGGAGGTGAAGGAGTTGAAACGTTCAGGAGCATCCACTGGTGACGTGTATCAGCCAACCCATTGGTACTATTCTCTTATTTTCTTTATTTTCTTTCACAGCGTCAGTCTCTTGTC
Source organism: Taudactylus pleione (assembly GCA_031769625.1). NCBI lineage: Eukaryota > Metazoa > Chordata > Amphibia > Anura > Myobatrachidae > Taudactylus > Taudactylus pleione. Next base: position 4,997,798 of record JAUIMM010000148.1, on the reverse strand, counting down.
CTTATGGCCGAGCGAGAGGGAGAAGAGGAGGTGGCTGAAGTTCACAGTGGACCGTCCAAGACAGGTTTGGTAAGTAGAGACACAGGGCCTGATTCAGATCCGCTCGCAAAAAGCGTGCGCTCGCTCTGAATCAGGGCGGCCACATGATTTTTTTGTTCGGCCTCCTGGCCGCTCGCTAAGCTGCGTATATGCCTGATTTGAGCATCATTTGTGACAGTGAGGGTGATGTGTCAATTTCCCCATGCCCACCACCAACTGCACCACCATCAGCACCTACTGCACCTTCCCAAAGAAAGAGTAAGCATCCCAGGAAAAAACATCAAAGCACAGACCCTGCAGATGAGTTTTTCCAGCAGGCAGAATAGGTTTTAAAAAGGCACCTGACCACCTAGATCACTCTACCTCTCATATAAATAGAATCCTGCTGCAAATGAGTGTTGAAACCCAAACAGAATTCCAGCGTCTGGTATATGAGTTGCTCATCAGGGTGCTGCGTAATCATTTATATCTATCAACCTATATTGGTGACCCTGTGCCCTGCTCACCTGCCCCAACCACCTCTATGATGCCTCCATCCCAGTGGCAGCCTACTCCACCACCCTCTAACCCAACCACCACAAGCCAGGCTATATATAATGCCCTTTTAGAAGCAGAGGAGGATATTCAAGGGTTTTAGAACATCTAAAGTTTTTTTGTTGTTGTCTGCAGCATCATCAACTTTTACCTCTCCCAATTGCTACTCTATGGTATACGGTGGTGACGACGCTGATTGGACATGTACAATACACACATGGCACAAGGACAGATTGTTGGAAGCCAAGGCCACAATTTATACTTGCACCATGTGTTTATTGGACTATTCAATCTGGCATCTTACCCACCATATACCATAGAGCAGCCTAGCTATTGGGACTGATAACAGTTGGTGATAATGCAGTTTTACATTCTAAATGCATACAGGAGACATGTTTTCCATGTTTGGAATGCAAATGTTATATTGTTGTAATAAAGACAGTTTTAGTACTCGCAGCACAGTTTTATTACTCAGCCATATTGGCAGCAAAGTTTACACCATTTTAAAGTGTTTATACAGTAGTTTTCTACATTTAAAAAAATATATATTTCACAAGAAATAAATGATTCTCCCATATCCAAATATTCAGAAATACAAAATATACAGAAATAAGGAATGACTTTGGGAGGACTGAGATAGTGAATTATTTGCTTTTTGAGGTTCAATGTACATAAACTTTATTTAAGGCACAAAATTATTAAAAATATTGTATAAAATTACCTGCAGGCTGTGTGTATAAGGTGTACATGAAACAAAAATGAATTTCATGTATGTACACAAACTTTGTTTTAGACACAAAATTATTGAAAATATTGTATAAAATTATCTGCAAGCTCTGTGTATAAGGTATATATGATACATAAATACATTCTGTGTTTAGATTTGGGTCCCTTTCCCTAGATATTTCATTATAGTATGCAAATATTCCACAATACAGAATATTCCGATATCCAAAATACCCCTGGTCCCAAGCCACCGGATATGGGAGACTCAACCTATAGTGTGTTTTTTCTTGCATTACAAAACTGGTACTGCAGAACTTTGACAATAGCCTTGCAAGTCTCCAGGATGATGACCCAAAGCCTGAGGAAATATGTGTCACAAACTTCAGGTCTTCCAGTGACCTTCCTGTAGCTAGGTATCTCAGGGTAGCCACCAGTCTCTTCTCAGCAGGGATTGGCCTTCCACAGCTTAGTATCCTGCTTCCTGATATAGGGGGGTCACCAGACGCAGAAACTCCTGGAAAGTGTCATCATCCATGCGCAGGAAGTTGCGATGGTCGTCCGGATTGTTCTCCAGAATCTCCATCAGCAGGGACATGTGAGAACGAGTATCTCTATGCAGCAGCCACTCCTTGGTCCAGCATGCTCTCCTCCTTTGCTGGGCCCTCTCCTTCAACACCTTAACCCCAGCATAGGCCAGACCAGAACTCTATTCCGATAGGGATCCATCAGCACAGAATGCAGAATGGAATGCAGGTAAAACACACTTTATTAGGCAGGCAAAACAAAGCAGAGCACAATAGCAGTGTACAGTGTTCAGCAGGTATACACTAAGCATCACTAGTCACATAGCAGAAATGCACAGACCTAAAATGGCTTCTGCTTTATATACCCCCTAGTTAAGCTTGCCCATTATTTAAATTTAGTTCAAATCTTGCAGATCATCGTGAGGTGTTTGGTAAGCTGACGATTTATCGTGCACAACCTCATGATTTGGACATCGGACACAATGCATGATATATCGTGAGATCATGAGTCAAATTGGACACATTTTATATCAAATCGTGTATAGGACTAGAGGGGAGAGTTCTAGGGAAATTGGACTTGCTATCACATCGTGAACACATCGCGTAGTGTGTAGGCACCATCACTATAGATGAGCGGTTCTGATATGACTTCGCAAGTTTGTATCTGAAAATGAGTCAAAACATTATCTTTCATGGATGTTTTGGATTTCCTGTGGTGGAAAGATGATGTACAGTATTGCCTCGTTTTCAGATCCGAACAAACTGTCGAAGCTGGATTATTGGCTGAGACAAGATCAGTTTAAAATTGAATCGCAGTGACACCATCTTGCGACTGGCCGCAAGATGCCATCTTGGAAATGAGATCGCAAGATGCCATTTTGCGAATGGCCGCCTCGGCGCCATTTTAGATAAACTCACACTTTAGTACATGTGGCAATATTACTATTAGCATCATACGATTGCATCTGTGACCATCGCCATAAGTTACGGCGATTCACCAAAAGCCCATTTCATGAATTTACATATTGGGTGCTCTGGATAAAGTGTATATTATTATAATTCCCCTAAAGGATATATTTCAGATGTGGCTGTACAGTATGTCAAAAATTGGATTGCATTAGCTAAACAGAGCAAATGGCCATGTGAAAACTAGCTTGTGTAGACAAGCTTCCTGGACATAACGTCTGCTCTCACTCCAGGTGGCCCTGCTCGAATACAGCAAGAGGGTCGTTTGTAGCACCTTACATTAGCAGGCTTCCTGCAATAAAATACCTTCAAAGCCAAGAGTGTTATCTGAGGTTTGGGTCTTGTAGCTGTGCTAATTTGCATTTACACAAGAACCTGGGAGAACAGATGACTGTAATTTTGAGCCCGGGAAGGGTGGGGGCTGCTGAGAGAGGTGGGCATGTGGAACTATAATGCTCAGCATTCCACACTGCTAGGTGTTCACTTAGTTTAAGTGAGATTTAAGTGCACCATTTCTCATACACACATTAATATGCACAATTGCGCTATTAACTAATCGCATATTAGCGAATGCATAAGATCCTGTATGAAAACACTGTTTATTAGCTTCATGCGCACGCATCTTCCCCAAGTTAACTAGCATCTTTACATCACACCCTGCATACTTACACATTACATATTCACATAAAAGGTTTAATAAGCTTTAAAGTATAAGATTTAAGTTTGTTCATTTAGCATAAATGCTGTGAAATAAAGATTATTTGGTAACTAAGGTTTTATACGTGATAAGTAAGCCATGTTTGGAATTGTACTGATTCGTACTCTCTCAACAGTATTCCGGTACCATCGGTGTGGAGATTGCATCATGCATTCTCAACTTATTGACCGCAGAGACTTCAAGCAACAAAATGTACATTATATAAACAACTGTTAGGATGTTGTATGGGGCAGGAAACCAGAGACCCCCAGTTGTTAGAGGCTGGGTTGTGTCTATTTGAATCAACCTGTTAAATGCCTTGTAACATATGCCCTCTCCGTTAGGACCAATGGTATTAGCAACAAACTTCTTTATTGTGTTGTTTATTTCTGGGGGGTATAAATATGCTCTGACCCTGGGTTCCTAGTCTTTGTGCTGAATGCTGATTGACGAGGAGTTTCTTGCTGATGCCTAACATCTGGACCAGAGAGTGCTGCGTATGGATAATTGTACTTGGGTCTGTATAATCTCTTTGCACTTAGATTATTTGAGGATCATAGCGTGTAACTGCTGTACTTTTACTTGAATAATACTTTGTGCTTTGGAACCACATGTTCTAAGTCTGGAGTCTTTATTTACTGGATGACTGCATACGCAAATTAGCATCATCCTTAGAGGTTTATAGGAAGGATATTAGAAGGTATAGGCAGGGGTATATAGAAGTTCAAAGGCAGTATCCTCAAAACTGAGTCAAATCTGAACCGCTCATCTCTAATTCTAACATTGCAATGAAACACATTCACATTCTAAGAAACTAGATAACTGGTCCAGCTTAAACAGAGTTATTTGCAAATATTTCCATTGTGAACCTATCAAAGTGTCAAAGTGTTTTATTATCATACAGTATTATTATTTTTTTCAAATACCTTATTCCATGCTATCTTTCAACTAATCTTTTACCACACTGATATTATATAATTGTATTACTAGTCCTTCAATTTCATGGTTACAGTATTTACAAATGGGAATAAAGGGATACTCACCATCCATGCCCAAATACTTTCAGGATGCCATATCTCTTAGAGTGTGGATTAGGATGTCTCTTGGAGGAAGGAGACAATATAAGAAACTACCCTCTACTAACATAGGCAAAGCTGAGACAACAGAACCTAACACCATTCTACCAGTTTGGTTGTAATGTGATCACTTCTACCAACACCTCAGTCGCCCGTCTGAGTACAGGCCCCAGCAGCAAATTGCTGGTGCTTTGTTCTACAACAGAAACTGTAGGCTGGGTGTGATATGATACACTGCAAGAGCTGCCTAACTATTCTTCCTGCACTATAAAATAACAAACAGAGGATACAATTACAATACCAGAATTACATCCCACTAATCTAGTGCTACTATACAATACAACATCACACACAATTGAGTACTTCAATTGAGAACTACAACTACTTTACATACAGTGAGTCCTGGATAGTTGTGACCTAAGTACAAAGTGAAAGAAACATTTTTATTTTGGATTAAATTAATACAGGCCTATAAAGAACTTTCTTTAAGTACTTTCTATGAATCACTTCATTTAGATAAATAAAACAATATTGGAAGAAAACTTCATTTAGAGTGGTTTGTAGTTTAAGGTCTTTCTAGGATTGGAATCATGCTCTGGTGCTAGTGGGATGCTCAGTCCAACTATTAATAACAAAAAAATTAAAAATAATAACATTTACTAATAAATAATGGAACCTGGGTCCTACTGTGGAGTATGTGAGGAATAAGGGAAATAAAGGGAAGATGGGAGGCCTAGTGTATGCCTAGATGATATAGTGTGGCCAATAAGGAATACTGGGGCCATACCTGTTCTAGGTGCAGTACTTCCATTAGTCCAGGTATAGGGATTCTTGTCTTCTTGGTCTTGATGTCTTCACCAGTGGAGGTCACAAAGAGCATTTTTGCCAAAAAACTTCTGCTAGACCAGGGTATACTCCTCTTCTAGTCTTGACTTGTAAAGAGCCCCATTTGCCTCCAGGATGTCATTGCATCCTTTGATTGACTTGCTATATTACCGGTGTCCCATTTTGTCTTCTTTGGTGTGGCATCTTCTTTCTTCTGTCTTCAGGAGCACCTTAACTGTGCCCTCTCTGCAGTGCAACTCCTCTGGCTTTCCTTATGCCGACTAATATAAGACAGCATGAGAGGGTGGAGCTTTGAAGTGGTGCCAGCTGAATCTGGCTGACTGGCCTGTACAGATCTTTGTTTAACTTACTGCAATGGCTTACCATTGACTGAATGTAAATATTTGTAGATTCAAGCAAGCCATGTCCAAAGACTACAAGCAACTTACAAGAACAAGCCAATTTTCTTGTGACAAGACCCAGCAACCTACTTTAGATGGAACATGATTCCATTTTCATCCAGGTAAGTCTCTTCTCTTTGGTGGTATAGCCCTTTCCATGCCGGGTCTTCTCCAGAGGCTGTCCCTTTCCTGAGGAACATTTTATCAGTTTACTTGTTATACTGTATTCTACTCACAAATGATCAGGTTAAAAGCCATTGTAATAAATGTTAAAAGGGTTTATCCCCCTTTCTTTGCTTGTGGATTGTAGAGCAGGAATCAGTTGTAGACAGTAGGGCAGGAGTTTCTTGAGTTCACCCCTATACCTGCAACCCAGGATAAAGAATAGAACTCAGTTGAAGGCCCTTCAGTATGTTTGAGAAATTGAGAAAGAGGTGAGATTGCCCTCACCATGAGATTTACCACTCCTAATCCCTCAAGGTACATTTACTTAGCACACACAGGCTACACATACGAGAAAAATTAGTATCTTGACAGTGTTGACAGTATTAATATTTCCATATAAAATATACTTAAATGCAATTAGAAATACAACTTTACTTCAGTTCAATTAAATACAAACAATATTACATAGTACAAATTGGCAGCCACTGTAATAACACATGTACTATCAGCTAGAGATGCAATTCTGCATTCAGACAATCATGGGTATATTTACTAAAGTGCAGGTTTTTAGAAGTAGTGTTGTTGCTCATAGCAACCATTCAGATTCTAGCTAGTTTATTGTAGAAGGTCCTAGAGAAATGATAAGTAGAATCTGATTGGTTACTATGAGCAACATCTCCACTTCTAAAAACCTGCACTTTAGTAAATATTACGGATGAGCGGGTTCGGATCGCAGAGATCCGAACCCACCCGAATTTTGAGATCCAGGGCGAGAACTGAACATGCGTTCTGTTCCCCTGCCAGCCCCAGATCTCAAACCGAGGCAAAACCATAGAGACAAAGGGGGTCATTCAGACCCACTCGCGAGCGGCAGTACGCTCGCAATTGGGTCGATGTTCCCCACTGCGCATGCGCACGACGGAGGTAGCTCCGCCGTGCGCATGCGCGAGACCCGGTGAGCGAAGGAATTTCCATCGCTCCGGGTCTCGCACCAAAGGGGGCGTGCTGTCGATGTTGATTGACAGCATGCCCCCTTTGGTGGGCATGCCAGCGGCGTGCCTGCCAGACGGAGGCATTACTATGGGAATGCCTACCATCTGAAGCCGGCCCCACTGACATCACTAGTTATGTCAGTGGGAGTGATTTTGGCTCTGATAGAGCCAAAATCACTCCTGGCCTTGCAGTTGTGAAACCCGACCACAGGGTTTCACTCGCAAGTCTGATGGTCGCGATGGTCAAGACCATCGCGGCCATCTTGTTGGATGCTCGTATATGCTGTGGGTGGTGACCCACAGCTATAAGAGCATCCAGGAGGATGCTCCATTTTAATGAAGGTGGGCCCTGATTCAGAGCGAGCGCTCTGGTCAGAGCGTCCGGCTCTGAATCAGGGCCAAAATCTTGCGGCTCACGAGCTTTCGTCTCTATGTATATAAGGGACCACGTGGCGACCGCCATTTTACTCCGGCTGTGGAGACTGAACAGGGAGGGTGGGTAGTGTAGGGCTTGGAGAGGTAGTACTTACCTGTGCTGGTGCTGTGCTGTCTGCTGTGTCCTGGGCTGGTGCACTGCTGATCCATCTGGTGCTGTCACTGCTGTGCTCTGCTGTGTCCATCTGGGCTGGTGCTGTTGCTGATCCATCTGGGCTGGTGCTGTGCTGTCTGCTGAATCCATCTGGGCTGGTGCTGATCCAACTGGGCTGGTGCTGTGCTGTCTGCTGCGTCCATCTGGGTCCAAGTTCTGGACCCTAAAACAAAATAAATATCTATATTGTCTTTTTATTTCTTTTCTCTGTTTGCATGTTAGGCTTAACTGCACAAGATAAAGCAATGCAACCTAGTGCTGCCCGACTCCAGTCATCATCAATCTGCGACCTGGGCCCAAGTTCTGGACCCCTCCCAAAAAAGTAGTGTCTTTTGTCTATTTTTTTCTGTGTGTGCATGTTAGGCTTAGCCACACAAGATACAGCAGCAACGCAAGTTGCAACCTAGTGCTGCCCGACTCCAGTCATCATCAATCTGTGCTCTGGGCCCAAGTTCTGGACCCCAAAAAATAAATGAAATAAAAATAGTAGTGTCTTTTGTCTATTTTTTTCTGTGTGTGCATATTAGGCTTAGCCGCACAAGATACATCAACGCAACCTAGTGCTGCCCGACTCCAGTCATCATCAGTCTGTGCTCTGGGCCCAAGTTCTGGACCTGAAAAAAAAAAAAGTATCTTTTGTCTATTTTTTTCTGTGTGTGCGTATTAGGCTTAGCCGCACAAGATACAGCAACGCAACCTAGTGCTGCCCGACTCAAGTAGTCATCAATCTGTGCTCTGGGCCCAAGTTCTGGACCCCCCCCCAAAAAAATAGTGTCTTTTGTCTATTTTTTTTCTGTGTGTGCATGTTAGGCTTAGCCGCACAAGATAAGCAATGCAAGTTGCAACCTAGTGCTGCCTGATTCCAGTCATCATGAATCTGTGCTCTGGGCCCAAGTTCTGGACCTGAAAAAAAAATAGTGTATTTTGTCTATTTTTTTATGTGTGCGCATAACTGCACGTGTGGGAATTTTGTAACCACACCTTGGCTACACTATTGGTGCTTGTGACACTACTTCAAGACCGCAGAAAATATGGAGGGCTGTCACATGACAGGAGAGCAAGGCAAAGAACCACATGTTGTAGCTGCCACCAGCAATCATCATAATAATGCAAAGCCATCAAGTTCCTCATCCTCTATGAAGGCCCATGCCCCAGGGCTTAAGTCACACCATGGATATGGTAAAGCTACTTTTACTGTAGTGAAGAAAAAAAAATCGAAAGGCAAGTTGCCTTTAGGTAAACAAAAAATTGGCAATATGCTATTTACTACACGAAGTGTCAAGGAAAGGATAAGGCCTTGGCCTTAATTTATGATGATTGCTGGTTCTGATAGCCCTTCTGCTTGTAGTAGTAGTTGTGGTGGTACCATTAAAAAATTGAAAGTTGTTAAGAACAGTAAGACAGCTCCGGAAAAAACAACTGTGTGCCCTGAGAAATCAACATCACAAATCCCCGAGGAGAGTGCAAGTGTGTCCGCGGTTGCCATGTGTGAGCCAGACCTAAATACTAGTGTACTGGAGGATCCTCCAAGTTCCAACAATTGTGTGCCCTCTGTAAATGTGGGGAAGGGCAGTCAACATCTTGCAGATGTAGTCAGTGAGGATGCTTCTTTGGAATTGCACGTGGAAGGAGTAGGATATTTTGGTAGTTGAAGGCGCTAAGGTTAATGAAGATGTTGATGATGAAGATGTTGGTGATGAGAATGTTGATCCTGAGGATGTCCTATGTGTAAGTAAGGCAACAGCTATTGCCCATGGATTGAAAAAGCCAAAGCCCATTGTTGTCATGCCTGGGCAAAAGTCAAAAAATCCACTTCTCACGTGTGGAATTATTTCTACCCCAATCCAGACAACAGTAGTCAAGCCATATGTAACCATTGCCATGCAAGGATGAGTAGAGGGAGGGACCTAACCACCTAGGAACCTCCTCCTTGTTACGTTACTTGGAGCGCATTCATCAAATATCAAAGTGTATGTCACCAAGTTCCAAAACTCAAAACGTAACAAGTACGTGTCACCTACCTGCTCCCTCTCTGTGGGATCCAAGTGCCCTCGATCTCCACCACCAACACCTGCATCATCAAAATCCTCATTCATCATCGGGAGTAGTCCTGCTGCATCTAATATTGTTATTCGAAGCATGATTAACTCCTCTCCTATCCATGATTCCTCAGAAGGATCCCTGATGACTACGTCTGTTGCTGCTGCTGTTGCTGTGAGTGTATCTTCATCCCAGAAGGGGACCAGGAGGAAGACTACTTGTAGTGTATCCTCAAAAAACAATTAACTGTCAAACAATCGATTACAAGGGCAAACAAGTATGACAGCAATCACCTATTTGCACAGCAGATTACTGATGCAATAACAGCTATGCTGGTATTAGATGTCCATCCAATATCCGCCATTACTGCAGTGGGTTTTCAACAGTTAATTGAGGTCCTGTGTCCTCGCTACCAGATCCCTTCTAGATTCCACTTTGCTAGAACAGCAATTCCAAGTCTGTACAAGGACATTAAAAAAACCTTATTAATGTCCTCAGAAATGTCATTGTACCCATTGTCCACTTGACCACTGATATGTGGACAAGTGGGACAGGGAAAACTAAGGATTACATGACTGTGACAGCCCACTGGGTAGGTGTATTGCCTACAACAGCAGCAGCAACATCTACCAAAACACAGCAGATACAGAGGCAGGCTACTCTTTGTATACCTGGTTTCCCTAAGAGGCATACCACTTAGAAAAACTTAGGGAAATCATTGCTAAATGGCTTACCACACTTGGACTCTCCTCGGGATTTGTGATTTTGGACAATGCCACCAATATTGTGAGAGCATTACATGTGGGCAAATTCCAACACATCCCATGTTTTGCTCACACAATTAATTTGGTGGTGCAACATTTTTTAAAAAATGACAGGGGTGTGTAGGAGATGCTCTCGGTGGCCCACAAAATATCCAGACATTTTAGACAAGCGGCAAACGCTTGTCAAAGATTGCATGACCAGCAGGTACTGTTAAATTTGCCCAGCCATCAGCTGAAGCAAAAGGTAGTAACTCGGTGGAATTCTAACCTCTATATGCTTCAGCGGATGGAGGAACAGCAAAAGGCCATCCAGGGCTATACAACAGCATATGACATAGGCCATGGAGGGGGAATGCACCTTACTCAAGTGCAGTGGAGTATAATTTCTGTGTTGTGCAAGGTTTTCAAACCCTTTGAACTTGACACATGTGAAGTTAGTTCAGACACTGCCAGCTTGAGTCAGGTCATTCCCCTCATCAGACTTTTACAAAAACAGCTGGAGAAACTGAAGGAGGAGCTGAAACAGAGCGATTGCACAAGGTTTGTCGGACTGGTGGATCAAGCCCTTGATTCACTTCACCAGGAGTAGTCAAATTATTGAAAACTGAAGAATATATTGTGGTGACCATTCTGGATCCTAGGTTTAAATCCTGAGTATTTTTCCAAAAGACTTAAATCTAAAACTATGCAAAGAGCTGTTGGTAAAAAAACAGTTTCTGCAGCTGCCAGGAAAAAACTAAATTTTCCTTACAGAATACCTGCTGGTCATACAGATTGTTCACCAAAAAATGACATCTGGTCGGGCCTGAGAGAACTGCCTACTAGTGATATGTCTACCGTGACTATATGTGATACAGTCTCTATTCACAGTATGGTGGAGGACTATTTCAAAGATAACAATCTAATAGGCATGTCAGACAGTTCCTTTCAGTACTGACAGGAAAAAGAGGCAATTTGGAGTCCCTTACACAAACTGGCTTTGCATTACTTAAGTTGCCCTCCCTCCAGTGTGTACTCTGAAAAAGTTTTCAGTACAGCTGGAAACCTTGTCAGTGATCGGCGTAGGAAGTTACTTCCTCAAAATGTGGAAAAGATGATGATCATTAAAATGAATTACAAATTCCACGAGGAAGACCTCTACCCACAATTATATAAAAAAAATTGGTGCCCATGGTGGATTCCAGCGGGGATGAATTAATATTGTGTGAAGAAGAGGATGCACACACTGATGGCGATGATGAGGATGATGACAACTTGTAATGTAAAGCCAGTTTGCGTATGGGATCATTTTCATTTCCCTTTCCAATGCACATTGTTAGCTTGTTTTATGGGGTCCAAACAAACCAATCATTTCAGCCACATTTGGCAGTCCTTGTTGCTGAAAAGATTGGTTTGTTAACTGTGAATGTCCTGTTTCGTTTACAACATAAGGGTGGGTGGGATGGCCCAAGACTATTCCATCTTGTACCTTTTTCCTTTCCATTATGTGCTGGAAGGGGCATTGCTGCCTGACATTTTAAAATAATGTTATGGTTGGTTTAGGAACCAATGATTTGTTTTTACATTAATGTATTATCAATTTTACAGCCATGGGCTGCACCAATGAATTTATTTTTATTATTAATTATTCAGCCTGGGGCTGCACCAATGAATTTCTTTTTTAATTAATTTATTAGCAATTTTACAGCCAGGGGCTGCACCAATGCATTTCTTTTTATTATTAATTATTCAGCCAGGGGCTGCACCAATTAATATTTTTTTAATTCATTTATTATTAATTTTACAGTTAGGAGCTGCACCAACTATCAACTATCAATTCTTCAATCCTCAAGGGTATCCCAACTATTATCTTAGCACAGTCCTCAACTCTATTAATAATTATATCAATCAGTTTTGAGCCAGCAAGCTGGATGCAACCTTTTGGCCCTTTAACAAGATGAAAAAAGCAATATTGTGAGCTGTGAGGTGGTCAAAATTGATTGGAAACAAGTGGAAATAAATGTTTTTGAGGTTATTAATACTGTAGGAACAAAAAAAGGCAGGGATTGGCCTTCCACAGCTTAGTATCCTGCTTCCTGATATAGGGGGGTCACCAGACGCAGAAACTCCTGGAAAGTGTCTTCATCCATGCGCAGGAAGTTGCGATGGTCATCCGGATTGTTCTCCTAAATCTCCATCAGCAGGGACATGTGACAACGAGTATCACTATGCAGCAGCCACTCCTTGGTCCAGCATGCTCTCCTCCTTTGCTGGGCCCTCTCCTTCAACACCTTAATCCCAGCATAGGCCAGACCAGAACTCTATTCCGATAGGGATCCATCAGCACAGAATGCAGAATGGAATGCAGGTAAAACACACTTTATTAGGCAGGCAAAACAAAGCAGAGCACAATAGCAGTGTACAGTGTTCAGCAGGTATACACTAAGCATCACTAGTCACATAGCAGAAGTGCACAGACCTAAAATGGCTTCTGCTTTATATACCCCCTAGTTAAGCTTGCCCATTATTTAAATTTAGTTCAAATCTTGCAGATCATCGTGAGGTGTTTGGTAAGCTGACGATTTATCGTGCACAACCTCATGATTTGGACATCGGACACAATGCATGATATATCGTGAGATCATGAGTCAAATTGGACACATTTTATATCAAATCATGTATAGGACTAGAGGGGAGAGTTCTAGGGAAATTGGACTTGCTATCACATCGTGAACACATCGCGTAGTGTGTAGGCACCTTCACTATAGATGAGCGGTTCTGATATGACTTCGCAAGTTTGTATCTGAAAATGAGTCAAAACATTATCTTTCATGGATGTTTTGGATCTCCTGTGGTGGAAAGATGATGTACAGTATTGCCTCGTTTTCAGATCCGAACAAACTGTCGAAGCTGGATTATTGGCTGAGACAAGATCAGTTTAAAATTGAATCGCAGTGACACCATCTTGCGACTGGCCGCAAGATGCCATCTTGGAAATGAGATCGCAAGACGCCATTTTGCGAATGGCTGCCTCGGCGCCATTTTAGTACATGTGGCAATATTACTATTAGCATCATATGATTGCATCTGTGACCATCGCCATAAGTTACGGCGATTCACCAAAAGCCCATTTCATGACTTTACATAGTTTGGGTGCTCTGGATAAAGTGTATATTATTATAATTCCCCTAAAGGATATATTTCAGAAGTGGCTGTACAGTATGTCAAAAATTGGATTGCATTAGCTAAACAGAGCAAATGGCCATGTGAAAACTAGCTTGTGTAGACAAGCTTCCTGGACATAACGTCTGCTCTCACTCCAGGTGGCCCTGCTCGAATACAGCAAGAGGGTCGTTTGTAGCACCTTACATTAGCAGGCTTCCTGCAATAAAATACCTTCAAAGCCAAGAGTGTTATCTGAGGTTTGGGTCTTGTAGCTGTGCTAATTTGCATTTACACAAGAACCTGGGAGAACAGATGACTGTAATTTTGAGCCCGGGAAGGGTGGGGGCTGCTGAGAGAGGTGGGCATGTGGAGCTATAATGCTCAGCATTCCACACTGCTTGGTGTTCACTTAGTTTAAGTGAGATTTAAGTGCACCATTTCTCATACACACATTAATATGCACAATTGCGCTATTAACTAATCGCATATTAGCGAATGCATAAGATCCTGTATGAAAACACTGTTTATTAGCTTCATGCGCACGCATCTTCCCCAAGTTAACTAGCATCTTTACATCACACCCTGCATACTTACACATTACATATTCACATAAAAGGTTTAATAAGCTTTAAAGTATAAGATTTAAGTTTGTTCATTTAGCATAAATGCTGTGAAATAAAGATTATTTGGTAACTAAGGTTTTATACGTGATAAGTAAGCCATGTTTGGAATTGTACTGATTCGTACTCTCTCAACAGTATTCCGGTACCATCGGTGTGGAGATTGCATCATGCATTCTCAACTTATTGACCGCAGAGACTTCAAGCAACAAAATGTACATTATATAAACAACTGTTAGGATGTTGTATGGGGCAGGAAACCAGAGACCCCCAGTTGTTAGAGGCTGGGTTGTGTCTATTTGAATCAACCTGTTAAATGCCTTGTAACATATGCCCTCTCCGTTAGGACCAATGGTATTAGCAACAAACTTCTTTATTGTGTTGTTTATTTCTGGGGGGTATAAATATGCTCTGACCCTGGGTTCCTAGTCTTTGTGCTGAATGCTGATTGACGAGGAGTTTCTTGCTGATGCCTAACATCTGGACCAGAGAGTGCTGCGTATGGATAATTGTACTTGGGTCTGTATAATCTCTTTGCACTTAGATTATTTGAGGATCATAGCATGTAACTGCTGTACTTTTACTTGAATAATACTTTGTGCTTTGGAACCACATGTTCTAAGTCTGGAGTCTTTATTTACTGGATGACTGCATACGCAAATTAGCATCATCCTTAGAGGTTTATAGGAAGGATATTAGAAGGTATAGGCAGGGGTATATAGAAGTTCAAAGGCAGTATCCTCAAAGCTGAGTCAAATCTGAACCGCTCATCTCTAATTCTAACATTGCAATGAAACACATTCACATTCTAAGAAACTAGATAACTGGTCCAGCTTAAACAGAGTTATTTGCAAATATTTCCATTGTGAACCTATCAAAGTGTCAAAGTGTTTTATTATCATACAGTATTATTATTTTTTTTCAAATACCTTATTCCATGCTATCTTTCAACTAATCTTTTACCACACTGATATTATATAATTGTATTACTAGTCCTTCAATTTCATGGTTACAGTATTTACAAATGGGAATAAAGGGATACTCACCATCCATGCCCAAATACTTTCAGGATGCCATATCTCTTAGAGTGTGGATCAGGATGTCTCTTGGAGGAAGGAGACAATATAAGAAACTACCCTCTACTAACATAGGCAAAGCTGAGACAACAGAACCTAACACCATTCTACCAGTTTGGTTGTAATGTGATCACTTCTACCAACACCTCAGTCGCCCGTCTGAGTACAGGCCCCAGCAGCAAATTGCTGGTGCTTTGTTCTACAACAGAAAGTGTAGGCTGGGTGTGATATGATACACTGCAAGAGCTGCCTAACTATTCTTCCTGCACTATAAAATAACAAACAGAGGATACAATTACAATACCAGAATTACATCCCACTAATCTAGTGCTACTATACAATACAACATCACACACAATTGAGTACTTCAATTGAGAACTACAACTACTTTACATACAGTGAGTCCTGGATAGTTGTGACCTAAGTACAAAGTGAAAGAAACATTTTTATTTTGGATTAAATTAATACAGGCCTATAAAGAACTTTCTTTAAGTACTTTCTATGAATCACTTCATTTAGATAAATAAAACAATATTGGAAGAAAACTTCATTTAGAGTGGTTTGTAGTTTAAGGTCTTTCTAGGATTGGAATCATGCTCTGGTGCTAGTGGGATGCTCAGTCCAACTATTAATAACAAAAAAATTAAAAATAATAACATTTACTAATAAATAATGGAACCTGGGTCCTACTGTGGAGTATGTGAGGAATAAGGGAAATAAAGGGAAGATGGGAGGCCTAGTGTATGCCTAGATGATATAGTGTGGCCAATAAGGAATACTGGGGCCATACCTGTTCTAGGTGCAGTACTTCCATTAGTCCAGGTATAGGGATTCTTGTCTTCTTGGTCTTGATGTCTTCACCAGTGGAGGTCACAAAGAGCATTTTTGCCAAAAAACTTCTGCTAGACCAGGGTATACTCCTCTTCTAGTCTTGACTTGTAAAGAGCCCCATTTGCCTCCAGGATGTCATTGCATCCTTTGATTGACTTGCTATATTACCGGTGTCCCATTTTGTCTTCTTTGGTGTGGCATCTTCTTTCTTCTGTCTTCAGGAGCACCTTAACTGTGCCCTCTCTGCAGTGCAACTCCTCTGGCTTTCCTTATGCCGACTAATATAAGACAGCATGAGAGGGTGGAGCTTTGAAGTGGTGCCAGCTGAATCTGGCTGACTGGCCTGTACAGATCTTTGTTTAACTTACTGCAATGGCTTACCATTGACTGAATGTAAATATTTGTAGATTCAAGCAAGCCATGTCCAAAGACTACAAGCAACTTACAAGAACAAGCCAATTTTCTTGTGACAAGACCCAGCAACCTACTTTAGATGGAACATGATTCCATTTTCATCCAGGTAAGTCTCTTCTCTTTGGTGGTATAGCCCTTTCCATGCCGGGTCTTCTCCAGAGGCTGTCCCTTTCCTGAGGAACATTTTATCAGTTTACTTGTTATACTGTATTCTACTCACAAATGATCAGGTTAAAAGCCATTGTAATAAATGTTAAAAGGGTTTATCCCCCTTTCTTTGCTTGTGGATTGTAGAGCAGGAATCAGTTGTAGACAGTAGGGCAGGAGTTTCTTGAGTTCACCCCTATACCTGCAACCCAGGATAAAGAATAGAACTCAGTTGAAGGCCCTTCAGTATGTTTGAGAAATTGAGAAAGAGGTGAGATTGCCCTCACCATGAGATTTACCACTCCTAATCCCTCAAGGTACATTTACTTAGCACACACAGGCTACACATACGAGAAAAATTAGTATCTTGACAGTGTTGACAGTATTAATATTTCCATATAAAATATACTTAAATGCAATTAGAAATACAACTTTACTTCAGTTCAATTAAATACAAACAATATTACATAGTACAAATTGGCAGCCACTGTAATAACACATGTACTATCAGCTAGAGATGCAATTCTGCATTCAGACAATCATGGGTATATTTACTAAAGTGCAGGTTTTTAGAAGTAGTGTTGTTGCTCATAGCAACCATTCAGATTCTAGCTAGTTTATTGTAGAAGGTCCTAGAGAAATGATAAGTAGAATCTGATTGGTTACTATGAGCAACATCTCCACTTCTAAAAACCTGCACTTTAGTAAATATTACGGATGAGCGGGTTCGGATCGCAGAGATCCGAACCCACCCGAATTTTGAGATCCAGGGCGAGAACTGAACATGCGTTCTGTTCCCCTGCCAGCCCCAGATCTCAAACCGAGGCAAAACCATAGAGACAAAGGGGGTCATTCAGACCCACTCGCGAGCGGCAGTACGCTCGCAATTGGGTCGATGTTCCCCACTGCGCATGCGCACGACGGAGGTAGCTCCGCCGTGCGCATGCGCGAGACCCGGTGAGCGAAGGAATTTCCATCGCTCCGGGTCTCGCACCAAAGGGGGCGTGCTGTCGATGTTGATTGACAGCATGCCCCCTTTGGTGGGCATGCCAGCGGCGTGCCTGCCAGACGGAGGCATTACTATGGGAATGCCTACCATCTGAAGCCGGCCCCACTGACATCACTAGTTATGTCAGTGGGAGTGATTTTGGCTCTGATAGAGCCAAAATCACTCCTGGCCTTGCAGTTGTGAAACCCGACCACAGGGTTTCACTCGCAAGTCTGATGGTCGCGATGGTCAAGACCATCGCGGCCATCTTGTTGGATGCTCGTATATGCTGTGGGTGGTGACCCACAGCTATAAGAGCATCCAGGAGGATGCTCCATTTTAATGAAGGTGGGCCCTGATTCAGAGCGAGCGCTCTGGTCAGAGCGTCCGGCTCTGAATCAGGGCCAAAATCTTGCGGCTCACGAGCTTTCGTCTCTATGTATATAAGGGACCACGTGGCGACCGCCATTTTACTCCGGCTGTGGAGACTGAACAGGGAGGGTGGGTAGTGTAGGGCTTGGAGAGGTAGTACTTACCTGTGCTGGTGCTGTGCTGTCTGCTGTGTCCTGGGCTGGTGCACTGCTGATCCATCTGGTGCTGTCACTGCTGTGCTCTGCTGTGTCCATCTGGGCTGGTGCTGTTGCTGATCCATCTGGGCTGGTGCTGTGCTGTCTGCTGAATCCATCTGGGCTGGTGCTGATCCAACTGGGCTGGTGCTGTGCTGTCTGCTGCGTCCATCTGGGTCCAAGTTCTGGACCCTAAAACAAAATAAATATCTATATTGTCTTTTTATTTCTTTTCTCTGTTTGCATGTTAGGCTTAACTGCACAAGATAAAGCAATGCAACCTAGTGCTGCCCGACTCCAGTCATCATCAATCTGCGACCTGGGCCCAAGTTCTGGACCCCTCCCAAAAAAGTAGTGTCTTTTGTCTATTTTTTTCTGTGTGTGCATGTTAGGCTTAGCCACACAAGATACAGCAGCAACGCAAGTTGCAACCTAGTGCTGCCCGACTCCAGTCATCATCAATCTGTGCTCTGGGCCCAAGTTCTGGACCCCAAAAAATAAATGAAATAAAAATAGTAGTGTCTTTTGTCTATTTTTTTCTGTGTGTGCATATTAGGCTTAGCCGCACAAGATACATCAACGCAACCTAGTGCTGCCCGACTCCAGTCATCATCAGTCTGTGCTCTGGGCCCAAGTTCTGGACCTGAAAAAAAAAAAAGTATCTTTTGTCTATTTTTTTCTGTGTGTGCGTATTAGGCTTAGCCGCACAAGATACAGCAACGCAACCTAGTGCTGCCCGACTCAAGTAGTCATCAATCTGTGCTCTGGGCCCAAGTTCTGGACCCCCCCCCAAAAAAATAGTGTCTTTTGTCTATTTTTTTTCTGTGTGTGCATGTTAGGCTTAGCCGCACAAGATAAGCAATGCAAGTTGCAACCTAGTGCTGCCTGATTCCAGTCATCATGAATCTGTGCTCTGGGCCCAAGTTCTGGACCTGAAAAAAAAATAGTGTATTTTGTCTATTTTTTTATGTGTGCGCATAACTGCACGTGTGGGAATTTTGTAACCACACCTTGGCTACACTATTGGTGCTTGTGACACTACTTCAAGACCGCAGAAAATATGGAGGGCTGTCACATGACAGGAGAGCAAGGCAAAGAACCACATGTTGTAGCTGCCACCAGCAATCATCATAATAATGCAAAGCCATCAAGTTCCTCATCCTCTATGAAGGCCCATGCCCCAGGGCTTAAGTCACACCATGGATATGGTAAAGCTACTTTTACTGTAGTGAAGAAAAAAAAATCGAAAGGCAAGTTGCCTTTAGGTAAACAAAAAATTGGCAATATGCTATTTACTACACGAAGTGTCAAGGAAAGGATAAGGCCTTGGCCTTAATTTATGATGATTGCTGGTTCTGATAGCCCTTCTGCTTGTAGTAGTAGTTGTGGTGGTACCATTAAAAAATTGAAAGTTGTTAAGAACAGTAAGACAGCTCCGGAAAAAACAACTGTGTGCCCTGAGAAATCAACATCACAAATCCCCGAGGAGAGTGCAAGTGTGTCCGCGGTTGCCATGTGTGAGCCAGACCTAAATACTAGTGTACTGGAGGATCCTCCAAGTTCCAACAATTGTGTGCCCTCTGTAAATGTGGGGAAGGGCAGTCAACATCTTGCAGATGTAGTCAGTGAGGATGCTTCTTTGGAATTGCACGTGGAAGGAGTAGGATATTTTGGTAGTTGAAGGCGCTAAGGTTAATGAAGATGTTGATGATGAAGATGTTGGTGATGAGAATGTTGATCCTGAGGATGTCCTATGTGTAAGTAAGGCAACAGCTATTGCCCATGGATTGAAAAAGCCAAAGCCCATTGTTGTCATGCCTGGGCAAAAGTCAAAAAATCCACTTCTCACGTGTGGAATTATTTCTACCCCAATCCAGACAACAGTAGTCAAGCCATATGTAACCATTGCCATGCAAGGATGAGTAGAGGGAGGGACCTAACCACCTAGGAACCTCCTCCTTGTTACGTTACTTGGAGCGCATTCATCAAATATCAAAGTGTATGTCACCAAGTTCCAAAACTCAAAACGTAACAAGTACGTGTCACCTACCTGCTCCCTCTCTGTGGGATCCAAGTGCCCTCGATCTCCACCACCAACACCTGCATCATCAAAATCCTCATTCATCATCGGGAGTAGTCCTGCTGCATCTAATATTGTTATTCGAAGCATGATTAACTCCTCTCCTATCCATGATTCCTCAGAAGGATCCCTGATGACTACGTCTGTTGCTGCTGCTGTTGCTGTGAGTGTATCTTCATCCCAGAAGGGGACCAGGAGGAAGACTACTTGTAGTGTATCCTCAAAAAACAATTAACTGTCAAACAATCGATTACAAGGGCAAACAAGTATGACAGCAATCACCTATTTGCACAGCAGATTACTGATGCAATAACAGCTATGCTGGTATTAGATGTCCATCCAATATCCGCCATTACTGCAGTGGGTTTTCAACAGTTAATTGAGGTCCTGTGTCCTCGCTACCAGATCCCTTCTAGATTCCACTTTGCTAGAACAGCAATTCCAAGTCTGTACAAGGACATTAAAAAAACCTTATTAATGTCCTCAGAAATGTCATTGTACCCATTGTCCACTTGACCACTGATATGTGGACAAGTGGGACAGGGAAAACTAAGGATTACATGACTGTGACAGCCCACTGGGTAGGTGTATTGCCTACAACAGCAGCAGCAACATCTACCAAAACACAGCAGATACAGAGGCAGGCTACTCTTTGTATACCTGGTTTCCCTAAGAGGCATACCACTTAGAAAAACTTAGGGAAATCATTGCTAAATGGCTTACCACACTTGGACTCTCCTCTGGATTTGTGATTTTGGACAATGCCACCAATATTGTGAGAGCATTACATGTGGGCAAATTCCAACACATCCCATGTTTTGCTCACACAATTAATTTGGTGGTGCAACATTTTTTAAAAAATGACAGGGGTGTGTAGGAGATGCTCTCGGTGGCCCACAAAATATCCAGACATTTTAGACAAGCGGCAAACGCTTGTCAAAGATTGCATGACCAGCAGGTACTGTTAAATTTGCCCAGCCATCAGCTGAAGCAAAAGGTAGTAACTCGGTGGAATTCTAACCTCTATATGCTTCAGCGGATGGAGGAACAGCAAAAGGCCATCCAGGGCTATACAACAGCATATGACATAGGCCATGGAGGGGGAATGCACCTTACTCAAGTGCAGTGGAGTATAATTTCTGTGTTGTGCAAGGTTTTCAAACCCTTTGAACTTGACACATGTGAAGTTAGTTCAGACACTGCCAGCTTGAGTCAGGTCATTCCCCTCATCAGACTTTTACAAAAACAGCTGGAGAAACTGAAGGAGGAGCTGAAACAGAGCGATTGCACAAGGTTTGTCGGACTGGTGGATCAAGCCCTTGATTCACTTCACCAGGAGTAGTCAAATTATTGAAAACTGAAGAATATATTGTGGTGACCATTCTGGATCCTAGGTTTAAATCCTGAGTATTTTTCCAAAAGACTTAAATCTAAAACTATGCAAAGAGCTGTTGGTAAAAAAACAGTTTCTGCAGCTGCCAGGAAAAAACTAAATTTTCCTTACAGAATACCTGCTGGTCATACAGATTGTTCACCAAAAAATGACATCTGGTCGGGCCTGAGAGAACTGCCTACTAGTGATATGTCTACCGTGACTATATGTGATACAGTCTCTATTCACAGTATGGTGGAGGACTATTTCAAAGATAACAATCTAATAGGCATGTCAGACAGTTCCTTTCAGTACTGACAGGAAAAAGAGGCAATTTGGAGTCCCTTACACAAACTGGCTTTGCATTACTTAAGTTGCCCTCCCTCCAGTGTGTACTCTGAAAAAGTTTTCAGTACAGCTGGAAACCTTGTCAGTGATCGGCGTAGGAAGTTACTTCCTCAAAATGTGGAAAAGATGATGATCATTAAAATGAATTACAAATTCCACGAGGAAGACCTCTACCCACAATTATATAAAAAAAATTGGTGCCCATGGTGGATTCCAGCGGGGATGAATTAATATTGTGTGAAGAAGAGGATGCACACACTGATGGCGATGATGAGGATGATGACAACTTGTAATGTAAAGCCAGTTTGCGTATGGGATCATTTTCATTTCCCTTTCCAATGCACATTGTTAGCTTGTTTTATGGGGTCCAAACAAACCAATCATTTCAGCCACATTTGGCAGTCCTTGTTGCTGAAAAGATTGGTTTGTTAACTGTGAATGTCCTGTTTCGTTTACAACATAAGGGTGGGTGGGATGGCCCAAGACTATTCCATCTTGTACCTTTTTCCTTTCCATTATGTGCTGGAAGGGGCATTGCTGCCTGACATTTTAAAATAATGTTATGGTTGGTTTAGGAACCAATGATTTGTTTTTACATTAATGTATTATCAATTTTACAGCCATGGGCTGCACCAATGAATTTATTTTTATTATTAATTATTCAGCCTGGGGCTGCACCAATGAATTTCTTTTTTAATTAATTTATTAGCAATTTTACAGCCAGGGGCTGCACCAATGCATTTCTTTTTATTATTAATTATTCAGCCAGGGGCTGCACCAATTAATATTTTTTTAATTCATTTATTATTAATTTTACAGTTAGGAGCTGCACCAACTATCAACTATCAATTCTTCAATCCTCAAGGGTATCCCAACTATTATCTTTGCACAGTCCTCAACTCTATTAATAATTATATCAATCAGTTTTGAGCCAGCAAGCTGGATGCAACCTTTTGGCCCTTTAACAAGATGAAAAAAGCAATATTGTGAGCTGTGAGGTGGTCAAAATTGATTGGAAACAAGTGGAAATAAATGTTTTTGAGGTTATTAATACTGTAGGAACAAAAAAAGGCAGGGATTGGCCTTCCACAGCTTAGTATCCTGCTTCCTGATATAGGGGGGTCACCAGACGCAGAAACTCCTGGAAAGTGTCTTCATCCATGCGCAGGAAGTTGCGATGGTCATCCGGATTGTTCTCCTAAATCTCCATCAGCAGGGACATGTGACAACGAGTATCACTATGCAGCAGCCACTCCTTGGTCCAGCATGCTCTCCTCCTTTGCTGGGCCCTCTCCTTCAACACCTTAATCCCAGCATAGGCCAGACCAGAACTCTATTCCGATAGGGATCCATCAGCACAGAATGCAGAATGGAATGCAGGTAAAACACACTTTATTAGGCAGGCAAAACAAAGCAGAGCACAATAGCAGTGTACAGTGTTCAGCAGGTATACACTAAGCATCACTAGTCACATAGCAGAAGTGCACAGACCTAAAATGGCTTCTGCTTTATATACCCCCTAGTTAAGCTTGCCCATTATTTAAATTTAGTTCAAATCTTGCAGATCATCGTGAGGTGTTTGGTAAGCTGACGATTTATCGTGCACAACCTCATGATTTGGACATCGGACACAATGCATGATATATCGTGAGATCATGAGTCAAATTGGACACATTTTATATCAAATCATGTATAGGACTAGAGGGGAGAGTTCTAGGGAAATTGGACTTGCTATCACATCGTGAACACATCGCGTAGTGTGTAGGCACCTTCACTATAGATGAGCGGTTCTGATATGACTTCGCAAGTTTGTATCTGAAAATGAGTCAAAACATTATCTTTCATGGATGTTTTGGATCTCCTGTGGTGGAAAGATGATGTACAGTATTGCCTCGTTTTCAGATCCGAACAAACTGTCGAAGCTGGATTATTGGCTGAGACAAGATCAGTTTAAAATTGAATCGCAGTGACACCATCTTGCGACTGGCCGCAAGATGCCATCTTGGAAATGAGATCGCAAGACGCCATTTTGCGAATGGCTGCCTCGGCGCCATTTTAGTACATGTGGCAATATTACT
The DNA here is from genome assembly GCA_031769625.1 of Taudactylus pleione. Taxonomy (NCBI): domain Eukaryota; kingdom Metazoa; phylum Chordata; class Amphibia; order Anura; family Myobatrachidae; genus Taudactylus; species Taudactylus pleione. The sequence goes on along the minus strand of JAUIMM010000148.1, from coordinate 4,973,796 downwards.
ATTAGCATCATATGATTGCATCTGTGACCATCGCCATAAGTTACGGCGATTCACCAAAAGCCCATTTCATGACTTTACATAGTTTGGGTGCTCTGGATAAAGTGTATATTATTATAATTCCCCTAAAGGATATATTTCAGAAGTGGCTGTACAGTATGTCAAAAATTGGATTGCATTAGCTAAACAGAGCAAATGGCCATGTGAAAACTAGCTTGTGTAGACAAGCTTCCTGGACATAACGTCTGCTCTCACTCCAGGTGGCCCTGCTCGAATACAGCAAGAGGGTCGTTTGTAGCACCTTACATTAGCAGGCTTCCTGCAATAAAATACCTTCAAAGCCAAGAGTGTTATCTGAGGTTTGGGTCTTGTAGCTGTGCTAATTTGCATTTACACAAGAACCTGGGAGAACAGATGACTGTAATTTTGAGCCCGGGAAGGGTGGGGGCTGCTGAGAGAGGTGGGCATGTGGAGCTATAATGCTCAGCATTCCACACTGCTTGGTGTTCACTTAGTTTAAGTGAGATTTAAGTGCACCATTTCTCATACACACATTAATATGCACAATTGCGCTATTAACTAATCGCATATTAGCGAATGCATAAGATCCTGTATGAAAACACTGTTTATTAGCTTCATGCGCACGCATCTTCCCCAAGTTAACTAGCATCTTTACATCACACCCTGCATACTTACACATTACATATTCACATAAAAGGTTTAATAAGCTTTAAAGTATAAGATTTAAGTTTGTTCATTTAGCATAAATGCTGTGAAATAAAGATTATTTGGTAACTAAGGTTTTATACGTGATAAGTAAGCCATGTTTGGAATTGTACTGATTCGTACTCTCTCAACAGTATTCCGGTACCATCGGTGTGGAGATTGCATCATGCATTCTCAACTTATTGACCGCAGAGACTTCAAGCAACAAAATGTACATTATATAAACAACTGTTAGGATGTTGTATGGGGCAGGAAACCAGAGACCCCCAGTTGTTAGAGGCTGGGTTGTGTCTATTTGAATCAACCTGTTAAATGCCTTGTAACATATGCCCTCTCCGTTAGGACCAATGGTATTAGCAACAAACTTCTTTATTGTGTTGTTTATTTCTGGGGGGTATAAATATGCTCTGACCCTGGGTTCCTAGTCTTTGTGCTGAATGCTGATTGACGAGGAGTTTCTTGCTGATGCCTAACATCTGGACCAGAGAGTGCTGCGTATGGATAATTGTACTTGGGTCTGTATAATCTCTTTGCACTTAGATTATTTGAGGATCATAGCATGTAACTGCTGTACTTTTACTTGAATAATACTTTGTGCTTTGGAACCACATGTTCTAAGTCTGGAGTCTTTATTTACTGGATGACTGCATACGCAAATTAGCATCATCCTTAGAGGTTTATAGGAAGGATATTAGAAGGTATAGGCAGGGGTATATAGAAGTTCAAAGGCAGTATCCTCAAAGCTGAGTCAAATCTGAACCGCTCATCTCTAATTCTAACATTGCAATGAAACACATTCACATTCTAAGAAACTAGATAACTGGTCCAGCTTAAACAGAGTTATTTGCAAATATTTCCATTGTGAACCTATCAAAGTGTCAAAGTGTTTTATTATCATACAGTATTATTATTTTTTTTCAAATACCTTATTCCATGCTATCTTTCAACTAATCTTTTACCACACTGATATTATATAATTGTATTACTAGTCCTTCAATTTCATGGTTACAGTATTTACAAATGGGAATAAAGGGATACTCACCATCCATGCCCAAATACTTTCAGGATGCCATATCTCTTAGAGTGTGGATCAGGATGTCTCTTGGAGGAAGGAGACAATATAAGAAACTACCCTCTACTAACATAGGCAAAGCTGAGACAACAGAACCTAACACCATTCTACCAGTTTGGTTGTAATGTGATCACTTCTACCAACACCTCAGTCACCCGTCTGAGTACAGGCCCCAGCAGCAAATTACTGGCGCTTTGTTCTACAACAGAAACTGTAGGCTGGGTGTGATATGATACACTGCAAAAGCTGCCTAACTATTCTTCCTGCACTATAAAATAACAAACAGATGATACAATTACAATACCAGAATTACATCCCACTAAGCTAGAGCTACTATACAATACAACATCACACACAATTGAGTACTTCAATTGAGAACTACAACTACTTTACATACAGTGAGTCCTGGATAGTTGTGACCTAAGTACAAAGTGAAAGAAACATTTTTATTTTTGATTAAATTAATACAGGCCTATAAAGAACTTTCTTTAAGTACTTTCTATGAATCACTTCATTTAGATAAATAATACAATATTGGAAGGAAACTTAATTTAGAGTGGTTTGTAGTTTAAGGTCTTTAAAGGATTGGAATCATGCTCTAGTGCTAGTGGGATGCTCAGTCCAACTATTAATAACAAAAAAATTAAAAATAATAACATTTACTAATAAATAATGGAACCTGGGTCCTACTGTGGAGTATGTGAGGAATAAGGGAAATAAAGGGAAGATGGGAGGCCTAGTGTATGCCTAGATGATATAGTGTGGCCAATAAGGAATACTGGGGCCATACCTGTTCTAGGTGCAGTACTTCCATTAGTCCAGGTATAGGGATTCTTGTCTTCTTGGTCTTGATGTCTTCACCAGTGGAGGTCACAAAGAGCATTTTTGCCAAAAAACTTCTGCTAGACCAGGGTATACTCCTCTTCTAGTCTTGACTTGTAAAGAGCCCCATTTGCCTCCAGGATGTCATTGCATCCTTTGATTGACTTGCTATATTACCGGTGTCCCATTTTGTCTTCTTTGGTGTGGCATCTTCTTTCTTCTGTCTTCAGGAGCACCTTAACTGTGCCCTCTCTGCAGTGCAACTCCTCTGGCTTTCCTTATGCTGACTAATATAAGACAGCATGAGAGGGTGGAGCTTTGAAGTGGTGCCAGCTGAATCTGGCTGACTGGCCTGTACAGATCTTTGTTTGACTTACTGCAATGGCTTACCATTGACTGAATGTAAATATTTGTAGATTCAAGCAAGCCATGTCCAAAGACTACAAGCAACTTACAAGAACAAGCCAATTTTCTTGTGACAAGACCCAGCAACCTACTTTAGATGGAACATGATTCCATTTTCATCCAGGTAAGTCTCTTCTCTTTGGTGGTATAGCCCTTTCCATGCCGGGTCTTCTCCAGAGGCTGTCCCTTTCCTGAGGAACATTTTATCAGTTTACTTGTTATACTGTATTCTACTCACAAATGATCAGGTTAAAAGCCATTGTAATAAATGTTAAAAGGGTTTATCCCCCTTTCTTTGCTTGTGGATTGTAGAGCAGGAATCAGTTGTAGACAGTAGGGCAGGAGTTTCTTGAGTTCACCCCTATACCTGCAACCCAGGATAAAGAATAGAACTCAGTTGAAGGCCCTTCAGTATGTTTGAGAAATTGAGAAAGAGGTGAGATTGCCCTCACCATGAGATTTACCACTCCTAATCCCTCAAGGTACATTTACTTAGCACACACAGGCTACACATACGAGAAAAATTAGTATCTTGACAGTGTTGACAGTATTAATATTTCCATATAAAATATACTTAAATGCAATTAGAAATACAACTTTACTTCAGTTCAATTAAATACAAACAATATTACATAGTACAAATTGGCAGCCACTGTAATAACACATGTACTATTAGCTAGAGATGCAATTCTGCATTCAGACAATCATGGGTATATTTACTAAAGTGCAGGTTTTTAGAAGTAGTGTTGTTGCTCATAGCAACCATTCAGATTCTAGCTATTTTATTGTAGAAGGTCCTAGAGAAATGATAAGTAGAATCTGATTGGTTACTATGAGCAACATCTCCACTTCTAAAAACCTGCACTTTAGTAAATATTACGGATGAGCGGGTTCGGATCGCAGAGATCCGAACCCACCCGAATTTTGAGATCCAGGGCGAGAACTGAACATGCGTTCTGTTCCCCTGCCAGCCCCAGATCTCAAACCGAGGCAAAACCATAGAGACAAAGGGGGTCATTCAGACCCACTCACGAGCGGCAGTACGCTCGCAATTGGGTCGATGTTCCCCACTGCGCATGCGCACGATGGAGGTAGCTCCGTCGTGCGCATGCGGGAGACCCGGTGAGCGAAGGAATTTCCATCGCTCCGGGTCTCGCACCAAAGGGGGCGTGCTGTCGATGTTGATTGACAGCATGCCCCCTTTGGTGGGCATGCCAGCGGCGTGCCTGCCAGACGGAGGCATTACTATGGGAACGCCTACCATCTGAAGCCGGCCCCACTGACATCACTAGTTATGTCAGTGGGAGTGATTTTGGCTCAGATAGAGCCAAAATCACTCCTGGCCTTGCGGTTTTGAAACCAGACCACAGGGTTTCACTCGCAAGTCTGATGGTCGCGATGGTCAAGACCATCGCGGCCATCTTGTTGGATGCTCGTATATGCTGTGGGTGGTGACCCACAGCTATAAGAGCGTCCAGGAGGATGCTCCATTTTAATGGAGGTGGGCCCTGATTCAGAGCGAGCGCTCTGGTCAGAGCGTCCGGCTCTGAATCAGGGCCAAAATCTTGCGGCTCACGAGCTTTCATCTCTATGTATATAAGGGACCACGTGGCGACCGCCATTTTATTCCGGCTGTGGAGACTGAACAGGGAGGGTGGGTAGTGTAGGGCTTGGAGAGGTAGTACTTACCTGTGCTGGTGCTGTGCTGTCTGCTGTGTCCTGGGCTGGTGCACTGCTGATCCATCTGGTGCTGTCACTGATGTGCTCTGCTGTGTCCATCGGGGCTGGTGCTGTTGCTGATCCATCTGGGCTGGTGCTGTGCTGTCTGCTGAATCCATCTGGGCTGGATGCTGATCCAACTGTGCTGGTGCTGTGCTGTCTGCTGCGTCCATCTGGGTCCAAGTTCTGGACCCTAAAACAAAATAAATATCTATATTGTCTTTTTATTTCTTTTCTCTGTTTGCATGTTAGGCTTAACTGCACAAGATAAAGCAATGCAACCTAGTGCTGCCCGACTCCAGTCATCATCAATCTGTGACCTGGGCCCAAGTTCTGGACCCCTCCCAAAAAAGTAGTGTCTTTTGTCTATTTTTTTCTGTGTGTGCATGTTAGGCTTAGCCACACAAGATACAGCAGCAACGCAAGTTGCAACCTAGTGCTGCCCGACTCCAGTCATCATCAATCTGTGCTCTGGGCCCAAGTTCTGGACCCCAAAAAATAAATGAAATAAAAATAGTAGTGTCTTTTGTCTATTTTTTTCTGTGTGTGCTTATTAGGCTTAGCCGCACAAGATACAGCAACGCAACCTAGTGCTGCCCGACTCCAGTCATCATCAGTCTGTGCTCTGGGCCCAAGTTCTGGACCTGAAAAAAAAAAAAGTATATTTTGTCTATTTTTTTCTGTGTGTGCGTATTAGGCTTAGCCGCACAAGATACAGCAACGCAACCTAGTGCTGCCTGACTCCAGTAGTCATCAATCTGTGCTCTGGGCCAAAGTTCTGGACCCCCCCCCAAAAAATAGTGTCTTTTGTCTATTTTTTTTCTGTGTGTGCATTTTAGGCTTAGCCGCACAAGATAAGCAATGCAAGTTGCAACCTAGTGCTGCCTGATTCCAGTCATCATGAATCTGTGCTCTGGGCCCAAGTTCTGGACCTGAAAAAAAAATAGTGTATTTTGTCTATTTTTTTATGTGTGCGCATAACTGCACGTGTGGGAATTTTGTAACCGCACCTTGGCTACACTATTGGTGCTTGTGACACTACTTCAAGACCGCAGAAAATATGGAGGGCTATCACATGACAGGAGAGCAAGGCAAAGAACCACATGTTGTAGCTGCCACCAGCAATCATCATAATAATGCAAAGCCATCAAGTTCCTCATCCTCTATGAAGGCCCATGCCCCAGGGCTTAAGTCACACCATGGATATGGTAAAGCTACTTTTACTGTAGTGAAGAAAAAAAAATCGAAAGGCAAGTTGCCTTTAGGTAAACAAAAAATTGGCAATATGCCATTTACTACACGAAGTGTCAAGGAAAGGATAAGGCCTTGGCCTTAATTTATGATGATTGCTGGTTCTGATAGCCCTTCTGCTTGTAGTAGTAGTTGTGGTGGTACCATTAAAAAATTGAAAGTTGTTAAGAACAGTAAGACACCTCCGGAAAAAACAACTGTGTGCCCTGAGAAATCAAAATCACAAATCCCCGAGGAGAGTGCAAGTGTGTCCGCGGTTGCCATGTGTGAGCCAGACCTAAATACTAGTGTACTGGAGGATCCTCCAAGTTCCAACATTTGTGTGCCCTCTGTAAATGTGGGGAAGGGCAGTCAACATCTTGCAGATGTAGTCAGTGAGGATGCTTCTTTGGAATTGCACGTGGAAGGAGTAGGATATTTTGGTAGTTGAAGGCGCTAAGGATAATGAGGATGTTGATGATGAAGATGTTGGTGATGAGAATGTTGATCCAGAGGATGTCCTATGTGTAAGTAAGGCAACAGCTATTGCCCATGGATTGAAAAAGCCAAAGCCCATTGTTGTCATGCCAGGGCAAAAGTCAAAAAATCCACTTCTCACGTGTGGAATTATTTCTACCCCAATCCAGACAACAGTAGTCAAGCCATATGTAACCATTGCCATGCAAGGATGAGTAGAGAGAGGGACCTAACCACCTAGGAACCTCCTCCTTGTTACGTTACTTGGAGCGCATTCATCAAATATCAAAGTGTATGTCACCAAGTTCCAAAACTCAAAACGTAACAAGTACGTGTCACCTACCTGCTCCCTCTCTGTGGGATCCAAGTGCCCTCGATCTCCACCACCAACACCTGCATCATCAAAATCCTCATTCATCATCGGGAATAGTCCTGCTGCATCTAATATTGTTATTCGAAGCATGATTAACTCCTCTCCTATCCATGATTCCTCAGAAGGATCCCTGATGACTACGTCTGTTGCTGCTGCTGTTGCTGTGAGTGGATCTTCATCCAAGAAGGGGACCAGGAGGAAGACTACTTGTAGTGTATCCTCAAAAAACAATTAACTGTCAAACAATCGATTACAAGGGCAAACAAGTATGACAGCAATCACCTATTTGCACAGCAGATTACTGATGCAATAACAGCTATGCTGGTATTAGATGTCCATCCAATATCCGCCATTACTGCAGTGGGTTTTCAACAGTTAATTGAGGTCCTGTGTCCTCGCTACCAGATCCCTTCTAGATTCCACTTTGCTAGAACAGCAATTCCAAGTCTGTACAAGGACATTAAAAAAACCTTATTAATGTCCTCAGAAATGTCATTGTACCCATTGTCCACTTGACCACTGATATGTGGACAAGTGGGACAGGGAAAACTAAGGATTACATGACTGTGACAGCCCACTGGGTAGGTGTATTGCCTACAACAGCAGCAGCAACATCTACCAAAACACAGCAGATACAGAGGCAGGCTACTCTTTGTATACCTGGTTTCCCTAAGAGGCATACCACTTAGAAAAACTTAGGGAAATCATTGCTAAATGGCTTACCACACTTGGACTCTCCTCGGGATTTGTGATTTTGGACAATGCCACCAATATTGTGAGAGCATTACATATGGGCAAATTCCAACACATCCCATGTTTTGCTCACACAATTAATTTGGTGGTGCAACATTTTTTAAAAAATGACAGGGGTGTGTAGGAGATGCTCTCGGTGGCCCACAAAATATCCAGACATTTTAGACATTCGGCAAACGCTTGTCGAAGATTGCATGACCAGCAGGTACTGTTAAATTTGCCCTGCCATCAGCTGAAGCAAAAGGTAGTAACTCGGTGGAATTCTAACCTCTATATGCTTCAGCAGATGGAGGAACAGCAAAAGGCCATCCAGGGCTATACAATAGCATATGACATAGGCCATGGAGGGGGACTGCACCTTACTCAAGTGCAGTGGAGTATAATTTCTGTGTTGTGCAAGGTTTTCAAACCCTTTGAATTTGACACATGTGAAGTTAGTTCAGACACTGCCAGCTTGAGTCAGGTCATTCCCCTCATCAGACTTTTGCAAAAACAGCTGGAGAAACTGAAGGAGGAGCTGAAACAGAGCGATTGCACAAGGTTTGTCGGACTGGTGGATCAAGCCCTTGATTCACCTCACCAGGATCCAGGAGTAGTCAAATTATTGAAAACTGAAGAATATATTGTGGTGACCATTCTGGATCCTAGGTTTAAATCCTGAGTATTTTTCCAACAGACTGAAATCTAAAACTATGCAAAGAGCTGTTGGTAAAAAAACAGTTTCTGCAGCTGCCAGGAAAAAACTAAATTTTCCTTACAGAATACCTGCTGGTCATACAGATTGTTCACCAAAAAATGACATCTGGTCGGGCCTGAGAGAACTGCCTACTAGTGATATGTCTACCGTGACTATATGTGATACAGTCTCTATTCACAGTATGGTGGAGGACTATTTCAAAGATAACAATCTAATAGGCATGTCAGACAGTTCCTTTCAGTACTGACAGGAAAAAGAGGCAATTTGGAGTCCCTTACACAAACTGGCTTTGCATTACTTAAGTTGCCCTCCCTCCAGTGTGTACTCTGAAAAAGTTTTCAGTACAGCTGGAAACCTTGTCAGTGATTGGCGTAGGAAGTTACTTCCTCAAAATGTGGAAAAGATGATGATCATTAAAATGAATTACAAATTCCACGAGGAAGACCTCTACCAACAATTATATAAAAAAAATTGGTGCCCATGGTGGATTCCAGCGGGGATGAATTAATATTGTGTGAAGAAGAGGATGCACACACTGATGGCGATGATGAGGATGATGACAACTTGTAATGTAAAGCCAGTTTGCGTATGGGATCATTTTCATTTCCCTTTCCAATGCACATTGTTAGCTTGTTTTATTGGGTCCAAACAAACCAATAATTTCAGCCACATTTGGCAGTCCTTGTTGCTGAAATGATTGGTTTGTTAACTGTGAATGTCCTGTTTCGTTTACAACATAAGGGTGGGTGGGATGGCCCAAGGACTATTCCATCTTGTACCTTTTTCCTTTCCATTATGTGCTGGAAGGGGCATTGCTGCCTGACATTTTAAAATAATGTTATGGTTGGTTTAGGAACCAATGATTTGTTTTTACATTAATGTATTATCAATTTTACAGCCATGGGCTGCACCAATGAATTTATTTTTATTATTAATTATTCAGCCTGGGGCTGCACCAATGAATTTCTTTTTTAATTAATTTATTAGCAATTTTACAGCCAGGGGCTGCACCAATGCATTTCTTTTTATTATTAATTATTCAGCCAGGGGCTGCACCAATTAATATTTTTTTAATTCATTTATTATTAATTTTACAGTTAGGAGCTGCACCAACTATCAACTATCAATTCTTCAATCCTCAAGGGTATCCCAACCATTATCTTTGCACAGTCCTCAACTCTATTAATAATTATATCAATCAGTTTTGAGCCAGCAAGCTGGATGAAACCTTTTGGCCCTTTAACAAGATGAATAAAGCAATATTGTGAGCTGTGAGGTGGTCAAAATTGATTGAAAACAAGTGGAAATAAATGTTTTTGAGGTTATTAATACTGTAGGAACAAAAAAAGGCCCAGATCCAATTCCAAAACCCGAAAATAAAACACAGAGGTGAGGTTTTGGCAAAACCAATCCAGATCCAAAACCAGGGGAGATCCAAATCCAAAACCAAAACACGGGGTCGGCGCACATTCCTAGTAAATATACCCCTTAGAATCAGCTAGCTATTGATTTCATTATTGTGCATGATTGCACCAACCTTCCCGCAAGTGCTACTGCTACTGACAGGTCTTATGCACCTGGGTACATGTCTACTTCAGTTGAAAAAGTCTTAAAGACTTTCTAAAATTAATGAGGTTGTTGCATAGCATTTCTAACAAATATTTATTGTCCTCTTTTCTACAGGAGCCAAGTATTTATGAACAGACAGATGGATTAGGCAATAATAAAGTATGCATTAATTTCCATTAGTGAACCTAATTTATTTTATTTAAATTCACAACAGATGCATATTGAAGCTTATGTGTTAAAGTAAAACTACAATATGATGCTTTGTAAAATGCATGAATAGAAGCAAAATCTTGATGTGTGATATGTTTCCCCCTATTGTCCTTGAGTTCTTAAGCTCATTGAATACAAGTTTCATGGAAGTTTGTGATGGTGATGTACTTTGTTACTTGAAATGCTCTTGAATTGTCAATAGATATTAAAGCATGCATTCATCAATTAGTCAAACTGAAGACAATTGTCCTCGCTGAGTATAACCTTTCTGCCTTTGTTTCTAAACTATAATTGGCATGAATATTCCAGTATATTGAAAAATATTCTTACCCACAAGACCGAGACTGGCAGATATTTAATGTGAGTGAAATACTGCAGTGGAATTGGAGTGCCACAATACTTCTCATGCAGAACAGTATGTAAGTACAAAACACCTTAAAATCACATCACCACAATGAATAATTATTGATACAGGTATGAGATCTTTTATCTGGAAATAAGTTATACACAAATTTCAGAAAAACAGAAAGACGGTGATGGTGTCATAAACACAGACATGATCTCCAAGGGCTTCCTTCTCCTGCAGCCACTATGAGGAGCTCCCATGCATAATGTTACCAGTTAAGAAATAAAATAGCAGTGTTGGAAAAGACAAATTTAAAAATATACTGTATATTTAATTTAATATATTTACAACAAAATCCTCCTTTTAAAAAAAAACCTCTCAAATCTCATATATTCTGTAATTTATCAGCATACTGTATATGATTATTCACTATATGATTATTTACCAGTGTTTTATTTAACCCTTAGGGGCTTATACAGAGCTAAACACAACTGAATTTGCCGAACACTTTTTGCGTTTTTTTGCAATATACATGCTTGGAACCAAGCATACTTATCTAAGGGCGAATCAGAGTCATACACAATTCATTTACATTGCCACTTATGACTAAAGGGGTATAACTTGGTTATAATGGGGCATTCGCACATAGGTAAAGTACTGTACAGTGAGGGCATATGTAAGAAATTGTGCACATGTCTAATTACACCTGTTTTACCGACATACAGTTCTGTATCTTTTGCACCTAGTGTAGGACTGTTTTACACTGATAATGATGATGGGTATGAAACCAAGCTTTTGGATAAGTAGCATGCAGGCCAAAGAGATCAGTACTACATATACTTGGGAGTAATTGTGGCCAACTTGCGATTATGTCTACATCAGCCCTTTAATGTTTATTAGATTTTTGCAAAAAACATTTCTTGCTTGCCACTTTTAATTTGTATTATGATTTTGTACACATTATATACACACATTTAATAAATGTAGAAACGTTTCTGAATATGTGGTCGTTTACAAATGTTGAACATTTCGAAATTTCAAGTTTTCTACATTAAATCTTGAGAGATGCATGTTAGTCATAATATACTCTGTGTGATACAGTTAAAAGTTTACCAACATATTGTATTTAGAAATCAATATCCATTTCAACTGTTAAAAAAAAAAATCCACAAAAAAGCAATTCATGCCTTTCTATACAAGCGCAATATTGGATACACTGTAATTAGGGTACTTTGGAGACCATTAAATCACCAGGTAGTATATAAATATAACAAAAATATTGCATTAAAGTTTGGAAAAATCATTACGATTATAAACAATGATATATTGATTTTTTTCTGGCAAAAACAATCCATTCCGTTGAGGAAGGCAGTATTGAAAAAACAGATGTTAAGATAAGGTAAAATAATATAGCTATAATAAATCTTTTAGGAAGAAGACTTGTGGAGTCTACCTGTAGTGAGATTTAAAGTACAATCTAATTTAAGGTCTAGCATAAAAAACAACAAAAGGCTTTATGGCATTTATCAAGAAACGAAAAGCATTCCCAAACTAAATGGGAGTAATTTTAAAGCTATTATACCTGCCTCCTTTTAAATATAAAACATTTTTAGTATACACAAGATGTGAGAATTAGAAAAATATTTCTTAAAACGAGATATTAAAACTAAAAATAGAAAAAAAAGATTAGTTTAAACTTAAGGCAGTTCAAGATTGTCAGGACAAAATTATAGCTAATTTATCTTATTAGGATGAAACTTGAAATCGTTCTGCTTGCTGCTATTGTAATTGTCAATCACTCTTATATTTTAGTAAGACAAATTGCTCCAGTTCTAGTATGTTTTAATATGAGCTTTCAACCAATCACTAGTAAATTATATAGTAGTTTTGGCTGGTAATACCTTCAATGATGATACATTCCAATGAATGAGTGTATAACGTTATTCATAAGAATAGTTTGAAAATGTTCCATAATATAACATCTGTTTTTAAGTGCATAAATCCCAATGTGGCCTGTGAGAAGTGGAGGAAATGTCCCTAGTGCTGTGTGCCCAATGCCACGTTGGCATGTACATCTCCTATACTATCAGCACCAATGTCTCCCTATTTCTGGAAATGTAGAAAACTTGCATAATTTGTGACAAAAGTAGAAATACAATACTGAGGATTTATGGCTGACCATATGGCTAACTGGGAAGCTGGTTATCATCATGCTGACATAATGATGGCCCTATTTTTATGTGGAGTCCTGGAGCTGAAGTCCCATCTGCCCCATTTTTAAATTGGTCCTGTAGTCTGGACTCCCTCAGAAAGAAATTAAATGATTAAAGATCTCTAATTCCATATTTTACATTGTAAAAGTGGTTACAGTTTAATGTCTAATAATTAGGGATGTGCGCCGACCCCCATGTTTTGGTTTTGGATCTGTATCTGCTTCAAGGTTTTAGATCTGGATTTGGTTTTGCAAACCACCCTCAAGTGTTTTGGTTTTGGTTTTGGCTTTGGATCTGGATTTTTTAAATAAAAAATAGATAAATAGTTTTATAAACAGCTAAAATCATGTAATTTATGCAATCCAAAACCCCAAATTTGGATTTAAAATCCAAATTCCGAATTGAAAAAAGATCAGAACTGCCACCCGGATTTACCCAGATCTCCTCAGGAGTTTAGAACCGTGACTCGGATTTATCCGGATTCACAAATTTCGTGTGGATTCGGATTTCTGGAGAACCGAACCACACATCTCTGCTAATAATATGCTTATTATATTACTTTACCTATTTTGTATTACGGTGTTACTATGTTTTCTTGCAGCCCTTTAAGTAATCTACTGTTCATGCAAATTTTCTAGTAATTTACTGGCAGATAGAACTGAGGGCCTGATTCAGGAGAGGATAATAATGCGATCGCAACTGCGATTTCGCACAGAACGCAGCTGCAAAAATATGGTAATTTCATAATATGTGACAAAGCACAAATGGCATAAAGACACCCACTACTGCCTTCTCATATCTGTTCAATGTCACACTCCTGTGTAAGCATCAATACCATCGATGCACATGAAGCAGTCATGCAACATGTACAGCAAGTCTCAGTAGCAAGCACAGGATTATTAGAGAGGGTTTTGCAAAAGCTTAATTCTGAAGCAAGTGGGGCTAGTCCATGAAGAGAGCAACCAGCTAGAATTTAAGTCATACGAAGTACAGTATAGTGTATGTAACAATATACAAGACCAGAGATCACAGTATGTCATTATATCTGGAAGTAAGGACATCCTGTTCAGCTGAATTTTTTTATTTCAGATGTGGGCTCCATTCCAGAGCATTTCAGCAATTTCAAAAGCTAGGGAGTAGGGGTGGGGAGGGGGCAAAAAAATAACCTTGCACTGCCCTGGACAGATTGGTCACCTTATGTACTGGAGAGTGTATTATTATACAGTATTAATAATTGACCCTATAGATGGTCTATATCAGTGAAACCATATAACTGTGCATGTTTTCCAGATTTCCTAGTTGGTGCACATGTATATTCATTACTGGATAACACATTTTAAAAGATCAATAGGTGGTGCTAATTATTTAATTTGTGACACTGAGGGGATCTTAAAAACATGCAACTTTAGTATCATATGCTATTTCTATTGTGGTCATCATATTGTGGGCTAGGGAGGGGCAGTTCCAGGCAACCGGAAACCCGACCTGCATTTGCCTATGAGACTGACCTGACACAAACACTGCAGGTCTTCTTGTACGCAGAGAGCTCTCATGCTGCAAATGCAATAGCAATGGCTAATTTATGCTTGCCCATGAAATGGCGTTTAAATGGACAGACACATCTGTGTTCACCTTGTACCTCCCCAAAATACAGACCACTTGATCAATCACTTTATAAATGGATCAACCATACATATGTAGGCTCAAAGCAATCATGATGCATGCGCAATGGAAAATAATTGCCCAATCTTCAGAAATATCGGCTGTACATCCGCTGTTGACACAGGCCCTGTGTACTTCATTAATTCATCACAAAACAATATGACAAACAGCAAGTACTAGATGCATTCACATTATTCAAGAATTCTGACATAGCACTAAAATACAAAAGAAAACCAAACCAAAACAAGGAAGGCAATAACGTGTACTACATTACACAATACACAAGACAGACTAACCATATAAGAAAGATCATTCACAAACACTGGCCCATCCTCCTTTACGATGAAACTTTAGCTGTCATCCTATCAAAACAAAGATTGTATTCAGCAAGGCTCCTGATGTCAACACCTGATTAATCAAAAATCACATTCCACCACACATCCTAATCCAAACCACCATAGGACCAAATATGCCAGCAGGAGGTGTCAGTGGAACCTGCATGGCATGCAACATCACCAATAACAGAAGCACCCTACCAAAACACACAGTAACATTCACCACGAACGGTAAGAAATTAAAAATCAGAGACAGACTGACGTGCCAAACAAAATGGTTTATATACTTATTGAAATGCCCTTGCCCCAAACAGTATGGGAGAGATGCACTAAGAGTCTTGAAGAGTGATAAAGTGAACAGTGATAAAGTACCAACCAGTCAGCTCCTAGCTGTCAGTTTACAGGCTGTGTTTGAACAATGACAGTTAGGAGCTGATTGATTGGTACTTTATCACTCTCCACTTAATCACTCTTCAAGGCTTAGTGTATCTCCCCCCATGTAGGGAGAAGCATACGTAACATAAGGAAAGGGTTCAGAGGAACACCCACTATCATTACACTTCAAATAACACCATGGGGTATATTTACTAAAGTCTGGGTTTCTACACCTTATATTTTCACACCACAGTGTTCCTCCAGGGATTAGGCACTTCCTCACCTACATTACTTTATCATAAGTATGAACATAACACATCACACTCACATGAAATGTTTAGTAGTTATTTTCTCACATTTAATATCAATATTATGGGGTATATTTACTAAAGTGCAGGTTTTTAGAAGTGGAGCTGTTGCCCGTAGCAATTAATCAGATTCTACTTAAGATTTATCTAGCATCTTCTGGAAGATAATAGCTAGAATCTGAATGGTTGCTATGGGCAACATCTTCAATTCTAAAATCCCAAACATTAGTAAATATACCCCCATGACTGCAATCCACCAGTTCTTAAATTCTCAGGTCTCAAAAAAGTCAAACAAAACTGGAGATAGGGTATTTATAGCAAACAAATCAGCAAAGAGGAACTAAGATGCATAATAACTCTAGACACCATAACTTCAAAGGGATGAAACATAGACAATGAGATTAGATCAATCATCTGCAAGTGAACCAGAATTATACCAACCATATTACTGGATTAACACTACATATTAGAACACCAGTAACACCACAAATCAACATACATAACATAATCTGTAGGCAACATCATGATACTAACTCAATTATAATCACCAAGACCTACATACCATGTTGGGGCATACACGATTACTAACTATCACAACATAACCACAATCCACAAAACTCCCCATATAGCATTTTATTATGCACCAGGAAAAGATGGCACACCCCACACTACCAATCCATCACAAATTAGCGAATCACTATGTACCAGGAAGAAATGATACATTACAGACTATCAATCCACCACAAATTACAACCATCACCACATGCAACACCATCAGAAAATAATCTCTGCAGTTTCTGTATATATTTTCATTATTTTTTTTCTTATTGTATTTCTATATCCTGTAAAGTCTACACAGTTCCTCATTTATGTTTCCATAGGCTGCAATCATCATGCATAATACTCATAAATTGCAATACATACACACCAGAAATAGATTTAGAAAACATTTATTTACCCCAGTTAAACTATCTGTGTTTATTGTACAAGCACCATACACACTACTATGTTATTTGTTGACCGTACCTGCCCAATATGTCAAAGATAAAAAAATTAACATTGGCATCACCTAATCACATTACCACAGATGTGACAGACTGATCATCAAACCAATGAACACCAACCGGGATACAACCAATCAGATCCAAGATAGTGTCTTTACCCCTTCCTTGCCACATCATCACCATGAACACCAGCATCAACCAATCACATCATTAAAGCTGTAACGGACAGATTATCCAGCCAATGAACAGGAACTGAGCAACAAAAAACAGAAATGGTGCTGGGTCCAAGATGGCCTCTTAACCTATTCCCTGCCACACAATTGCCTAAACACTACCCACAGAGGAAGACCACAGCGGCTGAAATGCACTGGAGTACAGACTAACCCACACAATGCATTGCTCCTAACAGAAATTCCACAGCATTCTCCGTCCCACAGCCACAGCAGAAACAACACCCAGCAACTGCGCTCACATGACCAGCATCTTTAACAATCCAGAAGCATAAAAATATATAAAATGGGAGCGCTAATAACACAGCTGCTGGTTTGAAAATATTTATATTTATTGCAGTAACACACTTACACAAATAACATTAAAAAAACATAAGCAATATCATGGTATGCAGATGGACATAGTAATATGGCCAAAATTTAGTTATTCTAATGCATATGAAGCTAAAAATTGTATATGTAAGCCTGGATAATATTAGAGCAAAAAAATGGTCCATTATATTTGGATGTCTGATTAGTAAAAATCCAGTATAGTATTCACAGTCAGTGTTAGTATAAATTTCAGCAAGTCGAGCAGATTAGTAAAGCTCAAGAAATAGGGTTCAATTGGTCCAGAATGTTAGTAGGCTTTCACAACACAGCATCAATTAATGCAAAAAATAGTCCCGCAGAGCCCCAATAACAGCAATCAGCATCAAACCCAGTGATAGGGAGGTAACATGCACGTTATTCAAATAGATCAGGCAGTTCATGTACACTCAGCAGTATATTAGTATACAGCAATCTGCTGTATATACTTAACAACCCAGGGATTTGTTGGTAGCCGGCGGTAGAGACACCTCCGTTACTATGCCCGGCACTCCCGACTTTCTGATGGTGATGGTGCAGGACTGCTGGCCACACGTGGTGCACTGCATGCTCCCAGCCGCTGGCCAATCCAGAAGCAGCATGTCTGAATAACAGAGGGCCACCAGTTAGACCACAATTTGTGCCCCACAGTGTGTGTACACATGAACCACTTTTGGCAACTTCACCTTTATAGCATAGAAGCAGCCACCCATGATAAAATTGATGCCCCATGGCACCCTTGGCAGTGTCTCTCAGAAGGCAAGATTAGCCAACTCAGAGTCCCGGGGAGTGCCTTGTGCAGACCCATCTTGCTGCAGACAAGTACACCACACCAAGACTACCATCCACAGCCATCAACTACACAGACCGGCTATAACATCTACAGCAGGACACACTGTGGTAAGACACCAGAGTCAGAGGCATGAGATGCCACTTTCTGTATACTCTACCCCAAAACTATCGAACAGCACCAAACTTGATACATATCACTTGTGCCAACACCATTGCTGCTAATATAGAAACTTCTATTACCGAGACATCGGTTAAAACATCAATAGAGCATTGTCATCTGCATTGTTATTCAATGCTCTCTATCTGTATTACTGTAGTTCACCGATATCTGTATATAATTGTGTTCATGATTGTACATTTGTAGCAAGTGGTATTGGCATCACCATTGGGTCACACAAATAAAGTACTATTAAGTTCTGCACAACAACCTGTTTATTTCCACAAACTAAGTATGCACGTCACACCAGACAGATCACAGCATAGGACACACCACAACAAAGGGGATGAGTGTGATAGAAAAAATTACAAGAAATGAGTACAAGTTTTGCCTGTCAGAAAGAAAAAATTCAGTGTAAATAAATAAAACAAATTTACATATAGTATTTACCCCATTGATAGTTTTGCATCTAAATGAGATTATAATCCACTGTCCTCAAACCATGGCCACCTTTTCCCACTAGGTGACAGGACTGTAAATATGGATGTGTGAGTGGTGCCTCTGTGCAGGGCACAAGGGCTAACAGGTGCCACCATGGTTGCCATATGGCTTCTGATTTTTGCTTTCAGGGTGCCTGGAATTGCACCCTGTAGTCTGTATAGACACTGGGGCGTTGCCCTAACATGCAGGTAGCTCAGCTTCCTGATACCATCTGCCAGCATTATTGCTCTTCTACAGCTCTAAGTGCTACTGCTTTCATTTCTTTAACATTTAGAATAATATAATTAATTTATTAACCAGAAATGTTATTAGTTAGTAATGATTGAAAAAAAAATGTCAGTAAAAATATTTTCAAAGGTTGTCAGCCCTTATACACTGTCTTTCTTTTTTCTGTTTTGAATGCATTTATCTGTTCACAGAACCTTTATGTCAGTTATATTCATGAGCAATGTTCGGGGCCGGCACTGACACCAGCGGCCATAAGGAAGGGGGTTAATAATAGTGATGGGGTGAGCGAGGGCATCGGGGACAAAATACAGAAGAGCTGGTAGCAGGGGTGGGAGGACATCATACAGTGGAGCATGTGGGGGGGGGGGGAATTGTGTGTGGAGAGGATGCTGGCATAGAGGGGAAAAGTATAAAATTTCCAAAAAGTGTCTTCGCATAAATAGCATCTTTTCGTAGGTGATGCTTTTGTAATAGAGGAATGATGAATAGGATTACATTTGACAGTGAACTCATGATGAGTTTAAAACTAAAATATCACTCATGATTTTTATCATGATGAATAGGCCCCTAATGTGGTTACTTGTTTTTGCTCTGCTTTGTACTGAGAATATAACGTGCAAGTAGAGTTGCAAAGACTATCCAGTACAATGATCTTCAGGAAGCCAGTTTATTTCCCAGTGGGCCAAGTCTGTACAATGTATGTGTGTAGCACTGCTTTTGTAAGATCCACATGCACTAGTTCCACAAACTGTATTTTCAGGTCAGGGTCGGAAAGAAGAGAGCATACTTAAAGGATATGGAAGACTAGGTGGAAAATAGAGAAGATTCTCATGTGCTGTACTATTTCATGTGAAGAAAGATTATAATTCAGAAAGACATAAAAAGTGCTTTGAAAACAGAAAAAAGTGGGGCATTTATTTCGCACTTCTAACTGGTGATATTTTAAGTAACATAATCTTTGCCCCTCTTATGACATCTGTACAAAATAACTGCTGCCATTCTTCTGCTTGTGCTACCCTCAAGTGTCATATTTCACCCTCCTTTTTACAACTGAAACCATTAATGCTGACTCTCTGCCTCCCAGCACAGTAAAGAAAATCTTTCACATGTGTAAGCCTTTTTATATCATTCCATCTCTAATCTAAAAAATATTACATATTTGCATCTATAAACTAAGTGCCGTCCTATGAACACAAAGTGGCTGATTTGAGTTGGGAATTAAAAATAAACAGTATCTGGAACAAACCATGGCCCTCATTCAGAGCCGTTCGCTATTTGCGGTCGTTCGTTCAAAAACAAGGGGTGGCTATTCAAATGATCCGTTCGCACATTGCAGTCTGTTCACACCTCTAAGTCTGAACGAGCGAGCAAAACATACGCTCGTTTACTTGATAAAAACGCCCCCTGGCCGCTCGCACCATACGTCATGTCCGCTATTTATTAGATTAATCGAGTACATCGTACAGCGTATGAACTGCTCGCTATTCTTGTGGTTGGTTTTTTCAACCGCTATTTTGCGTTTGAATTCCACTCCCCCGTTTTCAAGCACCTTCCCCTGTTACCACCCACATACGCCTCATTCTGTCACTCAAATAGCAGGCATTCGCTATATAGCGTACAAACGATTTTCAGCCGCACTGACTGGTTCGCGCATGCGTACTAAAAACCATACGCATGCGCAGATGTGCGAACATCGCTCGGAACGAGCGTACTGCCGCTAACGAGCGGCTCTGAATGAGGGCCCATGTTCCAATGCAAAGGGTGCAAACCCAATATTTTTTTTTGCATGCATGGTAAATACTGGCTGCTTTTGCATGTAGCCCACAAGTACTGGAGTGATTTATTGTTACACTGCAATTTAGATTTGAGCTTGGACTGCCCCTCTCGAATCTTAATCTCTCTGCATATCTTAAATCTGTCCCACCTGCAGTGCAACAAGGTTTTACAAAGGTGCAAAGTTACTTGCTCTTTTTTGCTTTACTTCCAGTTCATATTCAGCCCCATAGTGTATGTAAATCTAGACATGGGTTGTGGCCAGGGTAGTAGCCATGCAACGAAGATGGTCATCACTGCATACACTTTTATGCTTTGACACCATCAAAGGGAAATGTTGGAGCTATTTACAAGGACATCAATTGACAAGTTCTCATGACATTTAAGTTACATTTCATTTTGGGAGACAGTTTCCTGTTAACTGATCTAAAGAGGCTTTGTGCTTGACCCTGCTTGCTATGAGTATTTTTTCTGTATATAAAGGGTTGATGTTGCTATGCAAGATGTATATTCTCTGAACATCTAGAGGACAGTACTTCTGAAGAACATCTGTAGGCTGTTTATTTTGTCTTTTTCAGGACTCTTACTTGGAGCTGAATAAACATCTATTTGTTTCAAGATGCTCTATCTACATGACTCCTGTGACCAATAGAATAGTTAAAATGATATTTGGTTCTCTGTCTGTTCTGGGTTGTAAAAAGAGTTTCCGAGATGAAACACTCTGGCTGTTCCCAAGCATATACTTGTCCACCAAACAAAAGGTTTTGTACCAGAATGACCACACAAAACCTGGAAGTGAAAGGTTCCATGTGCCAGTGGTTGGAGCCCAGGAGAAGTGGTTCTAGGTGCCGATATAGTAGCCTTTGTAGAAAAAGTGTTGTTTGGTGCCAGTGTAGAAGTCTTATGGTGGTAGAGTTATGCCATCATGATGTAGTGGAAAGGGTCAATAACAGGCAGTTACTAATGGTGAGAGGGAATCCCTGGGAGTGTGGAAGTAAGCCCACTCTGTTTGCTCAAAGGCAAGTAACCTCCTCTATGCACAAACTTGTGACTGCCAGGTGGAGTGAAGTCATCCGGTCAGTTAAATATGAAAGTGTATCTGCTGTTTTTTATTTTCTTTCTATTTGCTTAGAATTCAGGATTTATCTTTATTTTCTCTGAAAGTAATTATGGGACTACATGTGCCCCAATAACCGTTGGCAGCCAAGGGCATGCTGGTGTCTGTAGGTTCACACGCACCAGCATGCAAGGCTTGGTAAAACATGTAGTGCTACATTAAAATAAATCTGCAAGCATTAAATAGTTGAAATATAATAATAACACTGGCTGATGCTCTAGGGTTACTGCTATCCCAGAACAACACAGATAGAAAAAGAGTAGGTGCAGCACTAATTGTAATATTCTAATAAAGCATGAAGTGAAATATAAATAATAAAAGAGCCACAGTTGTTGCATTTATTACATATCCACATTATTACAAATGTGATTAACTTACTTATGAAAAATAATTATTTTTAATAAAAGATAATGTAGACTAATGTTCATAGAAAAAATAATAATAATACAACAGAATATAAGCTACATTGAGCTATGTATTTGCCTTAGGAACAAAAGACAATTTCTTTTTTATTTGGAGAGATACATAGAATTTGTCAATGGACTTGTAAATAGATGGTGTCCGTGTAGTATGTATACAATGTAAAGATCCTCACCAATTAGGAACATAGGCCCTGATTCAGAGCCGCTCATTAACAGCAGTACGCTCGTTGCGTTCCGATGTTGACTAACCGCGCATGCATCGGTGTTACACTGCGCATGTGCGTACGGCAGATTGCGAGCTTTTTTTGTTTCGTTCGTCAAATAGCGTACAGGAAGTGACATGTCAA
Source organism: Taudactylus pleione (assembly GCA_031769625.1). Classification (NCBI taxonomy): domain Eukaryota; kingdom Metazoa; phylum Chordata; class Amphibia; order Anura; family Myobatrachidae; genus Taudactylus; species Taudactylus pleione. Next base: position 4,951,588 of record JAUIMM010000148.1, on the reverse strand, counting down.
ATGTGATTGACAGAACAGGGCGTTTTTGGGTGTTGACGGGGGAGGAGATGGTAAAACGCAGGCGTGGCGAGGCGTTTTTGGGGCGTACATACATTAACAAATGCGAACGTCAAATGTGTTCGTACAAACTCATACGTCACTGGATGATCCTCTTTCCCTTCAAAATGCTCGCACAGCTTAGGGGCTGGATAACTCGACCACAGTGGCGATGGCCTTCTCCTCCGTCCCAGCACTCCACGATGTTGCATCGATTAATCGCGGCTTGTCAGAAAATCAATTAGTGTTGGATTGAAAACCGCCTTGGTATGTGTTTGGAAAGCAGTTTTTTTGGATAGCACAAAACCGAACGCAGGTGGAAATCATAGCTGCTAATGTCTGGATTACACAAACAATTAGCGTACATTTGTGGGGGTGTATTTTGGCAGCAATGTGTTGTTTTTGGACTATTGTAACAATAATGTCATCATGTTTCAGTTTGGTGCCTCATTTTGTGTTTGCAAGGTGATTTTTCCTCCTTAGGTAATGTTTTAAACGTTCCTTAACGAGCCCTTTTTTTCCAATGTGTAATTTTTTCGGTTGAACGTTGTTGGCTTGTGGACCTGGATTAAATGGAACCCATTTTTACAATAATGTCAGAATACAAAGTCGTACATTTGATGTAAATTTATTGGTATCCCCCAAAAAATTAATGCACATATTTAACACAAACATTTTTGGCAGTGTTCATTCCACAATATTTATTAATTGTGCAAACAATAAATTGTTTTTAAACGTAAATGCAAAAACTAAAAAAAAATTCACAAGAAAGGAGAGGGAAGTTTTGGCCAGAAAGGAATATGAGGCAAGCACAGAAGGAGTGTGGGAAAAGTAGCCAATGCTGTCAAAATTTTTTCGGCCGTTTGGCTGGGGGAGGGAGGGCGCCAGACCGGGTCTGGGATGTCATCGGGCTGGCCTGTCCAGAGGCAGATGTGGCCTCTGGACTAGGCACAGGGCTAGGCACATTTGGAGGATTGGCTGATGTTGTGCCAGAGGTGGAGGATCCTGATGTTCCGGCAGGAAGGGAGGTCGGCTCCACCATGTGCTGGTGAACGAGCTGCTCCAGGGCATTGGCGATGCGGATGTTGGCCCTGGTATTTTCCGCCAGGGCCTGACCAATGGTCACGTTGGCTGCAGCATTTTGCTCCAGGGCCTCAGCCACCCGTACCAGACTGGCGTCCATCCTCTGCAGAATCTCTGTATGGAAATCCGATTTAAAATTGAGTTCTGTGAGGAGGGACACTGCCTGCGAGGGGGATTGCCCAGGACTGGCTTCTGCAGGGTCCTCAGCCGGATGTACTGGTTCATCCCCTGCAGAGCCTGCAGAAATTCTGCGGCCAAGGCTCACCTCTGGAGCAGACTCATCCGCCTGTGTCTCTGTTGGAAAAATGAGAAAAGAGTCACATTAGAATCTACATATTGGCACAATAACATTTCAGAGTTGGTGACATCACAATATTTACCTGGGTCAACATGAGGAGCCGCAAAGTCTGGCATGTCCGTATCCATGTTGGACACGCCAAACACCTCCACAGCCTGCACACACCCCTGTGCCAGCTCTTCTAAATCTGTCAACTCCAATGACACAGGGGTGGGACCTCCACCTGTCCCCCTTGCATGCCTAGCCCTGTCCGCCATTTTTTGTTTCAGGCGATATTTGAAGTCTTGCCATTTGTGGGTGAAAAAGGAAGCATTATTTTTTGTTTTGTTTTGTTTTTGGTTTTATGGTGGTCAAGTGTTTACTTACCGCCGTTTGACATCCCGGGCTAGACGGACATAATCACCCACCCTATTGACCTCAACGGCTACCTCTTCCCACATTCTCCACTTCTGGCTTGAACTCATATTCCTGTCTGCCTGTGGCAGGATGTCCACACACTTCTGAATCAAAACCTCCATCTCCTTTCTTGTGAATTGTGGCTGCCTTTTCTTTTTGGCAGCTTTGCCCGGAATACTGGACCCAGCAGCCTCTTCCATGTCATCCTCCTCACCTATTTGTTTAAATTTGGAGAATTCTCAACTTCACAACTTCCACAATATTATGTTTCTAATTAATCATTGAGTCAAAATGCCTGAAATACTTACCGCCAGACTGTTGTCCATTGTTTCCCTGGTCTGTAGCCATGTCTGAGCTCCAAACAAGAAATACACCAGAATGTTTTTTTTGGCTCGTGACGTATTTATACATGCGTCCTTATTTTGCGGCCGCATCATTGATTGTGCGTTCCTATGATCCCTCCTTAATTTGTGCGGGAAACGAAACACTATTTATGGCTTGGGGCGTCTCGAGTCGAGGTTGCATTTTTTGAATGTTGGAGGTTACGTTGGTTGGAGTTGATTGTTGGCTGGTGTAGGAGTTTGCGTTGGTGGAAGTAGTTTTTTAGGATATATTTTTTTTTTTATTTGCGTTCTTTTTTTTTGTGTTTGGCATTTTTTTGGTCGTTTCCATTTTTGGTAAGTTTTGGGAAGTATAACTTTGGGTCAATTTGTGTCTCCTTCTGTTTAAGATTTTTCTCTTAGGTTTTATTTTGGCTCTGCCCCAAAGACCTTTTGAACCGGATTCTTATATATTATCTCTTGGTAAGTTCATTTGTTAAATTGTTTTGTAAATGTTCTTGGTTGTCTTTATGCAACTTTGTTTGGCCAAACACATGTAACCTTTGTTTTTCAAAATACGAAATCTGTGGGTTTTTTTGTTTATTTTAGCTGCGTTTTTTTAACTTGTATTTGCGAACTAATTAGCGCATTTTTATTACTTTCTATTGTGACTTGTATTTGCGAACTAATTAGCGCTTTGTGAAATGCTTATTCATCCAGTAAAATTGTTTGTGTTTTCTCTGGAGCATTTGTTGCTTACATGTGGCCTCAATTTGACGTAGTGTGTGCAATGTCATTTTGCTCTTTGCCCAAATGTGTGTTTCTCCCCTTTTATGTTTTGTCTTGCTTAAAATTTGGATTCAGAAATGGCCAGCATAAAATGATGTATATTTATGTTGTGATTATTTCCAGTTAGCACATATCATGACAATACCCCGGCATGTAAGCATCAATGGATGGTATCTTCAAGCTAAGTGAAAATTTTAATTTTTGGGTGGGTTAAAAAGCCTTACATTCAAATCTTGTCATTTCAGGTTGATCTGGGTCGGATTGTTCTGGCCATGCTCCCGGAAGCCGACCAACCTCAATCTCGTCCCAGGCGTAGGCATCGTAGGCATGCAAGGCCCCAGATATTTCGAACACGTGTCACCCTTTTTGGAATGCCCGATGATGAGGTTTTAAGACGCTACTGTCTTCCTCCCAAAATCATCATAGACACTCTCTCATTAATAGAGAGTGATCTTGAGCGGCAAATTGACAGTCCTACAGCAATACCACCACTTACGCAATTTATGGCGGTGTTACATTTCTGTGCCTCAGGATCGTTTCAAACGATGGTGGGAATAGTGGCGGGCATATCACAATCCTCCTTTTCCCGGATCCTGAGGGCAGTGATGGAGGTGCTTTTCAAGCACCTCCATCATTTTATTCAAATGCCTTTGGATAAGGTTTCCCTTAGTGTGGCCAAGGCCAATTTTTACCAAATAGCTGGCTTCCCACACATCATAGGGGTTGTGGATGGTACTCACATACCACTTCAGCCTCCAGCACGGCTGGAGGCAATATTTAGAAACCGGAAACACTATCACTCCCTCAATGTAATGGTGGTATGTGATGCCTCCCTCCAGATCCTGTCCCTGAATGCAAAATTACCAGGAAGTGCTCATGACTCCTTCGTCATCCGGCAATCAGGGATATGGCACAAATTAACCAACCTACAAGCTGGTGATGCGTGGCTTCTGGGTAAGTGGAGACCTTTAGTACCTAACAATGTTAAGCTTCATACAGAGTGATCCTGATGTTGTCTATTCTTTGTCACAGGAGACAGTGGCTACCCTTGCACGCCCTGGCTGCTCACTCCTTATTGGCTCCCACACCAGGGCCACAAAGTTAGTATAATTCCGCACTTACAGCCACCAGGCAAGTGGTGGAGTGCTGTATCGGCCTTTTAAAAGGCCGATTCAGATGCCTCCACCACTCTGGTGGCGAGCTCATGTATTTGCCGGATATGGTTTGGAAAATTGTGGTCCTGTGTGGGATATTTCACAACATCGCCATAAGGAGTGGTGTCCCAATGCAGCCAGAGGATGCCTTACCTGAGGATGGCCCCCCCGAGGTTGGTCGGAGGTCAGTATGTGGGGGGGCCATACGCGATGATATGGTGGCCAGATATTTTAGGTAATTATTGGCAACACAACAGTGTTTAGACACAATGTGGTAAGGATTGTTTGAGAACATCTAATTATTTTGTGTTTTTTTCTCCATCTTCTGTTTGTTTTCATAATCTTTGGGACTCCAACGATGACTACTTCCTGCTACCCTAAAAAAACCTTCATGTGGAAACTTTGGGAATATATTATGGAACCCATATTGCAACGCCACATTTGTGGAATCATGTTGGCATGGTCCTTCGTCAACCAGTTCTTGATTTTTTGTTTGAATTTTAAAAGTTTGTTGTATGTTTTGTATTTATGATTATCACTGTGTGTTTTGTTTGTGAGTGAACACTTTGTTATTTTAGTTATGTTGTGAATAAATGTTTTGAGAGTGTAATTTTGTACCTTTTTTTGCCCATTACAAGCAAGTGTAACCAGGTTCACACACGTTACATTTGCCTAAGGGGTAAGCCTGTAATGACGCAAGTTGAGCTAAAATGTAAGATGTTTTCTGGGTCCAAACCAACACCCAAAGGAATCCTGTACAATCAGTTGGCTTTGTAATATCGGCCTAAGCAGCTTGCCCCCCAAATAGGAACATGTAAAATGTAGTAATATATAATTTGTACAACACCAAAAAAGGCCAATCAGATTGTTACTGTTCGGTGTTTCTTGTGCCTGTTTTCCTCAAAAATACAACACACAATCTTAGTGACAATAATTGCAAATCCTTGCTGGAAGAGTCTACTTATGTCAGTGTAAACAATCTCTGATTTGGAAACAAGAAATGAGACAGAACGTTAAGATTAAATTTTTTATTTATTTAACTTTTGTAAAAAAAAAAACTAAAACTGGTTCCTAAGGAAGACCGACATATGGTCAAGGACCACCAGCAGCCCGATGACGTGGTCCCGCATACGTCCCACACATCCGGCTAATTCAGCCATACGCCTCTGTTCCTCTGTGGGTTAGAAAAGTGTGGGGATTAATACATCAATAATGAAACCACATTAAAAAACAAGCCAAACCAAGCTACCCAAAAATGTCAATATTGTGGCCCAAAGCAGAATTACACCGAAAAAACCAAGCCCCCCAAAATGGTCGACCCCAAAATTACAAGTCAAAAAATCAGATTCAGACAGGTGTGATATGTGTATGGTGAAATCAGCAGTAACAGGTAAAGACAAACCAAAAACTCCCAAAAATTCGGCCACAAAACACAAAAAAAGGGACCGACACATGATTACATACAAACAGTTTTTGCCAAAAAAACCCCCATACCATTCAAAATAATGGCCGCTCCAGAAGCCACTCCCTCGTCCTCCTCGGAGGTGCCTCCATTCCCCAACGAGCTTGGCGGGGTGATTTGGGATTCAGGGGAGGGGGTAGTTAGAAGAGGGATGGTTGGAGGAGAGGGGGAATTGGGATGGAGGGGAAGGAGCCCCGAAACATCCTCCACAGGGTCTGGGCAGGCTGGGGAGGAGGGGGAAATAGGGGATTTTGGGGGTGTGGAGGGTTGGCTTGGGGTTGGGGAGAGTGGGCAAGAGCGCCGTCTTGGATGGCGATGACGCCGTGGTCTTCGCTGTGCCCCTAAAAGATGTGAAACAAATTGTGGTTAGTTTCAACCAAAACCGAGTTAGACACTAATTTATGACAACACAAATATGAAAACATGGCCATGCAGATATGAGTACAATGAATAAATAGGACATACATGAAAACATGGCCATGCAGATATGAGTACAATGAATAAATCCGACATACATGAAAACATGGCCATGCAGATATGAGTACAATGAATAAGTAGGACATACATGAAAACATGGCCATGCAGATATGAGTACAATGAATAAATCCGACATACATGAAAACATGGCCATGCAGATATGAGTCCAATGAATAAATAGGACATACATGAAAACATGGCCAGGCAGATATGAGTCCAATGAATAAATAGGACATACATGAAAACATGGCCATGCAGATATGAGTCCAATGAATAAATAGGACATACATGAAAACATGGCCATGCAGATATGAGTACAATGAATAAATAGGACATACATGAAAACATGCACACGCAGTTAGGGCCACAAAGACAAACATGAAAACCACAGTCCCAAAAACTTACTTTCGGCGATCTGCATGCGTAAGCATGCCAGCAAGTAGGGCGTCCGCCATTGCAGGTCCGACCACCTGCGCTCCAGCTGCCCGATCTGGCGGCGTGAGCCGAGGGAGCGCAGGCGGGCCTGTACCTCCGCATATGCGGAACGCTTTTCGCGGTTGGTGATGGATGGAGGCTGGCTGGTGATCCGCCTATCCATGACCTCCGTTAGCACAAGCAGCTCGCGCCTGATGAATGCGGAGGCTCTCATGATGGCAATGGTGTATTTGTGATAAATCATTTTTAATAAAGTGCCCAAAAAATGTATGATTGGCTAATGTATTTGGGTAATTAACAGGACCAATTCTATTGGTTAGTGTATGAGTCATGTGTTCGACAGGGCCAGAAATCTCTTGAGACTTATGATAGTCTTGATGCAGTGACATGCGTAAGCAAATTTAAATAAAGAAATGAACTCCGGGAAATATGCGGGTAGAAAAACAAATTGAACAATTGTTTAATTGGGGCTAACATGTATTTTGACAAATAAAAGCGAATGTTTAAGCCGTACGTATTCTGCGGGTAAACACAAACACGGACATGAATAAAGTTTATTGCATTGTGTTAAAAAAAAAAAAAAAAACAATGAAGCTAATTGATATATTGATTGGCATGATACGATTGAGGGAGGTAGGCAGAATAAATGAGCAGTTAATCGAAATCTGACAGTCCAACTTCCGGCGTGCGTTCCCTTCAAGCCACTTCGGGGATGTACGCTCGCTATTTGCAACGCTCGTTAGTTAGAGGAGGGGTCGCTTGAGTTTGGGGAGGATGTTTGGCTGCGATCGAAAATACGAGCGAGTGCTTGAATTTAAATATTTTTTTACGTACGCCGAACGTACGAACAGCCACTTGCGTCTGGGTCTGAATGAGGACCATAGAGTGCTTCATATGTTATACAATATGCAGAAAAAGAAACTGATGAAATAAAGGTCTCACCACTCCTTGATCTTATGTTCTCCAATTCAAGTGCCAGCTATTTAAAGCTTCAGATTACCACTATGAAAATCAGAATTCACTGCATGTTGCTGATTGTACATCTAGATCTGGAAATGACTGGTGATGCATTTCTCCACGAAATGCAGGTCAATCAGAGGTGAAATAAAAGAGGGATATTTAAATATCCTATCATCCAATCATCAACAGTCATTTATTTACATCTGATATCAGCATGTCAATCAATTACCATATTAATCTGCATATTCATTTTTAAACACAGATATTTTCAGATAAAGCAATTAGAAATAATGGTATAATAACAACAATTAACAATACTGCAAAATAATAACAGCAGCTTCATATTATGTAGTTAATTCTATTCTGCCACAAAACATTACATTTTAAAATACGAAAGACCTGTCTTTTACATGAAGACATACCCAAATGTGAATGGCTAAATATACTCTGTAATGTGCTGTGGAATATGTGTGTATATGTGTAGCAAAACAAAAAAATCAGTTAAAAAATATCAATGTAAAAAGTAATATGATATTGGATATTGAATGCATACCTGTTCATAGATTTATAATCAATAAATTAATTAATGAATTATTATTAATCATAATGATAATCAAACATAAGAGAGCACCAGTCTATTCAGTACAGTGCTCTTTACCTCTAGAAGGGGGCACAAGTTACCAATTTTTCTTACAGCCTTGAGGAGGTTCCAACCACGTGCTATGAAGGGGTGGTGTGGGGTGTCACGACCAGGGTTTCTTGGCATGATGGTCGGCGGGTGTTACCTGTGAGGATGCTGTGGCAGGGGGCATCTGGCGATGGTGCTGGTGCCTGGCGGGGAGCAGTGGCTGTGCGTGGACCTGTTTGGGCATATTGTCACTCTGTGCTAGGTAGGCCTGGCGGCGCTTCCATTCCGGCATGGGTGCCGCCATCTTGCTTTCAACCATTTGACCATGTCAGCCAATCCTGGTGTGTCACATGCTCATTCTCTTACCAGTCACGCCTTAGCACTGGGTATTTAGGGGAGTTCAGAGCTCCCTTGCATTGCTAGTGCTACGTGTTTCTCAGCGCAAGCTGAGAGAGAGTTCCTGAGCTTGTCTGTGGGCCTGTTGGATCTTTGCCTAAGCCTGCTTTACCTGACCGGCTCCATGCTGTTCAGGAATCCCCTGCCTCCTCCCATTGCCTCTCACTTGCCTATCCTCTATCCTTGCCAGAGACCAAAGTTATGTCCGAGTTCATCCAGGAGAATTTGGAGAAGGGGTTTATCCATCCTTCCACCTCTCCTGCCATAGCTGGTTTCTTTTTTGTTGCTAAGAAGGATGGAGGCCTAAGAACATGAATAGATTATCGCAGTCTTAATGATATAATGGTCAAGAATCGGTACCCACTTCCTTTAATCACAGAGTTATTCGACAGAGTCAAAGGATCCGTCATATTCTCAAAACTAGATTTGCGAGGGGCCTATAATCTCATCCGTATCCACGCAGGCGATGAATGGAAAACCGCTTTTAATACCAGGGATGGTCATTTTGAATACCTTGTGATGCCCTTCAGATTATGTAATGCCCCTGCTCTCTTTCAAGGATTTGTAAATTACATTTTTCGGGGCTTACTATATATCTCAGTAGTTGTCTACTTGGACGATATATTAATTTTCTCGTCTTCTCCAGAAGAACATCATAAACATGTGAAGGAGGTGTTATCTCTATTAAGGAAGAATCATCATTACTGTAAACTGGAGAAATGTGTCTTTAGCGTACCCAGTGTGCCATTCCTTGGCTATGTCATCTCTGGTTCTAGTCTAGAAATGGACCCCAAGAAGTTTCAGGCAATCCTGGATTGGTCCCGACCTTAAACTCTGAAAGCCATTCAGAGACTGCTTGGATTTGCAAATTATTACAGATGTTTCATCAAGGGATTTTCTTCTTTGTTGGCTCCCATCACGGCCCTGACTCGCAAAGGCGCTAGTCCTGCTCTATGGTCACCTGAGGCAGAGACAGCCCTCCAGCTGTTGAAGCAAGCATTTATTACAGCCCCAGTTCTAAGACAACCAGACCCAGATAGACCCTTCTTGTTGGAGGTCGATGCTTCATCAGAGGCAGTGGGAGCCATCCTATCCCAGAGCTACGAAGACAACCCGGTTCACCCTTGTGGATTCTTCTCCAAAAAATTTTCTCCTGCAGAGAAAAATTACGCCATAGGAGAACAAGAGCTCTTGGCAGTAAAGTTGGCACTGAAGGAATGGAGATACCTCTTAGAAGGGGCCAAGTTTCCCTTTACTGTCTTCACCGACCATAGGAACCTCCTCTTCCTCAAAAATATCCAGTGTGTAAGTCCTCACTTGGCCTGGTGGGCAATATTCTTTGCTCACTTCCAGTTTACTCTGACCCATTCTGGAGCTCTCAATCAAAAAGCAGATGCTTTATCAAGGTCTCTTTCCTGCAATAACAATTCTGAAATTCTGCGCAGTACTCCCATGCTGGAGTCAAGGTGGTTGCCACCATACAAATGCAAAAACCTACTGGGAAAGCCTTCGTGGCCCTGGAGTTAAGGAAGCAGCTTCTCACCTGGGCTCACTCCTCATGCTTTGCAGGCCATTCTGGTACTCTAAAGACTCTGGAGCTCTTGAAGAGAGCCTATTGGTGGCCATTGTTGAAAGCTGATGTCTTGGAATTCATCTCGTCATGTACCTCATGTGCCCAGCACAAATCCGCGCATCAAGCCCCAGCTGGTGAGTTGTTGCCCCTGCCTATCCTGTTGCATCCGTGGATGCATCTCTCCATGGACTTTGTGACTGACTTGCCAAGTTCCCAGGGTTATACTACCATCTGGGTCATGGTAGACCGATTTTCGAAGATGGTCCATTATGTCCCCCTAAACAAACTTCCTACTGCGTCAGATTTGGATCATCTGTTCATCCAACATATATTTAGTCTCCACGGACTCCCTACAGAAATAGTCTCTGATCGTGGAGCTCAATTTGTGGCAAGGTTTTGGAAAGCTCTGTGTTCCATTCTGCAAGTAAAGTTAAACTTCTCTACAGCTTACCATCTGCAAAGTAATGGATCCATGGAGAGGGTTAACCAGGACCTTGAAACCTTCCTAAGGATCTTCATGTCATCCTTTCAAGACAATTGGTCTGAATTATTGCCCTGGGCTGAATTTGCACATAATGCTTCATATCATTCCTCCACAAAGCAAACCCCGTTCCAGATTGTATACGGTCTCTATCCCCGAGTACCCGAGTTCCAAAGCCTTCCTGCCTTTGATGTTCCAACTGTGAACGATACTGTAAGGAGGTTTGTGTCAAATTGGGCTCAGGTACGTGCTGATTTGGAGAAGGCGTCCTTTTGCTACAAACATCAGGCTGATAAGAAACGGAGAAAGGTGCCCTGCATGCAAGTTGGAGATCAGGTTTGGTTGTCTACCCAGAACCTGCGGCTCAGAGTACCCTCAATGAAGTTTGCTCCATGTTTTATCAGACCCTTCTCTATCATTGAAATAATTAATCCTGTGGTTTATCACCTTCAGCTCCCTTCATATTTGAAAATCCCAAACTCCTTCCACATTTCCCTACTCAAACCTCTGATTCTGAACAAATTCTGCAAGGTTCTTCCTGTTCCTCCTTGTGTTCACAGAAAAAAATATATTTTCCCCCCAGCACACTGCAGCAAAAACAATACTTAAATCCTACAAGATAATAGCGATTCAGAGGTATTACTGGCATCCCTAACATTAAGGGGTTCACGTCCGAGAAGCAAGGCACCTCAAAAAAATTCCAGCCAAGGGCCATCCCCAGGGCATCACACGAAAAAGGGAAAAAGGTGATAGTGAAGTGTAAAGAAAAGATGTGTAAGTATAAATCAATAAGTGTTAATGAAATGAGAAATAATTAAAATGACATAAATAATATACAAACAAATAGAAAAGTGATAAAAGTATTCTATGTGAATTAAGTTGTGATGCCATGAGAAAGGTCCAGTCAGAACCCCCCCGGGGGCCCCACTCCCAAACGCTCACCCCAAAATAATTATTGCTACAGAATGGTAGCACCCACTCTGGGTCATATAATTACAATTGGTGTACTGCATGATAACAGTACATATATAAGCTGAGAGCTAACTTACCTTGGAGGTACCCCAAAAAACCTCCACATGGCACTACAAGGATCAGCATATCCTCCTAATGCTGACTCCCTTCATGCCTCTCCAAACTGCAAAAAAAATGGTAGCTGCTCAAATCAGCTTAATTGCATAACACATGTGCTTGTAAAGGGCGGGGTTTACACTGAACACAGAAAAAAAGAGATTTCCCCCCAGCACACTGCAGCAAAAACAATACTTAAATCCTACATGATAATAGCGATTCAGAGGTATTAGTTACATACATTTGAAATTATATTAGTAAGCACCAGGCCAATCATCAAGGCTCCTCTATACTGGCATCCCTAACATTAAGGGGTTCACGTCCGAGAAGCAAGGCACCTCAAAAAAATTCCAGCCAAGGGCCATCCCCAGGGCATCACATGAAAAAGGGAAAAAGGTGATAGTGAAGTGTAAAGAAAGATGTGTAAGTATAAATCAATAAGTGTTAATGAAATGAGAAAGAATTAAAATGACATAAATAATATGACAGAAAAAGGCGTGGAATTTGAAGTCTCCCAGGTCCTGGATCCCCGTGTCCGCAGGGGTCGTTTACAGTATCTCCTGGATTGGTGGGGTTACACCCCGGAAGAACGCTGCCGGACCGATGCCCTAGACATCCATGCTCCCATACTCCTCAGGAGGTTTCATTCTGCCCATCCTGAAAAGCCTGGTGAGTGTCCTGAGGCCACCCATAAGGGGGGGGTACTGTCACGACCAGGGTTTATCAGCATGGTGGTCGGTGGGTATTACCTGTGAGGATGCTGTGGTGGGGGGCATCTGGCAGTGGTGCTGGTGCCTGGTGGGCAGCATTGGCTGTGCGTGGACCTGTTTGGGCATATTGTCACTCTGTGATGGGTAGGCCTGGCGGTGCTTCCGTTCCGGCATGGGCGCCGCCATCTTGCTTTCAGCCATGTGACTTAGTCAGCCAATCCTGGCATGTCACATGCTCACTCTCTGACCAGTCACGGCTTAGCTGTGGGTATTTAGGGGAGTTCAGAGCTCTCTTGGATTGCAAGTGCAAAGTATTTCTCAGCGCAAGCTGAGAGAGAGTTCTTGACCTTGTCCATCTGCCTTTTTGGATCTTTGCCTAAACCTACTTTACCTGACCTGTTCCACACTCTGCTGGAATCTCCAGCCTCCTCCCATTGCCTCTCCATTGCCTGAGTACCTGTCAGCTGTTACCCTGCTTCCACTTACATTTCCTCTGGACATTATTCACCTCAGCCTGCAATTCACCTCAGCCTGCAATTTACCTCAGCCTGCAATTCACCTCAGCCTGTAATTCATTTCAGCCTCACCACACCTGCATACTGGACTGTTCCTGCCTGTCACTATCTGGACATCTTTTTATTTTGCCATTTCCATATCTACTAAACCACTCATTAAAAGTTCCACATTTTCATTTAAATCTGCTTCTGTGTCTGCTCCTATCACCACCCCGGGTCCACAACAAAACCAGAACCTCACATGGGGGAGCACTAGACTTTGCTTTTGTATCTTATTATTTATTTATTTAAGGTGTAAAGGTATTTTCCAATTCATCAGGTTATAAATTATAATGAACACAATCAATATCAAAATGCAGTTTTACATAAAGACTTATGAATATACAATAGATAAACATCTTAAGACTCAAAGCTGGATATGTGTCAAAGTCTAAATTTTATCCATCTGTGGGTGTGTGTTACATTTACATACCCACTTCTTTATTTTAATGAACTTACACATGAATGAGGTTTTATCTAACCCTCCCCCCAAAACTTGCTCTTTCTTTAAGTGAGCTTGGATAATGTGTGTGAACACAATTTAAGTACAGTAAGGATACTGTATGTCTACATGAAATATGGCCTAAAATGGCCACATAACAAATGCTTGTGTGTGGAGAGCTATGGCTTGCAGGTATCCATCTGGTGTAGCAAGTTGTATACTGATAATTATGATGGTTACCGGCCGCGTCTGATTTGCCAAACGCATTTAAGGCACACACCATATTATGCAAATACAGTATATAGTAATTGCAGTGATTACAGTGTACTCAACACTCATTTTTAAATAATAAAGCATGTTTCCAGCTCTGTTTGGGAATAGGAAGGCTGCTGATACTGTATGTTTAGTTTTGTGGAGTTTAAAAAGTTAAAATGGTAAATTTGCATTTTGTTCAATATGCTTTTAGCAAGCTTTATGCAAATTGGGTATATTCTACACTTTCCAATCACTTACTACTGTATAATCTGTCTGTAGAGTTTATTGTGTTTTTGCCTATCTTTTGTGTTCATAGTGAAGCTATACCTCTTGTCATATTTCTGCCACATATGATCCTGTTATTTGTAGGGAAAATAGACAAATTTGCAACATGTGCAGAGTCTAACATTTTAAGTTTGCGCAAATTGGGTCCAACTCTGAAGGAGGTCCTTTACGTTAATTACTAAATTTTGGTGTAAGCTTGGAGGATCACACAAAATTTCAAATAGCAGATCAAGATTATTGAAATAAACTATAGTGCATTCTCAGGAGTGTACCTTGCTTTGCTCCTTGAGTCAAAAAAAGTTTTTAATGTCTTCCTACAGTATATCCTCCCCTGGTGTATGCTTTTAGGTAACATTTTCTTGGATTTGTTTTATATGTTTGTCATGATGCGTTAACTATGGAATCTCTCACCAGTATATTTAGTTTTAACTAGAGATGTGCGCGGTCCCTTGTGTTTTGGTTTTGGCAAAACCACCCTCAAGTATTTTGGTTCTTTTCTGTTTTGGATATCTTTAAAGTAAAATAATGACAGTTAAAATCATGTAATTTGACCTGTTTACATGCAATCCAAAACCAAAGATTCATTTTTTAAACAGAGTTCTGAATTTAAAGCAGCCCCAAGCCGAGACTCGGTTCTACTGGAACCCCAAAATCGATCTGAGACGTAACTCAACTTGGAACCCCAAAGTTTGGGTGTGTTTGGTTTTCAACAAAACTGAACTGTTCATCTCTAGTTTTAGACCAATTTAAATAATTTAATTGTATGCATTTATACTCCAATATCATAACTGATTGCAGTATGGATTATTTAGGTATATGTTAGCAAAAGAGATTTATATGTATGTATTCTTCAACTACTGTCTGGTGTTTATATTAAAAGTTTGTCAGTTCTGTTTTTATTTCATATGGCAGAGTATTTTATGTTGATCAATGACAAAAACTGTGAAATGCATATAAATGTATCTTGATTCTTTGATGTAGGTAAATAAAAAATGAACAATGTCAGTATATCTATTCTTATCCAATCATTCCTAAAATGTTTTTTTTGTTAGAAGTGGAAAAAGTAGTTATAAAATATAAACATAGTTATTCACAATATTTATTTTAATTGATCTATAGAATTTGACATAAAACATCTTAAATGCAACATAGGGGGGAATTCAATTAACCACGATAATGCGGTAATGTTTTGCATGCTTCGAAAGTGCATTCTGCTTTTTGTGTCTGTGCATGCACCCGTTTTTAGCACAATTCAATCTCAAAAGTCACGAAGCGGCATTCCCGTGAAAAGTCTTCTTGCTTTTACCCATGATAAGTATGCGTGAAAATGTCGAAATCTGCCTATAATCTCCCAAAAATTTGGAGCTCTTAAATTGTGTCAAATGGCTGTTTTTGCATATTTCTAAATTAGTCAAATAATTATATTTTTTTTGTCAAAATAAATGTTTTTATAATTGGGGGTGCATAAAAATGCCTATAAGTATATATGAATCTCTTTTCAGGACACTTTTAATAAATCTTCAAAATATGCCTCTAGCACCACCTGAAATCTTAAAAACACCTGTCCCATTCATATAGCACCCTCATATACCTGTCCCACATTAATTAACCCGATTTCTTGCATTCTGAACTTTTTCATCCCAAAAATGACATGTTCTTATTGGCCAATTTAAGCTAATAAAAAATATTTTTTGCCTAAATTGTCTCTATGGAGGGTATCCTAGTGGTTCTGAAACAAGTCCTAACATCTCCACCTTGAATAAGAGACTTTTCCCAACTTTTCACCTGCTCAGGAGGTGGAGAAAACTTTTTGTGACTTATACTATAGAAAACTCGCACCCGAGAGAACCACGGCTAACAGGATAGCGTGATAAGTGCAAATTGAATCAATAAACCACTGTTTTTTAAAAAAAGTGGCTTATCGTGGCTAATTGATTTCCCCCATAGTATGATTATAATCAATAGTGCTAGCTGGGTATTTCTTTCTTGGAAAACATTTAGCATTCATTTTGTAAATTGAAATGCAGCAAACTTTAAATCTTCGAAAAGAAGATGAAAATAGACAATCATCATGAACTTTTTTTCATAAGGCACCACAGAACTACATAGAGTCAGTCAGTGAGATAACAAATAGTAGAAAATACAGATCACACATACAGTAAAACAGAACATTTGCATAAGAGGGTGGTGAAGGAGGTGCAGACATCATAAAACAAAGGGTCTGTTTTGTGTATGTTGACTTTAAAGTGGCAGATCTGCAAGAATCTATTTGTAAATGTCAGTAACAAAACAGTACTGTATCTTTAAAGATCATTAAAAGTTATACAGATAAATATTATTAAAATGACACTTACAGGAGGGAGCATTGTCACATTACAGTATTGTGAAAACTGAAGAAACCAACCTTTACTGATAGGAGAAAAAAAAATCAATGAATATTAAAAAACACAAGTATTTATAACATAAAAAAAGTATTTAAAACTTATAATGTTACTTTAAAATCCATTGGTATTTTTTTAACTGTGTCTACTATGGTTCCTAAAAGTCCCGGGAATTAATATAAAAGATATAACTTATTTATAGTTTCATTAAGACCATCAGTTACTATGGATTCCAATATATATATATATATATATATATATATATATACAACAAATATATGAAAGAAGGCGCTATTATTTTAGTCTTTGGGTAATATTTGATCTCAAAAACATTATCTTTTTCAATCCAATGTGTTGGGAAAGACACTTGTGGAGGAGAAGAATGCAATGAAGACCACAGATCATGTAGTTTATCTTCAAGCTATATGTTTCACATTAGATTCTTTAGCTTGAAAAAGTAAATGTCCAAATGCAGACTTGTTATCAAAATGCATAGAAGTAAACAAAGCTTTTTTATCCAGCACATTCCTTCTTTTGGAGTATTATCCTTCTCTAGAGAAATAAACCCTCATACCTTAGAATTCTATACTCCACATCTGTGGGACCCCAAACAGGTGTGCCCAATCTTTACCCAACATGTTTCATCCTATACGGACTTCTTCAGGGGAAACAATGTACATAAGAAATATACCAAATACCAAATCAGAGTATAGATATCTGATGATGATTTTTGTGGAAATATGTATGAACCAAACAGATACCAGAACCTGTATGATCAGTCCCACAGCAGTGATCAGCTGTGGGACTGATCATACAGGTTCATGTATCTGTTAGGTTCATATATATTTCCACAAAAATCATCATCAACTATCTATACTCTGATTTTGTATATATTTGCATGATATCACAGAAATTTGGATTCCAGAGAATCCCTATTTGTTTGCCTGGTGAGGCGTTATTACTTATGTACATTGTTACCCCTGAAGAAGTCTGTATAGGACTAAACGCATCGGGTAAAGATTGGGCACACCTGTTTGGGGTCCCACAGATGTGGAGTATAGAATTCTAAGGTGTGAGGATTTTTTTCTCTAGAGAAGGATAATACTCAAAAAGGAGGAACACGCTGGATAAAAAAAGCTTTGTTTACTTCTATGAATTTTGAGAACAAGTCTCCATTTGGACATTTACTCTTTCAAGCTAAAGAATCTAATGTGGAACATATAGCTTGAAGATAAACTACGTGATCTCTGGGTCTTCATTGCATTCTCCTCCACAAGACTTTGTCTTTCCAAACACATTGGATTGAAAAAAGATAATCTATTTGAGATCAAATATTACCTAAAGACTAAAAATACAGCACCCTCTTTCATATATTTGTTGTGTATTTTGTTTATCCTTCTAACAGGGGATTTTTATGAGGGGAGCAGCTGGTAGTCATATACAGTAATTTATAATATAGTTACAATATTTATAGCGCAAACTGTAGGCATTAGAATTATATATATATATATATATATATATATATATATATATGTATAAAATAATAATAATATATCCATTATATTTAGATTTCTCTATCTGTGAAATCTGCTAAAGTATTTCAAAGGAGGTCAATTTCCAGAAAAAAAGGATTTTATTTCATAAAATAAAGTTTCAGTGTCAGGTTATACTGTTTAAATAGTATGATATCTATGCTATACATTGGGGAATATAGTATGCAGCTTTTGAGATGTTCAAAAATGTACCTTTGCCAGGTGAGAGAAATGTAAATGCTGCTCCTTTTTTAGATATAATATGTGCAATTCCTGACATAAATACTATATATATATATATATATATATATATATATATATATATATATATAACTAAAACAAGAGAGAGAGAAGATGGACTATTTTGTGGAGCACTCTTTATTAGAATTAAAATGTATTTGAATTAGATGAAAACATAACTTTTAATATGGTAGTCATAAAATTTTATGGGCTCAAGTATCACTGTTGAAGAATATATCCTATTTAAACAAAGTTTATAAAATTTGTCAACTCATGTATCATGAGCAGGGAACTCTCCTATGATTCTGAAGATTTGAGATATGATCAAAGTGTTGCCCCATTATATATTATTATTATTATTATTATTATTATTATTATTATTATTATTATTATTAATATTAACACTATTATTATTATTATTTATTTATATGGCGCCACAAGTTTTCGGCAGCATCTTACAAAGTACATAAACAAATAAGTTGACCAGTGACTTACAGTACAATACAGGATGAGGACAAGGCTAATATACAGTACATTGCTACATTAGCAACCATAACACCCAGATAAGCAACAGAGCAAGGCAGATAAGTGTTTGGTACCCTAGTGGGGAGTAAGAAGTAGAGAAGGAGAAGCACAAGAGGGTAGAGGGCCCTGCTCATAAGTGCTTATATTCTAAAGGGGAGGAGCAGACAAAGAGGTGTGACACAGATGGGGTATGCAGGGAGTAATGAGTATGTAGCAGCAAGTTAAGATGAGAGCTGGAAGGCTTTGATGAAGCAGTGGGTCTTGAGAGCTCGTTTGAAAGATTGTAGAGAGGTGGAGAGTCTGAAGGGAAGAGGGAGAGTGTTCCAAAGGTGGGGAGCAGCGCAGGCTAAATCTTGGTGGCAAGAGTGAGAGGAAGTAATCAATTGGCATGAGAGGCAGTGTGCATCTGTTGAACGAAGAGGGCAGACAGGAGAGTGAAGGGAGATGAGGTTCGATATGTAAATGAGATAGGAATGGGTGAGGGCTTTGTAAGTGAGTGTGAGAACCTTGAATTGGGATCTGAAAGGGAAGGGGAGCCAGTGGAGAGCTTGTAGGAGAGGGGAGGCAGAGGCAGAGCGTTTGGAGAGGAAGACGAGTCAAGCAGCAGCATTGAGGACAGACTGGACAGGGGAGAGAAGGGAGTTGGGGAGGCCAGATAGGAGAAGGTTACAGTAGTCCAATCTGGAGATGACCAATGAGTGTATGAGGGTTTTAGTGGCGTCCTGGGTGAGAAAGGAACTAATCTTGGAAAAAATTTTAAGATGAAAATGACAGGACTGCGAGAGATTCTTGATATGTGATTTAAAGGAGAGGAAGGAATCCAGGATCACTCCAAGACAGCACACTTTGGGGCTAGAGGAGATAGTTGTGCCATCAATTGATAAAGAAATGGTGGGAAGTGCTGTAATTTTGGGAGGTGGGAAAATAGTCTGCTCAGTCTTTGGCATATTAAGTTTAAGAAATTGCTGGGACATCTAGGAAGAGATAGCAGAGATACAGTTGGTTCTATATACACCCTTATGGAAACAAAATGCAGATAGTGGTTCCCTGTATGAGTGTACACCCAGCCATGCCCGTGTATCTGGAGATTGGCCAGATGGCTCTATTTAGCTGAACCATCTGAGAAACACACCCACCCTTAAAAAAGGCAGTGATTGGCCAAAATGCATTGGGAACGAGACACGGGACACACACAGACTCCTAACCGAATGAGCTGCACAAACCAGGAAGTGCGGTATGCTCCTTCTTAGGACCTTATGACCGTGTAGATGGCTACAGGACAGAAATTGCACTGGCTTCTTGAGACTATCGGCAGCTGAGTACTCATCCTTCCAACACCTTCCTCTCCAGTGGTGATCAATGCGCACAGAAGGATTCTGCACACTCAAAATATCTCCCTCTCTCCTTGCACAGGATTAATGGTAAGTCACAGCACAGGATGCTGTAACTGTAAACACAGCATAGTTTTTGTGACAGACTATGCAATGCTTTTTTGAGACTGCATAACATCAGCACATGCATAAAGGGGTAACGTACGATATCTCAGCATACGGAAAGGTACTGAAAATCCAGATCCCCTTATCAACCCCAGATGCATTTTATGCAGGAATGTTGTTATAATTTAAGAACTGCAAGGGTGATGTATATATCATATGGCAAGTAGTCCTCTAAAGGGGCACACTTACCACCCTCACCACCCATATCTACACAGGTATCCCAGTGATACATCTGCACAATCACCTACACTGCCAAGGGGGCACTGGAACTCTTGTAGCTGCATACAGTGACCTGGGGAACATAGGTACACTATGTATAGAGGCTCCCTAAATGAGCCTACTATCTTCCCAGTCACGATTCCAGCCACAGACCTGTAGCATATACAGGGGTCTATTTATCAAGCAGTGAAAAGGGTGGAGAAGTGAACCAGTGGAGAAGTCACCCATAGCTACCAATCAGCTTTGAAGTAGCATTTATCAAGTACAGTCTATAAAATAATAGGTAGTAGCTGATTGGTTGCTATGGGCAACCTCTCCACTGATCCACTTCTTAACACTATTCATTGCTTGATAAATAGACCCTTTACAAGCATATTGGCCCTGATTTTAGTATTTGTAGTATTGTGTCTCCTACATATTAATTAAATTCATTTTTGACACAAACACTTGTGAGAGATCTGATATTTACATTTATTGTATTGTTTATCACACATTGACATGCGGTTTTCATATAACATATAGGTGAGTGCTTTGTGTCATTATATTTCTTAACATTGCAACTAGGTGCAATGTTGGCAAAAAAGGATGCCCAATGCTAGCATGGGACCTGGCATGCTCACCTGTGGCGTCCTTACCTTTAGATGCATTTGGTGTGGTTAGCGGAGCAGTGTGCATGGCCCACACCCCTCTTGTGATGCCACTGAGGCTCACTCATGCCATGCATATCACGCTGCTTGGCATATTAAGGCTGGATGAGCAAGGACACATCTGTACTCAGTAGTCTATACAAATTATTACCCAAATGAGTTAACGGTAAAATAAATATATCCATAGGAGTTTGAGATAGAAATGAACTGAATTAGGACAGGCTTGGATTAAGTTGTAGAAACAATGGTAAAATGGGTTAAAACGGGTTAATGGGAGAATGGTTTAACACAGAAAAGACAGAAAAAATCCTGCAGGAGGATTATGAAGCATATAGAAGCATATAAATATCATATATATATATATATATATATATATATAATTATATATATATATATATATATATATATATATTTATATATTTACTAGAGATGTGCGGTTCAGTTCTCCAGAAATCTGAATCCACCTGAATTTCCTGAATCCGGGTAAATCCGAGTCCGAGTCACGGTTCTAATCTCCTGAGGAGATCCGGGTTAATCCGGGTTGCAGTTCTGATCTATTTGCGGTTTGGAATTCAGATTTTAAATCCAAATTTCAGGTTTTGGATTGCATAAATTACATGACTTTAGCTCTTCATAAAACTTTTTATCTATTTTTTATAAAAAAAATCCAGATCCAAAACCATAATCAAAACACTTGAGGATGATTTGCAAAACCAAATTCGGATCCAAAACCTTGAGGGAGATACAGATCCAAAACCAAAACTCGGGGGGGTCGGCACACATCCCTAATATATACATATATATAAAATTAAAAATTGATGCCTTTGGTGTGTGGTTCCTTGTTACAAGGAAAGAGGTGGAAAATAGATTATGCTTGTATACAGTAAGAGCATAATGCATGAATAGGATATTGTATATGAAAAAGATTGTATTTATGTGATAAGATTCCTTGCTGCAAGGAGGAGAAGCATACTTGCCTACTTTAAAAACTAGTTTCAGGGAGACTTTTGAGCAAACAGAGGGCTGTGACAGCCTATACATGCAATGGACAATTCCAGCCGATGCACACAGGGCACAGTGCCAGCACTCTGAGACCAGGCACTCGTGCTCCGAACCGCCTCCTTGCAATCACTCTCCATACCAGAGCTGTTGTCTGTAACAACCGCGTCAAAGCCGTCCACAGCTGGGCCACGGAGCTGCTTGCTAGCCAATGGTAGAATGAATGGGAGAATGGGCCAATGGGAGAATTCATTTATATTGGGGAAACATCCCCATGGAGCAAACCTGGTGTCCTGGTCTACATATATAGACAATGTCCTGTTCTTCTGGAGAGGTGATATGGGATCATTGAATGATTTTTTTACATATCTTAATTCAAATACATTGAATATAGAATGTACTTTTAATAGTAGCAATCAGATTGTTAATTTTTTAGATATTTCCATTTTTATTGATAAAGGGGTTTTAAACACTAAAAATTTTAGTAAACCCACTGACTTACAATGCTATATACAAGCAAGTAGTTGCCATCATCCCAATTGGCTAGATGCAATACCAGGTAGCCAATTGAAACATATCAAATGTAATTGTACTAAAAATGAGACGTTTGAGATGCAAGCGAAAGAAATGCAAACTAAATTGACTGCATGTGGCCATAAACAAACGATCATTGAGAAAGCAGTGAAAGTTGTAGATTCTATTTCTAGAGAGAATCTTCTAAAACAGAAAAAAATAACAATGAAGAGACCAGTGCATTTGAGTGGGCATTCATCTCCTCATATAATGATCAACACAAACTAGTGGAAAAGTCCATTAAGAAACACAGGACCCAGAGATTGGATCAAACCTTCTGATTAATCCAATATATATATATATATATATATATATATATATATATATATATATATATGTAGTTAGAACTGCATTACCCCCTATTAGACCTGTGTCAAGTATAAAAATCACAGGTTTCCATCGCTGTTAGATTGATAGATAAGAATATTAAAAAGATTGAGGAGATTGTGATAAATGGTATTGTATTCAAAGTTAATTGTACTATTCAATGTGACTGTGGAGGAGATTGTGATAAATGGTATTGTATTCAAAGTTAATTGTACTATTCAATGTGACTGTGGCAGAACTTCTAGAGCCCTAAAAGTGAAATTAGGGGAACACCTTAGAAAAATTAGAAAGGGACATGAGAGTCATGCTCTCTCTAACCATTTTAGATTATTTCATCAGGTTTCCCCAAGTGCAATCAAGTGCTTTCTGCTTTCTGGGTTTGAAATGGGTTAAAGGACACTGGAGGCACAGAGACCTAGCTGGACAATTAGCCAGAACCGAAATTAAATGAATTAATTAATTAGGTACTCTGCAACCCGGAGGCCTAAACCTTGATTTTGAGGTTAAATGGTCTCCATAAATTTGTCTCAACACTTACATTAGCACTTGCACTTTCGGGAGATGTTAGTATTATGGGAGTGGTGTTTACTATTTTTATAGCTTTTATATCTGTTTTTAACCTTAATTTTATTTACTTATAGTGAATGAAGTAACATTGGATAAATTCGTTATATGACCTATTACCATTATTGTGGCCCGCTGATGGATCCCCCACCATTCATATATGAATCCAGAAAGGAGAGATAAGAATATCACTATATACCCTTTGCAAACAAGACCATAAAAGATAGGCAAATCTGTGATACGGAAAGGAGGGATCACTAATACCAACAGCTGTGGAGCTTGATAGAACTACAGGTACAGAGATCGGGTTACCATAACAACAAGGATGCGAAGGGAATGACTGGAGGGAGCAGTCTCAGTGCACAGCATCAAAGGACCTGTAGGTGATTGCTGTCTAGGGATCAGGTGCATGGGGACCAATTCCAGGGAGGGATGAGGTATTTAAAGGTATAACTTGACCCAGGAAGGCATTCACCATAATCAGCTTACCTTGAGAATGACTCGAGGAGGGTAAGAACGTGTGGGTGCCAGGATATTCCTTATTGATGGTGACGGTGGTGATTACACAGAGTCGGACATCGGCAAAGCTGGGAGCATCTTTCCATCATCGGGTGAGAATTTGGACTGCAGCAGGTCTTACCCTGACATCTCATACACGCTTCTAAGAACTGTCCGTTGGCAGCTCTTTTACCCAGTCAGTAATTACCCATTCATCAGGTCATTTTGGGATTTCCAAGGGTGAATGCCACTATGTTATTGTTATTTCAATACATATTGGTTGCATTGCTGTGACACAGGATTTTCTGTGTCTGCATTGTGTTTTTTTATGTGCTGTAAATAAAAAGGTATTATACTATATATCCCCCTTTTTTCCATTTTCTCTGAGCAACTAATAGGAGTTTATTCCGGAATGACAGCTGAGGAAATTTGACTGTTTTCACATTAGAGTCATTAAGAAATATTGAGACATACTAAAGGAGCGCTGGTGATATCAATTGCATTTTTATTTCTATATATTCCAATGAGTGGTGGAGGGGTCAAGAAATACCTTCATTGGAACACATGGCAGCTCTGCTTTTGCGCACCGTGTGATTGACAATTTTCTTTTCTTACTGCTCGCTAGCTGGTCCAGTTCCATGTGCAAGTGCCCTGGCAGCCCATCCTCTCCACCCTGGGCCAGCAGTTCCACCAGTCCGGACAGCTGATGTCTGACTTGCAGCTCCACCTGCTTGGCCTGGATCACAGCCATGTCTAGGTCCCACCCCGCCAATTCCCTCTAACCCACATTAACCTCAGCCCTGCCACATTCACATACCTCTCCCGCATATATGCTCCTGCCCCAGCCACTTCAAATTCACATATATACCCCAGCCTTCTCACTCTCATATATATAGCCTAGGCCTGTCCCAGCCACCTCACTCTTATATATATAATATATATATATATATATATATATATATACTCCAGCCACCTCACTCTCACAAATATATATACCCCGGCCACCTCACTCTCACATATATATACCCCAGCCACCTCACTCTCACATATATACCCCAGCCACCTCACTCTCACATATATACCCCAGCCCTGCCCAGCAACCTCACTCTCACATATATACCGCAGCCACTTACTTCTCACATATATACCCTAGCCTTGCCCTATTCACCTACATCTCTTACACATTTATACCCCAGCCACCTCCCTGTCAAACATACACCACAGCCCTGCATCTGGCCCCAGTCACCTCTCTCTCTCTTTCTTCCCTGGTAGTGCAGTGCAGCAGCAGGTGGGATCTGCCTGGCTCCAGTGCTATCAGCTTCTATCATGTTTAAGGCTTGGAGTTGGAGGTTGATGTTAGCCCAGGGGTGGTCTGAAAGGTGAGCAGCAGCACTGCAGTGTCAGCAGGGCTGTTTCTAGGGTCTGAGGCTCTCAGTGCGAATAGTAAAAATGTGGCCCTCCCCCCCCAAGAAGCAGTAATATCAGGTAGGGGGCATGGCATCATAATGAGGAGGTGTGGTCTCACAGTAAGGGGGCGTGGTCTCAAAAGACCACAGAATGTCAGCCACTGTGACTGCTGAGCCCAGGGGTGGCTAACCAGTCAGAGGCAAAGAGCCCCAAAATATCTGTGGTTAAAGTAAAGAGCTGACAGTATGCGCGTGCCTGTGGCGTGTGCTCAAAAAGCCTAGCTGTCACAAGGCAACGCCGCATTTTTATGTGCATGCCTTTGGTAAGACATTTGCAGGACCATGACCTTGTGTCACACCCATGTTTTTAGTCACGCTGAGGGCGAACCCAGCACATTGAAAATACAAGCCAGATGCACATAAAATACACTGAAATAAGCCAGATCCACATACAGTGCATCTGGAAAGTATTCACAATGCTTCACTTTTTGCACATTTTGTTATGTTACAGCCTTATTCCAAAATAGAATAAATTAATTCTTGTCCTCAAAATTCTACACACAATACCCCATAATGACAACATGTAAAAAGTTTTTTTGAGATTTTTGCAAATTTAATTAAAAAAAAAAACACTAAGAAATCACATGAACAGGAACTGGGAGACTAGTCAGGATAGAGGGAAATATGAATGCAGAAATGTACACCTCCAAATTCAGCGGCTTCCTCAGTCAGCATATCTCCGCTTTATGCGGGACCTTCCTTTTATCTGTCTGTCAGGGTATGTGCATGTGCAGCTTCACTCCTTATCCTGGACTTCATCTCATCTCCATATACCTTAGCATGAGTTTTAAGTGGGCTGATTTGTAACTTTATATTTTGGCTTTCTATAGATCTCTATTTTGTCATAGAGCAATAGCCTATTTTTTTTATATAAAGACTCAAATATATCATTTTCTGTCCAGCATGCAGTATGTTCATATATAATAAACATTTGGAATATTGATTTTTAAAGAGTGCATAGTATAATAATTAAAAATAAAAATAAATATATATAAATCCTTAAATAAATAGACATAAGCTTACTAGTAAATAATAGGACAATTTATACAAATATAAATATAATTGATATACAAGTTACCAATAATAAATAGAGATGATTATTAAAAAAAATCATCATAAGGTGATTATAGAGGGTTAGCACAACAGTACCTTATAAGAGAATTATTATATATATATATATATATATAATATAGATTTTGTAAAGTGTATATATAGAATATTGATTTAGTAGTTAATATAGAATAAATAGATAGAGAATAGCTAGATAATAACTCTCCTCTGTATATAATATATTATATTAAGTATAGTATAATCCAGACTAAAGACATCCAGAATAATAATGGTATATTATGGTTTTTTCACCATTAATTACTTCTATTGTATATATATGAATAATATGTAGACATCTACTCATATGGACAAGACAAAGAAGGAGAAGGGATTGGTGAGAGGAGGGGGAAATTATTTCTCATTGACTACATAATCTCCCAATAGGGACTGTATAGTCCAAAGGGTCCTTTGATCCTAGCCAGTCCTCACGGGGGGAATATAGGCATGGAATCTAATGAACATTGTTGAGTTCAATGGTGTCCTTGAGACCTTCTGGGAATAAAGTTCCCAGTTGGTATATTCAGAAGGCTTCTCTTTTGCAGAGCTGACTAAATCTTTCTCCCCCTCTCGCTGTAGACTTAATTTGTTCAATTCCTATGATGTTGACATCTTTGTTAGAGGTTTCCTTACAGTAAGCAAAATGACTCGAAAGAGGGTGTGTTTTTATTCCTTTACAGATATTCCTCCAGTGTTCTATAAACCTGATGTTAAGTTTACGGGTTGTTCTCCCCATGTATTGTTTTCCACAATTGCACTGTATTATGTATATCACATAGGAAGATTGACAATTTATAAATTCCTTAATTGGGAATTTATTATTGTTCGTATGTGATACACATGCAGTTGTTTTTTGTTTTGTGTGACTGCATGCATTGCATACATGTTTCACACATTTGTGGAAACCCCTTGGTTTAGTGGGTAACCAGGTATTCCTACTCTCTAGGTTTTGCTGAGGTACTTCAAAATGGCTACAAACCAGACTAGATTGTAGGTTATTTGACTTCCTAAAAATAACCTTGCCCCCTAGATCCACCTGTCCTTTAAGGATGGTATCCATCTGTAAAATTGATACCCAATCAACATCTTACAGTAAGCACTAGAGGAGGTTAAGACTATTAATAGAGAAGACCTATTAAATATAGAAGGTAGAATGAACATAAGCAACTAGAATATCAAAGAGGAAATATAGTAGGTGACAGGTCAGCATTATTCATCACTAAATTCAACAGCTGCGAACAAGAAATTAGATGTGCTATAAGGAAAAATTCATCATTTTACAGATGGATACTCCTGGATAAGGAGTGAAGCTGCATATGCACATACCCTGACACAGATAAAAGGAAGGTCCGGCATAAAGCGGAGATATGCTGACTAAGGAAGCCGCTGAATATAGAGGCGGAGAAACGTGTTTTATATGAGTGGTGCTGGCTAACACTGATCCACACTGACCAGTCATTTGCTCAAAAGGAATAAACACCTTCTAATCTCCAGAGACGAGTGACTTAGCCCTGAGTGCTAATAGCGGGCTTACCGTCAGGCTGCCAGGTGATATCGACAGAGACCTCATACCTGCCGAATTTGCGCTCAGAGGGAACTGAGAAAGAACCCCTGGAGACGAGCGACCCAGTAACAGATTCTGGCAGCGGGCTGATTGTCTGGTGGATCCTTAGAACTTGCGGGTTCAACATCCCGGTAA
Source organism: Taudactylus pleione (assembly GCA_031769625.1). Classification (NCBI taxonomy): domain Eukaryota; kingdom Metazoa; phylum Chordata; class Amphibia; order Anura; family Myobatrachidae; genus Taudactylus; species Taudactylus pleione. The sequence continues at coordinate 4,923,513 of JAUIMM010000148.1, read as the reverse complement.
AAGAACATTGTACTTACTTTTTTTCCTTTTTTTACCATGTGGCCATGAGGGATACCAGCTAAAAACTGCACACTGCAGGAGCTTTGAAAGTTACTGTTTTAGGCTAATTTATAATCTAACAGTTATCCATATATACAATTACGGGACTGTCGATTGCCTATTTACATTCAACATTGTGCTTATTTGAATCACAAATGAGAGTAATTTTGCAAACACTATAAAAATGATCAAGCCATTTCAAGCTGATACTCAGGTGAAACAGTTTAATTATTGCAAATGGAAAACGAGTGTTGTTAGAAAGCTCTGCACTAGATCAAACAGCAGGAGCTAAACATTGTGTATCAAATCATCTTAGAATAAAAAGGAATCTTATTGCTACACAAGTATCCTTATAACTGCTGTCTGCAAATTGTTGCAATTTTATTGTGGCTAATCGTGAATAGACACTACTCTCTTTGGAAATAAGAGACAATTATTTATAACAGCTATTATTTGATTTAGTTTAATTACTCCTCAGATTTAGAAAGTTTTTTTTATGTTCGACTCTGTATGAGTTTTTTTTATCTGTGTGGTATACAATTTTTGATGGAGATTACCAACTCATTATTGTATTGTAATTTTGCTGGCCGGCAACTGTTATATGTGAATGTACTAATTAAAAATAGATATATTAATTGCTGACTTCAGTGCTCTCTCTCTTTTTTCTGTTTTACTTTTATAAGGCTAGGAGAGCTGCAGACTCAAGCTGCATACACACACAACGATTTTTTTAATGAACGATTTTCGTAAACGATTTTTGTAAACGATTTTCGTTTAGGAAAGTTGAACGAAAATCATTTTTGGAAATCGTTTTTGAAGGAAAGAATGAACGATTTCCATAAACGATTTAGCAAACAATGAACGAAGAACAAAATCGTTTGTATGTAAATGAGGCATGCCTCCAAACTCATTTTATTGGTCCTTTTTTTTAAAAAGGATTGGCAATTTTTTAAGTGGATGTTGTTTTGTGTGAGGGCGTTTCCACACAGATTAAAAAGGCTGTCGGCCATTTCCAAAGTCTGCATTTATGCTCTGTGGCTAGTTTGGTGTGGTTTCTACCTCCTAAATGTTGTTGCATAGCTATTGTGCTTGGCTTTGTTTCTGGCTTGCCTGTTAACAAAGTGCGTTCTTTGTGCTTCTGTGATGGATCCCATAAGTCACAGTGTTCTGGTGGCTTATGCTGGAGTTGTCATGTTGTCTGGCAGGAGGAGGTCTGAGAGGAGGAGAAGGCCTCGTTCCTGATGGACCAAGGAGTGGCTGTTAAGCCGGGAGACCATGTTGCATATGCCCCTCTTGATTGAGATACGTGAGAATAACCCTGATGACTTCAGGAATTTCTTGCGTATGGACGACCAGACTTTCCAGGACTTGCTGCGGCTTGTTACCCCTGTCATCCAGAGGCAGGATACAGCCATGCGGCAGTCTATATCTGGTGAGGAGAGGCTTGTCGCTACCCTACGCTACCTAGCGACTGGAAGATCCTTGGCTGATCTGAAGTTTGGTACGCTCATTTTGTCCCAGGCTTTAGGACTGATTATTCTGGAGACCTGTATGGCTATATACAGGGCCTTAAAGCCTGATTATTTTAAGGTAATTGTGTTATTTTTGGATTTGCAAAGTACTTGTATATTTTGAGTAACAATATTAAATGTGTAAAGCTTCATTATTACGTTATAATTCAGGGGTCTCAAAACTTTTGTGGCTCCAGGTGCTGTGGAACTAAACAACCCAGCATGACCTTACACCATTTTAAAGTTACAACATGCTAAATGGCAGGGCATCCTTGTATATGTAGTTCCACAACACCTTAAGGGGCAAACATAGAAGAGGCATGTTTTTTTTTTTTGGCTTTTGTAGAAAAACTATTATTAAATTGATTTAGTTTGTGTATTGTTTGGAGTAATGTGTTTAATTTTGTTTCAATGATGTGCTTTTCAGCTTCTTCAGGAACACACATTTTTCAAGTGAGTTTTTGTAACATTCTTACGCACCTCATTTTAGACACAAATGCCTGTAAAGCAAAACTAGACAGAAGTTTCAATTTTACATTATTTAGTAAACAGGACAAAGCCCTATCTCCCTTACCATTCCATCCCAACAGGTCATACGCTGCTCCCCTACTGGCTCTCTTGCAAAAGTGCACATTATGTATTCGCCCCTGTACTTTTCCCCTTTATGCTTTGGGCCTTGCAGTTTTGCCCTTTATGTATTGGCCCCTGTTGTTTGGCTTTGCCCTTATGCACTGCCCCAACCTCAATTAGTGGTCCTATGTATTGGCCACAGTCTTAAGTAGTCTCCCAGACTCAGCACGTATGCAGCGCCCCCAAGACTGGTTGTGGAACCACTTCCTGCAAATAAGTTACCTTTACTTGGGAGCTGCTTCCGCTGCCTTCCTGTTCCTCAATGTAAGTACATACAGCATGCGTGTGGGACAGCCTCCTGACGTTGTTTGTGATAACACACGCAAACTGCATGAGGGTGAACAGTAGCCACTGAAGCAATTGGACTTTAGACTTAGCTAACTTCAGAGGACAGCCTCTTACACCAGGGGTGTGGGTGGTGAATTGTTGTTTGCAAACCTATTTCTGGTGACCTTGCTGGACAAAGAAACCAGCCTGTGAAGAGCCCTGCTTTTACATTGGGAAGCATTGTTAGTCATCAATGGGGACAACAATGACATGTTTTTTATTTTGTTAATTTCATAATTACATTGCATGTTGCTGTTGTTGTTGAAAGATGTTTGGGTGTACATGTTTAAGTATTAAATGGCATAATACATTGGAAGGTACTTTTGTGTGTGTGCATTCCTGCTGTCCCCAGTGGCTCTTGCACCCTAACACTGTATTGACTGTTTTGCTTAGTTGATTGTGTTTTTGACATTTGCAAAACACTTAAAAAAATCTTCAATACTTCCCTGCATAAATGCCCCACCCCTCCCCCCTTATTTGCAACAGTGGGCCTTACTTGTTGTAGACATTTAATAATGTTTTCACACCATAATGGCAACAGTCCTGTATTGTGTAGTTAAAATTTACATTGCCATCATGTTTTTTAACTTGTTTATATAATAGTGTGTTTTTCACCTTTAACAAGTGTGTATTGTTTATTTTTTTAATTTTGACACTTTTCTTGTCTTTCTTTACCATTACAGTTTCCAAGGTCGGAAGCGGATTGGCAGGCTGTTGCTTTAGATTTTTCCCAGAAATGGAATTTCCCAAATTGCGGTGGAGCCATAGATGGGAAACATATCCGGATAACCCCCCCAAGCAGATCTGGATCCTTATATTATAATTATAAGGGTTTTTTTAGTATTGTTTTAATGGCGGTAGTCAATGCACATTTGGAGTTTCTGTTTGTTGATGTTGGGAAAAACGGAAGGTCTTCCGATGGGGGTTCCTTCCAAAAAACACAGTTTGGAGAATGTCTTGCTAATAACACCCTCCATCTGCCCCCGCAGGATGAGTGCACACATGGACTTGGCTTTGTGTTTGTGGCCGATGAGGCCTTTGCCTTAGGCCACCATTTGTTGAAGCCCTTTCCCCAAAGAACTCTGACTCATGATAGGAGAATCTTTAACTATCGGCTATCCAGGGCACGCAGATATGTTGAAAATGCTTTTGGCCTACTCACAAACCGGTTTCGCATTTTTCATAGTGCTATAAACCTCCGTATAGACAAGATTAATGCCATTGTTTTAGCAGCCTGTGCTTTGCACAATCTATTAAGGCACAAGACCCTAAATTCAAGTATTTCTACTGCAGTGAAAGGTACAGACCAAATTTCCCAACATCTCATATCTGTGTCTCGCCCCACAGTTCCACAATCAAATTCTCCTGGTGGTAGACAGATAAGAGAACAATATGTGTCTTTCTTTAATGGGGAAGGTGCTGTTCCGTGGCAAGAATCCCAGATTTCTTAGCCTAATTAATGAGTTTCCCAAATGAAGACATTTTTTATTGCACGTTTATTTCACATGAAAATAAATATATTGAACCCTTCACAATATAACATCTTGTCATGTCATTATTTTAAGGTATATTGTGTTTATATAATATATATATATAAATATATATATATATATATATAGTTACATTGTTCTTTTTTTAGCTAACTACTACCAAAGTTGGAACAAATCACACACACACATCCCAAACAGAAAAACAAATTTAAATAGGTTTCATGTGTTACCTTGGTACCATGTGTTAGCACCGTTTCATGTGTTACCTTGGTACCATGTGTTAGCACCGTTTCATGTGTTACCTTGGTACCATGTGTTAGCACCGTTCAATGTGTTACCTTGGTACCATGTGTTAGCACCGTTCAATGTGTTACCTTGGTAGCATGTGTTAGCACAGTTTCATGTCTTACCTTGGTACCATGTGTAAGCACCGTTCAATGTGTTACCTTGGTACCATGTGTTAGCACCGTTCAATGTGTTACCTTGGTACCATGTGTTAGCACCTTTCAATGTGTTACCTTGGTAGTATGTGTTAGCACCGTTTCATGTGTTACCTTGGTACCATGTGTTAGCACCATTCAATGTGTTACCTTGGTACTTTTTCATGTGTTCCCCTCGTACCTTGGTTGCCGTGTTGAGCTATGTACATTGTCTAAATTTTCCATTAGTTTTGCCCAGATTGTTTTGGTACATTTTTACAACAGAACTAAATATCCACTAAATATTGTTAAACTTTGGAAGTGAGGTTTTGGTACAAATAACATTGTTATTTGAATAAAAAACAGACAAGTGTTTCACTTTTTCAGAGCTTTATAATGCCATTCCTGGCCATTATAATAAATTAAATTGTGGACAGGATTCATAAAAATATACAGAGATCATGGGTGCCCTTAACATCCGTCCTTCTCAGATCGGTGGAAGCAGGCACATGAGAAATTGGTCACATATGGCACAAACCCCAATGCAAAGAACATACCTAGCTTTGTGAAGCCAAAAAAAACAATTTCCGACCACTATACAAGGGAATCACAACAAAATACTTCAACTCCAATATTCCAGAGCAGGGATAAACGAGGCTAATAAACCAACTGTATGATAATATGATCTATTCACTCATTATCTGAAATAAAGAGCTGGAGATAGAGGAGGGATAAAATTATGACGCTTACACCAAAAAAAATTAGCAAATTTAAAAGAAAAATTTGTTATCCAAAAATCAATACTCATCATCAGGATGAAGTACTGCATGAGTACTGTGCCAAAGTGATTGCACAGTACTCGTGGATGGCCCAGGTTGTTGGGAAGGGGGAGCAGTGGGCCCCGACGCATAGTGGGAATGATATTCATACGGAGGGTTTGGTGGAAACGAACGAAGGGGAGCAAAGTTTGGATATGATGGTGGTGGTAGCTGGTGGAGACTATATGGGGTTAGCGTCGTGTGTTCTTCGAGAGTATCGACTAGCCCACGACGCAACGCCTCATATACGACCCTTTCAAAATACACCTGTGCCTGGAGATTCATTAGCCGCATGTCGTGTGCTACATTAAGCCCGAACTCTGTAAATCTGTCAGTGTTTCTATTCAACACCTCCTTTGCAAGCCTCATAAACTCATCCTCTTCCTCCGACCATCCCGACCGTGAGGTTTTCGCAGCAGCCTTGCCACCCGGCCTCCTCCTCTTTGCCGGTGGCTGAGAGGCTTCTTGGGCAGGCTCTTCAGCTGTTGGCTGCACCATGCTGCTCTCCCCACGGTCGATGTGTACGCTGGTTGGAGAGCCAACAACAACTTCCGGAGCACGAAACTAGGAGAAAGAAGCACAATAATGACATTGTTATAATAAGTTGTCAGTTTTGCATTTTCAAATAAACATTTTGACTTTGAAGATTCTGCACAGAAACATACACCTGGAGGGCAACATTTAAAAAAATCAACCCCAAATAACATTCAAATTGGCTGAAAAAACATTTACAACACATGTCTAAACACCTTTATGAGCGGCACACGATCATTTTCACCCTAAATGTAAAGTTTTTCCAAAATATCAAAATGAAAACTAAACTATTCTCGTCATCCATATTGAAAGCACGATAAAAACAAAAGGTACATCCAATACTTGCTGCCTCAAAAAACTAAGATGTGGTTTGAAAATGTTAACAGACAAAATTGTAATACATATTACATATGGTGTAATTTTTTAAACTAAAAATGTGAAACAAATAGTCCTTTTGAAAAACACATTAAGTCAATAAAAAAACAGGAAAAATGCCTTCCTTTACACATGTTGGTCTTCAAAATGTTGACCTTTTGGCCAAATAGGGGTGCTAAATAATGTGTTCAAAAATTACTTTACAGTGGAAGTAGAAGTGCCAGCAGACATGGCACACCTGTCACTTCAAACTCCAAAAATGCTTTTAAAAAATATACAAAAAATACACACCGTGTCCATTTCAAATTTAATACATACACCTACCCATTGACACATAGTTACCTATAATAGATGTTTAGGTCCCCTACTACAGTATAAAACCATGATGACTGGGCCTGTCAGTAAGTTTACATACTCAACAATATCCTGCGCTGGTCTCCACACAACCCATATCGGTCAGATGCCACACGCAACAGCTCTGAATATGTGTGTTGACACACATATTCATAGCTGCCGACTGGGATCTGACGGGGCATACAGGGATATCCATGTCCCCTCTGCCAATCAGCGGTGCTGCTTTGTGAGAATCAACCGTTGTTTGGGTCCAGCTAATGACAGCTGTCACGTGGGAACTCACACGTGGGAACTGTCAGGAGCCGGCGCCAATCAGCGGGACGTTATTGCGAAAGCCGCAACCATGATTGGCTGAGGGCACAGGGATATCCCTACATGTCCCGTCAGATCCCAGTCGCCATCTTTGAATATGTCTGTAAACACACATATTCAGAGCTGTTTTGTGTGGCGTCTCTGCGGTATGTGTTCGGCGGTGATCAGCGCAAGGGTATTGGTGAGTATGTGTTTTGATTTTACAATGACAATCATGGATATTCTAGTGGTAAAGGGGACAGATTATTCTGGTATAGGTAAGTATGTGTGAATGAGTAGGTGTGTGTAATAAAGTTAGACTGTGACGGTGTGTGTGTTTTTTATACAAAAGCAAAAAATTTTACACTGAAATTACAGGTACTGCATGTCTGCTGGCACTTGTATTTGCACAAGTGCAAAATGGCAGGCATGCTGGCAGTTGTAGTTCCAGTGTAACATACAATAGTTTGTCATTATTTGGCCCCCCCATTACCCCATTAACAACCGCTCCAGGGGTGCGGGGACGAGCCCCGGCCTTCAGTGGAAGCCTGTGGTGCTTGGGTGGGGGAGGGTGGGACACTTCTCTGGGGGCTCCCCCACTCCCCCAAGATCACCAACTTCCAATTACCAACTTGGCCTGGAAAACACACATAACATTTCACAGTTGTTCGACCAAAGACGCTATGTACCCAATTTTTAAATTGCGAAACAACCCCCAAGGCCCAGAAGCCTGCCATAGTGCCCCCTTATATGCTGCCATAGGCCCCTTATATGCTGCCATAGGGACCCTTATATGCTGTCATATGACCCTTATATGCTGCAATAGTGTCCCTTATATGCTGCCATAGGCCCATTATTTGCTGCCATAGTGCCCCCTTATATGCTGCCATAGGCCCCTTATATGCTGCCATAGGGACCCTTATATGCTGTCATATGAACCTTATATGCTGCCATAGTGCCCCCTTATATGCTGCCATAGGCCCCTTATATGCTGCCATAGTGCACCCTTATATGCTGCCATAGGCCTCTTATATGCTGCCATAGGGACCCTTATATGCTGTCATATGACCCTTATATGCTGCCCTAGGCCCCTTATATGCTGCCATAGGCCCCTTACATGCTGCCACAGGCCACATAATCTGCTGCCACATGAGCCCCTAAAGCATTGGTGGACAGTGAGGGGAGGGTGAGATGTGTACTTACTCTTGCAGGTGTCCAGGCGCGGCAATGACTGTAGTCCGGCGGGGAGTGTTGTGGGAGGGTCCATCGTTTTTCGTTCATTCTGCAAAACATGAACGATTTTCCAAACGAAAATCGGTCTGTTGGATGGTCAGAATGGACGATGAATGCAAACGAAAAACGACAAATGGGCGCGCGCATGAACGAATTTCGTTCATCGTTTTTGGTTAAATGTCCAACGATTTTTAGAAACGATTTCAATATAACGACGTCCTTATAGTGAAATCGTCCTGAAAATCGTTGTGTGTGTACGCAGCTTCAGCAATAAAATGTCTTTTTAAATTCTAAAGCTGCATACACACACAATGATTTTTTTAATGAACGATTTTCTTAAACGATTTTCGTTCTGATTTTCGTTTAGGAAAGTTGAACGAAAATCGTTTTTGGAAATCGTTTTTGAAGGAAAGAATGAACGATTTCCATAAACGATTTAGCAAACGATGAACGAAGAACAAAATCGTTTGTATGTAAATGAGGCATGCCTCCAAACTCATTTTATTGGTCCTTTTTTTTTAAAAAGGATTGGCAATTTTTTAAGTGGATGTTGTTTTGTGTGAGGGCGTTTCCACACAGATTAAAAAGGCTGTCGGCCATTTCCAAAGTCTGCATTTATGCTCTTTGGCTAGTTTGGTGTGGTTTCTACCTCCTAAACGTTGTTGCATAGCTATTGTGCTTGGCTTTGTTTCTGGCTTGCCTGTTAACAAAGTGCGTTCTTTGTGCATCTGTGATGGATCCCATAAGTCACAGTGTTCTGGTGGCTTATGCTGGAGTTGTCATGTTGTCTGGCAGGAGGAGGTCTGAGAGGAGGAGAAGGCCTCGTTCCTGTTGGACCAAGGAGTGGCTGTTACGCCGGGAGACCATGTCGCATATGCCCCTCTTGATGGAGATACGTGAGAATAATCCTGATGACTTCAGGAATTTCTTGCGTATGGACGACCAGACTTTCCAGGACTTGCTGCGGCTTGTTACCCCTGTCATCCAGAGGCAGGATACAGCCATGCGGCAGTCTATATCTGCTGAGGAGAGGCTTGTCGCTACCCTACGCTACCTAGCGACTGGAAGATCCTTGGCCGATCTGAAGTTTGGAACGCTCATTTCGCCCCAGCCTTTAGGACTGATTATTCTGGAGACCTGTATGGCTATATACAGGGCCTTAAAGCCTGATTATTTTAAGGTAATTGTGTTATTTTTGGATTTGCAAAGTACTTGTATATTTAGAGTAACAATTTTAAATGTGTAAAGCTTCATTATTATGTTATAATTCAGGGGTCTCAAAACTTGTGTGGCTCCAGGTGCTGTGGAACTAAACAACCCAGCATGACCTTACACCATTTTAAAGTTACAACATGCTAAATGGCAGGGCATCCTTGTATATGTAGTTCCACAACACCTTGAGGGGCAAACATAGAAGAGGCATGTTTTTTTTTTTGGCTTTTGTAGAAAAACTATTATTAAATTGATTTAGTTTGTGTATTGTTTGGAGTAATGTGTTTAATTTTGTTTCAATGATGTGCTTTTCAGCTTCTTCAGGAACACACATTTTTCAAGTGAGTTTTTGTAACATTCTTACGCACCTCATTTTAGACACAAATGCCTGTAAAGAAAAACTAGCCAGAAGTTTAAAATTTACATTATTTAGTAAACAGGACAAAGCCCTATCTCCCTTACCATTCCATCCCAACAGGTCATACGCTGCTCCCCCACTGGCTCTCTTGCAAAAGTGCACATTATGTATTGGCCCCTATACTTTTCCCCTTTATGCTTTGGGCCTTGCAGTTTTGCCCTTTATGTATTGGCCCCTGTTGTTTGGCTTTGCCCTTATGCACTGCCCCAACCTCAATTAGTGGTCCTATGTATTGGCCACAGTCTTAAGTAGTCTCCCAGACTCAGCACGTATGCAGCGCCCCCAAGACTGGTTGTGGAACCACTTCCTGCAAATAAGTTACCTTTACTTGGGAGCTGCTTCCGCTGCCTTCCTGTTCCTCAATGTAAGTACATACAGCATGCGTGTGGGACAGCCTCCAGACGTTGTTTGTGATATCACACGCAAACTGCATGAGGGTGAACAGTAGCCACTGAAGCAATTGGACTTTAGACTCAGCTAACTTCAGAGGACAGCCTCTTACACCAGGGGTGTGGGTGGTGAACTGTTGTTTGCAAACCTATTTCTGGTGACCTTGCTGGACAAAGAAACCAGCCTGTGAAGAGCCCTGCTTTTACATTGGGAAGCATTGTTAGTCAACTTTGGGGGACAACAATGACATGTTTTTTATTTTGTTAATTTCATAATTACATTGCATGTTGCTGTTGTTGTTGAAAGATGTTTGGGTGTACATGTTTAAGTATTAAATGGCATAATACATTGGAAGGTACTTTTGTGTGTGTGCATTCCTGCTGTCCCCAGTGGCTCTTGCACCCTAATACTGTATTGACTGTTTTGCTTAGTCGATTGTGTTTTTGACATTTGCAAAACACTTAAAAAAATCTTCAATACTTCCATGCATAAATGCCCCACCCTTCCCCCCTTATTTGCAACAGGGGGCCTTACTTCATATGTTATGTTTGTTGTAGACATTTAATAATGTTTTCACACCATAATGGCAAAAGTCCTGTATTGTGTAGTTAAAATTTACATTGCCATCATGTTTTTTAACTTGTTTATATAATAGTGTGTTTTTCACCTTTAACAAGTGTGTATTGTTTATTTTTTAAATTTTGACACTTTTCTTGTCTTTCTTTACCATTACAGTTTCCAAGGTCGGAAGCGGATTGGCAGGCTGTTGCTTTAGATTTTTCCCAGAAATGGAATTTCCCAAATTGCGGTGGAGCCATAGATGGGAAACATATCCGGATAACCCCCCCAAGCAGATCTGGATCCTTATATTATAATTATAAGGGTTTTTTTAGTATTGTTTTAATGGCGGTAGTCAATGCGCATTTGGAGTTTCTGTTTGTTGATGTTGGGAAAACGGAAGGTCTTCCGATGGGGGTTCCTTCCAAAAAATACAGTTTGGAGAACGTCTTGCTAATAACACCCTCCACCTGCCCCCGCAGGATGAGTGCGCACATGGACTTGGCTTTGTGTTTGTGGCCGATGAGGCCTTTGCCTTAGGCCACCATTTTGTTGAAGCCCTTTCCCCAAAGAACTCTGACTCACGATAGGAGAATCTTTAACTATCGGCTATCCAGGGCACGCAGATGTGTTGAAAATGCTTTTGGCCTACTCACAAACCGGTTTCACATTTTTCATAGTGCTATAAACCTCCGTATAGACAAGATTAATGCCATTGTTTAAGCAGCCTGTGCATTGCACAATCTATTAAGGCGCAAGACCCTAAATGCAAGTATTTCTACTGCAGTGGAAGGTACAGACCAAATTTCCCAACATCTCATATCTGTGTCTCACCCCACAGTTCCACAATCAAGTACTCCTGGTGGTAGACAGATAAGAGAACAATATGTGTCTTTCTTTAATGGGGAAGGTGCTGTTCCGTGGCAAGAATCCCAGATTTCTTAGCCTAATTAATGAGTTTCCCAAATGAAGACATTTTTTATTGCACGTTTATTTCACATGAAAATAAATATATTGAACCCTTCACAATATAACATCTTGTCATGTCATTATTTTATGGTATATTGTGTTTATATAATATATATATATATATATATATATATATATATATATATTATATATATATATATATATATAGTTACATTGTTCTTTTTTTAGCTAACTACTACCAAAGTTGGAACAAATCACACACACACATCCCAAACAAAAAAACAAATTTAAATAGGTTTCATGTGTTACCTTAGTACCATGTGTTAGCACCGTTTCATGTGCTACCTTGGTACCATGTGTTAGCACCGTTTCATGTGTTACCTTGGTACCATGTGTTAGCACCGTTCAATGTGTTACCTTGGTACCATGTGTTAGCACCGTTCAATGTGTTACCTTGGTAGCATGTGTTAGCACCGTTTCATGTGTTACCTTGGTACCATGTGTTAGTACCGTTCAATGTGTTACCTTGGTAGCATGTGTTAGCACCTTTTCATGTGTTACCTTGGTACCATGTGTTAGCACCGTTCAATGTGTTACCTTGGTACTTTTTCATGTGTTCCCCTCGTACCTTGGGTGCCGTGTTGAGCTATGTACATTGTCTAAATTTTCCATTAGTTTTGCCCAGATTTTATGTACATTGTTTTGGTACATTTTTACAACAGAATTAAATATCCACTAAATATTGTTAAACTTTGGAAGTGAGGTTTTGGTACAAATAACATTGTTATTTGAATAAAAAACAGACAAGTGTTTCACTTTTTCAGAGCTTTATAATGCCATTCCTGGCCATTATAATAAATTAAATTGTGGACAGGATTCATAAAAATATACAGAGATCATGGGTGCCCTTAACATCCGTCCTTCTCAGATCGGTGGAAGCAGGCACATGAGAAATTGGTCACATATGGAACAAACCCCAATGCAAAGAACATACCTAGCTTTGTGAAGCCAAAAAAAACAATTTCCGACCACTATACAAGGGAATCACAACAAAATACTTCAACTCCAATATTCCAGAGCAGGGATAAACGAGGCTAATAAACCAACTGTATGATAATATGATCTATTCACTCATTATCTGAAATAAAGAGCTGGAGATAGAGGAGGGATAAAATTATGACGCTTACACCAAAAAAAATTAGCAAATTTAAAAGAAAAATTTGTTATCCAAAAATCAATACTCATCATCAGGATGAAGTACTGCATGAGTACTGTGCCAAAGTGATTGCACAGTACTCGTGGATGGCCCAGGTTGTTGGGAAGGGGGAGCAGTGGGCCCCGACGCATAGTGGGAATGATATTCATACGGAGGGTTTGGTGGAAACGAAAGAAGGGGAGCAAAGTTTGGATATGATGGTGGTGGTAGCTGGTGGAGACTATATGGGGTTAGTGTCGTGTGTTCTTCGAGAGTATCGACTAACCCACGACGCAACGCCTCATGTACGACCCTTTCAAAATACACCTGTGCCTGGAGATTCATTAGCCGCATGTCGTGTGCTACATTAAGCCCGAACTCTGTAAATCTGTCAGTGTTTCTATTCAACACCTCCTTTGCAAGCCTCATAAACTCATCCTCTTCCTCCGACCATCCCGACCGTGAGGTTTTCGCAGCAGCCTTGCCACCCGGCCTCCTCCTCTTTGCCGGTGGCTGAGAGGCATCTTGGGCAGGCTCTTCAGCTGTTGGCTGCACCATGCTGCTCTCCCCACGGTCGATGTGTACGCTGGTTGGAGAGCCAACAACAACTTCCAGAGCACGAAACTAGGAGAAAGAAGCACAATAATGACATTGTTATAATAAGTTGTCAGTTTTGCATTTTCAAATAAACATTTTGACTTTGAAGATTCTGCACAGAAACATACACCTGGAGGGCAACATTTAAAAAAATCAACCCCAAATAACATTCAAATTCGCTGAAAAAACATTTACAACACATGTCTAAACACCTTTATGAGCGGCACACGATCATTTTCACCCTAAATGTAAAGTTTTTCCAAAATATCAAAATGAAAACTAAACTATTCTCCTCATCCATATTGAAAGCACGATAAAAACAAAAGGTACATCCAATACTTGCTGCCTCAAAAAACTAAGATGTGGTTTGAAAATGTTAACAGACAAAATTGTAATACATATTACATATGGTGTAATTTTTTAAACTAAAAATGTGAAACAAATAGTCCTTTTGAAAAACACATTAAGTCAATAAAAAAACAGGAAAAATGCCTTCCTTTACACATGTTGGTCTTCAAAATGTTGACCTTTTGGCCAAATAGGGGTGCTAAATAATGTGTTCAAAAATTACTTTACAGTGGAAGTAGAAGTGCCAGCAGACATGGCACACCTGTCACTTCAAACTCCAAAAATGCTTTTAAAAAATATACAAAAAATACACACCGTGTCCATTTCAAATTTAATACATACACCTACCCATTGACACATAGTTACCTATAATAGATGTTTACGTCCCCTACTACAGTATAAAACCATGATGACTGGGCCTGTCAGTAAGTTTACATACTCAACAATATCCTGCGCTGGTCTCCACACAACCCATATCGGTCAGATGCCACACGCAACAGCTCTGAATATGTGTGTTGACACACATATTCATAGCTGCCGACTGGGATCTGACGGGGCATACAGGGATATCCATGTCCCCTCTGCCAATCAGCGGTGCTGCTTTGTGAGAATCAACCGTTGTTTGGGTCCAGCTAATGACAGCTGTCACGTGGGAACTCACACGTGGGAACTGTCAGGAGCCGGCGCCAATCAGCGGGACGTTATTGCGAAAGCCGCAACCATGATTGGCTGAGGGCACAGGGATATCCCTACATGTCCCGTCAGATCCCAGTCGCCATCTTTGAATATGTCTGTAAACACACATATTCAGAGCTGTTTTGTGTGGCGTCTCTGCGGTATGTGTTCAGCGGTGATCAGCGCAAGGGTATAGGTGAGTATGTGTTTTGATTTTACAATGACAATCATGGATATTCTAGTGGTAAAGGGGACAGATTATTCTGGTATAGGTAAGTATGTGTGAATGAGTAGGTGTGTGTAATAAAGTTAGACTGTGATGGTGTGTGTGTTTTTTATACAAAAGCAAAAAATTTTACACTGAAATTACAGGTACTGCATGTCTGCTGGCACTTGAATTTGCACAAGTGCAAAATGGCAGGCATGCTGGCAGTTGTAGTTCCAGTGTAACATACAATAGTTTGTCATTATTTGGCCCCCCATTACCCCATTAACAACCGCTCCAGGGGTGCGGGGAAGAGCCCCAGCCTTCAGTGGAAGCCTGTGGTGCTTGGGTGGGGGAGGGTGGGACACTTCTCTGGGGGCTCCCCCACTCCTCCAAGATCACCAACTTCCAATTACCAACTTGGCCTGGAAAACACACATAACATTTCACAGTTGTTCGACCAAAGACGCTATTTACCCAATTTTTAAATTGCGAAACAACCCCCAGGGCCCAGAAGCCTGCCATAGTGCCCCCTTATATGCTGCCATAGGCCCCTTATATGCTGCCATAGGGACCCTTATATGCTGTCATATGACCCTTATATGCTGCAATATTGTCCCTTATATGCTGCAATAGGCCCCTTATTTGCTGCCATAGTGCCCCCTTATATGCTGCCATAGGCCCCTTATATGCTGCCATAGGGACCCTTATATGCTGTCATATGAACCTTATATGCTGCCATAGTGCCCCCTTATATGCTGCCATAGGCCCCTTATATGCTGCCATAGTGCACCCTTATATGCTGCCATAGGCCTCTTATATGCTGCCATAGGGACCCTTATATGCTGTCATATGACCCTTATATGCTGCCCTAGGCCCCTTATATGCTGCCATAGGCCCCTTATATGCTGCCATAGGCCACATAATCTGCTGCCACATGAGCCCCTAAAGCATTGGTGGACAGTGAGGGGAGGGTGAGATGTGTACTTACTCTTGCAGGTGTCCAGGCGCGGCAATGACTGTAGTCCGGCGGGGAGAGTTGTGGGAGGGTCCATCGTTTTTCGTTCATTCTGCAAAACATGAACGATTTTCCAAACGAAAATCGGTCTGTTGGATGGTCAGAATGGACGATGAATGCAAACGAAAAACGA
This sequence comes from Taudactylus pleione, assembly GCA_031769625.1. Taxonomy (NCBI): domain Eukaryota; kingdom Metazoa; phylum Chordata; class Amphibia; order Anura; family Myobatrachidae; genus Taudactylus; species Taudactylus pleione. The sequence goes on along the minus strand of JAUIMM010000148.1, from coordinate 4,907,813 downwards.
CAAATGGGCGCGCGCATGAACGAATTTCGTTCATCGTTTTTGGTTAAATGTCCAACGATTTTTAGAAACGATTTCAATATAACGACGTCCTTATAGTGAAATCGTCCTGAAAATCGTTGTGTGTGTACGCAGCTTCAGCAATAAATTGTCTTTTTAAATTCTAAAGCTGCATACACACACAATGATTTTTTTAATGAACGATTTTCGTTCTGATTTTCGTTTAGGAAAGTTGAACGAAAATCGTTTTTGGAAATCGTTTTTGAAGGAAAGAATGAACGATTTCCATAAACGATTTAGCAAACGATGAACGAAGAACAAAATCGTTTGTATGTAAATGAGGCATGCCTCCAAACTCATTTTATTGGTCCTTTTTTTTTAAAAAGGATTGGCAATTTTTTAAGTGGATGTTGTTTTGTGTGAGGGCGTTTCCACACAGATTAAAAAGGCTGTCGGCCATTTCCAAAGTCTGCATTTATGCTCTGTGGCTAGTTTGGTGTGGTTTCTACCTCCTAAACGTTGTTGCATAGCTATTGTGCTTGGCTTTGTTTCTGGCTTGCCTGTTAACAAAGTGCGTTCTTTGTGCATCTGTGATGGATCCCATAAGTCACAGTGTTCTGGTGGCTTATGCTGGAGTTGTCATGTTGTCTGGCAGGAGGAGGTCTGAGAGGAGGAGAAGGCCTCGTTCCTGTTGGACCAAGGAGTGGCTGTTACGCCGGGAGACCATGTCGCATATGCCCCTCTTGATGGAGATACGTGAGAATAACCCTGATGACTTCAGGAATTTCTTGCGTATGGACGACCAGACTTTCCAGGACTTGCTGCGGCTTGTTACCCCTGTCATCCAGAGGCAGGATACAGCCATGCGGCAGTCTATATCTGCTGAGGAGTGGCTTGTCGCTACCCTACGCTACCTAGCGACTGGAAGATCCTTGGCCGATCTGAAGTTTGGTACACTCATTTCGCCCCAGCCTTTAGGACTGATTATTCCGGAGACCTGTATGGCTATATACAGGGCCTTAAAGCCTGATTATTTTAAGGTAATTGTGTTATTTTTGGATTTGCAAAGTACTTGTATATTTAGAGTATCAATTTTAAATGTGTAAAGCTTCATTATTATGTTATAATTCAGGGGTCTCAAAACTTGTGTGGCTCCAGGTGCTGTGGAACTAAACAACCCAGATGTGGTTTGAAAATGTTAACAGACAAAATTGTAATACATATTACATATGGTGTAATTTTTTAAACTAAAAATGTGAAACAAATAGTCCTTTTGAAAAACACATTAAGTCAATAAAAAAACATACGCTGTCTTGACTCTCCAAATCCTGGAAAGGAACGTCCTCGTCCAGCTTACCCACCGACGGCATCTCCGGCTCTTTATCCAAGGCAAAGGTGAACAGATCATAATACCATAGTGTTGGTTTATAGACCTCGTCTGTCCCAGCTCCGGAACGCATGGAGCTGAGGTACTTGTTGTGTTCCCTTGTAAAAGCGGTTCGGAAATTGTTGATTTTTTGCTTCACAGAAGCTAGGTTTGCCTTTGAATCCCGGGTTTGTGCATATGTGATCAATTTCTCATATGCTACTGCCTTCCTTTGCCGATCTAAGAAGGACTTCATTTTTGGGTTCCACAGGCACTCATGATCTCTGTATATATCAATGAATCCTGTCCAAAACTCACGGTTAGCAGCCATTTCTGTCGGTAAAATAGAGGGGTACAAAACTTGTCAAATTGATGTGAAGATGCTTATGGAGGGCTAATTACAGGAAAAATGCCTTCTTTTACACATGTTGGTCTTCAAAATGTTGACCTTTTGGCCAAATAGGGGTGCTAAATAATGTGTTCAAAAATTACTTTACAGTGGAAGTAGAAGTGCCAGCAGACATGGCACACCTGTCACTTCAAACTCCAAAAATGCTTTTAAAAAATATACATAAATTACACACCGTGTCCATTTCAAATTTAATACACACACCTACCCATTGACACATAGTTACCTATAATGGATGTTTAGGTCCCCTACTACAGTATAAAACCATGATGACTGGGCCTGTCAGTAAGTTTACATACTCAACAATATCCTGCGCTGGTCTCCACACAACCCATACCGGTCAGATGCCACACGCAACAGCTCTGAATATGTGTGTTGACACACATATTCATAGCTGCCGACTGGGATCTGACGGGGCATACAGGGATATCCATGTCCCCTCTGCCAATCAGCGGCGCTGCTTTGTGAGAATCAACCGTTGTTTGGGTCCGGCTAATTACAGCTGTCACGTGGGAACTCACACGGGGGAACTGTCAGGAGCCGGCGCCAATCAGCGGGACGTTATTGCGAAAGCCGCAACCATGATTGGCTGAGGGCACATGGATATCCCTGCATGTCCCGTCAGATCCCAGTCGCCAGCTTTGAAAATGTCTGTAAACACACATATTCAGAGCTGTATTGTGTGGCGTCTCTGCGGTATGTGTTCGGCGGTGATCAGCGCAAGGGTATAAGTGAGTATGTGTTTTGATTTTACAATGACAATTATGGATATTCTAGTGGTAAAGGGGACAGATTATTCTGGTATAGGTAAGTATGTGTGAATGAGTAGGTGTGTGTAATAAAGTTAGACTGTGACGGTGTGTGTGTTTTTTATACAAAAGCAAAAAATTTTACACTGAAATTACAGGTACTGCATGTCTGCTGGCACTTGTATTTGCAGAAGTGCAAAATGGCAGGCATGCTGGCAGTTGTAGTTCCAGTGTAACATACAATAGTTTGTCATTATTTGGCCCCCCCATTACCCCATTAACAACCGCTCCAGGGGTGCGGGGAAGAGCCCCGGCCTTCAGTGGAAGCCTGTGGTGCTTGGGTGGGGGAGGGTGGGACACTTCTCTGGGGGCTCCCCCACTCCCCCAAGATCACCAACTTCCAATTACCAACTTGGCCTGGAAAACACACATAACATTTCACAGTTGTTCGACCAAAGACGCTATGTACCCAATTTTTAAATTGCGAAACAACCCCCAAGGCCCAGAAGCTTGCCATAGTGCCCCCTTATATGCTGATATAGGCCCCTTATATGCTGCCATAGGGACCCTCATATGCTGTCATATGACCCTTATATGCTGCCATAGTGCCCCTTATATGCTGCAATAGGCCCCTTATATGCTGCCATAGTGCCCCCTTATATGCTGCCATAGGCCCCTTATATGCTGCCATAGGACCCTTATATGCTGCCATAGGCACCCTTATATGCTGCCATAGGGACCCTTATATGCTGTCATATGACCCTTATATGCTGCCATAGTACCCCTTATATGCTGCCAGAGGCCCCTTATATGCTGCCATAGTGCACCCTTATATGCTGCCATAGGCCCCTTATATGCTGCCATAGGGACCCTTATATGCTGCCATAGTGCCCCCTTATATGCTGCCATAGGCCCCTTATATGCTGCCATAGGCCCCTTATATGCTGCCATAGGCCACATAATCTGCTGCCACATGAGCCCCTAAAGCATTGGTGGACAGTGAGGGGAGGGTGAGATGTGTACTTACCGCAACAAATTGCTGGTCGGGGACTCCGCGGATAGCTGGCGTCTTGCAGATGTCCAGGTGCTGCAATGACTGTAGTCCGGCGGGGAGTGTTGTGGGAGGGTCCATCGTTTTTCATTTTTCGTTCATTCTGCAAAACATGAACGATTTTCCAAACGAAAATCGGTCTGTTGGATGGTCAGAATGGACGATGAATGCAAACGAAAAACGACAAAAGGGTGCGCGCATGAACGAATTTCGTTCATCGTTTTTGGTTAAATGTCCAACGATTTTTAGAAACGATTTCAATATAACGACGTCCTTATAGTGAAATCGTCCTGAAAATCATTGTGTGTGTACGCAGCTTCAGCAATAAATTGTCGTTTTAAATTCTAAAGCTGCATACACACACAATGATTTTTTTAATGAACGATTTTCGTAAACGATTTCCGTTCAGATTTTCGTTTAGGAAAGTTGAACGAAAATCGTTTTTGGAAATCGTTTTTGAAGGAAAGAATGAACGATTTCCATAAACGATTTAGCAAACGATGAACGAAGAACAAAATCATTTGTATGTAAATGAGGCATGCCTCCAAACTCATTTTATTGGTCCTTTTTTTTTAAAAAGGATTGGCAATTTTTTAAGTGGATGTTGTTTTGTGTGAGGGTGTTTCCACACAGATTAAAAAGGCTGTCGGCCATTTCCAAAGTCTGCATTTATGCTCTGTGGCTAGTTTGGTGTGGTTTCTACCTCCTAAACGTTGTTGCATAGCTATTGTGCTTGGCTTTGTTTCTGGCTTGCCTGTTAACAAAGTGCGTTCTTTGTGCTTCTTTGATGGATCCCATAAGTCACAGTGTTCTGGTGGCTTATGCTGGAGTTGTCATGTTGTCTGGCAGGAGGAGGTCTGAGAGGAGGAGAAGGCCTCGTTCCTGTTGGACCAAGGAGTGGCTGTTACGCCGGGAGACCATGTCGCATATGCCCCTCTTGATGGAGATACGTGAGAATAACCCTGATGACTTCAGGAATTTCATGCGTATGGACGACCAGACTTTCCAGGACTTGCTGCGGCTTGTTACCCCTGTCATCCAGAGGCAGGATACAGCCATGCGGCAGTCTATATCTGCTGAGGAGAGGCTTGTCGCTACCCTACGCTACCTAGCGGCTGGAAGATCCTTGGCCGATCTGAAGTATGGTACGCTCATTTCGCCCCAGCCTTTAGGACTTATTATTCCGGAGACCTGTATGGCTATATACAGGGCCTTAAAGCCTGATTATTTTAAGGTAATTGTGTTATTTTTGGATTTGCAAAGTACTTGTATATTTAGAGTAACAATTTTAAATGTGAAAAGCTTCATTATTACGTTATAATTCAGGGGTCTCAAAACTTTTGTGGCTCCAGGTGCTGTGGAACTAAACAACCCAGCATGACCTTACACCATTTTAAAGTTACAACATGCTAAATGGCAGGGCATCCTTGTATATGAAGTTCCACAACACCTTGAGGGGCAAACATAGAAGAGGCATGTTTTTTTTTTTGGCTTTTGTAGAAAAACCATTATTAAATTGATTTAGTTTGTGTATTGCTTTGAGTAATGTGTTTAATTTTGTTTCAATGATGTGCTTTTCAGCTTCTTCAGGAACACACATTTTTCAAGGGAGTTTTTGTAACATTCTTACGCACCTCATTTTAGACACAAATGCCTGTAAAGAAAAACTAGCCAGAAGTTTCAATTTTACATTATTTAGTAAACAGGACAAAGCCCTATCTCCCTTACCATTCCATCCCAACAGGTCATACGCTGCTCCCCCACTGGCTCTCTTGCAAAAGTGCACATTATGTATTGGCCCCTATACTTTTCCCCTTTATGCTTTGGGCCTTGCAGTTTTGCCCTTTATGTATTGGCCCCTGTTGTTTGGCTTTGCCCTTATGCACTGCCCCCAACCTCAATTAGTGGTCCTATGTATTGGCCACAGCCTTAAGTAGTCTCCCAGACTCAGCACGTATGCAGCGCCCCCAAGACTGGTTGTGGAACCACTTCCTGCAAATAAGTTACCTTTACTTGGGAGCTGCTTCCGCTGCCTTCCTGTTCCTCAATGTAAGTACATACAGCATGCGTGTGGGACAGCCTCCTGACGTTGTTTGTGATATCACACGCAAACTGCATGAGGGTGAACAGTAGCCACTGAAGCAATTGGAGGTTTCTTTAGACTCAGCTAACTTCAGAGGACAGCCTTTTACACCAGGGGTGTGGGTGGTGAACTGTTGTTTGCAAACCTATTTCTGGTGACCTTGCTGGACAAAGAAACCAGCCTGTGAAGAGCCCTGCTTTTACATTGGGAAGCATTGTTAGTCAACTTTGGGGGACAACAATGACATGTTTTTTATTTTGATAATTTCATAATTACATTGCATGTTGCTGTTGTTGTTGAAAGATGTTTGGGTGTTCATGTTTAAGTATTAAATAGCATAATACATTGGAAGGTACTTTTGTGTGTGTGCGTTCCTGCTGTCCCCTGTGGCTCTTGCACCCTAATACTGTATTGACTGTTTTGCTTAGTCGATTGTGTTTTTGACATTTGCAAAACACTTAAAAAAATCTTCAATATTTCCATGCATAAATGCCCCACCCCTCCCCCCTTATTTGCAACAGGGGGCCTTACTTCATATGTTATGTTTGTTGTAGACATTTAATAATGTTTTCACACCATAATGGCAACAGTCCTGTATTGTGTAGTTAAAATTTACATTGCCATCATGTTTTTTAACTTGTTTATATAATAGTGTGTTTTTCACCTTTAACAAGTGTGTATTGTTTTTTTTTTTAATTTTGACACTTTTCTTGTCTTTCTTTACCATTACAGTTTCCAAGGTCGGAAGCGGATTGGCAGGCTGTTGCTTTAGATTCTTCCCAGAAATGGAATTTCCCAAATTGCGGTGGAGCCATAGATGGGAAACATATCCGGATAACCCCCCCAAGCAGATCTGGATCCTTATATTATTATTATAAGGGTTTTTTTTAGTATTGTATTAATGGCGGTAGTCAATGCGCATTTGGAGTTTCTGTTTGTTGATGTTGGGAAAAACGGAAGGTCTTCCGATGGGGGTTCCTTCCAAAAAACACAGTTTGGAGAACGTCTTGCTAATAACACCCTCCATCTGCCCCCGCAGGATGAGTGCGCACATGGACTTGGCTTCGTGTTTGTGGCCGATGAGGCCTTTGCCTTAGGCCACCATCTGTTGAAGCCCTTTCCAAAAAGAACTCTGACTTACGATAGGAGAATCTTTAACTATCGGCTATCCAGGGCACGCAGATGTGTTGAAAATGCTTTTGGCCTACTCACAAACCGGTTTCGCATTTTTCATAGTGCTATAAACCTCCGTATAGACAAGATTAATGCCATTGTTTTAGCAGCCTGTGCATTGCACAATCTATTAAGGCGCAAGACCCTAAATGCAAGTATCTCTACTGCAGTGGAAGGTACAGACCAAATTTCCCAACATCTCATATCTGTGTCTCGCCCCACAATTCCACAATCAAGTACTCCTGGTGGTAGACAGATAAGAGAACAATATGTGTCTTTCTTTAATGGGGAAGGTGCTGTTCCGTGGCAAGAATCCCAGATTTCTTAGCCTAATTAATGAGTTTCCCAAATGAAGACATTTTTTATTGCACGTTTATTTCACATGAAAATAAATATATTGAAGCATTCACAATAAAAAATCTTGTCACGTCATTATTTTAAGGTATATTGTGTTTATATAATATATATATATATATAATATATATATATATATATATATATATATATAGTTACATTGTTCTTTTTTTAGCTAACTACTACCAAAGTTGGAACAAATCACACACACACATCCCAAACAAAAAAACAAATTTAAATAGGTTTCATGTGTTACCTTGGTACCATGTGTTAGCACCGTTTCATGTGTTACCTTGGTACCATGTGTTAGCACCGTTCAATGTGTTACGTTGGTAGCATGTGTTAGCACCGTTCAATGTGTTACCTTGGTAGCATGTGTTAGCACCGTTTCATGTGTTAGCTTGGTGCCATGTGTTAGCACCGTTCAATGTGTTACCTTGGTACCATGTGTTAGCACTGTTCAATATGTTACCTTAGTACCATGTGTTAGCACCGTTCAATGTGTTACCTTGGTACCATGTGTTAGCACCGTTCAATGTGTTACCTTGGTACCGTGTGTTAGCACCGTTCAATGTGTTACCTTGGTACCATGTGTTAGCACAGTTCAATGTGTTACCTTGGTACTTTTTCATGTGTTCCCCTCGTACCTTGGGTGCCGTGTTGAGCTATGTACATTGTCTACATTTTCCATTAGTTTTGCCCAGATTTTATGTACATTGTTTTGGTACATTTTTACAACAGAATTAAATATCCACTAAATATTGTTAAACTTTGGAAGTGAGGTTTTGGTTCAAATAACATTGTTATTTGAATAAAAAACAGACAAGTGTTTCACTTTTTCAGAGCTTTATAATGCCATTCCTGGCCATTATAATAAATTAAATTGTGGACAGGATTCATAAAAATATACAGAGATCATGGGTGCCCTTAACATCCGTCCTTCTCAGATTGGTGGAAGCAGGCACATGAGAAATTGGTCACATATGGCACAAACCCCAATGCAAAGAACATACCTAGCTTTGTGAAGCCAAAAAAAAACAATTTCCGACCACGATACAAGGGAATCACAACAAAATACTTCAACTCCAATATTCCAGAGCAGGGATAAACGAGGCTAATAAACCAACTGTATGATAATATGATCTATTCACTCATTATCTGAAATAAAGAGCTGGAGATAGAGGAAGGATAAAATTTTGAAGCTTACACCAAAAAAAATTCGCAAATTTGAAAAAAAAATTTGTTATCCAAAAATCAATACTCATCATCAGGATGAAGTACTGCATGAGTACTGTGCCAAAGTGATTGCACAGTACTCGTGGATGGCCCAGGTTGTTGGGAAGGGGGAGCAGTGGGCCCTGCCGCATAGTGGGAATGATATTCATACGGAGGGTTTGGTGGAAACGAACGAAAGGGAGCAAAGTTTGGATATGATGGTGGTGGTAGCTGGTGGAGACTATATGGGGTTAGCGTCATCTGTTCTTCGAGAGTATCGACTAACTCACGATGCAACGCCTCATATACGACCCTTTCAAAATACACCTGTGCCTGGGGATTCAATAGCTGCATGTCGTGTGCTACATTAAGCCCGAACACTGTAAATCTGTCAGTGTTTCTATTCAACACCTCCTTTGCAAGCCTCATAAACTCATCCTCTTCCTCCGACCGTCCCGACCGTGAGGTTTTCGCAGCAGCCTTGCCACCCGGCCTCCTCCTCTTTGCCGGTGGCTGAGAGGCTTCTTGGGCAGGCTCTTCAGCTGTTGGTTGCACCATGCTGCTCTCCCCACGGTCGATGTGTACGCTGGTTGGAGAGCCAACAACAACTTCTGGAGTACGAAACTAGGAGAAAGAAGCACAGTAATGACATTGTTATAATAAGTTGTCAGTTTTGCATTTTCAAATAAACATTTTGACTTTGAAGATTCTGCACAGAAATATACACCTGGAGGGCAACATTTAAAAAAATCAATCCCAAATAACATTCAAATTGGCTGAAAAAACATTTACAACTCATGTCTAAACACCTTTATGGGGGGAACACGAGCATTTTCACCCTAAATGTAAAGTTTTTCCAAAATATCAAAATGAAAACTAAACTATTCTCCTCATCCATATTGAAAGCACGACAAAAACAAAAGGTACATCCAATACTTGCTGCCTCAAAAAACTAAGATGTGGTTTGAAAATGTTAACAGACAAAATTGTAATACATATTACATATGGTGTAATTTTTTAAACTAAAAATGTGAAACAAATAGTCCTTTTGAAAAACACATTAAGTCAATAAAAAAACATACGCTGTCTTGACTCTCCAAATCCTGGCAAGGAACGTCCTCGTCCAACGTACCCACCGACGGCATCTCCGGCTCTTTATCCAAGACAAAGGTGAACAGATCATAATACCATAGTGTTGGTTTATAGACCTCGTCTGTCCCAGCTCCGGAACGCATGGAGCTGAGGTACTTGTTGTGTTCCCTTGTAAAAGCGGTTCGGAAATTGTTGATTTTTTGCTTCACAGAAGCTAGGTTTGCCTTTAAATCCCGGGTTTGTGCATATGTGATCAATTTCTCATATGCTACTGCCTTCCTTTGCCGATCTAAGAAGGACTTCATTTTTGGGTTCCACAGGCACTCATGATCTCTGTATATATCAATGAATCCTGTCCAAATCTCACGGTTAGTAGCCATTTCTGTCGGTAAAATAGAGGGGTACAAAACTTGTCAAATTGATGTGAAGATGCTTATGGAGGGCTAATTACAGGAAAAATGCCTTCCTTTACACATGTTGGTCTTCAAAATGTTGACCTTTTGGCCAAATAGGGGTGCTAAATAATGTGTTCAAAAATTACTTTACAGTGGAAGTAGAAGTGCCAGCAGACATGGCACACCTGTCACTTCAAACTCCAAAAATGCTTTTAAAAAATATACAAAAAATACACACCGTGTCCATTTCAAATTTAATACACACACCTACCCATTGACACATAGTTACCTATAATAGATGATTAGGTCCCCTACTACAGTATAAAACCATGATGACTGGGCCTGTCAGTAAGTTTACATACTCAACAATATCCTGCGCTGGTCTCCACACAACCCATACCGGTCAGATGCCACACGCAACAGCTCTGAATATGTGTGTTGACACACATATTCATAGCTGCCGACTGGGATCTGATGGGACATACAGGGATATCCATGTCCCCTCTGCCAATCAGCGGCGCTGCTTTGTGAGAATCAACCGTTGTTTGGGTCCGGCTAATGACAGCTGTCACGTGGGAACTCACACGGGGGAACTGTCAGGAGCCGGCGCCAATCAGCGGGACGTTATTGCGAAAGCCGCAACCATGATTGGCTGAGGGCACATGGATATCCCTGCATGTCCCGTCAGATCCCAGTCGCCAGCTTTGAATATGTCTGTAAACACACATATTCAGAGCTGTTTTGTGTGGCGTCTCTGCGGTATGTGTTTGGCGGTGATCAGCGCAAGGGTATAGGTGAGTATGTGTTTTGATTTTACAATGACAATCATGGATTTTCTAGTGGTAAAGGGGACAGATTATTCTGGTATAGGTAAGTATGTGTAAATGAGTAGGTGTGTGTAATAAAGTTAGACTGTGACAGTGTATGTGTTTTTTATACAAAAGCAATAAATTTTACACTGAAATTACAGGTACTGCATGTCTGCTGGCACTTGTATTTGCACAAGTGCAAAATGGCAGGCATGCTGGCAGTTGTAGTTCCAGTGTAACATACAATAGTTTGTCATTATTTGGCCCCCCATTACCCCATTAACAACCGCTCCAGGGGTGCGGGGAAGAGCCCCGGCCTTCAGTGGAAGCCTGTGGTGCTTGGGTGGGGGAGGGTGGGACATTTCTTTGGGGGCTCCCCCACTCCCCCAAGATCACCAACTTCCAATTACCAACTTGGCCTGGAAAACACACATAACATTTCACAGTTGTTCGACCAAAGACGCTATGTACCCAATTTTTAAATTGCGAAACAACCCCCAGGGCCCAGAAGCCTGCCATAGTGCCCCCTTATATGCTGCCATAGGCCCCTTATATGCTGCCATAGGGACCCTTATATGCTGCCATAGGCCCCTTATATGCTGCCATAGGACCCTTATATGCTGCCATAGGCCCCCTTATATGCTACCATAGGGACCCTTATATGCTGTCATATGACCCTTATATGCTGCCATAGTGCCCCCTTATATGCTGCCATAGGCCCCTTATATGCTGCCATAGTGCCCCCTTATATGCTGCCATAGGCCCCTTATATGCTGCCATAGGGCCCCTTATATGCTGCCATAGGCCCCTTATATGCTGCCATAGTGCCCCCTTATATGCTGCCATAGGCCCCTTATATGCTGCCATAGGCCACATAATCTGCTGCCAAATGAGCCCCTAAAGCATTGGTGGACAGTGGGGGGAGGGTGAGATGTGTACTTACCGCAACAAATTGCTGGTCTGGGACTCCGCAGATAGCTGGCGTCTTGCAGGTGTCCAGGTGCGGCAATGACTGTAGTCCGGCGGGGAGTGTTGTGGGAGGGTCCATCGTTTTTTCGTTTTTCGTTCATTCTGCAAAACATGAACGATTTTCCAAATGAAAATCGGTCTGTTGGATGGTCAGAATGGACGATGAATGCAAACGAAAAACGACAAATGGGCGCGCGCATGAACGAATTTCGTTCATCGTTTTTGGTTATTTGTCCAACGATTTTTAGAAACGATTTCAATATATCGACGTCCTTATAATGAAATCGTCCTGAAAATCGTTGTGTGTGTACGCAGCTTCAGATTCTTAAACTAATTTTCATATAAGATTGGTGCCAGGTATATTTTGTTTTGTGTTATCTCATTTTGGAATAAGGCTGTAACATAAAATGTGGAAAAGTGAAGCGTTGTGAATACATTCCGGATGCGCTGTAAACTTCACTGAAACAAGCCAGATCCACATAAAATACACTGAAAAAGCCACTTCCACATACAATATATTGAAAAAGCCAGAGCCACATAAAATTTGTTGCAAAAACCACATCCATATAAAATAAATTTTGGAAAACCAGAACCACATAAAATACATTGAAAAACAAGATTCACATAATACACTCCAGCCCCCTCCCTTACCTTTCCAACCCGACAGGTCTCAGGCTGCTCCCCCACTGGCTCTCAGTCAAAAGTGCCCATTATGCAGTGCCCCCTGTAGTTATCCCCATATGCTGTATGTGTGCCCTTTATGCAGTGCCGCCTGTATTTGTGCCCCTTATGCAGTGCCCCCAGGCTGAGGTAGTGCCCCTTATGCAGTGAACCCAGGCTGGCCCCTATGTAGTGCCCCCAGACTGGCCCCTTATGCAGTGTCTCCAGACTGGCCCTTATGCTGAGCCCTTAGGCTGGCCCCACATACAGTTCCCAGAGACTGGCACCTTATGCAGTGCCCCCTGGCAGGTCCCAGTCCCAGCCCACTACAGTACTTACCTGAACATCGGCATCGGTGATACCACTCCCACTGCTTCTGCCTTGCTCTGACTGGTTCTAACTAGATCAAGCAGGAGTGCAGGGCAGGCTCCTCATGTCATGGGTGATGGCATGATATCACTAATGCAGTGCATCTCTGGGAACGCTTGCCTCTGAAGGAATCAAAGGCCAGCGTTTCACAACAGGGGTTGGAGGCAGAGCGCCCCGTGCAATTGCACAGGTTGCCCACCCCTATAAACGGCCCTGAGTGTCAGGTTCACTGGGACTTAGTGCAGGAAATGCTACTACACAGGTAGCTGGCCCCGCACTGGCCCCCGGGGGAGGAGCTGTCACTATAATGATGCACACTCTTCTGCAATAGCCCCCGCCCCCGTCCCACTTGCATGCATGTGCAGTTCAGATTTTGGGCAGTGGGGACTAGAAAATCTGGGGGATTTATTTAGCTTTGTTGGGGTAGCAGGAGACTCCACAGTGACCCGGGAGTCTCCAGCAGTAATCGGGAGGGTAGGCAACTGTGAGAAGAGAGAATATAATTATCTAAGAAGAGATTGGAATGTTTGAGTAAGATATATGGTAATCTATGATGTAATATCTCATAAATTATAATATTGGAATTATAGGGGGATATTTACTAAAGTGCAGATTTTTAGAAGTGGAGATGTTGCCCAAACCAACCAATCAGATTCTACATAACATTTATCTAGCACCTTCTAGAAGATAATAGCTTGAATCTGATTGGTTGCTATGGGCAACATCTCCACTTCTAAAAACCTGCACTTTAGTAAATATACCCCAGCCTCGATCTCACACACGTCTGGTGATGAAAGGAAGGTTGTTGCCGGTGCCACTGGTGATGACATTGGAAACAGAGTCTGTGTCAGCTGTCACAGGGAGAAAAGATATGAGCAGGCAGTGGCATCGGTGTCGTTTACTGGCTTGCATGAGCACGCCCTTCCTGTACTGAGTCTACATCAGATTGCCCCTTCCCTCACCTGGTTTACTTTTTTTCGCTGAAAATCCTATTGGTACTAAGAAAGGAGTGTCTTCTACGTAAAGTCTCCTCTACATATGAAAAATTGTGAAAGAAATACAGGATTTTTCTGGGGGACATTCTCATCCTTATATCATTTTAGAATTGGTACTTAAATCAGAAGAGTGCAAGTGACCGCAAGTACTGTGTTTCATTTGGTTTTGAATAGGGTGTTATTGCAGCACTATTGAATTGGAGTGCAAGTTTTATCACTACTGTTGTATACTCAGAAGATAAATCCAGTCCTTTCCTTCTGCGCAAGCCTCATCTCGACATTACTAAATTTCCAGTTTTCCTTTATCTGTTCTAAACCTAAAATCCTTTTAATAGGAGATGGTAGTGGTTGTGCCGGAGGTAACTGGGTGGCACCGAGTTGCTGAATAAGCATATTTAAACACTGCATAATCTGGGCCTAGTCTTGTTCTTGTTTCTCATCTCTGGTGAGAAGGTTCTCCACTAGATCTTGTGTTGACAGATTAACAGTGGCATCCATGATTTTGGGGGCCAGAGTATTCTATCACAATTCAACCCAGATTATCCTTTAACTTTCTTGATTTGTACCAACTCATTCATGGTTGTTGGTCCAAGTTTTTGAACAGTTCTGTACATTCTCTACAAAAAGTTCCCACAAACTTAATTTTGTTATCTTTGATCTTTGTCAAAGAAGATGAGGAGCTCTCTCCGAATGTGTGATTTGTTATCCCAGCCTTCTTTATTGTTTTCTTGCTGTAACCTCATTTGACCAGTCTTGTTGTTAATTCTTTGCATTTGTTCTTGAAAGTTGTTTCTTCTAACAATTTCTCTGGAACTTTAAAAAAATCTATTTTGTGAATATATTCAGTTGTTGTTGGGAAAAGGGCACTAGTTTGATGTAATAGGCTGTTTCTTTCAGTTTCTTTGTGATATAGTTGTGTATGCAGTATGCCATCAGATGCCTTGTAGATATTGAGATCCAGGAAGTTTACCAAGGTGTCACTGATGTGATGTTTGAGCTTCAAAATTGATGTTATTGGTACTGAGAACCTGATTCAGATCTGTTCACTAAGAAGTGTTCGCATGCAAACTGCCAATGTTTGCATTGTGCGCATGCATACGCATCGCAGTGTGCATGCGCTAATCAGTTCCAGCGATCCTTGTGCATACACTCCTTGTGCATAGACTGCCCAGCCAAGTGAGTGACAGAAGAAGCCATTTGTTGGTGGTGACAGGGGTTGGTCTAAGAAAATGGGGAAGTGGAGGTGCAAACGCAGGCATGCCTGATTGTCTCAATGCCATTTCAGAAGCATGCATAATTAAGATGCAGTGTCATCATGCACATCACCTGGCTAGATTTTATACTGAAGTGCTCGATGTGCTTGATGTAGGGTATGGCCAACCACAAGTGCTGCATTCACTTCCGATGGTACCGATGGCTGCATACACTTCCCTGAGATGATGTTTATAAGTGGACTTCTTAAGACAGGCTGGGGGGCATCTGCATACACAGGGCAATCGCACACCAAGACATAGTGGGCAAGCTTATGTCTTGTGATTGCCTGCCTTGCTGTTAGTTAGCCGAATTGGCATAGGCATCTAGCAAGCATATGCATCTAGTGAGCAGGTGTGAATCGAGCCCTGGGTTCCTTGATGAAAGCCAAAACAGTTTCCTCTCATCCTCTCAGATAATGAGGATGTAATTGATGTAAAAATCCAAGAAGTACATGAGAAAAATGTGGAATGTAATTTCACCCACCATAATGAGGAAGCATCCAATCACATTTATGCCCATATTGTTATCTATACTCATGTATAATGATTCCACATCAAAATTTACCAGTAGGTAAGCTGCCACTAACTTTATGTCATGTAGTTTACTGTACATTAGACATTTTATTACTTATTATTGTATTTATTACCAGTTATTTATATAGCGCACACATATTCCACAGCGCTTTACAGAGACTATCTTACCATTCACATCTGTCCCTGCCCCAGTGGAGCCTACAATCTATGTTCCCTACCACATGCTCGCAAACATACACACTATGGTCAATTGTTTTTTTAAGGGGAGCCAATTAACCTACCAGTATATTTTTGGAGTGTGGGAGGAAACCAGAGTACCCAGAGGAAACTCAAGCACATGGAGAATATACAAACTCCACACAGTTAGGACCATATTGGGAATCATACCCATGACCTCAGTGCTGTGAGGCAGTAACACTAACCATTACACCATCTGTGCTGCCTGACATCAAAAATAACCTTCAGATAGGATGATAGACCCAAAACATGTAGATGCAATTATAGGTCTTGGAAGTATGTTGTTGTAGCTTTCTCTGACAGTTCCTCTTTTTTCTGAGATTTTTAGTCACCATGAAGGTTCCCTTGGGTTCTTGTGCTCTGTGGGTAGTAGATAGTATGTTGTTGTTTTAGTGTTTAGTATTTTCTAGTACTCTTATTCTTGTTTTAGAATGATGCCTTGAGAGAGTGATTTATTAATCATTATGGTAAAAAATTATATGGTAGATTGTTAGATTAAAAAGTAATATCTTGTAATGTTTGCCATCTTCTAGTAGTCTTAGAGCTTCTTTAACGTACATGTAGATAGGCCATGGTATGATGTTACCGCCAATGTCTGTGAGCTTGATGACAATATTTTCAATCTTGTCTTTCTCTAAAGATGTGAATGTTATGAGAGCTCAAGTTTCTGCTAAAATTTTTCCTTTTTCTGGACATCAGATGTAATTTGTCAAAGACTTTTCCCACATGACATGTGTAAGAGATGTGTGTGGACCCCCATGTTTTTAAATTGGTTCTAAATCTTTATTGTGTTTTGTATTAGGATTTGGTAAAATTCCCTCAAATGTTTTGGATTTATTTTAAAAATTGATAAAAAACAGCTACAATCATGCAATTTAGACCTGTTTTTGTTCCTACAGTATTATTAACATCAATAACATACATTTCCAAACATTTCCAGTCATTTATTACAATCTCATAGCTCACATTGTTATTTTCACCAATATTGGCCAAAGTTGCACTGACCAGGAAGGCTAAAGTTTTTAAATGATTTTAAAAGAATATATCACATCTATGAAACATAGCTGCACTGCAGTGGCATTCAGGATAGCAGTGTAATAAACTATACGAGCCTATATAATTTTTTCAATAACTAAATCAGAGTCCCAAAGCCAGCAAAGGTAAATGGAGTTTGAGTATTTAGTGAAAGAAAGGTAAAGCATTAATTGATTGATTAACAGTACTAATAACTGAAAAGAAAAGTGAATTGGACTCATGGAAAAACTATTCAAAACATAAAAACAATACAAGAAAATCAAGGCAGAGTAACAGAATAGTCAAAGTCGATATTTAATAATTCTATGATTGTATGATTTGAGGATACTTCTCTGTATCTGTGTAGAAGCTGTAAGAAATGAGGCCTATATGCCTGGTTGAGAAGCTGGTGATGGATGACAGTAGTATACACTGCCTGTCAAACACACACAATCTAGGCAAAGCCCCTAATGAAATGTGATGCACAATGGAATTTTCCTTGAACCCTCCCTCTCACCCTTATGTTTTATATTAAAAAGGACATGCACACTTTAACAAACCAAGCACTTCAGTGACAGTGACTGACACTTTTTTGGCTAAAGCACTTAGTTTGTTTGGGCCCCTACAAATCAAGTTACCAATTGGCTTAAGGTGGCTAACATTGATGTTAATCATTATCACAGTTCGAAGATGTCATTATCATCCTCATTATCACTCTCATCACTGTTATTATTTTCATCACACAATTTTACAGTATCTAGTCCCCACTGGAATCCACCATTATAGTAGGCTTTTTACTTACTGTTGTAATTGGTGGCAAAGTTCTTCCTCTTAGAATTTGTTGTTAATTTTTATTAACATTAGCTTTTCCACAATTATCGGAAGTAGATTCCTATGCCGATCGCTCACAAGATTCTTAGCTATGCTTAACACTCTGAAGGGTGGGTGCCTTAAGTAAAGCAGAGTTAATTTGTACAATGGGGCTTCAAATTGCCTTTTTTCCCTCCCAATATTCAAAGGGACTGAGTGACATGCTAATTTGTACATTATCATTAAAATAATCCTCCAACTTATATTAATGCTTCCTGTATCAGATTGAGTTGGTATAGGTGTCAATAATTGTGACCAATTCTTTTAAGCCTGACCAGATGTAATAATGCTTCACTCTGGTGCACTGAGTTGTCTCATCATCACCAGTGTTTCTCATAGAAAATATCAGTTTTTTTTCCTGGCAGCAGTATTTGCAGGTCTAAAGCAGGAGATGTTATCATGTCTTGTGCTACTTAAGATGACAATTTGCTTGCCATCACCTTCTTTCATCTCTAAAGATGTGTGTCAGTTGGAAAGAAAGTCCTTATGCATGACCTTAACATAAGATCAAACATGGTTTCCAAAATATAGTGATCCAACAGTCCAACATACTTAGCGGAATGATTTTGTATCATCTCCTCCTTCAGCATCTCTAGCTGCTTTTCCAGTAAT
Source organism: Taudactylus pleione (assembly GCA_031769625.1). Taxonomy (NCBI): domain Eukaryota; kingdom Metazoa; phylum Chordata; class Amphibia; order Anura; family Myobatrachidae; genus Taudactylus; species Taudactylus pleione. The sequence continues at coordinate 4,889,607 of JAUIMM010000148.1, read as the reverse complement.
TTAATTAAGGATTTCACCTGAATTCACTTAATTGATTACAATTTCAAATGGTTTTAGCAGTTTGCATAAAGCTGAGAGTATTCTCCACTGTACTGGACTAAGGTACCATGCACTCCTCTACCTATCTCTTGACTTGATATGTACGCTTGAATGGCTTGTTGCTGTTCCTCCAGGCACTGAAGCAAAAATGTGTGATATTCCACCTGGTTACTGCATCTTTATTTGGTGGTATGGCAAATTATACTGTTGTTTATACTTGTGGCTGCTGAATGACGAAAAAGGGCAGATATTTTTTAGGCCAAAGTAAGCATGTCCTGCATGCACCCAACAGTATTTAAAAATCTCTAAACTACCAAGTTTATTGTGTGTGCAAAACATTGTACAAGTTCAAAATTATCCAGCTGTAATGCTCATACAAAGCTTCTTGCATTATTGGAAATGATAAATCCTGATGAGAGTCTTAGTGGGGTAAGTCATTATGCTATCACATCCATAAGTTAGCTGGAGAAAGCTGTGGGAGTTATAGCTGGTCAGATGTTGAGGCTCACATAAGTGTGGATCTAGTATGGAGACAAGGGGTGTCATAGGTGAGCCGCATGTTGTTTGTGTGTGTGTGGGGGGCATGTGTGGTTTTCATGGACACAGGTATAGTAGGAAATTAACATGGTAGGGTGGTGTGTATGGTATGAGTGAGGACGGGGGTTTGTGGTTCTGTGGTCAGTAGTAAGGGTAATGTGTGGTATGCCCGTGGCTTTGAGGCCTGTGGAAATCTAGGGTGTGTATAATTTGATGGGGGGGTTGTTAGGGAAAGTTGTCTGTGTGGAAAGGAGTCTTTGTAATGGGGGGTTTAAGATGTGGGGGAGGTTGTATAGTCAGGGATGGAGATGGAAATGGAGAGTGGCTACATGAAGGCTAGCATGTATTGGTTGGGTGCAGTGCCTATGTAAGGGAAAGTAGGGAATATGTGAGCTGTGTGAGGGGGGGTGGTGGAGTATGTGGGCGAGGGGGCATGCTGGGGTGTGAGGACTGTTGATGGAGTGAGGGGATGGAGGTGTGACATGAGGGCACAGGGAGGTGTTGCCAATATTGGTTGGCATGCATTGGGAGGGATAGCGGGCCATGTGATGGTTTAGTGGGATGTGGGGAGAATATGATGTCTGATAGATGGTGTAGATGCTGGTTCTTATGCTTCTGGTGGGGAAGTGATTACCTTATGATGATGGACATGATCTCATTGTCTATGTCCAGTCCCTTAGGTGAGAGGGTTTGTACTGTGATAATCTATCTCAGTTCTTTATTGTTAAGGATTTTGGTATGGATGTCACCTCTCCAGTTTTTCTTAATGTGTTTGATCCCAATGAAACATATGCCTTTTGTGCTGCTGTGGTAGTGTTCAATGAAGTGGATAGGGATATTATGGTTGACTGTTTTGTTGGTAATATTTCATGTGTTCTGCATTTCTTTTTTTGAGTGGTCTGATTATTCTCCCTACATACTGTCTGTTGCAGGGGCATTGTATGAGGCATATGACATTGGTAGTGTTGCAAGAGATATGTTCCCTTATTTTATAAGTTTTGCCTGTCTGTGTGGATGAGAATGTCATGGTTGATTTAGTGCTCCTCTATTGAAGGGTTCTGCAGTTGTTACATGTTCCACAGTGGAAGAACCCTTCTGTGGTTGTCATGTTGTCCAGTGTGATCTATGTAAGTCTTAGGGGTGGGATGTGGTTGAGGACTAGTTTGTTGTGGATGTTGGGGACCTTCCTGTATATTACTTTGGCTTTAGCGAAAGTATGTCTGTGAGTTGTTTGTCCTTCAGTAGTAGGTGCCAGTATTTGTTAATGATCTTTTTAATATTGGTTGCATGGGTATTATACTGTGTGATGAAGGGTATATGGTCCTGTGGATGATGATCTTAATGTTTTTTGTATTCTAAGAGTGGTCTCCAGTCTTACTCCCCTACTTTAGTGAGGGTCTCCTATAGTTGATCTGTGGGTTATGCCTTATCCATAAATTGTTGCTTGAAAGCCTCCCCTGGTTCTAGATAGTCTGTGAGTTTTGTGTAATTATGTCTGATGTGTTTGAACTATCCTGTTGGAATGTTGTGTAGTCAATTGCGATGATGACCAATGCTTGACAGGATGTAGCTATTAACATCTACCAGTTTCTGGAAATGTTGGTGTGAATTTGTTTGTTTTCAATGAAAACTTGCAGGTCAAGGAAGTTGAAGGAATTTTGGCTGTATTGTGTTGTGAAGTGGAGGTTCCTATCATTACTGTTAATGTGTTGGATGAATTTCAGGAGTCTGGGTAGGGGTCCTTTACATATGCAGAATATGTTGTCTATGCAGTCTTGTCCACAGGACCAAGTTTGCTTCCCAGCTAAGCCCTGTCCAGATGAGGGAGTCCTCCCACCTGCTCATGAACGGGTTGGCATAACTGGGGGCGAACTTGGTACCCATAGCTGTCCCCATCTTCTGTAGGAAGAAATCTTTTGTAAACCAGAAGTAGTTGTGTGTTAGGATGTATTTTATACCTTACAGGATGAATGCTGTTTGTTCTGCATCTAGGGTTGTGTCATGGCTCAGGTAATGACAGATACTGTTGAGTTCTTGTTTGTGATTGATAATTGTGTATAAGGATGTGATGTCACTGGTGTCAAGCCAGTGATCATCATCCCGAGTGGTGTCATCCAGTATTTTGAGTGTGTGTGTTGTGTCCTGTAGCTGTGAGCATTGTTGTTTGACAACTGGTTGAAGGAAGTGGTTGATGTATTGTGAAAGGTTGGATGAGATGGAGTTAATATTGGAAATTATGGGCCTACCAGGTGGGTTTTTGGTGCTTTTGTGGACCTTCAGGAGGTAGTAGAAGACTGGGATAATGGGGTGTGGGTTGTGTATAAAAACTGTATTCTTGTTTGGTTAGGATCCCTTTGTCAAGCCCTGATGTGAGGATATGTGCAAGTTTGTGGTTGAAGTTCTGTGTTGTGTCAGTTTTAAAGATCTCATACTGTATGTTTAACTGTCTTGTAGTATACGCTGTGACTCCTTGATGTAGTCTGTTTTGTCTAGGAGAACTACCCCTCCCCCTTTGTCTGTCGGTTTAATGATCAATTAATTTTTTCAATTTCAGATTGTTTAGTGATGCTCAATCTTTGGAGGTGAGGTTGTGGTTATGATACTTAGTAGGGGTTTTTATTTTGTTGATGTCTTCCATTCCTAATTGTTCAAATGTGTGTATGAAATGTCCCTTCAAATGACTGGGGAAAAACTGGATGGTGGTTTGAGTGTGGTGTGTTTATAATGATCCTTGTTGTGTTCTTTCATTATGGGGTAGGACATTAAGAAATTCTTCAACGTCAGTTTTTGGCCAAACCTGTTGAGGTCCAGGTTGATCTCAAACTTGTTCAACTGATTGTGTGGTTTGAATTTGAGGCCTTTGTTGAGTAGGGAGATGTCGCTAGTTGAGTGTGTTGCTACTTAGATTAAAGATACCTTTCATGTTGTTGGGTTGGGTTTGGTTAATGGTTTGTGTTTGACTGTTTGTCCCCCTCTGTATCATTGTCTCATTAGTCCATTTTTCTTTTTGTCCTGATGGGAGATTTTGTTTGTGTTGATTGTAGGCAGGTGTGTTTGCCTGTCTCAGATCTAAAAAATGGTGCGCCCATTGGTCCTTTGTGTTGATAGGTATGGATACATCTTGGTTGGGGGGTGGTACTGTGGTTGGTATAGATATACTAGGGGTATGTGCTGGTGTAAGAGAGGAGCCTGACTCTAATGGTGTTGATCCACCCTTGTTCCAATGACTGGCAAGGTTTTTGTATTGTTCTGTTTCTGACAGTTCTTCTATTTCATGGCTACTAAAAGAAATGTCTAAGTATGAGTTCTGTGTATGGTTGTCTGTATGGGCTGTGGTGTTAGTTCTGGAGTTCTGAACTTTGTGGATTGTGGACATGTATTGTTAGTTTAGTTGCCATTTACAAAAATATAATCATTGTACTCACATATATATTTTTTTAAATATGGATTTTATTCATATATATCTAAATAAAAAATATGATATACTGTATATTCAGTGCTCTAGTATTAATGGAAGCCCTTCTACCAGAAGTAATTTGATTAGTCACTAGAAAAAAGTTGTGCATAAGTCACAATTTTTTTTTGTATATGGTATATTGTTTATGATATACAGTGTATATATAGGAAAGCAGCACCTTGGAAAGGATTTATCCTCTTTTTTATAGTACTGTATTTTAGAGTTTTAGGTGTTGGTCTCTAAGATTGACATCCAGTTATATTTCTATCATCAGTGAAATGTTTTACAGGATCAGGTTCATAACATACAATAAGGGTTATTGGTAAAAATATATTTTTAGTGAATCAAGTCTCCATAGCAGTTTCTTACATCTGTAACTAAATTTCATCCATGCATATATTAAAAAATTATAATTCAAAACAATTATTTTTAGGAACAGCATAAATATTATTCATGTAGTAGTCCTGGGACAAGTAATGGTCTATGGGCCAGATTCGCACACAAATGCCAATGTTTCAGCAGATTGAGTAATTGTTAGCAATTGCACATGTGTGAAAGCCATACTGCAAACATGCTGCTATTTATTAGTGATTATGATCGCACAGAGGATTCACTCATAAAGTGAGTGACAGATATTCAGTATTTGAGGGAGGTAACAAGGGGGTGGCTAGGCAAACACAGGCATGTTGGAACTGTTTAAAAACCCTATTATGGGAATGCATAAATTTGCTATTGCGATCACCTTTGCAACATTAGAGCTCTCATTGGTCTATGTACTAAGCAGTGATAAGTGACAGAGTGAAAAGTGACAAGTCTGTGATAAGTGCCAGCCAATCAGCTTCCAACTGACATCTTGCAGGCTGTGTTTGAAAAATTACAGTTGGGAGCTGATTGGCTGGCACCTTATCACAGACTTATCACTTTTCACTCTGTCACTTATCACTGCTTAGTACATAGACCCCATAGTATGTTAGGAGCCACAGTGTTTGAGACAGGTCAAACTTACTCGGAAACTGCAGGACTGCCCGATCTGTGCGAATGCTGTTGCACGTTGTCGGACGGATATAAGAAGGCAGCAGTGGGCACCCCTATGCTTGGGTAAGCTTTGGAGACATTAGCATAATTTTGCTATTGCAGACTGTGAGACATCACTGCCGCAATGGCATTTGCATGCGGATATGAATGACGCCTTATGACTAGATCATAGAAAGAAAATTTAATAATAAGAAATCTGGAAATAATTTGATGCATGTCTCACAAATGAGAGTGGTGTTTAACTACACATATTTACAGACTATGAACTCTAAGTATGAGAGATCATATATAAGTAAATTGAATCCTGAAACTGATGAATATGTAGGGATGGGGCATCTTAGGGAAATGTTAAAAAAAATACTAATGATGATGTTTACTTTTCCTCAATAAAAGTGAAACACTAGGATTGTGTGGTTAGGGGCTATTATATTACAGCTAAATGTCACACTCTGTCTTATAGATGAGCAGAAGATGCAGCTCCCCTCCTCCCACTCTACTCCAAGTAAGGAACTGAGGCAGCCTTTGAGGATAGGTGCCTGAAAAGGTGCAGAGCTGCCCAAGACATAGGTGGTGCCAAATGTTCCAGGGACACTTCTGCTGGACCTAATCTTACCTCATGAACCAATGTCACAGCTCCCCGCAATAGAGGTGGCTGGACTTTAGTGACATGGAATCAAAATTTTCTTCATTCACAGTCTGGTGACCTGATGCCTTTTTGTTTTGTTGCAATGAAAGTTAATATTAACATCTATACCAATGTTTAATAAAAGTTGCAGCTAACAAAAAACACCCTTCATATATAATTAAATAAATAATGAAAACACATTAATTAAATTCACAGCTAACACATATTGCACAAAATATATAATTAAGTAAGCAGCTAATATATATATATATATATATATATATATATATTCAATAAAAAAATATGCAACTGACATAAATTTAATGAAATATTCAACTGACAGATAATTAATAAGACATTTGAAAGAATAAAACTCTACTATAATAAAACTATTTTTTAAAAAACAGTAAGTTCCCACTGAAATTGTGCTCAAAGAAACAAGCAATCCATATCTAATAAAATATAATGCAGACAAAGGCAACTATTTCCATATTTAGGTAGACACAGCAAATACACATATTTAAAATATGCAGCCACTGAACACATTTAAATACGCGGCTAATACAATTAGTAAATATATAAGATATACAGCAAACATATATTTAGGATACACATCTAAATATTTAATTTTAGAGATAGTGATAGAGAGAAAGAGAGAACAGAGAATAAGAGATTAGAGATTACATATTAAACAAAACAAGGTTTATCAATATTTTATAAAATACACAGCTAATACATAATTAATACAAATGCACATGTGGATACATATTTGCACCTACATAAACACAAATGTAGAAAAAATAAAATAAAATGTATGTAAACAATCTAATGAACTTACTGCTTCTATGCTTTCACAAATTGACTTCAGGCATACTTGAGTCCAGTGACACATCTCCTGGAGGCAACAGAAGCAGAGCACCAGGTATATCCCTGTGGGCTCCAGCAGAGGTGCCCGAGATGGAGAAGATCCCCAGTAAAAAAATAGCAGAGTCCAGAGCCTAAGGTGCAAGGCCATGGTGTGGCATTTTTGTAGTTGCATGCTGCCTGCCTATACAAGCAGGTAAGTGCCGTGGGGGTGAGGAGCGGGAGATATTGCCTCTGGGTGCTGGGGCTAAAGTTCTACTTAAGTCCCACCTCTGATCTTCAAAGGGTGCAAAGTCTGACTTACAGTACAATTCAGTAATAAAAAATATACAAATTGTTTCAAACAACAAAGAGTGCAATAATTTCTAAAATTAATTCAAATTTTAATTATATGCTGTATGAAATTTTCATTAAAAAACATAATACACACAAAAAACAATATAGAACATACTAAGTATGCATACTTATTGATCCAACATAAAAAAAAATCTGTTTCTACAAAAAGGAAATCCTCCTACAAGTGATGAATAGTTTCAATTAGGAGATATCCTTATAGTAAAATGTCATAAAGTCCATTTATAAATTACTTGCAGTGTTTTATATAGCACTGAATTCCGCCTTGCATAAACCCACTGTTGGAAGTAAGTGCAGATGAAAATCCTTTATATAATGGCAGATTTAGCTGTTGCAGTGATATCACTTCAACAACTAAATTGGGTTATCTCCTTATTATATATTGGATTTAGAGTACTCCAGAGGTACTCAGTAGGAGCAGCAACCAATTGAATTAACTACCCTAAATTTAAATTATTGTTTATATTTATATGCTTTGTAATGTCTGAATTTTATTTGTGGTTATTATTATCAGTAATAAAAAAGGAAGAAAGAGTCAAGTAAGTGTAGCAAATAAACATTTTATCCACATATGTTTAAGAATAATCTGAATTACAAACAGTCAACTTGTGTAGTTAGCTTAATGTGCTACTTATTTTGGTTATGCTAATGGAGCAAGCAACCTTTACTTTCTTGGACCAGTAATCCTGTCATAAAATTAATACTGCTTTCCGATTTAATGTTTATCTGGTACTCATGAGGAAATGGGTATGGCATCTCTTATTTGACTGTTTTTGCATATATTTTTGTATATTTTGTTTGGTAGAATATCTTTATATCTTCCTAGTAGTAGTATGGGAAATTATGTTTCTGGTGTGTCCCAGGATTCCTAAATACTTTCACTAATTTCTTAGTTACAGCTGAGCACCAGCTTTTGCACGTAGAATGGTTCTGTCCATTTGAAACAAATACAATACAAACACTAAACATTACTTAGTCAAAATTACATATATTTTTCATTTGTACAGTATTATCTCAAATTGCAAATTCATGAATGAACCCAAGGCTGGATGCTGTGTGGTTTGGAATGTTTTTTTCCAGATTAGCACACATTAGAAGATTATGTATAGTGGAACATACTCCTATTTATGGAGCATAATTTGCTTGAATTTGCACTGTGCATGCTACAGAACTGGGCACACACAGTTATGAGTGATGCAGAGTCTTATGCAATCCTATTATATCTGCCTTAAGAGGAAAATTAATGACTTATGACTTAAGAGGAAAATTAATTGGGTCTACTCACATAGGCAAAGTGAGAACATGTTTATGCAATAACAATTTTCACAGAGTGGATGTAAGCACAATTTAAACAGAGTGGATGTAAGCAAAATATATACGTTTCCACCGCTAGTATATGCTGGTGCAAGATGATGATTATTAGTAGCAAGCAGGCAAACACAGAGGGGTGGTCACATCTCAACTCTACATGTTTGGAATTATAGCCATTTTCCATACACACATCATTGGAACAACATATACCCTTTTAGCTTCCAACTCGATCCTTCTGACAAACTGATATTTTTAAACATTGACACAAAATCCTTGGTCTGTATTATTCATAATGTACTAGGTAATGTATAAAATATACTGTTTAGGGGTTAAGGACCAGTGCCCTAACCATTTGGGGAATTAAATCTGGCCATTTGGTGGTGTTTGCTGTCTCATAGGATCTAATGTAGACAAAGTTTTTTCTGGCATTGGTTCCACCAATTGAAGAGTCTATGATATTTCTTCAAAAATAGTATTTATTAGGGATTCATCACAGATCATGAATTCAATTACATCCGTGTCTTAAAGGGTGACAACCCGATACAACATGCATCAATTCTGCATACATTTTTGTAAAAATTTCACAGGACCTCTGCACGCTTCCTTAAATAGTTTATGCCTAAAATCTTGCAGAGTCTTAGCATTTAGCCTGTATCCCTGTGACTGTAAATGGAATATACTGACCCTATTCTTGAATTATAAATGACCACCAAAGAACTATTACTCTTGCCTGCTTTATCTTTCTGTCCATATATATATTGATAAAGAAACTGTTGGTATACCTTGATAAAGAATAAATCCATTCCTCCAAACATCTTCCAATGGTAAATGAGGGTAGGGGACTTGGTGATGCCCCCAGTCAGTACATTATTGCATAAAAACACAATTTGTATGGTGTTTAATGACAATATTTCCCAACATTGCATAAAATTAGGATGAACAGTATGATTGTGGGATTGTCCCCTAAAAAGTCACATGCTTTGTGGGAGTGTTGTTGCCAAAAAAATCTGCATAATGTATACTGAAATGTATAAGTTGATGAAAACAATACACATTGGGGACACACACAAACCTTCCCCAGAGTTATCAATCAGATTCTGACACATTTCTACACAAAAATAAATTGAGACTCCTGACCAGAACTAATAAATATCCCCATACATATTTAAGGATCACTTGTTATTTTATTCCAGATAATCTGCTAGTGAAGGTGACAATAAGATCTGAAGAATTAATTAACAATTTACTTTTTAAATGGTAATAAAATGACATTGCTCAATCTTCCTCTATTCATTTAAATAATTACGTAGTTTGTATAAGAATAATGAACAACTACTCTTTACAAAAGAGTGATTTTGTTAAAACTAAATGAACAAAGCAGTTGCATACATTTTTTTATTATTTTGTTTTGCCTTGTGGCATTAGACGTATAATTGAAAATGCTGCATTTTGGGGGTTGGCATTTTGAACATTCTATAATGAAATGATAATGGCTTTAATTAAAGCTTTTGAAGTGACATATAAATGCCAGGCATTGTTACAACAAATTGTTAACAATTTACATAAATTAGGTGTTAAGAATATTTCTCAAATGTTTCATAGCTAATATTTCACTTTCATAGCTTGATAATTTTAAAATAAACGAGAAGTATTGTTAACATTATTGAAAAGTATATTTTTTGATCTTGTTAAAAATATACAATATATGTATTTTGCCCAACTAAAGGGCAAATTTTTCAGGAAATCAGCAAAAACCCAACCTAATTCTATCTTTTCAAACTCAGAGATATATATACAAAATACCATCAGCGGCTGTCACTCCTCAAAACTGCTGCAATGTTGTAAGGTGCCAGATATAGCACACAATAGAAGCAGGTTATCCCAGCACGGCACTCTTAGCTGTTTGACGATAAAGAACCCCCTGGGACCGGGTGAGTTTCAACGTTTCAAGATGCTTTAATCTTTTTGTCAGGAATACAAAAAATGAAATAAAGAACACATACCTTTTATAGCCATCACCACACCCTTTGTGCACGCTGCTGCGGAAACCTGTCCAGTAGCTGCTGATGTAGATCCAGGGACCAGTACCCTGCTCTCCATCACGAACACCCCCTGGTGGCTTGGAGCTGACACCTTAACCTTAGAAACATAACAGCAGCTCGTGCACACGTAGACAACTGGAATAGAAAGATACATTAAATATCCAGAACAAAAAATATGGATATAACATCAACATAGAACACAATCCTGCAACCTATATCAAAGTGTCATAGTCAATGCACTATTTAAATTACCTATGGATTAATTGCAAGATGTTATTACCTTATACTATCCTAACTAGATCTAATTTTATATAAAACATGTAAAGGACAGAAATTCATTCAGACTGAGGGTAGCCACAGTTTTTAATTCATGAATCCAAAATGCCTCCTTTTTTAATAAGGCTTTTGATCGATCTCCATCCCTGATGTTTAGTGGGATGTGATCAATCATTTTATATTTCAAACACACCAAGGAGTGTTGACAATTCCTGAAGTGATTAGCCACTGGTTGATCTCAGGCTGTATTATATAGAGCAAGGTGTATTGTAGAACGATGGACTGGCATACGTTCTTTAAACATCCATGTGGTTTTGCCCAAATAGAGCAAACCACACGAGCATTTTATGTAATGCACCACAAACCGAGAGGTGCATGTAAGGGAATGTCGAATTTTATATTGTTTCCCAGATCTAGGATGCCAAAAACTGTCTCCTACATCCAAATACCTACAGGTAACGCATCCTAGACATTTAAAGTTGCCTGGTTTTCTTGTCAAAAAATGTGATACTTGTTCTCTAGTTGAATTAGTGACATCATTATGCACCACTAGGTCCTTGATGCTTTTACCTTTTTTATAACATGGTAATAATTTTTTATTTTTTAAAGCTGGTAAATCCTTATCTGAATTGATTAAGGGCCAACATTTTCTAGCTGTTTTTATTAGTCTTGGACTAGCTGCTGTATATTCATTGACCCAAATGATCTTGTCATCCATGTTTTTCAGTAACATGTCACTCTGTGCATCTTGTGGAATTGCTGTCAATGCTCTTTCTTTTGTCTGTTTTAGGATTTTTGGATGTTAACCTCTTGCAATAAATGTTAATATCATTTGATCTATATGCAATATTGCGTCAACTCTATCACTGCAAATTCGTAAAATCCTTATGAATTGTGAATATGGCAAACCTCTTTTTAGTGCTGCTGGATGATGACTTTTAGCATGTAGGAATGTGTTCCTATATGTAGGTTTTTGATAAAGTTTAGTTGTTAAACAATTATCTTTCAAAAAGATTTGTACATCCAAAAAGTTAATTTTTTCTTCACTAGTTTCATAAGTGAATTTGACTGTTTTCCATCATTTCCACAAAGTCCACCATTTTTCCTGTGCATAGTAAAAAAGCATTGTCTATGTATCTTGTGTATCCATATATACATTCAGCTCTGCTTTTGTATTGAGAAAAAAATATCCTTTTCAACTTCAAACATTAATGTGTTTGCGTAGCTTGGAGCCACACACGAGCCCATTGCGCATCCTTGTTTCTGGATGTAAAATTGACTGTCAAACAAAGTAATGTTTATAAAGAGTTCCATGAAGAAATCCAAGTCTGGTCCCTTGTAGTGTGCATTGTTGGTTAATAGACGTCTACTGGCTTGAATGCCAGCTTGATGCGGTATGTTAAAAAATATATATATATATATATATATATATATATATATGTAGGCTAACTACATCTAGGGTGCACATGATTACCTTAGACTTGAAAGGGCTCCATTGTTGTAACTTACAAATGAATTAAGTTGTGTCTTTGAGAAAGGTTGTTTCTGCTTGTACTACTGCCTGTAGATGGAAGTCAAGGTATTTAGAAATATTGTATAATAAAGACCCTTGGGCTGAAATGAATGGCCTCCCAGGGGTTTTTTTGGGGACTTTATGCAGTTTAGGCAGTGCATATAAAATTGGTGTAATGGGATAATCTACTTTTAGACTATCTGCCATTTTAGCCATGATGATGTCGTTCCTAACGGCAATATCTAAAATAGAGTCAATTTCTTTATTGAACACATAGCATGGGTCTTCTTTCAAAATCTCATATACCATCTTGTCATTCAATTGGGAGTAAATTTCTGCTTTGTAGTCAGACACATTTTGCACAACTATTCCTCCACCCTTGTCTGCACTATGTATTATAATGTCTTTACTTTTTGCCAAATTATTCAGGGCGGTTCTCTCTTTTGTTGTAAGGTTGTGCATTTTATCAAATTTTATGTTTGCTGTAGCATCTATTTACCTATTTAATATCGCAGTAAAGCTTTTATGGCTGTATTATTTGATATAGGATCAAAATATGATTTTTACCTATTGGTGTCTCCAAAGGAACTCTGTCCTGATTTTCACCAAAGTATTCTTTTAGCCGTAGCAGTCTGTTTAAATGGAATAGATTTATTTTCTGATTGAATATTTTAGGGATATTAGATGGAACGAAAGATAACCCTTTGCTGAGAACATTTTCTTCATCATTAGTTAGCACTATATCCGACAGATTGAATACTAAACTTTCTTTTTGTATGTTTTTTTTGATCTTCCGTGCCCACTGTCCATCCCTTCTGGTGCATTTTCCAAGGGCCCTCCTTTTGCCCTTGTTGTCACTCCAAGGGGGGCTTCACGTTTTTTGGGATCCTTTTATTTCCCAAGGTTTCACCTTCACTGGATGATACAGCTGTTCTAAAGGCTTCTGTGTCCAGGTCAGTATAGGGACATTGTTGTTGACATCTCAAAGATCTAAAGCCTCTTTTTTGTTCTTTTTGATTCACCCAGGAATACACCCGTTGCTCCTCGTAGTCCCTATTCACTATTGCTAATTTATTTTTTTTAAAGATGATGAGGTCTGTTTTATATTTTTCTACTGCTGTAGTTAGTTTCTCCAGCCAATTTTCAGATGTATCCATTTTAAATTTATCAAGGTTTTTTTTCTCAAACTCCACAATTTTTCCTTTTATAGTGAGCATTTCTCTTCTTGTTTCCTCAATCACTAGCAGGATTAAATCAAATGAGCACTTGTTTAATATTCCAGCCCATTTCTTGCAAAACTCCAGATTAAACCTTCCTATTGTAGGAAAGTTACGGACTCTAAAGCCTCATGGAATTTTTTTCTCTCTGAACTAGTCTGATAAATACACTGCGTGCATGTAATAATCCACTTCTTTCTTCCGGAATTTTAATAATCTTACATAGTTGGATTCAATAGAGTCTTCTATTCTGGCTATGCTACACTTGTCCTGAAATAGGATAGCTTCTGCCTCTGAGTCAGAATATGATTGCACATTTCCTAAAGTTAGCGTGGTGTGAGTAAAGCCACTCACTTCTGCAGTCATCTGTGTATGATGCATGTTTCTCTCACCACATGTGTTTGAAATATAAAATGATTGATCACATCCCACTAAACATCAGGGATGGAGATCGTTCAAAAGCCTTATTAAAAAAGGAGAAGTTTTGGATTCATGAATTAAAAACTGTGGCTACCCTCGGTCTGAATTAATTTCTGTCCTGTACATGTTTTATATAAAATTAGTTCTAGTTAGGATAGTATTATAAGATACTAACATCTTGCAGATATTCCATAGGTGACTTAAATAGTGCATTGACTATGACACTTTGATATAGGTTACATGATCGTGTTCTATGTTGATGTTATATCCATATTTTTTGTTCTGGATATTTAATGTATTTTTATATTCCAGTTGTCTATGTGTGCATGAGGTGTTGTTATGTTTCTATGGTGAAGTGTACAGATTTGCCCAGCTATTTTGTTTCTCATGGCATGGCGTGAGTCGCGCCATGGACTTGTGGCATGGCATGCAGGCCTCTGAGTCGCGCCATGGACTTGTGGAATACCGTGGTATTCTTCAAAGAAGGATATGCTATGGCATGTAATACAGTGCTTAAACACTGGGTGGCGAGTGCTCCACTTTTGTAATTGCATGTAATACAGTGCTTAACCACTGGGTGGCGAGTGCTCCACTGTTGTAATTTGTACTGAATGCCTTGTATTGAATGCCATACTGTTAAACTTACAGTAAATTGGATGGATATCACATTCACATTCACAGCATTTGCATGTTCACACAACCAATACTGTATTTTTAATGTCACATAATGTACATACAGTACAGTACTGTACCATACAGTAAGATCTTATAACAGGATGCAAATCACTGCACATACAGTATTGTACATACGGTACGGTGCAGTAACTGAACAGTAGAGAAGTTGCCCGAGTTGTTGTCATGGTATAACCGATACTGTAGATTAATGAGATGCACGCACAGCTTTCACTGAGATGGGATGAATTACAGTATGACAATTTTTTTTTTTAAATTAAAAACAGCAGCGGGAGGAGTGCACAAGGATGAGGCCGCTCTGTGCGGTTCACTGCAGCTGTCATGTGGGCTAGTGGTTAGGTGATCACTTTGGTAGAATTATGGTCCTGGGTTCGATCCCTGGAAAAGAATATACCGTACTGTATATTTTTTTTTATTGTCACTGTCTGCTCTGGACACTATAGTGAAACTACTTTAGTATTGTTGTACTGTAATACTGTAGTGTTGTTGTTTAAAAGGCTGCTTAAAAGTAAGACATTACAAACTGATTGTGTGTTTAAATAGTGCAAAACTTTCGTCAATGTCTGCGCTGTGTTGTATGTCTGCTTCGAGGGGTTGCAATGGGATTTCATGCGCATGCCCAGGGAGGGGTTACAATGGGATCTGTGGCACCAAGAGAGGGCTCTGTATCACAAACTGTGCACCCAAAGCGCAAAACGCAAACATGCGACAACGTAGATGCGGTCTCGGCCTTACACACGATAGCTACAACTCTTGGACTGTGTCTGAGAGTGGTTTCTGACTGTGAGAGAGCACTCTGTGTTCAAAGCTGACTGTGCATTTGAAGCGCAAAATAGCATTGCATCGCAAACTTATGACAATGGTGATGCTGTTCCAACCTTGCACACTAAGTACGGTAGTAGTGGGATCTGTATGAGAGAGAGCTCTCTGTATTACACGGTTGGCGCTATGGTGGCTGTCAGCCATCTGCGATGGATTAGAAAT
The DNA here is from genome assembly GCA_031769625.1 of Taudactylus pleione. NCBI lineage: Eukaryota > Metazoa > Chordata > Amphibia > Anura > Myobatrachidae > Taudactylus > Taudactylus pleione. The sequence continues at coordinate 4,874,240 of JAUIMM010000148.1, read as the reverse complement.
GGAAGGGGTACAATGGGATCTGTAGCGCCAAGCCATACGCCATGTAGTGCTATGCCATCACTGAGCATGTGCAGTTGGCTGTATTACTGCAGTCGGTATGCTGTTGAATTTCCATCTCTGGTGGGCGCATGCCCAGTAGGAGGGTTGTGATCGGATTTCTGGCGCATGCCCAGTGGGCCGAGAGTCATACACAGTGCATCAGGTCCCTTCCCCCAAAGCAAGCAAGAGCCTCTAATTACCATAATAAAGGATGCTTTGTTAATCCATTTACTGTAAGCAGTCAGCTCTGCCCTAGTGTCCTGAAAATGGCTACGAAAAGTTACCATCCCCCATCTGCTAGGACAACTACTGTAGTGTTGTGCTATGAATGTTACACAATAGTGATTTCATGACTTCAGAAACATTTCAATCCCATGATGCCCACACTACTTTGTCACTACGGTTATGACTACATTACAGTGCACCACAGACACCTGCCGTAACGAGTGAATTAGTGTCATCGTGCGCCATACGTTATGCGCTGTGCGATGTACGACGTGCGTCACTGGCTAGTGAAAATGGCTGCTATGAGGGCAAGACGTTTCTCGTCCGGCAAGCTCTTTGTCTTGGTGAAGTGGCGGGACCAAGCCTTTGCCACAAACCAAGGCAAAGAGCTCGCCTACAGAAGTGCAAGCCATGAAATACACAGGCTATACGGCCTGCGCCACAACGTACGCTCACTCCAGCGCAGGTGGAGTGACCTGCTGAGGAGGGACATGCCTCACTTAAAACGAATCAGGAGCCGTATAAGGCGCAGTAAGTACAGTATTGCTGTATAATCACATGAATTACAGTATACTGTACAATAACGAATACAGTACAATGCACGACTCTGACATACTCTACATTACTGTACACTGCACTGTAGGGTGTTGGATACTACAGTATCTGATGATGACTGACAATTGTTACCACATACTGACATGACTGGCAGACATTTGCTTGACAGGCTGATTAAATCTACAGTACTGTACATGGACTAAAGTGTGACACACTATTGGTCGACATGGCTTGTTTGATTAATAAACCTACAGTAACAAAAAGCAAGTTGATTGATCCACCATTTTAATGCCTGTCGACCAATCTATGTTAACCTACAGTACTGTACACACTATTTTTCTGTGCTGGGCCTGCCCCCTTTAAGTCTGACATTATTACTGTAAGTCACGGACAGATTCAGGGGTCTCCAATCAGCTCCCAACTGTCATCTCACAGGCTGTGTTTGAAAAATGAAATTTGGGAGCTGATTGGCTGGTATCTTATCACTTTTCACTCTGTGCCCCATTTACAAATGAAGGGAAATACCAGGGGGAATTTTCGTTTAGTATCACTGTCATACAAACAAAAATTCCACTGGTACTGTATTTATTAATACCGTACTTACCCCTCCGGCGAGGTCCCGCAAAGTCCTCAGCGAGGTCCTCTGCTGGGTTCGGGCACCAGTGTCATGTGCATGTGCATGACAGGGAGACCCGGCAGTTCCTCGAAATGCTTCGTTGGAGCTGGAAAGGCACTGCCGGGTCTCCATTGCCGGCAATGGGGCCCACATCGCTCTCACCATCTTTTGTGCCATCTTGTACAGCTCGTGGGGTGGTGACAGTGCCACCCACAGAGCCTCTGTGTGACGTTGCACCACTTGGTCATACAGTACAGTACTTTACTGGACTGTTTATTTTTTATATACAGTACAGGACAGTACCATACTGTTTTATGTTGGGCCCAATGCCAGCTTCACAGACTACAGTAGTTCATGGACTACAGTATACGGTATTGGTTTGTATTTTAATCAATAGCTAATTCCCTAAGGCCATCTACAGTACTGTACCATAATCCCTCTCCAATTTGGAATAGAGGTCTGAACTCTTGTTTTCAAATGCTCTTTAATGACGACATGTATTTTTCCCCACAGGGCAAGCAGTAACCCCTGTCCCAGCAGCAGCACCACCGCCACCACCGCTGCCACCCCCACCACCACCAGCAGCCGGGCCCAGTGGGCTGAATTGTCAGAGTAAGTACAGTACACACTACTGTACACTGTTCTCTCTCTCTCCTTTGTCTCTCTCTCTCTCATTTGTGTGTTTGTTTTTTGTGTTATGGAGACTCTGGTCAAGATTTGTACAGTTTATTTGTTTCAAAATGGTCTTGAGGGAAACTGACAGTACAGTGTTCTTTTTCCACAGTCCTACCTCCACGACCACCACCACCACCACCTTCTCCAGCCTCCTCCTCAAATGACAGTGGTAATGATTACAACAGTTACAGTATGGACACAATAGTGTCATGCTACTGCCTTTTTGATTTTTTGTATAATATTTTTTTCTTATACTGTACACACAGACAGACTCATCATTAATGAGGAGGCTGCAGGTACTATAAGTCCCATGCCATTTCCAGAGACCGTACCCCCAGCCGGCCCCAGCGAGAGTCTGCGTAAGTACAGTACTGTACACTACAGTACATTGTTCTCTCTCTTTCTCTCTCTCTCTCTTTTTCTCTCTCTCGCTTTTTCTTTCTCTGTCTCTTTCTCTCTTTTTTTCTCTCTCTCTTTTTCTCTCTCTCTCTCCCTCCCTCCCTCCCTCTCTCCCTCCCTCCCTCTCTTTCTCCCTCCCTCTCTTTCCCTGTCTTTCTCTACCTCTATCTGTCCCTCCCTTTCCCACTCCCTCTCCCCTCCCTCTCCCCTCTCTCGCTCTATCTTTTTTTCTCTCTTTCTCTGTCTCTCTCTTTCTTTCTCTCCATCCCTCTCTTTCTTTCTCTCCCTCCGTCTCTTTCTCTCTCTCCCTTTCTTTCTCTCCCTTTCTCTCTTTCCCTATCCCTCTCTCCCCCTCTATCTTTCTCTTTCTCTCTCTCTCTCTCTCTCTCTCTCTCTCTCTCTCTCTCTCTCCCTCTCCTTTGATTCTCTCTCTCTCTTTCTCTCTTTTTTTCTCTCTTTCTTTCTCTCTCTCTCTCTCTCCCTTTCTTTCTCTCCCTTTCTCTCTCTCTTACTCTCTCCCCCTCTATCTCTCTCTCGCTCCCTCTTTCTCTCTCTTTTTTTCTCTCTCTCTCTTTCTCTCTCTTTCCATGTTTTTTTTCCCACAGTTCCAGAGACCGTACCCCCAGCCGGCCCCAGCGAGAGTCTGCGTAAGTACAGTACTGTACACTACAGTACATTGTTCTCTCTCTCTTTCTCTCTCTCTCTCTTTTTCTCTCTCTCTCTCGCTTTTTCTTTCTCTCTCTCTTTTTCTCTCTTCTCTCCCTCCCTCTCTCTCCCCCCTCCCTCTCTTTCTCCCTCCCTCTCTTTCCCTGTCTATCTCTACCTCTATCTGTCCCTCCCTTTCCCCCTCCCTCTCCCCTCCCTCTCCCCTCTCTCTCTCTTTCTCTCTCTCTTTTTCTCTCTCTCTTTCTTTCTCTTTCTCTCTTTTTTCTCTCTCTCTCTTTTTTTTTCTCTCTCTCTCCCTTTCTTTCTCTCCCTTTCTCTCTTTCTTTATCCCTCTCTCCCCCTCTATCTTTCTCTCTCTCTCTCTTTTATGCTACCAGAGAGGTTTTCTTTGTCTCTGGTAGCATAAAAGAGCGTCTCAGACCGGACTAGCTATCCACACTGTGAATCTGCTACTTAACTGTATGGACTTGCTGCTCGGATTGTCTCATCAGCACGTATCAACAGTACAAACCCTTGAGATACTACTTCTACTTAACCTGCAACGCTGCCTGACTTCTAAGTCGCTGTTGTTGCTGCTCATTACCGTGATCTACGGTACCTCTGTAACTCTGCCTGACTTCCGAGTCACCTTTTTTGCTGTGCTCTGAGCTACTATAGCTGTTTCCTACAGTATCAACCCGCTGGTACTGTAAGTACGGTAGCTTGCTATGTTATGGTTCACGGTCATTTTGCAGTTTGCTGTGTTAGACGCTGATTTGCGTAGCCAGGTTTCAATGCATAAGGTAACATTTTGCTCAGCGGCCATCTTAGTTTTAGTCGCAATATTGCTATGTTTAACGTCCCGCTGCCTCGGTATGCCCCATCCTTCACCCATCCCTGTAGACACTTATTTGTGTATTGAGTAACTATCACACACACCGATCGTTTCCTAGCCTCCCGCTGCCCCTCATAGTCTCCCGTGAGTGACTGTCTTGTCCCCGCCACCATCTTGTTTTGCTCAGTGGCCATTTTAGTTTCAGTCGCAATATTGCTGTGTTTAACATCCAGCTGCCTCCGTATGCTCCGTCCCCATAGTCGCTTATTTGCATATTGAGCTTCAATTAAACATACCATATACCATTAATCGATTCCTAGTCGCTCATTGTCCCATATAGTCTTCCGTGAATGACTGTTCTGTCCCCGCTGCTATCTTGTTTTGCTCAGCGACCATCTTAGTTTCAGTCGCAATATTGCTGTGTTTATTGTCCTGTTTGTCTCCTTCATACGGTAGATAAATATTTATGAATTAAGGGGCATACTGTATGTACTGTATGAAAGCTAGATGTGAGATTAAATTGGGAAATATATATCAATAATTAGCTCAAAACCATCATTTATTAAACACAGCCTGCAAAATGAAATTTACTAGCTGGTTATTCTGTACAGTATATACCGGTGTACACATGTTATGACTGATGTACAGTAAGAATGTAATACCCCCCTGTGTTTTTTAAGATACTGAACATTAAATTATGTACTGTATACTGTACTCAGTCTGTATACTCAGCAACAGTACTGTACCGTATTTCTCTTGTTCTCTCCACAGATTTTGTCATCAAACATGGCAAAAATCAGCAAAGCCATCAGCAAGATAATTGCAAGCATGAAAAAAGAACACAAAACAACACGACAGATCCAGGCCTGGCTGAAAGAGTGTGGTGTTCTTGTTAGTTTACAGACTGTGCGCTATCATGCATTTGAGAGAACGTGGACCAGATATAGATTTCCTTCTAAATGCACATGGTAGGTACTTTACAGCAACCTTTTTTTATTATACTGTATGTTGCTAGATTGCTACTGTATTGTGTTCCAATTTCAACACTAACTGTCCAGTAATTGCTACAGTATATGCTCTGTATGTGTTCTACCGTAGGAGCGTCAAAAAGATTGTGCACAAATTGACTTGTGAGGATGATGAGCGTACAGCTTTACAAATCCAACGTATTCTAAAAGCAGAATGTGGCCTGGACATCTCCAGTTCCAGCATCAAACGGATGCATAAGGAACTGGGATGGACTTTTGGCCCTACAAGGTACTGTACATAAAATATATATATATATTAATAATGCACTGATTTTACATGACAGTAAACTAAAACTTGTTTTTATTCCACAGGATAAATCCCATGATAAGGGATGTTAATAAAGTAAAGAGAGTTGAACAAGCACGACGGTGGATAGAGAGTGGAGAGAATTTTAATTACGTAATTTTCACAGATGAAACTTTGGTTTCTCTCGAGAGGTTCTCAAGACTGTCCTTCCGACACCATGCACATCTCTCACTTAAACCACGTCCAAAGCATCCGTTAAAGGTCCATGTATGGGGAGGTATATCTCATTGGGGTGCAGGACCGATCTATATTTTTGAAGGTGCAGTACAGTAATGTTTGTTGTAAAAATTATTTACAGTCCTGTACAGTGTACGCTTGTTACAGACAATAATTTCTCTTCTCTTTAGGCATCATGGATAAGAAAAAATAGTAGTTTGCTGTATGGTGCCATTTGTGAGAAAATGCTTTCCATCAGGACATCGATTATTCCAGGATAATGATCCAAAACATTCGGCTTCAGCGAAATTCATGGAAGAGAGAGGGATAAATTGGGAATGCACACCACCAGAGTGAGTATTGTCCTATAGTACTGTATTAGCTGTTTATTGTACAAAAAAGTATGTACAGTACCGAGCAGTAATTATTCTAGTACACTTTTTACTAAAGTACAGTACTGTGACTGAATATTTGATTTTTTTTACCTGTAGGTCACCGGACATGAATCCCATTGAATTGGTCTGGGCCCAGTTGAAGAGGTTCATCAGGTCTGATGTGAAACCAACAACTAAACAGGAACTTTTGGATGGGATAATGAAGTTTTGGAGAACAGTATTGACACGTGCTCAGTGTAACAATTATATTGATCATCTCCATAGAGTCTTACCAGTTGTCATCGAAAGAAGCGGTCAAGCAACTGCTATGTAGCTTATACTGTACTGTATATAATTAGTAATGTGGAGGAGGGGTTTAACTTCCTCTTTTCAGTTTGTGATCCAGACTGCTAAGTACTGTACACTGTGTCCATACTGTATGTACAGTATTGTGGTTGTGCTTTCTGCCCCTACATATACAGTATTCTCCTAATTTATTTTATAAGCTCTTTATTTACAATACCTTTCCCTTACTGTACCTTATGTACTGTACTTAATACTTTTGCTCTTTTCCTTACACCTACTTTTACTGTACATTGCCCCCTGTTCAAAGGCACACATTGGCATCGTCACAGATTGTGCTGTAGCTGCCAGTTTCTGCTACTGCGCTTGATGTTGCCATTTGTAATGCAGATGTTTCAAGTTTACAGGTTCCTTTGGTTCATATACAGTACAGTAGTAGTGGCTGCTTCAACATCCACATCCATAGTTGCAGACATACAGTACTGTTCCATAGTGGGTGCACCGTGCATTGAGAGACAGGCTTCCACTGTACATCTACAGTATGGTTGGAGCGGCGGTCCCATCAACATCAGTATCAGGTGAGAAAAGCATTTTTGCTAATGTTAGTGCTCTGTTATCACATTCAGATGAATCTTCTGATACTTCTAGCTCCCTGCCAGTTTGTTCTTTGGGAAACCCAGGGCCACCTGCTGCTACAGTAGGGGGGGGGGTTGGAGTTATTTTCACTTTTGACCTCAAAATGACAGCTGGTGTTCACCTCCATCTGGGGCACCCAAATACTGTCTTGTTTCATGTATTTTTTTTTTTTATCGTTATATGGGCTGTGGGCCTAGGGGCACTGCTTACAGTATTTCACCACCAGACTTAATTATAATAAAAATTAGTTATTAATAAATTTGTTAGGCTGGTTAGTTAGGGCATATACAGTATATTAATGTGGAGAAGTGGATTAGTGTGACACTGTTAGAGCAGGGAAGGGCCCTGCACAGCGGATTCTCTCTCCTACAGTACAGAGTGTATGGGATCAAGCAGGATGAAGAACAAGAGCATCTCTGGTGAGAACCTGTGTGTCTGTCTTTTACTGTCTGTTCATCTCTGCCTATCCTCCTTTCTTTCTTCAGGGCATACAGTGGAACTTGCACTCCGATGCAAGGTAGAGTCTGCACCTGGTATAGGTAAAACTGTGGATCTGAGGCCAAAAGTGCCAGTGATGATTTTAACTTAAAAGCCTAATCTTTTTGTGTAATGTAGTCCTCGGTCCAGTAGGGCGTATTGGTCGGCATTGAGGAAGGACTGTTCTCACGTCATCTCCTTCCTCCTACTGTAGGTACTGTACAGTAGTCATGTCTGTGTCCAGCTTGGAATTCCAGGACATGCCAGTGGTAGGAGAAAGAAGCGGGGGACAGTAGAGGACTACTGGGGTAGTAAGCTAAAGAAGTCCCCCCCCCTCTGTACAGCATGTTACTGTAGGTTAAATAAAAATTGTCATTAATTTATAAAATTGGTGTTTGTACTGTATGTAATTCAGTCTTTAAGTGCACCTGAGACCCAACACGTGCATCTGTCATTAAAAAGGTACAAAAAGTCAATAACACACAGATGCAGGGGTGTATCGTCCTATTGGCCAGGATTTCACTTACCAGGGGCAAGCCGGTCGATGGGGGTTGCCGCCCACAGTCATATACTGTACAGTATCCCTGTTGCCCATCACAGTGATTTCACAGCTGCCCGGCACTTACAGTAGAATACAGTACAGTAGACATACAGTACTGTATACACTGAGGGCCGTTTTCAATTTAGGGGTGGTCTCGTCTTTTCACTCCAAGGGGTCTATTTACTATACTAAGCAGTGTTAGGAGACAGAGTGAAAAGTGCTAAAAAAGTGATAAGGTGTCAATCAATCAGCTCCCAACTGTCATTTTTCAAACACAGCCTGTGAGATGACAGTTGGGAGCACATTGGTTGACACTTTTCACTCATTGGAGCAAAAAGACGTGATTGGCTAAAAAAAGTGCCGCAGATTACATCATTTTGCCAGGTGTAAAATTATTGCTGTATTCAATTTGAAAGCTTTTTCCGCCTACCGTAAGCGGGAAGTCAATGCAATGTACAGTAAGACAGTATGTGAAAAAGTTTCGCCTACTGTATGAATAGCAGGCGGAAAAAATTGGTGAATTGGGGTGCAACGTTGCGGGAAGCCTTTAACATGCAGCCTTAAGACAGTCCCCTAAAGGTACTGTAAACTGCGTAACTTTTTTTTTTTTAAAACAGTCAGAACACACCAAAAATTCACTTTCATTTTGGGGGCGGAAGAAAAAAAATTGGGGGGAAAAAGTTAAACATGTAGGGGTAAAATTACTAAGATGGGAGTTCTATTTAAGAAGTTACTGTACTGTATGTTGCCCATAGCAACCAATCAGATTCTACTTCTCATTTATCTACAGTAGCACCTTCTAGAAGATAATACCAGGAATCTGATTGGTTGTTATGGGCAACATCACTTCTTAATAGAACTCCCATCTTAGTAAATTTACCCCCTAATATAAAAACTGAGTTTAATAAGGGTTGGATAACAATACTGAACAAAAGTAGCGAAGACTTAAAAAAAAAAAAAAAAGCGCTACATGGGTATACCGTAGATCTGGGCATGCGCCTGAGATACGATGACGTACAGTATTGTAGGACACACTCAAGCCAGGTGCAACCTTGGTATTGCAGGCAGCTGTAGTGTAATGGTAAATAATCAAACCAATACATTACGCTGCCTGTACAACCCTTTTGCAGGTTCGAAACTTGAAAGGTTACACTTTTTATTTTTTATTATTATTACACAGTCAAGGTTACACTTTTTTGTCATAAAGTACTGTGGCATAGAAATACCAGAATTTCTGGATAATGTATTAGTGAAGATTTAAAACAAAATAAAATTACCGTATACAGTATATATTTTAAAGGTCTCGAACCAGTGGGACAAGAAAATGGTAGATGCAGTAGGGCTAGGCATTAGCCCCCTAGACTACTGCATCTACTGTACTGTAGTTCCTAGAGTTATGGAATCACTACAATGTCTACCGTATTGTACTTACTATAATACAGACAACTGGGCATGCGCAGTGCTATGAGACTCAATAACGTACGCCACAGTGTAGCGCGCAACTAGCAATGCGGTATATGGCATACCATATGGAGCAACAAACTACAGTACTGTAGCTGGGCACATCTACAGTACATACAGTATAATATATTGATTTTTGTAAGGGTTGGATAACAATACTGAACTATAGTACTATAGTGAATATTAAAAAAATAAATTAAATTATCAAGGTCTCGAACATAAGGAGAGAAGTGTAAGCAAGACAGATCACCTAACTCCTTGCTCACAAGTCTCTCCTAGTAAGAATTGCATCTGTCCTCTACAGTACTTTATGTGACATCTACAGTACCATACTATGAAGTACTCAGGCGTCTGTAGTGTAGAGGTAAGAAATCGAACTTCTACATTGCAGACGTCTGTACAATCCGGTTCCGGGTTCGAAACCTGGAAGGTTAAACTTTTTTTTTATTATTATTACACTTTTTATTTTTAATATTATTATTACACAGTCAGTGTGTAATACGGAGATCCCACTTTCACTGCGTGTGAATCTTGACCCACTACTGTATGATCTTCCATACTGTACGCCATGGCATAGCGCTACAAGGGTATGGCTATGGCGCAGCACCACTGGCAATGCATTGCAACCCCACCACTGGGCACGCGCCAGAGATCCTATTTGTACCATAACCCATCAGAACAGGCTATAAGTCACCACAGCGCCAACTGTGCAGACATTGACACAATTTTGTGGTTTAAACGCAGAGTCAGTTTATACTACAGGGATCTCTCTCTCAAACAGAGTCAACTATCAGTTACTGAACACATTACATCACTAAAGTTTCCAAGTCTGGGACAGCATTGTCATTGACGCAAGTTTGCGCTCTACAGCACAGTCAGTATGTAATACACAGACTTCCCTCCAAACTAATTCCACTACTGTAGCACTTTCTGAAGTCATGAATTTACTATTGTGTATACTGTACGGTAAGTCTCGGACAGTGCAGAATGGCACAAGTGTGAAAATTCAACAGTACTGTAGCAATACAGACAACTGGGCATGCGCCATGGCATAGCACTACTTAGTGTATGGCTTGGCTCCACTGGACATGCGGCACACATTCCATTGTGATTGAAACCCGACCACTGGGCATGCACTGACATTGACTAAATTTTGCGGTTTAAACGTGCAGTCAGTTTGTTATACAGAGACCAGTCTCTTTAACAGAGCCCATTACCACTTGATGGTCTTAAAAAATCACTATAATATCCACGTCTATGTCAGCGCCGGCATTGACGCAAGTTTGAGTTCTAAGGTACAGTACTGTATGTACAATAATAAAAATCCTATTTTCGCTGTTTGACTCCCGAAGCACTGGGCATGCGCTCCACATGTACTGTATTGAATACTGAATATTTTAAGTGAAGATTTTAAAAATAATAAAAAAAAACATATTTTCAAGGTCTCGAACCCACAGAACAAGAAGAGGGGAGAAGCAGTGAAACTAGGCATTAGACCGCTAGGCCACACGCTTCACCCATTACTAGAGTTCTGTAGTTTGTAAAGTCTAATGTCTAAGTCTAATGACAGTGCCGACAGTATTTACATTTGCGCAAACACAGTATGATTTCAACTGCACAGTCAGTGGGTAATACAGAGCTTAATGATTTCAAACAGGATTAGACATTCTTCTACCGCTTTATTATACCGTACATTCCTGATTCCATGTGGAAAACGCTGTAATACTGTATAGTGTACCGAATCACCGCTTCTGTCAAACAATCATCGGGCGGTGATACAGAACATACCGTACGGTACATTGGAAATCACACGCATGCGCTATGTAGTTTAGGAAAAGTGACATCTGGTGGGCAAAATGTTGTATTAAACGTAATGAAATCAGACGCATGCGCTATGTAGTTTAGGAAAAGTGAAATCTGGTGGGCAAAAAGTTGTATTACATGTAATGACTTTTTTCATTACTAAACTTTCTTTGTGGCGCGACTCATGGCGTGGTGTGTGGCGCACCATGCGTGGCGTGAGAGACAACGCTGTGATACTGCGTTATAGCTGGGCACATCAGTAGCTCCGAGCCACCAGGGAGCATTCATGATGGTGAGCAGGGTAATGGTTCCTGGATCTATGTCAGCAGCTCCTGGACAGGTTTCCGCAGCAGCGTGCATGAAGGGTGTGGTGATGGCTATAAAGGTATGTGTTTATGTCATTTTTTGTATTCCTGATGAAAAGATTAAAGCATCTTGAAATGTTGAAACTCATCCAGTCCCAGGTGGTTCTTTATTGTCAAACAGCTTAGAGTGCCATGCTGCTGTAGCATTTGTCAAGTACAGTCTATAAAATAATAGGTAGAGGGTGATTGGTTGCTATGGGCAAGTTCTCCACTGGTTCATTTCTCCACACTTTTCACTGCTTTAAAAATTTAAAAGGGAGAGAAATACATTAAGAATACTCTTAAATTAGTTTAATAATGATGTTAAGCTATTACATGTCAGGTGACTGGGAAACAAAAACAGCAAAACATACTTCATATTTTTTTTTAAATATGCTAATTTCATTAACAAGACTGCAAAGTTATAAATAATTGTCTCATTGGTTCATGAACAGTCATATAAATGTACTAGCCATTATTTTCCTTACTTGAGTGAAATTAAGTATTTAATAGCAAATGTAATGGCAAATATATATGTACAGTAATAACATCTTTTCATACAGTAAGATTGCATATTATATATAATGCAAAGATTAATGGTCGGCAACCTGGTATATACTGTAGTGAAGCAATATAAATATAAGCAATACATTGTTAACTATATATACAAATAATATTTGTGGCAAGTTAGAATTTTATTCCTTAAGTCTTTTATATTGCACTTTAATTTAGTTTTCATAATGCATAGTTTGTTGATCTTTATTTTTCTTGTAGAGGAAAATATTAAGTTACTTGATAAGACTCAGTATTACATGAAACCGTCAAATTATTTTATATATTAAAACAATCATTAATAACAGGCACATATAAACCTTTTCCTTCTTTAGTTTGCTAAAACAAAGTAAATGGTGAAAAAATTAATAACTTTAAAATGTTATAAGGAATGAACTTTGCAATTTACTTTGTTTAACTACCAGCTTGTTGAACTTAGTTATACCTGATAGGAATATGATTATATAAAATAATATAATTTGATAACAGAAAAGGTTAAAACTAGTCCATTCTGAATACAACTTTTCCTTTTTTAAATTTGCCAAAAAATTGAAATGTAACAATACAATTAACTTTAAACTTTCAAAATTAACTGAGAAAGTAAAATGTATTTGGGATTCAAAATCAGCACAATTTATTCAGAATAACAAATTTCATAGCGGGTTGTGGGTTTTAGTATATTCTGCAATAATGAATCACAATAGAACACATACTGCTGAGGAGATGGATGAAATAATGAATTCATCCCTGTTTATAAACAGGTTGCTTTGTGTTTTAATAGATCAATGGTTAATGGAATAACTAATTACTTTGTAGTCAGAGACAGTTATGCAGTCAGTCAGATATTTTGAGCTGGCACATTACATACTGTTACTCTCCCAAAGGAACCAGCATATTGTCTAATCAAATTTATTAATCAGTTTGCTTCTTTTTAATAGGCACTTGTCCATTGGACATTTCAATCAAATGTAGTATATTTTATATTGTATCTTGTCTGTTTGCTACATTTCAGTTTGTGTGCTTCACTGTAATGAGCAGTATCTTATCTTAAAATAATGTATTTGTTACTTTATTACATGATATTTTGGCTATATTTTTTCTGTGTCCTTAAAGTACATCACAATTATTACACATAGGTTGCCCTGAGCCTGGCATCTTAGAGTCTCATCCTGATCCCCTCACTGAGTTTTCCCATAGGCAGTGGCAGCTCCAGAGTTGGGGCTGCAGAGCAGGGGTGCCACACCAACTGCCACCCCAAACACTGCCAAACATCGCTGGACGGGACTCACTGGCAGTTGGTGTAGCTCCCCTACTTTTGGACTACTCTGCAGCCCTACCTCTGGAGATGCCACTACCTATAGGAATGGACTTTCTGTGAATAAACTTTATAAATTTACTTTTAGGCAGTAAATTATGTAGACATTTGATATGTAATTTCACACTTTGGTTTGAAGCTGTTTAAGATATGACTTATGGTTTGGTTACACAATCCTGGACTGGAAAACTCGATAGCAAAAATAACTTCAGTTAAGCAGGCTATGGATTTGTGTATCAAGGTAAATATGGATGAAATAGAGAGTATTTAACTCTTTCTTGTCTTTTTTGCCTCTGGATTACTACTGTGAGTGGCTATTTGTGAAGACCATAGCTGTAGTAGGGGTTGGGCAGAGATCAGAAACATACATAGTACTGAGCTTAATGTAACATATTGCATCGCTTTTTGTCCTCATACACAAAAATGGAGCACTAAAGCTTTGCAGTATACAGACTAGAGGCTACGATACTTGGAGTCACATGCTCTTTACTCTTATTGGTGTAAAACATTTCTGGGGAATGACCAATGGGATATTTCAGACATATTTGTTTAGTCAGATGTTTTGGTTTAGAGTACAGTCTTGCTTTATATTCCAATGGGAAGATTTGAGCTCATCAGAGAACTTCTTACTAAGTGCAGCTAGATAGCATGCTCACATGCAACAGTTTATCTGAAACAAAATATTGAAATTAAGGGTTTGTTTACAGAGTAATTCCTCTTTACAGAAGGCGCTCCATGTTTAGTCATAAACAAACTGTACAAAGTAGTTTTCTAGGACAACACCAAAATGTGGAATGTGTGCTTCAGTGAATAGACTAGGCAGCCAAATGCATTACAAACATAAATGCACTGCAGTGGACAAAAATTAATTTACAACCAGAGGCACATTGTCCAATTCATGTGTGAAATAGAGACAATGCTATGTTTTGCAGGATAGTTATTGGACACTATTGCCTTTTCAAATATATAAAGGTAACTGTTACGTATTGTACAAACACAACAGTATTTCTATTTGTGCCATTATAAAAAGAGGATTTTCCTATGTATGTATTAATATTTTATAATTACAGCTCCAGACAATTTCTAATTTTTTTTTAAATGTAAACAGTGAAATAAAGTAGGAATAAACTTATAATCTGCAATAGCAATCATTTTGTCTCATTGCAACATACTGCTCTTTTTAATGAGCCTCAGGGGCATGATAATTGCTTTGTGGGTTTCAAATGACACAATATTCCTTTGTTTGCTGCAGGCAGCCTTTTTATTTTTTTAATTACTTACTTTTCAATAATGAACATAAGGGGACATGTTATAAAACATATCCGTATGTATTATGTATTAGAAAACCTATAGCTGCTGCACTTACCTATTGCTCTCTTAACTATATTCTATATAAAGACAGGGGGCAAAATTTACTAAGTGGCGGGTTCTAAACCCCAGCGGTTTGACGGCAGGTTCTAAACCCCGGGGGTTCGGTGGCAGTTTGGCAGCGGTTTCTAAATGACAGTCCTGTTCTATTCTATCCTAAAAAAATGTTGACAGTGGTTTTGAAGTGCTTTTGCAGCGGTTTTGGCCTTAGTAAATCTGCGGATAACAAAACCACCACCAAACCGCTGGGGTATAGAACCCACCACTTAGTAAATTTTGCCCAGGGTATGTTAGTTCCACATATTGCAATATAGCCTGTTTAATGTTCCAACTTACATACATGACAATACTCTGCTTCCTATATTAATCAAAATATATTTATGGGTTGAACATGACATTGAATTCGTCAAGCACAAATTGTCATGATCCAATGCAGTTCCTCTGCTCTTCCTGTGGTATTGCTTTCCTTGGAGGGGTCTTCGGCAGATCTCAGACCCTATCCTACTGGTCACCTGGGATGATTGCCTTATTAAGCAGCTGTGGCTGCACCTGAGTCTTGTCAATATATTTTCAACTCCTCAAAGGCCTCCTTGCCAGATCATCAGGTCAGTTTCTATCACTGCTCTCCAAGTACAGTAAGATGCCTGTGTCTGTTCACCTGGTCTGGTTTCCGGTGCCTGATTGCTTGGATCTGTTCCTGCAAGTTCCATCCTGCTCAGGTTCAATTACGCATATTTATACCTGTTCTACTTGAGCTAGTTCTACTACTGGGGCATAATCTGTTGCATAGCATTATCATACCGCTGCTCGCCAAGTTCCAGTATCCTAAACCACCTCCTGTGTTTTCCCTGCTAGATTTGTGCTCAGCCTACTACATTGCCATTCAGTCAGAATGTCCTGGTACATCTTGGTAAGATACAACTCATCTACCACAGTTAATTCCTCAATTCTTATATATACTATTCAAGTTATATTCTGTTCAGTTAGGGAAGTGGAGAGGTGTTGGTCCTGGTCCAGCTAGGCCCCTTTATCAAGCCTGGACCTGGGTAACTAGTACCGGTTGCACCCCCCACTCAGGACTCCTGCTCCTAGTTGTATCATAAGTTTGATACTCACTCCAGACTCTGTTTAGACCTACATTATAATTTACTCCTGATTACTTGCTTTAACCAGTGCACCATTCGATATAATCAGACCTGCATTTAGTATTACCTGTTTTTAACCAGTGCACTCCTGGATGTGATCAGAACTACATTATTATTATTATTATTAGCTGCTTTAACCAGCACATCGCTGGATCTGACCAGTACTGCATTTAGTATTACCTGTTATTAACCAGTGCATCTCTGGGTGTGAACAGAACTGCATTACCTGCTTAACCAGTACATCACTGGATGTGACCAGAACAGCATTTATAATTACCTTTCGGGTGGCACACTAGAACACTCCATTTAGCACTTTATTAATACTTATTTTCTACTAATACTACTTTACTTAGCATTTTAATTACACCCTTCACCTGTGTATCACCTCCTAATGCATAGATTTATTAATAATATTATTAACAATATTATTAACACTTACTAACACTTTTAGTTTAGTCTTTCACTGGTGTGTTGCCCTGGGGTGGCTGGCCTTTGCTGGCTTTTTGGGGTTTCGTGCCCCAGGCTTTAACCTAGAAGTAGAAACCTCCAGTATCAGAGATGCTGTGACATGGCCTGGAGGCTTACACATATCTTTGCAAATATATGCAACTAAGATCGCTGATTTAATTACCACCATGTAGATTTTCTTGTCTTATTGCTGATATCATACTGAGTGCCAGGGGACACCTTTTTTGTTTCATGTATAGACTAATCCCTACCGTTCATGCACCTGAGTGGTATTACTAAGGTGATTGAGCAGCTACCAGTATGCATTGCAAGTCTGAGAGGCATCGATGGGACCAGCATTTGAAGGGCATGCTGGTTCCTGTAGTGCCATTAGGAGGACCTAGGGGTGACTCCAAGGTAAGCTGGATCTCATTTTTAGATATATTTGTATATGTGCCATTATTATGTGGCCTTATATTGGGCAAATATATGCCCCAGATTGTATGTTATTTTTGGGGATGAGTTTGTGGTGCGGTGCTCACTGGCTTGGTATGGCTGGGCTGCTTTGGGGTGGCACACTAGAACACTTCATTTAACACTTTATTAATACTTAATACTTATTTTCTACTAATACTACTTTACTTATTTTATTACCTGTTATTAACCAGTGCATCTCTGACACCATCGGATATGACAAGATCAACATTTGTTTTTACCTGTTATCAACCAGTGCATCTCTGGATGTGATCAGAACTGCACCTATTATTACCTGTTATTGTGACTCTATTAAACAGTGCACCTCTGAAGGTGATCAGTACTGCTTTCATCAGTATATTCCTTGACATTGTTACTACTATTATACCTATTAACTGTGACTCTATTATTCTGTGTCTTCAGCCTGCTATGCCTAACTTACTTGCACTGTACCCTGTGTGTGTCATATAAACCTGACTAGTCTGCCAATTCTGTGGTGGTATTACATCATTTTGGTCATTCCACATAGGGGAATTACCAGTGAATCAAATATTATAGGTGGGGCAATATGGTGGGTAAATTGCTGGTTTCCTTGTCGAAAGAACCCAGTAAACACAACTTTGTGCTGGCCCTTCATCAGCCCTCCACTGAGCAGCTGCTTACCATATCCCAAGTTATTGCAGCCCAATTCATAACTTATTTTGAAGACTTGTTGCGGGCCTCCCCTATTGACCCAAGTCCAGGCCCAATTACTTACTAAGGCATGTCTGCCAAAGCTGACATCCCATCAGAATGAAGTATAGGCAGGCAATTCCAATTCCAATGGAGGAGATCATTGCAGCTAATCCAGCCTTCCCCCATCATAATTCCCACAGACCAGATGGTTTCTCTGGTGATTATTATCATGTTTGCAGACCCATCTTGCCCCTATTCCACTTGAATTGTACAAAATAATACACAGAACAGGCCCTTTTTAACCTTTGTTCAATAAAATTTTTGCAACTTTCATTTCTAAAGCAGACAAGGACCCACATAAATTGGCATCCTACAGGCCAAAACTGGTGATTATTGATTTCAATTACTATTTAATATTATGGCCACTAGGCTGCAAGTGATATTACTGATCATCAGTTGGAGTTTGTGAAAGGGCATCACCGCCATTTGGGGAATCCGCACAGCTATTATGTCAGTAGTTACTTCCTCATACACTCTACACTCCCCAAAACATGTGGTTAAGCTTAGATGCTCATAAAGCATTTTATATGGTCATATGCCCAATGAGGGAGTTGAGGGACATGAGGGTGTTTGACCTTGTTCTCCTCCAAATAATTTTGGCATTTCTACTCTAACCCCTCTACATCTCTTGTGATTTGGCATGGATGGTTCAAACTTTTTTCTAGAAAGAGGAACCCATCAGGGTTGCCATCTCTCAAACCTACTGTACAATCTAGCCTTAGACCCTTTATTAAGATTGCTCCAAGGCAGGTACATGTTTGAAGGCATTAAAGTTGGACAGAGGGAGATTAAGATGACTGCTCTAGCTAATTACGTACTATTGTACAGTATGTAGCGAACCCAGAATATTCCCTCTCTCTGATTCTGAATAGGATTAACCTATTTGGCTCCATTTTCTATTGTATAGAGTTACCGTCCATCTTTTTCAGTGCTGGTTTTTGTGTGTTTTACACTATTTGGCTCAATATCAGGATTCACAAAAAATGTAGACAAATCTCTGGTCATGTGCTTCCAGGGAGAAGTGCTTGACCATGTTGGGGCATTCATTTCTTTTTTTTAAATGGGTCAGCACTAGGCTCCCCTATCTGGGCATTATTTTGCCAAGCTAGCCATCTGAATTGTATTAATTAAATGTTACAGTGGCCATATGATTTTAAACTAATGATCTACTGTAAATTGCTTGGACCACCTCCTCCTCTTCTACATAGGACAGGCAAATCTGCTAAAGATGATATATTTTTTTCATTTGATGTATCTTTTGCAATCATTTACCATTCTCCTTACCAGAAAAGATGTGCAAAAGATCAATACTCTGTTTTGCAAGTTTATTTGGAAGGGTAAAGGTCACATATTGTTCTGCAAAAATTCTGCCAACCTGAATCAAATGGTAGAATAAATTCTTCAGATATAATCGTATATAACCATGAAGCACTGTTGCAATACTTACACGACTGTCTGCATAATGAAAGTATCTACACGAATATGCCCCTGGAGTATAGCTTTTTTGGGAGATGTTGCCTTAATCTGTTTCCTCCACTGGCATAACCAGGAGATTTCAGATGATATTACATATAATCCACTGCTGTGGACCACCCATAAGCACAAATTCATAGGAGACTACACCAAAATTTATGGTACCATTTTGGATTTTGTATCACAATCCTTTCATCAGAATTAAATTTTTTGTTTTGGTTTGTTTTATTTTTTGCAAGCCGACTGACACTCTCTCTGGTGCAATAATCACAGTTCTGCATCTGTGTCAGGTTGCGGCCTAGGATCGCCCGTTACTCACCCTAGTGCTGGCTTCCTTTGACCTCTCGAGTGGTCAGATGTCAGGTGCGGTGGCAACTGACACGCTGAGGATTATGCCTAGGGACCATGTAAACATCCATGAGCTGCTCCATGTCTTGGTTGCTGCGGTTGCCATCATGGATGCAGCCATGACAGTCTTCATCACCTGATTACCCTTTACCCAATGGTAGTGTTGTGGTTGTCAGCTGATGCTATCCTCCAATGAACTGCTACCTTAGGGTATATAACTTGGCTCCGGACAGCAGGAAGTTGCCTGTACAACGTCGTTACTACTAGTGTTTGCTTGCTGTCATTTCATTCCAGGTTCCCTTGCTGTTTACTCTTGAGTCATCTCTAGTTACTCTCCTGTGCCAGCAGTGCAACTGGATACCTTGCCCATGTGCTTTGTACATACTCCGAGTACAACCACAGTGTCACTCTCCTGTGCCAACAATGCAACTGGATTCCTTGCCCGAGTGCTCTGTACATCCTCCGAGTACAACCACAGTGTCACTCTCCTGTGCCAACAATGTGACTGGATACCTTGCCCGCATGCTCTGTACATCCTCCAATTACAACCACAGTGTCACTCTCCTGTGCCAGTGGTGTGTCTGATACCTTGCTGCGTACTCAGTACAAAATCCAAATATAAAATCCTCGCTAGTGCTTCTTTCAGAGGTACATTCTCCTGGACCTCACTGGTGTTATCTCCCTCCATTTCCCACCTGTATCGGATACCTGACCAAAGGGCCGTGACATGCTTGCTAGGTGCAGCTTGGAAGGGTCACTGGTGAACACCTCCCAGCAGGTTAGACTCTGCTTCTTTGGTCAGGTCTTGCCAACATCCGAAACTTGTGGATGAGGAGAACATACATCCAGGCCCCTCGCCTCCAATTCCTTCTACAACCTGAGACCTCAATTTACAGCTCCTCAGTAAGAGATTCCCCTGAACCAGCCGTGACAATCTGTTCTTGCTCAAAACATTGTCCCTTTTCTGAGTTTGAGATTTTGTTTTTTAAAAACTCTGGACAATTGATATATAATACTTTGTATTTCTCCATTATCTTTTTGATCCTCCATATATTTTTGTTTATATAAAGTAATTATTCCTGTTTTAATTTTTTTTGTGCAACAATTGTATGTATTGGGTTTTGCATTGCTTGACCTCAATTAAAAGTATATTTTTTAAAATATATAAATGTTTTTTTGAGAGATCCACTGAAAACACTTGTTTTTGGTGGCTATCTGCAAATATTAATCATCCCGAGATGTTCTAGGAAGAACCACGGTAAATATTAGAGATGCAGTGTCTGCTGCAGTCCTCAATTTTTGAATGTAAGTTAAGTAATTGTATTAATACTCACATTACTTCTAACACGTTGCAGGATGGGCTACTATGAGAACGCCTATCCCTGCATGTGTTTTTAATAAATGTTGATGATCCTAACTTTCTTACTACCTTGATAAGCGGTGATAAGAAATTATAATCATCGGATCTGAACTGATAATTCATGCCCTTACATATCACACAGATTTTCAAAATAAGCTATGCTTTTTACTGTGTATAGGTTAAGGCCTTTCTCCCCATAGACTGGTTTATGTATCAAGTAGTGAAAAGCGTGGAGATATCGACCAGTGGAGAAGTTACCCATAGCAACCAATCAGCTCCTACCTATTATTTTAAAGACTGCACTTGATTAATGCTACTTCAAAGCTGATTAGTTGCTATGGGCAACTTCTCTACTGGTTCACTTCACTCTTTTCACTGCTTGATACATCACCTATCTTAGCATAGCGGTTCATACACACCTGGAGAATTAGTTGACAAATTGGCTTACAGTACTGAACATAAGATGGAACTGGGGTAAAAGTAAAATGTGACAACAACATTTTTATTATACTGTAAACAAAAATGATTTAATCGGTGGCACTCTTCAACTATTTGTGGTGTTAGTGGGATGTGGGATATTGTTTAAAAGAAAACAAATCATAGAAGCTCTCCACTAATCTATTACACTGCAAACTGTATTCTATATAAAAATAGGAAATGTTAGTTCCACATATTGCAAAATATGTTAAGCTAGCAAACTACATCAAAGCATACTTAACAACTTTCTGTCGGCACAGCGCAGGGTATGCAAAGGGGTAGATGGGGGCATGATAGCTCAATTGTGTCCCTCTATGCACTTCCAAGATTACCGACATTGTAAAGCAGGGGCGTAGCTAGAATGATGCAATTAGTACAAATTATGTTATCGGCCACCCGTACCGCATGCTTTACTTGGGAATTGGGCAGTGCAGGGCAGATCTGAGGGTAGTAATTGTGGCCATTTCTGAGTCAGGAAATGTGTCTAAAGGGAGATTAATGCATAAAAACATGAAAAGGATTTAACTCCACCTCTGCTGGAGGTAATCATACTCCCATTGTCTCCCATTGTCCTCAAACAAGGAGGATCATTATTTCAACAGTTCCCTTTCATACTTTTATGGATCCAAACTCAGCAGGAGGTAGCATGGGGAAAACACATGGGAGAATAACAAATACTTTCCTTGTTAATAAAACCAGCCACTAATGCCCCAGGATTAGACTAGTGGCATGCCTCCTCAACTTGGTGTAAGAAAAAATGGTTTTAAAAAGAGAGACAGTTTTGGGAGACAGAGAGTAAAATTCTTGCTGGAGTCATATACTGCCCCAAGGATTACTATCTGCTACCTGGTAGGATTTTTGCCTTGCGGATAATTCTACAGTATTTAGCTACAGTGCATGTTGATGTTAAATAAAACTTTTTTGCATAAATCCTGAGTTGGGCTGAGTGATTTGAGAGAACCCTGATCTTCATATTAAGCTTAAGAAAGCAACCTGCAGTATAAGTAGAATCAAGTTATTATTTTTCTACATTACATTATCCAAAAGTAATGGTCACCTTTTAAACAACCAAAAGATGACAATTCCCACATGTGTGTTGTTTATTAACTGTTATTATGCTTAATCATATGCTATAGATGGATATTAATGTATTGGGGCAACTTTCTAAGACACAACATCTACTTGAAGACCACAACTATGATGGGTATAGTAGCAAACCTACCAGTTTACTAGTGGTTATTACAAACTATTGGAGGTACACTTCAAGAGCTTGTAAAATTGATAAACATATTAGCCTATATACCAGAACACAAATGTTTACTTGAATTTCAGTTATTTTAAAAAACAAACATTGTCTCTGAAGTTAGCTCACTTGTCCAACTATACAATCCATTTTTTAACTATTTTGCTAATTGAGATGTGTGAAAAGTCCTGACTCCAGAGAAATGTGAATTCCAAGTTAAAGAATTCTAATCGCAAAAAACAGGACTGCTTTAAAAACGCCTGCAAAATATAGCAGAATAAAATACAATTGAGTTTACTCATTGATTAGCTATGGTTATGCCTTTGCTATAATATTATAAAAAAATATCCCTTTAACTGGATAGAAGCTGAAAAGGTGAATAAAAGAGCCATGAGCTGCAGAAGTCTAGAAACATTTAAGTTGCAATATGAATGTAAGCCCCAAAGGAGTGCATTACAGTTGACTGTGACCACAAGATTTTGATAGCTCCTACTTAACGGTTTTCAATAAAAGAATCCCAAAGTTACCATCTATGACAAATCATTTTTACCTACAAGCAAATAACTCAGACAACAAAATTGTAAACTTATGATACACAAACAAAAACTGCACCACCACTCTCTTTGACCCCGTTTGGTACCTCTATTATAGCCTGTCACAGAATTTTGTCTCTCTATGGTTAAAAACACTTTTTCATGTTTTATTTATGAGTCTTATAATGTTTTAAATGTGTTTTCATGGATAACAATCTTTTCTGCCTCAGTCCTGAAAGAAAATCATTCTAATGCAGTATATTTTGTATTAGTTTTCCACATGTCACCAGCTGATTTAATGAGAGCTCTTGATATTGTAGTGCTAGCAAGGTCAGAGTTCATTAATCTTAACATTAAGCAAGTTGGTATTATCACTTTAAACTTTTTTGATTATTGGGGGGGATCTTCATTATGTTAATGTTTTGAAAGAATACATAAATTTAATAACAATTCAAATTTCTTATTTAAAATCCACTCCTACTTACTTAATTTTCTTTTGTTACAGTGCAACACAGACCAATTATACCTTCATTTATTTGTGACTGAAGGGAGGAAGAAATAGGTCATTAAACTCCAACTGATTTTCATTATCAGAGCCATTCAAATAAAATACAGTATTTTAGTATAGTAATCTGATTACAGTACTCATTAATTTGCCCACCATAATATATGTAATAATATTACCACCATCAGATAAATATTCATGTTTTCCAACTTATTTAATCAACTTATTCAATACATACTGTATTATGATGATTGCTAATATAATAAATGTATTGTACCTCTTCTGAGTGGCCAGATTGTGCAAACAGCATGCTGTTTACACAATCTTGTCTGTCATAACCATCTCATATTTTCTCACAATTTTCCTGTAGTTTTGCAATCATTTTCAAAACCAACTCTTGATAAATATGATGACTTCTATAGTCTGATTTTTTTTTAAAAAGAAATGGTGGTTTTGAAGAGCTTTTGTGGCAGTTTTGTCTGTAGAAAATAAATATCATAGAGGTGTACTTTTAACTAGAGATGAGCTGTTCGGGCCCAGAGAAATCTGCCAGAACTGAATTGTGGGTAGTCATGACTCAGATCTGTGCATCAAAATCTAACCTTGTAAGGAGGCAAAATGTCATTTTCTTGGAGTCTTGGAACTCGCGTGTTTTTTCGATTGCATAATCTAATCAAGGTTAAACATCATTCTCCAATAATTCTCTGTGCATTTTATTTATCACATTTAAGGACACTGTAAGGATGCTCATCTGTCCTTTTGACACTAGCATGTGTAGGCAAAGGAGGGTGAATCACTGTCTGTTAATATTACAGACATCCAGGTGCTGGATGCTCTGCATCTCTCATTTATAGTATATTATAATTATTAGGAAAGATAAAAATAATTGAACATTCTTTCGGCATACACCTTTCTCTACAATAAAAACTTTTCTCTACAATAAGAATTCCCAAGTATGACCCTGACATTTTTACTAACTTAGCCATTAAGTTGCTATATTCTCCATAATTATATAGAGGACACACATAGGGGAGAAATAATCTCTCCTTGTGAAATTCAAAAACAATATTTTTAATGTCTCCCCTGACTACAAAATATTCCAAAGATCATTAACAAAACACTTACCCCAAAAAAATCTTTTGTACTTAGTCTTATATATTGTGTGTTGAGTTTACCCAGAAATCTGCAAAAGTTTGGGCAACTATGCTGGTATTTGTCAGTGTACTATATATGTGCGAAAAATGGATCTTGTACTTAGTCTTATATATTGTGTGTTGAGTTCTATGACAGTTTATCTAGTAATTTGCAAAAGTTTGGGATACTATGCTGGTACTTAATTGTAAAATCATGAGACTATTATTTTCAGTGATGGATCAGTTTATGGGTCAGGATGATCATTTTAGTACTAGCAACACTGGTACTAGTAATTGTATGTCTTCTACTAGTGGAAACAAAGTTCATTTGGGAAGAAGGAAGTGTAGGCATTCAAAATCACCTAAATCTTGCTCAATATTAAATAAAAAATCAGCTTGTGGTGATACGATTGGCAGTGGAAAGGTCATTGATGATGAATTTAGTGATTTGTCCCAAAAAATAAATTAGCTAACATTCAATACACCAGCCCAAGTGGCAAATAAAGGCTCAGGCCATGGCCACCATTTGCTCAACATAGTACTAGTAGAAACAAATTTTGGTCAAAAGTGAGTGGCCAATACAGTCATGTATCTTCAGCAACTTCCCAAGCAATAATTTCTCATTATAAGTATATTACTAGTAGTGTGACAATTAAAGTTTCACCTCTTCTTTGAAATGGAATGTAATTATACTCTTTATAGAAAGCATTTATAAGTCTTCCTAAAGTAGGAGCTAAAGTAGGTTTTGGTTTTAATACAGTGAAATTCAAAATATAGTTCTAGATCCTGAAGACTATATTCTTTTCATCAATGTTGGATTAAAACTTCAAATTCAGATGAGTGTTATTTATTTATGATAAAAATCTAAACTTTTTTAAGCCCATAGATGCTAACAACTACCTCCTACCCACTAACTGTCACAATCGGGCCTCCATTCACAACAATGCTAACGGCCAGTTCAGAAGGTCTAAGAAAAACTTTTTAGATAAACAAGCCTGTAAACAACAAGCATCATTTTTATCAGGGAGATTTCTGGGGAGAGGTTATACAGAAACCCTCAAATATCCACATGCAGAAATTAAACAAACAGATACTACAAAAATATATATCAACAAGAATGAATTTGGGGATTTGGGGCCTGATTCAGACCCACTCGTGAGCGGCTGTCCACTCGCAAGTGGGTTGATGTTATGGACTGAGCATGCGCACGACGGAGGGAGCTCCGTCGTGCGCATGCGCCAGACGCGACGAGCGAAGGAAAGTCCTTCGCTCGTTGTGTCCGATCAAAGGGGGCGTGCTGTCGATGTTGATTGACAGCACGCCCCCTTTGGTGGGCGTGCCGGGGGCGTGCCTCCCTGACGGGGGCGTTCCCATGGGAACGCCTCCCTTCAAAAGCCGGCCCACTGACATCAATAGTGATGTCAGTGGGAGTGATTTTGGCTCTGATAGAGCCAAAATCACTCCGGAGCTTGCGGTTGAAAACCTCAACCGCAGGCTCCGGCTCGCAATTTCGATGGTCGCGATGGTCACGACCATCGCGGCCATCACAATGCACGCTCGTATAGCCTGTGGGTGGTGACCCACAGCTATACGAGCGTCCAGGAGGACGCTCCATTTTCATGGAGCCCGGCCCTCATTCAGAGCGTGCGCTCTGCTCAGAGCATACGGCTCTTAATGAGGGCCTTGGTTCCTTTTATAACAGATTATGTTGACCAGTCTGGAGAGAGGAAATTTATCCTCCATAAGCAATGCCCTATTCTCCTTCATGATCCAATCCTCAAACTTGCTGCCTCAGCTTGTTTTTTTTAAAAAAGCTCCATGTATAAAATCATTCTAGGACCTACAGTTCCTATTAAGAGGAAGTGGTAACTCCCACCTGGCTAAAAATCAATAAAAAGGATTCTGTTCTTGAACTAAATCCAAACCCAATAAAAAGAGTTTCTGATAAAACAAAATAATATCTGTAATTGTAGCTATGTTGTTTATCTGATGGAATGCTCTTGTTGCCTACTGTATATTGGGAGGAGCATAAGTCCCTTGAAAGTAAGAATAAGGGAACACATTCTGAATATTACAAAGTGACCCCATGCCTTTAGCATTTCAAAACTTCCTAGAAACACATACTGTACTCTACGTTGACAGCAATCCAGAGTATTTATAGGCCCACCAGGGCCGGCAACAGAAATCTTGGGGCCATTACACTGATGTCTCTAAGGGCCCTACCTTCTCACCACCACCACCAACACATCTCTCCCCTGCATGTGTGATATATGAAGCATGAGAATGTTAACTGAAAGATATACTAGTCTTTAAATAAAGTAAATATACACTGAGACTTAGCACACTGTCTCTTTGTCATGGATGATGCAGGCTGTAATTCTTGTCTAACATCTATTGCAAGATCTTCTGGATGCCACAAGGGTAGGAAGGATGTGTCTGCAGCCAGACATTCTCAGTCCCTCATCACCTTCCTCAAATTCAGTCTCTCATCACCTGTCTGCCCCCAGCCCCCAGCCCCCAGCCTCCATCACATTCCCCTGTTCCCAGCCCCATCACCTTCCTCTGCCTCCAGACCCCTTCAACTTCCACTGCCCCAGCCCATGTCACCTTCAGCCCCCAGCCCCCATCATCTTCCTCTGCCCCAGCCCATGTAACCTTCTACCCCCAGCCTCCTTCATCTTCCTCTGCTCTAAGCCCATACCATGACACATTCTGCCCCATCACCTTCCTCTGCCCACAGCCAGTCACATTCCACCTCCAGCCCCAATCACCTACCTCTGCCCCAGCCGCTATCAGCTTCCTATGCCTTCTTCACCTTCTTCCGTATCCAGGTCCCATCATCTTCCCTTTCATCTTCCCCTTCCGCAGCCCCTATTCCTCTACCATCCCCTTCAAACCGCAGCTTTTGTCTGATGTGCAGCGATGTGAAGTATGATGTCACGCTGCCGCATTGCTTAAAAGTCAAGCCTGGGCCGCAGCTGAGCCACCTGGAAGAGCCCAGCGCTGCCGGAGCCAGACTTCAAGGGACTTGGAGCTGGGGCTGGGTGGCCTCTATGGGGCAAGTCGGCTGGAACAGTGTTCACCATCCACAACCCCATTTTATGCCTGTCTTTTCCTCGGGGCCCCTCTGGACCTCAGGGCCCAGTGGGGATGTCCCCTTAGTCCCCTCATGTCACTGGCACATTATCTTCATTTGACATAGCAGCTTTCATATAATTAGTGAACTCTTGATCTTTTATTTTATACTTAAAAATACTTAAAATAATAATATATATATATGTATATATTGTGGTGAAAGTGGTGGTCTCTCACCTGAAATGCCCATATTCTAGAGGGACCAGCTCCCTTTAAGGGAGAGGAAAACAAGACCAGCACATTCTGCAGCTGCAGCAGAAGTTTGGAACTCTGAGTTTTCTGGGTGGCACAGCTCAAAGTGGAAATGTAGAATTCCAGGTTTTCAAGGTCGCCCAGAGCCAGCAGGAAATCAGCAGCAGAGGAAGAGTTTAAAACACTCATACACCCAGTGTTCTGGATACTGATGCTGAATAGCAGCCAGCAAGTAGGCCCAAAAGACTGTAGTGCCAAGGACCAAGGGCTATGCTGGGAGAGTAATGCCGATTGTGGCTGCAGGCCACTGCAGTGGACTGACTGCTAAGCACAAGTGGTGTTGGGACCTTTCATTTACTTTTACATTTACTGTTCATTTACTTATTTACTTGTCTGCTGCAAGGAAAAATACACTGTGTATTCACCAGAAATCTGCCTACTGAGTCCTTATTTCAAGTACCCATTTTACATACAGTGGCCCATATGTCAAAAATTGCACTACTGAGTTGCCATGCAAATGCCAGATGCTTCCAGATGTGGCAAAGGATTTGAAGGCAAAATTTTCTGGTATATGTGAATAATGGTTGGTGGACCTGAATAACCATAGTTATATTAAAATCACTGGGTAATTTGCTGTGCACTGTGAATTCAAAGGCTGGCTATTATTCACAAGTTAGATTTTGCATGCTGTGTTATGAAGTTCACCTTATGACTGAACATAACAGAGCTCACATACTGAGGTTTAATTAAGCACTGCATTTCTGAAAGGGGAAAACCATTTTTTTCTCATGAGTTCTGTTAACCCCTGCATTGCTGAAAGAAAAAAAACAACAGTGTTTTGCCTCTGCTGTGCTCTACTTAGTTGACTGTGCATTGCTAAATATATATTTATTTGTGTATACTGGTTTCCTATTTTTATTGCATACACCTCCCACTGTAAAAATGGAGGAAGTTTTAGTACTACAGTGAATTGTTAAGCCTCCCATCAAAATGAGGAGTAAATGTTACAATTAGTGACCCAATTAATGGGCACAACAACTACAGGTCATCTAAAGAAAATGCCTGCTTCAGATGACTCAGAGGCATTTTTGTAAATATATCAGAGGGTGGCACAGCACTTAAAATGGCCAGTGGATACTTGGACTAATAGGCTTGCCCCCTAACTTATTGGTGAGGCTGAGAAAGCATATGCTGATTAATCCTCTGCTGATGCAGAGAAATATGACATAGTTAAAAGTGCCATTCTGGCCTGGTCAGGTCTCACTCCTTATGAGAAAGCACAGAGCTTTCAAGAATGGGCCCTATTACCAGGGGTCCCAAATCAGAAGCAAGTGGCAGAACTCACCAGACAGGGGTGATGTTGGCTCCAGCCAGAAGACCGTAGTGCCACTCAGATTGTAGAGACAGTGGATATTGACCAGTGTATAAGAACCCTATGGAGGAATATGCAAACATGGTCATACACGCTGATCCTCAGAATTTAGAGGAATTAATTACAGTATTGGAGTGGCATGAGACCCAAGGAAATATGACAAATGTCAGAAAAGAAACCAGGGAATGGGTGACCCATTAAGATGCCACCCCATTGGACTGTGGCTTTAACTGTCACCCTTCTTCAAGGAAACACTGTTGGAGATGCCAGGGTCAATTGATATGAGTGTGGAGAGCCAGGTCATGTAAGGCAGGACTGTCCCAGAAAAGCAGAGCCTATGGAGTGTGGGGTTGCTGGTATGGGCACTACATACCCCTGCTTTTTGCATGATTGTACCCCTGGATTTCAGACCCCAGTTAATGTGGGAAACTGTGTTACTAAATAGTCAAGAACTCCCAGCTATTATAGACTCAGGGAGTAAGTTAACCCTGATCTCAGAGGCTGTCCTGCCCAGGCCAATGGAAAAGGTGCCAGGGCTAGTTGAAGTACTCTGCATTCATGGATCCACAGAAAACTGTGTGAGCCTCACCATAGAGGGGTGCACTTATAAGGTGGTTGCCATAGTAGGTCCTAAGCTCCCCTATCCTTTCATATTGGGATGCAATTTCCCAAGATTTGTTGAGCTCTTAAAGGAACCACAGAGACAAAACCTTGGTAAAGTCTCCAAGGCCCTACCTCATAAAAGGGAGAAGAGTGGAAAAGCACAGCCAGTCCTCTTGAGAGAGGGAACCTCTGTGCAATTAATATCAGAGGAAAAATGTTATACCCAATACAGAGGTTGCCATGAAAGTGCTGGAAATCACCACCCCTAAGGTTGGTGGTTTCCCCATCAGAGTCCCTGGGGGAACTCTAGTTCACCTGGCCCTACATAAGTTCCGCTGGCAGACACTTTGTCAGCAGAATAGCAAAAAGCAGAGGCCTTAGTTTGCAATAATCAGGATGTTTTTTTCCCTACCAGAGCACACTGCCTTAGTAGAACATGAGATAAATACACCTGAAGGAGTGGTTATAAAACTGCAACTGTATCACATCCAAGAGGCATGGTGGCAAGCAGTCCAGAAAGAGGTGAAAGAGATGCTCTGACTTGGGGTCATTAAGGAGTACAAAAGTAACTTGTCAAGTTCTATTGTGTTGGTGTCCAAAGCATCAGGAGCCATACATTTTTGCAACAACTTTAGACTGCTGAATCAGGTTTCCAGGTTTGATACACATCTGCTGCCATGGGTGGATGAATTGGTAAAAAATTTGTCAAGTAGCCAGTATCTTACGACCTTGGACCTTACAAAAGGGATATTGGCAAATTCCCCTGAGACAGCCAAGGAGAAGACTGCTTTCTCAATGCCTGATAGCCTGTATCACTATAAAATGCTTCATTTTGGCCTTCATAGAGCACCAGCAATATTTCAGCATGCCATGCATTGCCTGCTAAGGCCATTCCAGGAGCACGCTATAGCCTATCTAGATGACATTGGGAAGCACACTTGGCCAATGTCCAACAAGTGCTAAACAGCTTAAGACAGCACGGGTTTAAAGCTGATCCAGCAAAGTGTACCATTGGACATTCAGTGGACAATTATTTAAGGTATGTGATTGGCAATGGACAAGTGAAGCCCCAACTGTGGAAAGTGGAGGCAATTCAATCCTGGCCAAGACTCTTTACCAAGAAACAGATGAGAACTTTCCTTGGGTTGGTAAGCTATTACCGCCAATTAATTTAAAATTTTGCATTCAGGGCATTACCCCTGATGTAGAACCTTACGAAGGCTCAACTGGACAAAAATCTCTGGACCAAAATAATTAAGCTGCCTGGGAAGATATGAGGACAGCTCTGTGTTCCAAACTGGTACTGCAGATACCTGATTTCCAAAAACCCTTTGTCCTGCAAACTGACACCTCCACGATAGGCTTGGGAGCTGTTTTATCACAGTCAATTATGGAAGAAGAAAAGCTGAACCTCTACTTAAGTAGAATATTTCAGAAAAGAACCTGCGCTCACTCTCCTGTGATTATACTAACTAGCAGCTGACACTGAGAGATGAATCAATCTCTGGAGTACAAATGATTATGGGAAATTGTGTCTGCGCTTAGATATATAAATGAAAGTCTAACCCACAAGTATGATGACAGAAGTGTGTTTTTATTTTACTATACAGGTATGCTGTTATGGTAGTGCTCCTATGGGAAAAAAGGAACAATCTGCTGCTAATTATAGCCAACATCTGTAAATTAATCTCTATTCCAGCAATTAGTGTCAATAGAGAGTCAATAAAAAAGTAGTCTTTAACAAAAAAAAGCTGTATATAAAGCAGTCCCATGCACTCTGGTCCGTTTACTTACCCTCTTGTGTCTCCAGGTGCTTTCCACAGTGTAACATTGGTTGTTTTGTGTGTGTTGTTTGTTGGTGTAGCCTCTCTCTGCTGGGGAGTGTAAGCCAAGTTACACACTCCTGGGTATCCCTATAGTTATTCCCCAGTGGCTGCGAGACTGGCTGGGTCCCCCGCTCTTAGTAATCGAGTGGGCCATGACCATCAATCACAGCCACTGGTCACTTGATTCAGCCCGCTGGTGAGGAGTGTAGGGTTACTTGCCGGTCAAATGTATACATGCTTGATGTAATGGATGATGGAGGTGTAGTGACGCCAGTCACTTCCGGGTGTGTGTATCCAGAAATTAGCAGAGACACTGGTGTATTGTTGCTGCATTGAATAAAGCACCTGAAGTAAAGGTCTTTTGGAATCAATTGAGTCTTTGTAATAGATATATTGGATACAAGTGGTCTGATGCATAGCGGCCTCTGCAGCCTTCCTCAGGGACATGTGATGTGATAGTGAGAGGTCTATGCAATTTATGCAGGGGGAATCCATGTTAGCCCCTCCCAGTGGGTGGTGGTAAGGTTATCACAGTGACCTGAAAAGGACGATGAGTCATCACAGAAGCTCTGCACCAGTGACAACCTCATTGTATACCGTGATAGATCACAGACAGGGGATACAAGCAGATAAAAGAATTCTTAGAGAGGATGATACTTTACACAAAGAACAATTGGATTTTCTATTAGAAGGAAAAAAAAATATATTGAACTATAATTATGTATGGTTCAATAACCAATTTTTCAGACAAACAACAGGTACTGCTATGGGGACCAGATTTGTGCTTAGTAATGCAAATCTCTTTATGAGCATCTGGGAGAATGATAACATCTGGTCCCATCCTGAACTCATTGCAAATCTGGTCCTATAGCAAAGATATAAAAATGATGTCATCTTTATATGGAAGGGGGATGCAGATTCACTAAAAAGATTCACAGAATACATTAATAATAACAAAAATAATCTAATTTTCAGTATGGACATAAGTAAACAGACAGTCAACTTTCTGGACCTTACTATTTTTATTGACAACTATCACATTAACACAAAAACATACCAAAAAACTGTTGATGTTAACAGCTATATCTTATCGACGAGTGGTCACCACCTGAATTGGCTCAAAAGTATACCCTTAGGCCAATTCAGAAGGATAAGGCGTAACTGCACACAGGATGCACACTTTTTAGAACAGGGAAAAGAGATGAAGGAACAATTTCTATCAAAACAATACAATCCGGGAGAAATAGGACAAGCCTTTCAAAAAGCCCTCAACTTGGAAAGAGACTCCCTAGTAGATCCAAAACAAAACACACATGATAAGTATGCAGTTTATATGACAAGTTTCATAACACAGTATAGCAGTGACTCCATTACACTGAATATAACATACTGACAAAACATTAGCACATCCTGCAGCAAGATTCTCTACTAGATAAAATATTACCACCAAAATCCAAAATGATTTTCAAAAAAGCCCCGAATCTTAATATGAAATTAAATAGTCCTTATTTCAAGTATCCGTTTCACAATATATGCCCTTATTATTACTATTATAATTACAGAGATCTGCATCTCTAGAACAATCCTTTGTCAGCTTGGGTTAAAAAAAATTTAGGAAGCTTGTGTCCCCTTTAGTAATTAAGGAAGCTTGTGTCCCCTTTCAACTTGCTCCATGGACTCCAGTGTTTACCAGTCTCTCCGACTGGGATCAGCGTGCATGCTCACCACCACAACACCCACCAAGCAGCTGCACACCATAAGGCACTAGCGGAGGATAGGAGGGGAAGCAGGAGATTGGGAGGAGCACATTACATTGCAGCCACATGGACATGTGGAAGATTCAATCTAGACAGCACGGCACATTGGCAAGACAAGGTAGGAGGGGTACGCACCCATCCAAATCATTTGCAACATTGTATCCATTATCTCCAGCTATTATTGTGTTAAAAAAAATTTGAGTAGAAAATCTGTCTTTAAAGAGCCGTTGGTGGACTGTATCTTGAGGTTATTGGAGATTTTATTAACAAATAACTTTTTCCTCTTCGATAAAACCTATTATTTGCAGCTTAAGGGCTGCGCGATGGGGTCAAGCGCAGCCCCGGTGTACGCCAATATTGTAATGTTTGAAGTGGAAAATGTTTTATTTTTCTCCAATATCGATGTTTCTTCACAGATTATTTCATATTCACGATTTATCAATGATTTACTGTTATTTTGGTGTGGAGAAGCAACTGAGTTCAAATTGATTTTGGAAACCCATAATGCCTGTAATTCCCCCATCAAATTTACGTATAATATGAGTAAGGTTTAAATGAATTACCTGGATGTAAAAATATTGATAAAGAATCAGGCTATTTGTACTACCCTTTACTGTAAGGGCCTGATTCAGACCTGGACGCAAGTGACCGTTCGTTCGGCGTACGAGCGAAAAAGTTTTAATTCAAGCGCTCGCTCGTATGTTCGCTCACAGCTAATCTTCCGCCCCATAGTCTCCCAACCCCTCCTCTAGCTAGCGATCGTTCAAAATAGCGACCATCCATCTCCTCTTTGGTTGCAGGGGATGCTCGCAGAAGTCAAATCCGGAAGTGGGCCTGTCATTTTTCGATTGCCTGCTATTTCATTCTGCAAACATAATTGAATCGATTAATAGCAATCAGTATATTCATTAGCTTAATTGGTATTCACATCTTTGCAATCCGTTTTTTTTTACAATGTCAATAAACTTTATTATTGTTCGTGAGTGTCATTCCTTCCGCAGAATTCATACGTTTGTTCCAAGGGTATGGTTTTTCAAATTTTAAAGTTTGTTTGAATGCTACTATTGTTTTGCATTAGTTTATATGCAGATTTTTCATCTTTATTAATAATATTTAAATTAGCTTACGCATGTCACTGCATCAAGCCTATCATAACTCACATTATATTTGTGAGGGTGTAGGTCACATGACTCATACAATAACCAATACAATGCTTTCTGTTAATTTTCAAAGTACATTAGCCAATCAAATTTTTTCTGGGACCTTTATTAAAACTGTTTTGTGTTGAAAAAATCATTGCCATCATGAGAACCGCAGCATTTTGTCGCAGAGAACTCCTGGTCCTCACAAATGTGATGGACCGGAGAATAACTTTGCATCCGGCCCCCATCACTAGCCGCCGCAAGCGGCAAGCCTATGCGGAGGTGCGGTGCTGGCTGCGTACCTTGGGCTACCGCTGCAATATCGGCCAGCTCGAAAGGCGCTGGTCAGATCTCCACCGCAGATCCCCACGCCTATTGGCCAATTTGCGTCAGCAAATTAGCGAAAGTAAGTGTATTTTTTTAACATTTTAAATGTAAGCATACCTGCGTGTGCATGTTTTCCATCTAGCCCTGTTTCTTTATTTATGACATACCTGCGTGTGCATGTTTTCCGTCTAGCCCTGTTTCTTTATTTATGACATATGTGCGTGTGCATGTTTTCCGCATTGCACTTTTTTTTTTTTTAGGTTGTGTAAATTTTTAAAAAAATTTGTATCCATCATTTAGGGGCTGAGCACAGACTACGATGTCTACTACATCAACGACGTCGGCCTCGTCCCCTATCCCCCACTCCCACCCAAACCTCCTCTCTCCAACCTTCCCCAAATTACCCTTCCACCCCAGACCGGCCAGACCGTGATGCCCCTCCCTCTCATAATATTCCCATCCCTCAAAATTCACCCTCCCCTCCACCCCCCCTCTCTTTTCATCACCCTCCCCTCCACCCCACCCTCTCTTTTCATCACCCTCCCCTCCACCCACCCCTCTCTTTTCCTCACCCTCCACATCCTACCAGCACTGGCCCACCTCTGAGGAGGATGATGTCGGGGCTCCAGTCCCAGTCATCATTATAACTGGTATATTTCCCTTTTAAACTATGGTTGCTTTTGCATTATTTTGTTTTTGGTTGATGTTGTCCTTTTTAACCGATGAGCTGTTTGGAGGTAAACTAGATTTTTATGATCCGTGACAACAGTGACAGCGTATTTAGCATCTTCCAAAAGGTGTCTCCACTCCTCCAGTGCTAATCACATAGCCAATAACTCTTGGTCACCGATGGTATAATTTTTCTTGGCTGGAGAGAATTTTTGTGAAAAGTACTTACATAGATGACTCTTCCCATCTTCAACTGTCTGAGACACTGCGGCTCCCACATCCACCGAAGAGACGTCAACTTCCAATATAAAAGATTTTTCAAGCTGTGGTTAATGAAGGATTGGTGCTGAGGAGAATTCTACTTTGAGATTTTGAAAAGCTGCCACTTCTGCGGGAGGCCAGCAGGACGGGTTAGCACCTTTCTTGGTGAGAGCCATGATGGGGCAACCAGAGTAAAGAAATTCAAAATAAATGTTCTATAACAGTGCTTCTCAAACTCTGTCCTCAGGACCCCACACAGTTCATGTTTTCCAGGTCACACAGCAGGAGCACAGGTGTATTTATTACTCACTGACACATTTTGAAAGATCCACAGGTGGAGATAATTATTTTATTTGCTGTTCTGTGATTAGACCTGGAAAACATGCACTGATTGGGGTCCTGAGGACTAAGTTTGAGAACCTGTGTTCTATAATAATTGGAGAAACCTAAGAATCGCTAAATGGCTTTTAAGTAGTTTGGTTGAGGCCAGTCCCAGATGGCCTTTAGTTTGTCTGACTCCATCTGTAAGGTGTGTCCAGAAATGATATCTCCCAGAAATGGCATGGCGGATTGTTCAAATAGACATTCAGAGATCTTCCCATACAGACAATGGTCATGAAGGCGGAATAAAACCTCTCTGACATGAAGTCGATGGGACTGTAAATTCTCCGAAAAATTAAAATGTCATCGAGATAAACCAAAACATATTTGTAGAGGACATCCCTGAAAATTTGGTTGACATACCCCTGAAACACAGCTGATGCATTACTCAACCCAAAAGGCACCAAATACTAAAAATGACCATCCCTGGTGTTGAATGCTGTTCTCCACTCATACCCCACCTTGATGCAGATCAAATTGTAAGCCCCACGCAGGTCTAATTTTGTGCAAAAAGATGCCCCATGAACTTTTTCAAAGAGTTGCGATATGAGTGGCAGGGGGTTCCTATTTATAATGGTGATTTGATTGAGTTCATGGTAATCAATACAGGGTCTGAGACTCCCATCTTTTTCTCAACAAAAAATAATCTGGCCCCAGCAGGAGAGGAGTATGGTCTGATAAAACTCTTGGCAAGATTTTCTTTTATGTACTCAGACATAGCAGCCATTTCCGGTACCGAAAGCGGGTATATACAGCCACAAGGTGGCATTTTCCCAGGAACGAGATCAATACCACAATCCCAAAAGCGATGTGGAGGCAATTTGTCTGCAGCCTGTTCATTAAAGACATCAGCAAAATCTTGATATGGTTCTGGCAAGTGGGGGTCCATTTTTTTTTTCATTGATCAGATGTAAGAGACTTAATAGAGGACCTGGTTGATATTGTATGGGTCTGAACAGGAAGAATATGAAGCAGACATCGATGGAAACAATTAGAACCCCAATCCAGGACTTGCATGGTAGACCAGTTCAACATTGGGTTATGTTTCTTAAGTCAAGGCAGACCCAAGACTATATCATATGAAGTTCTTACAAGAACAAATTATTCCAACATCTCTTAAGCTTGATTAACACCCCCAACTGGATGCTCCCGGAACCAGGTAGGGTCTCTCATTTCCTGAAAGATGAGGACAACTTTTAAGACTATGGTCTGGGGCAGCACCGTAAAGGCAGAGCTTGTTTTGGAACCAGCAGGTTTGTTCTGCCGGAGATAGACAAGATTTATTGAACTGCATAGGTTCCTCTTTATTAGTTACCGGACAAGAAGGGCGTGTATTCATCAGGAACTGGCCCTTTAAACGATCCTCTCATCCCCTACTAGCCAGCCACTCTCTGTTGTGCAGGTCAATTTGAATACATAAAGAGATCACTTCAGAAAAAGATCCTGGAACATCCCAAGAGACCAAATCATCTTTCAGACAACCCATGCAAAAAAGGTGGCCTTGAGTGCCTCCTCATTCCTTTTTAATTTGGAGGCTATTGTTTGGAATTGGACCTTGTACTGGCCCACAGTACAGGTTCCTTGTCAGACTCAAAGGAGGCCAGCTGTAGGCGAGATTTCAGATTATCTACTGCTGGAGGATTGGCAGGAACAATTGCAGAAGAAGGAAGTAGAATATTGGCCAGGGTTGACTGGATGAAAAGTAGTTGCCCAGAGAGCTCTTGTAGATACTGAGCCACTTGATGTTGTGCTGCCAACTGATAACCCAAGTGAGAGGTAATATCATGCTGTGTACCAAAAACACTAAATGTTATTTCTGGGCTATGCATTTTTGTCATTCTCATTTGTTTTTCTGTCTCATTTACTCATTTTATGCATCTTTAACTTCCATATTCCTTCACTGTACGCTATTATACATGTGCGCTATGCAGCTACTTCCTTTCTATTTGGTATGGTTTTCACTCAATCTGGGGACACCTTTTCACTGGGTTTCTTTTCCCTAGCACATTTCCAAGCTGGTCCGCTTCCCCAGTTACCCGGGCAACCAGGGCGCCATTAACGGGATGACGTAATTTCTGAGGGACACAACAGCTGTACACATTTCCAGCACTACTGACATGCTCACAGGCTTCTCCACCTATTTAAGGTAAGCCTTCTCATTCCCTCTTTGTTACGCAGCTTGACAAAGGGGCGTGCATGCCCCAAAATATCAGCCTATATTTGACAATGGTCTAAATACACCTTTTCAAATCTTGCTAAATCTCGGAGTGCTGCTGTTCATTTCCAGACTGTGTATGTGTGTGTATATGTATATATATATATTGAGCGATGTGCATGTCCATTCTCACGTCTCCATCCGCCGGGCGTCGCAGGCCAATTATGTCATCCATCTGTGCAATGTCACAGTGCATTATGGGGCAGTAACTAGGGATGCAAAAGGGTCCCGTCTAAGCAACAGACTCCTGGCAAGGTTCCCCGGCACCATGGCTAAAGGAGGTAGAATGTACAATAAGTGTTGTATAAACAATACCAAATCTGTTATATCATACTGTATAGAAAAAGCATACAAACCATGTGTTACAATTGTCAAACAATATCATTTATCTAAAATAGAAGCATCTTCAACTACTGGCAGTAGTTTAGGAAATACATAGGCAGAGACTACATTACTTATAATTATTTTAGTATACATCCTCACATCCTAATTGTGGGCTTACTATTTGGTATATCACTTACAGGGAGGACACTAACCAATGAAATAACATACAAACGCAAGGTACCTGTACTGACCTCTGCAAGAAAAGACACAGTAAAAAATGTCATGTTGCAATGCTCAACAGACCCTGTTCCTGAAATAACTTACAGATAAAACTCAATCTACAGCAAAGCAGACCATGCTATTTTATTATTCAAACCTCTCGGGTGAATAGTATCAAGAATAGAAATCCACTTTGATTCCATTCAAAGTAGTTTGTTCACTCAATCCCCCTCTAAAATTAATGGGGATATATGATCTATGATCTTATATCGGAGGCTTGACAGTTGGTGATTTGCGGCCTTTAAAATTTTGCACTACTGGTTGGTCTGATTCCCTTCCCTGTAGCACTAATTTGATAGAGGAGCGATGAGTGGCAATGTATTCCTTAAACATCCTTGTTGTTTGTCCCATGTAGCTCAAACCACACAGACATGTAAGAAGATAAATTACATATCTAGATGTACATGTTAATACATGTTGCATATTGAAACATTTTCCCGTGTGGGGAGGCTGAAGATAGAGCCAGGTTTAAGGTACCCTCATGTCACACAAGAAGTGCACCTGTAACATCCAGGTTATTTGAAGGTGATTCTTATCTGTTGTTTTATGAGAGGGGTAAAATCTGTTTTCATAATGATGTTTTTTCAAGTTTCTTATGTTTATAACTTATCAAGGTGGACATATCCTTTAGTGCCGGTAGATCTTTATTAGTACGGATTATAGGCCACATGGCTTTGGCTTCTTTTGAAACCACTGGACTAGACAACATATACTCAGTGACTAACGGAATCCTATTATTCATGTCCACCTTTGGTTTAGATGTAAAAAGCTGGTCCCTGGATAGTTGCAGTACTTCTCGTTTCTGTTGGCGTAATTCTTGTTTATTATATCACCTTTGCATGAATTTGTCAATTATATGATTTAAATCACTCTCGACATCTTTAGGTCTATTGGTGATTTTCTGCTACTCAGGCGCCCGGTGGATGGAGGCATGAAAATGGACATGCACATCACTCACTCTTATGTAGGGTATGTAAGTAATGTAAGCACTGTCACACTTGTATTTTTTCATTCACACCCTGATGACAAGGCCTTTCCGGCTTTGAAACTTTGGCTTAAATAAAGATGCACTATTCTTAATTGTTTAAGTCCAGTGGAGTGCTGCCTGCTTATTAGAAAGGCACCCCGGCAGAGTATACATTACCTAGAGTGACCTTCTACATACTACTAAATACATCAAGGTGTGTTCTTTAACCCCTTCGAAGTTGTGGCACCAGGATTTTTGGAATAATATAACAATTGGATTACTTCATCAGTCTGAATTATTTACTGGATATACTGTGCATGCACTTTCTGTAATAGTAACTTTGCATGGGACACTTTGCACAGGACACTTGGCATTGGTCACTTTTGCAATAAATTACTACCTTGTTGCATGCACTAGATTTGCATTGCATCTAGTGTAAAATGGAGGCTGCATCTGGCAGAATGGATCCATTACCATTTGTTAGATTGGCATTGCCAAAGGGAAAGATGCTTTAATTTGTAGAAGCATAAATTTCAGCGATTTTATTTAAAGACACAGAGGATTCAGCTTTAGAAACGAATACAGTGGAAGATATTTATAACCATTTATTGAAGTTGGAGAAAGAAGAGGTTGACTACTAGTTACATGGAAATACCCTTTCAGATTACTTTAGATCCAAAATGATACAGCGGGGGTCCAGGATAAAAAATTGCCCTACAAAAGGCAGAAATAATGCAAGCTTTTGCAGGCATTGGATTGCCATCCTTAATAAGTGCAGTTTGGATCTAATGATCCTGGTAATAGAACAAGCTGTGAAATATATGGAGTTTGTTTATTTGAAAATTGAGACATACACAACAACACATAAAGCTATGCTTGAGCATACGGCATACCAACAGTATTGGAGCAAATTGTTGACCCAGAATAAAAATGATCTCTTAAAGTACAAAAAGAACATATTGGAAAAGGTCACGAATGACTATGAACCCAACAAAGTATAGAGAAGGTTAAGTAGTTCGGAGGGTAACAGCGACAGACATGGAGAAAAAGGAAATACCACCAGCTCAAGGATGGTTCCACATCCAATAGTGACAGCAACTTCCAGATCCTGTAATAAGATGATATCTCTACTTCAAGATAGGTCCCTTTAGGGGTGGCCACCAGGGCCCGAATAGATATACCGCCTTTAAACCCACAAGACATGGCGGCCAAAACAAAACAAAACAAAAAAATAAGCAGAAAACTTACTATAATTTGTAATCCACACCTCTTACTGAGGTGGAGCCAGCTATTTTAAATAAAGGACTTTCATTTTTGCAACAAACAGACATAGAGACTTTGGCCCTCATTCAGAGGTGGTCGGAGGATGCAAGTGGTCGCTCAGAAAATGGGCGGCCGCTTGCATCGTGACCGGCCACCTCTGTTTCGGTCGCTAGGCTGTGGGTTTACACTCACAGCTCTAATGACTGCTAGGGTGATGGTTGCGATGGTCATAGACCATGGCGACCATCGGGGCTTACGACAAGACCCTAGGGTAGGGTCTCACTTGTCGTAAGCCCCGGAGAGCTGCTGGCTCTGTCAGAGCCAGAAGCTCTCCACTGACATCACTAGTGATGTCAATGGGGCCTCCCCCAAATGGTAGGCACGCCCCAGGCACGCCCACCAAAGGGGGCGTGCTGTCAATCAACATCGACAGCATGCCCCCTTTGGTGCAAGACCCGGAGCGATGGAGAGCCCATCGCTCTCCGGGTTTTGCGCATGCGCATGACGGAGCTCCCTCCGTCGTGCGCATGCGCAGTGGGGGACATCTACCCGCTTGCGAGCATACTGCCACTCACGAGCGGGTCTGAATGACCCCCAATGTCCTTTTTAATCAAGTTAAAAGATCTTACGAATATTCTGCATAATGCACTACTTTGCACTTTAAATGTAAAGGGCTTGTATACAGTAATACCTCAGCAAGAAGGACTAAGGATGGTAGAACATTTTTTAATTTCTGAGTCCTTTGATAAGTGCAATAAGGATATATTTATACAATTATTACAATTAACCCTGACCCGCAACTATTTTTACTACAATGGGGACATTTATATACAATGGCCTAGTTGCACTTGCGATTGAATCTAGCCCCTAGCTTTGCGAACTTTTATATGTTCGAACAAGAACAAACCTTCTCTTTTGTGGATCCTAATATTAGGCAATATATTCTGATGTACACTAGGTTTATAGATGACCTTTTTCTTATATGGACAGGTGATGAATCCTTATTAATAACTACCATAAACAACATTAATAAATTGGAATTACCTATTAAATTAACCTTCAAGTAAAGCAGAAAATGAATAGGTGAAGGCTGCACTAAACCTGTATATAATGTAAGGTATGCTAGCCTTGAGGTTAATAGGAATTCACCTTACCTAGTTTGAAGTTTAGAATAGAAAGAAAAGATATATAACACCCCTAGCACTTCACTTATCAGTTTGAATAAAAATGCAAAGAAAGGCGATTTTGATTTAAAGCAATTTAGGTGTTTTATTTAAAATATATAATGCTTCACTGCAGCAAAAGAAAATATGTAATTAATAAAGTAATACAGGTATACATACAATAAACAAAGAAAACAAACATAAAAAAATATAAAACAGAAAGTGTAGTACCTAATAGTTCCAGATAAAAATAATGAGGGGGCCAAGATGCACCACTGGGGCATTTTACTCTCACTCACCAATTCTCTATAGCTCAAAAAGTGGTGTGACTCCCAGCAAAGAGTAAACCTTCAATGTGGTATATCGATCCAAATGTGGAATGCGGTAAGTGTCCTCACAATTGCAGAGACCACTAAGTGAGTGGTAAATGATAGTTATCCTCACCATTCCAAGGCTGAGCTGTCTGGCACTTGTGGGAATGATGGGTAGAGGTGGTTTGCCCGAAAACGCATGGGGCACTGTATGCAATGCAAGGATCAAAGGTGTCCCCTTACCTCGCTGACATCAACGTGTTTCACCCAGGTGCTGGCCTACATCAGGATGGCGAGTCTGTGTATTCTCCACTCCATTTAAACCCACTTAATTACTTCCTCCTTCTCAATTCTGCCTGAACTCTGGTGACTTCACTTCCACACAGTTTAGCTATGTGTACTTCCACCAGGTTCCGGAGCTAGCCGGGACCCTTCTATCTAGGGATACTGGTATCCATCAGGTGGTAATAACCTGCATCTCTGTCTTAAAAGGTTTGGAAAATTTAAGTATTCTCCTCCATACAAAGGAACATCCAAGTACTCATACAGCCATGCAACGTCATATTCGTCTTAGATTGTCTGATCATGTAGATATTAATTCTGCCATTAGTTCAAACTGCTTTATGTAATATCCGTCCTTTAGGTAGCATTGCATGGTTTCAATGGTAATGGATCTTCCAAGTATAATCAGGATGTGTTGCGTGAATACATAAAAACATTCATATAACACAACGGTTTTTAAACAAAACAGTGTACAAAAATGAGACAAAAAATACTGATAAGAGAAATGTAAATAGACATATGTATAAAAATTATACAGAAATAAAAAAGGCAAATACATAGCCGGGTCCACTTTAAAATAGACTAGATAATTAATATATGCAGATATAAACTTTGGAAATTTTACATATCAATTATGCTATCAAGTACAGAGGTATAGGAAATTCTTTTTAAAATACATATCAGAATTCTGAGTATATAAACGTTATGTTATCAGGTGCCAAATAGGAGATCAGACACCGATTAAGATACATTCCTCTATATACAGTATGGTTATGTTCTCAGAAAGGGTAGTAACTCAAAATCAATATTGAGGCCCTTTGGTTTGAGGGTTCCTAAATAAAAAATAATCTTAGTTTTACCTTTTAAAAGGGTATTGTTTAGGTTGCCTCCTCTCCAAGGGGTTCTAAGTTGTTTGAGACCTAAAAATGTTAATAGCGATGGATCGCTATTATGAAAGTCCTTAAAGTGTTTTGGAACACTATGGTTTTCTTTTCCATTTTTGATGTTATTTAAATGTTCATTTATGCATTTTGTTAGCTTCCGTATGGTCTTCCCACTTTATTGATAGCCACATGGGCTCTATAGTAGATGGATGATTGCTCTAGAGTGACGTGTTATTTTCTCTCTAATTCTAAACTCCTTGCCAGTTGTATATGATTTAATTATTTGAATTGCTTTTGTTGTGTGGATATTTTTTTTCAGGCATTAATAGATCTACAATAATAGAGTCCTGGGATGTTGTCCTGAAGCCCTGTACCCCTTTTTTCCTCTACTTTATTTAGGTGACTTCTGACCAGTTTTTTGCCTATTGTTGGTGCTCTTCTGTAGACAATTCTTGTTTTTTTTTTGATAAATGGATTTTAGTTCCTCATCCACCATCAAAATATGTCAATGTTTTCTGTGAGGAATATCA
Source organism: Taudactylus pleione (assembly GCA_031769625.1). Taxonomy (NCBI): domain Eukaryota; kingdom Metazoa; phylum Chordata; class Amphibia; order Anura; family Myobatrachidae; genus Taudactylus; species Taudactylus pleione. The sequence goes on along the minus strand of JAUIMM010000148.1, from coordinate 4,829,830 downwards.
CCTCATTTTCTAATTATGATTATTTTTAATCTAATTTCTAATTATGATTGTTATCTTATTTTGAATTATGTTTTTTCTCTTTATATTGTAAGAGGTTGTCTCTCAAGTTTTTGGACATCCATTAGATTTTCTTCCCGCTTCATCCTATTATATTATTTCTCTTCAAATTATTCTAAGAGGTATCTTGATTGTTCTTCTCAATCCTTTTTTTTGGAACAATTTCTTTGGACATGTTTTATCTGGCCTTTAAGAATGTTGGATATCCCTTGGCAACAATGATTGCTGTTGGCATTGAGTCTACTTTGTTGATGTAGGTTTTTTCTTTGAATTCTATTGTTTTCAATGGAAATTTTTAAGATCAAGGAAGTTGATGGTGTTATCACTTATTTCACTAGTGAATTATATGTTCTCCTCATTGTAATTGATGAAGCAAATGATTTCTTCTAATTTGCTTTTCTCTCTGTCCCATATAATATTAAATTCATCAATATAATGTGCACAAAGAATAAGGTTCTTCTGATAAGGGTTATTAATCCTGATTGTTTCGTTCTCCCATTGTGAAAGGTACAGATTTGTGTATGATGGTGTAAAAAATGTTCCCATTGCAGTACCTCTTCATTGAATGTAGAATTTATCTTGAAACCAAAAGAAGTTATGTGTTAATATAAAATATATTCCATCCATGATGTAGTCTATCTGTTCTTGTTCAAGTTTGGAATCCTCCTCCAATATTCATTTGACATTTCTGCATCCCTTTTCATTTTCTATGCATGTATAAAGGGATTTTATGTTGCAAGTTGCTAAGATGTAGGTTTTTCTGACAGTGGATATTTCTTAAAATACTTAGCACTTGTGTCGGGTCTTTTAGGTGTCCATGTTGTGAGATGACTACAGGCTATAGATACTGAATAATGTAATTAGAAAGGTTAGATGTTAATAAGTCTATTCCTGCCACTATTGGTCTCCCTGGTGGGTGAATTGGGTCCTTGTGGCTCTTGGGGATGTGGTAGAACATGGGGATTATTGGGGATTTGGGGTATATATATTTGTGTTCTTTTTTTTGTCAAGGTGTTCTTTTCCCTTCCTCTCTTCAAGATCCCTCTTAGTTCCTCACTAAAAAAATCTATGGGATTATTTTCCAAGATGTGATACATATTCTCTTCCTTTAGTAGATTTTCCACTTCCTTGATGTATTCCTCCATATCCAGGATAACAATTCCCACCCTTATCAGCCAGTTTAATTACACTTTTTTGTCATTTATACTCAAGTTTGTGAGGGCTTTTTTTGGCAAGAGTAAGATTTTTTCTTGGATTGTTGCTAGAGGTATCCGGCATATTCTAGATATGCTTTGCTACCAATTTTTTAATTGTGTTTAGTAGCTCTTCTTTCAGATATTGTGGGTAGAAAGTGGATTTATTTCAAAGGTTGGTATGTTTTAAGGTTACGAAATTGTTGAATTTGTTTATTCTATTTGTAGGGGCAAATTTAAGCACTTTCTTAAGCACATTTATTTCAGATGGAGTCAGTGTGTGCTGGCTCAGGTTGTTATATCCCTTGCTTTTCATTTATATTTTGTTTTTTGGAACCCACAAAGCAAAGGGCCTCAATATAGATTTTGAATTACTACCCTTTTTGAGAACATAATCATATATTGAGGAATGTATCTTAATCAGTCTGATCTCCTCTCTGGCACCTGATAACATAACGTTTATATACACAGAATTCTGATATGTATTTTAAAAATAATATCCTACAGTATGTATAATGTTCTTATCTCCCACTGCTTTCTTTTTATCCTCCTTTATATTTCCTTATACCTGGGGGTGCATCCCTCTATACTTGATAGCATATTTGAATTATCTAGTTAATTTTAAAGTGGACCCAGCTATGTATTTGCCTTTTTTATTTATATATCCTTTTTATACATATGTCTATTTACATCTCTCTTATCAGTATTTTTGTCCAATTTTTGTTGACTCTTGTTTTGTTTCAAAACCATTGTGTTATATGAATGTTTTTATGTATTCATACAACACATCCTGATTATACTTGGTAGATCTATTACCATGGCCACCGATAGTAGCGTTAGCAGGATCACACACAGCGAACCGGCTTCTTCCAAGCACTGCACTTGGGTTAGGGAGCACTCTTAGCACCTCCTTTCATAATCTCCCTTCCATCTGTGTTTTTGTTTATTTTAAGACATGTCACTGGCATCAGCACATTTGCCAGCAGTTGCTATGACCACGCACTATTAACAGTGTAAGCAATGGATGCATCCACTGTCACTAAATAAAGATCTATATCACATTATTTGTAATATTTACTGCAGTTATTAGGATTAGTTTATAAATAACAACAAAGAGATCTACCACACCAGTTTATCTCAATAAACCCCTTTTAATTAGTGTGTAGATTTCACATTCTATGAGGGCTGTGCTACAAGAAAAGGGAAAGAGAGGCAGTGTTGCGGTGCACAATATGAGATAAATTTAATAAAATTTAACCTTTAATGGGTATTCATTAAAATTAGTATCCCCTTGACAGAATAGATCATTGGGCGAAGTATTAATAAATTAATCAAAAAATTGTTATCAGAAAGATTAACAAGCAAATTTATAAATTAACAAAGACAATTGAAGAGACGCACTAAGGGTCACAACTGTATAAAAGGAATGACTCCTGTGAATATCAGTTAATGTTAAAATATTGGACACATTGCTTACACTGTATTTATGTTAATTAATAGTCAGAGACAAAGTTTCTCTTCCCTGTAAGCCTTATTGAAACAATGTTGCATATTAAATTGTTTCAATATGTTACTATTTATTAGCAGGCATGTATTTCTCCTGCATAGATCAACAGGAGTTGTCCTCTGCGGACCACTTATATATAGGATATTTTAGTCCAAACTAATCATTAACATAAAATGAATATTGTTCAAGATATAGGGTCCATTAAGTATAACTTATACTGTGTTAGTACATTAGGGCAAAATATATTTATGTGTAATCACTGTGATCATAAATAATTCAGCTGTAGTGTGTAGTGGTATTTCATGAAATAAATTTAGGGGGGCAGGTTGTTAATATTCTCAGGATCAGAGGGGTATGATCCGAGATTAAAGATATTTATCGATATCACACCACCCAGACATATATCTCCCTTGTTATGTCAGCCCTTACTGTTGGTTTGAGTATTGGCTGCAAATTAATGTCATAGGTAACCATGCCACATAAACATCAGCATCTAACCTCCGGCACTCTATCAGTCACTGTCCGGTTGTTAATTCTAAAACAGCCATGAGTAAGCAATAGGCGAAATGCGCATTGGAAAAATGATGCACTAGGGTCTTACCTGCTTTATCTCTGACGCTTACCTCTGCCAATGATTGTAATGGCTGCTGTAAAATTATCAGCTGGGCAGTGATGAAGTAAGCGACGGAGTTTAGACATGGATGCCTGAGTGGTGTTGCCTGAACGGCATGTGCTAACTGTGTTATTAAAGTATGGTAGCCTAAATAACTGAGGGCTCATTAACTTTACCTCTGATGCCCACTACTGTCTATGATTGTAACGGCTGTTTTAGAATTAACAGCTGGACAGTGTGGGCCCCAGACATTCATGCAGAGGAAAGGTATGTGTACCCCTGTGGATTACACAGTGTGTTGTGATTTTTTTATGTTTTTTTTACTGTGGATCTACAGGTACCAGCAGGCCCATAATGCCCTGCATGCTGGTACTTGTGGTTCTCCAACTACCAGCATTGTGGGGGAGGATTGCTGGGACATGTAGTACCATAGCTAAAGACAATATTTAAACATCTATTTTATACTACACAATAACACTATCAACCCAACACCCACCGCCCAGAGGTGCCAGGGATAGCCCTGGGCTATCAGTTGAGGCCTGCGGTGCCCTGGAGAGAGGGACCCCTTTATTGGGGGGTCCCCAACTCCCCAGGCATCCCTGGCCTGGGATGACTAGCAGTCAGGGGGAATGATGTGGCCTGGGAAACTGGTGAAAGGTTCTCCCTAGCTGTGGCATTACCCCCTTGCTAAAAAGAGTCCAGTGCTGATTATGGAGATCATGGGGAACCCTATTCATTTTGCTCCCTGTATCTACACAACCAGGGCGGGCTCAGCAAAGCCCTGTGCTGGTTCTTAATATACAGGGGACCCATATGTATTTTGTCCCCTTGAATTTTTTGTATGAATTATATTAAATTAACTGCACTCAGTATATTGGTTAAAAAGCTGCTCAGTTATAGGATGCAGTAATATTTCGAAAAAATAAATGAGCGCTAATATTTGGGGGTTAAAATGTAAATAATACATAGAAAAGAGTCAAACAATATGTTAAAGATAAAAGTAAGATGTTAAAGATAAAAATTTAAATAAAGCAGAGAAAATGCAAATAAGAAAAACATATGTACCACTAAAACCATAGGTAATGTTTAAGCTCTATTAAAAGACATGTAAGGCAGGTCCGGCTATATGAGGACACACTGCCAGGACTGTGAACCAAAGACTAAGGTAGGGATAGATAGAGGTATTTTCTCTGGACTAAAAATACCATTGTACAAGTACCCGGACCTGCCTTACACGTCTTTTAAAAGCGTTTAAACATTACCTATGGTTTTAATGGTACCTATGTTTTTATCTTATTTGCATTTTATCTGCTTTATTTTTATCTTTAACATATTACTTTTATCTTCCCAGTATTTTTTGAACCAGGACAGGCTTTATAAAGCCCGGGGCTGGTTATGCTTTTTGGGTGGGCTGCTGCACGTCATTTTTTGTTGAAAAAAAAAATAGTTTTGCATAAGTACACACAGAAACATGCACATATCTCATGGATATGTGCATGGTTCTGTGTTACTCTGACCTGCTCAGGATATACTTGCTATCCTGAGCTGGTCTATTATTTGGGAAATTTTGGTCATCTTTTTTTATTGCGAGTCTTAATCTCACACCCTATTACATTGGGAGAGTTGATAGTTTTCAATGGGAAAACATCTGGATGTGATTTTGAGAATGGAGATTTTTAGAAACTCTGGAAAAATGCGAGTTTACATAAACTGACACCCTATTACATTGGAGAGTTGGGAAAAAGTGTGAGTTTAGCACAAAACTTGCAATTTATTAAAACACACAACTTATTACATTCGGCCCCAAGTCTGAAGTGCAACATCAATGTTACTACTATTACTAATAATAATAATAATACAAGCAAAAAAACTTAGATATTCACAGTGATTCTCAGACAATGAATCAAAAGGTTGTTATAACATCTGGAAAGGCATGAATGAAATACCCAATTTTGAAGTAACAACTCTACAATCTCATTGTGATGAATGTCAATTTGTTGAATGGTGTAGACTGGTACTTCAATACCAATGCAAAAAATAACATCACAAAGTGTCTATTGGATTTTGGACTGGAAAGATGGAAATTTCAAGCAGCATGTATACACTAGCTATGGAGTACTTAAACTGCCCATCATCCAGTGTAGACAAATACTGTCTGTAATCCCCCCCAAAAAAATCAATCTCCTCTGTCACAGCAAAAGTGTGTGGTGGTTTTAAAATGTTTGAATTCTTTGTTCTTTTTAAATCAAAGATGTGGATGAAGGGCTCGATAACAAATTCCAATTCATATTGATCACTTTATGAGTTTGCTTGTTTGAACTTGGAGGTATACAGTTTTCAAAATGACCATCATCAGCACAATTGTTATAAATTCATGTTTCTTGTTGAGATAGGATGTTAAATGTTTTAATAAATAATAAAAATTAAGGTTGCATGATGTTCATGTATGATGCTTTCCATAGCACTTGCTGTCAGCACCCTGATCCCCACCCATTGAAGGCTGTGAGGGGAGAGAGTGCTGCAAGTATTGAAAGCCAAGGCTCTGTGGAGAGTTGCAAAAGCAGCTACATGCCTTCATTTTTAAGAAAATGACTGCAATTTGATAGGACTCTTCCCACAAGAAACAAATTGTTTAAGCATTGTTCATTATTTATGATATTAGAATGTAGAAGGATAAAAATTTGTAAACTACATATGACTGAAGGATCAACATGGCAACTGGATAAGTGTCACAAGGAAGATAAACCTGCACTCTCTATGTCATATTATCAATTGGCCATAAGGGGCTCATTGCTGTTAAGAGATCAGGCTGGATATCACTATCATTCGACAAATAAATTATTATAATTGTTGTTATTCTGTGTTGCCATCTTCAGAAATGTGTTTACCAACAGACAGAGATTATGGGCGAGATGTAATAGGGTCAGAGTTTTTTGTATGAGACAAGCTCAGACCATCTCCCACATGTAAAGGTCCGAGTTTGTCGCAAAGCTCACCAAATATATATTAATGCCGTCTAGTCGCTTAATAAAAAAGATTGCTTTCAAGTCTAATCGTGTTGTTCCAAAGCACAAAAAGTTATTTATATAGAAAAAATGTAACACGATAGAAGTTTTAACAATTAGAATAAAAAGCAAGAAATATATACTAAGTACAGCCGATACATACACATGCGCACTGGATCCAGTATACAGTGATTCAGCCATGAAGCCTGTGGTCACAAAATGGAGATGACTGAACACTGGACTCAGGTACACAGGTACATATACAATTCAGTTTATATTGGAAACAAAGGACACAGTTGGCAAATTTTCATTGGTCCAGGCTTCAAACCAGTCTGGTCATTGGTCAGTTCATACAGTGTCATCAGTGGTATGGGTCAATTCTCCAACAGTCTCGATTGTGCATTTTCCCACCGAAGAATGAGTTTAAACTGACTACAACACTACATACAGAAAATGGCATTCTAATCAGTAACTCCCTATCATCCATAACTAGCAGTGGTGTAACTAGGGTATTTGGAGCCCAGGGCAAATTTGAAAAGGGAGCCCCCCCGATGTGTGCGCATCTAAGGCGCGCGCGGAAAAAAAATGGGCGTGGTCACTTAAAAATTATTTTCACACTGAATATTCCTAACCATATGCACCTTAACCCCAGTAGTACCCCTTATACAGTACCCCCAGTATGCAGTTGTGGTCCCTCTTATGCAGGCCCATAGTAGTGCCCCTTATACAGTATCCCCAGTAGTGGTCCCCCTTATACAGCCCCCAATTAGTTCCCCTTACTCAATACCCCCAGTAGTGGCCCCCCAAATGCAGTGCCCCATGTAGTGTTCCCCCTTATGCAGTGCCCCAGTAGCAGTCCCCACAATGCAGTGCACCCAGTAGCGGTATCCCCTTATGCAGTGCCCTTTATATAGTGCCCCCATCAGTAGTCCCCCCTATGCAGTTTTCCAAGTAGTGGTCCCCCTTATGCAGGCACCCAGTAGTGATCCCCCCTATCCAGTGCCCCCAGTAGTGGCCCTTCCTATTACTGACCCCAGTAGTGGTCCCCCCAGTGCAGTGCCTCTAGTAGTATGCCCCTTTTATAATGCCCACAGTAGTAGTTTCCCCCCATGTAGTAGTCCCCAGTAGAGGTTCCCCCTCCCGATTAAGAGCCCCCAGTAGTAGCCCCCCCAGTAGAGGTCCTCCCAATAATGGTGACCCCAGTAGTAGCCACCCCTCCCCCATTGTGCCCCCACCCCCAGTAGAGGTCCCCCCAGTAATAGCCACCCCCCTCCCCCGTTGTGCCCCCAGCAGTGCAGACAGGTTTTAAAAAAATATATATAAAAATATACTTACCTGAATCCATGCTGCTGCTCCGGTCCGTGACAACGCTCCCGCCACTGCCCGCCAGTCCTCCCGGGCTGGCGTGCTCAGCATTATGGGACAGACATTATGATGTCTGTCCCATTACCCACTGCAGGAGCCGGACGGAAGCCCGGCTCTTGCAGTGGGTGCTGCAGCAGTCAATGAGAGTCTATCTGACTCTCATTGGCTGCTGTTTAACACACGCATTGCCACCAGCGCTTGCGGTGATTCGTGTGTTATGCACAATCTGAGCCCGCCTCCTAGCGCTATTGGGCAAGCGCTCAGGGGGAGGGAACGGGCTCATCTGTGCAGCACAGGACCGGTGCTGGAAGCCTAGTGCCGGACCTGTGTAAATGTGTAGCGCTGACCACACTCATTGCGGTCAGCGCTACGCTGGCTAACTAGGGTGGGCGGGCCGTTACCGTGGCCAGCGGTGCCCCCCCACACCGCTGGTCCCATGGCACCCAGGGCACGCACCCCGCTTGCCCTGCCCTAGTTGCGCCACTGATAACTAGTGTATGCACGGTGTGATCTCTTTGCCGATAGAAATGGATGTTTGCAAATAAACAGGGATTTAGTATGATACCAAACATGAGATGTTGAACCTTAGATATCTTATAAATATATCTTACATCATCATTATTAATAATTATAAATAACTCTGGTTATTAACTATAATGTGTGGGAACCATTTCATAAGTGCGTGTCTGTGGGTGCGTATATGTGTGTGCGTTCGCATGTAATTGGGTTAAAAGTGCACTAGCACACAGTAGCGTGCCAGTCACATGTTATTAGACAAGGGATGATAGTGTCAACTGATAATAATTGTAAATAAACGATTCCATCCAATTATCTGACTTTGACATATAATAGCCTCAGGGGCATCTTAATAGAGGAGGGGGCCCATGTGTACTCCCCATGCGGGGCCCCCTCCTCTCTTCCCAGTTGCCAGCCACTGGAGCATTAGTAAACTCCGGGCACTAGAATGTGCCCGGAGTCTACTGCGCATGCGCAGAACGCCAGGAAAATGGCCACTGCAGCCATTTTCTGGCATTCTGTGCATGCACAGTTAACTCTGAGCACTAGAGTGTGCCCAGAGTCTACTGCACATGTGCAGAACATGGGAAAAATGGCTGCTGCTGCTGCCATTTTCCGATGTTCTGAGCAGCGCTGACACCCGCCGCGGGACCACGGACAGGTAAGTTTAAAATAATATGGGTGCAGGGTGTGCTGTGTGTTCGACCCTGGACCCATGTGCCCTGCACACACTGCACCCATTATAGATATGCCACTGAATAGCCTGCAAACTTATGAGTTTGAGGCTATTACATAATGCGAGTACTGGTGCATTTTCTCCTATGGAAACTCTCGCTTTTTAATGCAACTAGCATTAAAAGGTCTGAGTTATACGGAAACATTCACAGATCAGTAAGATTCATGGAGGCTTCTCTGTCATTAAAAAAAGTACACAGTAAAAAAAGAAATAACTACGTGCATTCCCTCAACACAAGCATAACCAGCTTGGTGCCAGGTTGATTGAGCATAGTGTATTGTAAAAAATAGATGAGATAATATTGTCTTTTGCTGGTGAACTACAGGTCCTAGCAAGCCTCCCCCACATGCTGGCGCTTGGAGAACCTCAAGTAACAGCATGTGGGGCTTTACAGGTCCACTGGTACTTGTTGTTCACCTGCAAAATATATATTAAAATAAATATAAGGCACACACACCATGACAGTTTTATTTAAACATACATACACACTCACAATCACTCATACTCACCTAATATCCCTGAAGCTATTCATGTCCACTTTTCCAAGTAGAAATCCATGGATACCTGTAAAAAAAAACATACTCACCTCTTCCTATGCATGGATCAAATCCTCTTCATTCCATGTAGGCATCCATGGGGTTAAAAAATAAATGAATATGAAATACCAGTACGGACAGGAGGAAGGGTATGTGTTTATACATACCCTTCCTCCACATGAATGACCAGGACCCACGTGTGCCTAGTCATTGCAGGAGCCACCAGCCAATCAGCGGGTGCCTCCGTAGGAGCTGTCCTCTGATTGGCTGCGCATGGTCAGCCTTTCTCCCCCATAGACTTCAATGGTGTGAAATCTCCATTGAAGTCTATGGTGGGAATAGCTATATTGTAGCCAATGATGTAACCGATAATGTAGACATATTGTGTGGGCCCAGCTAGCCCTTCACAGCTACAGTAAGTTGCCAAATGGGCCTAATGCTCAACTTACTAATGGGGCACAGCCACATTTCCTTCCCTAAACACAGGTCATGGGCCTACTGCCAATCTTAACTTTGGAGTTAAATCCTAGCATCCATTCTATCTTTTAGGGTGTAGGTCTAATGCCCATTACCCTGGTGTTGTAGAGGATTAAGGGTGGAAAATAACACACAGGTGAATACCCTGTACTGAGGGAGAGGCTGCAGTGGGGTGCTTTGTTAAGCTATTTTGCCTGCCTCTATTGCAAGTCTCTCCAGTCTTAGCTTCTTTATTCATTGGTAGCTGACACCATCTTCTAGGCTCAGCTGCTGGCCCAACAGTCTTACTGTCCCCAAAGTCTTCTTGGTTTAATGTGGCATCTTCTGGTCTCTTGTGTGACCACCTGAGCTCTACTTACATGGCGGTTTGTGTTCTGATCTCGTTGTTGACAAACTGAGCTCCCAGTTATTGAGCCAGCTATTTTAGGCTTCTCACCTTTTGCAATTTCTAATTTCTTTGCAAACATTTTGTATTGTTTGTCATATGTGCACAACTTTCTAGAAAGTACTGTTTTTTTTCTCGCTAGATACTGTAAGCTTTCTAAGATTGGACCTTTGTGTCTCTCTCTCATTTTTATTTAATGACAAGAATGATGAATAGTACTTTAATTTCTTCATTAAATGTTCTATAGGCATGAAATTATCAGAAAAATGTCTTTAATCAAAACTTAAGTACAATGATATTTCATTGATATTATGTTCAAAGCTCACAGAATTCTAATTACTGGCCTCCTTTTCTTTGATAAAAGGCACCTTGCTTACCCAGAGAATACTGTTTTGTTTCTGATGACCAGATGGGTACTGGCCAGTAGATATTAGAGATTCCTGTTCATTTCACAAACTAAAGTGACTCTTGTGTTGAGATATGATGTCATTATTTTTTCAGACTTTTTACTTTTTTTGTTATTCTCCATGGCCTGGTGTCACCATATAATGTTAGTTAGGATTTGTCCTGGTTCACATCTAACTTTAAGCAAGGATTATTTTATTTGTATCCAACTAAAGGTCTGTAATATTTATTAGCTCTAGCATTTAAACAATCTTGTGGTAACCAAGTTGTATAAAACTAAACAATCCTCTCGGGTCCACATGTTATCTTATCTCATCAAATTGCTCCTTGTGTGTTATGTTTTGGAGTTTGTTGTGATGCTCCTCTGTGGTGGAAAAGTAACATTTACAAACTGGTAATGACAGATTCTACACTTGATCTGAAACAAAAGGAGGACTTTAAGTGGACAATCTTCAAGATTTTAACATGACAATATTTTCAACATCATCATTATCTACTTTTTAAAAGGAAATGGTCTCTAAATTTCCCACCCTTTTCATTTCTGTCAGTTGCATGAAAGAACCTCACTTCTATTTATTTTTATTGTGTCCTGTAGGTGTCGTATCTGATATTAAACTGCTGTGTGTTTGTGCCACTGCTCTACCACTACGTTTAGACTGCAGGCATCCTGCAGCCTTTGGACAATATTGACAAATAATGAAAATATTGAAAATGTTCAGGTGTTTATTTAAGCAATTGACTAGAAATTACTATAAATAAACACTAATTATTAGTAATCTAGGAACTAAAAACATTACAAATTACATGAATTTACCTATTTTTGCCCATTTTTATTGAAATCCATAACCTAGACCAATGCCAAAACCAAAACACACAAGGAATGTTGGGCAAAACCAAAACCAAAGCCAAACCATGAAAATAGTTTCAGAGCCAAACCAATATCAAATCTGAAACATGGGGGTCAGTGCACATCTGTAGTTTTAACTCAAGTTATTTATCTAATTTATTTCACTTTAAATAGCTATAACATATACTAAAAGGTTGCACATAAAATGTAAAGTGCAATAAAATAATTATACTACTCAACTGTGCAACCTAATAACCAAGCTTAATGGTAGTAGTTGGTGGCTGAAATGGGGACATACCAGACTAATTGAGGGCACTGACTGGATTTTTTTGGAGGCATAGTATATAATATACCATTTTTTGGGAATTTTAAGCTCTACACTCAGTAAATAAATACATAAATAAATAAATATAATGAGACAAATAAAAAAGAGAGGAATTCTTAAAGTGTATAGAATCTCAGTGTTGTAAAGACAGTACTGTTAGGTGCAACCTACTATACATTTAAAATGGAAAACATTTGTGGATGGTTCTTTTAGAGCTATAGCTCATCAAAGTAAATTGTTTTGATTTTTTTACTTAATGTGCAATAAATAATGTGCATAATTAAACTGTTACTGGGAATATATAATAATTTCTCAGCTTCTGCAGTTCAGGTTAAAAAAACCAACATATGCCGTATGCCTGCTTTGCATTATTTAAAGGATATGTTTGATCAGACAGAAAATCTGAAAATATATTTCAATATAATTTCCCATATGGATTATTTGCTTGTATTACTTTCTTGTGTTATTAATATTAATGACTTATATTTTCCCTAGCAAAATTAACTGATTTGCTGAAATGTGTTTATTCAGTGAATCGAATTCACCTTTATTATTGTATACATTATTTATTTACATGCATATGTATTCCATTCCTATTCTAGGTCATACCCTAGAGACTTACAGCAGAAATCAAATCTTGTTCATATACTGTAGAAGGTGTTCTTAAATTATTCAATAAAATAAATGAATAACACACACAAATTCACCACATTTAAACCCCACACACGTTTAAGTGCATTATAAGCTTTATCATACTTACTTTATTTCAATACAAATGTTTAATTCATATTATTTCAGTCATATAGATAGATTATGGGAATAAAGATCACTGAAAACATTACATTAGTAAAATAAAAGCCGACTAACTTCACTGCATTCAGAACAAAGCAACAAACAAAAAAATGTGAATGGTCTGGTATACTAACATCCATTTATTCAGATTTTAAAGTATAATTTACTAGATCATGTGTTAAATAGCAAGTAAAGCCTCTATTTTACAGTACAAAATATATCAAAGGATGTGTGTTATTAAGCCATATAATATGCATGAATTAACTGGAGTGTCATTATGTTCTTTTACTGCTCGTCAGTAGGTTGCCCTGCAGCAGGTACTTCTCTAGCACAGCAAAGATGATTGCAGCTTGGAGTACTTATTTAGAAGGTCAATAGTAAACATATCGATATTCTTAATGTTAACACCACAATGTCAATATTAGAATGTTGGCATGGTTCAAACTAGGGATGTGCAGGCTCGGATAGGTTCGAGTTTGCACAAAGTCCAGGAATGATGATGTTTGTCCATGCAAGATGATGTTTTGCCTCTTTCTGAGTTCCGTTTTTTTGGAGGGAAAAATCCGAACTCAGCGTGCAAACTCGAACCTATCCGAGCCTGCACATCCCTAGTTCAAACTGACAACAGGCAATATGACGACAACCTCAGAATGTTCACAATGTCAACATCAAAACTGTCACCATGTGAAATACAGCATCTACAGTCTGTGGAAGCTGACAGTTAGAGTTAGGCGCTGCTGGGAGGGTTAGGGTTAGCCAGCTGGGAAAGATTAGGCTAATGGAACAGGGGGAAGTTAGGGTTAGGCACTAAGGGGAAGGTTAAGGTGAGATTAAACTTAGGGATAGTAAGGAAAATACAGTACCCACTGGAATGATAATGCTGAGACATCTCCACCAGATGTAATACTCATGTGCCCGCTGGGGCCTAGAAGAAGATGGACTGGAGCCACTGGGACAAGGTAAGACACCATTAGACCACCAGGTAAAGTTTATCGACAATTGATCATGTGGAGGTATAGTCCATGTAGACATGATGAATGTCGACGTGATGAATGTCAACCAATTCTACTCAAGCCACTTAGCAGTAGTGCATTATGTAGAAATGTAGCATGTATACACAGCAGCTTAAATGACTGCATTCTCAACTGTCTGGCACTTGATATTCCATCAGGACACTGTCCCAAAGATGTGTGAGGACATTCTTTAATAAAATAAAGAGGTAAAGGTAATGTCACACAGTATATAGCAGAATTGCAGTGGAATGTCAGGTTAACACTGAACAATAAACTTTACATTCATTGGTCAAATATGAAAATTTTAATTTTGGAGTTAAGAAATCAATGAAATCAGATTGGGGACAAATTTATTTATATATATCTTCCATAGACAAAAATCCTTATGACTTTGCATGTCCCATTAAGGCTTTTTAGACATGATCTGAAATTTTCACAAAATCTATGGAATTTCTGCCACTCACTTAATAATCATTATTTCATTGCTTTTTTAAGGCTAAAGCCTTAATGGATGTGTTCATTGCGCAATACAGATATGGTATGTCATCACACCATGTGGTTAACTGCAGATTCATCACTCTCACAGAATGAAATTGCTGTCACTCACAAAATGACCGATCTGCTAATTCACAGAATTGTGTGCTCATTGGAATACACACATGCAGTCTATGCAACTGCAAGTCTGCCTAGGCTGGGGATTCCTAGGGAGGTGGGGAGCCCCCCAAAAAAGGGTTCCCCCTCTCCAGGGCACCTCAGACCTAGGCTGATGGCCCAGGGCTATCCCCAATACCCGAGGGCTGTCAGTGCCAGGTTGATTTTATAAAATGTGTAGTGTTAAAATAAAAATATTGTCTTTTGCAGTAGAACTACAGGTTCCAGCAAGCCTCCCCCACATGCTGGTACTTAGGGAACTACAAATACCAGCATGCAGGGCATTATGGGCCTGCTGGCATCTCTAGTTCACCTGCAAAATAAATATTAAAATAAACACAATACACTTTACTATTTCAATAAAAGTTTATTATACAGTATTTTCACCTGGGAGGTGGCAGCCTTTAAGCTCTTTTCATGGCCGCTGCCCAACCAGGGTTTCTGGCATCTTCATCTGGAGGGCCCCTGCGTCCCCCAGGCTTCTGGTGTCTTCACCGGGGGGTGGCAGCCATGCAAAAGAGCTTAAAGGCATCTTCTTTCTTCACTAGCTCTTCACGCTCCTTTAACCACCAATGGACTGCTAGACGCTGCCTTGCTCTGGCTTATATAAGCCAGCTGAAGGGCAGGGTGATGATGTCATGAGACGTGATTGGCTCGTGGTGGCCAACTTGAAATTAAAAATTAGTGCTGCTGAACTCTGCAGAATGGCTGGCAGGGACTGGATCCTCTTGGATTCAGGTCTGCCACCATGCCCACTACCTTCGCCAGCTCCAGACAATGCTAACGCCACTACAGCCAGCCATGTTAGTCCACCCAGGTGAAGCTACTGTACACCCCCATATCCCCTGTAGGAGGCACCTACTGGGCATACACAGCAAGTTGACATTTCCTATCTATATAATGGGGCATTTGTGGGCTAATAGTTTAAAAGTTGTAACTTTCTCAATTACCTGAACCCTAAAAGGCCCTACACTGGAACAAGAGCTTCTGTAGCTAACAAAATAGCCCGAGTTATGCTTTCCCAAATATCCCCCTTTGACTAAAGCAGAAAACTGTCAGTTTTAACAAAACAAGAAGTCGAAGAAAAAACTGACAGTTTAAAATTGTGATTGTTCCCAATTACTCATTTGGCATGCATCACCAAGCAACATTTCTACCCGTCCATGCCAAATTTTAGCTCAGTACATCCAATAACTTTTGAGATGTAGCCCCTCAAAAACCATGCCTCCATCTCAGGAATTCCCTATGGGAGATTTCTCTTTATTCAATTCAGCCTTAATATAAGGGCATGACTGTGCCCTTTTAATATGAGAGATGTGCACTGACCACTCTCTTTTGGTTTTGGATTTAATTCATCATTGTGTTTTGGTTTTGCCAATACCACCCTCGCGAGTTTTGGTTTTGGATCTGTATTTTTTTTAAATGATAAAAACAGCTAAAATCACATAATTTGTGCCTGTGTTTGTTCTTACAATATAATCTCAATAACATTAATTTCCAGTCCTTTCCATTCAATTTTGACCACCTCCCAAATAACAATATTCATTTCACCAATATAGGTCAAAGGCTGCATCAAGCTGGCTGGCTAAACTAAACAATAGAGCAGCAGCACAAATGCTTAGCAGTTTAAAAGAATATACGACATCTATGAAACATTGCCTCATAGCAGTGGCAGGCAGGATGGCAGTATAATAAATGTTGTCATCTATGCAAAAAGACAGTCACCAATGCAAAGAATTGCATTGGTTCAATATGGAATTGTCCTTGGGTCCTCCCACCCATTCTAACAGTAAGTTGTATATTAAAAAGGACATGCACAGTTTAACAAGGGCTTCCAAATTGCCTTTTTTTCCTCCCAGTAGTCAAAAGTACTGTCTGACATGACTATTTGCACACTGTAATTAAAATAATTCTCCCCCATTCTTTGAATGGTGACCATATCAGATTGAGTTAGAGGTGTCACTAATTTTGGGCAATTCTATTAGATCTTACCAGATATCAAAATGTTGTGTTGACTCATGCTGCTCACCAGTGGGTCTCTTGGGAAAGTTTAGGTTTTTCTTGGCAGCAGCAGTTGCCAGAGAAACTGAAAGACCTCTTTATGTCATGTGCCACTTAAGCTGACATCTTGCCCACCAGGAGCTCTTTTCATATCTTAAGATGTGTTAGTTGGAAAGACAGACACAATGGACACAATGTACAACTTAAACCTGGGATCAAGCATGGTTGGAAATATATAGTGATACAATTTCAAGATATTGACAATACTTGGATACTGGCAGAGTGAGTAAAGGACTTAATATATAAGTCCAACATACTTAATGGAATCACATTGTTTCATATCTTCCTTCAGTTTCTTGAGCTGCTTTTATAAAACTCTAATAAGGGAAATCACCTGACTCACATTGGCAAATGATTTTGAAACAACTACTAGTATTCTTTATCCATTTCTGGTATGAAGATCCTCCTCCAGCAGCACCAGCAGCTGACCTGTCATTCTTGCTTCCTCTTGCAAAGGATTGCTTAACAGTCAATTGTTTTTTGGAACTACTAATCATAGTCTTCTTTGTCCCCTTCTTAGATGAAGATCCACCCCCTGTAGCTGCAACAGGAATATCACTCAAAGACTCTTCTGTGGAAACCTGTATAGGAGAGGACTCAGTTAGCATCAGCAAATTGGATTCAGGACTATCTCGGATCATTAATGAAAGAAGTGATGATGAAGTTGTTGGTGGTGGAAATTGCAGATACTGGGATCTAGCTGAGAGAAGGGAAATAGCTTAAACTGAACTTTAGCACAATTTTTCATGAACATTGCCGCAACTAACACACTGTTACATAGAGGAGGTTCCTTAATGTTAACAACCTTACCTCTACTCAAACAGGCCATACATTAGACCAATATCATTCCAACCAGCTCCCTTAGGTGGCATCACTGCAGGATGTGTGTGTTTATATATATATATATATATATATATATATGTGCAGATGCACCCAGTAACATTGTGGCTCACAAACAAACATGTGCAGGCATCACGACATAAGATTCCCCATGCCTGCATAAGCTACACTATGCTATGGCATGCACTGCAATTGCACCATGCATACCCACAATTCGCCTCGCCAGCTGCAACAATATAGAGGGGCATATTTGTATACAGTATGTGTGTATATATATTCCATAGACAAAAAACCTTACGGTTTCACATAACCCATTAAGGCTTCTTAGACATGATCTGAATTCTCACAAAACCTACTAAATTTCTGCCACTCAAATTAAAAAAAAGCAATGAAATTCTAATCATTAAGGCTGATGCCTTAATAGATGTGTTCCTTGCGCAAAACTAATATGGTATGCCATCACACCCTGTGGTTAACTGCAGATTCAGCACTCTCACGGAGTGAGATTGTTGTCATTCACAAAATGTGGAGCTGCTAATTTACAGAATTGTATGCTAACTGGAATACACACATGCACTCTATGCAACTGAGGTGAGTAGTTATGTGGCACACACATCCCACTCAGTGCCCACAATCTTCCTTTCATTCACCACAACAATCCCATTGGGTTCCAACATCCTTCTCACTCCATACATCCATCTCATTCAGAATACACATTCAGCTCCCTAATTTATAAAACTATCATACTCTGTCTATGCATGTACACTATCTGTGCGTCTATGCTGCTTTATCTTCCCCAGTTCCTACTGCTGTGTGGTCTCCCAACTGTGCTAGTTCTTTATTCCATCATCTGCACTAATCCGTCTTTCCCCATCCATGCCACCCTGTCTTCCTGCATCTGTGCCACTCTGTTTCCTTCCTCCTGCACCACTGCTTTCCCCCAGCCATGGTGCTCTGTTTTCCCCTCATCTATGCAACTCTTTCTTCCTCCATCTGCACCACTCTGTCTCCCCCATCCATGCCACTCTGTCTCCCCCGCACCCACCCGCACTGTCTTCCACCCCATCTGCATCAATTTGTTTTCCCCAATCTCTACTGTTGTGTGTTCTCCCATTTGTGCTAGTCTTTATTCCATCATCCGCACCAATCTGTTTTTATCAATCTACGCTGCTCTGTCATCCTGCATACATGCCACTGTACCCCCCATACACGTCGCTCTGTCCCCTCAAAATATGCCACTCTTTTTTCCCCTCATCCATGGGGCTGTCTTACCCCCATTCACACCACTGTTTTCACCCATCTGCATCACTTTATCCCTTCCCCCATCTGCACCGCTGGTTTACACCCATCTGCATCACTTTGCCCCCCACATGTGCCTCTTAGTCTTCCTTCCTCTCCATGCCTTTCTGTCTGACCCATCCACCCCACTCTTTCTCCTCCCCCCATTCACCTCACTTATCCCATTTGTGCAGCTCTACAAGTGGAAAAGTATTGCGTGCATGCCTGATATTCTCCGTATTTTAATTTGAAAGTAGACGGAAACGGCACCCGGCGATACTGAAACCAGCGGAAAGTGCTGTAATTTTTGGGGAAATCAGCCTGACACCAATCATATGATGCTCTGATATGGGGTTACCTATGGTACCCCCCGATTTGACTTGCTGAAGGTATTTGGGGTTCTTAAACAGGCTCAATAGCTGCTAAATAGCGTTTTTCAGTACGTGATGCAGAATAGTATTCAGGAGTATTTTTTCTTGAAAATAAGTTATCCCAGCAAATTTGGGGTACTTGAAAATGGGGGTGAGCATATTTAAAGTTGCAAAAGTAAAGTTGAAAAAATTGTGAAAAATCCACATTCTGCAAGCACTTGGGGCATACTTGGGGACCCCCCCCAGAGTCAAGTTCGCTACTTTTTAAGTTTGTACCCCAACATTTTTTTTTCACCCCCTTTTTCAAAGTCATTTTTTGGGGTGTCCTTTTTTGACACAGATTACCTTTGGGGGACTATCTGAAGGATGGGGGTTCTCTAGATGTTGCACCCCAAAACCCAAATTCTGCACTTTTTTTCACCTGCCATTCACAAGCGATACTTTCCCGCCTATTACATTGCATTGACTTTCCGCCTAGGCGAAAATTCTTCCAAATTGAATACGGCGTAAAAGCAAAACCAGCGAAAATGATGTCATCGGTGGAAACTTAACACGGATCCGGACTTAACGCCTCAAATTTAATACCCCTATAAGCATCTATTATCCAAATTTTATACGTGTAAAATTAAAAGATGTGACTCTCCCCACCCAAAGCACAACCAGCCAGAGGCACAGAGGAGAGGGTGGTGAAGGGGTATAGATGGGTAGTGGGTGCAGGAGCACAGAGGAGAGGGGGATGCAATCATATAGAGGAGGTAGTAGGGCCAGGGGCACAGAGGAGAGGGGGCATAGAGGAGGCAGGGGCACAGAGGAGATGGTGGTGCAGGGGTATAGAGATGGTAGTGGGAGCAGGGGCACAGAGGAGAGGGGGGTAGAGGCATATAATGGAGGTAGTGTGGCAGGGGCACAGAAAAGAGGGGGCATAGGGGAGGCAGGGGCACAGAGGAAAGGGGAGTGCAGAGGTATAGAGGTGGTAATAGGGGCAGGGGCACAGAGGAGAAGGGGTGTGCAAGGTATAGAGGAGTTAGTGGGGGCAGAGGCACAGAGAAGGGTGGCATAGAGGAGACAGGAGCTTAGAGGAGAGGGGGTGCAGAGGTATAGATGTGGTAGCAGGGGCACAGAGGAGAGTGGAGCATAGATGAGGCAGTGGAACAAAAATGAGAGGGTGGAGGAGCACAGAGGTGAGGAGGCCATAGATGAAGCAGGGGCAGAGAGGAGAAAGGGTGCAGGGTTATAGAGGAGGTAATGTGGGATGTGGGCCAGAAGAGAGGGAGCATTGAAGAGGCAGGGGCACAGAGGAGAGGAGGGTGCAGGAGTATAGAGGATGTAGTGGGGGTGGGGACATAGAGGAGAGGGGGCCATAAAGGAGGCAGTAGCACAGAGGAGATGGGGTGCAGGGGTATAAAGGAGGCAGTGGGGGCAGAGGCATAGATGAGGCAGGGGCACAGAGGAGAGGGCAGTGCAGGGGTTTAGAGGGGGAAGTGGTGGCAGGGGCACAGAGGAGAGGGGAATGTAGGGGTATAATGGAGGTAGTGGGAGCAGTGGCTCAGATGATAGGGGTCATAGAGGAAGCAGGGGCATAGAGGAAAGGGAGTAGCAGGGGTATAGAGGAGGTAGTGGGGGCTGGGGCATAGAGGAGATGGGGCATAGAGGAGGCAGGGGCACAGAGTAGTGGGGGCTGCAGGGGTATAATGGAGGTAGTGCGAGCAGGGGTACAGAGGAGAGAGAGGCATAGAGCAGGCAGGGGCACAGAGGAAAGGGAGGAGCAGGGGTATAGAGGAGGTAGTGGGGGCAGGGGCACAGAGGAGAGGGAGCCATACAGGAGGCAGTAGCATAGAGGAGAGGGGGTGCAGAGGTATAGAGGAAGTAGTGGGGGCAGGGTCTCAGAGGTGAGGGGGCATAGAGAGGGCAGGGGCACAGAAGAAAGGGGAGTGCAGGGGTATAGAGGAGGTAGTATGGGTAGGGCCACAGAGGAGAGGGGGTGCAAAGGTATAGAGGAAGTTGTGGGAGAAGGGGCACAAAGGAGAGGGGATCATAGATGAGGCAGGGGCACAAAATGATGGGGTGCAGGGGCACAGAGGTGAGGAGGCCATAGAGGAGAAAGGGTGCAGGGGTATAGAGGAGGTAATGTGGGGAGTGGGGCAGAGAAGAGGAACATAGAAGAGGCAGGGCACAGAGGAGAGGAGGGTGCAGGAGTATAGAGGATGTAGTGGGGGTGGGAACATAGAGGAGAGGGGGCTTAGAGGAAGCAGAGTTACAGAAGAGAGGTGGGTGTAGGGGTACAGAGGAGGTAGTGAGGACAGGGGCACAGAGGAGAGGGGGCCATAAAGGAGGCAGTAGTAGAGAGGAGATGGGGTGCAGGGGTTTAAAGGGGGAAGTTGTGATGGGCACAGAGGAGAAAGGGATGTAGGGGTATAATGGAGGTAGTGGGAGCAGGAGCACAGATTATAGGGTTCATAGAGGAAGCAGGGGCATAGAGGAGAGGGAGTAGCAGGGGTATAGAGGAGGTAGTGGGGGCAGGGGCATAGAGGAGAGGGGGCATAGATGGGGCAGGGGCACAGAGTAGTGGGGGATGTAGGGGTATAGAGGAGGTAGTGGGGACAGGGGCACTGAGGAGAGAGAGGCATAGAGCAGGCAGGGGCAAAGAGGAAAGGGAGGAGCAGGGGTATAGAGGAGGTAGTGGGGGCAGGGGCACATACAGGAGGCAATAACATAGAGGAGAGGGGGTACAAAAGTATAGTAGAGGTCGTGAGGGCAGGGGCATAGAGGAGAGGGAACATAGATGAGCCAGGGGCACATAGGAGAGGGGGGTGCAGGGGTATAGAGGAGGGGCAGGGGCATAGAGGAGAGGGAACATAGATGAGCCAGGGGCACAGAGGCGATGGGGGTGCAGGGGTATAGTGATGGCAGGGGCACTGAGGAGAGGATGCTGGTACCAGCAGCAGCTGAATTCTTGCCCCCCCACTCTAAGCCAGAGCATCTCATTATCCTAATTGCACAGCTTCTAGGTAGGCGGGGTGTAAACCTGGCCCCGCTGCAACATCTACGAGGACACCTGGGTTCAGGGCATGCGGCACGGCATTGGGTGGTGAGCAACTATAGGTCTGGGACTGCACAAGCAATGGGGCCAAGCATGAGTGTAGTTGAGGAAGATGGGAGAGCAGGTGACATGGACTAGGACAAAAGTTGTTAGGGGCCATCAGGGGCTATGTTCTAGGTACTGTCATACAGCAGTTTGGTTGTCAGAGCAGTGCTTGGTGGCCTCTTGCAGATGGATTCCTGGGACTACAACCTAGTGACCACCAGTTGCCACTTCAGTAAAGATGCCAGGATGGCACTACCTGACTAGCTGACTCTCTGTCACTCAGCTGCTGCTGCCTTACTTATTGGACTGAGCCAACAGGGTGTACATCCCCGGCTAAAGGCAACTACTGAGCATGCACAACAAGTTGAAGCTCCTTATCTATAGAATAGGGTATTTGTGAGGTAATAGTTAAAAAACTATAACTTTCTCAATTACCTGAACCCCAAAAAGCCCTACACTGGAACAATAGCTACCTAACAAAACAAACCCCAAGTCTTAATTTGCCCTCTACTCAGAGTCATGCCTACCCAATTATCCCTCATAGACTACAGCACAAAAGTGGTCCTAACTGAAAGTGTCAGAAAAAACTGACAGTTGGAAATTTAGATTACTCCCAAATTCTCTATTTTTATTTTTTTGCCCTTAAATTTGGCATGCAGCACAAAGCAACAGTTGTATGCATCCTTCCCAAATTTCAGCTCAGTACCTCTAATAGCTTTTGAGGTGTAACCCCTTAAATACTATGCCCTCCCTCAGAAATTCTGTATGGAAGAATTAATTTTTTTTATTCAGCCTTAATATAAGGGCACGACTGTGCGCTGATAATATATGTATATATATAATATTACACACACACTAGCTTACTAGCTGGTTGACTTCAGTCTCTGGTTCTGCCCCATCCCAACCCCCACTCCATCTGTCCATCTGAGGATGGTGAAAACCAAAGGAGCCAAACTCTGAAAAGTTTGGTACATAGGAGTCAGATCATAGGGCCTAATTTAGCAAGGATTGCTATTCTCCTTATACGCACTCAACACAGTTGCTAATATCAGCTGTGATATGCAAATTTTTGCATTCGCATTGCAATCGCAGCCTCACATAAGGACACCCACATAGCTAAATAATCGGTAACATCGGACCCATGCGCACAGTTAAGGCAGGGTCAGACCTCACTCAGGAACTGCTAACTTCAGCGCTGGCTATGAAGCCTATGAAAGCAGTGGATAATTTATGCATGCCCATGCATTGGCGATCAAAAGCACTGGCATGCCTGCATTCACCTTACCACCTCCCCATCACCACCCACAAATGACACTTCCGGTTAATCACTCTGTCATGGGTCTTCATTGTCACTGCGATCCCAGTGGCTAGTTCATGCATGCGCACTGCAGTGCATATGCATGCACAGTGCAAAATAATCAGCCAACTGCGTGTGTATTAGCAACTGCAATCTTTGCTGAATCAGGCCCATAGTCCCCAGTGATAATAATTGGGACTGCAATCTGCAGTATCAATGAGCCATTTGCAAGAGATTTCTCCTGCATTAGGCTATTACTTCATATTCAACAATACATACAATTATGCAGAAACTGCTGCTCCATAAATATGTGTTTCATGGTCAATAAAATAAATTATAAAAAATTACTCCACTTTTATTGAAACAACTAAAAAAAAAATATATATATATATATATATATATATATATTCAAAACCTGCAGAAGTAGGCATACCATGTCCGCCTACATCTGTGACATCGTAAGTTGGAGAGAAGTTGGCTGGTCTGGTTAGCTGTGCGGGGCACCGTTTTAGTTGGACAGACAAGTTGGACAGTTGGTCAGTTGGGTGGTTTGAGGAAAGTTGGTCTGATGTATGACCAGCTTTACTCTGGCTTTTCAAACACTACGGATGACTATACAATTGTCAGGATTTGGTTAAAAATAATTCCACACATACTGTAAGAGGTGGATGTTTTCGTCTTATGCTCAGGCATGACAATAACTTTCTTATCATGAGCAAGAACTGCTTCCACTCATGGTGCACTTACACAAGCAACATTCTCATCATCAACATCCTCATTAATTGCATAAGCTGTACAAATATCCCCCTTATCCTGTTGCACTTCCTCAGTAGCGTACTACATTTCTATGTCAGCATCTTTACTTGTGCTGCTCATCTCCACTTTTGCAGAAGGTGCAGAAATGATGGAAGGAGGCTTCTCTATGAATACAGTATCAGAAAGGTTAGACTCACACATAGCACTTGTGGACTCCCTTAGACTCTCCTCAGGGAATTTGTGACATTTCTTAACACACAGTTTGTTCTTCTGCCCTAGCGTTTTTTATAGCACTGATTTTCCTGTTTTAATTTTATTGACACCTCTTCTAGACTGAGAGTGAGAAGGTCTTGCATCATCATGGTAGACAGAAGAAGATGCCTGACTGGTAGCAGTTGCAGAATGTGGTGTATGGCATGTTGGCAATTTTATGTTTTTCTGCAGTAATCTCCCTTTATTTCAAGTGATGTTTTTTTTTTACCAATGTAAAATAGTGTTTTGATTTTAGATGCCCTTACTTAAACCCCCTATGCTCTTGAGCACTGGCTTTAGTAGATGTTGAAGGACTAGTATTGTCATGACTGGTGGCAGCAGCTGTTCTGTTGATTAATGTTCGTGATCCATATTGAATCACAGCACTGATATTATTAACATGGTGGCCCTAGATCTTCTGACCATTACTGTTGTTAAACACTGTATCACTGCCTGTCTGAAGTACGCTGAATGCAGAATAAGCAGATGACTAGCAATACACAATACTACCCACTTCCCTTAACGTGTGTCCTGTTATACCACGCAAGACAGCGGAAACATCGGTAACATTGAGAACCATTAGCATAATAGTGGTTGACCTGACTTCACGCAAGATTTCTCCCACTTCCTGCATGCAACTTTGTCCGTCACCACAAGAGCTTAAATATGCACACCCCTAAAACGCCATCCAAATGCACAGGCACACCTGCATTTGCCTGACCACCCCTGACTAATGGCACTTCCTGTCAATCACTGTGCTCTTGGTCAGCGGCCGCGATGCTGGCACTGATATTACTGGCACCGGAATCCTGATGCCTATCACAATTTCAGTGCCAACATCCTGACCGCCGGATGCCAAAGGTAAGTGGCAGGGTGGGGGGAGGGTTAAGGCGCGGGGTTAGGGTTTAGCACTAGGGGTAGGGTTAGGATAAGGCACTAAGAGAGGAGGGTTAGTTTTAGGGTGCAAGGAGGGGGAGGTTAGGTTCAGGCACTAGGGGGGAAGTTAGGTTTAAGCACCAGAAAGGGATGGTTAGGGTTAGGGTAGGTAGAGTGGGAGGGATAGCATATGGAACAACAAGTGTCGGTATACTAGCCCTGTTTGGATGCCAATGTAGGCTATGCACAAGCCATTTTTAGTTTTTTTAATGCATCGTACAGCCTTCACAGGGTAATTATTCTCAGAAGTTGTGTAAAAAAAGAAATTTAAAACAAATTTTATAGTTTTTAATATCAAACATTGGATGTTGTTCTAAAAAAATTAATTTATTAAAATTACAGTGAAAAGTTACACATATAAACAATTATGACAAATATTAATTATGATTTTCAATTTTTTATTTCCTTCTGATTATATTTTCTGATATAATAAAAAATAGCAATAAAGTAATTATTACAAAAGTGATATTTTCAAAGAACTGACTACTGTTTTGGATCCTATAATAAAATTACTTTATTGTAAAATAATACACTTCACACACATTGCCCTACTGGCATGTAACTGCACACTATGCTAGCACCACTAAATGAACACAAAATATTTTATTGATATAACTCTTATGTTAACATTACAATAAATTATTTGGGGATCCTTTCACACTGAGATTATGGTCTTGATGTTGTAGAGTGAGCTGCTGATCAACAGTTTGCCTGGCCTAATTGTAAATAATCTAATTGTATGACATCCTATATAATCTTTTTAATACAATTTGGCATACTGTTCATGAGATTTTCATAGTTTCTTTTGATGTCTTCATCCCCATGCCATATTTGGATATATGAATGCCCAAAGATTCTCAGTGGCTTTGCATCTGGGCTGTCACCTGGCCAGAGAAAGACATCTACTGTACGTTTTTTGCCAAGGCTGCAACCTTCAAGAAACATGAAAATACCTCATTGCATTGCAAAACAGTTTTACAGTCTAAGGGCTTGAATCAGAGATTTATGCAATGCCAATATCTATGCAGATTGAGTGATTTTTCTAGCCATTGTGTATGTGTGAAAGCCATACTACAAACATGCAGTGATTGGTTTGCAATTACGAATGCACAGAGGATTCACTTGCAAAGTGGGTGACAGGTAGTCAGCGTTTGGGAATGGTAACGGGGACTTGCTAAGTAAATGCAGTCGTGTCAGGACAATTTAAATGCTTATTCATGAGTGTGCATAAATTAGCCATTGCAATCTCCTTTGCAGCATGTGAGCTCTCAGCGTGTCAGGAGAGACACAGTGTTTGAGGCTGGTCAGACTTCATTCAGAAGCTGCATGGCTGCCCGATATGCATCAATGTTTCCCATGTTTACACTGATGCACAACATTGGAAGGATATGAGAAGGCAGCAGTGGGTGTCCTTATGCTCGGGTAAGCTATGGAAGACATTAGAATTTTTTCCCTAATGCAATCCGTAAGATATTGCAGTTGCGTTTGCATTAGCGTAAATCTTGGAATTAGGCCAAAAGATTGTGGCCAATAAACTATGAAAGGTAAAAAACTGGTGCTGAGTCTAATAATTTGCACACCTCTGTAGTAGGTCTGGGGAGTTGTCAAAGATAGCCAAGAGGCAGTGTGGTATTATATGACCACCCAACAGTGAGAATCAGGTGAGGGTCATTATGCCTCATGGGGGCCCAGTTAAATCAGTGGCCGGCAGGCTCCCAGTCACTGTGGTGGTGCTGCTGAGCAGCAGAGGCAGATAAAAGCCACATTGTTGGGGAGCACAGGCAGTTAGACCCAAATGATGTTAGTTATGGGGTCAGATGTCTACAACTCCAGCCGATGGAGGCGAATAAGGTATTTCCACAGTAGGGGTCTCACATAACTATTTTGCCATGTCAGGCTGCTACTGTAGGTCACATGCCCCCCTAACCTGTTGGGGTAACTTCCTACCAAGTCTGCATGCTGTTTGGGAGTGACTTTTGTTCATTCTTTTCTTGCAGAATTGCTCTAGGTTGTTCAAGTTAGTTGAATGATGCAATTTTCCAACAGCGCCACAGAATCTCAACTGGACTGGACTTTGATTTAGCCATTGTAGAACACTCACTTTTTTTGATTTTCAACCAAACCATTGTTGCATTTGCCTTGTGCTTGGGTTCTCTGTCATGATGAAAGCTGAATTTTCTTCCAATTGTTAGTTTTCTAGCAGACTGAAGCAGGTTGTCTTGCAAGTACAGTACCTCCATTTTGCATCATTCATCATTGGTCCTTCAATTTTAACAAGTTTGACTATTGCCCACTGAGGAAAAGCATCCCCACAACATGATGCTGCCATCCTTCACTGCTGCAAAAGTGTCTACTGATGAATGTTCATTATTAGAGGACACATATAGCATTTTGATTTGGGTACACAAAGTTAAATATTGTCTCATCTGACCACACAATTTTATTCCACATTTTAGCTCGGTAACTCAGATCCTTTCTGGTAATACTGTAGGTATGTGGTTTTTCTTCTGCAATGGCTTCTTTCTATCCAGGGTGGATAGAAACTCAGGCCAGTTGTAAGCAGAGCTCTAGCTGTAGTTGACTGGTGCACCTTCACTCCATCCTCAACTCTAACTCCTTCAAAATGATAGTTCGTCTTTCTGTGGTTGCCCTTGCAAGTCACCTATTTGCACTGATGCTGAATTTGAAAAATGGTCTTGTCTAGGCAGTGTATGGGTGGTATGATGCAGCTTCAATTGTTCCAACATTGCTAACTGGGATATCCAAGCACTTAGTGTATTTGGTCACATCTGTATACAGTAGACACACACGTATTCATTCAGTATATATCATGCTGAATGGCAAATCTATCCACCTACTTACAAATGTTGAAAAATCAGAGAGATGGATAATTATATGATAAAATATGTCTATTTGTGTTATTATTATCAATTATATAGAATCTTCACCATTTTCAGAAATTAAGATAATAATAACACAAGCAAAAGAAACATTACACTTATTAGATGCCATCTGGAAAAACAGCAGCTTGTTTTATTAATCACACAAAATCATCTATTTAGCTAAAATCAGCCAGATGCTGAATAAGTGTTATCATGGGTTATTCCATGTCTTTTTTGCTTTCAGGTGAAGTTTATATATGCATCATTTAAACTGAAGTAAAGTAACCAAACTGTAATAAAATGACATGCCCATTATATGGGGTATTGGATTTTATATACTGTGCCTTAGAAAGGACCACAAAAGTGATATATTTTATTCAATTCCCTATATATTCTGCAGTGTGCATTTGACATAAGAGATTGTGCTATATTGTTATTTTGTGTATAGGTAGCACTACCCAAGACACTGTAACTAAATACATCCTAAAGTTTTAATTATTTAGCCTAGAAGCTCACTGTATATCTAATACTCCCTATCCATTTATCCATTTTGTACTAGAAAAACACACATGGTTAACTTGATCAAGTAAAAAAAATGAAAGTACTGCATACTGTATAATTAATAATTATCTTAAATTTACTTCAGTGGTGTTTACAGGATTGTAAATAGGGTTGTGCGAGTTGTGCTGCCCCCAGAGTACAAGGTCAGGGGGATGGTACCATTGCTGCTCCATGATACCTGTATTTGTCTTGCAAAGTGCATGGAAGGCAACCTGCAGTTTGCAGATCTACCAAAGAGCCATCCTCTGTATCCTTCGGATATGATGGGAGCACAGGTTTTTGATCATAGTGGCAATCTGGCTTCCTCTATGTGACGTCATGACACATGTCACATGTGTGATGAGCAAGGATGGCTCAAGGTGCATTATCGACAGTTCACTACAGCATCTGAGAAGATAGCCTGAGACTAGAGGAATCCTAATGTTGTAGACCACTGCACACATGGAGTCATTATCCCTGGTGGAGCCATCATAGTGATGCCGCTACCACCAGACACTCCACCAGGGACATAACATCAGGGCAGAGCCCTAGTACCTTGACTTCTTTCTGTACATGGCAGGGTCGACCTGGTAAGATGGTTTATAGTGTACTGTAGGCATAAGAAGCTGCCTTCTGTATGCACGGGACCATTCCACATAGATCTATAGAATCTAAAAAACATTACGCAGCAATGTTGCATGGGTCTATAAATGGTTCAATTGACTCATTCAGGAATCAGCATTCTCTAGAAATATGTACCTTTTCTTTATGGGCTTATTTATTATTGGGGACAGATGGTCTCCAATAATCAAGTATCCAGCTCACTTTGAGTAGCAGTGGTGGGTGCTAAAATACCAGAGCAATTCAACATTGCTCCAGTGTGTGGACATTTGATCCAAAGATCATCTATCCCTGCGACCTACTGTTTATCACCGCTACTTCTGTAGCAGTGAATATTAGCACTCCTGAGTCTGACTCATCAGCATTAGTGCAAATGCACGAAAATGGGTTCACATATGCGCACATAGAACCCAACATCTGGCCTCAGGAGATGAACTGCAATGAAGGGATCTGATCGGAAATCTCTTAGCAACCCCAGACCTCCGTCCTGTAGGAAAAAGTGGGAGTCAGGGAATGAGCTACAGTAAAGGATCTGCATGTGGATATCTCCAACATTTCAACTAATCTCACAACAATGGAAGAGGAAAGGAACCGATGGATGACCTGATCAGCAACCTTCAGGATACTGTCAGCTGCCAGGCAGATGATAAATACTTGATGCAGTCCCATCTTGATTATAAGATAACAAGGGATATCTATAAAATTATAGCATAAAGTGCTCACCTATTGGAATGGTGTGCATGTGACAGTGTGAGTGAAAGATAGATAAAGATAAAATTCCAGATTAGAAGTGGTTACTGGGGAAGTAAATTAAACACTTCTTATCTGGAATTTTAGATTTAGATATAGTGCTGTTGCATTTCTGGAGCATTGTGACTCCTATAACAATAATTAGCATCCACAATTCATGCACATTGTCACTCCTTATTGCAGACATAGATAATATCTATATTTCACTCACACTGTCACACCACACCATTCCAAAAGGTGAGTTCTTTATGCTACAATTTTATATAGTAGATATCTATCCAATGGAGCTGGGACGACTCCTGCATTTAGCTACTCCCATAACCTGGGTACCCCAGCTTGAGCGCGGATCACTACACACCTGCTCAAAAGATAACAGGGGACACTGTAATTAGCTTGTGGGTCTGCGGTCACCTTGGGCATGTCCCTTACTCTGGCATTGTGCATGCCCTCACCACTAATTTTAATACAATTATGGAGATTGACCCAGATATTCAAATCATCTTTGATAGAGTGTACAGGGCATTTCACTATCACAGCACACAATATGACTCCCCTTGAGATGTGATATGCCAGCACCACTACTACATGATCAAGGAACAGATCCTCCATACACAATTGGGGAAAGGGAACCCGTGCTGCACTATAGGGGGAAAAATGAATAAGGGACATTTGTATATTATCTATGTGTGTAAGCTGCAGAACATTATAGGGTAACCCAGCCCTCTATACAACAATATTAGAATAATCACAAAGAGGTTTGCGCTAGGTGGCAAAGTGATGAATAACTAGCCATTGTATTTATGTATCAATAATACCATAAGTGATCCAGTGTTGGTTTAATATACTTTATTTTAGAGTCACAGAACTCTGTATCTATATATGTCTCTATAAGGAACAGATTGAGTGTCCCTACCACAACTAAACATGATTCCATTGATTTCCAGGGACATAGAATGCAAATTTTTCAGGACCTTTCCTTGCAAACACTTCAACAGAACTAATTCTTACAAATGCTGATTGAGGGGTTGAGAAATATCAAATATTGCTAGTGTTTTAATGTGCATCACCATGTCCATCAGAATGGGAAACAGCTCACCCCCTGAGAACCAACTAATATGAACACCTTCTGTGAGGCCCTTCAAATTGCTAAACCTGTCCTTACGGGATGCGTGCAGTCATTCTCCATAGTGGTGTTTCCTCCTTTTATTTAATAAGAGTACTAGGAAACAGTCAGTAAATCTTCCTGAGCCTCTGTAGCTTTGCCACCCTTGCAAGGATCTGCTGTGACCTGAATGATAATGTACAGTAGCCATGTTGGAATCGGCCTTCTACTGGTTTATCGAAGACATGTGATATTTTATTTTCTAAGCCTGATCCTTGCTCTAACTTTCTCCTCTGGATATTTTTATGTACTGTATTTACCACTGAGTAATGGCTCCATCCAGTTACAGATCTCTACCAGTATTGGTAACTAGGTAACATTCCTCAATTCACTGTTATTTTATTATTTCACAGATATATACAGTATATCTATATATATACATATATATATATATATATATATATATACACATATATATATATATATATATATATATATATATATATATATATCCAAAAAGATGGGCACTCACCAGTCTGTAGTGAAATCAATATTCTTTAATTACTCAGAGATTACATAGTACACTTTCGATGTTTCGGTCTAGAATGACATTTGTAAAGACAATCACCACATAGCCATCACCATAGAGATATATAACCCACATGTACCCAAAACCAATTTAAATAGCAACACCAATTAGAAAAACTCCTCCCGCCAGGAAATACACATCAGCTGGGGTGGAGAATACACAAAGCCACCATTCTAACTATAGAGAGATCATTCACAGGCACCGCAAGTAGCGGCATTCAGTCTGTCATCACAATGATTTAGCAAAAGCGGGTTACTATACCTGGACATATCACACTCAATATTCAGACACCATGGCTCTGGCAACTGGAAATGCCATGCTTTCCATCACGTGGTACGCACCGCAACCAGAAGTGACATAACTGTCAGAAATGATTGGTTGGCTGCCTGGTCACACAACATGCATAGGCTCAGCGGAGTCATCAACCAGAAGTGCAACCGGAAGTGATACAACCATCATATTACTGAGTTTGAAAATCTTACTTAGTGTGGAACAACAGTAACCATAGCAACCTCAATAGTGTCATTATTCAACCACTAGTTACCAGTTAATATGACAGCATCAATCTGTTGGTGTGAAGAGTAGATCAACTAGGTAGAACCAACAACACACATAATAACAAAACAAATTGAATATCTAAAAGTAATATGTTACATAATCACAATAGTAGTATAAATCAATATTGCAACCAAGTACATAAAAAGTAAAATAAAAAAATGTAAATGAAAAAAACAAAAACCTAATTGTGCCAACATTGCTACCCTTACCGCAAAAAAACATTATAGGGCTGGTATTAATTCAAGCCCCTTGGGGCTACAGTGCATTAGGATTTGAGTTATTGTCCAGGAGAGTAATGCCGCTTCTGCCTTGAGGGCAGGAAAACTTGGCTTGTTGCGGCTGTGTAGCACCCTTGGCAGGTGGTGAGCCTTGGCAGGTTGTGGCCTGTGAACCAAAGAACAAGATGCAGCCTTTGGGCCATGTAGCAGCCTTGAGGACTGGTAACCTTGGTAGGTTATGACCTGCGGGCCATGGAACAAGATGCAGCTTTTTGGTCGTGTAACAGCCATGAGGGCTGGTAACCTTGGCTGGTTGTGGCCTGTGGGCCGTGGAACAAAATGCAACCTTTGGGCAGTGTAGCAGCCTTGAGGGCTGGTAACCTTGGCTGCTTGCGGCCTGTGGGCTGTGTAACAAGATGCAGCCTTTTGGCCGTGATGCAGCCTTGGTATGACTTGACTAGATGTGGCAGATGAAGGACTAGTGCTACTGGAGAGAAACCAGCTTTGGTCTGCAAAATTGTGTAGTTTGGATGCTGTAGTGAGACCTTTGCCGCTGAGTTGACACAAGCAGTTGACGCTGCAGTGCAGCCTATGCCTCCGGGTTGGCACAAGCAGCATACAGTACACTAGAGAGCGGCCTGCACCACTGGGTTGACACAAGCAGCGTATGCAGGGCTGTGCACTCTGGGACACAGAGTGCTGTCTGTGCCATCTGGATGACAAGATCGGCAGAGGACAGGTATGCGGACCGTGCTGCCTAGATTACACAAACGGCAGGTAGATGGTAAGTGAACTGTGCCACCTGGTTGGCACAAATGGCAGTATAAAAAAATAGACAGGAGAACTGGAGCTCGACTGAATAACAGAACCGGAAACATGAAAACTCAATCACCTGCATCAGAGCAGCGTTCACACCAGGAGGAAAAAGATGCTGGAGCCAATCCAGAATGAGCCCGAAATGATGGATAGGTGGTAGGAGGAGTTTCAGCAAATGCTCACCCGGTGTTTGCCTTGCCCTGCATTTGCTGTGTGGTGGCTTGTGACATTACCCCCCCCCCTTGATGAGGGGTTAAAATCCATGACCCTGGTTTGTCAGAAAAGTTCTCTCAATTTTCTTTTCAGGGTAGGAACTTGCAAAGACCTTTCAAGAATCCAGGAGCGCTCCTCCGGTCTATAACCTTTCCAGTGCACAAGAAACTGAAGACATCCCCAAGAAATTCTGGAGTCCTGGATCTTCTCCACGATAAACTCCTGGCACCCGTGAATGAGCACTGGTAGAGGCCTGACTGAACAGCTAGGAGAATCTGGAGGAGAGGAAAACCGGTTTCAGGAGAGAACAATGGAAAGTGTCCTGAGAATCTGGGTAACTTCAGTCAGAAAGCCAAATGATTCACTTGAGAAATAATCCTAAAAGGGCTAATGAACTTAGGTCCCAACTTTTGTGATCTCTGGCACAGGTTAATGTTTATAGAGGACAGCAAAACCAGATGAAGGAGAAAGAGCTGTGGCAGACAAAGTCTCAAAGGAATTACTCCTAGGGTGAATCCCAAAATTGCAGAAGTTAGGAGACACTGACAAAGTAGAATGGCAGGAGTTTTGTATGCAAACTCAGTGAAGGCAAAAGAGAAACCTAATTGTTCTGATATTTGGAAATGAAGCAATGGAGGTACTGCTCCAGAGACTGACTGGCCTGCTCCATTTGCCCATTGAACTGTGGGTGGTACCCTGATGACAGGCTGCCATTGATGCCCAGATCAGCACAGAAGAACCTCCAAAACTGAACAACAAATTGGGTACCACGGTCTGAGACAATGTCTGAGGGAAGTCCATGCAGTCTAAAAACATGTTGAACAAAGAGTACTGCCAATTCTTTGGCTGTGGGCAATTTGCTTAGGACAACAAAATGTACTATCTTGGAGAATCGGTCTACAATGGTCCAGATGACCGAGCAGCAATCAGATGAGGGAAGATCCACCATGAAGTCCATTGCAATATGAGTCCATGGTTTAAGAGGAGTTGGTAATGGACATAACAGGCCAGAAGAAGTAGTTTGGAGAGTCTTGTTTCTGGAACAGACATCACAAGCTGCCACCGATTCATGAACATCACGAGACATGGTCTGCCACCAGACAGAGCAGGAAACAAGTTCAAGAATCTTACTAATGCCTGGATGACCAACAGCCTTGGACACGAGTGGAAGTCTTTCAGAACTGCCTTACAAGATCTCTCCAGGACAAATACCAATCCTGGGGGCATTTCAGGAGGAGCTTTAGACTGACATCACTGAAGAGAGTCCTCCAAGTTTCATGTTAAAGCCAATTGAATCTGAGAAGCTGGAATGATGGTTTCTTCTCTAATACTAGGACAATGATCAATGGAAAAACTATGAGAAATGGCATCCACCTACACATTCTTGGACCCAGGCCAAAAGTAGATGATAAAGTTGAATCGGGTAAAGAACAGGGCCCATCATGCTTGCCTAGCATTCAGTCTCTTCGCAGTCTCAATATAAGCTACAATTTTCTGAACCCTCAAAACTGAGACAATATGCTTAGCCCCTTCTAACCAGCGTCACCAATCTTCAATCTCCCACTTAATGGCCAGAAGCTCCCAGTTGTCCACATCACAGTTTCTCTCCGCTGAATGAAATTTTCGAGAGAAAAAGGTGCATGGGTGTAATCTTTTGTCTTTCAAATCTCTCTGAGAAAGGATGGCCCCTACTGTGATTTCAGAAGTGACCACTTCAACCACAAAAGGAAGGTCTGGATTGGATTGATGGAGGACAGGAGCAGACACAAAAGCCATCTTGAGAGAGTTGAAAGCGTGAATGGCTCTAGAGGACAAATTACCAACATCATCCCCTTTCTTTGTAAAATACACAATGAGTGAGATAATTGAGGAGAAGTATTTGATAAACCTGCTATAGTAATTTGTAAACCCTAGAAATTGCTGAATGGCCTTTAGTGATGTGGGTTGTTCCCAATCCAGGACAGCCTTCACCTTATTATGATCCATGGAGAATCCACTAGGAGATAATGTAACTCAAGAAGGAGACTTTTTCCACCTCAAACTCACATTTCTCCAACTTGGCAAAGAAACTATTATCAAGGAGTCTCTGCAGCACCAGTCTCATGTGTTGTTGATGTTGTTTCATGGATTTGGAGTAGATGAGAATGTCATCTAAATAGACAACAGCAAAGAGCCCCAGGAAATCCCTTAAGACCCCATTGATAAAGTCCTGGAAGATGGCTGGGGTGTTAGAGAGAACAACGGCATAACAAGATACTCGAAATGCCCTGAGTGGGTGTTGAAATCCATCTTCCACTCATCTCCTTTCTGGATGCGGATAAGGTTGTATGCTGCTCACAATACAATCTTTGAGAAAAAAGAAGCTTTCCATAATTGATTGAATAGGACTGAGATGAAAAGCAAAGGATACGCATTCTCGACTGTGATTTTATTCAGTCCTCTAAAATCAATGCATGGCCGGAGTGATCCATCTTTTTTCTGTACAAAAAAGAAACCGGCTCCTACCAGGGTCTTAGATGGCCAAATAAACCTTTTTTCCAGAGCCTCCTGGATATACTCCTGCATTGCCTTACTCTGAGGAACAGAAAATTATGAAATAATGTAGTGAAAAACTACTACACTTCCTGGTGCTGATATTATATTAATAGTATAATTGAATACCACCAGCTGCAAGTAAGAGGTTTAGTTAGGACCTTAGGGTATATAGAAAAAACTAAAGGTGGAATTATACCTGCCCATTCAGACTGAGGTAACAATATTTTTATATTAAAACTGCAGTATCAATGTGATTATTACTGGGATGCCAGTATATCACTCACCGCTGTGGAGTGTAATGTTTCAGGCTTGCTCTGTGAGAACATTTACTATTGCAATATAATGGTTACTTGCTTTCAACTATCAGGCACAAAGATTTCCTCCTTACCACTAGCACTTAATGAGCTGGGAACACTGAATTTTTCCACACAGGAGTGGTGATTTTATTTTTTATTTTACATTGTCTAGTTATTTATGTGAATAAAACTATTTTTGCTTATCTTATACAAGCCTCCTGTATTTTGATAGAACGTAAACACTAATACACGATAAATATTGAATGTGATTACTTTATACCACTATGTGCAGTCAATAAAGATCTATTTTAGTTTTTTCTCTATACCCCAAGGTCCTAACTAGACCTCTTACTTGCAGCTGGTGGTATTCAATTATACTATTAATATAATATCAGCACCAGGAAGTGTAGTGGTTTTTCACTACATTATTTAATAATTTTCTGTTCCTCAGAGTACAGGTCCCAATATACGGTGCGATGCACCGTGTAGGGCGACTGCAGATCTGTCAGCAGACGGAACGTGCTTTCACTACCGGCAATCATGCGGTCCCCACAGACAATACGAATTGCCGGCTTCCCCCTCATTCATCTGAATGAGATCGTACATCGCATCCCAGATCAGATGGTTTTGCAGGAAGACCTGGGGATGCGATGCACGACCCCGCGGGAGCATGCAGCATGATATCAGGTACAATATCATGCCCATACATGGCACAATATAGCACCTATATCGTGCTGATCTGTCGGATTGGCACGTATATCGTGCTGTGTATGGGGGCCATTAGGCAATGCAGGAGTATTTCCAGGAGGCTCTGGATAAAGGGTTTATTCAACCATCCAAGACCGTGGTAGGAGCCAGTTTCTTTTTTGTGCAGAAAAAAGAAGGAACACTCTGGCCCTGCATTGATTTTAGAGGACTGAATAAAATTACAGTCAAGAATGCGTATCCCTTGCCTTTCATCTCAGTCCTATTCGATCAATTACGGAAAGCTTCTTTTAAACAGAGGAGATTATATCAAAGAATCATATCGCATTCTTAAAGATAAAATCACATATTCAAAATTGAAGAGTGACCCTACACAGAAATATAAAAAAAAACTAGAGACCATATTAGAGGAAGGGAGAAACTTTGGGATTTTAGGCAAACATGAATTTGAATTTATCAGTAACAAACCACCAGTTATCCCCGTATTTTATTATCTCCCAAAAATACATAAAGACATAAGGAACCCTCCAGGCAGGCCCATTGCCTCGGAAATAAACTAACTGACATCAGTACTATCACAATATATTTACCATTTTCTGTAGAAATATGTAAAGGAACAGAAATTGTATATTAGGGACACCACTCAAATATTAAACATCTTACAAGACACACAATGGAGGGCCAGATACAGGTTAGCTACCAGTGATATAACATCACTATATACTGTCATAGACCACAAACAAGGCCTAGAAAGTGTAAAATACTTTTTAGAGCAGGATCAAGAACTAGACAGCAGACAAGCAAATTTCATTCTGCAGGGTATCAAATTCATCCTAACACTCTCCAGAGATACATACCACTTAGCAACATGCTCTTGAAGATAATATGAAGGCAAGTGATGATAATATATGAGTGACACTAAGACAGCTAATCTAGAAAGAAGAAACACATAACTAACTGCAAAAATAACCTTACATTATGTAGATTCAAATATTTGTAAAGACAATAGCAGTTGTAGTTAGAAGAACCCCTAACTTAGAAGATCCAATTGGAATATTAATATATACAACCAAAACGATGGCTGCCTACAGCAAAGGGACATATCAAGCACAGGCTTTCCTCTACCAAAAAGGATAACTAACCAAGAAAATGGCTGCCATGCTGAACACATAGGAACAACTTTGAATCTCTGCCAAGATGGCCACCACAAACAACGCATGCAATGGGACTTTGAGGACAACAAATCCCACTCTAGTGATTCCATTACGAATGTCACTGAAAGAGATGAACAAACCCAGAAGTGCGGGATGCGCAGCATGCACGAGCATGGAGATTGGGACACAGAAAGTCAGCACACACTCAGAATATTTAAGGAACAGTTCAGAGAACAATGGGCACCCTTGAAAAGTCCGAAATCGGATGAAACGCGTTGGGCCATGCCCCTTAGGTTTGTAAACTATTAAAACAGACTTACTATTATACTTGCCTAAGGAGATCTAGCAAGGACATTTTCATTATATATCTAGTCCTTACAACATAGGACTTTTTAAGTAACTGGCATTGTAGTATTTAATAAACATGCTGTATGATTAATACACATGTGTCCAGTACCATTTATACTAACACTGCAGACCAGCATATAACACTAACAACCACCACCACCTCTGTGAGCACCAGGACTGAGGAAACCAGCAGGAACATGCCACAGCAGTGGGTAAGTATGCAGTTCCTTACCCTATCCTGCACTATAGTGCTTTCCATAAGTTCATGATACTGTGCCAAAATTGTATTTTAGGTGGAGAGGAGAGTGAAGAGGTTTGCTGCAGCATCATCCAGTCTATAAGAACACCCACCCTACAGATACTACATTGTTGGACAACCATAAATCATTAATGTTGGGACTGTATACGGACTTGATTTTAAGAACACCCTACCTACAGTTTTAAAGTCTGGACTGTATTTTGGATTAATAGATACAAGATTTATACATGAATTATACCCACCTCACTTAGTAGTCATATCAGGCCAAAGTGACCATGTTAGGATATAGATTAAGGATTTTAGAATAGTGCCCCAGAGCGCACCACATTCCTTTACCTATTTCTAGACCTGGGGATGCGATGTACAACCCAGCGGGAGCGTGCAGCACGATATCAGGTACGATATCGTGCCCATACATGGCATGATATAGCACCTATATCATACCGATCTGTCGGATCAGCATGTATATCTTGCTTTGTATGGGGGCCATTAGGCAATGCAGGAGTATATCCAGGAGGCTCTGGAAAAAGGGTTTATTCGACCATCCAAGAGCCTGGTAGGAGCCAGTTTCTTTTTTGTACAGAAAAAAGATGGATCACTCCAGACCTGCATTCATTTTAGGGGACTGAATTAAATCACAGTCAAGAATGCGTATCCCTTGCCTTTCATCTCAGTCCTATTCGATCAATTATGGAAAGCTTCTTTTTTCTCAAGTCTGGACTGTATTTTGGATTAATAGATACAAGATTTATACATGAATTATACCCACCTCACTTAGTAGTCATATCAGGCCAAAGTGACCATGTTAGGATATAGATTAAGGATTTTAGAATAGTGCCCCAGAGCGCACCACATTCCTTTACCTATTTCTAGACCTGGGGATGCGATGTACAACCCAGCGGGAGCGTGCAGCACGATATCAGGTACGATATCGTGCCCATACATGGCATGATATAGCACCTATATCGTACCGATCTGTCGGATCAGCATGTATATCTTGCTTTGTATGGGGGCCATTAGGCAATGCAGGAGTATATCCATGAGGCTCTGGAAAAAGGGTTTATTCGACCATCCAAGAGCCTGGTAGGAGCCAGTTTCTTTTTTGTACAGAAAAAAGATGGATCACTCCAGACCTGCATTCATTTTAGGGGACTGAATTAAATCACAGTCAAGAATGCGTATCCCGTGCCTTTCATCTCAGTCCTATTCGATCAATTATGGAAAGCTTCTTTTTTCTCAAAGATTGACTTGTGAGGAGCATACAACCTTATCCGCATCCAGAAAGGAGATGAGTGGAAGAAGGCTTTCAACACCCACTCAGGGCATTTCGAGTATCTTGTTATGCCGTTGTTCTCTCCAACACCCCAGCAATCTTCCAGGACTTTATCAATGAGGTCTTAAGGCATTTCCTGGGGGTCTTTGCTGTTATCTATTTATATGACATTCTCATCTACTCCAAATCCGTAAAACAACATCAACAACATGTGAGACTGGTGCTGCAGAGACTCCTTGATATTAGTTTCCATGCCAAGTTGGAGAAATGTGAGTTTGAGGTGGAAAAGGTCTCCTTCTTGGGTTACATTATCTCCTCTTGTGGATTCACAATGGATCCTAATAAGGTGAAGGCTGTCCTGGATTAGGAACAACCCACATCACTAAAGGCCATTCAGCGATTTCAAGGGTTTACAAATTACTATTGCAGGTTTATCAAATCCTTCTCCTCAATTGTCTCACTCATTGTGTATTTGACAAAGAAAGGGGCTGATGTTGGCTATTTGTCCTCTAGAGCCATTCACACTTTCAACTCTCTCAAGATGGCTTTCATATATGTTCCTGTCCTCCATCATCCCAATCCAGACCTTCCTTTTGTGGTTGAAGTGGTCGCTTTTGAAATCAGAGTAGGGGCCATCCTTTCTCAGAGAGATTTGTAAGATGACAAATTACACCCATGCACCTTTTTCTCTCGAAAATTTCATTCAGCAGAGAGAAACTGTGATGTTGACAACTGGGAGCTTCTGGCCATTAAGTGGGGGTTTGAAGATTGGTGACACTGGTTAGAAGGGGCTAAGCATATTGTCTCAGTTTTGATGGTTCAGAAAATTCTGGCTTATATTGAAACTGCCAAGAGATTGAATGCTAGGCAAGCATGATAGGCCCTGTACTTTACCCGATTCAACTTTATCATCTCCTTTCGGCCTGGGTCCAAGAATGTGTAGGTGGATGCCCTTTCTCACAGCTTTTCCATTGACCATTGTCCTAGTATTAGAGAAGAAACCATCATTCTGGTTTCTCAGATTCATTTGGCTTTGACAAGAATGTTGGAGGACTCTCTTAGGTGGTGTCAGCCTGAATTTCCTCCTGAAATGCCCCCAGGATTGGTATTTGATCCCGGAAAGATCTTGTAAGGCAGTTCTGAAAGACTTCCACTCGTCCAAGGCTGTTGGTCATCCAGGCATTACTAAGACTCTTGAACTTGTTTCCTGCTCTGTCTGGTGGCAGACCATGTCTTGTGATGCTCATGTGTCTTTGGCAGCTTGTGATGTCTGTTCCAGAAACAAGACTCTCCAAACTACTTCTTCTGGCCTGTTATGTTCATTACCAACTCCTCTTACACCAGGGACTCATATTGAGATGGACTTCGTGGTGGATCTTCCGTCATCTTCTTTCTCCTCTGTCATCTGGACCATTGTGGACCGGTTCTCCAAGATAGTACATTTTGTTCCCCTCAGCAAATTGCCCTCAGCCAAAGAATTGGCAGTACTCTTTGTTCAACATGTTTTTAGACTGCATGGACTTCCTTCAGACATTGTCTCAGACCATGGCACCCAATTTGTTGTTTGGTTTTGGAGGTGCTTCTGTGCTGATCTGGGCATCAATGGCAGCCTGTCATCAGGGTACCACCCACAGTTCAATGGGCAGATGGAGCAGGCCAGTCAGTCACAATTCTATATGGCAATTTCAGTATATTAAGATCAATACTGTCCTTTTATGAAGTATGCTACTATATTAATTGTGATTTTATTTTTGATTTTACATTGTCTAGGTATTTATGCGAATAAAACTATTTTTGCTTATTATATTCAAGCCTCCTGTATTTTGATAGAAAGCAAACACTACTACATGATGAATATGGAATGCGATTACTTTATACCACTATGAGCAGTAAATAAAGATCTTTTTTAGTTTTTTCAGGAACAGACAAGGGATATAGTTTTCCTTTATGGAGTCTAGCATCAATCAACAGATCGATGGCACAATCGAAGGACCGATGAGGTGGTACAACATCGGCCTTCTTCTGAGAGAATACTTCAGCCAGGTTACGATAAGGAGTGGAAATTAACTGAGACTCCGATATAATGGCAGCTGCTAAAGAAACAGGATGGGAAATACAATGATCAAGACAAGAGGACCCCAATTGCAGTATTTCTCCAGTTTGCCACTGGATCACTGGGTTATACTTCTTCAGCCACAGTAATGCCAGAACAACAGGAGCCAGTGGACAATGAAGGAGGAGAAACAAAAGTTCTTCCAAATGCAGAGCTACAACAGTCAACTGTATCAGTGGAGTCCAGAAGGAAATTGGAACTGCAGAAAGATTCCTGCCTTCCAGACCAATGACTGTGACTGGACTACATAACGGTTCAGGAGTAAGTCCCAATGTCTCAAAAAATGCCAGGTCAATGAAATTATCCTCTGCTCCACTATCAACGAATACAGAAACAGAAACAGAAACTTGAGCGTATGGTGACTTGAGTATGGTGGGAAAAAGGACTGCATTTTTTGAAGAGATGGATGCAAGGCCTAGATGCAACTCTCCACTACCATCTTGACCTTGCCTTTTCCCGATTTGATGGGAAAAAGTTGGCCCATATGACCTTTACCTCCACAATACATACAAAGGCCTAGTGCATGTCTCCTACGTTTTTCTTCTGCAGGGAAACATAAAGTACCCAATTGCATAGGCTACTCCTGTTCAGCTGAAGGCATCCAAAGAGGTGATCAAGGAGCCTGTGATGGCAGATTCTTTTCCAGTCTGCATTCCCATAGACGTTGGTTGATGCGGATGGTCAGACTCATCAGGTCATCAGGTTTCTGCAGAGGGATGTTGGACCAAGATGCCCTTTAACTGATCTGAAAGACCCCACTGAAACTGACTCCAAAGAGCTGAATCATTCTACCCAGAGTCTACGGACCACTTACGGAACTCTGTACACTAGTCCTCAGCTGCCCTGTTCTCCTGTTTTAAATACTGGAGGCTAGCCTCAGCCATGGTTGCTTTGTCCAGGTCATCATATAGTAGTCCCAGGGCTGTGAAAAAGGAATCCACAGACTGAAGTGCAGATGAGGTGGAGGGAAGACCAAAGACCCAAGTTTGAGGGTGTTCCTGTAGAAGGGAAATCACAATCCTGACTATCTGGATCTCGGAACCTGAGGACAGGGGTCTGAGTTTAAAGTAAAGTTTACAACTTTCCCTAAAGTTCACAAAGTCCTTGTGAACTTGAGGACAGGTGCGGCCCAAGTCTCCTCCACTAAGAGGGAAAGTTCCTGCAACGTCTGGGTCAGAACCTTTATTTGGGTTGCCAGAATTTGCACAGCATTCTGAGCAGGCTCCATTACAAAAACCTCTATGTGGCAACAAATTCACAAGGAATTAACCCTTTCTTTTGTAGCCGCTGATAATGTTAAGATTTGAGGTATTGTCCAGGAGAGTAATGCTGCTTCTGCCTTGAGGGCAGGTAAACTTGGCTTGTTGCAGCTGTGTAGCAGCCTTGGAGGTTGGTGAGCCTTGGCAGGTTGTGGCCTGTGAGCCAAATAACAAGATGTGGATTTGGGCTGTGTAGTAGCCTTGAGAGCTAGTAACCTTGGCTGGTTGCAACCTGTGGGCCGTGGAACAAGATGCAGTCTTTGGGCCATGTAACAGCCTTGAGGGCTGGTAACATTGGCTGGTTGTGGCCTGTG
Source organism: Taudactylus pleione (assembly GCA_031769625.1). Classification (NCBI taxonomy): domain Eukaryota; kingdom Metazoa; phylum Chordata; class Amphibia; order Anura; family Myobatrachidae; genus Taudactylus; species Taudactylus pleione. Next base: position 4,785,986 of record JAUIMM010000148.1, on the reverse strand, counting down.
GGCCATGGAACAAGATGCAGCCTTTTGGCCATGCAGCATCTTTGAGGGCCACTGGAGAGACTCAGGCATTGGTACACAGAATTGTATACTTTGAATGCTGTAGTGTGGCCTGTACTGCCAGGTTGACACAAGCAGCTGATGCTTTAGTGCGGCCTATGTTGCCAGGTTAACACAAGCAGCTGACACTGGAGTGTGGCCTGTGCTGCTGGTTTGACACAAGCAGAATACACTAGAGTACGGCCTATGCCACCAGGTTGACACAAGCAGCGTACGCATGGCTGCGCACTCTGGGACACAGAGTGCTGTCCATGCCACCTGGATGACAATAACGGCAGAGGACAGGTATGCAAACTGTGCCACCTGGATGACACAAATGGCAGTATAACAAAAAAGACAGGTGAACTGGAGCTCAACTGGATAACAGGAGACAATGCCAGAACGGGAAAAATGAAAACTTTATCACCGGCTTTAGAGCAGCGTTCGCGCCAGGAGGAAATAGATGCCGGAGCCAATCCAAAAAGATCATGAAATGATGGACAGGAAGTAGGATGAGTTTCTGCGAATGCTCACCTGGTGTTTGTCTCGCCCAACATTCGCAGTGAGGCGGCTTGTGACACAGTGTTCAAATTAAATATTCATTTGGCCTCACATTTCTTTAAGCATAATTCCATGTCTCCACCTTGGGTCAGCTTGGGGTCATGGTCATTCAACATACATTTGAAAGATGCCGCACAGTAGCCCAAGAATGCAAAGTGTTTAGCCACCGGCTTGTTAGAATTTCTTGACTATATTGCTGCACGGATCGATGAGCTGTGATTGGCCATGTGGTCTCTAAAAGACCTCGTAATCATACCGACATAGTAGAGATTCCATGGACACATCAGTATGTACACCACGTAGTCCATAGTACAGTGCAGTCTATGATGGATCTCAATCTTCATCCCACTATGTTCATGAGCAAAATGAGTGCCTACCATCATTGAATGACAGGTTGTAAAATCCGCACACCTGATACACCCCTTCTTGCGACCAGGGAGCCAGTGTGCTTGTGCCTCTGATGGTTGTTTATCGGGGCACATCAATAGTTGCCGTAAGTTAGAACCATGGCGATATGTCATCATGGGTGGTTGTTTATTTAATCCATCAAAGGTAGAATCTGAAATGATGATAGGCCAGTATTTTCTGATAGCTTTACTGGTGGCATTGGCTGCCAAATCAAATGTGGAAGCATATATCATTCTAGAAGTATTGACTGACTTCTTAGTAGTAATTTGTGAGTATCTCTGTCATGCTTTCGCAAGACATCTATTGATAGTTGTCAATGAGTACCCTCTAGCTAAGAAATGGTCATGCATCTCCAACAGCTGTGATGCAGCCAGATCATGAGAGGTATCGTTGCACTGGACACTGATGAATTGTGATATTGGCAAAGACTCCTTTAAACTACACGCATGATGACTTGTTGAGTGGAGTAATGTATTTTGGTTGGTGGTTTTACGATAGAGAGTGGAGCTTAAAGTAGTTCCATTCTGTGAGATCATCACATCCAAAAAATTAATATACTGTTTCTCTATAATAGCGGTAAAGTGTACATGGCTCTCTAAACCATTGAGAACCTTGACCATCTCAAAAAACTCTACATCAGTGCCCCTCCACACCAGGAAAAGGTTGTCCATATATCTTTTGTAGCATACAATTTTATCACCAAACTGGCCCAATAAATGTTGCTGCTCCTAGTAATACATATACAGGCCAAATTGGACCCCATCGCTGTGCCGGTTACCTGTATATAGTACTCACTACCATAGCAGAAATAGTTGGAACTAAGTAATCGACAGGGGCCCCACGTGTTTCCCTGCACAAAGAGTTGTTTTGACTGCCACAAACCCTCTTTGTGGGTTATTACAGTATATAAAGCTGCCACATCCATTGTGGCTAGCCACATGTCATCCGTGAGATCACACAATGCCAAGAACTTACCTAAAAAGTCGGCAGTGTCATGCAAATAACTATCCATGTGTACAACATGTGGTTGAAGGAAACCATCGACAAACAAAGCTAAAGCTTGTAAAACCAAGCCCATCCAGAGATAATGTGTCGCCTGGGCAGGTCAACCAGGGATTTATGAATCTTGGGGTGCAGGTAAATAATGGGGCACTTCAGATGGGCCACCTTTAAGTATGATCCCACCCCTTCGTCAATCCATGTGTGTTGCACCGCTCGATCGATAACCATATCCGCCCTGTGCTTGATATCATTATTAATTCCTAATAGCCTTTATACCAAAATGGCGCTATTTAGCATTATAAGCCGCACAAGAAATAATTGCTTTCCAGACTTTGATTGTGGTTCCAAAGCACAAAAAGATATTATTCACCAAAAAGCAGATAATTACACGTCTTGATCTAAAATACAATTAGTGCAAAAGATTATACATAAACAAGGTACAGTCAATACATTATGCAGGCGCTCTGGATCCAGATTTCCGGCATCAAAGGTGAAGCCTCCATCAACAGAAAGAATATGATGAGTAACTAACAGATCCAGGGTGCTTGCATATAAACCCTTGCAGAGATTAGGCAATACAATAGAAACGAGTTGGCATAATCCTATTGGTTCTTCTTCTTGGTTCTTCTGTTATAGGTCAGTTGGTACAATGGTAGTTCAGCCCTCCAATGGCTCTTTGTGTGTGTTTTAACTAATCAATAGAGACTACATACAAAGTACATTCTAAAACATAATTCTCTATAATCCATAACTTGCAGACGCATGTTGCGATCTCCTTGCTGATGGAACCAGAGATCTGCAAATAAAATGTGGTTTAGAATAGCACCAAACATGATGTGGCTACTACATACTAAACCTTAGATATCAAATACATGCGTTTTATAACATTATACAATAACGAATAAACCTTCTAATATTAGCCTTTATACTAAGGAACCTTTTAGGAAATTTGTGTATGTGTAAGTGTAAGATAATCTTGCGTAAATTTGCTAATATGCGTGGTGCATTTATGTGTAGAGTGCTTTTGATAAACAGCGCAACTGTGCGTAATGTGAGGTGTTTATACATGTAAGTCTATGTGTGTGTGTTATGCAATTCAGTGTATTTATGATGGATTAATATTTATTTTTATCCCTTTATAACATATTTTAAAACTACAGTGCAAGGTGTTACATGCAGTGAGGTTCACTTTCAAGCAGGGTGGAGACCCCCAGCTGACTGCCATTGCCACTTCGTCTGATAGCTAATTCAAAGGTTTTCCTCTGCCTATTTAGAATACACTTGTCAGTACTTCTTAAGCAAACCTCTGATCATTGTTTCTAACTCTTCATTCAGACAAATTCAATTGTGCATATCAGTGTCTGGGTTATATTTCAATTGCCACAGCTATACTTGTCTGTATGCGGGGCTTCCCAATTTATATGTAAAACATTCACAGTATTCTGGTGTATTTTTTTTCATTACTTTTCTCATACATGTATACAGAAGATGTTTCTCATTACTAACTAAACCCTGCATGAATATTGTGTTTGTCAGTGTGAGAGTGTTGTATATTATTCGCTATTTAGTGTTGTGCGAATGTGTGGATACATGCGCACACTGGGTGCGTGTGCACGCAATGGTGCGTTGTGGATTGTACCAACATAAATCGGACAGCAGACGACCAAATCGTCCGATAACAGTTGAATTGTGGTCGCATGCAATTATTCGACTTCAACATCATACATAGGGTTATTGGGCATTCTAGCATATGTCTGTTCATCACTTAATTGTCGACAGTCTTTCCTGTCATATGCTTGACAGTCTTGGACAATGACAGCTCACCCCTTGTTGGCCTGTCATATAAGTATTTGCTCATCGTTAATGAAGTCATGAAGAGCCTGTCTCTGTGCCAAAATCAGATTTTTATATTTCTTAGTACTAGGTGATGAAGACTTCTCATGTTTAACTAATCTTAGGAATGTCTTTATATTGGCATTGCTTGAGTGTGAGTCAAAAATACTAGGATTTTTGAATCTGTCATAAGTTGGCAGCTCTTTAGAATTAGCAAAATACTCACAGTGTCTGAGTTTATGACCAAATTTACAGTGCTCAACAGACCAATTGAAGTTATTATGTTGCACAGTGGGGACAAATGACAAACCAAGTGAGAGTACTTCCTGCTCAGATGCAGATAATGGCCTATTAGATAAATTATAAACTAGCTCTGTGGTGTCTGAATATTGAGCGTGACATGTCCAGGTATAGTAATTTGCTTTTGCTAAATCATTGTGATGTCAGGCTGGATGCTGCTACTTGCTGTGCCTGTGGATGAACTCTCTATGTATATTCTCCACCCCAGCTGATGTGTATTTCCTGGGTGAGGTGTGGGAGGAGTTTATTTAATTGGTGTTGCTATTTAAATTGGCTTTGGGTACATGTGGGTTATGGGTCTCTTTGGTGATGGCTATTCGGTGATTGTCTTGACAAAGGTCATTCTAGACTGAAACTTTGACTATGTGCTATGTAATCTGTGAGTAATTAAAGAATATTGATTTCACTACAGACTGGCGAGAGTACATATTTTTGGATTTATACATGGAACTTATGTGTCTTTAGTAGAACTGAACTATTTGGATATTGTCTCATTGTTGTACCCTTAGGCTGGCACCCGTGCAAGACTGAATGATTCCTTTGTATTTGACCCCTTCAATTTCAAGTTTTTAAACAGCATTGGACATCTTGAGACCTTGGGGCTGCATAAATATGGACTTGTTTTGATGATTTTGTTTGTTTTTCTTTTCTTTTGTCCCCCCCCCCTTTTTATTTTTTTGTGCCAACATTCCCCTAGGGTTTATAACCTATTGCATTGAGGATTGTTTACCATTTCCACTTTATTAAAAAAATATTTACTGATGTGTTTTTATATGTTCTTGCTCTCCTAACTGATATTAAACATATATTATACATTGATTATTACCTGATTGAGACATGTAGTCCTGATATAATGTATGAATGTGTCTAAGGCTTACTTCCATATACTGTACACTACATTTCCAATTTTGTGTTGATGTAGATTTTTCCTACTCACAGTGTAAATAATTATGGCTAATTAGGGTAATCAAATGCTTGATGATGTAGCAGATCTTTTAGAGACTACATGGCCAATCACCGCTCATTGATCCTTGCAGCAATACAGTCAAGAAATTCTGACAAGCTGGTGGCTAAGCACTTTGCAGTCTTGGGCAACTCTGCAGCATATCTCAAATGTATGTTGACCGATATTGTCCCCAAGCTGACCCAAGGTGGAGATAGAGAAGTATTCTTAAAGAAATGTGAGGCCAAATGGATATTTAATTTAGACACTGTAGACCCAAGGGGCTTGAATGAATACCAGCCCTATATTGTTTTTTTGCAGTAAGGGTAGCAATATTGGCACAATTAGGTATTTTTTCTTTTACATTTTTTTTCTTTTACATTTTATGTTTTTGGTTGCAATATTGATTTATACTAATATTGTGATTATGTTACATATTACTTTTAGATATTCAAATTGTTTTGTAATTATGTGTGTTGTTTCTCCCTAGCCGATCTACTCTTAGCACCACCCAGATTGATGCTATCACACTAACTGGTAACTAGTGGTTGAATAATGACACTATTGAGGTTGCTATGGTTACTGTTGTTCTGCAAGTCGGACTTCCAAGCTTGGGAATATGATGGATGTGTCACTTCCTGTAAGGACTTTGATTTATTTCAGTACATAACAATAAACTACACTTGCCAATGTTCCCTTGTGGTCATTGGAGGATCTATCCTGGTTGCTGGTGTTCATCACATGCAGTGTGCAGAGAGTTAAAGTGATCAACTGTTTCTAACAGTAGGTGTCATCAGGTTGTTGGATTCCTTGATTGCTTATTATTCCAAACCTGATTCTATTTGGGTCACATGTTCTGAACTTCCTATGGATCACAGACCTTTAGTATAAAGCCTGTTAATAACTATGCCTTATTGTCTGTGCAATGTTACTTTCAGGTCTTCCTTGGACTCCTGACAGATCCCCGCTGTGCCTGGTGTATGCTGTGGACCTCGCTACATTCCTGCTGATGTTCTGGTTCAAGTTCTGATACAGGTTATCAGCTGCACTACAGAGCTCAGCATTGCCATTGTCTTTCCGTTGCTATCCTGCTCTATTACTACTATTCCATTCTACGCTACAATATTTGGTTTACTTGTTAATATTGACTCATACGGACACTGGGGTTACTTCTACAGTTGTCAACTGCACCATTACAGTCTATCCTTACCGGAACCCCATTACACCGCAGGGATCAACCCTGCCCCGGACACCTTCATTACGCTGCAGGGCTCAACCCTGCTCTGGACCTTCATCACATCGCAGGGCTCAACCCTGCTCCGGATCGTCATCACATCACAGGGCTCAACCCTGCTCCAGACCTTCATTCTGCCACAGGGCTCAACCCTGCTACGGATGTTCTTCCTACCGCAGGGCTCAACCCTGTTCCAGATCTCCACCACGTCTCAGGGCTCAATGCCGTTATGGACCCTCATCACGTCTCAGGGTTCAACCAAGTTCTGGACCCTCATCATGTCTCAGGGCTCAACCCGGTTCTGGATCTTCATTTCATCTCAGGGCTTAACCTTGTTCAGGATCTTGTTACATCTCAGGGCTCAACCCTGTTCCAGACCTCCGTCACGCTACAAGGCTCAACCCTGTTATTGACCTCCATTATATCCTGAGACCCTAGCCTCATGTCGGACTCGGGGTTTCACCCCACACCAGTTCAGTGTATACTTTGAACTTTGTTTCTCACAGGGGCATACCCCTGCACCTGTTAGTGCATGTCATGAACTTTGTGTTATTGAGATTTAATGTGGAACTTTGCCATACAGTTTTTGTTCTTGAATAAATTCTATTTATTTTTATTTTGTGCTAGTGATATTTCATGAAAAGGTCATTCCTATAACCACCTCTGTTCATACTACCTAGTAAGCCTGACTCTTCCCAGGAGTCTCAAGTGTCTGTAGACATGACACTTCCAGTGTGGTGCGTGACACGGGGTGACACTCACAGCATTTCCGGTTGGTGATGCCACTGAGCCTATGCTTGTTGTGTGACTGGGCAGCCAGCCAATTATTTCTAATGGTTATGTCACTTCCGGTTGCGGTGCAATCCACATGATGGAAAGCATGCATTTCCGTTTGGCAGAGCCATGGTGTCTGATTGTCTTGACAAAGGTTGTTTTAGACCAAAACATCAACTGCATACCATGTAATCTGTGAGTAATTAAAGAATATTGATTTCACTACAGACTGGTGAGTGCACATCTTTTTGGCTTTATACATGGAACTTATGTGTCTTTAGTGGAGCACCCCATACCACTTGATGCAAGCAGAGTGTGCAGCATTTTGCACTGTTTATTTATATATATATATATATATATATATATATATATACATGTTACAAGTCCAGTCCAGGACTTGTCTCCTGCTCCTGACCAGGTTTCCAGGTTACCGGTTGCTAGGAGATCCAGATGTCAGAAGACTTCACATGTTTCCTCCTAGTGCTGCCTGATTGGCAGCTGATCCTGTTTGAACTTACTGGACTGTCGCCACCCTTTCGGCTATAGAGTTTCCATGTGGTACTTTTGGTTATGCTACTTGCTTATTGTGCATCCAGACTTCCAGTTATAATCAGTACATGCAGCGTGTACTCTGATCACCGGCTTCTAAGTGACCCATGTTCCTCGGCGTCAGCCACATCGCTGTCTACTAGGCCCTGCAGGCTATCCAGCAATCCTGTTTCACTACTACGTTACAAGCATTGCTGTCTGCTAGGCCCTGTAGGCGATCCAGCAATCCTGTTTCAATATCTGTTTCAATCATCACTGTCTACTAGGCCCTGCAGGCCAACCAGCAATCCTGTTTCACTACTATGTTACAAGCATCGCTGTCTGCTAGGCTGTGCAGGCCATCCAGCAATCTTGTTTCAATACCTGTTTCAAGCATCGCTGTCTACTAGGCCCTCCATGTCATACAAAATTCTTGCCTCTATTCCATGTTGTTTCAAGCATCGCTTTCTACTAGGCCCTGGAGGTCATCCAGCAATCCTGTTTCACTAATACGTTACAAGCATCGCTGTCTACTAGACCCTCCAGGCCACACAGCAATCCTGCTTCTTCAACACATTTCAAGCATTGCTGTCTACTAGGCCCTCCAGGACATACAGCAATCCTGCATCTATTCCACGTTTCAAGCATCACTGTCTACTAGGCCCTTCAGGCCATCCAGCAATCCTGCTACTACACCATGTTTCAAGCATCACTGTCTACTAGACCCTCCAGGCCATCTAGTAATCCTGCTTCCATACCACGTTGCAAGCATTTGACATGTTGTGTTTGTACCGGTCATTCAGGTCTGCCATTTTACTTACAAAGTAAACTGCCATGATTTTGATATACTGATTTTGTATGTTCTTTAATGAGCCTTGTAACTCCAAAACCTCCAACTCAGTCCTAGCAATTGCTAGAGGATCATAACAATATATATATATATATATATATTTAAGCAAGAATAGGGTAATAGAGTGACCATGGGTGTCCTAACCACAATAAAATATGACTAAGAACTGTGTTTGAAAAATATGGGATGTAGTTATGAGACCCATGGCCACATGGCCGCATGGCCGCCGGTCTCAATCCTGACACTGCAATCCTTTCAGGGGATTTAACACAGGCATCAAAATACCAATACCTATGTTAATCCTGATGCTAGGACCCTGACAGGATGCCGGACCAATCATCCAATGCCTGAGGTAATTAGTGATGTATCCGGGGATGAAGGGGTTAGGTTTAAGGACCCCCCCAGTGGTACTTAGGGTTAGTCACCCCCCAGGGAGGGTTTAGGGTTAGGCTAAGGAAAGGGGGGGATAGGTTTAGGCACAAGTGGGGAGGTTAGGGCTAGGGACCCCCCTGGGAGGGATAAGTTTAGAGTGCGGGGAGGGGGGGTTAGGTTTAAGGACTAACGGGGGAAGGTTAGGGTTAGGCACTAGGGGGGCAGGTTAGGGTTAGGCACCCCTGAAATGGGTTAGGGTTAGGGGAAGAGAGGAAAGGATTAGATTACTTACCTCTGCTGTTGGGATTTCCTCCGCGTCGGGCTAGCGCTGTCGGGATTTCAATCCCATTCCAAAAAGTATGTAACTTCCAATTTATTAAAAAACATTCAGACAATAAAATAGCATATAGTAGCAGTTTAAAACAAATGAAAAAATTTAAAATATTTAGCACATGAAAAGATTGAATAAAAAGGTATTACAGTGTAACAAAAATCAATTAAAAATCACATAAAATATTGAATATTGAATGAAGGTGAAATATTAGCAATTTAGATTCTTATCTTTTAGGAGAGGTGCAGTCTGGGAAAGCCAAATACATTTCATCCAATGGACTTCATCAAGGGGGTGTTATTACATGTGGAACAGAGCTCATTTTCATACCAAGATCAATTAGTTAAGTGATGGTGACATAACTGTCATCACTAGGGGGATGCGGGCTGCACATGGGTGTCACCCCATCGGATGGAGTCACCTTGAAGCCAGAACACAGGGAGAGACTGTGGACTGCCCCAGCAGCAGCTGGAGAACTGGGTAAGCCCACTGTGTGCCAAGAACGGGGGTGGTAACTCCCCCAAGATCAGCACACATAAGGGGGTGTGGCTTCATGGAATGAGAGAAGCCATGCCACTTTTGCACATGCACCTGCAGCACATGGAAGGATCTGCCCAGCTGCATTGGGTGTCATCCAGGCAAGTGACACCTCTGGGTGACATCACTTCATGTTTGAGATCATGTATATCTTGATGTGAGCTAGACATTATTCATAAACATTATTCATAAACATGTAAAACCAGTGGATGGAACAATCATAGATGATAACCTCTTGAATAAAATATAAAAAGGACATCTGGTCATTCATTGGTATCAATGCAAGTCCGCCCCACTTCCTTTGTCTGTGGTATATAACTGCACATGTGCAGTTTTCCAAAGTAGATCCTGGTTTCAGCATCAACTTGGAACACATGTGGAACAAATTCTAGCTTTCTGTGATGCACTTCCTGTGTTCTTTGGTAGGAATCATTATTGGGGCAGTGGCCATTTTGGTGGAGTTCAAAATGGAGGACAATGTTCCTTCAATGTGCCTGCTATACAAAGGCCATCTTTTGGAAGATTGTAAACATAAAGGGGTCTCCCGTTCATAGATGTAATAAAGAAAACAAGGTATAGAAGACAGCATTATAGAATGGGGTAATAAAAAAGAGGGATAAAGGCACTCATCAAGTCTCTTGCAATCATGTATGTATATATATATATATATATATATGTACACACATTATATATATATATATATATATATATATATATATATATATATATATATATATATATATATATTATATACACAAATATATATATATATAAATTTAAAAATATGATAAAGAATTTAAATATAATACATATATTCTGCAGCACCTGGTATTCCCAGGTGGTCTCCCATCCAGGTACTAACTGGGCCCAACACTGCTTAGCTTCCAAGATCGGACAAGATTGGGCATATCCAGTGTGGTGTGACTGTAGTTTGCAGTATAAGAATGGATAATAACAAGGTATGGATCAGGTTGTACGGCACCTAATAGCTATAAGAAAGGAGCTATGTCATAGCTTTCATGAAATCTGTTCGGGTGCAGAGTCTTTAATTCATATATCCAGTACATCTCTCTCTTGGAAAGTAAGTTGGAGAGGTCTCCTCCCCATTCTCCAAGAGTCACTAGTTTAATCACTTTAAAAGATAAATCCTCCAGGTCAGAGTTCCGGTAGGAGATGACGTGTCTGGATACTGCATGCATCTGTATTTTGTTCTTAATGATCCAAATGTGTTCTTGGATCCTAAGTTTCAGTGATCTTTTAGTTTTACCCACATATTTCATTTTGCATTAATACTCTAATAAATTAATAACAGAGGACGTGTTGCAGTTCATAAAATGTTTGATCTTATATTCCTAGGTCAAATCTGTGTTGTGGAACATCTTTCTATGGAGGTGGAGATATCTGAAAATATTACATTGTCCACATTTATAACAGCCTGTGCATTTTGATAACAGGGATAGCTATTCTGGAATAGCTTCATCATGTTGGGTGCTAAAAGGTCTTTTGAGTTCTTAGATTTGAGTTCTTAGAACACCATTTGTGGAGGGGCCAGGAGGGAATCTTTCAAACTGGGGTCCATGAGTAGGATATTCCAATGGTCTTGGAGAGATTGCCTTATGATATGTTCATGTTTGTTGTATATAGAAACATAGAATTTGACAGCAGATAAGAACCACTTGGCCCATCTAGTCTGCCTCATTTTTAAACATATTGTTACCTCAACCCTTATTGATTCTTACTTCTTCTGAAGGATATCCTTATTTCTATCCCATTCAGTACATTGTGACAAGTTTGATTTGGTCTTCTTTGTTATCCTTATCCCTGTATATGAGCAGTTATTTTCTGTTCAATTGTCTTGTTTTTTTCCAGTGCTTCGTTTAGTAAGTGGGTGGGGGACCCCTTCTCCTTGAATCTCTTAGTGTATATGTGTAGTTGTTGTTCACAATCATCAGGTTTATTACAGTTTTTTATCAAACTGCCTTGAATCATTGCCTTATGGATATTCCACAAGAGCACTTATGGGCATTCCATAACAGTACTGGAGTAATCTCAGGGCCAGGACTGGTGGAGCAAAAAATTTTTAAGGTCCATATCTAGGTTCTTTAATTGAGAGTCAATGAGGACTCTCTCATTAAGATGCCAGGTAAAGGGATGGTCACAATATTGAGGGCTTTCTATGTCTACTGTGATTCGGCTATGGTCTGATCTCTTATTAGGGTAAATGGTAAAATCTAGGATCTGTTGAGCAAGGGCAATACTTAGAATGCTCATGCCTATCAATTATGTGTAAAGATAATGTATAGGAGAATAAAAATCTTAGTGCTTAGTCGTGGGTGGCTTTACCTGCCATACATCGAACAGAGGGCCTGTTTCAGAGCCGGACACTCTGAACGAGCGCCCACTTTGAATCAGGGCTTTTTTTTTTTTTTTTGGTGCGTCCTCCTGGACGCTCGCATAGCTGTGAGTTACCACCCACAGCTTATGTGAGCATCCATGATGATGGTCGCGACCATTGGGCTTGTGATGAGACCCTGTGGTAGGGTCTTGCTGCCGCAAGCCCTGGAGTGATTTTGGCTCTATCAGAGCCAAAATCACTCCCACTGACATCACTAGTGATGTCAGTGGGGCCGGACCCAGATGGTAGGCGTTCCCATGGGGACACCTCCATCTGGGCTGCCACGCCCCGGCATTGATAGCATGCCCCCTTTGGTGCGAGACCCCGAGCGATGGCTTCCCCGTCGCTCACCGGGTCTCGCGCATGCGATCGACGGAGCAGCCTCCGTCGTGCGCATGCACATTTGGGTACCATCGACCCGCTTGCAAGCATCCTGCACTCGCGAGCGGGTCTGAATGAAACCCAGATGGAGCTAGCTAATAAGCAATTGCAGGGAAATTTAATTTTTATTAACAAGTCATTGTATTGACTTAGTTGAATGTTTGGATATATTTATATTGTATTTGAGAGTAGAATTTAAGTTCCCTGCCATAACAATGCTATTTCTCCAATGCTGTGACAATAAATTGTTAACAATTTGAAAAAAAAAGCATGGTTGTGAAGAAATGGGGATGTAAAAAATAATAAATGCATAGGGAGTATTGTTCAGGTCTCCTACCTAGATAAGTGCCTTTCTAAGTCCTTGGGTGTGATGAAAGTGAAGTGTCTGGAGTACAGATTAGCCATAACTTTTTTTTTATGTGAAGGGTGACAGGCATGAAAGAAGATGGGTAGAGTTTAAATTCTGGTGCGAGCTAGAAATATATGTCTCTTGCAGAAATATAATATCTTTTTCATGTGGCGGTGAATATGGACCAAGGTGAACCTTTTTTTGTGTGTGTGTTTTTGTGTTCCAGTCCCTCACATATATAGGCCTATTTATCAAATAATATTTGCAACATATTCCCCAAAAACAGGAATTTGGGGGGGATACCAAGAAATATTAAGGATCCCCTGAATGTAGTATGGAGGGATTGCAGCAAATAACTGATATCTGGAGTGGGGAAACAACCCCTTGAGAGCCATTTCCATTGCCCCTGGTGATGCAAGCACCAATCAATGGCTGCGCATGCACATTGGCTGCTGGGGACCTGAATCCAGAAGAGGTGTGATAACATTACACTATTCACTGCTTCCAGATCTTTGCCAGGATGAGTTTTTATTGGAGCCCATCTTCTGGCAACATTAATTTAGTACATTTGCAAGATATTAGATTTTAGAACAGTAAAGTCCAGTCACAGCAAATGTTAAAGCAGATAAAAGCAGGTTTGGGTTATTGATATTAATAGCAGCAAAGCATGGCAATTAGTAGTGTCATATAAGGGAAGTTCAGGCAATGCAAATATTGATGTATGATGAATAAGGTATAATACCTTCTAGCAGCTTTTCCCATTATAAAAGCACTTGTGGCCAGATAGTTCATACCTCTATCCTGATTAGGGGAGGACACTGGGTCTCTTATTTAGTGCTATGTCCTGCACTGCAGTAGCTTTTACACTGGCACCAAGGTGATTCCACTGTGTGTACTGTGTGGTCTGGAGGTGTTGGGGTCTAAGGCAGAGGGACCTCTACTCCTAATCAGCGGCACTTCTGTGCAGTGTATACGGTGTCACTGGGGATCATGCGATATGTCACTTACGGAAATAGGGCTTCCAGCTTCCGGTTTGCATTCCACCAGTCAACTGATGTGTTTCTCCATGCTATGACATGGCAGTTTCATTAGAGGATAGCTCAAAGGTTATTGGAGCCTTATTATATCTCTACAAATATGTGTTGATAAACTGTTAACTGTTTTCATGGGCTATCATAACAAGTTATATGTAGAAACAGACTCCAACGCAGTATAAGTCAATCAAACTATTAAAATTAATAATTGCACATATCAATCTTAAATATAATGCTACAGTGAGGTGCCTATAAACATATATTAAAAAAACATTTTTTTATATAATTTTTATAATAATTGCATTTATTGAGAAAATACTCTTAGGTTATTAAATATCAATCTCTAGAACAAATGTAATATTTTTGTAATTTCATATTGATTCAATATCATAGTTGTCATTTTACACTGGTATAAGACCCCCAGCTAACTACATTAAATACAAGAATTTAGAGGAGATACATAATCCTTGAGACTCAATATTTTATCTTAAAATACCAAGTCCTAAAAATCTAAACACTAGAAAAGGAAATATATTTTAAGATAGTAACTAAGGATGATCCATCTGTGGGCCACTATAACTAAATACAATCATAAATATATAAGTCAACATGTTTGCAGCAGATCAGACACATTCTACACATGTGTCTCTATACACCATAAATTCACAATGTACAAAGTAGTGAAGAAAGAGGAGAATCTGAATTGTGGCTATAAGACCACTTTAACGACAGTGCTATAAAGGTAAGGACAACTGCTAAAACTATTATAATGTAGAAAAGAAGATGCAAGGACCTCACAAAAGGGGGAAATCGAAAGAAGAAGAAAATGGAAAAAGAAAGATGGGGAAATTTAAATCTGAAGAAGAACAGGGAAAGAGGGACCCTTCCAATGGCCAACACCTCATAATTGTGGCCACTACAATGGGATATTATTTAGCACTATAGTTTCTTTTAGACCATGTGGCTCTAATGTTTTTAATCTAAAAATCCAGGACGCTTCCCTTTTGCATAATAGGTTAAATTGATCACCCCCTCTAGCTGTGCTTCTTATTTGTTCAATAGTTTTCACTTTAATCTGGCTGATGTCACCATTAATACAACCTGATGTGTGTCTAGAGAGGCTTTGAATTGAGCTTCAAGATGTTTCATCGATATTCCAAAAAATGGGTATTGAGTGTGCATATGGTTTCATCCCACATATTGGCGGCCACATCCACACTCAATAACATACACCACATAACCAGAATTACAGGTTAATAAACTATCTATAGAAAAAGACTCATGTGAGACAGTCAACTGAAAATTTGGATTTGTTTTGGGCCACGTTCTTGCAAATCATACATTTATCCCTTCCACATCTAAAAAAACCTCTCGGCTTCTCTGGTAGCCAATAAACATGTTCTTTTTATTTTTTTCTATCAAAGTTTGTTTTCCCCTTATTTCTGTTATTTGTATTGCTATCTGATGTATACAGTACATGCTTGGTGCCAATTTTTTTTTACATTTTCGGATCTCCAATATATGACTTTAACCTCATCCCCCATAAGTAGACCTAAGACTGGATCCACTTTCAGAATAGTTGTTTTTGTCATATTATTTTCTTAATTAGTGAAGCGTGAGTATTAAACTGTGTAATGAATGGACAATCCCCTTCCAATCTTTCACTATGTGGACTATTTATTTTATTGGGTATTTTACAACCCAAAAAATCTTTTATATTTTTCTTATTGGTATCTTCCAATGGTTTTTCTGGAATATGTACATGATAGCCTTGTTCTTCAAAGGCTTCATAAACTTTATGTACCTGCTTTTGATAACTCACTTCCCTAGAACTATTTCTCTTCATGCAGAGGATCTGAGTTTTAGGGATATTGTTACGCCAAGCTTTCAAATGGCTAGAACTATAATCCAGAAATCCTTTGGTATCTACTTTTTTGAATAAGGTATCTTTGCAAATCTGTTCATCTATGGCCAGCAGTGCAATATCCAGGAATTGTATGTGTTTTTGACCCATAGTGCTCATAAATTTAAGATCATAAATGTTGGTGTTTAAATATTCAACAAAAGTGGTTATCGAAGTGGTGTCCCCATCCCAAATGAAAAAAAGATCATCAATATATCTACCATAGAGTACCAGGTTCACCTCATAGCTTCTGCCCCATATGAGCTCTTGTTCAAGGAAGCCCATATACAAATTGGCATAACTTGGGGGGCACCTGGTCCCCATGGCAGCGTCCCATGTTTACAAATAAAATTTAGTTTCAAACAAAAAGTAATTATGCTCCAAAATAAATTTAATAGATGCTACCACAAAGTCATTTTGTCCCTTCTTCATAATAGGATCATTAACTATATACTTTCTTATTACTTCAAGTATTTTTGTGTGTGGAATGTTGGAATACAAGGATTCCACAACACAAGTGAGTAAATAATAGATTTTCTTCCATTTAATGTTCTGAATCATATTTAGAAATTGTGTAGTGTCCTTAATATATGATTTTAAGGTGATTGTGTGACCCTGTAGGTATGTATCTACGAAATGTGATAAGTTGGAAGTGAGGAACCCTATATCCGAAATGATTTGATGCCCAGGAGGTGCAGTGAGGGACTTGTGTATTTTAGAGAGGTGATAATAAATGGGGACTACTGGATAAGTGACAAATAAAAAGTGCCAAATTTCCCTGGAGACTGTACCACTGGCCAGAGCATCATCCAATAAGGTTTTTAATTTCAACTAAAAACTCCCAGTAGGATTATGTGGAAGTGTTTTATAAAATAGAACATTCCCTAACTGTAGAGATGCTTCTTTCAAGTAATCACATGTATTTTGTAATAAGACACTTCCTCCATTGTCGGCCATCTTTATTGTTATGTCTTTATCAAGCATTAGATATTTCAATGCCTTCCTCTCATCAAAAGTGAGATGAGCATCAAGGGAGCTTTCTAGGCTGTCTCACATAGATTTCTGAAGTCATCCATAGTCATTTTATTGAACCCTTCTACGCATGGACCTTTAAGTTGTAAAGGATAAAAATCAGATTTTTCCTGAGCATTTGGGGTTTCTTTATAGTACCTTCTACATCATAAATGTGTACAGGGAGGTTACTTCCTGATTGTCCCTCCCAAGCCAATTCCTCCAGCATGTTAATTGCTTCCCTATCTTCCGCATCTAATAAAATTGGCACCATCTCATGATTTTTATGTTTCAATTATTTAATGCAAAATACCTTTTTCTACTTAAATTTCTGGTAAATTGATTGAGTTCCACGTATAATGTGAATAGATTAGGTATTTTTGCTGGGGCATATTTTAATCCTTTACTAAGAATAGCTTTTTCTAGTGTACTTAGGATTCTTGATGACAGATTAAATATGCCTTTCATGTTTAATTTTTTCTTAAAATGTTTCCTCATTCTATTTCTTCCTCCACTGCATCCTCTATATGTCTTATCCTTTTTTTATTTCCAAATTTGATTCTGTTTAATCGATTTTGTCTCACAGAACTACTCCCTAAAAAAATATTTGCATATGCCAGTTGTTCTTTCTGTAGTTGGAGATTTATTTTAGGTCTGGCTCCCCCTTTTTCTATAGTTCATGGGAGAGATAATCTCTATCAAGACACTCATACCTATTTTTATGTAGAAAACCATAGGGCACTTTGTTGGGTTTTACTATATGTTTCCATTCTAATTTGATTATTTTGTTCTTTCAAGGACTCCCTTCTTTCTGGTCTAGAGAAGTTTCTGTTCCTATTGGTGGAATTCCATCTTGTGTTACGATTTGCTGACCTGGAGAAATTGCTGTCCAATTGAAATTGGACTGTGGCTTCAGCCATCCTTTGAATGAATAGGGAGGGGGTGGGGGTTGCTATTGTGTTGGCTACTCATCTGACTAATCCTCATATTGTAGCAATGTAATTGGAAATAAATTCAAACATATTGCTACTTCAATTGAGGAGATCGGGGCACAATTATTTTCATATGAGAAATGTATGTTCCTCACTGGCTTTGTTAAACTATATTTCCTGGCACTGCAGTCCTATCCTTGCTTCTTTGCTGCCTGTCACATCTACTGTATGTAGTGGATGGCCAAGAGGCAGTGGGCCCAGCATGAAAACATTACATTTGAACTTTTATTTTTTCTTGCAAATGTTTAAGTATGTTAACTGGATTTCTTTAAATCAGATTTAAAAAATTATTAAAAGACATGCATAACACTGCGATTGAGACTTTGGTGCCGAACTTTATTTCCTAGGCAATACCCCTATATATTTACACTTTCAAAATGTAAAAGATAATTGTTGAACAGGCCAGTCTTTATTATCAAGCCTGACTTATTTTATAATCTATGTCATTTCAGATCTTTGTAGATGCAGATCTGGGATGCAGATTTCATTATCATGTCATAAAAAGTTATCATGTCTTATTCAAGGAGAGTGTGCCTCTTACTGCCACTTAAATGTATTTAATAAAATTATTTAGACAAGTCAGTTTAGTTAAAAAAAATCCATTAGTGTATTGTGTCTTTTTAACAAATGTTCTAAATATACCATAATGTTAAACAAAAGGAGCAGCATGGATGATTAATGGTTAGCATTGCTGATTCACAGCACTGAGGTCTTTAGTTTGATGAAGAACATACTTCTTATGCTTGCATAGATTTCTTCTGAGTACTCGGGTATCCTCCCACAAGCCAAAAATATACTGGTAGGTTAATTTGGCTACTGACAAATTAACCATAGTGTGTGTGTGCATGTGGAAGGAAATTTGGGGGTCTATTTATCAAGCAGTGAAAAGTGTGGAGAAGTGAACCAGTGTAGAAGTTGCCCATAGCAACAATCAGCTCCTACCTTTTATTTTATAGACTGTACTTGATAAATGCTACTTTAAAGCTGATTGGTTGCTATGGGCAACTTCTCCACTGGTTTACTTCTCCACACTTTTCACTTCTTGATAAATACACCCTATATAGATTGTAAGCTCCACTGGGGTAGGGACTAATAAGAATGTTCAAAAATTATCTGTAAAGCGCTGTAGAATATGTGTGCACTAAATAATTAACTGGTAATAATAAAATAAAAGGAGGTATTTCATTCATTATATATTTAACAGTAACAGTATAAAGACAAATATGAATCATTTGGGATGAAGTTTAAGAAAAACCTGTGGCCATGGGCTCCAAGAGGGATGAGAGGTGGGAACAGTTTACCTGGGCCAAGGCCTGTATGGGATGCCTGATTAGGGCCTAGATTATACAGAGTGGTGGAGCAATGCCCAAGTTTTCTAAACAATGCACAATATGGGTACACCCAATTAATGACCACACACCCTCTCTAGCAGCAGGTCCCATCTGATGTCTCGATGGCCTTGACTGTGGCATGGGATGCAAAGGTGATTCACAGACATAATTTGGGTTCTCCTGAAAAAGTTCCAAATATAGGTGCAGTCTTAATAAATCAGATATTTCTCTACTGTATGTTTAATACTATTTTTTATAGGACATTGATAAAGATAAACCACATTGAATCACTACTACTAAACTTGTGGATGAAAAGGAGAACTATCCATATTCCAGCATTAGTACAGTACATGTAGTAAAGATGAGTGCCAGACAAGAAGATTCTTTGGTAGAATTTCAATGTGGAACTGTAAAATAAAAGGGTCAAATTCACATCACTGGAGTCCACCCATCAACTAAATAGTGTGCTAACAGATGATAGTAACAATTTCTCAGATAAACTATTATAAGTGGACTTCATATTGTTGATAGGAACATACCTGCATTGAAGATAAAAAAAAGTCTCTGTAAACTTTAGCCATTTCTAGAGTGGCTATAGAGATGTACATATATGTAACTACCAACATTCCCTAATGGGCTATTTGGACAAATTAAATCATATCCCAATCTACCCAAACCATGCCTATTCAAACAACCATTTTGGGGGAAGCAGCACACTTTACGTATGTTGAAAATCAGGACTCTTGGCAGTTAATCACCATATGCTGTATATAACACAGAAATGACTCATTTATATTTTTCAAGATTTAAGATTTTTTTAGAAGGTTCACACTTTACAGAGTGAAAGTTTTTCATCTGTGTATTTTTTTGTTTAGTTTTGTTAATGTTTCCTTTCAGAATGCATTTGTCATTATATCCTTCCTTCATTTTCAATAATATAAGCACCTAATGCCATAGATTATGAACTATAATATGTAAAACCTCATTTAAAAGTTTTGATTGTGATAACTATGTAATACTATGGGGCCTATTCATTCATATTGGGGCTGAGTGGCTATATTTAATAAACATTCTATCTTGCTGTGAGCACTGGAGCAATTTATCATTGCTCTGGTGCAGAGACAGCTGATCTGAAAATCAGTTGCCTTCACAAATCCTTTCACTGCTGGTCGAGGGATCCAAAGCCCTGGCATCTGGTGGAAAAAACTGGGCAGTGGTCGAGGGATTCAAATGGATCCCTCTTTGCAACCTGGGACTCCTTCGCAGGAGAAGGAGGGTGCAGGAACAATCTCCATCTGGTACTCCTTCCCATAGGAAGGAGCAGGGTACAGGAACAAACTCCATCTGTAGATGGCGAATGTTCATAAAGTGTCAAGTTAAATTTTTTTTATATTTTTGGAGCTTGATGTATTTAGGTCCCCATACTAGTGTACGAGGACAATGGGACAGATCAGGGCTGAAAGGTAAGCAGGAAATATCAGTGATATCTCCTGCATTATCTTATGATGAATGGCCCTGATCCTTAATTTAAACAAATGTAGGTGGAAATATTCATTTTCACCTGCTTTTGTATAAATTAAGTGATGATGAATAGATCCCTATGAGTGAAGTCATCTCACATGGCTTTGTTTTAGGTTACATCTGTTTCCAAAAAATAAAGAATTCAAAGGTACAGCAGATAGTTACTGAGAAGATAAAATAATACTGATTGGGTGGATTATATTTTGAATAGCTGAAAAATGTTCTATGGTTCGGAATTAATTACACTTCCATTTCTTCAAATTACCTCTAAATTACTAGTTATTATACAATGCTCTACTAGTATATCAAACTACTAAAAGGGATCTTTTCATAAAAATTATTTAGCATTTTAGACTTCATGCGGTATTGTTTTGTTCTTTGAAAATTACATTTTGCCCTTTTAGAAGGTATTAATTTTGGCGGAACATAGTTTCCACAATACAGTTATGTCTCACAAAAATGCAGTGTCTTGTTTTAACTATAACTTAAACAGACCAAGAACAGTTATTACTAGGAAATGTAAGCTTACTCCATTTGGCATCTTATTTTAACAGAAAGGATATATCTTAAAACAATTATGCAGTAATTAGTCTCCTGTGGCTGTAATAATGAAAGAACTGAAATTTAAAGGATTACATTATAGAATATGGAAGAAAAAAATACAATCTTTAGGGAGAAAAGTTTTTGGGACATCTATTTATTACTAAAAATGTAATTTTAACAAGATTTTCTGAACATTTAAACAAAAAAAGGTAAAGATAATTAGAACACTCATATTTAATTTCATTCAAAATAATAACAGCAATACCAACACATAAAAAACACTATGAACCAACTCATTCAGTACATGTACTGTTATTACTCATAAAATGAGTTACCACCACTACTTAGTACAATGTTTAAGAAGCATCTACTCTCACAGCGGGATCCAGTCAAAATCCCAACAGTCAGGATGCCGATGCTTAGAATGCCGGAATCCTGTCACCTGTCAGAATCCCAGCACCAGCATCCTGACCGCCAGCAACTCAACAGTAAGTCCTGCGGTTAGGCAGAAGGTTAGGGCTAGGGTTAAGGCTAGGCACTAGGGGGAGGGTTAGGGTTAGGTACTAAGGGGGAGGTTAGGTTGAGACACTAGAGGGGGAGGTTACGTTTAAGCAGCAGGATGGAAAGGTTTGGGGATAGGGAGAGGGGGAGTGTTAGGATACTGACCGACAAGTGTCAGTATCATAAACCTGTTGGGATGCCACCACCAGGATCTGACGTACACAACTCCTCACAGCATTCCTCCCAATATTGGTTAATATGGAATTGGTACACAGTATAGCTTCATTACGCTGGGGGTGTGATTGCACCATAGTCCACTTGATCACTTTCCCATCTGGCTGAATAAAAACACAATTTTATTCCCACAAGCAGATGAGGGATGGATGGGGAGCACATTTAGATAAGGTAGGAGAGAGCACCAGGGGCATAGAGAGGCCAACCTGGCCTGGGTTCATACCTTCTGCAAAGTGGTACTTAACCTAATCATATTTTGGTTATGTGGTACTTGCCAAAATAAAGTTGAGAAACCCTGAACTACATGATGATATTGTTGGATAAGGAGCTCTCCTGCGCTGCTGCCATCCTCAGTGCAATCAGGTGACTGAGCTTAGCAGGAGGCCTAACCTCCAAAATGTGCTACTTGTTCACACATTTTTCCTCCCTGGCACTCCTAGTGAATGGAAGCACTTCTGAGATTTCCACAGATATAGTATACTTCCTCAGATATAGTATACCTACTCTGCAGAGCTGACAGAGTACCACAAGTGGACTATATCACCGCCACTACATTAAAGCGGCATAGTGCTACTATCCGATGTTTTTACCACTCTGACACCTGGTGCATTATAATGCCCAGCGATACCCTAATTCTTCAGACTGCATCTATACTACTATTTGTACACCCAATATTTATCCCAGTGTCTTATGCTACTTGTTATTCTGCCTGGTTCAATAAGCCTAAGACCTAGTTATGCTGTACCACTTGTGGACTCACTGCCTACAGCACCAAACAACTGTGCAACACTTTTAACAAATTATTCACTCTGGTCCAGTGTATTGTCTGTTATCTCGTGGGATTATTTACATAACATTATTTCCTCCCAGTGTCATTTCTTTGCTACCACTACTATGCAAACAGGTTATTAGACCAGCAGCCTCAAACTAATAGGTTCTGGTCCCCATACACTGACACTACAACAGTTATAACTTGTGTGCCATATCTGATAGCTCACTTCTATGACACGTATCAGTAAAGTCTATTTGTCCCAGAGATTATTTTTTGCAATCAGTGGAACCAAGATACATCTGCTGACATAGAAAACTTTGCAACCAGTTCTTCTATTGGCAGGACTGTATTTGCCATAAAGATCAGCTAAACCTCTACAAGGGCAGCTTTGAATTGGAATTTGCATACAAATCTTTTATGTTATTGTTTATGTTTTTCTAATAATTGTATCAATATCTTACTAAAAAGTATAAAATTGGAGAGGAGATTGTAATGTTATCAGCATAAACTATGTTATAGACAAGGCAGTCCCTCTAATTCCACACTCAGCAGTCATGAAATACTAAAGATGTGCAGGTCCGGTTCTCAGAGAACCTACAACAACTGAATTTAGGAGTTCCGAGTCTAATCAAGTCCGAATCTGGAGTCACTTTGGGGTAAAGAGTGAACCTAGTCCCGGTTCGGCTCTTCCTATGATTTGGAAATTGGATTTTAAACAGATCTCGGGTTTTGAATTGCATGCTAACAGATATTAATTACGTCATTATAGCTATTTTTTTTGTTAAATACAGATCCAAAACCAAAACGCGTGAGGTTGGTTTTGCAAAACCAAATCACAAAGATAAATACGGATCCAAAGCAAAAATATGGAGGTCAGTGCACCGCTCTATTTCTCTACACACCTCCAGACACAATGGCCAAAGAGAATGTGGAAATTACTTAATTCCAGAGTCTTCGATATATTCTGCCCTGATGCCAAAACTCTATTTCCTATGAGGCAGCCAGGGGAGCTAGATAAAGGAAAGTGAACAAAACTTGTTAAAAAAGTTGAGTGATGGAATGAAGGATATACAACTTCACAATGTAAAAATCATGAATTTGATACTTTTGTACAGTACTTACTTTTTTTTTTCTTTAGCATATGGAGGTCTGGTATTAAGGGTCTTCCACTTTATTATCACTGATGGATACAATTTTTTTTCTTATGTTCACTAAGAGCCGTATTCAATATGGGAGCAAATAGTCCATGCTGGACTTTTCGCTCCACATAGAGAGTTTCCTGGGATAAAGTAACGGGCTCGTGCCCGCTTTATCCCCGTATTCAATTTAAAATCAGGGAAAATGGGACCGGCAAATTGGGAGCTACAAAAAGAAATGGGAATTTTCAGGCATTAATTGTAGGACCCCTCAAAAGATGTCCAGACATGGGGGATAACTATGGGTACCTATGTTTTTGCCTGCAAAAGAAAGTCAGGTTTTTTAATAGCCGCGGCAGGTGTTTTTACCCGACATTGAAGAAGTTATGCTGAAGAGCACAGGTTATTTTTTTTGGTTATTTTAGTGGTCCCATTAAATGTGGGGTACATGAAAATGGTACTAGCATATTTTTAAGTCCCTAAAGTCATTTTTTTTAATTCTGCAAAAATGCACCTGCTGCTAATAGCCTATTCTAGAAAACACCTGCCGCATATTTGCAGAACACCCCTGAAGCTATTTCCCTATTTTTAAACAGTTTCCACTTTTTTTTTTCACCCCAAATTTTGAATTAATTTTTTTTGTGTGTCCTTATTTTTTTTTTACTTTTATTGACACAGTTTATTTTTAAATGACATTCCCAGGGGTGCAGGCTACTTTTTTTTAAGCCTGCACCCCTAAACATCAATTCTACACTTTTTTTTGCCATGTAAAACTTGGTGAATACTTATCCCCATTTTTTTTCAAAGACTTTTCGAACCTGCGAAAAGTCTTTGAAATTGAATACTGGGATAATTGAAACATGCAAAAATGATGTCATCGGTGATAATTTATCGCCGTTTTCGACTTTTCGCAGCATAATTGAATACCCCTCTAAATATACTTAAATAATTAATGTTAATTGCAAGCAGCGTAATAAATTATAATAATTTAAGCAGATTCTACAATTTAAGTTGTCTTTGAAATAATAGGGAATACAGTGAGATTTTCAAGGGTGAAGTACCATAGAGGGACTCTAGAGCAAATACAGGGGCTGATTCAGCAAGGATCGCAACTGCTAAAGCATACTCAGATGGATGATTGTTTCATACTGTGCATGCATATTCATCCCTGTGCACGTGCGCGAAGTCACCACTGTAATCAGGTCTGCAATCATAGTGACTACGCAGACACATCACAGAGTGATTGACAGGAAGTACCATTTGGAGGTGGTGATGGGGGGGTGGT
The DNA here is from genome assembly GCA_031769625.1 of Taudactylus pleione. Lineage (NCBI taxonomy): Eukaryota > Metazoa > Chordata > Amphibia > Anura > Myobatrachidae > Taudactylus > Taudactylus pleione. Next base: position 4,760,889 of record JAUIMM010000148.1, on the reverse strand, counting down.
CGGAGAAACACAGGCGAGCCAGTGCATTTGAATGCCGCTGCAGGGGCATGCATAAATTAGCCACTGCAATGGCATAGACAGCTTGAAATCTCACTGTGTGCAGGAAAGTTAGCAATTTAGTTGTAGGGTCAAACCTGCCTTATATGTGCAAATGGCTCCGATTTACATCGATTTTACCAATGTTTTGGCTGGATTGCAAGGTATTACCGATGTACAAGTGGAGAAGTGGGCATCTACATCTTGTCAATCAGAATGCTTTGCGATTGCAATTATTAGCATAGTTTCGCAGCAGAACTGCATGTGAGGTTGCTACCGTGATTGCAGTAGTGATCCTTGCTGAATCAGGCCCACAGTTCAAGAAGTGCCAAAGTCTATACTATCTGTGGGGCAGGTCCTGGCCCCTATTACCAATTCTCGATTCAGAAGCAGTCTGTGAATCAGAACCAGAGCCTCACAGGCACTGAAAGGACATTTTAAAATAATACACCCGGCCAATGGAAAGGGGCCTTCTGCACACAATACATCCCCATTCACAAGAAGGTAGAGAAAGTGCCTTAAAAAATTGGATTTTGTTTGGGAATGACCCCATTAATGGTTCAAGTTTGCCTTCTTATCCAGTAGCAAGCTATAAAAGGGCGAATCATTTAAAGTCCATTATATTTTAGAACCAAGTTGATTAACATGATATGTAAATTGTAATTATGTCATGAGTAGTGATAGTAAATAAAATATGAAGTAAAAAAAAATAATGAGTAAATCAAGCTTTGTAGTGTATGTAGTGACTTGCACTTGTGGCTTAGTTTATGTTGCAAAAACATAAAGGAAATTGAAAATCTGCTTCTGCAACATTAAGCAGGAAATTCTCATACATAGCTTATCCGATTTTTTCTTTGTGTCCAGAACAAAAACCAGGATATATTTAAATTTATAGACCCAGAAATAGTTGAACCCAACTGGACGAGGGGGGAGACGACGACAAATAAATGGATCTATCTAGAAGTTAATCATTTTGGACATATATAGTACAAACTAAACACTGATCCCTAAAGGTCTAAATGAAGGCATTGATATAGTATTATTTTCAGAAAATCATTGATAGAATTGATGGATCCATTTTGAGCCAAAACAACTAATATTATAGCTTTCATTTTATAATGACATTTTATGTAAAAATATTGTCTAATATCATATGATCGCTAAATATTGAATTGTTTTCATAAATAAATGTTTGGAATTATTGTCCCCACTTAATATATTAAGTCTAAATATACAGTATGTGTTCAAATGTAGGTCATTAATGTAAGAATAATGTTGGGATTAATATATCACATATGTCTGAGGAATTTTCATTCAATATAATAAATTTATATAAAATGGACATACTGTAAAATTGGGGAGTATTTATATTTCATTAGTATTTTGACACACTTTAATATATTTGCACATATGAATTTAACAATTATAATAATGAAATAACACAATAGGGAAATTCTGAAATTTATAAAACTTTGGAATTCTCATTTGAAATATAATTTGTTAATGGTATTATAAATTATTAATTTTTTGTGCTATCATCCATAAGAATTATTTCATTAAGTACTGTAATGACAAATGTTTCAAAGTCTTTAGATTTATGAATTATGGAATATTGCATTGTATTATTATTAATGTTATTTAATGTATGTTTTGGTCTCTCCAATGTTTCTTGAAATGTATATATTCATTGTAAATGCCTATTCAATGGAATATCCCATTTGGAACATAATGGGTTAATGTCAAAATAATGTTTTACTCTGTTTTCTTTTTGTGGTACCACATATTAAAATTAGGGAAAACCTGTTCCCTAATTACTGCAATGTATTTAAGTCTTTGCATTTGTAAATCATTAACTATTGGATTATATCATTAATGTTTTTATAATGTTTTTCATAATTTTGTGTAATATACTGTTTTTTATTATGTGTTTATTTGTTGTAAATATTTAAATTTTTTGAGTAGTCATATGGAACATTGTTAATTACACAAATGTACAGATGTACAAACCAAGTTTGTTCTGACTAACCCTAGCATAAAAACTATTTTGAGACTGAATGAGATGGATTTTTATATCTGACAATAAAAATAATAAAATTTATCATAATCTTAGTAGACAACAGGGATCAACTATTAAGTCCTTTAATGCTAATATAATGTTGTTATTAGAATGGTTGATAACAGAGGGGCATTTGTGCTAGATTACAGTGTGATGACAATGAGTCAGACATCAGAGAACAGATGAGTATGTCAGATATGTATACCAAGTTGTTTTATAATCCTAAATTGGAAATAAAAAGCAAAGCGGACATGTTATTGGACAAAGCCCAATTTGTAATAGCATACCAAAATCCTAAGTGACAAATTTACTAACCACCAGTTTTGGTGCTTTTCCAAAACTGACAGTTATCAACAGATATAGATGGTGTGTTGCTGACTAAAATAAGAACATTTACCATCTATAAGATTTTTGCTTTAATTGAAACCTGACAGAGATGTACTTTTTTGCCCACTCTACAGTCCATAGTTTTTAACCTCTCAGATCAAAACCGGCAGCAAATTGAAGTTAAAAACAGAAACATAAGCATGGTGTCCCCCCAAATGCATAATCAGACCAGACCACTGAGATAATAAGGCTTGAATTGGATAATAGGGGGAATACCAATGTGGGGTCCCCCTATTTTCCAATAACCAGCCCTAGGCTGAACCAGCCAGTAAGATAATGCTATAGAAGGGAGATACACATCTTGGGGTCAGTTTGCCATAACATTAACAAGTCCTAAACTGGTCAGCCCAGGACTGTAATCCCTAGGGAAGTGAAGATCCATCAAAAAATGCCCCCCCCCCAGGATAAGCTTGTATACCTGGTGGTAGTGGCTGTGGGAGTAATGGTGATTATATAGTTACCCAACATTGTATTTTACAGGTAACCTACAAGTCCCAGCAAGCCTGCCCTGGTATGATAGTACCAGTAGAACCACAAGTGTCAGCATGTCCAGACATTAAGGTCCTGTTAAGCATGTCCAGATATTAAGGTCCAAGTAAGGACCATGTACTTGGCTGACAGGCTGTAGCAGAATAGTGGTGGTGTAATCAGAGGTCTATTCATGGGTGAGATCCATGTGGTAAATGAAAGGTATCCAATCTGCACCTGTAACAAATAGAGTGGCACTCAACCCCTTTCCCTGGATATGGGGATAATGGGTTGGAACCAGTGTTTGAAAACTCAGAAGACAGCACATCAAGTTACTCAGGTAATCGGTAGCCCATCCAGAATTTGCTAATGTATGCTGCAGCCCAATTATCAGAGCTGGGTCACTGGAGCCTAAATCCTCAAAGAGGAACTTAGATCTAGCAATCAGCTGCCCAAAACTGGAATGAACATTTGAAGTAGAGACTCAGCACAAACCCCAACACTCTAGGAGAGGACCCACAGGGCTACAACCACCATCGGTAGATGTACTGTACCAATGGTATGGTGAGTAGAGAGTCCAAGAGTAGGTGAGCGCTGAGTAAAATCAATATTATGCAGGACAGGAGTAATGTGAAAAACAGTAAGGTTAAAGTTCACTTGAACCTGCAATGAGCAGGAGAGATATACTTAGGGAACTTGTTAGTACAGTAGTTGAGGTCATTAGCAGAAGACTTGGCACTGGAATCACTAGGAGAGTCTTTGAGATGCCCAAAAGTCTTCAGAATAACAGGCTGAAATTGCAGAATAATTTACAGACTTGGACAATAGATTAACTGGATAAGAACTGGAGGTTGCAGATGTACAGTAGATCCTGGATTGAACCTGAGGTTTGAACCTGACTAGTACCAGAGGTAACTTCAGAGTAGACAGAGTGAAACTAGAGGCTTGAACTGGACTGGAATTGGTGGTAATTTCAGAGTAGCTGGAATGGTACCAGAGACTTGAACCAGACTGGGACCAGAGGTAAAGCAGTAGAGTAACTTTAGGAAAAGAACCACATTGTTCCGACAAGGTGCTTGCATGAGGTGCAGGCTTAAATAGGGCGCTCTTGTCAGAGATAGGCTGAAGTGGTCATGTGATTGCAGAAGACATTTAAAGACTGGAAACTGGTTCTCAAGTGATCAGAGTCAACATGGCTTCACCCATGAACCTCAGGAAATGGATTGACAGCTCTCCGGGACAGGATAGCCCACATTGGTAAAGCACCACCAGAGAGTGTAAGATTGTCGAAGTCCTGTTTTTTGTGAAACTGTAGTTCACCTGCAAAAAAAAAAATTAAATTAAATACACTGACTTCTGTATACATTTAACAAATAAACACTCACCAACACATCCCTCTTTTTCCAATTTATTGCATACAGCATTCTGGTTTTAGGTCTGCTTCATTCATCCATGGGACTTGGCAAAATAGAAAAATTACAACCTTTCTCTTTGCAGGACTGCAATGAAAGTGACAGTGTCACTTGAGGTCACTGTGTATAAAAGTATACGGGAAAAACACTGACTGAAAGTGGTCTTACCATGCTTTCAGCCCAAGACTGGATGTCCCTGGGGAGGGGAGATGTCATCTGTGGGGTTCCCCCTTCCTTAGGGATTCCAACCCTGGGCTGACAAGTTTTGAGATGGCTAACATTATGGCAGGAGGACCCCACACTGTGTATCTCCCTGCTATAGTGTTATCCCCCAGCTGGTTTAGCCTTGTGTTGGTTATTGAAAAATAATGCAGAATGCCAGGGCCACAAATGGGTCTTATTTGGCATTTTACAGTTATTATAGATTTATTAGTAATGTATAGACTGATCAGATATAATTTTTAGATATGACTTTTTTTTTACAAAATATTACTCTGGGTACTACCTTGTTTCATAAGAGCATGGATAGCAATATAAAACCTTTTTCCACTATCCACCACCTAAAAGCACTTGAAGATGGTTTACCAATTTCACAATTTTATGTGTCCTGTCAAAAATCTGGACACTATTTCTGTGAGAGGGCAAAATTAATAAAATAATTCTGAGTGCTTTTTCTGTTTACAAATTATAAGGGCACCGTTGTGCCCTTATATTAAGGCTGAATCTATAAAAATGGAATTCTCCCATAAAAAACTCCAGAGGGGGTCATGGTGTTTAAGGGGCTACACCTCAAAAGCTATTAGAGGTACCAAGCTGAAATTTAGCATTGACATGTAGAACTGTCTCTTGGTGCAGCATGCCATATTTCAGGGCAGGTGTACTCACTGTGGCTTCACTTGGGTGCACCAAGATGGCAGGCCAGTGTGGGTGGTAGCAGTGGTGGGCTTCGGGGATGGAAGTGGCCATTAGCTGCAGCCAGGACCCAGTGGAGGGGGGAAGTAGCAGGCATTAGCTGTAGCCAGGATGTGGGGACTGTAGTAGGCATTAGTGGTGGCAGTGCAGGCAGTGGTGCGGGCAGCAGTGGGGTGGGCTGCAGGACCCACAGGAGGTAGAAGCAGACAGATGAAGGCTCGAATTTGAAAAATCTGTGATACCTGCATCTGTGCATAAATAAATAAAGACAGAAGCAGGGAGAGGGTCAGTGAGACCCATCTGTGCTTCTGTGATTTGAAAAAAACAAAAACCTGTGTAAAAAAAATGACGTGGTGACCCAAACTACAACAACCAGTTCTGTGTTTTGGAAACACAGTACTGGTTGTGCTAAAAACAGGGGGAAAATGATGTAGGCATCCCCATATAGAGCACAACCAGCATCAGGCTTTTTAGAACAAGTCCCGGTTGCCATAATATGGGAAACAAATGACATAGGGGTCCCCCATATTCAGCGCAACCAGCACTGGGCTCTGAGCCAGTCCTGGTTTTGAAAATACAGGGGAAAACAATGAATAGGGTCCCCCTGTATTCACAAGAACCAGCATCAAACTTTTTTTAGCGGGGCCAATGCCACAGCCAGGGAAGCCCTTTCCCCAGGTCCCCAGGCCGAAGCATCAACCCTGACCACTAGTCAGCTATCAGCCTAGGCATGCGGACCCCTGGAGAGGAATAACTCTTTATTGGGGGGGGCCAGCTCCCCAGGGATCCCTGTCCTGGGCTGACTAGTGGTCAGGGTTGATGCTTCAGCTGGGGGGGCCCAGTGAAAGGGCTCCCCTGGCTGTAGCATTAGCCCCCGGCTAGAAAAAGTCCAGAGCTGGTTTTGGTAAATACAATGGGTCACTATGCATTTTTCACCCTGTATTTTCAGAACCAGGACTGGCTCAGAACCCAGTGGTGGTTGCGCTGAATATGGGGGACCCCTCTGTCATTTGTCCCCTGTATTTTGGCAACCAGGACTAGTTCTTAAAGCCCAGTGCTGGTTAGGATTAATACAGGGGACCCCTACATTGTTTGTCCCCTGTATTTAGCACAACCAGTATGGTCTCCAAAGCCCAGTGCTGATTGTTCTTTTGGGGGGCCTGGCATTTCTTTTAAACATAGCAGGACAGATGGATCTCACTGATCTGTCCATGCATCTGTGTTTATTTTTATCACACACAGATGCAGGCATCACGGATACTCCTGATCAAAGCCTGCATCTGTCTGCCATCAGATAGCACCATGAAAGCCCGCTACTCCCCACCTGGGTCACGGCCACAGCTAACATACACTTCCTCCCCCTGAGTCCCACTGCTGCTACCACCTGCACTGGCCAGCCATCTTTGTGCACTCAAGTGAAGCCACAGTGAGTACACCTGCTGAAGGCACCAACTGAGGCTGCACAACAAGTTGAAGCTTAATATCTGTATAATGGTGCATTTGTGAGGTAATAGTTTAAAAACTGTAACTTTCTAATTAACCTGAATCCCAAAAGCACCTGCCCTGGAACAATAGCTACCTAATAAAACAAACCCCAAGTCTAAGTTCGCCCTGTACCCTGACTTATGCAATCCCATAAATTCCCTATAGAGAACAGCAGAAAAGTGGTCCTAATTGAGAGTGTCAGAAAAAAAAGACAGTTGGAAATTTAGATTACTCCCAATTCCTCATTTTTTGTTTTAGCCCTGAAATTTGGCATGCTGCACAAAGCAACAGTTCTACCTGCCATTGCAAAATTTCAGCTTGGTACCTCAACTAGAATTTGAGGTGTAGCCCCTTAAACACCATGCCCGCCTTGGGATTTCTCTATGGGAGAAATCCATTTTTTAGGGGACCCCTATGTTGCTTGTCCCCTATATTTTGGCAACCAGGACTGGCTCGGATTAGCCTGGTGCTGGTTATGCCTAATACAGAGGACCCCTATGTTGTTTGTTCCCTGTATTTAGCTTAACCAGCACCGGGGCTGGTTAACCAAAAGCCTGATGCTGGTTGTGCTGTAGGGGAATGTCATTTTTTTATATTACAAATTCATTGTTTAACAGATGCATGGATGGATCTCACTGATATGTCCATGCATCTGTGTCTTATTGATTTGATTTTCTCAGGTGCATGCCCAGCACCAGTGAGTCCCTCTGTCACCAACTGATGTGTCCATGCATGGCCCTTTTGCTGCCACTGCTCCACACCCCCACTGCTTCCACTGCCCCTGACACCTACAGCTTTCCCCACAGCAGTCTCTCCCTCTGCAAACCCAAAACACCTCCTTGTGCTGTCCGCTCCTCCACCCATGCTAGTGTACCTATTTGTTGTCCTCCTGCCCTGCAGGTGGCCCGGTTTGCTCCTCAAAACCATGATGGTTAATAAATTATAAAAAAACTATGAAATTCCATAGACAAAAAACCTTATGGTTTCACATGTCCCATTAATGCTTCTTAGACATGATCTGAAATTTTACAAAACCTACTGCATTTGTGACACTCAAGCTAAAAAAAGCAATGAAATTCTGATCATTAAGGCTGACGCCTTAATGGACATGTTCCTTGCGCAATACAGATATAGTATGCCATCACAACCTGTGGTTAACTGCAGATTCAGCACTCTCACAGAGTGAAATTGCTTTCATTCACAAAATGGTGGAGCTGCTAATTCACAGAATTGTGTGCTCATTGAAATACACACATGCAGTCTATGTAACTAAGGTCTGAGCAGAAAATAGAGCTGCACAGATGGGATAAGATTGGAGTGAATGGGGGAAGAGACAGAGTGGTGTGGATTGGGACAGATAGGCATGTAGAGGGGGGGGAGATTAAGCAGCACTGATGTGAAGAAGCCAAAGTGATGCAGATGGGTGGAAAACGGTGGTATGGATGGGGGTGACAAAGTGATGCAGATTGGTGGAAAACAGTGGTGCAAATGCAGGAGAGACAGAGTGACACTGTGTGCACTGAGTGGGATGTGTGTGCCACATAACTGCTCAGATATCAGTTGCATAGACTGTATGTGTGTATTCTAATGAGCACACAATTCTGTCAATTAGCAGCTCCACCATTTTGTAAGTGACACCTACAGATGTCACTCCACACCGGAACACAACTTGATGCGGTGCCTGTCTCTGCAATATGCACAAAGTCAAAGTGCTCCTAAGACAGCACCCTCATATATATATATATATATATATATATATATATCATCTTATATTTTAAAGTTGCCAGTGTATGTTTGCAGCTCTTGAAATCAAGTGATTCGATGGGCCTAAATGAATACCTATCCTTTACATGCTTCATCTAATTAATTGAGACTGTAGATTGATATCCATCATCCTGTCTATTGGTTATATCTGCTAATAACTACCATCATTTTGCAGGTTATATATATATATATATATATATATATATATATATATACACATACAGTGTCAAGATCCAAAGTGGACCAAAATGTCAGAATCTTTTTGAAAATATCTTTATTCATGATGGAATAAGGATATTTTCTAAAAAAAAAAAAGCTGGTTGGAAGACTGGTGAGTGCACCCCTAAACTAAATGATACAATTTTTTGGTCTGTGGAGCGATTCCAGACTGAACATTGATGTTTCACCCCAGCATGTTGGTTATACCAAAGAGTGTGTAGATTATTTCTGACTATATATATATATATATATATATATATATATATATAGTGTATAGTATATAGGCGGCACTCTGTCTGTAAGCAACGCTGACACTGGTAATAGTGAATCAATCACCGACGTTTCGGAGCGTTTAATATAGCTCCTTCATCAAGGTACAAACAGACAATATGATCATAACACCAACATTTATACTCACATATCTCAACGTGCAGACCGGACTGCGCGCCATCCAAGGACGGGTCTCCCGATGATGACGTCATCAACACACGCACCACACCTGCGCTACCAACGTGCTGGTCATGTGATTGTGGAGACACCCACCACACAGGTCTCCGTTACCCTGGAAACACACAACATCACGGACATGCAACAACATTAGAAAATGAGGAGAAACAGCAAAAACATTGACAAAACGGCAACTGCATTGCCAAATACATATAACTGATATAGAATAATAACCATATTCCTATAGATGAAGAGGAGCATAAAAACATTACATACAAGTAGACATAGGACATATATTTAAAGATCTGCCCATTATGTGATGATCATTGTAATCCCACAAACTTTACATGAACACCCCACACCCATAAAAGGATGGTATCAAAAAAATTAATAATAGGGTGCACCCACTAGATAGTCACACTGCTCTATAGAAAACAGTGGAGACCCAGATTTTCATTGAGGCCCCGTGGGGCTAATGCATCAAGTTTGTAAATCCAGCGTGACTCACACTGTAATAGTTTGCGGGATCTATCACCGCCTCTAGCGCATTTGGGTACATGATCAATGATCATGTATCGCAATGCAGCCACATTGTGACCATTTTGGACAAAATGTCGAGCCACCGGCTGATCACTACCTCCCACAGTGATAGCCGCCCGGATGGCCGACCGGTGAAGAGCCATCCGCTCCCTAAGTGTCCTATCTGTCTTTCCGACATAAATCAAGCCACAAGGGCATGTAATGACATATACAACAAATTTGGTTGTGCACGTTACTCAATGGTAAATCTTATATCTAAAACCACTGTACGGATGGCAAAAACTATTGCCCACTGTCAAAGAGCAAAAGGTTAGGCAATCTAGACATCTAAAGCATCCCAACTTGGGACATAGCAACCCACAAGAGCCAACAGGCTTCATCCTACTGATATCAGTCTTCACTAACCAGTTACTTAAATTACGCCCCCTGGTATAACAGGGCATAATCTTAGTCTTATTTAAATTAAGGTCAGGATCCGTGCCAACAATTGGCCACAATCTCTTAGAGGACTGACTGATAGTATTGCTCTGTGTGTTAAAGTGATTAACCCATGGTATCCTCTCATCCTTGTGTCTAATCTTATCAGACCCGAGTAAATCAGACCTAGAAATCGACATGGCTCTAAACTTAGCTTGTTCTAAAACATTGGCAGGGTAACCCCTTTTCCAAAATTTAGAACTCATAAGGTCTATTTCTTTTGAAGCCAAATTCTCATCACTACATATTCTACGAGCACGTAGAAATTGTGAGAAAGGCAAGCCATATTTTAATGGTCTAGGATGGCAGCTATTGAAGTGCAAGAATGTATTCCTATCAGTAGGTTTGCTAAACAACTCCGTAATCAATGTGTCACCCTCCAGCCTTAATTTAACATCCAAACAATTCACACTGGTCCTATCGATATTAAATGTGAATTTGATTTGACTAGCCGAGTTATTATGGTTCACAATAAATTCAGTAAATTTTATCCGTCCCAGTCCAAATTAGGAAAATATCGTCTATGTATCTGGTATAAAAGAAACTATTACCAGACACACAGACGTCCTGAAAAAAGATCCCCTGTTCGGCCAAAAACATAAATGCATTGGCGTAGGATGGGGCCACATTCGACCCCATCGCTACGCCAATCAATTGTAAAAATATTACTTTGGTCCGGACTAACCCATTTAGGAACATACTTCTCGTCTTCTCCACTGGCTGGCCTTTAATGTGACTTTAATTCCATTGTGTCCGGGGCCTCATGTAGGCACTCCCTGCCCGCTATGCCGTTCCACTAACAGGGTAATGTAATCCTCGTCATCCAATTTATCCGCAGTGCTCTCTTTCTATGTAACCTCAATCCTCTGTTCTGATGGGCAAGACGGGGAAAGGGTCGCAGAGTAAGACTCCCCGAAATCCACGAGATTGTACCTCCCAACAGAATTTGCGCTCCTATTTGTCCATTTCCCACAGTACGGATCCCTCTGAAGCGCCGCAAGGTGCCATCTCCAGTCCCTCAAAGCCCATGGCTGCTGCTCCTGCCCCAGGCGATATTCAAGATCATATGGCTCAACTACGGGGCAAAATCACTGAGATATTGTTTCATGTGAAGTCTCTCCCTTCCAAGCAGGATATGCAAGATCTCGAATCTCGGCTCCACGAATCTCTGCAAACACAGATTTCTCTAGTACAAGCCGATGTCACTCAACTAGGCTCCCGTGTGATCACTATGGAAGAGGACAGAGACGACGTCCACTCGCAACTCTCCCTGCTTCATGAGACGATCACTCAACAGTCCTTAGACATGAGGGCCATGCAAAATAAGCTAGATGATTTGGACAATAGGGGCCGCAGAAATAATATTAGAATCCGTGGCCTTCCAGAAGATATTCCTCCATCAGGCCTCATAGACGTTCTTAATAAAATCTTCGGGGAAATCCTGGACTTGTACCCAAACGATTCCATTAAATTTGATAGAGCCCATAGAGCCCTCCGTCCGAAGGGTCCGGCGTCGGACCGTCCACGCGATGTGATCTGCCGGATTCATTACTTCTCGCAGAAAAAAGACATCCTTCGCAAGACCCGCAACTTGGAAGGGGTAGAATTAAATGGTACTCGTCTGCAGATATTTCAGGATTTGTCGTGGCGCACGCTTCAGCAGCGTAGATTATTGAAGCCTCTTACAGAAGCGCTCCGCAAGAAGGACATTAAATATAGATGGGGATTTCCACTTTCCCTTCAGGTTTCACACAATGGCGGTCTCCTCAATCTCAAGTCTCCCTCAGATCTTCCTGATTTTTGTTCAACTTTGGGTCTAGAAGTTATAACTCTTCCCAACTGGCAGGCTCTTTCTCTTACCAATACATCACCTCTCAGCTTTCCGAGAAGAGCCCGCTGGGAACAAGTTCAGCACAACAAGAAGAAGTCTAGAGGAGAAGATCCCCCCCGTGAGGCTGACCCCCCGTGAACTGCTGGTTTGCCGTACATTTTTTGCTTTATAGCTTTATTGCATCTTCTTGTACTTTTGCATAATTTGATGTTACTACTGGGAGTCAAACTGTGTTTTTGTTTTTTTTAGAGTGTTATCCCCAGGACTAGCCTACCTAGTATGCGTACTGATGTTTGCGGCAGTACTTTCTGGTCCTGCTGTCCCCTGTTTTCTAGTTTCCTTATATAAGCTCCCACGTTGCTGCTTTGGTCATTTTCCCCTTTCACCCGTGTTGCCCTTCTGTTAGACTGTTAGGGCAATCTCTCCCTAGCGGAGGATTGTCCTCTTCTGGAGTTAAGTTTAGTCTCAGATATTTAGCAGTTAGCACTGTTTTTTCATTTTCATTTTGCCAATTTGATATTGTTTAGGATGACGAGGTTATTACCCCCTAGTGTGCCCCCTACCGCAGAACTTTTTTCCGTGACATGGACACCCTGGTGGTCCCCTTTTTGTCCGGATGCGGTTTTTCAAGGTTTCTACTGTTTCTATGTATAATTCAAATTGTATTTTTTTTTTCTTCTCATTTGTTTTTCTATATTTTTGTTTTTTGTCTCACCCTTTTTTTCTTCTCCCTCTTTCTTTTTTTAATTTTAGCTCTGGTCCCTTACAGCTTTCTATTGATGTCCTTTTTTTATTTTTTTATTTATGGCTGCCTCCCTTAGAATAATTTCTATTAATGCCAGAGGGCTGAATGCTCCCGAAAAACGGGCTCAGGCCCTACGTTCCTTTCATGCCGAAGGAGCAGACATCGCTCTAGTACAAGAGACTCATTTCCGCCACCAAGATTCTGCCCCTAAACTTAGCAATCGTTTCTTCCCCACAGTTTATTACTGCAATTATACACAATCTAAATCTAAGGGAGTGGCAATCTTGTTTGCTAAACATCTTCCTGTGTCTAATGTAGTTGTCCATAGATTGGAGGAGGGGAGGTGTTTGCTAGTTAAATGCACCGTATTTACTCAAACATTTACCATTGTCAATATCTATGCCCCTAACCAGGGTCAGCCAGCCTTCCTCGAAAAGATATTTGATAGGGTCACCTCTCTTCAAGAATGTATCCTGGTGGTTGGAGGGGATTTAAATTGGGCCCTGGACCATCAAGTAGATATGTCTTCTGGTTCTGCTTTCTTCCCAGTTCGTACATCACGTAAGGTTAGGCGTCTTCTCCACACTCACCAGCTCTCCGATGTTTGGCGTATCCTTCACCCAACTGATAGAGACTTTACTCACTTCTCACACCCACATCAGTCCTATTCAAGGATAGATTATTTATTGCTAGGCCATAGATCTCTCCATTTAGTGCATGATGCCTCCATAGGTCCGATGATTTGGTCAGACCATGCTCCAGTCCTGTTGGATCTCTCTCTAGGGATCTCTGACCCATTTTGTAGATCTTGGTGTTTCAGTGAATCCCTACTGAATGATCCCTATTGTAAATCCCAACTTACAGAGGCTATTGATGGGTACATTGAGTGTAATGTAACCCCTGATGTGTCAGGTCTTACTATCTGGGAAGCACATAAATGTGTTATTAGGGGGAAATGCATTCAGCTGGGATCCTACTTGAAAAAACAAAGGGCTGGCCAGGTAGAGGATTTATTGCAGAAGATACAGACTTTGGAGTCTTCCCATAAGGTTTCCCTGTCTTCTGATATCTATGTCGAGCTTGTTGCTGCACGCGCGGCAGTGAACAAGCTTCTCCTTGATAAAGTTAAATATTCCTTTAGGAAATGCCATAGTAGATATTATAAATGGGGCAACAAACCCGGGAAAATGTTAGCTCGAGCGCTCCGTGCGCAGAGGGCTCTCTCTTTTATACCTTCTATTAAGGATAGAGGGGGTCTGGCTCTTCACGACACCAACAAAATTGCAGCAGCATTCTGTTCCTTTTACTCTTCCCTTTATAATCTCCCTACTTCAACATCTTACCCCGATACATTGGTAAGACAGAAGGCCATTAGTGATTATCTTGTTAGAGTAAAGTTCCCACGGCTGGCTGAGACTCAGTGTGAGGAGCTGGAGAGGCCTTTCACCATGCTTGAATTAGAGGAGGCTATCAAATCTACCCCTAATAGGAAGAGCCCAGGCCCTGATGGTTTTACTACAACCTATTACAAGGCCTTTAAGGATAGACTGCTCCCATTACTTCTGGAGGCCTTTAACATGGTCTCTGAACAGTCTCCTTTCTCAAGCCAGTCCCTGGAGGCCCATATCACTGTGATCCCTAAGGAGGGCAAGGACCCCTCCCTTTGTCCCAGCTACCGGCCGATTTCCCTCCTCAATGTTGATATCAAACTTTTTGCAAAACTTCTTGCAAACAGACTAAAAGTTTTCCTCCCGTCTATTATACACAGCGATCAGGTTGGATTTGTTCCGGGTCGAGAGGCTCGGGACAACACCTCTAAGATCCTTGCCCTTATTCATCATATTTCCACATTGAAGGTCCCAGCGATATTATTGTCCACTGATGCCGAGAAGGCGTTTGATCGTATTGACTGGGGTTTCATGGCCGGTGTGCTGAGGCATATGGGATTGGGTCCTGCTTTCTTTCAACGTATCCTTTACCTTTATCACTCCCCGTCAGCCAGGATTAGAGTCAATGGTTCCCTTTCTGAATCCTTTGTTATTAACAACGGTACTAGACAGGGCTGTCCGCTATCACCCTTGATTTTTATCCTCTGTATGGAGGCCTTGGCGCGGTCTATTAGACTAAACCCCAATATATCTGGTTTTACTCTACAGGATCAGGAATATAAATTGGCCCTTTTCGCCGATGACTTACTGGCCACTATCACTTCTCCGATTACTTCCCTACCCAATCTCTTAGAAGAGTTTCGGTTATTCGGTGACCTTTCTAATTTTAAGGTTAACTATACCAAATCAGTTGCCCTCAACATTACTGCTCCACCTCAAATGATTGCAGGACTTAAATCTGCTTTTCCTTTTGCCTGGCATGCCTCTCAATTAAAGTATCTCGGAGTTGTCATTACTAGAGACCTTGGTCACTTGTTTGAAGCTAATTTCACTCCCCTTTTAGCCAAAATACGTTCAGATTTGCGATCTTGGAGAGCTAGACCCTTTTCATGGTTTGGGAGATTAGGCATTTTAAAAATGAACACTCTTCCGAAGATTCTGTATCTTCTGCAAACTCTGCCTATTAGGATACCCCAGTGATGGTTTTTGGATATTCAGGCCCTTATTAGGGACTTTGTGTGGGGAGGGATGAGACCCCGTCTTAAACTAGACCTGCTCTACAGGACAACGAATAGAGGTGGCCTCCGGCTTCCCAATGTTCAGGGGTATTACCACGCTTGCTTCCTGACTAGAATACTTGAATGGTCTAGAACTGATACTCTAAAGCAATGGGTTCACATAGAAAAACAGGCTTTAACAATCCCCATTTCTATAGTTCCATGGCTACCTTCCCCCCCAACTCCTCCCATCCTACCATTGGACCTACGCTAGCTTGTTGGAGGTCTCTTCGTAAGAGTCCCTCCATCTCGTCTACGACTTCCCCATATTTGTCTTTTTTATCGAATGTTCATTTTCTTCCTGGGTTGGATCTTAGAGATTTTCATTGCTGGTTCAATGTAGGCCTCTTTCGAATCGGCCAGCTGGTGAGTGGGGGCAAGATTGTGTCATTTGCTGATTTGCAGAGCAAATGGAACCTACCTCAGGGAGAGTACTGGCGATATCTTCAGGTGCACCACTTTCTCCATTCTCTGGACTCCTCCAATGCCCCTCTTGCCACTCCAACGCCTTTCGAACTCCTATGTACTGGTCCCTCTGCTCCGTCTCATACTATTTCCCTGATATACAATTTTCTCTCAGAAGATGCGAGTCTCCTTCTCCCACATTTCACTAGAACTTGGGATCTGGAGTTGGGTGGGGATGTGGGGGAAGCCAATTGGGCTAAAATATTTAATTTGGCACATGTCTGTTCACCCAGTGTTGGGGTTCGGGAGACCCAGTACAAGTTAATATCTCGTTGGTATAGGTGTCCGGACACTCTTACCAGGATGGGGATTGGGGTGCCCAACATTTGTTGGCGGTGCTCTAACGCCCCTGGCAACCCACTTCACATATGGTGGCAATGTACCCTTCTCCACCCATTTTGGTCCGAGGTTCTTAGACTTTCCGCTATTATTATAGGTGAACCGGTTCCTTCTGACCCGTTGTTTTGGTTATTCCATCTGTACCCTGTCCCCACTCCCAGATATAAAAAATCCTTGTTATGCCACCTAAACAACGCTGCCAAGTCAGTTATACTGGTAAGGTGGCACTCCTCCTCTCCTCCAACAGTTAAGGACTGGTTTACCAAAATTGACTTTTACATGGACATGGAAGATATTGTATCTTCTGCGGATGGGAACTATCCAGCTTTCAGGGATACTTGGTTCCGCTGGTTGGATTTCAAGGACTCGGGGACCTATGGGGATATTATCGCATCTCACCCCTCCTAATTAATAATTAATAATTATGGTATGTGGATCCCACTGGTCCTTGGCCAATGGATTTGGGCACTGATTTGATTCTCTGGTACTTGGCGGACTGCATTTTCTTTCTCTATTTTCCTTCTCTTCTGTTCTTTGTGGGATTCGGAGCTGTTTTTCTGTTTTTTCTGTGTTTTTTTTTTTTATTATTTCTCTTCTTCTCCTTTTCTTTTTCCCCCTTTTTTTTTTTTTTTGTTTTATATTTAGATGTTTTTATTTTATTTTTGTCTGCAGATTGATTGCGATATATGTAAGTAAGTGTATATATACTGCTATAATTGTTTTTGTTAAATTTGTCTATCATAAACTAATAAAAAAATATTTGCACTAAAAATATTACTTTGTTGTACATGAAGAAATTCTTAGTCAGGATCATATCCAACAAGTCAATAACTAAATTGACATCAGGACCACAATAAACAGAACTAGCATTGATAAGTTTCCTCACTGCTATTAATCCAGCATCGTTAGGAATTACAGTATACAAGCTCGTGATATCGATACTACATAAATAGCTGCCCACAGGTATTTTAGGCAGCCCATGTATTTTTCTCAAAAAAGTAGTAGTATCCAGAAGAAATCTCGGATGATTCTTAATACACGGCTGTAATAAACCATCCAAGTATACAGAAAGAGGCTGAAACAACGAACCCCTGGCCGATATAATGGGCCGACCAGGGGGGTTGTCCAGGCTCTTGTGTATCTTGGGTAACGTATATAACAAAGCAACAATGGGAAACTTTGGAATCAAAGACTCAGCTAGGCTATCAGAAATCATCCCTTCAGAGACTGCCAACTCCAATCGTTCACGGAGTTGTTTACTGAAAATAACTGTAGGGTCCCTATCTAATCGTCTATAGACTTTGTCATCCAACAATTGGTGATGTATTTCGGACATATAGTCTCCAATGTCCTGAACATCAATTGCTCCGCCCTTATCCGCCAGACGGAACACAACATCTTTGTAATTAGATAAATCTTGTAGGGCTTTCATTCGCTAGCCGATAAATTATTCCTAATCACTGTGTCATTCACAGAACTTCTCACATCGTGATCCAACATCCGAATGTAGGTTTTAATAGCCGCACTGTTAGAAACTGGCTCAAAATGCGATCTAGATAGCAATTTTCTGAGAGCAAGTGGAATTTCATGATCAGGAGATTTAATGGTTTGGGGCAGTGCTTTGGTACCATTAAAGTACTCATGTAATTTTAATTGTCTATTCAGACGATACTTTTCCACCTCCCACTGCATGGGGTCAAATTTTGTGGTAGGTATAAATGATAAACCACGACTTAAAACTGTAGTCTCAGTGTTAGTTAGACTGCGGGACGAGATGTTAATCACTAGCGTCTCCGTCGTGTAGGGGGTCTCCCCACTTTTCTTTGGTTTAAGCCACGTACACTGTTGGTCTCGACGAGTGCATCTCCTCGGCCTCTTGCTGGGACGCGAGTATTCCCACCAACCCCTAAAGGGATGGTTTGTTCAATGTTACCACCAATAGCTCCAGCTTCTGAATCGCTTGTTTTGTATTGTGAGGAGTCTGAATGTCCAAAAAAATTTTTGCGAAATCCACGTCTCTCCGGACGGCGTTGTTCACTGCGACCATTATTAATCCAATTGTAGACCCGATTCTGTTCGTAGTCCATGGAGACTTTCGCCATTTTAGATTTCTTGAATTGAATTAATTCATGTTTGTAAGTGGCTACCTGTTTATCCAGTTTTTCCAACCAGGGAGTAGTCAAATCTGACTCAAAAGCCGGTTTGTGCTCTTTTTCAAACTCAGCAATCCTCTCACGGGTAACTGTTAGTTCACGTGTTGCTTCCTCGATTACTAACAACATTAGGTCGTAACTGCATTTATTTAAAATGGCAATCCATTTTTTGCAGAAGTTAGTATTGTGATGACCTATTGTTGGACAATTTCTTACACGGAAGCCCCGTGGA
This sequence comes from Taudactylus pleione, assembly GCA_031769625.1. Classification (NCBI taxonomy): domain Eukaryota; kingdom Metazoa; phylum Chordata; class Amphibia; order Anura; family Myobatrachidae; genus Taudactylus; species Taudactylus pleione. Next base: position 4,742,256 of record JAUIMM010000148.1, on the reverse strand, counting down.
ATCCGTTTCTGTTTAAAGTAGTCACTCAGTGTTATACCGTGGTAATGATAATCCAGCTCTTTTTGTTTCAATCTTACCCAATCACGGTAGAGATATTGGAGTGATTTTGTTGCCTCATCCTCACAAAATTGCTCTTTAAACAAAATAGCCTCAGCATCTGAGTCAGAATAAATAAATGTGCTTCCTTGTGTCAATAGTGCCATATTAATGGCTTCAAAAGCATCCTCTCTTTCAACATTATCCTCTGCCATCCTCCCAAATCAATACCCTACTCCGTAGGGAAAAAAGTACTGTAGATGAAGTGAGATAAAGTCACACAAATAACATGGTGCCCAACCCAGTATAAGCAGCTCCTGTTGCACCACTCATACAACTTAGATAATCCACAGGGGTGGTGCTCCCAATAACAGAGTAGCGTGCGGGTGCCCTCCAAGATCAGCAATGAAACTGACCATAATAGTGCATAGTATATAGGCGGCACTCTGTCTGTAAACAACGCTGACACAGGTAATAGTGAATCAATCACCGACGTTTCGGAGCGTTTAATATAGCTCCTTCATCAAGGTACAAACAGACAATATGATCATAACACCAACATTTATACTCACATATCTCGACGTGCAGACCAGACTGCGCGCCATCCAAGGACAGGTCTCCCGATGATGATGTAATCAACACATGCACCACACCTGCGCTACCAACGCGCCGGTCATGTGATTGTGGAGACACCCACCACACAGGTCTCCGTTACCCTGGAAATACACAACATCACGGACATGCAACAACATTAGAAAATGAGGAGAAACAGCAAAAACATTGACAAAACGGCAACTGCATTGCCAAATACATATAACTGATATAGAATAATAACCATATTCCTATAGATGAAGAGGAGCATAAAAACATTACATACAAGTAGACATAGGACATATATTTAAAGATCTGGCCATTATGTGATGATCGTTGTAATCCCACAAACTTTACATGAACACCCCACACCCATAAAAGGATGGTATCAAAAAAATTAATAATAGGGTGCACCCACTAGATAGTCAAACTGCTCTATAGAAAACAGTGGAGACCCAGATTTTGTATTCCGTCCGGCGGATAAGGGCAGAGCAATTGTTGTTCAGGACATTGGAGACTATATGTCCGAAATAGATCGCCAATTGTCGGATGACAAAGTCTATAGACGATTAGATAGGGACCCTACAGTTATTTTCAGTAAACAACACCATGAACGATTGGAGTTGGCAGTCTCTGAAGGGATGATTTCTGATAGCCTAGCTGAGTCTTTCATTCCAAAGTTTCCCATTGTTGCTTTGTTATATATGTTACCCAAGATACACAAGAGCCTGGACAACCCCCCTGGTCGGTCCATTATATCGGCCAGGAGTTCGTTGTTTCAGGCTCTTTCTGTATACTTGGATGGTTTATTACAGCCGTGTATTAAGAATCATCCGAGATTTTTTCTGGATACTACTACATTTTTGAGAAAAATGCATGGGCTGCCTAAAATACCTGTCGACAGCTATTTATGTAGTATCGATATCACGAGCTTGTATACTGTAATTCCTAACGATGCTGGATTAATAGCAGTGAGGAAACTTATCAATGCTAGTTCTGTTTATTGTGGTCCTGATGTCAATTTAGTTATAGACTTGTTGGATATGATCCTGTCTAAGAATTTCTTCATGTACAATGAAGTAATATTTTTACAATTGATTGGCGTAGCGATGGGGTCGAATGTGGCCCCATCCTACGCCAATGCATTTATGTTTTTGGCCGAACAGGGGATCTTTTTTCAGGATGTCTGTGTGTCTGGTAATATTTTCTTTTATACCAGATACATAGACGATATTTTTCTAATTTGGACTGGGACGGAACTACAATTTACTGAATTTATTGTGAACCATAATAACTCGGCTAGTCAAATCAAATTCACATTTAATATCGATAGGACCAGTGTGAATTATTTGGATGTTAAATTAAGGCTGGAGGGTGACACATTGATTACGGAGTTGTTTAGCAAACCTACGGATAGGAATACATTCTTCCACTTCAATAGCTGCCATCCTAGACCATTAAAATATGGCTTGCCTTTCTCACAATTTCTACGTGCTCGTAGAATATGTAGTGATGAGAATTTGGCTTCAAAAGAAATAGACCTTATGAGTTCTAAATTTCGGAAAAGGGGTTACCCTGCCAATGTTTTAGAACAAGCTAAGTTTAGAGTCATGTCGATTTCTAGGTCTGATTTACTCGGGTCTGATAAGATTAGACACAAGGATGAGTCGAGGATACCATGGGTTAATCACTTTAACACACAGAGCAATACTATCAGTCAGTCCTCTAAGAGATTGTGGCCAATTGTTGGCACGGATCCTGACCTTAATTTAAATAAGACTAAGATTATGCCCTGTTATACCAGGGGGCGTAATTTAAGTAACTGGTTAGTGAAGACTGATATCAGTAAGATGAAGCCCGTTGGCTCTTGTGGGTTCCTACGTCCCAAGTTGGGATGCTTTAGATGTCTAGATTGCCTAACCTGTCACTCTTTGACAGTGGGCAATAGTTTTTGCCATCCGTACAGTGGTTTTAGATCTAAGATTTACCATCGAGTAACGTGCACAACCAAATTTGTTGTAAATGTGATTACATGCCCTTGTGGCTTGATTTATGTCGGAAAGACAGATAGGACACTTAGGGAGCGGATGGCTCTTCACCGGTCGGCCATCCGGGCGGCTATCACTGTGGGAGGTAGTGATCAGCTGGTGGCTCGATATTTTGTCCAACATGGTCACAATGTGGCTGCATTGCGATACATGATCATTGATCATGTACCCAAATGCGCTAGAGGCAGTGATAGATCCCGCAAACTATTACAGTGTGAGTCACACTGGATTTACAAACTTGATGCATTAGCCCCACGGGGCCTCAATGAAAATCTGGGTCTCCACTGTTTTCTATAGAGCAGTGTGACTATCTAGTGGGTGCACCCTATTATTAATTTTTTTGATACCATCCTTTTATGGGTGTGGGGTGTTCATGTAAAGTTTGTGGGATTACAACGATCATCACATAATGGCCAGATCTTTAAATATATGTCCTATGTCTACTTGTATGTAATGTTTTTATGCTCCTCTTCATCTATAGGAATATGGTTATTATTCTATATCAGTTATATGTATTTGGCAATGCAGTTGCCGTTTTGTCAATGTTTTTGCTGTTTCTCCTCATTTTCTAATGTTGTTGCATGTCCGTGATGTTGTGTGTTTCCAGGGTAACGGAGACCTGTGTGGTGGGTGTCTCCACACTCACATAACCGTCGCGTTGGTAGTGCAGGTGTGGTGTGTGTGTTGATGACGTCATCATCGGGAGTCCCGTCCTTGGATGGCACGCAGTCCAGTTTGCACGTCGAGATATGTGAGTATAAATGTTGGTGTTATGATCATATTGTCTGTTTGTACCTTGATGAAGGAGCTATACTAAACGCTCCGAAACGTCGGTGATTGATTCACTATTACCTGTGTCAGCATTGTTTACAGACAGAGTGCCGCCTATATACTAAGCACTATTATGGTCAGTTTCATTGCTGATCTTGGAGGGCACCTGCACGCTACTCTGTTATTGGGAGTGCCACCCCTGTGGATTATCTATATATATTGTGACACAGTTAGGTTAGGGGGTCCCTCTCCTGGGTAGAGGACTCCTTCCTTACACACACACAGCAGCAGGGAAGCAGCACACCAGTCTGGATGCAAGTACAAGCTGGTCGGTACCAGTCTTTATTGTACAATGTCAGAAATAACACAAAGAAAACAAACGTAAATCCTAGCCCTGTCGGGGCACTAACTTCACAGGTAGTTCCCTCACTACCAGAACCTGGCAGGGCCTAATGCCCTTGCCAGCAACAAAGCACAGCACAGTACTCACAGATAGGTTTTCCAAGTGTCTCTGAGCAAACTCCCTGTCTGCTCTCCCAGGTGAGACAATCAGCCCTCAACACACTAGGCTTATATTGGCCACTCTCAGGTGGGAACCCAATCAAGCCTGTTACCAGGCTAAGAGAACCAAAACCTGGAGGGGCCGTGGGTGGAGCCCTCCCTCTCCTCTCACCCACAACCCCCAGGTCCCAAACCGGCTTTTCAAAAAGCCGAAACTCAAGCCTGCTACACTGCAGACTTTCTCCTGGGGGTTTAAAACACAAAAGACAGGAATCTGGGACAAATGTACCTGCCACAGACCACTTTACCAGTGATCCTATCACAATATATATATATATATATATATATATATAATCTCCAAACAAAATGAGGGTGCAGTCACCAGACTTCACATATATCAAAAAGATTTGATTTATTTACGTCATCTTAAAAATACAGCCATAGTACAGCCATCCATCGACGTTTCGGTCCCATGCTTGGACCTTTGTCAAGATGCAAGTACATACAACACTGAACATATAAATACACACACTAATTACATAATTAATGCAATTACATTGATCAAACACCTCCCTCATAAAACACCTGCGTGGTACCTGTTACATGTATAATCAACAAACTGACAGGCTGTAAGGGGACTTGAATGATAAATCCAATGAGCACATCTAATAATACACATATTAAATAAACATTCAAAGCTAACCCACCGATTGTTGTATAATCTGGTCAGACACGGAGCTCCCGCGTGTGTTTCAAACCCTGCTCCTTCCTTCTCATGGAGCGCACACATCTTGGTTACCTGAGCACTGTGACACTTGTAACCAGGAAGTGGGCATGAGCATGTGACTCACCACGAGTCATACTGATTAACGCTAGCGACAATAGCTAGAAACTCCGCTGAATCATCTGACAAAATGCTGAGAGCCTTTAACGCCCACTTTATTGCCAATGCCTCCTTCTCCACTGTGGCATAGTTTCTCTCATGTACATTCAACTTTCTGCTAAGATAGAAAATAGGGTGTTCCTCACCCTCCTTGTTCTGGGACAGGACCGCTCCTATACCTACTTCTGATGCATTGGTTTGTACTATGAATTCCCTTTCAAAATTAGGAGTCATCAGGACTGGTTGGGAACACAACGCTACTTTCAACTCCTGAAAAGCTTTCTCTGCCTCAGGACTCCATTCTACCATGACTTTTTGTTTGCCTTTGGTCAGGTCAGTCAGTGGGACTGCCATGGTTGCAAAGTTGGGTATAAACCTCCTGTAGTACCCCGTAATTCCCAAGAAGGCTCTCACCTGCTTCTTATTCAGAGGCCGTGGCCAGTTTTGTATGGCATCAACTTTATTGAGCTGAGGCTTTATCAGGCCTCTGCCAATGGTGTATCCCAGATATTTTACTTCCTCCATGCCTAGACAACACTTTTTTGGGTTGGCTGTCAAACCTGCCTTATAGATGGAGTCCAACACTGCTTGCACCCTGGGTAAGTGAGACTGCCAATCAGGACTATGAACGACCACGTCATCCAGATAAGCAGCCGCATACCATCTATGGTGCCTTAGAATCCTGTCCATCATTCTTTGGAAGGTAGCAGGTGCCCCATGTAGCCCGAAGGGCAACATCTTGTACTGAAACAAGCCCTCTGGCGCTGAAAAAGCTGTCTTTTGTTTGGCGCTCTCGGTTAACGGTACTTGCCAATACCCTTTGGTTAGGTCAAGAGTGGTTAAATACCTTGCCGTCCCTAGTCTCTCAATCAGTTCTTCGACTCTTGGCATCGGGTAGGCATCAAATTTTGAAACACTGTTCAACTTTCGGAAGTCATTGCAGAAATGCACACTCCCGTCGGGCTTTGGAATCAACACAATGGGACTTGACCATTCACTATGTGATTCTTCAATAACCCCTAACTCTAGCATATTTTTAATTTCTTTCGACACTGATTCTCTTTGTGCTTCTGGTAACCTATAGGGCTTTAGATTAACTTTAACCCCTGGGTCAGTGATGATGTCATGTTTAATGACTGAGGTTTTCCAGGTACGTCAGAGAACAGCACCCTATTTCTAATCAGAAACTCCTTGACCTCTTGTTGTTGAATTGCCGACAGGGTTTTTGCCACTGTCACTTCGGGAACTAAGGGCCCTGGACTTACTGGAGGGTCTCGGATGGCCGACAGTACCGTTCTATCTTTCCAGGGCTTTAACAGATTTATATGGTATATCTGTTCCGGCTTTCTTTTCCCCGGCTTGTAAACTTTGTAATTGACCTGCCCCACTCTTTCTAAGATTTCAAAGGGCCCTTGCTATTTAGCCAAAAGTTTATTTTCCACAGTGGGAACCAATACTAACACTCTGTCCCCAGGAGCAAAGCTGCGTAACCGAGCATTGCGGTTGTATACCCTCTGCTGTGCCTGTTGAGCCTGTTCCAGGTGCTCTCTCACTATCAGCACTACCGCAGCAATTCTCTCCTGCATTTGAGAAACATACTCAATCACTGTTTTGTAAGGACTAGACTTCCCCTCCCATGTCTCTTTGGCAATGTCTAGTAACCCCCTTGGGTGTCTCCCATACAACAAGTCGAAGGGTGAAAACCCGGTGGAGGACTGGGGAACTTCTCTTATGGCCAACAATAAATACGGCAATAAGTAGTCCCAATCCCTACCATCCTTGTCGACCACTTTCCTAAGCATGTGTTTTAACATCTTGTTAAACCTCTCGACCAGCCCATCGGTTTGAGGATGATAAACCGAAGTTCTTAACTGTTCGATTTTGAACAGGCGGCATAACTCTTTCATGACTTTGGACATAAACAGTGTACCCTGGTCAGTTAGTATCTCCTTAGGTATACCCAGCCTGCTAAAGACATGAACTAGCTCTCTGGCAATGGTCTTGGTTGACGTATTGCGCAACGGGATCGCTTCCGGGTACCTGGTAGCGTAATCCATTATGACTAGAATATACTGGTGTCCCCTGGCAGACTTCATTAAGGGTCCAACCAAATCCATTGCTATTCTTTCAAACGGCACCTCTATGATAGGCAATGGAACTAGTGGACCCTTAAAATGTGGCCTGGGAGCATGATACTGACACTCAGGGCAGGATGCGCAAAAGTCAGATACCTCTTTATGAAGCCTGGGCCAGAAAAACCTCTGCATTATTCGCTCAGTGGTTTTCTCTACCCCTAGATGGCCTGCCGTTATATGACCATGGGCCAGATCCAACACTGTTCTTCTGTAGGCTTTGGGAACTATTACTTGTTCCACAACATCTTCCCCCTTCTTAGTCACTTGATATAACAAATCCTGACACATTGCCATGTGGGGATAGGACAAAGGACTATCAGGGTCTACGGGTTTACCATCAACTACTTTTACATTCTCCCTGGCTTTTACCAAAGTAGGGTCATTCAACTGCTCCATGGCAAAGACCTCTCTTCTGACCTCTAAATCAGGCAGACGATCACCTGGCCCAACAACACTTCCCACCTCAATGGGAGGCACATCAGTTGGCGGGCCACCGTCACGTTCCGCATTCTCTAGTTCGCCAACCATAGTAGAAAAAGGGAATAACTCTGACTCAGAAGAAACTCCCTCCTCCACTACATCGACAACCTTCTCAAATGGATCGGGGTTGTCCATCTCTGGAACAAAACGGCTTTCCCACAACTTCCAGAAGTGAGCAAAGTCTCTCCCCAATATTGCATCGTACACCAGACCATGCACCAAACCCACAGAAACTATAGCAGAGCCACATGGTGTCTCGAAGTTCATCTCGGCCGTAACATAATATCGAGTATCCCCATGTATGCAGGTCACACCAACAGTTTTCCCTGTATGCCTCAAGGGGTTCACCAGCTCAGCTTTTATAAGTGTCACCAAGCTACCAGAGTCTAACAGTGCCTTTACTTGGTTGCCATCTACAGTGAGTACACACATGTGCTTATCAGTCTCAGCCTGCCGGTCAGCCGTACAGGCTATCTGTGCAAATAAAGACCCCCTGCGGTAGACATGAGCAGTATCACATTGCATAGGTTCAGTTGTAAGTGCACAATTAGCGGCAATATGGCCGAAGCCACCACATCGGAAACACTGAGTCATAGTAATGTCTAGTCGTTTACGGGGCAAGAACCTTCCCGGCCTGGCAGGCCTGTCTCCAGGTTCTACACCCTCAGTCTTAGGTACATTCCACCGCCCAGCACCCTTCTCCCCTGGAACAGTCTTACCAGTGTCTCTGGGAGTTTGCCGGTGCGCCATCGGGGCTCGGTGGGGCATACTCATCAGCTCCTCAGCCGCCACGTACCTCTCCACCAGCTCGACCAACTGGTCCACGGACTTAGGGTCTGCATGGCTCACCCATTTGCGCAGAGTCGCAGGTAATGATCGCAGGTACCAGTCCATCACGACCCTTTCCACGATCTGTGGTCCCTTCAGCGTCTCGGGCTGTAGCCATTTTGAGGACAGATGGACGAGGTCATGCATCTGTGAACGTGGAGGCTTGTCCATTTGGAACTCCCAGCGGTGGACCCGTTGGGCACGAACAAAGTTGGTGACTCCCAAGCGAGTTAGGATCTCCTGTTTTAATTTTTTATAGTCCTTGGCATCAGCCAGGCATAAGGCAAAATAGGCCTTTTGTGGCTCCCCAGACAAAAAAGGTGCCACCAGACTTGCCCACTGCTCCTTGGGCCAACTCTCCCTTTCGGCCATTCTTTCAAACGCAGTGAGATAGGCCTCCACATCATCACCCGAAGTCATCTTTTGGAGGAAGTGACTGGCTCGTACGGAGTGAGTGGTGGTGGGAGGACCAGTACCAACATCTCTGGGCCGGGCGATCAGGTGCTGTACCACCTCTTTTATGGCCTGGCTGTTTTCCGCTAAAGCCCGGTGGGTTTCCTCGATGGCAACCTGTTGTTGCCCTTGGGCGGTCTCCAAGGCCAACAGTTGCACCCTGGTGGATTTCTGCTGAGCCCTGGTAGATTCCTGCTGAGCTTTGTTCGTCTCCTGCTGAACTGCTGTAGCTTGGAGCAAGGCTTTAATAATGTCCTCCATTTTGTCCTGGGGTGTAGGTTGGAAGCTGAACCTTGCCTCTCTAAGCATTGGCTGATGCCTCCTCTATGGGACTCCAAGGACACAGTGTTATTTCCACACTCACAAATTGGGTGTCTGTCCCTTTAATTTTTAAACGGAAAGTTTTCCTCTCGTGGCAACTTCAGTGTGGGTGGGTGCCCGCATTCTCCACCATATTGTGACACAGTTAGGTTAGGGGGTCCCTCTCCTGGGTAGAGGACTCCTTCCTTACACACACACACAGCAGCAGGGAAGCAGCACACCAGTCTGGATGCAAGTACAAGGTGGTCGGCGCCAGTCTTTATTGTACAATGTCAGAAATAACACAAAGAAAACATAAACGTAAATCCTAGCCCTGTCGGGGCACTAACTTCACAGGTAGTTCCCTCACTACCAGAACCTGGCAGGGCCTAATGCCCTCGCCAGCAACAAAGCACAGCACAGTACTCACAGATAGGTTTTCCAAGTGTCTCTGAGCAAACTCCCTGTCTGCTCACCCAGGTGAGACAATCAGCCCTCAACACACTAGGCTTATATTGGCCACTCTCAGGTGGGAACCCAATCAAGCCTGTTACCAGGCTAAGAGAACCAAAACCTGGAGTGGCCATGGGTGGAGCCCTCCCTCTCCTCTCACCCACAACCCCCAGGTCCCAAACCGGCTTTTCAAAAAGCCGAAACTCAAGCCTGCTACACTGCAGACTTTCTCCTGGGGGTTTAAAACACAAAAGACAGGAATCTGGGACAAATATACCTGCCACAGACCACTTTACCAGTGATCCTATCACAATATATATATATATATATATATATAAATATATATATAATCTCCAAACAAAATGAGGGTGCACTCACCAGACTTCACATATATCAAAAAGATTTGATTTATTTACGTCATCTTAAAAATACAGCCATAGTACAGCCATCCATCGACGTTTCGGTCCCATGCTTGGACCTTTGTCAAGATGCAAGTACATACAACACTGAACATATAAATACACACACTAATTACATAATTAATGCAATTACATTGATCAAACACCTCCCTCATAAAACACCTGCGTGGTACCTGTTACATGTATAATCAACAAACTGACAGGCTGTAAGGGGACTTGAATGATAAATCCAATGAGCACATCTAATAATACACATATTAAATAAACATTCATAGCTAACCCACCGATTGTTGTATAATCTGGTCAGACACGGAGCTCCCGCGTGTGTTTCAAAACCTGCTCCTTCCTTCTCATGGAGCGCACACATCTTGGTTACCTGAGCGCTGTGACGCTGTAACCAGGAAGTGGGCATGAGCATGTGACTCACCCCGAGTCATACTGATTAACGCTAGCGACAATAGCTAGAAACTCCGCTGAATCATCTGACAAAATCACGCCCCCTTATTGCCATGGATATATATAAACAAAAAAACAAAAAAACTTAATAACTATGTTATAACACTGTGCAAACACATTAGTAAACTAATATGTGCCAAAATAGCACACATATTGAACAGACACAGATGGTAATAGGTCATATCTGCACACATCACATTATAGAACTACATGCAAATCTAATGGGCACAAAAAACCTTATTGGTGACACATAATCAAATGGTGTATATACAATAATATACCATGAATAGTCCATTCTAATATGAAAAAGTGACAAAGATAAAATGAAAATAAACATGAAAAAATAACTGACACACAACCTATAGCTTCTCCATTAAAAAAATTAATCAAATAATGAAAAAATGAAAAAATTATGAAAAAATGCTGGTGGTGCACCTCTCATAAAAATGTCACAAAAACATACTCAGATGGGCTGCTTCGTTAAGCCCCTTTGGGTGTATAGTATCAAGTTTATGAGTCCAGAACGCCTCTCTCTGTAGTAACAATTTACCACGGTCTCCTCCTCTGCTTGGTGGTGGCACCCAGTCAATGATTACACATTTAAGACTAGATAGTGGATGTTTCATTTCGCAGAAATGTAGGGCAACAGGTTTATCGGAAGTCCCATTAGTCAATGCAGATCGAATAGAGGACCTGTGATTTGCCATACGCTCATGAAATGATCTTATGGTTTTGCCAATATAATATAATGAACAAGGGCAAATAAGAGCATATACTACATATTCAGTAGTGCAGGTAACTCTATGACGGATAGAAAATTTCCGACCAGTCCGTGGATGACAAAACGTCTGACCTGTGAGCATGCTTCTGCAGGTAGTGCATCCCGCACAATGATAGCATCCTGGTTTGGGAGCATTAAGCCAGGTCTGTGGAGTACCAACATTCGGCCGATCGGGTCACATCAAAATATCCTTCAGATTCCGCCTCCTCTTAAAACTCATTAGGGGTCTTTCAGGTATATGTCCTTTGAGAACTGGATCTGATGCTACCACATGCCAGTGTTTGTGAATAGCCCCAGCCACTATGGGCCCTGCTGTGTCGAACGTGGTACAAACCACAAAAGTTTGCGTTTTTTTTATATATATATATATATATATATATATATATATATCACGATGACGCCAGCATTCAGTCTTAATCAATGCCACTGACGCATCACAAGTGAAAATGTGGTATATTTTAATTTTCTTTCCCAATTGGGGATGTGGAAAAGTGTCTCCCACCTCCAGAAAACTGTATGTTGTACAGCCAAGGCACCGATAGACATTTTTCTGCATCCCCAATCTGGAAAGAAAATTTTAATCCAGCACATTTTCATTTGCACTACAAAGTTCATAGTGTACTTTTTTCGATTCCCTTGTGGCTTCCTTTATATTGGGAAGACTATGGCCCTCATTCAGAGCCGTACGCTCTGAGCAGAGCGCACGCTCTGAGCAGAGCGCACGCTCTGAATGAGGGCCGTCCTCCATGAAAATGGAGCGTCCTCCTGGACGCTCGTATAGCTGTGGGTCACCACCCACAGCCTATACGAGCGTACATTTTGATGGCCGCGATGGTCGTGACCATCGCGACCATCGAAACTGCGAGCCGGAGCCTGCGGTTGAGGTTTCAACCGCAAGCTCCGGAGTGATTTTGGCTCTATCAGAGCCAAAATCACTCCCACTGACATCACTAGTGATGTCAGTGGGCCGGCTTCTGACGGGAGGCGTTCCCGTGGGAACGCCCCCGTCAGGGAGGCACGCCCCCTGCACGCCCACCAAAGGGGGCGTGCTGTCAATCAACATCGACAGCACGCCCCCTTTGATCAGACACAACGAGCGAAGGACTTTCCTTCGCTCGTCGCGTCTGGCACATGCGCACGACGGAGCTCCCTCCGTCGTGCGCATGCTCAGTGAAGAACATCGACCCACTTGCGAGCGGACAGCCGCTCGCGAGTGGGTCTGAATCAGGCCCTATGTGCCAAAAGAGCGGATGGCATTCCATAGAAGTTCCATACAGTTGGCACTAGCGGGGAAGCCAATTGACCAGCCTGTGCAAAACTCTTTGGGGATGCAAGACATAACCTCATCACTGAGATACAAAATTATTGATATGGTCCCTGAAAGCCATTGAGGAGGCGATAGATCAAAGCTACTTTTACAGAAGTAGGTAGCTGGATATACAAATTCGACACTGTGAACCTGAAGGGATTAAATGAGCAATGTATCTTGAACTACTTTTTATGATCATCTTTTTGATCCTCCTTTTGAACTTTGAAATTTTTTTTCTCAATTATTTGTTACTCTTACTGAACTTTTTTGGAGCTTTCTACCTATTTAATATTTGATTTGTGCTTCTAAAACCTGTTTTTCCAATATATTTGCTCTTTTATATCTCCCTGCCATGATCTGTTTTCATTTAGTGATAAAATTAACATACTGCTTCTTACAGTACTCTATTATTACCATATGGAGTAATCTTGATTTTTTTTCTTGCAGCTTTATTCTGATATACAGTTTATCTAGTGTATAATATGTTCATATTATAGTTTTCTGCTATTTTTATTATATCCCACTAGCTACATGCATTTTTCTGTTGTGTTTGGTGATAGCGTTTCATGTGTATACATGTGTCTTATCAATTGTTCTCCTGCTGCTGATGTCATGCAGCTGTGATGGGGCTCCAGGCTGGCGCTGACAGAAGTCAGACAGTGAGACGGAGGTTGGCTACATGAATGGGTGTTTGGTGAAGGGTATTTAGGTAAGTAACTTTTTTTGTACTTGTTGTCCTGATGAAAATTCTGCAAATAGAATTGAAATGTTGATGCTGACTAGCAATGACCCCATGGCTTTATTACTTTGTGACTACCTGGGTGCCCAAAATAAACTCAAATCAGGTAGTACAAACTAAACCATTGTATAAATATGATATCACTGAGTTTTTTTCTATGTCTCACAGCTGCAGAAACTTTTGTGTTTGTAAATATACACATACCTGTATCTAAAAAGATACAGTACAAGAATAAATATATATTAGTTTTTGCATTAATTATTAAAGAACTCTGGCATGTGAATTAAACACTCAAATACTTATATAAAGTTATTTATTGCACAATGTAACAGGTAAAAAGGTTGCAAGCGGTTGCTATTATATCAGTGTATAGTCCTATAATCACAATAAAATGGCTTAAAAAAACCATTAATACAAAAAGAAAATATAATGTCTCTTATGGTTATACTCCAGGGATCTATAAATTGGTCCCCTTTTATGGCTATTAGTGTGAAAGCTCACCACGGCTGATTTTTTCTTTTTTGGGTATAATCGATATTGTTTCCAAGTAGATCTGTAAACAACAAATACGTTTTTAAAGGAGCAAAGTTCTGTTATTGCTGGCCCGGTTCTCCTGGGATAGATTCACCTTAGTGCCTTGAACCTGTGTAAGATCATTAGCACAGGTCCATAAAACACTGTGCTGTTTAGCTGTGTACTCAGTTTATTATGCCACGTCTCCAGTCAATGAGTGGCTTGCATGTACAACCACGTTTACTTGTCATCAGTCCAGTGGTTGAAATCTCCCCCTTACACAGAGCTGCTATTCCTGGTGTTACCTGCATGGTGACACCAGGAATAGCAGCACTGTCTAATAATTAGCGCAAAAAGTAATATTTATTTACTACCTGAGAGCCGCCTACAACTCTTGTATACTGTCATTATTTTGAAGGAGGGTACTAGCAAAAGCTGAATTTATAAAGTCCTAGTGCCGAGTATATGGGCTTCGATTGATAGATAGATAGATAGATAGATAGATAGATAGATAGATAGATAGATAGATAGATAGATAGATAGGGAGGCACAGATGGTGTAATGGTTAGCATTACTGCCTCACAGCACTGAGGTAATGGGTTTGATTCCCACCACGCCCTACCTGTGCGGAGTTTGTATTTTCTCCCTGTGCTTGCGTGGGTTTCCTCCGGGTACTCCGGTTTCCTTCCACACTTCAAAAGTATATTGGTAGGTTAATTGGCTCCCAACACAAATTAACCCTAGTGTGTATGTGTGTGCGCATGTGATAGGGAAAATAGATTGTAAGCTCTGCTGGGGCAGGGACTGATGTGAATGGCCAAATATTCTCTGTAAAGCGCTGCGGAATATGTGTGCGCTATATAAATAACTGGTAGTAATAATAATAATAGCCAAGTCCTGCACACTCTGTAATCAAGTAGAATGGAGGGTGTTCAATCATAAAAAACAAATAGCAGAGTGCAGTGTCCATAAATAGCATAGTCCATAGGTCTGTCCATGTACAATGGTTGTTGCTGTTAAAACAGCTCCATACAGATCAAGTCTGCTACTGAGGATGTAACTCTGGATGCTGTATTGAATATGCACAATTCATAAACAGTTTTTGCAAATGTTTATATTAGTGTAGTTTTTCCAGTTTACACTGGACTCTGCTATATATATATATATATATATATATATACACATATATATATACACACATATATATATATATATATATATATATATATATACACACATAAAGTATTATATATATACATAAAGTATATATATTTTTTTTTTTTCAAAAAAACATTTCTGGGGTGGTTTATCAGTTTCAGTTTGTTCCTGGAGTTTTATAATGTATAGCACATGTAATACCTCTGGCCAGTTTTCAAAAGCCTAAAATAATGGGGTTTAAGAGTTTTGTAATTTTGTATTGTGTCCTGATTAACACTGTAAAATAATAACTCAAAGGTCTCATAGTATGAGAGAGTGCTGTGACAGCTTGCATACCACAGTGGAATGCATAATTGCATTAATACAGCTATGGGGTGCCGATCTTACTTCCTTGTTAGTTGAATGCACAATGTGGTCATACTGGCATCCAGATGTTGATGTGAGTATGAAACATAATTTCCAGGGGGATGCAGTTATTATCCTGGCTAACAGGATGCCGGTGCTCCGGGTGCTGGCACCGGAATCCCTACACCAGCTGGAACCCCGTCTCCGACATCTCGACTGCCGCATTCTGCTAATAAGTATTGGCGTTTGGGGGAGGGTTAAGCTTAGGCACTGGGGGAGAGGGATAGATTTAGACTGTGGGGAAGGGAGTTTAGGTTTAGGCTGCAGGGAGGAAGGGGTAGGGGTAGGTGAAGGAAAGTATACTTACCTCCTTCTGATGGATGGTTACCTTGCTGGGATACCGACGTCGGCATTCTGACCACCGGGATCATGAGCACCTGCATCCCGTACCCAAACTGTTGCAGGTGTGTAGTGAGATCTTTTATTTGTCACCTGTGCCTTCCATTGTATAGCTACATGGTAGTGAGGGAGTCTTAGGTGACACATGGTAATGAAATTAATAACCTACTATAATAAATGCTCGCTGTTTGTAAGTCCCTTTGACTATTCCAGTCTTCATATGAATTACATGGGCGTCCTGGTTTGTGGTCTTGATTATGCACAAGTTCTCAAACTTGGTCCTCTGGATCCCAAACAGTGCATGTTTTCCAGGTCTACTCACAGAATTGCAAGTAAACTAATTATCTCCACCTGTGTAACTTTTAAAATGTGTCAGCGAGTAGTGATTACACCTGTGCACCTGCTAGGTAACCTGCAAAACATGAACTGTGTGGGGTCCTGAGGACCGAGTTTGAGAACCACTGTGCTTGAGAAAAGAATATCAACAATTTCTGATTTGGTGATGAACTCTATTTGTGTACGATGATGCTTACTACTGGTTGGTAATTAAGGGACTTTTTTATCAGCAATTTATGGTGGTGAGCAATTTATCTGCTAGAATGGACATCAGTATTAAAACTGAGGGGCTGATGTTACTTTACATTAACACTAGCTTAATGCAGATCAAAGCAAATCTTGGGAAACAGCTGCTTCTTGTAGAAATACATTTACACCAAGTAAATATAATGTATAAAGACACACATATGCCAAGCAGCGCATGCTGCCTAATAGTGTAATTAATAGCAATAGACCACATTTACAACAGGCACATTTATACCCCAGCATGTAGTATATTCTCAATAAGACTCATTAGTAGGTTTATATAATTGATTCTTATGAATTAACGGATATTAACCATTCACCATGACAACTTTGGATACATGATGTACGCACACATCTCAAATGCTATCTAATTATGTTGTGTAACCACTTCACAGCTGCTTAATATGTATTTCATATTTTTTTTTAACCCTCACTAAAATTTCCTAAAACACTTAATTTGGAGAATTGTTTCAAAATAAATTCATATTAAATTAGCAAACAAATATATTATATGTATGTCAGCATCACTCTCTTTTTGCAGGTTTTTGACTCGCACCCACGTGTACATTGCATGTAATTGGATTAACCACTTAAAGTGAAACCACAGCTATATTCTGGTAGTGCTTAAGACACTCATTGCTTTTAATCATTACATTATGCTAAATAACTTAACCACTAACTAGAAATAAACCCTCGAACACTTATGTGGAAATAAAAGAGGACACAACTGAAATTTATTGATCACATTGTAATTGTAACAATGGTAGCATTAAGAAAGCAGAGCTTTCACTTCCGGTTCCGGCATGGAGGAGTGAGCAGCTACCTCCACGAGCTCCGTCTCCCCAGCCGCCTAAATATTCTCACGGCTAAATTTTAAGCCTCCCAGCTGGCAATAAACAACACTGACTGACAGCCTAGCTGCCCATGGATAAATTTCTCACCCAACAGCAGAAGCCACAAACCGCGCAGCCGCTACCTTCCAGACAGGAGAAATGCCGAGCTGAAACAAACATGGCGCCGGGTGCTGATAAAGCCGCTGGAACACCTGCAGCGAAGAAGCCAAATCCCACGCTGACACAAGACACAGCATCAGCGCAGGTATGCAGACCACTTGATTCCCCTATCACATACAGTGACATTGTTGAGGCCATCAAAACGACCATGACCCCCCTGCTAACACAAGCGGTTGCTGACATCACCGCTCAGTTACACCAGTTAACCCATAGGGTATCAGTAGCTGAAAACAGAATTGGGGCGAATTTTGAAGAGATCTCTCAACTTAAACAATCTTTCCAAAACTTAGAAAAAGAAAACTGGCAATTATGGAACAAAGTTGACGACCTGGAGAACAGGTCCCGCCGCAATAACATCCGTATAGTGGGAATCCCTGAATCAATTAAAGGTCCGTCCTTATCCCATTTTGTTCAGAATACTCTGACCTCACTTCTGGGTATTGAATCTGAATGCGCTGATCTAGTTATAGAAAGAATCCATAGAATTGGCAGAAATACCGCTTCTTCCACCAAACCAAGGGTTACATTATTCAAATGTCTCAATTACCTGCATAAGGCTGTGATTTGGTCCGCCTCTGGTAAAAATTTCCCTTGCAATGGGAAGATCACAAGTTATACATATTCCAGGATTTTTCTGTGGAACTGTCTAGAGCGAGAAAAGCATTTGCACCAGTATGCGCCTCTCTTATTCAAAGCAAACGCAAATTCTCCCTGATGTACCCAGCTCGTCTGTGCTTATTCGAGGGTTCCACTTACAAAGACTTCACAAACCCAAGAGATGCCAAAGCCTATCTACAGGAGGAAAATGAAGTAAGGAATCATGATATCTCTGATGTCCCAACTATCACACCAACTTGAAGTATTCGGGACCTAGCCACTTGTTTACATTTTATCCATCAAGATCACTACAGATTCCCATGGCAGACAATATTACTCGCAAGGTTCCTCTTTTCAAGACTGCTTATTAATACATAGCAAAAAAAATAAATAAATAACGTTATTGTCTACATATCCTGGGTTGATATTTTGCCTAAACTTATTTGCTTATAAATAACAAGAATAGGTGGTAATGAGATGGGTTGCTCAAATAAGTTCTCATTCAGTAATATGTCTTTTTTTGCATACCTGAAGTCACTTATTCTTCAATATTCTGCTCGTTTACTATTTGTTTTGATTTGTGTTTCCGCTGTCCCTCCATTGTACTGTCTTGTCTCTTTCCTCAACCCCTCCATCAATGTTGCATCTTATAGGAAAATGACTTTAAATGTGGTAATTATCTTGTGCTTTATTATCCTTGTTTTCATAATACCATGGCTTCACTAAAATTTCGTACTTTTAATGTAGGAGGGATAAATTCCCCAGCAAAACGCAGGAAAATTTTGTTATACTTAAACAATTGTAATATTGATATCGCCTTTCTTCAGGAGACGCACTTGACACTTGCTGAATCTAAAAAACTTCAAATGTTGAAATGGTCCATATTAGCTGTGGCGTCGTTTAACTCAAAAGCACGAGGAGTTGTGATACTAAGCAAAAGAGACATAAATGTGGAGGTGTTGAATGTTGAGGCTGATTCGGAGGGTCAATATGTTTTTGCAGAGGTTCTAATTAAAGGTTCTAAATATAATTTATGTAACATCTATGCCCCAAACATATATAAAAAGTCCTTTTATCGTACCATACTAGCCAAACTAATTACTATAGATCCAGCTTCTCTAATATTGTGTGGAGATTTTAATTTAATTTCGTCCCCCTACCTTGACCGCTCTAATACCTCAAAACAAATATCTCCTCTTCCAAAATTTGGAGTTCCAATGCTAGCCAAAAGACTTAATTTAGTAGATATTTGGAGAGCCCTTCACCCTATAGAAAAAGATTACACCTGTTTATCTGCGGCACACAATACTCTATCGCGAATTGACTACACCTTAATTTCAAAATTTATTTTCTCTAAAATACTATTGAGACCATCTCTCTTTCTGATCATGCCCTAGTCTGGTTTGAACTTCAGATCTCTTTAGAACATAGCCCCAATAGAATATGGAGATTTCCATCCCATCTTTCTCAGTCAATCACTTTCCGTAAAAAACTAGAATCGTCATGGGAAGAATACAGGCTTGCTAACCTTTCTCACGCAGACACAGACCTGGCCTTAATGTGCTGAGTCAGTCAGTTTTACGAGGAGTGATAATCTCATATGCCATTAACATAAAGAAACAAAGAGAAAAATCTTACATCGAATTGCAACAAGCACTAACTGAAGCTTATCAAAATTTTAAAATGTCACCGAATTTGTCAACAAAAACTTCTTATCAACTGGCAAAAACACATTTCGATGAATTTCTCACTATAATGGGTGATAAATACTTATTTTCAGTAAATCATAAGTTCCACAAATTTGGCAATAAGACAGTGAAGCTTCTCACAACTCTGCTCACAGGCAATAGACCACAGATGACTGTACATCCACTTTCAAAATCGGATTGGCGGTCTTACTGACTCTAACAGTCAAATCACAAGTATTATGAGAGAATATTATGAATCATTATACTCTACCCCCACACTCTCTGATATTGGCAATATCTCCCCCTCAAATGATCATTTGGATACTCAAACTGAAGTAATCCCCCTATATCCCCAAATACACAAACTGAAGATCTATTTTGGTCAATACTACATAGACCTCAAATTACATTAGAAGCAAGACAAATACTTACTGACCCAATTACCCTTGAGGAACTTCAAAGTGCCTTGAAAAAATTAAAACCAGCTAAAGCACCAGGCCCTGATGGTCTATCTAGTGAGTTTTATAAAATATTAGCTCCAAAGTTACTCTCACCTCTTATTTCCTTTTATAATCATATAGTGGTTCACAAGAAACTGCCAAAATATTTTAACTCTGCTATAATAAAGGTTTTACCCAAACCAGGGAAAGATCTCTCTCTTCCTAGCTCATATAGGCCAATCTCCCTTTTAAACATCGATTATAAGTTGTTTACAAAAATTCTGGCTGAAAGAATCAAAATTCTTTTACCTAGTATTATTCATTCTGACCAGACTGGCTTTATAAGAGGAAGGCACTCTGTGGTGAATGTTCGAAGAGTCTTGTCGGTCATTCAGCATATTGGGCATCCTCGAGGAGAGAGTGTTAATACTAAGATTGTTCTTGCCTTGGATGCAGAGAAGGCCTTTGACCTAGTGTCCTGGCCTTTTCTGTATCTGATGCTAGAAAGATTTGGTTTTCCTATATCATTTATAGATACTTTGAGGACCTTATACTCTCTGCCTTATTCCCAAATTTCATGCAATGGATATCTCTCTACTCCCTTCTTAATTAGCAGAGGCACCAGGCAAGGTTGCCCCCTCTCGCCTTTACTCTTCGCTATAGTGATGGAGCCTCTAGCGATTGCGATTTGCTCCTCCACGGCAGTACAGGGGATTACTATTGAAAAGGTAGACCTGAAAATAGCACTATTTGCAGATGATTCATTACTTTTTTTATCAAATTCATCTCAGTCGCTACCAGCTGTCATGGATTTAATTTCCTCATTTGGCTCAGTATCAGGATATAAAGTCAATATCAACAAATCAGAAATTCTCCATCTATGTGGTCCCCCATTGTCTCAATCGGTTTCACCAAACTTACCCTCATTTAAAATAGCCTCTACACATATAAAATATCTTGGAATCAATATAGGGTCTGATCTCTCATCTTTATATAATTTAAAATTTTCAACAGTAATAGGAAAAATTTCTCTACTCCTTGATAACTGGAGGTCGTTACCTCTATCATTATTAGGAAGGCTAGCAGTGATTAAAAGTATAATCTTCCCTAAAATGTTTTATTTCATCCAAATGCTCCCTATTTCCTTGACACGTAAAGATATCACTAAACTTGAGGCATTATTCTCAAAATTCTTATGGCAAAACAAAAGACCAAGAATAGCTATGCAAAAATTAAAGACATCAAGAAGAGAAAGAGGTTTGGGAACACCAGACATTCTTGCATATTCTTTATCAGTTTTTTTCCGTTATATTGTTGATTGGTTATTGGAGAGAAGTGAATATACGGATAAAGCTTTAGATAAAGCTCTCTTCCACCCATATTCTCCAGCTGCGCTTCTTCAGACAAAATCCACTTTAATACCGCCTAATATATTAAATAATATAATGTTTAAAGATACATATCAAGCATGGCTTGATATTAACAAAAAACATAACCGAAATCCTCATATTACCCAGTTCATCCTGCTATGGGGAAACCCCTCTTTCCCTCCCTCTCTTCACAACTCCACATTTCAGATTTGGTGCGTTAAGGGGCTTTCTTGTTTATTTAAAGTATTTGATCCTGGAGGCATTATTTTTTCTTTTTCTGAGCTTCAGCGTAGATTTGACCTTCCGAATCAGCACTTCTACATGTATCTTCAGATACGCCATTATTTGGATTCTCTTAAAATGTTGCTGAGGGCAGATCCTGATCCAACTTCATTAGACTCCTTACTTAGTGGTTTAAATAAAAATAATATCTCCTTCAAGACCAAATATTTATATCCCCATTTGATCCCAACTATCTCATCACCTCAGTGGGAAATTTTGCTCACAAAATGGAGAGCAGACATACCTCAAATTTGCAAAATTCAATGCATACTCACTCATTATGAAAAATCCCTAAAACTTTTACAATATGCCTATCTTCAAGAGGTGCATTTCCACACAATACACAGAGCCTACATCACTCCAGCACAACGCAGACATATGGCTGCCAACGAATCAGGCAAATGTTTGAAATGTGGTATGCAATCAGCCAATTTCATTCATTGCATGTGGGAATGTAGGAAAATTAAAAAATTCTGGAACAAGATCCTTGACTACATTAACAAGCTCTTCTCTGTCAGGATTTTACCTGATCCATTGGCTTGCCTAAACCTAAATTTTAGAAATTGGGATCTAGGTTCACACAAAAATTTTCACATCCCTTTACTTACGATCATACTCAATTTGGGGAAAAAAGCCATTTTAATTCATTGGACTACTAAATCAGCACCCTCATTAATGTTGGTTAAACAAAAATTACTACAATTGCTATATTATGATAGAAAAGCCACAATACCAGACATCGAAAAAGGGGTTGAAAAATTCTACATAAAATGGGAAAAATACATTGATTCACTAGATATCCCAACTCAGCAGCACATATCCAAACTCTTCGAGAACACAGATTGGTATTTGCTCAAGCACCTCTCCTGAAATATGCTGAATTATGATGATAAATAAGCTGGCAACAATGATAGAGTATTTTAAAAAGTAGCGTGAAAATTATTATTAATATCCTTCTACATCAATCATTCTACTTTAAGTATATTGATATATAACAAAACACCACACCTCATAACTCCTTATGTGTTTTCCCTCGTCTTCCTTATATCCCCCCCCCCTTCCTTTTCTTTTTCTTTTTTTTCTTTACTCATGCTTTGAGGCGTGAGACATAGGTCTTTATTAATCATATATAAACTTAGGAATGTTCTTTGTCTCCTCTTTGGGTTTACCCAGGACATATTTGAATATTAATCTTTATTACATTCCTGAGATTCTTGCATGCTGTTTACTTTACATTATCATTCATAAATCTTTATGATATATCTTCTATGTAAAGCCTTTGTATAAGATTTGAAAACAATAATAAAAATATGTTTAAAAAAAAAAAAAGAAAAAAGAAAGCAGAGCTTTGTGGTGACAGCCCAGCAATCCTATTTGACTAAATAAGAACAGGGCAGATCCCCACCCAATGTAAACTGGCCTAAGGCACTACCACTCTCCCTTAATTGGCACAGCTTTGACCTCTCTCTAAGATGAAGGCCAGGTCCTCCCTAATGTAGATGACTAACTTGCCGCTATCAATAGGAAAATGCTACCCAGGCACTCTTATGTCAATAACACTGGGGGATTTAAGGATTTAAGATTGGTTTGAGAGTACTTGCAGGTCCTATTTTTGCATTAGATCTTCGCTATAGCTGAATTGGCTTCAGTTTTCAAATTAATGAAACATTATAAAATTCAGTTATTTTCTCCATTTAAAGTACATTACTAGTCTAGGCCTGCTTTACTTAACAGAATCAACATAGTTATGCTTTTTTAACAACTACCCTATTTCAACAAAAACAAGAATTTGTTTTATTTGTGATAACATAGCTAGTAGTGACGTTTGAGACACAATGCATTCAAATATCCTCACTAATTGCTGGGACTAGGTATGGCAGCGCACTGCTGAGCCTGCTGGGACATCTTCAGACCACAGCCATGTCTCCTCTCAGCATACAGAGAGGAACAATGGAGAAGACCAAGTGATGCAGTTAGCACACCTCCTGTTCCTTTGTTTGGCACTCTCTCTGTCCAATCATAACCAATTTCCCACCGCTTGGGCTTGTTTTGTTAAGTACGTCCTCAGCTTTTGTTGGGAGTTAGCACTGAATGTGTGAAACAAAACATTTTAGCCATAAAAATTAGTTCTTGGAGATGGTGTTCTAACAACCCTGATGTTATTTGTTATATTTGTGGGAAATATAGTATTGCAAAATAAAGTAAAAATATAACTGTATTCGTAAAACTAGCATATCAGGCTTATTTTGGACATCACATTAGCCATCAAGACAAGATTTGGGTGCCACAAACGTTGTAATACCTGTGTGGAATCACTCCACAATTGGGCTAAAGGTGATCGAAAAGGACTTGAATTTCGGCATACCTATGATGTGGTGTGAGCCAAAAGATCACTTGAGTGACTGCTATTTTTGTGCTGTATATGTGAAGGGTATGAATCGATTTAAGAAACGCAAATGGGAATACCCAAGTATGAATTCTGCAAAACAACCAATATCACATAAGAGAACAAGATATGGTTATACATGTAAAATAGGCATCACAATCCCAATTGGATGTATATGAAATAAAATGTATTCACAAATAGATCACATAAAAACATAAAAAATAAGACACATTACAGAAACACATTACTTCCCAAAGCAATGGAAGTTGTAAAATTTAAAACAAATATTCCAAGGACATTAAAGTCTCTCACCCTCTGAAGCAATTGTGGTGGGCTTATGCACAAAGCAGCATGGGCCCAAGGTAAAGTAACTCAGCACCTCCACAATAAATGATTGTAAGTGAGGATGCAGGCTTCAAATACCATCCTTTTCTGATGGGGTTATGCCATCCAATCTACACATTTTGGAGCTGTACTCCTTCCTCAAGCTTGGATGGCATGACTGTTGTCCACAGTTAATTATACCCCTCTAAATTCTCAATGAAGGCAATAACCCATCAATTTCCAGTTTTCCATTTACCGGAAGTGACGTTTGCATTCCATTCGTCAACTTCCAGTTATGTTACACAAGGAAGAGGCATATGCTCACAGGCAATAGACCACAGATGACTGTACATCCACTTTCAAAATCGGATGGCGGTCTTACTGACTCTAACAGTCAAATCACAAGTATTATGAGAGAATATTATGAATCATTATACTCTACCCCCACACTCTCTGATATTGGCAATATCTCCCCCTCAAATGATCATTTGGATACTCAAACTGAAGTAATCCCCCTATATCCCCAAATACACAAACTGAAGATCTATTTTGGTCAATACTACATAGACCTAAAAATTACATTAGAAGCAAGACAAATACTTACTGACCCAATTACCCTTGAGGAACTTCAAAGTGCCTTGAAAAAATTAAAACCAGCTAAAGCACCAGGCCCTGATGGTCTATCTAGTGAGTTTTATAAAATATTAGCTCCAAAGTTACTCTCACCTCTTATTTCCTTTTATATTCATATAGTGGTTCACAAGAAACTGCCAAAATATGTTAACTCTGCTATAATAAAGGTTTTACCCAAACCAGGGAAAGATCTCTCTCTTCCTAGCTCATATAGGCCAATCTCCCTTTTAAACATCGATTATAAGTTGTTTACAAAAATTCTGGCTGAAAGAATCAAAATTCTTTTACCTAGTATTATTCATTCTGACCAGACTGGCTTTATAAGAGGAAGGCACTCTGTGGTGAATGTTCGAAGAGTCTTGTCGGTCATTCAGCATATTGGGCATCCTCGGGGAGAGAGTGTTAATACTAAGATTGTTCTGGCCTTGGATGCAGAGAAGGCCTTTGACCTAGTGTCCTGGCCTTTTCTGTATCTGACGCTAGAAAGATTTGGTTTTCCTATATCATTTATAGATACTTTGAGGACCTTATACTCTCTGCCTTATTCCCAAATTTCATGCAATGGATATCTCTCTACTCCCTTCTTAATTAGCAGAGGCACCAGGCAAGGTTGCCCCCTCTCGCCTTTACTCTTCGCTATAGTGATGGAGCCTCTAGCGATTGCGATTTGCTCCTCCACGGCAGTACAGGGGATTACTATTGAAAAGGTAGACCTGAAAATAGCACTATTTGCAGATGATACATTACTTTTTTTATCAAATTCATCTCAGTCGCTACCAGCTGTCATGGATTTAATTTCCTCATTTGGCTCAGTATCAGGATATAAAGTCAATATCAACAAATCAGAAATTCTCCATCTATGTGGTCCCCCATTGTCTCAATCGGTTTCACCAAACTTACCCTCATTTAAAATAGCCTCTACACATATAAAATATCTTGGAATCAATATAGGGTCTGATCTCTCATCTTTATATAATTTAAAATTTTCAACAGTAATAGGAAAAATTTCTCTACTCCTTGATAACTGGAGGTCGTTACCTCTATCATTATTAGGAAGGCTAGCAGTGATTAAAAGTATAATCTTCCCTAAAATGTTTTATTTCATCCAAATGCTCCCTATTTCCTTGACACGTAAAGATATCACTAAACTTGAGGCATTATTCTCAAAATTCTTATGGCAAAACAAAAGACCAAGAATAGCTATGCAAAAATTAAAGACATCAAGAAGAGAAGGAGGTTTGGGAACACCAGACATTCTTGCATATTCTTTATCAGTTTTTTTCCGTTATATTGTTGATTGGTTATTGGAGAGAAGTGAATATACGGATAAAGCTTTAGATAAAGCTCTCTTCCACCCATATTCTCCAGCTGCGCTTCTTCAGACAAAATCCACTTTAATACCGCCTAATATATTAAATAATATAATGTTTAAAGATACATATCAAGCATGGCTTGATATTAACAAAAAACATAACCGAAATCCTCATATTACCCAATTCATCCTGCTATGGGGAAACCCCTCTTTCCCTCCCTCTCTTCACAACTCCACATTTCAGATTTGGTGCGTTAAGGGGCTTTCTTGTTTATTTAAAGTATTTGATCCTGGAGGCATTATTTTTTCTTTTTCTGAGCTTCAGCGTAGATTTGACCTTCCGAATCAGCACTTCTACATGTATCTTCAGATACGCCATTATTTGGATTCTCTTAAAATGTTGCTGAGGGCAGATCCTGATCCAACTTCATTAGACTCCTTACTTAGTGGTTTAAATAAAAATAATATCTCCTTCAAGACCAAATATTTATATCCCCATTTGATCCCAACTATCTCATCACCTCAGTGGGAAATTTTGCTCACAAAATGGAGAGCAGACATACCTCAAATTTGCAAAATTCAATGCATACTCACTCATTATGAAAAATCCCTAAAACTTTTACAATATGCCTATCTTCAAGAGGTGCATTTCCACACAATACACAGAGCCTACATCACTCCAGCACAACGCAGACATATGGCTGCCAACGAATCAGGCAAATGTTTGAAATGTGGTATGCAATCAGCCAATTTCATTCATTGCATGTGGGAATGTAGGAAAATTAAAAAATTCTGGAACAAGATCCTTGACTACATTAACAAGCTCTTCTCTGTCAGGATTTTACCTGATCCATTGGCTTGCCTAAACCTAAATTTTAGAAATTGGGATCTAGGTTCACACAAAAATTTTCACATCCCTTTACTTACGATCATACTCAATTTGGGGAAAAAAGCCATTTTAATTCATTGGACTACTAAATCAGCACCCTCATTAATGTTGGTTAAACAAAAATTACTACAATTGCTATATTATGATAGAAAAGCCACAATACCAGACATCGAAAAAGGGGTTGAAAAATTCTACATAAAATGGGAAAAATACATTGATTCACTAGATATCCCAACTCAGCAGCACATATCCAAACTCTTCGAGAACACAGATTGGTATTTGCTCAAGCACCTCTCCTGAAATATGCTGAATTATGATGATAAATAAGCTGGCAACAATGATAGAGTATTTTAAAAAGTAGCGTGAAAATTATTATTAATATCCTTCTACATCAATCATTCTACTTTAAGTATATTGATATATAACAAAACACCACACCTCATAACTCCTTATGTGTTTTCCCTCGTCTTCCTTATATCCCCCCCCCTTCCTTTTCTTTTTCTTTTTTTTTCTTTACTCATGCTTTGAGGCGTGAGACATAGGTCTTTATTAATCATATATAAACTTAGGAATGTTCTTTGTCTCCTCTTTGGGTTTACCCAGGACATATTTGAATATTAATCTTTATTACATTCCTGAGATTCTTGCATGCTGTTTACTTTACATTATCATTCATAAATCTTTATGATATATCTTCTATGTAAAGCCTTTGTATAAGATTTGAAAACAATAATAAAAATATGTTTAAAAAAAAAAAAAGAAAAAAGAAAGCAGAGCTTTGTGGTGACAGCCCAGCAATCCTATTTGACTAAATAAGAACAGGGCAGATCCCCACCCAATGTAAACTGGCCTAAGGCACTACCACTCTCCCTTAATTGGCACAGCTTTGACCTCTCTCTAAGATGAAGGCCAGGTCCTCCCTAATGTAGATGACTAACTTGCCGCTATCAATAGGAAAATGCTACCCAGGCACTCTTATGTCAATAACACTGGGGGATTTAAGGATTTAAGATTGGTTTGAGAGTACTTGCAGGTCCTATTTTTGCATTAGATCTTCGCTATAGCTGAATTGGCTTCAGTTTTCAAATTAATGAAACATTATAAAATTCAGTTATTTTCTCCATTTAAAGTACATTACTAGTCTAGGCCTGCTTTACTTAACAGAATCAACATAGTTATGCTTTTTTAACAACTACCCTATTTCAACAAAAACAAGAATTTGTTTTATTTGTGATAACATAGCTAGTAGTGACGTTTGAGACACAATGCATTCAAATATCATCACTAATTGCTGGGACTAGGTATGGCAGCGCACTGCTGAGCCTGCTGGGACATCTTCAGACCACAGCCATGTCTCCTCTCAGCATACAGAGAGGAACAATGGAGAAGACCAAGTGATGCAGTTAGCACACCTCCTGTTCCTTTGTTTGGCACTCTCTCTGTCCAATCAAAAACCAATTTCCCACCGCTTGGGCTTGTTTTGTTAAGTACGTCCTCAGCTTTTGTTGGGAGTTAGCACTGAATGTGTGAAACAAAACATTTTAGCCATAAAAATTAGTTCTTGGAGATGGTGTTCTAACAACCCTGATGTTATTTGTTATATTTGTGGGAAATATAGTATTGCAAAATAAAGTAAAAATATAACTGTATTCGTAAAACTAGCATATCAGGCTTATTTTGGACATCACATTAGCCATCAAGACAAGATTTGGGTGCCACAAACGTTGTAATACCTGTGTGGAATCACTCCACAATTGGGCTAAAGGTGATCGAAAAGGACTTGAATTTCGGCATACCTATGATGTGGTGTGAGCCAAAAGATCACTTGAGTGACTGCTATTTTTGTGCTGTATATGTGAAGGGTATGAATCGATTTAAGAAACGCAAATGGGAATACCCAAGTATGAATTCTGCAAAACAACCAATATCACATAAGAGAACAAGATATGGTTATACATGTAAAATAGGCATCACAATCCCAATTGGATGTATATGAAATAAAATGTATTCACAAATAGATCACATAAAAACATAAAAAATAAGACACATTACAGAAACACATTACTTCCCAAAGCAATGGAAGTTGTAAAATTTAAAACAAATATTCCAAGGACATTAAAGTCTCTCACCCTCTGAAGCAATTGTGGTGGGCTTATGCACAAAGCAGCATGGGCCCCAGGTAAAGTAACTCAGCACCTCCACAATAAATGATTGTAAGTGAGGATGCAGGCTTCAAATACCATCCTTTTCTGATGGGGTTATGCCATCCAATCTACACATTTTGGAGCTCTACTCCTTCCTCAAGCTTGGATGGCATGACTGTTGTCCACAGTTAATTATACCCCTCTAAATTCGCAATGAAGGCAATAACCCATCAATTTCCAGTTTTCCATTTACCGGAAGTGACGTTTGCATTCCATTCATCAACTTCCAGTTATGTTACACAAGGAAGAGGCATATGCGTTCCATACAGCCTCCGTGTGCATTCTAAATGGCTGCCATTTTGTTGTATACTTCCATGGAGCTCTTAATCTTAGATACCTCTATTCATTAAGGCTTCTGGGGCTACTTCCTTATTACCAATATACTAGGCTGTACTTCGTATTCCAGCCAAGTCCATCCTTATGTCCAGAAGTGGGGAACTTTCCATGAGTTTCCATACAATACATGTGAATACGAGAAAGGGAGAAAAAAAATCAATATTAGCATAAATACATAAAATCAGTATTAAAAATTGGCAAAAATAAATAAAATCAGTATTGAAAAGAATCAGTGTGGAAAATATACAAGGTCACTATATATAATAAAATGAATCTAAAAACCATTTTAGCTCAAAATCTGAATTAAGTCCATTCGGATGCAGTGTATTTAAATTAAATATCCATCTTATTTTGCTTTGAGCTAATTTGGTTTCCACATCTTTATACCTCCAATTATTTCTCACCTGTTGGATATCTACAAATCTAATAATGGCTCCCTCACATTTATCGTGAGTGCTGGAAAAATGTTCAGAAAGAGGATGAGTATTTGACCCCTTCCTAATATTGTATATATGTTCTGCTGACCTATATTTTAGACTCCACAAAGTTTTGCCTATATACATTTTTCCACATTTGTATTATAAAAGATAAATAGCATTTCTAGAGTGACACGTGATGAAATCTCTTATTTTGTATTTCTTTCCATTCACATGAAACAGTTGTTTTTCTATTTATATCTTCACTAGTGGTGGACTTGCACATCAAACAGGATCCAGAATGGTGAAACTCCATCGTTCTAACTCTAGGATCTTTATCATTTTGTACTGCACATTTTACCAAGATTTTCTTTAGAGAGGGGGCCCTTTTGTTTATGAATCTCAGAATTTCTGTTATGAAATTCCCTATGATGGATCATCCTTCAGGATTTGGCAATTCTTTTTGATGATACATTTCTACGGTGTAACCCATAATCAGTAATAAAGGCCCATTGAAGGGAATTATCATTCTTTTCATTTATTTCTTCTTTTGTTTTTTCTTTTACTAAATTCTTTCTCTCTATATCTTGGACCCTATGTTTTACTTTCTGCAATATTTCCTTTGGATAAACCTTTTGTTCCTCTTTAACCTCTTATATTGTCCAAGAGGGATATTTTCCAACCAGCTCCTGTGGTGTTTACTTCTTATATCAATATAAGAGTTGGAATCCATTGGTTTCTTATGTGTTTTTGTTCAAATCACATTTTCTTCAATATATAAAACTAAATCTAAAAACACCAATTTTTTGATACTAACATTAAAAGTTAATTGAATGTTCAAATAATTAGTATTTAAAATGCCACCAAAATGATCTAAAGAGGCTTTTTCTCCTATTCAAATAAATATATAATCTTTAAACCATCACCAGTACACTAGGTTTGCCCCCTCCACCAACAAGGTGTTAATGGTGAATTCCTCCCAGTAAGCCATAAACAAAATGGCATAACTGGGGGCGAAACTGGTACCCATGGTGGTCCCTTTCATTTGTAGAAAAATGTGCCATTAAAATAAAAATCATTATTTTTGAGAATAAAATCAGTGGCTTCTATTATAAAATTATTAAGATCTTCTGAATTTTTAATGTAATTTAAAAATAATGAGACTGCTTATCTTCCCTTTTCCCACTTGATCACAGTATACAGACTGCTAACATCTGCACTAGCTATAATGTAGTTTGTGCCCCAATGCAAGCCTTTTCATTTTCTTAAGATATCCCCTGAATCCTTCAAGGAGGATTTGGTTTTTGAAACAAGGGGTTGTAGATAAAAATCTATCATAGCAAATAAATTAGATGTAATGCTGCTGGTTCCAGTAATGATGGGGCAACCTCAGGGTTTGGTGGGATCCTTGTGGATTTTTGGCAAGACATAAATTGTAGGGGTGGAGGGGTTTAATACATTAATAAAATCCATCTCATCTTTAGAGATAGTGTAATTTCCAAGAGATTTTTTTTATACTTGTGGTGGGATCACCCCTAAGTTTTTTGTAGGTTAGCTGGCCTCCCAGCTACCTATTTATTTCCTCTATATACTCACATTTGTTCATTAGAACCACCCCACATTTGTCAGACAATTTAATCATCAATTTTTTTTAAAGTTTGAGTTGCTTTCCATTCTTTTCAGTTATATATTTTTTTATTACTTGTGAGTTTTCTTAATTATTTTGTTACAATGGAATTAAAGTAATCTATGTTCCCTCCCTTCACATGTATTGGATAAAATTTTGACCAGAGCTTAAAAGTGACTCCCTTTTTCCACTCTTACAGGTTCTTTTGATTCTTCTTTCATCAGAAAAAAATCTTTACACTAATTTTTCTTTTGAATTTTTGAAGATCCACACATAAACAAAAAGGATTGACATTCACTGTGGGGGTTAACTTCAAACCTTTTTCAAGAATTTTTTGTTTATCTTCCAATAGTTCATAATTACTCAAATTGAAGACTTTCCCCATATTTGTAGTGTCTTCCCTATTATTAACTTTACAAGGAGCATTCATAAATCTCTTTTTATTTTGGTTTTTTCCTCCTCTCTTTTTAATCCCATCTCGGGGACCATTGGTCCCATATAAAAAAAGATGTCTTATTTTCCCTTAAAGAGACTTTAGTGTTTCCTAAAGGTTCAAATCAGTTTCTAACTGGAACATTATACTCCTTTCCTGTATGGTTTTCATTTCTATTCCATCTGGGGGTAAATTTACCACTAGATTCCCTCCCATACGTG
Source organism: Taudactylus pleione (assembly GCA_031769625.1). NCBI lineage: Eukaryota > Metazoa > Chordata > Amphibia > Anura > Myobatrachidae > Taudactylus > Taudactylus pleione. Next base: position 4,709,905 of record JAUIMM010000148.1, on the reverse strand, counting down.
GGGTTGGAATCTTTTTTCTGCTGGTGATAACATTGTCTAGATTCCCATCCATTTCATTTTTGCTGTTTATTTTTCTCTTATCTATATAAAGGTCTCCAGCTCCCTATTTTGTTTGAAGGAAAACAAAATATATAACTGGAATAGAATGGAAACTAATTCAAACTTTACAAAAAACAAAAATGTGATAATTAAACCAGCTGAAAAAGGAGGGGGTGAACAAATGTGATTATATAGAGGAAATAAATAGGCAGCTAGGAGACCAGCTAACCTACACATTTTTTAGGGGTGATCCCACTGCAAGTATTACAAAAAATCTCTTGGAATTTGAAAAAGGCACTATTTCTAAACATGAGATGGATTTTATTAATGTATTAAACCCCTCCACCCCTAAAATGTATGTCTTGTCAAATATCCACAAGGATCTCACCAAACAGCCAGGTCACCCCATCATTACTGGAATCAACAGCATTACATCTAATTTATCTGCTATGAAAGATTTTTATCTACAACCCCTTGTTTCAAAAACCAAATTCTTCTTGAAGGATACAGGTGATATCTTAAAAAAATTAAAAGGTTTGATTTGGGGCACAAACTGCATTTTAGCTAGTGCAGATGTTAGCAATCTGTATACTGTGTTCAAGTGGGAAATGAAAAGAGCAGCAGTCACATTCTTTTTAAATTACAGTGAATATTCTGAAGATCTTAAGAATTTTATAATAGAAGCCATTGATTTTATTCTCAAAAACAATGATTTTTATTTTAATGGCACTTTTATTTCTACAAATGAAAGGGACTGCCATGGGCACCAGATTTGCCCCCTGTTATGCCAATTTGTTTATGGCTTACTGGGAGGAATTCACCATTAACACCTTGTTGATGGAAGGGGCAAACCTGGTGTGCAGGTGGCAGTTTATAGATTATATATTTTTCATTCAGAGACAAGAAAAAGCTTCTTTAGATCATTTTGGTGGCATTTTAAATACTCATTTTTTTAACATTCAATTAACTTTTAATGTTAGTATCAAAGAATTGGTGTTTTTAGATTTAATTTTATATATTGAAGAAAATGCAATTTGAACAAAAACACATAGGAAACCAACAGATTCCAACTCTTATATTGATATAAGAAGTGAACACCACAGGAGGTGGTTGGAAAATATCCCGCTTGGACAATATAAGAGGTTAAAGAGGAACTGCACTAAGGAAGGCACGTTAAAGGAACAAATAGAAGAGATGACTACACATTTTGAACAAAAGAGTTACCCAAAGGAATTATTGGAGAAAGCAAAACATAGGGTCCAAGATATAGAGAGAAACAATTTAGCAAAAGAAGAAACAAAAGAAGAAAAAAATGAAAAGAATGATTATTCCCTTCAATGGGCCTTTATTACCAAATATGGGTCACACCATAGAAAGTTTGTGGGTATTAGAAAAAAGAATTGGCAAATCCTGAAGGATGATCCAATCATAGGGAAATTGATAACAGAAATTCTGAGATTCATATACCAAAGGACCCCATCTCTAAAGAAAATCTTGGTAAAAAGTGCAGTACAAAACAATAAAGATCCTAGTGTTAGAATGATAGGGTTTCACCATTGTGGATCCTGTTTGATGTGCACTTCCACCACTAGTAAAGATATAAATAGAAAAACAACTATATATAAAAATAAGAGATTTCATCACTTGTCACTCTAGAAATGCTATTTATCTTTTAGAATGCAAATGTAGAAAAATGTATATAGGAAAAACTTTGAGGACTCTAAAATATAGGTCAGAAGAACTTATATACAATATTAGGAAGGGGTCAAACACTCATCCTCTTTCTGAACATTTTTCCAGCACTCACGATAAATGTGAGGGAGCCATTATTAGATTTGTAGATATCCAACAGGTGAGAAATAATTAGAGGCATAAATATTTGGAAACCAAACTCACTCAAAGCGAAATGAGATGGATATTTAATTTAAAAACACTGCATCCGAATGGACATAATTCAGATTTTGAGCTAAAATGGTTTTTAGATTCATTTTGTTGTATATAGTGACCTTGTATATTCTTTTCCACACCGATTCTTTTCAATGCCAATTTTATTTATTTTTGCCAATTTTTAATACTAATTTTATATATTTATGCTAATATTGATTTATTTTCTCCCTTTCTTGTATTCACATGTATTGTATGGAAACTCATGGAAAGTTCCCCACTTCTGGACATAAGGATGGACTTGGCTGGAATATGAAGTACAGCCTAGTATATTGGTAATGGAAGTTGGGCAACACATAAGGAAATTGTCCCAGAAGCCTTAATGAATAGAGGTATCTAAGATTAAGAGCTCCTTGGAAGTATACAAAATGGCAGCCATTTTAACACACATTATGGATGTATGGAATGCATACACCACTTCCTTGTGTAACATAACTCGGAATTTAACGAATGGAAAGCAAACGTCACTTCCGGTAAATGGAAAACTGGAAATTGATGGATTATTGCCTTTATTGCTAATTTAGAGGGGTATAAATAACCGTGGACAGCACATTCATGCCATCCAAGCTTGAGGAAGGAGTACAGCTTTGAAACGCATTGTTTGGACAGCATGACCCCATCAGAAAAGGACAGTATTTGAAGCCTGCATCCTCAATTACAATCCTTTATTGCAGTGGTGCCAAAGTACTTTACCTGGGACCCACGCTGCTTTGTGCATAAGCCCACCACAATTGCTTTCCAGAGACTTTAATTGTATCCTTGCAAATATTTGTTTTCAATTGTACAACTTCCATTGCTTTGGGAAGTAATGTGTTTCTGGAATGTGTCCTATTTTTTATGTGATCTATTTATGAATACATTTTATTTCATATACATCCAATTGGGATCGTGGCACCTATTTTAGATGTATAACCATATCTTGTTCTCTTATATCGTTCTAAGGGATGAGGTGTCTCCTAATTTATACGTTTTAGGCAGCCGGATTCCTAAATTTTGCGCACCATAAAGGATATTTTTATCATAACCAATATCACATATCGAATATTTACCTGTACAATCATTCAGTTCTTTGTGCGAAATTGAATGTGATGATGTGGAAATGTTAATTTCATCCAGTGCAAGTGACAACACAGATGAAAGTGAGTTTTAAGAAAGTTCCTCTACTCCTAACAAATTTTCTCAAAAGGAATTAAGCGATTTAATTTGTGACTTAAATTTATTGAAAAAAGGAGCTGAGCTTTTAGCATCCAGACTTCAAGAGAAGCACTGTATTGAGCTGGATGTTACTATAACATCATATCAAAATAGATAGCAAGCCATACTGCCGTTCTTTAGCCAAGATAACAATCTGGCTAATATTCTGGAACTTGTTCAAATGATGGGCTTACCAGAATATCGAGCAGAAGACTGGTGGCTCATTTTGGAAAGTTCTAAAATGAGCTTAAAATGCATATTACTGCACAATGGGAATAAGTTTGCATTGATTCCTGTCAGTCATTCAACAAAACTTAAAGAACAGTATGAAACTATCAGGTTAGTCTTAGAAAAAATTGCTCATTCTCAGCATCAGTGGTCTGTTTGTGTCTATTTAAAAATGGTAAACTTTCTTCTTGGGCAGCAAAGTGGATATACTAAGTATCCTTGTCACATATGCTTATGGGATAGTCATGTAAAACAAAAGCACTGGCAGCAAACTGTATGGCCTCCAAGAGAAGTTATAACTGTAGGAAAAGACATCATTCATGAGCCCTTAATTGACAGGAAAAAAAATCATACTGCTGCCTCTCCATATCAAACTGGCTTTAATGAAACAATTTGGAAGAGCATTGGACAAGTCAGGCGATTGTTTCACATATATTTGTCCAACATTTGCATCTCTTAGTATTTAAAAATTAAAGGCAGTAATTTTTGATGGCCCACAGATATGGAAACTGGTGAAGGATCCAAATTTTACACATCTATGACTGAAACCAAATCTGAAGCATGTGTTATGTGTCTGTAATTCAAAAATTTTTAGGCAATCACAAGGTATTAGTTCACAGCATGCTAAAATGTTTTAAGAAAGTAGGTGCCAACATGAGTATTAAAGTACATTTTTTGCACAGCCATTTAGATCACTTCCTGTCCAATCTAGGAGATTTAAACGAAGAATGGGGTGAATGCTTCCACCAAGATATTCAGGTAATGGAAGAAAGATATCAAGGCAGGTGGCATCATCACATGATGGCCGATTACTGTTGGAGTCTGCAGAGGGACTGTCCACAACAAGTATACAAAAGAAAATCCTACGGTTCTCATAGCTTGCTTTCACTTATGTATGTAATTATTCTGAGTCTTTTTATAACATTTTACTAATCAAATTTAATCAGAATAAGAAATATATATTTTTAACAATTTTTTAACAATGTTTAATTTCATTTTTCATAAATATTAAAGACATATGCATATCCCAAAAACTAGAGCCAATTGAAAAATAAGCAAGGCATATTCATGATCAGGAACACAAAATTAATCGAAATTGACTCTTAAATCCCTGGCAACAGATTGACTGTTCCCCAATGTAATAGGCCTCCCAGGAGCACTGCTTCCCGCCAAAGCTCGGTTCAAAGAACGAGCCCCGCCACCCATCAGGAAACATCTGCACTTCAAAGGAATCAACAAAGGTCCCTAATAAACCAATCCATACCTGGCTCATGAGATGCACCCCATCGGGCCTACAAAAACTCTCCTCATAACACAATCGAGTGTGCTGTATAACACTCCCTCCAGTTTAATTGCAGGTCCTTTTTAATGGCAATTATGAGTTCAACACCTTTACAAGTGCCCAGATTGTTAACCCCCCAAATGTATGATTAACCAGTCAGGGGACCCAAATCTTGCCTCTGCCATCCATAAAGCTTCCAGAAGGCCGCCCCAGCGTATGCCACTGAAACCAAACTAACAAATCTTGTTAGTAACAATTGGGGGGGCCTGAAATGCTAATGAATGCTTATTAGTCCAGTAAATATATGAATACCCCACTACCCACACCCGACAGTTATCATTTCTGGGAATACCTGTAAAAAGGGGTTAATCACATCAGAATTGGTAAACTTATTTGAAATACCTTAGCCAAGGGAGGAAAACAATAGTTGGGTGACCCAGACGAAGGTGAAAAACATAAAACCTCTTTGAAGGCAAAACTGAAAAGCCCTTCAAACTCCAAAGTGGCAGTAGGCATAAGGCCCCTGGGATTCCCAACAAAGAAGTGCTGCTAGCTATGTAACTTCTTTCCCTGCAAGTAGGTCCTGTAAGATGATGGATTCCATTGACCTAGCATTTCAAGATGTCAATGGAAGTGCCCACAGCTGCTGCACAAGTTGCCGCTCCAATCCTGAATGAATGCATCCCGAACTGAACCAAAGGATAGTCTAATGTAATCAAACAATCTTGAAACACTTTTGCAATTTGAAACTTGGAAAGGGGGGTCATGTTGCTGTGGATGAGCCATTGCAATTTGGCAGAGGGCTGAATCTTATTAAAGTGCTCAGCCAAACCCACCGATTTAATGATATTATCTGCATGCACCAGGATAGGGATCCACCACCCTCTAGCAAGCTGACAGGTTTTTGATCTATTTATACAGCATAAAATCAGGTCCATATTTCCAACTACATTACTGAACAATAAAACAGCCAATGTTGAATTCTTATCTATTGACACCAACTCTCCAATTCTGAATGCTCCTAAATAAGCTAATGAGATTGTGAAACTGAAGACTGCTGCCTCATAATTGTCCTTTGCGTTTCCTGACACCATCTATCATCTCCCTCAAAAGTGTTGGATCAATAGGTCACCGTGAATTCCTTGGAACAAGGTGTTCCTTATCCTGACCCCTCGTTGATTTAGTTAATAAAAAAATTGTTTGGGTCTGTCGCATCATGAAGCCTTGAGAAATACGAAATGCCATACAGAGCCACTGACATAGCCGCTCTGGAATGACCCAATTCGTGCCAGTGCTAAAAAAATTCCAGCATGCATTTGTGTTATCTCTCTCTGCCCCGGAAGCTAAGAAACCTTGCCAACCATTCCAGGCCTCAGAATAAGTCCTCAATGTACTGTACCTGGAGCCAACGACATCAATGCAAGTCCTTCAATGCTGGTGCAATAATCTGCCAGACATTTACAGGACAGGGTAAGCCATGTACATTAGCAAAAGGGGGGACAGCACCCGAAACCTATCCCATTGAAAACAATAAAAAGCATCCGCTATCTCGTTCTCTACTCCTGGCGTGAGATGAACCCTAAACTCTATGTTCCTGCATAAACATAAAAGGGTTAAAATGCCTCAACAACTGTAAGGCTGGAGATGACTCAGTCCTTCGATTATTGATATCACGTACTACACAAGAATCTGGCAATGCTTCCTCACACCATTTGCCCTCCAAGAATGCCCCAAAACCTAATGAACTAGATGCGTCTAGAAACAACTGCAGTTCACAATTATCTACCGGTGCTGGCAGCCATATATGAACCCCATTAAATTCCTGTAAAAATAACAACCATACTACAGATCCTCGCTCAAATCTTGGGATATGCGAATGTGATATTGAGACTTTATAAATCCTGCTGCGGCACGCTCCAACCGACAATAGAAAATCTTACCCATAGGAATAACTCTTCAAGCAAAATTTAAAAGGCCCAGAAGTGAGTGCAACACCTTCTGAACTTTATAAAATGGCAGTTGGCAATGACCTAGCACAGTATCTATTCCTATCCCCGGATAGGACAAATGCATAACAGGGCCCTTGGTTTTGTCTCAAGCAACCAGCATGCCTAGAATTGTGAAGAGTGCTTGTAGCGAAACAAGCAAATCCCCACAAACTGAAGTACCAGCTGGCACAACTAAGTCATCCAGATAATGGGCCACCCTTTCTTGACCCATTCCCACATGCACGTACCATTGTAAAAAAGATCTTAATTATCTAAAAAGGAACAAGACTAGAACAACCCATTGGGAGGCATTTATATACATAACAGGCTTCTGCTATGTTAAAACCCATATACAGTACCTGAGTCAGGGTGAAGGGACAGTAATTGGAAAGCCGACTTGATATCCACTTTAGCCAGCAGTGCACACCTGCCAAAACTTTGCACTATCGCTAGCACCTGCTCGAAGGACAGGAAAACCACTCTGCAATCTCCTGGGAATGATTGACCCCTCTTTGGGGTAGGAAAGATGCTGGATCAATCTAAACTTGCCCGGGTCCTTCTTCAGCAAAATTCACAAAGGTGATATGCACAAACCCGTTAGAGGAGGAGACGAGAAAGGGACGCACATGTGCCCTAATCTAACTTCTGTCTCCAATTTACTATGAATTACTGCTGGTATACTATGTATATAACATAATATATATACAAATGTGGCACTCATCCAGACTTCATATATTAGTGTACAGTTAAATCAATGGTGATTAGATGGTTGATAATAACCATGGATATTGACGTCTATAAAAATATATATATTGAATGAATGAATGAATGAATATATAAATAAATAAAAGAATAAAAGAATAAATGAATAATCTTGTATATTCCTTCAATGAAACTTAGTCCCGTGCAACAAATGACTCTGTTTCTATTGGTAGTCCCGCACAAATCAAATCAAAGTCTTGTACAATAAAAATTTCAGAAGTCACTGTACCGTAGCTAATCCAATGTCCTTATGCAAATCCCAAGAATGTGATTCTTGTACCACACTCTTCTTTCAAAACATGGCTCACAGGGTCCACCTCATTATAATCCTCCAAAGATCCACTCCAAAATTCAGCACCTTCAGTAACAAGGATAGGAACAGTATCACTTTCTTTTTGACACTATGAATGCAGCGAGGTGATAAGAGTAAACTTACCCGTTAACTCCTTCTCTGCTGGTCTCCTCTGTCCAATTCAGCTGTTGAGTGAATGGGGTAAGTGGACCTCTGTATGTACATGCGTTAGTTGGGTAAGCCAAATTGATGTAACACTGGCTATGTAAAACCAATGTATTGTGATAATGAAACAAAATAAAATGACATCAATTCAAAAACAAAAACAAAGTACAATGTGTACTAATGTCCAATGTGTCCAACGCGTTTCATCCCATTATCGAGACTTTTTCAAGGGTGTTAACCAAACCGCAGTTCATGTGCCCTTTAAATACCTTATTAATCGCTCCTTCAGTCTCTGAATGCCGTTCGCGAATAGCCGGTACTTCCGGGTTCCGTCTTTCGTGCCTGCATATTGTAGTCAGTTCACTGCTCTCTCTGTCTGACGATGATGCGCTTGTGTGGACTCTGACTCCACGTGTGTTTGTTAATGCTGTAGGCGACCTCTAACTCATGCTGCATAGATGAAGCTATGTACATGCGTCAAACTCCCTTCTGAGGACACTAGAATTCTTTGCACTTCAGGTTTGCTAGTTCCGTTCCTCCTCTCTTATATCCTGCACTTGTATGCAGTGTTTGTCCCCTAAATGTAAGTGGCCATTTTGTTGTGGTCATTTACACATTGTATTAGATTGAAATATTATAGTGGAAATTATAGTAGAAATTATAACAATTGCACCAATTCTTACAGAAACCTAATCTCTTCATAATATCCAACGCATCATGATCTTTATCTCATTACTAATTACATTCACATATATTGACTTGTTATTGCATTAAAAAGGTGTCTACTTAATGCATTCACATGTAATCACTTGTTATTACCTTAATATATCATTCAGATGTCAAAAATAAAATATCTTATTAACCCATTAAGGGATCAGTGTATTATATTAACTCTCCAAATTAAATGCTTATTAAATCTTGTCCCATTTATATATATATGTATATATATATATATATATATATATATATATATATTATAAAACAAAGGCAAAAATATATGTACCAGAATATAAATGAAGAATACTAACTCATGTGCAATCTATGATCATATTTGATCAATATCTATGGTGAAAACCCCATGTATACGCATGTATATATACATGTATACAGACAAACATGCACATGAATATGTACATGTCTGAACACACATGTGTACATCCACATGTACATACATCCATGTGCCTATAGCTGTGTTAAAGATAAGGCCCTATGGATCTATGTTCAAACCCCTAGGTTGTAGAGTTTTCAGATTGAAGATCCATTTGCTCTCATTTTTGTCTACCCATGCATTAAAATTTCCTCCTCTCCAATTCGGTACTAGTTGTTCTATAGCTAGAAATTTCAAACATCTAGGGTCATTGTTGTGCACCTTTTTATAATGGTTAGAAACACTATGTTGTTCAAATCCTCTTTTGATATTTCTAATGTGTTCTAATACTCTTACTTTCAGTGGTCGCACTGTTCTGCCCACATATTGTAATTGACAGCCACATTCTAAAAGATAGATAACATTTTTGGAGTCACACATCAGTTCTTGTTTTATATGAAATGTTTGTCCTGTTTGATTGGACTGAAACTCTATGGCTGGTTTGGTAGTGTTTTTACCTGTATTTCTGCAATTAATACATTTCCCACACCAGAAAAAAACGTTTCTGCTTTCACTTGTTAGAATACTTCTTTGTGTTAGTGTTATATTCTCTTTGAAATGGTTGGTCACTTACTTTTTCTTTATATCTGGGGCTTTTCTGAATACCACATCTGGTTTCTCTGGTAAAATATCCTGTAATTGTTGATCCATTTGTAAAATATGTCAATGTTTATGTAATGAGTTTCTAATTTGGACATTAGTAAACATTAGTACACATTGTACTTTGTTTTTCTTTTTGAATTGATGTCCTTTTATTTTATTTCAGTATCACAATAAATTGGTTTTACATAGCCAGTGTTACATCAATTTGGCTTACCCAACCAAAAACATGTACATACAGAGGTCCACTTAAAACAACTAAAACACTCAACAGCTGAATTGGACAGAGGAGACCAGCAGAGCAGGGTTTAATGGGTAAGTTTACTCTTATCACCTCGCTGCATTCAACATAGTGTCAAAAAGAAAGTGATACTGTTCCTATCCTTGTTACAGAATGTGCTGAATTATGGAGTGGATCTTCGGAGGATTATAATGAGGTAGACCCTGTGAGCCATGTTTTGAAAGAACAGTGTGGTACAAGAATCACATTCGTGGGATTTGCATAAGGACATTGCATTAGCTACAGTGACTTCCAAAATTTTTATTGTACGAGACTTTGATTTGATTTGTGCGGGACTACCATTAGAAACAGAGTCATTTGTACCATGGGACTAAGTTTCATTGAAGGAATATACAATATTATTCATTTATTTATTTATTTATTTATTCATTCATTTATTTATTTATTCATTCAATATATATATTTTTATAGACGTCAATATCCATGGTTATTATCGACAATCTAACCACCATTGATTTAACTGTACATTAATATATGAAGTCTGTATGAGTGCTGCATGTGTAAATATATTAATTTGAAGCAATCCAAAGGTTTTTGGGATACTTTTTTCTATGCAGGCAGCTGTCTGTTAACTTAATTTTAATTGTATTTACATTTGAGAGTACTGAGCGCTGGTATTGAAACAATCTTATATATGTATATAACATGCATAAAAGGCAAATGAAAAGTGATTTCAAAATCTAACAAAATTGCAGCTTCCTTCTGAGAGGATACCCAGTTCAGCCACATCGATTGGCGAGGGCACCTTATTTAACCCCCCCATTGGTCACTTTGTTGTTCCCCCTGACCCGATCCTGACCCCCCAACATGGCCGCACTCTTTGGCAGGGTGCCCGTTGCCACAAAGCATGCAGATATGCTACACTGGGCATTGTTAAAAAGCATAGCATCACGTCCGGCATCTGTTGTGCCAACACGAGCCGGAAAGGGCTGCTTCTAAGTGGCTGTAAAATCTCTGGGTATCTTTGAATGCTGTTAAACCTCTAGCCCAACTTCCACGTCCTTGAACGCAAACTGAAAAACTGCCTGGCCCTCCTGCTTCTTCTGGAAAGTATCATACTGCTGACGCCAATTGTTACCTTTTGTGGATGCATACAGTACATGCTGTGAACTATCTGCATGTATTTTAAAACATTCATGTACTCCCCTGGCCGAGTTTCTATATAACTAGCTGCGAATACAGTTTTGGTATGAACGGCGGGCTTCTTCTGAAGCTACGCTGGAGGCCTTCGTCTGATCTAAAACCATTTTAGCATCAGCCATAATGGCAAACATGTCAACAAATTTGCCCTCCTAATCCGCTCTATAATTTTTTATATCAAACCCCTAAGTATAGCTGTGCTCGCTCAATGGACCATTTCACCTGCTGCATCCGGTACCTGAACTGCCAGTACAGTACTAGATCTTCTTGAACTCTTATGCTTCCTTTTAATCTTTTGCACCAAATACCTCATGAATTTTCGCGGCCTATCTGTGGAGCTGGAAGAATTGCTGGAATCATCAGAGGAAGGGAGAGAAGTGCTTTGCAAGGGGAAACAATAAACTCAACGGTTCCTGCAGATGATGACCCAGCCATAACCAACTGCATGCCTGCTCCTTGTCCCTCACTGTGCAGTGTTCCCACCATGAGTTGTCTCAATGCCGGATCAACCTGTACTGGCAGCGACACCTCTTGTGTGACCCTGGAAGGCTTGGAGATGGGAAACTGAGGACTTGAAACAACAACGAGTGAGGTGTCGGAATGGATAGTAGTTATAGCCAGAGGTGCATGGTGGGCCAGCACTGTAAGAGAGGTGATTGTGGGGCCAGCAGGATGGGGGTCAGAGGTTTGGTGGAGGGTTGGTGGTGCCAGTAGCAAAGGAATGGCTTGTGGAAAAGATCCCGAAGGTGGGGGGTGGGGCTGTGTCTGAGAGAGCTGGTAAGTGTGGTAAAAACCCAAAGTGCCTTGCAAAACTGGGTCAAAAACTGGAAAACTTGGAGCCACAATGTATTGCATTGGGATCTGCTGAACCAAGGGGTAGGGGGACCTAAACTGGGGAGCAACTGCAAAGGAAAAAGGCTGCTACTGCGCTGCATGTGGTAAATAAATGGACCAACCTGAATGAAATAGTGGGGCTGGGCTGGGATTTGCCTACGTACATATGTCCAACCCAGGGGCTCCACTTCCCACCTGGGCAGAGGTGATAACACTACCTGCAGGTGAAGGAGGGGTGGTAGTAAGGCACAGGTAGTGCACTGTGGGCCATAGAATCAACAGATCCCCTGGAGAAATGGTACTGTGCAGGCCCCTGGGGCTAAATAGCAATGGTGATAAGCAAATGCCCGCATGCTGCCCCCCCGCTTCTAAATCTGTGGGGGTGGGTGGTGTGGCAGGAGGCAAGAGAAGTCTATGCCCCTGCTGAACAGGGGCTAAGATGGCTGCTGCAGCTAGGTGGGTGGAGCTAACTAGCAGGGTTGCCTGCGATGTGGCCTGCAATTGCAGAGGCTGCCTGGTATGTTGGGGTGTGCCTGGGTTACTAGGGGCAGCCCCCATGAGCCTTGGAGTGAGAGTGGAAGAAGGAGGAGTGCTTGCGTCTGAACCTCCGGTGCCCATTCCATCTGTGGCCGAGGGCATGGCATCAAGGCCTGCTGAGTCCTGCAGCTGCTGGAATCTGCCGCTGTGGAGGTGACTGGTCTGGCTGCCTCCATCAAGCAGCATGGCAGGGGGGCAGAATGGTGGGGAAAGGGCATAGTGAGGACTGAGCAGGAGGTTGGGAAACAAGGCAGGGGGGCAAAACAAGTAAGGGTGGGGAGGTGAGGGGAGGAAGTAAGGGCACAATAAAAGTCTGCTGTATTTAAAGTGGAAGGAAAAAAGGGACAGCAGGAAAAATAACAAAAAGTGATGAAAAGTGGAAAGGATTAAAAGAATATGAATGAGCAAAATTAGGTACTTAGACAGTGTGGTTGTAAAACTGGAAATAGTAAGATGGCTCCTCTCCCAGGCTAGTTATAAGACTAGTAGAGGCCTAGCCCCTTACTAAACAACCATAGGCTAATATTCTGATGGACAAACCTCCCAGCTATGCCCCCTTTTCTACCTTAACCCTTACAGGAAAATACAAGCAATACTCCATAATAAATACAAGGTGTTTATCCTTCCTCAAACTTATGCAAGTATTTGGGTGCTTATATGTGGATGTTTGCAAACTATGCTCATTTGAGGATTCTTCTTATATCTGTCCACTACTCATCCTCAACATCTGTAGAAGATACAAATGGAATATATTTGCTTTTTAAAACACATTTTTATAACAATTTCTTCTTTCACCATTCATCTCTACAGTATAATTTTATTTAAAGGGCACCACGAGTGTTTCGCAGTACTGTACAGAGGGCAAAACAGTAAGACAGTACAGGGTAATAGAGTACAGTATAAATAGCACTACAAATCTTGAGACAGCCACTGATGCAGTGTGTGCAATTGGAATGTACAGTGTCAGCTGAAACCTGTAGTTGATGGGTCAAAATCAGCAGAAAAACAAAAACAGATTATTGAAGCACAGGGGCATGCAGCCAAAGGAGGATGTGTAGCAGGTGTGCAAGAGAAGTAGGTGATGAGAACAGGGAGGAAGGGCCTGCTTATGGAGCTTACAGTCTAAATGGAATTGGGAGACAAATGAAAGACATAAGAAATGAGCCAGTGTAAGGAGAGCTAAGGGCAGAAAGCAGGAGTGAGAAAACTGGAGAGTGCAAAAGGGTGAGGTAGAATACATGATGACATGGTTAAGTGGTGGAGGGATATACTTTTATGAACAGGTGGGTTTTCACACCAGCTTGAAACAGCACAGGCTGGGGGATAGTTTGATGGAAAGTGGAAGATTGCTCCAATGGTGGAGGGCAGCACAGGAAAAATCTTGAATTCTGGAGTGAGATGTGGTAACCAGAGGGAAGGAAAGGCATCAGTCTTTGGCAAACCGGAGAGGAGGGAGGGTGTAAGAAGATGAGGTTGGAGATGTAGGGAGCTGTGGAGTTGGAGAGGGCCTTGTACGTGATAGTTAGGAGTTTGAAAAGGATTCTGTAGGGGAAGGGGAGCCAGTGAAAGGCTTTGCAGAGAAGGGATACAGTGAAGTGGCAGGAGAGGAAGATAAGTCAAGCTGCATCATTAAGTACAAATTGGAGAGGAACAAGATTGGACCAGTGGAGTACAGTGAGGACAAGGTTGCATTAGTCAAGATGAGAGATGATAAGTTAGTGGACAATGGCTTTGGTGGCATCCTGTGAGAGAAAAGGTCTGATTCAAGTAATGTTGTGGAGCTGTAAATAACAGGATAGGACAAGATATTGAAAGTGGGGGGTGAAGGAGAGGATAGAGTCAAAAATTACTCCCAGGCAGCAGAGCTGGGTAGCAGAGTAGATAGTGGTGTCATTGATAGTGATAGAAAGATTGAGAGGGGAGGAGACTCTAGATGGAGGGAAGACAATGAGTTCAGTTTGGCCATGTGGAGTTTGCGAAAGTGCTCTGACATCTAGGAGAAGATGGCAGAGAGGCAAATAGACACCTGAGAGAGAAGGGCAGGGGAGAGACCAGGAGAGGATATGTAGAGTTCAGTGTCATGAACATAGAGGTGATACTGGAAAGCCAAAGAAACTGATGAGTTCACCCAGAGAAGAGGAGTACCAAGAAAAGAGTAGAGGTTCAAGGACAGTAGCCTGGGGGATGCCTATGGGAAGAATGGATGGAGAGAGGTGGAACTAGAGGAAGAGACAGAGAAGGAGTAGTCGGCGAAGTAGGAGTTGAACCAAGAAAGAGGAGAGGCCCATGATCTGAAGGGTAAATGTTATCAACATGGTTTGATTGGTGGCCATGGCATTTTTGTTATTCTATTTGTCTCTCTTACCATTACCATTCACCGATGCCCCCATCTACAGCATCAGTCCTGACCTCTAGTCAGCCCAGGCCAAGGATCCCTAGGGAGTTGCCCCCCCCAATACAGGGGTCCCCCTCTCCAGGGCACCCCTGGTCTAGGCTGATAGCCCAGGGCTATTTTTGGGTGGTGGGTAGTGGGTTGATAGTGTATGTAGTGTTTAAAAATTAAATTAACAACATATCTTTACAAGCCTCCCCAGCATGCTGGTACTTGGAGAACTACAAGTACCAGCATGCAGGGCATTTTCTATGCAGCGTACTACCTCCCATCCAAGTGACTGTGCCGCATGTGACTGATTGTCCTGCACAGGTATCAGGAGCAGGGAATACAAAGCCAGAGCACAGGGAGCAGTAAGAATACAGAGAAGAAGAAAGTGCTCCTCTTAGGACTATTATTATAACATTATACTGCCTAACCTGATGGGCTACTAAACTGATGCATGGAATGTATTAAGATTGGGAGGTTGGAGATAATCAATAATACCTGGCTACATATGTTGGAGACAAAGGCATATCTTGAACTTTAGAGTGAACTCTTTGATGATAAGAGCAAATCAGCTGTTCCTAATGAGGTCTATGTAAAGTTGACTTTTATTCTGCTAAATACTTGTTTTTTTTGCTTAATGGTTTCCTATACTGCAATTGTATTTGGGCACAGAATGAAATAAGGTTATGGTGTTATATGTAAATTGTGAATGCTTTTAATTAGTTTTATGTGTGTATGTAAATTTTTATTAAATATCGGACTATATAAATATCTGCGCTCCTTGTTATTATGAAATAACATTAGTCTTAAATGTTAATGCACATTGGTCTCGATAGCTAAAAATAGTTAATAAAGACATTTGCCCCCACAGGAAAAAAAAACATGTTGCCCCCCCTACAGAAACACAAACACATTGTCCCCAAAAAGAAATAACAGCAAACACAACTTCCCCCATATGAGAAAAGATAAAATAAAATACAGTTGCTCAGAAAGGAAAAAAACTAACATATTGGTCCCAATAGGAACAAATTAAACACATTGGCTCCTAAAAGGAAAAACATATTCACCCCAGCAGTAAAAAATAAAACCCAATGGGCACAACAAGAATAAAAGAAAACCCAAATTGCCCCTGACAGGAAAAAAACATAAAAACATTGGCCCCACTAGAAAAAAAACAGTTTCGCCACCACAGAAAAACAACAAACACATTGGCCCCTACAGGAAACAACAAACATATTGGCCTCAATAGGAAAACAGCAAACACATTGATCCCAAAAGGAAGCACATTGTCCCCCACAGGAGAAAAAATCAAACACATTGGTCCCAATAGTTAAAAATAAACACATTGTGCCTCCACAGTCAAAAACAAACACATTGGGAATAACAAAAAAAAACACATTGGCCCCAATGACAGGAAAATAAAACAAACTCATTGGTCCCAACAGTGAAAAAATAAAACCCAATGGTCCCCACAGGAAATAATAAAAGACAATGGCACCCCATGGGAAAAAAAACACATTGGCCATTACAGAAAAAAATAAACAAATTGGTCCCCACAGTAAAAACATAAATAAAACACACTAACCCTTACAAGAAAAAAAAACAAACACATTGGCCCCCGATAGGAAGAAATAAAACACATTGGCCAAGATAGGAAAAAAAAATTGCCCACAACAGTAAAAAAAAACAAACAATGGCCCACAATAAAAAAACACAATGGCCCCTACAATAAAAAATAAATAAAATGGTGCCCAGCAGGAAAATAAACAAACACATTGGCCCCCACAGGAAAAAAAAACATATTAGTTGCCACAGAAGACTGAACTGTCAGTAGCAATGCAGAGAAGAAGAGCTCCCAGTCACTCCCTCGCCCAATGAAGTCAAGCAGCCATTTTGCCATAGGTCATTGCCTGGGCCGCATCTGAGCAGCCTTGGAATAGCCCAGTGCTGCCCAGTCCTGGAGTTAGGACTGGCAGTGCTGCTGGTTGCTGGCTCTGTGCTTGCTGCCAGTCTCCATCAGTCAAAGACCCCAGCAGCAGCCACGTTGTGTCTCATATGAGGTGGCACCCCTATTCAGCTGCTCAGTATGAATGACCCTCAAGCTGGCCCTTATCCATATATCTAATATTGTATAATTATTTATTAAGCCAAGTAGGAAGGGATGAAGGTCTATAGAATGTTATAGACAAACATATTAAATATTTGCTTACATCTGGAACCTGAAAAGTAGGATGATGAGCTTAATTACATGCCACTCCTGTTGCTTCAGCGCAATTGCCAATTGGAGGAAGTTAAACCCAGTTAAACCCACCACATATTTATCCCTGGGGAGTCTGAACAGCATACTCAGCACCATTTGAGACTTCATCTGCACCATCCAAAAGATAAAAAGCAGTAGGCTAACATGACCAGCTGTATTAGAGAGACTGGCATTTCCATGACAGTCACTCTCAATCATCTGATTCCCACATACCCACATCTGTCTTCAGTAAGACTGGCCCTGAGGGAGGAGAGGCCTCTCTATCTGCCTCTGCACCTTTAGCCCACAGTGTTTAAGGCAGATTGGAGAGAGCTATCTAATCTTGGCCCTGTGCGTAAAAATATAAAATAAAATCTACTTATTTGGTTTACATTGTTAATGTCAATCTTTTGTGAAATTAAAGCAAAAGATATACATTTAAAAGACTAAGAAAATAAAAATAATATCTTGTTTATAATCATCAATTTTGCATAACAGCAGTCATGGTAATTACTTCAGGAATGCACTGAGCTTTCCATGTCTCTCCATACATTGGGTATGTGATCCTGGCGCTGATATTGCTAGCATTCAGAATCCCGGCAGTGGAATCCTGGCAGTGGAATCCTGACGGTGGTAATTACAATTCATGCAAGTACATAGTCTAACCCTTCCCCTAACCCCCCTCCCACAGTCTAACTCTAACCTTCCCCTTCGGCAGCCTAACACTAACCCTCCCACAGCCTAATGCTAACCATCTCCCTAGCACCTAACCCTTACTCTCTCCCTATCCCTATTCCTCCACCAACCCTGATACTCACAGTCGGGATTGCAGCGATTGGGATTCTGAAGTTGGGATTCTGACCACCAGCATTGTGTGTGCCTGGATGCCGACTACATTCCCTCCATACGACCATATAATTGACTCCCTATTTTACCAGCTGTCTCCTGTCCTCCTTTTGCCCAATCTCACTTACCATTTACATTTTTCACTGTACTTTTTTTCTGTAATTCTCCACTATATGTTACACTCTATGAATTGCTCATCCTTCCCACTGCAACCTGGTCATGGGCAAGTTAAACAACATACAGAACTATTAATGCAGTGGACATCTTGTTAGTCACTACTTATTTTACCTTTGCATATCTTATTTCCATGAATGCATGGTTCTAAAAAACTCCCCCAGTAAGTGTCACCTTTTCCAGTCATAGCTGCATCATATACACACCAACTTCAAATGGACTCACAAGACCAACTCTGTCCCATGCTCACTATTTACCCTATCTCTGTCACCATGTCTGTCTACTTCTACCCTTTAGAATGTAAGCTCTCATGAGCGGGGCCCTTTTCCCCATGTGATTTTCTTTCCCTCTCTATTACCTTTGGCACCTAACCCTTGACCTCTTCCAAAGTACTACTTATTTGAGGATTATAACTGCTGTTGCAGCAATATCTATATAATATATATTTGTCCTGTGTTGTCTTGTACTGTTAGTCACTATTCTTTGGTTCTGCTTAACTGTTTATGTACTTTGTAAGGCATTTTGGAAACATTGCAGCGCCATGGGCTAGTGTACTGAGGAAGGTCACATCCTGTGACTGAAATGTCAAGCATGATTAAATTACTTCTGATGTAAGGAATAAAATTCTGCTCTTGAGAAAGGCCGTGATGAATGCTCTCTGTTTTTCTAACTGGACTATGTATATATCTAATAGATATACCACTCTTGGGTGTGCGGCCTTGGTGTACATTGTGATGCATGAGGCTGAAGGCCAAGTGCATTCAACCACCCAAGATGTGCGTATATCAGAGCACATCCGCACACCTGAGTGGTATATCTATATTACAAAATGGCCCCTGTGACAACATAGTTCTACGTGGAGATGATGTTGGGTGAAACAGATACAGACTAGGAGAAAAATATAATTCAAAACAGGCTATTTAATTTGAAGTATTGTTCATGAATAAACATTTAACTGAATAAAATTGTGAGTGAATTAAACAGTTGAACATTCAGAATAGGCTGTTGGTTCATTCAGTGGTTTATTTTGTAAACAAAACATGTGTTGAACTGTGAATTGTACTGGCAGAAAGTGCTTCATACTTCTTCAGGGTCAGGGCTGGTATGTCTATTCACTGTTTGCTGTGCTGGGTTCTAAAGTGGCTGCTCAGGAAAGTCCTGTTGAATTTATTTGAATAGATCACCACTGTGCCAGTCCTTTCTGGTGAAGATTGATATCAGGTACTTTGAATTATGTGGTAATTTTGAAAATTTTATTTCAGAAATGTGTATTGCTGTCAGTGAGGCAGTTATATGCTGCCTTTATGTGACGAGTGTCTCTGTGAGAGATGTTATTGTTTACACTTGTGGAGTGACTATGTCCACACGCATCTTTCCAGATATTAATGAAAATAAATGGAGCTGTAAAGTTGGCATTCAGGAACAAAATAATAAACAACCTAGCCCCCATGTAGGGCACTATATATATATATATATATATATATATATATATATATATCTCAAAGGACAAGGACAAATCCAGCACACCATTTTTAAAAAATTGCATTTTTCATGAACAAAAGCCTTCGGGGTTCAAAAACTAGCCATAGCATAAAAAATTATAATACTTAGTGCATCATATCCAATAAAGGTAGCCTCCAAAGGGCACAGGGAGCCATGCTCACAACCCGATGGGTCCTGACAGCTGTTTCGTGTCTGCCTTCATCAGGGGTCTGTTAGATTACAATGCCTAATGAACAAGTTAAATACCCATACCAAACACCCACTAATGAGTCTCATCTGTAAAAGGCCAGCCACTGTGTCATACCACCTCTGGGAACCTCGTGTCAACAGAGCAGCATGGAATGCACAGGAACCAGCCGTCATGCCGGAAATGATGCCACAGGTGGAACCAATGCATCACAGCCACTCGCAAGGGAAGACACATAGGTTCCCAGGTGCCGGAAGTGATGTCAGCGGTCCCCTGTAAATATACACCATGGATCAAAAAATGTGCACATAATGTAAGAAAGCCCAAATAGGTTCCCATAGAGCAGTATGGCAACATGAAAGTTAACATAAACCTCCACAATATCACCTAACATATTGAGCCATACCCTACAATAATCAAAAACAATATACAGATAAAAATAAAACATACATGTATCCAAAAATTTTCATGGAACTAAATAAAAAAATAAAATAAAGGAAATAAGCACCATATAGATCTATTTGATAAATACAACATAAACATATATATAATACATCTTAGGGAGTATAATACATCCCCCAAAAATGGATCCCCCCCAGATCCATTTTGGGGGGATCACTACTAGACTAACCAACAGCAAAAATATATATTTTTTTTTAATTCTGTTTTTATTAGCATAATAAAACAAAAAAGTTTCCATTCAGTTTTGATAGAAAAACATTTTGTTTACATAACATTATATCAAGTCTCGAAACAGCGAGATAAAATAACATTACTGTACATAATAATATGCAAATGAAGAGACATTCAAAATAGTATTCACATCAAATTTCTGAACTGAAGAACAAAAGAAGCGAAGAAAGAATAAGTGGGTAAGGGAAAATAATAATAAAAAATAAATAAATAAAAAGGGGGGGTAATTGACCTTAAAGGACAACTTTATAAAAATATATTGAAGCTGTGTGTTTTAACACATCATAAATCAGTTTGAGTTGGCCCATGTAGAAACATAATTGACATATGTACTCGTTGATTTATATTCAAACCAGGGATACCAGGTTGACAAAAAAACTAACTGTTTGTCTATTGAAGAAAGAAAGAGTTCCTCCATTAACATATAATACTCTAGTCTAGATAACCATGTCTTGCGAGTAGGGGGGACAGATGACCTCCAAAGAATGGGTATCGATGCTTGAGCAGCATTACCTAAGTGGCGAAGCAGTGATTTTTTATATTGTGACGTGGTATAGGAGAGTGATTTAGCAACCAAAAAGCTGGATCTGAAGGGATATGTATCGCAAGTATGTCACAGGAGGTTGCAATGACATCTTTCCAGAAAGTCTTTATGAGAGGACAGGACCACCAGACATGTAGTAAAGATCCTACTGAGTTGAGGCATCTCCAACATTTAGCTGATATTGAAGGGTACATTTTGTGTAGTAACAAATGGTGTCTGTACCAACGCATTAGTATCTTATATTGGGTCTCTCTCGTCTGAACACAAACAGAGCTACTGTGGGCCTTAGAAAATATGTTTTCCCACTCTTTTTCTGTTATTTTTAAATTAAGGTCTCTTTCCCAGGCTGGGGAGTAGTGGGGAAGAGCCTGAGAATCTAGATGTTGTAATAATTTGTATATAGTGGATATTGTAAGCTTAGGATTTAAAGGAGCTACGCAGGTCTTCTCAAATTGTGTAATCTCCCTAGAGGCCTGTGTAAGCCTAAACCCCGATTGGAGATAATGTCTGATCTGTAAAAACTTCCAGAAATCTTTTTGTGGGATATTCCATTTAGTCTTAATTTCTGAGAACTGTTTCACACCTCTAGAAGTCACCAGCTGGCCTACCCTAAAAAGCCCCTCAACCGCCCACTCCAAAAAATGTAAAAGAGTCATACCAGGTGAAAGGTCAGTATTGGCTAAAAATGAAGTTAGGGTACCAAACACTGAAGAAATGTTGTGTATGCTGCGCAAAGTCCCCCAAATCGAAAGGGTCGGGGTGATGGTCAGGAGAGCAGAAGGAAGCTTTGGCAAGGTCGGAAGCCATGGGAAAATTTTGGGATATTGCTGTGTGTGAATTCCTTCCAATTCCACCCATTGCTTAACCTCTCGGCTCCTGGTCCAGTCCAACACCCTATTTAAATGGATTGCATGGTAATAATTTTTAATCTCAAGCAATTGAAACCCTCCTCTACGAGTGGATCGCATCAAAATTGATCGTTTAATCCTGGGTCTCTTATGGGACCAAATAAATTGTTGAATTAAAAGCTGTATAGAGCTGAACCAAGAACCGGGAATGCTTATTGGCAATGTCTGGAGAACGTACAATAATTTAGGGAGGGTATTCATTTTGATGACCCCCATCCTTCCCAGCCATGAAAGTTTTTTAAAATGCCATCTGCTAAAGTCTGTTCTTAATACTTTAAGGAGTGGGGTGTAATTTAATGAGACTAATAAAGATAAATTCTGAGGGAGTTTGATACCCAAATAAATGATATGTGAAGTCTGCCACTGAAAGGGGAAAGAGCGTGTCAACCCTACCATGTGTGAGAGAGAAGTAGATATATTAAGGGCGCACGATTTGGACATATTGATTTAAAAATCCAAAAGTGTACTATATAGGTCAAATTCTTGCATCAGATGTGGAAGGGATGCCTCGGGATATGAAACCAAAGCCAAAATATCATCTGCAAACATAGCTAATTTGTACTCTACATCCCCCATCCATAGGCTGGATATTTGTTCATTGGCCCTGATTGCTCTAGCTAGCGCTTCCATGTAAAAAACAAAAATCAGTGGGAATCTGACTATTGGAGCCTGAGTGGATTAGATTGAGTACATTAGTGGTGTGATCCTTTGCCTCTTGGCCAAGGACAAATCCCACTTGGTCACTATGTATTAGTGAGGGGAGCAGGCCATTCAGTATATTTGCCATTAGTTTTGCAAATAATTTAAGATCCACTTTTAAGAGTGAAATGGGTCTGTAACTGGAGAACACTGAGGGATCTTTACCCTGCTTAGGGAACACAGTGATGTGAGCTTCTAAAGACTGGGGGGAAAAGTATGTTTCCACTGATATACAGTTAAAGGCTTGCAGAAGTATGGGAGCTAAAATATCTTTAAATGTTTTATAATAGATTATGGTGTATCCATCTGGACCAGGGCTCTTGCCCGATGGCATAGATGAAATAGCATGCTCTAATTCTTGAAGAGTAAAAGGCCTTTCAAGTGTGTCGCGATCAGAGAGCGAAAGAGTGGGGTATGTTACATTTGCCAAATATTCTTTAGCTTTTAATATACACGAAGCAGGGTCAGCTGCTTTAGGGGCTTTGTTTAAATTATATAAGGTAGTGTAATAGTTTTTAAAACAAGATGCTATTTCGGGAGTCTTAAAATGAAGACAACCAGTTTCATCTTTCATAGATCTAATAACAGAATTCGCCCTCTGTGACCGGAGCGCCTGAGCGAGCAAGCGTCCCGGTTTGATTCCCCACTGATAGTATCTGCGCTTACATCTACGGAGTGAGATCTGGGTGTCGTCAGAGCGTAACCTCCTCAATTGAGTTCTGGCCTCTATCAGCTCGGCATACTTTGGCCCGGACAGTGTAGATTTATGCAAGGATTCTAGGGAATGAATCAGCTGCAATAGACTAGCTATGTGTTGCATTTTTTGTTTTTTCATATGGGAGCCAAGCTGGATAATCTTGCCTCGCAATACACACTTATGAGCTTCCCACAAGGTAATTTTAGATACATCTTCAGTGTCATTAGTAGAGAAGTAATCAATCAGGGTTTTGTTGATCTCATCTCTACAAGTAATTTCCTGCAGCAGAGATTCATTCAAGTACCAAGTCCACTGACCAGGAGATTGATGCCGAGCCAACAGGGTTATTGATATGTGGGAATGGTCCGACCAAGTAATCAAGCCAATCGAGGCATCTAAAAGGAGTGGAAGGTGTTTGTGACTGAGAAACAAATAATCCAGTCGTGTATATGTCTTGTGGGGATGAGAATAAAACGAATAGTCACGGCTTGCAGGGTGGGAGATCCTCCATGTATCAGCTAGTTGGAGGTCATGGAACAATTTCCTGACCCTACTATATCTCTGTTGGGAATATCCAGGGGCTTTAGTCGAGATATCGAGAGTTGGGTCGAGAGTCCAATTAAGGTCTCCCCCCAAAACTACAATCCCGTAACATAGAGATTCAAGCTTCGGAAGGTGAGACTGGAAAAAAGACGTTTGGTCCTGATTAGGGGCATAGACCACAAAAAAAGTATAGGGTTGGTTATATATTTTACAATTTAATAGAAGTATCCTACCCGGAACTGGTTTGTGGACCGAGGTTATAGAAATTTGCAGATTTTTTGAAAATAATATTGCCACTCCCTTGGATTTGCTATCTTAGGTGTTGCAATAATATGCAAGTGGGTATCGGTCATTGGTTAGGGATGGGCTGTGGGCTGAAATTTTAAAATGGGTCTCCTGTATCAGTGCAACATCTACCCTATCAGCCCATAGGGATCTCAGGAGAGTAGATCTTTTCTCAGGTATGTTAAGGCCCCGGGCATTGATCAAGTATATTTTAATTTTACTTGGGGAGGTCATGAAATTTGTGGAGGTACAAAGTACACATCAGTCTTCAAAATGGTCAAAAAAGGGAAAAGAAAATAAATAAGAACAATTACATCTGAAAAAGAACATAGAATGAAACATAAGAAAGAAAGGAATTGCAAAAACAAGGTTAAACCCTCAGTGGAGAAACTGGCACTCTGAGGAGCCAGAGACCCAATAGGCATATAAGTCAAGAGCGGGTGTGGAGTTAGGGAGTCACTGCATGGGGCGTAATAGCTAAACATATAATAATGTCGCAATAAGACATAACATATAACTATCTAACATTATTAATTGAATTATAAGAAAGAACACACCTAGTTTGTCAAAGATATCTAGAATTGTATCCTAATGGATCATCAGGAAAAGAAAGAGTGAGGATTTTAAACTATCCATTACTCTAAGTAGGTAGGAGACCAAACTATTAGTCAAGGCAAACATTTGGCAGGCAATAAAATCTACAATTAGGTGGATATCACCCTCTCTTGATGAAGGAGTAAACGGGACCTAAGGCAGAAAAAGTCAATCAGGTAGCATCTTCAGACAATGATGGTGATGAAGTATGTGGTCTCCTCCTAAAGCTATGAACTTCCTGCCAATGAGGGTTATTCTTGGGTCTTTGAGGTAGCTGCAGTTCAGGTAGATCAAATTCCCAGTTAGGGACATTAGGCTTTGGTATTCCGTGTCCAGAACAAAATGAAGGCAGATCAGCATATGAGGTTAAAGAATGTGTTTTCCCAGCTGAAGATACTTGGAGTTTAAAGGGGAAGCCCCATCTGTATTTCAGTTGGTGCTTACAGAGTTCATTAGTGATTGGTTTAAGGGATTTACGCTGCTGAAGTGTATGCCAGGATAAATCCTGGAATATTTGGATCACTGTCCCATTAAAGTCGATTAGGTCCAATTGTCATGCTTTGCACATTAGCTCATCTTTCTGTGAGTAGTAGTGTAGACGACATATGACATCACAGGGGCGATCAGCTTGGAGGCCTCTTGGTTTTAGGGCTCGGTGGGCTTTATCAAAAGTAATAATCTCATTCAGGTCATTCCCCAGGATTTCATTGAATATCTTGGTGAGTGCATCTATCAGACCAGATTGGGGGACTTCTCCTGGGAGACCTCTAAAATGAATGTTGTTTCTCCATCCCCTATTATCAAGATCTGTCATCCTCAGATTGATAGCACAAATTTCTTTTGTTTGGGCAGAAATTACATCTTTCAAAGATTTCAGGTAGGCATCTGTGGATTCTTGAAAGTCCTCTGGAGAAGTGACTCGATCTGAGATCTGCGATATGTCTTTCCGAACAATAGCAAGTTCTTGCCAAATAGTATCTTGGAGATCTTGTTTGGTGGGTAAGGTCTTCATGAAAGACATAATGTCTTGGAGATCTGTGTCCTTTTCAGGGGATGTCTGAGGTTGGTCTTCCTGGGAAAGGGACATTGTAGGGGTTAGTGAGTAAGAAGGAAGGGAGCTGGACATTGCTGGATCTACCTTAATCCTGGCCAGTGTGGTATGAAGAAATAGTCTCAGATCTGCCTGAGAATGGGGCCCTTTTGGAAGAGGTGTGTTGCCTTTTTGATATGGTTTTTTATTTTTGACCATAATGTAGCATGAGAAGAAGAACAATAAATAGTAGCATAGGTCACATTAAGCGACATCAGGTTGCAGACATGCTACACAGGTGAGGATCCCACATAAAGTGGCTCCCTGTGGCCTGGCATCACATTGACATTAAGTCACATCGAGTAGCAAATCAGGAAACAACAAGGTAACTTCTGATTGGAAACTTCCAGAAATTCAATATATCCTCCTATTGCTAAAAGGTATGTTGATATAGATGGTTGCCCATGAGGTCTCCGGGATATATTTATCTACAGACCTGTGCATAGATAATAGCTGGATGCTGCATGGAAGGGCTATAGGGCTGGACGGTAAATAATCATGGTGACACATATAGCACATCTTGTGGGTTGCAAGGTGTCACCAGGTCTTGTGAGAAATCAGAACCCGAGATGTGTGAGAAGACTAGGCCGCATATCAGGATGGCCACGATGTGGTTTCCACACTGCCAGCGGCACAAGCGCTAGATGATCAGGAGAGGCTACAGCCTTGGGTGACACTGCCAGATGAGCAGGAACTCCAACCCTCCCCACCAGAGGAGCAGAGAAGGCGGAGGGAGGATGGGTAACAGGGAGCCAAGCACACCACCTCTGCAGCTGTGGAGGAAGCCACATCACTGTGACCAGGCTGGGGTGCATCCATGTCTCACACCCTTTCAGCAGCTTCAGCGGGACTCACCAGCAGGAGAGAGAGAAGGTCAGTGGGGTCCGGCGATGAGCGGGATGAGATGCAGCAGTGGGGACTTTTCCAAGCCAAGCTGGGCCACCCTGGGATAGCTTGATCTGCCGAGTATCTCCTGGATGCGGCAGCATCCAAGTCTAGGAGTCCCAAGGGACAGGCCGCAATCCGTCCAGGTAATGGCCACCACATAGAGAAGCAGCCCAGTTGTATAGAGCGCTGTTAAGCCTCCTCAGCGTCCGGCTATCCTCCGGTCACAGCAAGCCCCGATGGGATTAGTAGTAGACCCTCGCCGGTGCTAGCGGTCGACGATTGATCCTCCTCGGGCCGCGTCTCCAACTCAAGTCCCCAGCTTCAGTTGGGTAACTAGGCCACAACCCACAGACGCACTTAAAAGCGTGTCCCAGCTCCATAGCCTGAACCCTGTCAGTAAAGGGGGTAAGATCTCTCTTTAGGGAGAAAATGGGTACCTCTAACAGTCAAAAGGAGGTTAATAAAAGCCCTTTTGGTCTCTCAAATGCAGGAGCCTCAGAAAAACATGGCTGCTCATCTTGCCTGCCAGGACACGCCCCCAACAGCAAAAAGACGATAGTGCTTTTGGTTAGTCTAGTAGTGATCCCCCCAAAACTGATTCGGACAACCACTATCTCTTCAAAGAATAAACTGTAAGAGCCTCCCCCTAAAGAGAAGGACAAGAGAAGAGGAGTTCAAGGAGGAAGGAAGAAACCAAAAAATAATAATCCTGAACCAATAGTTATGAACCAGGAATTACATGAACAGGGCATCTCCAATTTGTCAAAACATAAGTTGTCGAATATTGAGGTATCACTCCTGAATAAGGGTTTTTCATTTGCTCCCACAACTAAGATCAATAAATTTCAAATGTTTATAGATCTGAACAAGTTCACTAGGAATCTGACACTGAAAAGACATTTCATGAAGAAAGATTCAGGGAATTATCAAAAATTATGAAGATCAATCCAAATCGGGACTTAGACCCCCATCTAAATATTATCCATTGGAGTCAAGGAGCACTCAAATTGAAACATTCTACAATCTGGTAAAAAAAGACATCCATACAATTAATGATAATGAACCAACCAAATCCATCCTGACAAATTTTGAAAAAGAAACCTTGAAGAAATTGAAGAAGAATGATCAATTCATCTTTAAACAGGCAGACAAGGGAGTAGGCCTTGTTATATTGAATCGTGAAGACTATATCAATGAAGCAACGAGATCATTGAATGATCCAGTATCCTACAATAAATTGGAGAAAAATCCCACTCCGAATTTTATTGATGAATTGCGTATCATATTAGTGGAAGCCTTACATAAGGGAATAATAACTAAAAATGAGTATCAATTTTTAATTAAAAATAATCCAGTGATCCCCACATTTATTATTTGCCCAAATTTCATAAGAATCTTGACAACCCACCAGGCCGCCCTATAGTGGCTGGCATAGACTCACTAACATCGGGTTGTTCAGAATATGTGGAGAGATTTCTTAATAAATATGTATATGTTTTAAAATCATATGTCAGAGTCGGAATCATATCAAGGTGGTTGACACAAATAGCTATGCACATTATAATAGTGGACATGTCACCACATGGAAAACAAATATACCATTCTCACAATTCTGTCGGATACGTAGAAATTGTAGCTCCAACACAGTTTATAAAAACCAAGTATCTGGAAGAAATAATACATAAAGCAATCACTAGAGCAAATGATCTGGATAGACACACACTATTGCAATACAAAACTAAAGCTCCTAGTGATCACAATATTGTGTTTGTGACCCAACTTAATAACAAAGAGAAAGAGATTAGAAGAATCATTACTAAACATTGGGACATACTTAAAACAGATACAATATAGCCTTTAGAAAGGTAAGGAACATCAAAAAACAACTGGCACCTAGCACTTTAAACCCAATAGAAACTACAACTAAATCATGGATCCAGAAAAGCAAGGTTTTTTTTAAATGTAAAAGTTGTAATATATGCAATTTGTTGATACTAAGAATAACCAATTTTTTAATTTTAATAACACAGTATCATACAAAATTAACTGTTTAATGAATTGTACCACTGCATGGGTTGTTTACATTTTAGAATGCCCATGCCAGCTTAAATATGTGGGAAAACTAAAAGGAACCTCAAATTGACCATAGAAGAACATGATAGGGTTATTAAGAATAAAGTGGATAATCACTCTGTACCGAAGCATTTTTCCAAATACCATAATGCGGATCCATCAGGGCTAAGATTTAAAGCCATTGAATTGGTAAAACTTGGTGATAGGGGTGGTGACAGGGAGAAGAAACTATCACAAAAAGAAATGTATTGGATTTTCACCATGGCACCATATGGGATGAATGAGAGCTATGAGATTATAGCATTCCTATGAATTGTCTATTTCTCACTCTCCTCTCTCCTTCTGTTTTTTTCTGGTTACTATGAGATTATTTAAACCAATCTATATTGAATAATATTCTTTAGCTATACATATTTTTATGCATGTATATATCTCTATAGATGGTTTTTATGTATGAGATTTTATTTATTTATATATATATATATATATATATATATTATATATTATATAGTTATCAGATGTGTGTATTAATGCTGATTGTTTCTTGTCCCGACTCTAATTGTCCTAAGGATTATTATACCAAGTGACAATATTTTCGCATTATATTGTAATCATTCTAAGTACTTTTAGATTGATATGATTTCTTGTAGAAACACTTTTTTATACATTTTTTAGATATTTTTTAAGATATTTTATTGGGGCTATCTAATGTCTATTATGTATACTATTTAGTTTTAGAATGATGGGATGTCTGTTAATATAACTATAGTACTGTATACCCACGCTTATATCCCTACCTATGATTATGACATTTATAGGAACTTTGACAAAATGGCGTCCGCGAGCTGTATTATAGAGAACATGCCAAAATGTCCGTGGTTGTTTGTCCTCTAGTGATGAGAGGAAATGCTGGCTATTAGGGCAGCACATTGCGATCACATGCTGGATAGAGAGGAGGAGAACACTCTCCCAGCTAGGCGTTATGTCAGTGCCTCCTGGATAACACTCGCAATGTTAGAGTGTTCCCGCGCATGTGCGGTGATGGTCAAAATGGCGCCCACAGTCAGAAATCCAGCACCAGCCTAACAAGGGCATGTTCAATCAATGGGGTAGGTATATAAAGTAGTGGGGTATCCCTTTTGGGTGTTATCCTCCTGATGAAGTCCTACCAAAGCAGTGTAAGCAACAAAATGTGTTGAGGAAGCGGGGACCTCTGTCACTTGACATTGTGACTTTTTCAGATAAGCCTATTTTGTACTCTTTTAATGTAATTACGCATTTTTTTGTGTGTGTCTAGTGTATATTCCATTAAACTGTCTCTGATAATACACTATGAGACAATTCCTTTTCTCCTATATACACTAATGAATTTGGATTAAGAACTGAACCATATAAAATCGGAGAGGGAGATACAGAGGGCCTGATTCAGAGCCACTCGTAAGTGGCCGCTCGTTCGCTCTGAGCGATGTTCGCACATCTGCGCATGCATATGGGTCGTAATGCGCATGCGCCAACCAGTCATTGTGGTCGGAAATCGAGCGCTCGCAAAATAGCGAGTGCCTGCTAATTTGAGTGACAGGATGAGGCATTTGTGGGTGGTAACAGGGGAAGGTGCTTGAAAACGGGGAGTGGTGATCCGAACGCAGGCGTGCCAAACGGTCAAAACGGGCATTTTAAGGGTGTGCATAATTAACAAAGCAGTGTCATCGACCACGTCACTTGGTTGTTTCTTAGCCTGAACTGTTCAACTGTTCACATGATTGCGGTAGGAAAATCCAACCACAAGAACTGCGAGCAGTTCAGGCGCCTTTCGATGTACTCGATTAATCAAATAAATAGCGGAGATGATGTAGGATGCGAGTGGCCAGGGGGCGTCTTTACAAAATAGCAAGCACATGTTTTGTTCTCGCTCGCTCAGACATAGAGGCGTCAACAGACTGCAAAGAGCGAGCGCTCAATTTAAATAGCTGGCCCCTTTTTCTGAATGAGCGAGCGCAAATAGCGTTCGGCTCTGAATCAGGCCCAGAGATCCTAAGGATTACACATTACGTGCTTGCATTCTAGTAATGTTACAATACGCATATTGAGTGTTTATGGTGCGTGCAAAAATCATTAAGCATATTACACTATGAGGCGCTTGTTTTTCACCTTTTGTATTGCATATATATATATATATATATATATATATATATATATATATTAGGGATGTGCAGGCTCGGATAGGTTCGAGTTTGCATGTGGAGTTCGGATTTTTCCCTCCAAAAAAACGGAACTCAGAACGAGGCAAAACGTCATCTTACATGGACGAACATCATCATTCCTGGTCTTTTGTCCAGGAATGATGATGTTCGTCCATGTAAGATGACGTTTTGCCTCGTTCTGAGTTCCGTTTTTTTGGAGGGAAAAATCCGAACTCCACGTGCAAACTCGAACCTATCCGAGCCTGCACATCCCTAATATATATATATATCGACCACACACCTCCCGATATCATGCTAGTCAGTTCTGCTATTCTGCACTGTGCTATCCAGTTATATGTACATTCTTTGTGCTATCCTGATATCCTGTTCAGTATTATGTGGATTCCTGCAAACTTGCCTGGTACAAATCTGCACCTTTGGTAATTGTATCTTGTATTCTATTCTGAGGGTCCTGCATTTCATGATATTTAGTTCTTGGTTCTAGTTTGTATGAGGAGTAGTAGTATATAATTATATAACTTCACTAATGTTCCAGTCAGCACAACTAGTCTAAGGGGCCCTGAACCAATTCTGTGATTTCCTCTACATGAATATTGAGAGGTTTATCTTTAGCAGACATTGACTAAACAAGGATGACTTCTACCATTTGTGACACTGACTGACATCTCTGTCAGGACTGTCTGTATAAAATATAGGCTGTTAATTTACTGTGTGCTGTGGGGAGGATTTTTACCTGGGAAATCATGAGTTGTTCTCTTAACCTATGTCTCTGTAATTACCTCTCTAGTGGCAGATGAGAGTCTCTGTCTGGGACTGACTCACAATACTCCAGCCACTCCCACTGATGTGCTCAATATGCAATGGATTTGGGAATGGGACATTAAGTTTCAGACCTTTAAATGTCTGACATCCTCTTCAATCTGCTGCCACCACCAATAGTCAGTTTTCACAGATGCTGCTCCTTAGCTGTCAATCTTAATATCGGCTCTGCTATCACCTTCAGGTATTGCAGTCTTTAGTGCCCACCGGCTTCTCCAACACACACTCAAATAAGCAGGCTTGCATGCTGCTTTTGGATTTTGCTGACTAAACTTCTCTGGGTTACTAGAACTTTCCAATAGTACAGTACCTTCTCTTTTTCGAGCTAATTTTATGCTGTGTCTGAAAATGCTCTGATTATACAGTAGCTAGCTTTTTTAATAATTGGTTGAAAAAACAATTTTATCAAGCAAATGTTAAAGACAGCAATTTTTATAGAGAGACACAGGCATGTCTGCAGTCCAGTTAATAATTTATGCCAATTTATTTACTCACAAACAATAAAATATAACATGCTTATTGTATACCAAATACAGTAGATTGCCTACTTCTTTTTTAAAACTGAAAGAGGGTACATATTTTATTTCCTTGTTAAATAAACATTTTTTATTTTAGGATGTTTTTTTACACCAAACTATTTTATGCAATAGACCTAGTTAAGTCTTACCAAATTAATTCTAGGACAGAATCATTGATTGCCATATTATTCTGTAGCTTGCTACCTTTTTTCTTACACTCAGATTATGTTGATAATATTATTATTATTATTATTATTATTATTATTAATAATACTAATAATAACAATAAAAATAATAACACTGTCATTAGTTTGTAAGGTATCACAGTGCTCTAAAACACTGGACAGTGAGGAAAATAGGACATACATAAAAAAGGGAGATAAAATGTATGACAAGTAAGTACAAATATTTTAACAAATGGAAGGGAGAGCTTACAGTCTAGTAGAATAATGGCAGTGCTAAGACATGAGGAGCTAGTTTGGCTCAAAATGGAGTTTGGGATAGCAGCTTGGGTGCACTAGTGTGAGTAGAGGAGCTGGCTATAGGGTAGGTTTTAGAAAAGTGGTTGGTTTTCAGAGTGTTTAAAAATTAAAAACTTGTTAAGGAATTCCATACATTAGTAGAGTCTTGGAAGAGTGAGAGTAGGTATAAAAGTGGAGGCAAGGCAAGATACAGATAAGAGGCTAATGTAAGAGAATGTTAAAGAGTCAAATATTGATAATAACTATCTTTCATTAAACTAATCCAATTATGCTTTTTGTATGAATATACATATAGATGTGATACAATATTATAGGACAGATTTCCAAATGTCACCAAAACTGCCAGACACAAGGACTGCCTTGTATGCCCTTGACACTAGTCTCCAACAGCCATATTCTTGGTGGTCAGGGAAAGAAAGGCATTACTCTCAATTCACAACCCTTTATGAGCTCCAGGATTAGAAGACAGTTTGTGTGGGTGTACAAACTTTGAAATCACCAGCACACTATATACCCCAGTTTCTGTGCCCATAATCAACTACAGCTGGGAAATCATATGGCACTGGTGTAAACATTTGACACAACAATTCTTTTAAAGGCCTCCTTGCCCTTTCTTTATAGTAGAGATGTGTATGGACCCTGTGTTTTGGTTTTGGCAAAACAGCCCTCAAAATTTTTACTTTTGGCAAAACCACCATGAAGTGTTTTGGTTTTGGATCTGCATTTATTTAAAAATGGTAAAAACAGCTAAAATCATATAATTTGGGCTTGTTTTTGTTCCTTCTATATTATTAACCAAAATAACATTAATTTCCAGCCAACTTTGACCACCTTACAATATTGTTTTCACCAATATTGGCCAAAGGCTACAGCAAGCTAACTGAATAAACTAAGTGACAGATCAGCAGCACAAAGACATGGCAATTTAAAATAGAATATATCACATTTAGGAAACATAGTTGCACTACAATAGAAGGCTGGATTGCAGTTTAACATGAACTATGCAACGCTATAAAAAATTTTCACTAATCAAAAATTAGATCAGAGGCCCAAGGTCAAAACAGATAAATGCAGTGATGTGTTAGTGGAAGCCAGGTAAAACATTAATTGATTGATTACAATGTTAGAAATCAAAAAAGATTACGGAGGTGATCATTGCGCATAGGGTATAATAGTAATGAATGGGGTGTGCTGCATCTATAAAGAAGGGTGTCCTCCCTTCTAGCTAAGTTCAAAAGCTATTGGTAATAAATTTACTCAAAAAAACCCTATTTCGTATTTACCGAAGTGAACATATGTCCAGATGGTATAGAATGATTAGTGCGAGTGTAAACACTTCTGCTACCTGTGACTTGAAGTACAGTAAAGGATAGACTATGATGTTATAGTAAATAAATCAAATTTATGTAATCAAATTTAGAAACATGTAAAACATGGCACATCAAACAGTAAAGGTCAGAATACTGTAGTTCAAATTAGGGGCACCCGAGACTTAAAATGGGCTTATACATAATATGCATTTGCTCATTCTTTAGGCAAAGAAAAGGAAGAAATAAAATAAAAGCCACTAGGTGCTGCAAATGTAGAAAAAATAAGCAAATAAGTCTGTAAACCATGCCAATATATAACATGGTGATATAACAATGGTTAAATGAATCTCCAGAGTGGAGTGGTGTCCCCCTATTCACCCTTGGTAATGATCTGAGTCCTTATGTTGCCATGGTGTGTGGTCCATTTCCCAGGTTGGTCACAGGTCGGGAATGAGGGGGCCATGGGGAGGGGTTGAGAAGCAGGGACTCCAGACCAGGACACAGACTCTGGCTGCAACTACTGCAGCTGCATCCTCTCTAGGCACCCCTCTTGGTCAGTGACTAATGACTGGCCAACGCTGTGCCCTCTGCCTTGGGAGGGAATCAGTATGTAATACCGCTGGCCGGCGGTTGAAATCCCGACAGCGGAGGCCAAGCAGGGATGAAGTTCCCGAAGCTAAAAAGGTAAGTATAACAAACCCTATTCTTCCCCCTAACCCTAATCCACCTTTAATGGTGCTTAACCCTACCCTCCCCCTAGTGCCTAAACGTAACCCTCCCTAAATGCCTAAACCTAACCCCCCTTCCCTGCAGCCTAAAACTAAGTCTCCTGAGCACTGCCTAACCCTATACTTCCCCCAGGGGATGCCTAACCCTAACTCCCCTTCCACTAGCCTAACCCTAACCCTCCCAGGGAGGTGACTAACCCTAAGTCCCCCCTGGGAGCCCATTACCTAACCCTACCCCATGTGGCTGTCTGCACCCGGCACTCGGCTTACCTTCGATTGGTATGCCGGCTATCAGGCTCCCTGGAGTAGGTATAATGACAGGCATCAGGATTTCAACTCCTGTCATTAATACCTTGCTGGGTTTTGACAGTCTGGAAGCTGGCAGTTGGCATTGTGACCATCGGCTTCTTGACTGCAGCCCCTTGGGAGGGAGGGTCTCTGGTTTTGATGAATGGGTCTCTGCTGGTTTGCCCCCTTCAGTGCGAGATTAACCTGCCATTTGCCTGCTCATATCAGCTGCTTCATCCTCTTTCTCCCACCACTGACTTGTCCTCTGTTGTGCTTATAGAGGATCACAGGCTGGGTCCCGCATATGTGAGCCTCTGTTTTATTTCTGGGTCAGACGTGACCACTGCTGGCAGGGATAATTTGGGGATAGTTCTGTGTAATCCAGTGGAGAATAATGATGATAAATGTGGGCACTTACAATGCATTTCAACCTACTTAGAGTTTTCTTCAGGGAAAAAATGGTATGCAGAAAGCTTGTTAAGGAAGGGGTGTATACATTTCATAGTCCCAACTCTTGCCTGATTGGTTCTAGTCCCAATGATTTGATTGGAAGAACAATTCTTGTAAAACCCATGTAAATGGCCCCAGTGGTAAGAAAATCATCTGTATGGATGGAGTTGTATTATATATTGTATTGCAGTGGATGTGGTCAAACTAGAGACTGTTCAAGTTGAAACCAAATTTAGTGGTTTAGTCCATAATAATAGTTAATACTGGAGATAAAACAAAGCACTGAAAATATTCATAGTCTGAGAATAAAATTTAGAATGGATATGTTGTCCATCAAAGAATTAATAATTAGTAAAACGATATGCCATATATGTGATAAAATGGAAGATATAATCAAAAGAATGACAAATAAACAATAACCTCGAAGAACGAAATACCAAATTTGTAGTTTTTGGCGCAAACCTAGGATAGAGGGGAGGATTAAAAGAAGGAAGGACAATGGTCCACTGTTATAAAAAAGAAAAATATTTAGATTTTCTTTCCTTTTAAAAAGGGGATTGACCCTCTATACAATGTACTTCTAGATGGATTTCAATCAATAAATTAGCATATATATATATATATATATATATGACTTCACATCTAACATCCATTAAAAATATAGCTGTCAATTCATATTGGTATAAAAAACATTTCTAAACATAAATGTAAACCTGGAAATGGTACTGGGTTCCTTGCTCACTGGATAATAAGGGTAACAGTGTTTGCTGCAGGTAAGGTAGAGGTGCCTAACCTCTTGGTTAATAATATGGAGCAAGGTTTGTACCGTGCTATACTCCTATATGTGGTGTATGTACATCAGTCTAATAAAGACTTAGATGGAATATAAGTGAAAATCTATTTATTGGTTAAACACACTGTTAACCACAGAATTGTATCGCATATATGTAAAAGAAGTAATACACATGATTTGATAAGAGACTGTTGAAGTTAAAGTACAATATTACAATCCTGTAGAATATGCACATATTGATGAGGTTGTACACAATAAACAAGGATATATATAAATGAACACTGTTAAGCACAAAAAAGAAAATGAATCACAGTTTGTAGGTAGATGCACACACTGAAATGGACAGAGTGCTTATGAATGGGGATACTATATAGATCAATTGTTCATATAGTCATGTAGGAGAGCGGCATCCCACTTAACCTGATAGGTCCGTTCTGTACAATGCTGGGTACTGGAGGGGTGATGCTGATAAGTTGAAGGTTGGTAGCCCCGACCAATGGTGGAGGGGGAGCGGGAGAGGGGGGTTTTGCTGGATGACAACACTTGTTACCTGTAGACTTGTGTTAATGGAGCTTGCGAGGTGGAGTACTGTAATTGCCGGGATGTGCTGGCTTCCCTTGCTAGAGATGCTATTCAAAAGCTTAGCCTGGTGTGGCTAGACCATTGAGGTTGGACAGCTCTTGCCTGGGTGCCTGCTGGTTGGATTGGAGCAGCGCGGCATCGCCTGTTGTGGGCTGAGTCACAATGCTTTCTCTCCTTCCTCCCAATGGTGGATCTGTGTGGCAGTATATGACTGCTGCCTGCAGTGCAGCAGTCTCCTCACTCGCTTTCGGTAGGTGTCCGGTGGCTGCGGTCACGTGACTCAGACTGGATGATCACATGACACAGGGGTGTTGGCAGTCAGAGGTGTGGTGTTGTCATAGGGTCTGCTTCAATGCTCTGTGTAAACCAATGCATTTCAGGCTTGCGGCCTTCCTCTGGGGTAGTGTATAGGTTTGTGAGGTTGATTTGCTGGGTTTAAATTCACCTGATGGGTCCTTCCTCTGTTTCCAATTGGAGGTGTACATAATGGGAAGTTTCTGGATTGGCTGGGTGTTCAGTCAATCATCTGTGCGGGATTCCTAAGCTTTCTTAGTCAGAATGTCTCTGACTAAGTCCGGTGGCCATTTTGTAGGAGTTTATATCCATAGATGACTGTCCAGTGTTCATCCCGTCAGGGGTTAATCAACCATTTTGGTGTGGTTTGCAATACTGCACCATCCTACCAATCGGTCCATTATAATCTATAATAATTGATCACCGTGGTAATTTCAGTTGATGTTAACATACATAATGAAAAATACAAATCAAAAAGATAAATAAAAAGATAGTAATTGTACAATTTCACATTGGTTCCATCTTATTACTATGTAAGGTGTCCTGTGTCGTAATGACATTGAAAAGGGTCTACTTGCATACAATTTATCTAATTTCATTATCCATATTTAGACCTTTTGGGGCTGTGTCTAATTGAATGATGCATCTTAGCTCTTCTTTATTTATAAGCTTGGTATAGTCACCTCCCCTCCATCTCTGTTTGACTTCCTTTATTCCGAAGAATTGCAATAATTTGGGGTTCCAGCTGTGGTGTTTTTTGAAATGTGATGAGAGTGGATGGTCTTCTGTTCCCTTCTGTATATTGCATATATGTTCACATATTTGTGTATTGAGTGGTCTGATTGTCCTGCCCACATATAACTTAGGGCAGGGGCATTGTAATACATACACCACCCCTTTTGTGTGACATGTTATTTGATCTTTGATTTTAAAAGTTACTTGGTTAGTAGGGAAGGTGATAGAATGTGTAGGTCTGGTGCTTCTTTGACCTGTGGTTTCACATGCCTTGCATATTCCACAGTTGAAGAAACCTCCTGTTTGCATGGTGTCTGTCTTCAGTGTAGTTTGTCTTTTTGTATTTGGAGGGACATGGTTGTTCACTAGTTTCCTTTTAATGTCTGGTGCTTTGCGTAAGATTACTGTTGGTTTAGGTGGTAGGACTTCTGCTAGCGAGTCATCCTGGAGAAGGACATGCCAATGTTTTTGGATAATTCATTTGATTTGATTCGCTTGTTGATTATATTGGGTTATGAAGCTGATTGGTTGTATTGTAGGAGTGGTTCTCTTGCCTCTTCTCTAACTGTGATTTTGGCATTTTCTACTTGTTCACTGTTATATTTCTTTGCAATGAATCGTGTTTGTAAATTGTCTCCTTGCTTGTCGAAATCGCTCAATTTGGAGCAATTGCATCTTAATCTTGTTCCGTAGCCAGTTTGGGTGGCGTCCACTCATAGCTAGGATAAAACTGTTGGTCTCTACTGTTTCGTGGAATGTGTTGGTATGGATCTGGCAATCTTCAATAAAAATGTTCAGGTCCAGGAATTCAACCTTGGTTTTGCTATATTGTGAGGTGAATTTGAGATTGTTTGGGTCCATGTTGATGTATGAAAGGATTTGTATGAGTGATTCTTCATTTCCATTCCAGATGAAGAATATGTCATCTATAAATCTTGCCCAGATGACGAGGTTTGCTTAGAGGATGATAAATGTAAACCTGCAGATCTGCAGTAAAGAAAGTGCTTTCACCAGATCAGTGTGTTTAAATAGTCCAGAGACCTGCTAATCCTGCCTGAACAGCTCTGTTTTAAATTGTCAAATAATGTAAATGTCAATTTCTAAAGCCTGTTAAACTTCAACTGTGGTCATTGCAAATGGACAAGCAATAGACCTAACTAGGAAAGCTGTCAATCAAGCCTTGCTGCAGTAATCCACTGTATAGTGTAAACGGTATGTTTCCT
The DNA here is from genome assembly GCA_031769625.1 of Taudactylus pleione. NCBI lineage: Eukaryota > Metazoa > Chordata > Amphibia > Anura > Myobatrachidae > Taudactylus > Taudactylus pleione. The sequence goes on along the minus strand of JAUIMM010000148.1, from coordinate 4,670,686 downwards.
CTCCTGGTGTACTTTGTTTGTGGCACTTACCCTGATGTAATGGGTCTCAGCTGGTTTCTCCCGCACCAGTCCCCTTTACCCATCTCTCATGGCCCAGTCTATAAGTAACATACTGCTACTGAGGCAAGAGATCATTGGCTGGATGGATGATGTCTGCTACTTCTTCCTGGCTGCTGGACCATATACTGGAATGCACAGCCATGACTTCTGGTTACATGTGTGCTGACTTCCGGTTCCCGGGACAACAAAATACTAATTTGTAAGGTTCCTCCAATGCATTTCTCCCCCTTGGGGCCTCTATTTGAATACATGTGAGCAGATAGTTTGATATATTTTTAACCATCAAGGGTTATGCCATTTGTCTGAAGATTTACATATGCCCTTAATAGTTTAAAAGTAATTGCCTAGCATAATAGATATAACAATGACTGGTACCCATGCATGACATAAAGTTGCATAACTGGGCACAATAAGATATGATATACAAATGAGAAGGAGTCATAAGGACTTGAAACTTAATAGCAGACAATGGAGTTTATCTTGTTGTCTAGATTGAGACCCTTAGGGGATAGAGTGACCATTGTAATCATGTGTAGCTCCTCCTTATTGATGTGTTTAACATAATCTCCTCCCCTCCAGTTGTGTTTGAGTGGTGGAATTCTTTAAAGTGTGCTGAAATTGGATGTTTTTAAAATCCCTTCCTTATATTTTGTAGATGCTCATTGATCCTCAATTCAAGTGGGTGAATGGTCCTCCCTATATATTGTTTTTGACAAGGACATTGAAGTAAATATATTACACCCTTGCTGTGGCATGTTAGGTTCTCCCTTATTTTGAAAACTGTATTGTTGACAGTGGAGTGTATCAGTTTCCTAGGTCTAGTACTCCTTTTCTTTCATTATGGTGTATGCTTGGCAGGTGCCACAGTAGAAAAACCCTCCCTCTTTCCCTCTGGTTCTGCCCACAGACTTTGGTAAAAGTGTTCTGTGTGCATTCCGTTGGTGATATATGGTTCTTTATGAGTTTGGTTCTTAGGTCTGGTGGATTGCAGAAGACTACCTTGGGTTTAGGTAGCAGGACAGTACTAAGTGTCTAATCACAGAGGTGGATGAGCCAATGTTTATAGATTATTCCTTTAATCTGTTTAGTTTGACTGTTTTATTGGGTATTGAAATAGATGTCATTGGTATCATCTGAGCTTTGGGTTCATGCTTTGTACTCCAGTAGGGGACATCTATCTGTTTCTTTAATTGTTTAGATCTAAAAATTCCACACTAGTCTTGCTGTACTTGGTGGAAAACAGCAGGTTGTAATCATTACTGATAATGTACTGGATGAAATGCTTGAGGGAGTCCTCGCCCCCTCTCCAGATGAACAATATGTCATCTATGTAGCATGTCCAGATGACGAGGTTTGCGAAAAGTCATGGTCAGACCAAATTAATTGGTCTTCTCAGTAACTCATGAACAAGTTCACATAACATATTGAAAACACTATTACAAAACAAACATTCAAAATCCCAATGAGATTGAGTGATTGATTAGAGTACTAATATAACTAAAAAATAAATCAAATTAGAGACATGGAATAATCTATTAATAAGCATCCAATATCCCAAATGAGAGCTGAAACCGAATCCAAATAGCAAATCATAGGCATCAGGATTTAAAGCAGAGTTGCAGTCTAGTTGAAGTCAATAATTTTTAATTATATAATTATATGATTTGACAATACTGCTCTGTACCTTCCAAGAAGCAGCAGGAAACAGGGCCTATAAGCCTGGATGAAAAGCTGTTGAAGTATGGCATTGCAAGATGCAAAAGAACATGAATGCCCCAGTAAAGAACAGTATAATAAACTGCATGTCAAATACACACAATCTTGGCAAAGCCCATAATGAAAAGTGGTGCACGATGGATTTGTTCTTGGGAGCTCCCACCCACTCCTATGTTTTAAATTAAAAGAACATGCACAGTTTAACAAATCAAGCACTTTAGTGACAGGGACTGCCATTATTATAGCTTAAGTGCTTGGTTTGTTTGGGCCCCCACAAAACAAGCTACCAATGGGCTTAAAGAAGCTAACGTTAACAGTGTTGTACATCTTCATCGCAGTTGGAAGACATCATTATCATCCTCACCCTCATTAGTGTTAATATTATCATCACAAAATATTTGCTGATCCCCCACTGGAATCTACAATTACAGAAGCCTCTGTACTTTGTTGTAATTGGCAGCAAATGTCTTCCTCATAGGATTTAAAGTTAGTTTTAATGAACATCAGTTTTTCCACATTTTCAGTCTCCTACACTGATAACTCACAAAGTTCCTGGCTGTGCTAAACACTCTTTCTGAGTACACACTGGAGGGTGGGCATCTTAAGTAAATCAAAGCTAATTTGTACAAGGGGCTCCAAATTGCCTTTTTCCCCAGAGACTGACCAGATTCCATAATGTGTTTCATTCTGGTGTGCTGAGTTGACTTATGCTCTTCAACAGTGGTTCTCTTGGAAACTATCAGTTTTTACCTGGCAGCAGCATTAGCAGGAGAAACTGAAGCAGGAGATGTTGTCATGCCATGTGCCACTTGAGCTGACAACTTTCTTGCAAGGAGATCTTTGCATCTATTAAGATCTGTGTCAGTTGGAAAGAAAGACATTATATATGACTAAAACCTTGGATCAAGCAGGGTTGCTAAAACATAGTGATCCAATTGCAAGATGTTGCAAAACACTGTAGTCCTGGTGAAGCAAATAAAGAACTTGATCTACAAGTCCAAAATACTTAGCAGAATTGCTTCTTTTAATCTCCTCCTTCAACTTCTGTAGCTGCTTTACAGTAGTTTAAGTAAGGGAATCACCTGACTGGTAGTGTCTGAATTCACTTCATTGGTTACTATTTCAAATGATTTCAAAAGCTTGCATAAAACAGAGATTATGCTACACTGTGCTGGAGTAAGATCCAATGCCCTCCTCTCCAAGACCCTACGTCATGGCTTGGTGTGTATGTTTGGATGGCTTGCTGCTGTTCCTCCAGTCGCTGAATCATTTAAAGGGTGGAAATCCATCTGGTTACTACCTCTTGATACAGCTGGTGATATGGCATATGAAACTGTTCTTGCAGCTGCTGCCATCTTTTACATGCATTTGCTGAATACCAAAAATGCCCAAAATTTTTTATAGGCCACAGACAGCATGTCCTGCACATACCTGTCATTTTTAAAAAAGATCCTTAACCATCAAGTTTATTGTGTGTGCAAACATGGTACATGTTGAAATTTACCCAGTAATGCTTGTACAATGTTACTTGCCTTATTGGAAATTACAAATATTGAGGAGAGCCTTAGTGGGGTAAGCCATTTTGCTATCACTGAGTTTTTCCAACAGGTTGACACCATTATGCCTCTTAGTAAAGCTGGTGATACAGAGAGTAGCATGCTTGTGAATGAACTGATGTTGTATGTTAGTTATTCCTGCTGCTGATGGTGATACACCCATCCATTGGGTCACAGTCATGTGATTTTTAGTTTTACCAGTACCACTTGTCCACATTTCTCTAGTAAAGTGTATACTCAATGCAATGGCATTTTCTATACTAAGAATAAGGTTTTTTGTTAATGTCTCGGTTCAGGTGAGGAATTGCTTTTCTGATACAACCAGATGCATTGATATCAGATATTGGATGCAAATCTAATGCTTGCAAAGCTATCATGGCATCAGCAATCTGCTGTGCAACTGGATGGCAGCTTTCATACTTGCTTCCTTTTGCAAATGATGTTTTCACAGTCAATTGTTGTTTAAAACTGCTAGTCTTTTTGGTCCCCTTCTGTGATGAAGATTCACCCCCAACATTCTTGGGAATCCTGGATAGGAGAGGAGGCAGCCTTTGCAAATTGTTTACAAGATGACTATCTCTCATTAAAGGTGTTGGTGGTGGAGATTGCATGTGGTGGAATCAATCCATGCTGTTGCTAGCTGATGCTGAACTGCTTGATATTATTTTACAGGATTTTTGAGATTTTGCTAAATACTGTAACTTGCATAACATCTACACACTTTGGCCTCTCAAATGGTAAAGATGGCTTGAAAAATGTTGTAAGGATTTGGTAAAAAGAATTCCACACAAAAGAGGCAGCTTTTTTGGTCTTATGCCCATTTATAACATTGGTCTTCTTATCATTAGCAAGAACTGCTGCCACTGGTGGCTGAATTGCTTTTACACAAACCACATCCTCCTCCTGAATTTCATCAAATTGTCCAACACATTTATTATCAGCATCCTCATTGCCATCAGATACACAAATATTCCTGTCATCCTGTTGCACTTCCACAGTAGCATCATCAATTTCTATGTCACCATCATTACTTTTACTGTTAGTCATCCTCACATTTGCAGAGGATGAAGAAATTGTGGAAGGAGGCTTCTTTTCAATTACAGTTTTAGAAATGTCAGACTCAAACACGTGTGCAAATCCTTAGACTTTCCTCAGAGCTCTGTTAACTTTGTGAACACAAAGATTGCTCTTCAGCCTTAGTGTTCTTTGTGTGCACTGATTTGCCTATTTTAAAGGAGACACCTCTGGACTCAGAGCAAGAAGGTGTTGCATGCAAGGTTATAGTAGATACCTGTCTGTGTTGGGCCCTAGTTCCTGCAGTATGCATTCTAGGGCATGAAACAGCAGTAGCAGGACAACCACTTACACAGGAAGGCAATGGTCTGAACCTTTCCTTGCCACTGCATGTGGTGTATGGCATATTGGCAATTGTATGTTTTTTAGCAGTAAATTTTTCCTTTTCTTGTTAGAGGTGATGTATTTTTTCTTTAACATTGTGAAATATTATTTAGATTAGATTTCAGGTGCCCTTTCTTAAACCTTTTTCCCCTTGGCCACCTTTAAAAGATGTTGACTGGCAGCAGCTGCAGCACAAGTACTGGGTTGCTGCTTTTGCCCTTCTATGGACTGATCCATGATTGGTTTAATTTTTGACATTAGCCATGAAATTCTTTTTTACACTGTAGATTTTTTTGGGGGTTGAGATTGATGGGGGAGACATACACCATCATACACCATCGGTTACACTGGAAGGAAAACAAAGTATGCAATTATTTTACAATAATTTCTGTTTTGACACAAACACTAGCAATTGTTTTCATGCACTAGAAGGAATAGGTCTACGTTGTGAGAATTGTTTTGGGGTGCAGATGATGCAGGGAAACCACAGCACACACTGTTGCTTACACTGGAAGGAAAACACACTATGCATTTTTTAATTAATTTATTGTTTGACACAAACACTGTCAATTGTTTTAAGACACTAGGCGGAATATATCTCCTCTGTGAGATATGTTTAGGGGTGTAGTCGTTGGGGGGATATCACTGCACACAGGTCAGTAATATATTCTGCATCACTCATCTGAACAAACTTCTTGAAATACACAATATTTTAAAATTCAATTAGAAAATACAGCAGTTTTTTGTTTTACAGTGATAGATTTCTTAGAGTACAAAAAAAGGTGCAGGTTCACTTACACAAATAAAAAACACCCAATCAACAGCACTACACAGCAGCCCAGAGGTTACCAAACGCAGTCCTCAAGGCTCCCCAACAGTTCAAGTTTTAGAGATATACATGGTTAAGCACAGGTGGCTTTATTTATAGCTCAGTCAATTTGATTTAACCACATGTGCTCAACCATGGACATCTCTAAAACCTGAACTGTTGGAGAGCCTTGAGGACCACTAATGGGAAGCTCTGCAGTAGCCTGTTTGTTTGCATTGCAGTGTATGAGTGTGCTGTCAGTGTGTGTGATAAACAACAAAAACACATAGACTGACAATGATGCCCACAGTATCTGCTTTCCGGGCACTTACTCTAACTACTACTACTGCTATTAATTATAAAACTATTTGCACTACTAGCTAAACTTCTCCGAATAGTGCTGTGATGGCATTTTTTTCCCACAGCTACATCTCACAGTCCCACACCCTCTTCCTCAGCTGTCTTGTGTCCAAAGGCACCCGATCACGATAGAGAGACTTTTATATGCAATCCAAAACACACAAGATACAACATTGGGAAGATGACATTGTGCCTCATTTTTTTATCAGAACTTGGTGGGAAGACCCAAGCTGGGACCCGGATCCACGCATAACCCCATAAGTTCAGGTGTTTTCAGTGTCTGGGAAAACCAAACTGTGCATCTCTACTTATAGTAGTTGCTATAGCATAAACTGGAATCTTCTTATTTGTAGAGATTACCTACTGAGGACACAACTCTTAGAACATTCAGAAATAGTCATGGAATAGTATGACCTAGCTCATTTTAATTAACATGCTGTCATTCAAAAGTTATAACAAAACTATAATCATTATGATAATTAATACATTTATAGTCAAGAAGACTGTTATGGGTGATAAATGTTATTTTTGTTTATGAAACTTCTGTGTCAATAGCTGATAGTGGGTACTGTTACATCAATTGCTTTTGTTCATCCTGTGTGAATAATTTTAATATACTGTAATTAAACAAGCTACATTAATGCATCAGTTTAACTTCCTCTTAGTGATATACTTATACACGTTACACCATGTATTCTCAGTTTAATAACTTTCAGCCCACTAGAGTAAATTATAACACTATTAGCCAGCACATACCGTATTTTCATAACCATTATGCCTGATGAATGATCTTATATATTCAGAAAATGCCTTGATAATTTCTAATTTGTACATCTTGCACCCTTTACAAATATGTTATAGGACAACTTTTAAAGTGTACCCATCACCTACACAGTAGAGGCATTTTAGCAAAACTAATAAAGTAATAACAATATTGAAGAATGTTGCACAAAGGTCTTCATATGCCACAGTGATGTTATTAGTTCTTAATGAATTGAGATACAGAATACTGGATCATCTCCCAAAACAGCATCCTCTGTTCTGTATAGACAAGAGGTACCTTTAAAATAATTTGTTAATAACAAGAGAAAACTATTTGCAGCTGAAAAACAAAAAACACCAAAATAATGGTTAGTTGGTAAAATGCCCTAGATGGTATTAAACTTATTGCAAATTTAGAAACATTACCCACTTAACTGGTTATATTTTTTCCAAAAACTGTTCAGAAATTGTCGGTAGAGCTTTATGTTTGACTTAGGTCAAGAACATCTATTCTATTGACTTAGGTCAAGAACTTATCCAAAACAATTTTTTTTTTTTTTTTAAATATAACATGAATATAAATGTTTACATATCAGTCATCAATATATCAGACTATTAATGATTGGACCATTTTGACATTGCAACTTTGCATTTCCCCAATGGATGCTCTACTAAGCTGCCGCCAGGTATGCACTGAGGGGTTCAGGGCTGCTACATTTACATTTTCCCGGCAGCTGCTCTTCTCTGCAGCCACCAGGTGGGGGGATCCTGCCACGCTGCTCAATCAGCTGTGATTGGCAGCACAGCAGACACTGAGGGAGGCTGCATGGGTGCAGAAAAGCCAAGAGGTCTTTCTGCCATTGGCAGCTGATGGTAGATTATCTTCCAACAGCTGCCCAGTGTGCATTTCTGACTTGTCACATTCTTTACGACCATGTCAGGTAACACACAGCCTGGCATGGTTGCAAAGTGAGGCAGCTGGTTTATGGTAATAAATGAATACATGTTAATCTGAACAATGCCATAACTAAATGGAGTGTATATTGGCACTTGTTTAAAAGGGTTGAGTCTTACATCTCTTGTGACTAGTCAGTTGAGCTGCTTCTCTGTAAGCATATAATATAAAGTGAAGTGTGTAGCCCCCTAAGGATACAATTGTAGCTAATGTACATTATTACAGTATAATCCTTGATTAGAAATGCATCCACTAGCTTCTCCAGTACCTTGCATACATTTACCACATATTTGAAGCTACAGTAATTAAGGGAAAGGAAACATATTTCTTTCACCTAATGCTATATAATGAAATCCATTTCATGCATTTTGCAAACTTTGGGGTTTCCTAATTTTCACAAATGACTCTCCTGCGCTGAATGTTTAATTCCTCTGTGTTTTCACATAATAGCTCATTTTAATGTTATTTCAAGACATAGATGAGATTAAAAGTTTTTTTTTTCAATGTACGTTTCCATAGCAACATCATTCTGCTGCACAAAGGAATAAAATGAGGGCATTAGAGAATGAAATCAAGTATTAGGCTATCACAGAGCTGCAATTGTATGGGTTTTATCCTGAGATACCATTGTAGTTTGTAATAGTAGTTTGTTATATAAAACAACTCAGTGTGCTGTTGGGTTATGAATGGGGATCGATTCAGAAATGCAGAGTAAAAGCTTTGTAGCATTTTCTTTACAGATTGTATATGTTATTAAGCGGCTTTAAGAAGGATTTTTGACAGATGTATAAGTGGAAAGGATGTGGTTTAGGCTTCAATTTCTTTATTTAATTTTTTGCTGGCTCATGAAATCTATAGCATTTGTAAAGATCATTACAGACTTAAGAGGCCCATACACAGTGTGATTTTTTGCATAATATGGCCAATTTAGATCAATCGTAACGACCAATCGTGTACATCATGTGCGGTATTTGTACGATACCGATGCGCATCCCCACCGTTGTAAATCTGCATGGTATATCTTATGGTAAAACGGTAAGATTTCGAACCTATCGTGTACAATGTGACACACATCGTATGCTGTTTTGCTTGATAAACGATCCGATGTACGATGTACGAAGTCTTGCAAAATCCCTGGCCACTCCCCCCTCCATTTTGTGAGAGACGATGCAATGGTGAAGGCAGCATCTCGTGGATCATTCTCCGGCAAGCAGCAGATTGATCAAAAGTGAGTATTGCCTGTACAATACTATATAACCTCATTGTACTCCCTGTTAAACCACTGTGCCACCAATGTGTACCCCCCCTGGACCTGCATTGTTTATACCACTCTGCCACCAATGCTTATCCCTCTGGCCCAGCATTGTTTATACCACTGTGCCACCAATGCTTATCCTCCCTGACCCAGCATTGTATATACCCAGTGGCAAACTCAGGATTTCTAGAGGGGGGTTTCCATATGCTTGATTTTAGAGCGAGTGCGGCCAGTCCATTAAGAGGGCAGAATTAGTACTTAAACAGCTTTAATATGTGTCATACAAAATTTATTGTGTGACATAATTCCAGCATATACAGGACCAGCGATCACAATAAGCCATTAGATATGTCAGTAGGTAATCCTGTCTGAGCTGAATGTATTTATTTTAGATGTGGGCACCATTCCAGACTATTGGAGCAAGTTCAGGAGCCTGGAGGAGCAGCAGAAGGACCTAGCACTGCCCTGGACATATATGTACATATTGGGCTCTATAGCAGTGCATCCCTAACAGTACATGTTTTCCATATCTCCTAGTCGGTGCACAGGTTATTTATCACTGGCTGATACATGTTAAAAGATCCACAGGTGGTGCTAATTATTTAATTTGTGATACTGAGAATAAAATGCAGCACTAGTAAAATTCTATTATATTACTATTTCTATTGTGGTCATGGTGTGGGCTGGGGAGGGGGGTTTCCAGGCAGATGGAAACCCCCCTGCGTTTACCTATGATACCACTATGCCACCAATGTTTATCCCCCTGGCCCCGCATTGTTTATACCACTGTGCACCAATGCTTATCCCCCCTGGCACCGCAATGTTTAGATACAATGGTCCCTCATTGGTGCAGATCAATGTACTCAGATCAATTTATGACATTTTGTTGTATTTTTATTAAAAACATCTTAAATTTCATAAAAACTCAACTGTATCAACATTAAAAAATAAACTGTGATAAGCAATAACATTTTGGTATATTCCAACATTAAACATATATATTAAAGCAGTTTGTTTTTTATTTCCACAAAAATTACAAGCGCAAAGGGAGCGACAGTTCATTATAGGTTTCCTGGAGCTGTATCGGTCCCATGAGTGCTTTTGGCATGTAAAAACCAGGGGCTACAGTAATAAACAAAAAAAGGCAGCTGCTATAGATGACATGGTGACCTTCAGCCTCAGATACCATGATGAGGCATGCCCCAAGTGGGTGAAACAGCGGATCCAGAACCTGAGGACCATTTATGTGAAGGAGCGGAGGAAGGAAAACAAGACACGGGCATCTGGAGCAGCGGCAGATGACCTCTACAATAGCACCCTATGAGATTATAATCTTCTGGAGTTCCTCCATGAAGTAGAGCCCCAGCGAACCTCAAGAAGCCTATTGGTTGATACAGTCCCTGAGGAGGAGTCTTTGGAGAACCCTGGGAGTGAGCCACCATCCTCTATGCATCTTGTAAGTAAATATTATCTTTGTAAAAGTCATTAGCGGATACTGTCCTACTGCCATGGTACTGCCCCAACTCCATTAAAGTAGGCCAGGTATTGCACCCTACCTGTTTTGTTCGCACATTCACTAGTGTCTCCTTCACTTTGGGTGTGGTGACAGAGGGCATTTGGACACCCTTGTGTGGTTGCTCCAGATCGTCAATGGTCATCCCCCATGTCTGCTGTTGTATCGAACTTCTTTCACAGAAGAAATTGTGCAGAACACAACTGGCCATGACAACAGAATCTATTTTGTCCATACAAAAGTTTATAGCCATATGGAATATCCGGAACCGACTGCACATAATTCCAAATGCATTTTCAACTATTTGTCAGGCCCTGAAGAGGCGATAATTGAATGTGCATTTCTCTTTGGTAAGTCCCCTTTGTCCATATGGCTTCATTAAATGCTCATGAAGAGCAAATGCCTCGTCTGCCACAAAGACATAGGCCCTCATTCAGAGCCGCACGTTACCAACAGTACGCTCGTTGCGTTCCGATGTTGACTAACCGCGCATGCGTCGGTGTTACACTGCGCATGTGCGTACGGCAGATTGCGAGCTTTTTTTCTCTCGTTCCTAAAATAGCGTACAGGAAGTGACATGTCAAATGTGATTGACAGAACAGGGCGTTTTTGGGTGTTGACGGGGGTGGAGATGGAAAAACACTGGCGTGGCGAGGTGTTTTTGGGGCGTACATACATTAGCAGATGCGAACGTCAAATGTGTTCGGACCGTCACATACGTCACTGGAACATCCTCTTTCCCTTCAAAATGCTCGCACAGTTTAGGGTCTGGATTACTCGACCACATTGGCGATGGCCTTCTCCTCCGTCCCGGGACTCCATGATGTTGCAGCGATTAATCGCGGGTGGTCACAATTAGTGTTGTATTGAAAACCGGCTTGGTATGTGTTTGGAAAGCAGTTTATTGGGATAGCACAAAACCGTACGCAGGTGGAAATCATACCTGCTAATGTCAGGATTACACAATCAATTGGCGTACATTTTTTGGGGGGTTTTTTGGCCTCAATTTGTTGTTTATGGCCTATTGTGACAATAATGTCATCATGTTTTAATTAGGTCCCCTTTTTTTTTTTAATGTGGAATTTGCATCGTTATGTGATTTTTTAAACGTTCCTTCAAGAGGCCTTTTTTTTTTACAAATGAAATGGTTTTTTGTGTCCTTTTTTGCCTTTAGGGCCAGGATTAAATGTAACCCATTTGTACAATAATGTCACAATACAATGTCAGATTTTTATCATAAATTTATTGTTTAAACACAAACCAATTGGCATAATATTTTGTTTTCTTTTTTTCTGGCAAAGATACTTTTTATCAAAAATAAATAATCAATAACTGCTAACATAAACGTACAAAAATAAATTAAAAACATTTCACAAGAAAGGAGAGGGAAGTTTTGACCAGAAAGGAATATGAGCCAAGCACAGAAGGAGTGTGGGAAAAGTCGCCATTGCTGTCACCGTTTTTTCGCCCGTTTGGATGGGGGAGGGTGGGCGCCAGACCGGGTCCGGGATGCCATCGGGCTGGCCTGTCCAGAGGCAGATGTTGTGGCCTCTGGACTAGGCACAGGGCTAGGCACATTTGGAGGATTGGCTGATGTTGTGCCAGAGGTGGAGGATCCTGATGTTCCGGCAGGAAGGGAGGTCGGCTCCACCATGTGCTGGCGAACGAGCTGCTCCAGGGCATCGGCGATGCGGATGTTGGCCCTGGTATTTTCCGCCAGGGCCTGACCAATGGTCACGTTGGCCGCAGCATTTTGCTCCAGGGCCTCAGCCACCCGTATCAGACTGGCGTCCATCCTCTGCAGAATCTCCGTATGGAAATCCGATTTGAAATTGAGTTCTGTGAGGAGGCCCACTGCCTGCGAGGGGGCACGCCCTGGACTGGCTTCTGCAGGGTCCTCAGCCGGATGTACTGGTTCCTCCCCTGCAGAGCCAGCAGAAATTCTGCGGCCAAGGCTTCCCTCTGGAGCAGACTCATCCGCCTGTGTCTCTGTTGGAAAAATGAGAAAAGAGTCACATTAGAATTTACATATTGGCACAATAGCATTTCAGAGTTGGTGACATCACAATACTTACCTGGGCCAACATGAGGAGCCGCAAAGTCTGGCATGTCCGTATCCATGTTGGACACGCCAAACACCTCCACAGGCTGCACACACCCCTGTGCCAGCTCTTCTAAATCCGTCAACTCCAATGACACAGGGGTGGGACCCCCACCTGTCCCCCTTGCATGCCTAGCCCTGTCCGCGAGTTTTTGCTTTAGGTGATATCTGAAGTCGCCCCATCTGTGGGGAAAAATGGAAGCCATTATCCTTTGGTTTAAAATGGGGTTTGTTTTTAGGGGGGGCAAGGGTTTACTTACCGCCGTTTGACATCCCGGGCTAGACGGACATAATCACCCACTCTATTGACAGCAACGGCTACCTCTTCCCATATTCTCCACTTCTGGCTTAGACTCATATTCCTGTCTGCCTGTGGCAGGATGTCAACACACTTCTGGATCAAAACCTCCATCTCCTTTCTTGTGAAATGTGGCTGCCTTTTTTTTTTGGCCGCTTTGGCCGGAATACTGGGCCCAGCAGCCTCTTCCATGTCATCCTCCTCACCTATTTGTGTAAATTTACAGAATTCACAAAATCACAACTTGCCTAATCTTATGTTTCAAATTAATCGTTGATAGAAAATGCATGAAAGACTTACCGCCTGACTCTTGGGCATTTTTTCCCTGGTCTGTCGCCATGTCTGAGGTCCAAACAAGAAATACACCAGAATTTGAATGTGTTTTCGTGACGTATTTATACATGCGTCCTTATTTTGCGGCCGCATCATTGATTGTGCGGCCCTATGATCCCTCCTTAATTTGTGCGGGAAACGAAACACTATTTATGGCTTGGTGTGTCTCAAGTCGAGGTGGCGTTTTTGGATTGTTGGAGGTTATCTTGGCTGGAGTTTATTGATTGCGTAGAAAGGAGTTGGAGGTTGGAGATTCGTTTGTTGGTTAGATTTGCGTTTTTTTTTCCGTTATCTTTGTTGGTTTATATTTTTGGGACCTCGTTTCTTGATTTGGTAAGTTTTGTGAAGTCTAACTTTTGTTCAATTGTTGTTTCATTGTGTTTCGTATATTTTGTAATTTTTGGATCCCTAATTTCTTCTATTTTAGATTTTGTTTATTTTCGACCCCAAAGACCTTTTGATTTTGCATCTTAGATATTTGCTCTTGGTAAGTCCATTTTTTATCTTGTATTTGCAAACTAATTAGCGCATTTTTAGTAGTTACTCTTGTGACTTGTATTAGCGAACTAATTAGCGCATTTTTAGTAGTTACTCTTGTGACTTGTATTAGCGAACTAATTAGCGCATTTTTAGTAGTTACTCTTGTGACTTGTATTAGCGAACTAATTAGCGCATTTTAAACAGCTTAATAATCATTCTAACTTTTTGGTGGTTTATCTTTCGCTTTTTGAGCCAACATTTCGACCCGTTTTGATGTACTGTGTTAAATGTCGCTTTGCGGTTTTGCTAAATGGGTGTTTGGCATATTTTAACTTTGGTCTAGCACAAAATTTATAAACAAAAATGCACAGACTGAAATGTGTCAAGTAATTTTGTTGTTTATTTTCAGTTTGGACGTATCATGACAATACCCCGGCATGTAAGCAGCAATGGATGGTATCATCAAGCTAAGTTGTTTTAATATAGTTTTGGGGTGGGTCAAAAGCCTTACTTTGAAATCTTTGAATTTCAGGTTGATCTGGGGCGGATTGTTCTGGCCATGCTCCCGGAAGCCGACCAACCTCAATCTCATCCCAGGCATAGGCATCGTAGGCATGCAAGGCCCCAGATATTTCGAATACGTGTCACCCTTTTTGGAATGCCCGATGATGAGGTTTTAAGACGCTACCGTCTACCTCCCAAAATCATCATAGACACTCTCTCATTAATAGAAAGTGATCTTGAGTGGCAAATTAACAGTCCAACAGCAATACCACCACTGACGCAATTTATGGCGGTGTTACATTTCTGTGCCTCAGGATCGTTTCAAACAATGGTGGGAATAGTGGCGGGCATCTCCCAATCCTCCTTTTCCCGGATCCTGAGGGCAGTGATGGAGGCACTTTTCAAGCACCTCCATCATTTTATTCAAATGCCTTTGGATATGGGTGCCCTTAGTGTGGCCAAGGCCAATTTTTACCAAATAGCTGGCTTCCCACACATCATAGGGGTTGTGGATGGTACTCACATACCACTTCAGCCTCCAGCATGGCTGGAGGCAATATTTAGAAACAGGAAACACTATCACTCCCTGAATGTAATGGTGGTATGTGATGCCTCCCTCCAGATCCTGTCCCTGAATGCTAAATTACCAGGAAGTGCACATGACTCCTTCGTCATCCGGCAATCAGGGATATGGCAGAAATGAACCAACCTACAAGCTGGTGATGCGTGGCTTCTGGGTAAGTGGAGACCTTTAGTACATAACAATGTTAAGCTTGATACACAGTGTTCCTGATGTTGTCTCTTATTTTTCACAGGAGACAGTGGATACCCTTGCATGTCCTGGCTGCTCACTCCTTATTTGGCTCCCACACCAGGCCCACAAAGTGAGTATAATTCCGCACTTACAGCCACCAGGCAAGTGGTGGAGCGCTGTATCGGCCTTTTAAAAGGCCGATTCAGATGCCTCCACCGCTCTGGTGGCGAGCTCATGTATTTGCCGGATATGGTGTCGAAAATTGTGGTCCTGTGTGGGATATTTCACAACATCGCCATAAGGAGTGGTGTCCCAATGCAGCCAGAGGATGCCTTACCTGAGGATGGCCCCCCCGAGGTTGGTCGGAGGTCAGTATGTGGGGGGGCCATACGCGATGATGTGGTGGCCAGATTTTTTAGGTAAGTTTGACCCAAACTACAGTGTTTATACCTAATGTGTTTGTGTTTGTTTGCGAACATCTAATTTATTTTTATTTTTTTCACCATCTTCTGTTTGTTCACATAATCTTTGCCACTCCAACGCTCATTACTTCCTGCTACCCTTACCAAACCTGGATCTGGTGATTTTGGGCATATATTCTGGAACCCATATCGCAACGCCATGTTTGTGGAATCATGTTGGCATGGTCCTTCGTCAACCAGTTCTTGATTTTTTTTTTTATTTAAATATTTTATTTGTATGTGTTGTATTTGAGATTATCACTGTTTTTTTTTTTGGGAGTGACCACTTTGATTTCTCATTTATGTTGTGAATAAATGTTTGGAGAGTGAAATGGTCTTCCTTTTTTTGGACGTTAACAGCAAGTGTAACCAGGTTAACACACCTTACATTTGACTAAGGGGTAATCCAGTACTGACACCAGTTGATGTAAACTGAAATATGTTTTCAGGTTCCCAACCCACACCAAAAGGAAGCCTGTCCAAACCTTTGGATTTTGAAGATTGGCCTAAGCAGCTTGCACACCAACTAGGAACCTGTAAAATGTCGAAATATCTAATTGACACTACACCCAAAAAGGGAAATGACATTCTTACTGTTATGTGTTTCTTGTGGCTGTTTAACATACAAATACAAAACACAATCTAACTTTTAAAAAAGGGAAATCCTTGCAGGAACAGTCTACTTATGTCAGGGAAAACTATTTTTGTTTTGGAAAAAAAGAATGAGCCAGAACGTATATTAGAACTAAAAAATTTATTTAGAAAATGAAAATAAACAAAAAAAACTACTGGCGAAGGATGCCAGACAGCCGGTCAAGGCCCACAAGAATGCCAATGACATGTTGGCGCATCTGGCCAACACATTCGTCCACCTCTTATCGATGCCTCTGTTCCTCTGTGGGTGAGAAAAGTGTGTGGATTAATAAAACAATAGGGAATCCACATTAAAAAAACAAAAACACAACGAAATCACTCCTAAACCTAAAAAAAAAAAACCAAAACAAAAAGAGGGTGCTGCCAAAAATACAAGGCCTATGTACAAATTCCCACAGGTGTGATATGTGTATGTTGAAATCAGCAGGAAGAGGTAAAGGCAAACTGCTAAATCACCAAAAGTAAACCAAACAAGCACGAATAAAGGCACGACACATGATTACATACAAACAGTTTGTGGTTAAAAAAAATGTGAAAGAAAAACATACCGGGAGCCAAAACGGGAGCTCCAGAAGTCCCTCCATGTTCCTCCTCGGAGGAGCCTTCATTCCCCAAAGAACGGGGAGGGGTAATGACGGACTCCGGGGACGGGGTAATTGGAAGAGGGGTGGGTGGAGGAGAGGGGGAAGTGGGACGGAGGGGAAGGAGGCCCGACAGTTCTGGGAGAGGGTCTTGGAAGGCTGGGGAGGAGTGGGGTATAGGGGAAATATTTGGGGTGGAGTGTTGGCTAGGGGTTGGGGATAGTGGCCGGGAACGCCGTCTGGCCGGACGGTGCGGGCGTAGTCTTGGCTGTCCTCCTAAAATATGTCAAACAAATTGAGGTTAGTTTCTGGGCAAATCCGGGGCCCAAATAAAAAAAAAAAAAACACCAACAAAAAACATGCAAATAGGAGTAGAATGAAAAAAACAGAAATAGAGGGAAAACAAGCACACGCAGATATGAGGACAAATAATAAATAGGACAGACAGAAAAACATGCACACGCAGATATGAGGACAAATAATAAATAGGACAGACAGGAAAACATGCACACGCAGATATGAGGACAAATAATAAATAGGACAGACAGGAAAACATGCACACGCAGATACGAGGACAAATAATAAATAGGACAGACAGGAAAACATGCACACGCAGATTTGAGGACAAATAATAAATAGGACAGACAGGAAAACATGCACACGCAGATTTGAGGACAAATAATAAATATGACAGACAGGAAAACATGCACACGCAGATATGAGGACAAATAATAAATAGGACAGACAGGAAAACATGCACACGCAGATATGAGGACAAATAATAAATAGGACAGACAGGAAAACATGCACACGCAGATATGAGGACAAATAATAAATAGGACAGACAGGAAAACATGCACACGCAGATATGAGGACAAATAATAAATAGGACAGACAGGAAAACATGCACACGCAGATATGAGGGCAAATAATAAATAGGACAGACAGGAAAACATGCACACGCAGATATGAGGACAAATAATAAATAGGACAGACAGGAAAACATGCACACGCAGATATGAGGACAAATAATAAATAGGACAGACAGGAAAACATGCACACGCAGATATGAGGACAAATAATAAATAGGACAGACAGGAAAACATGCACACGCAGTTTGCCCCACAAACACAAACATGAAAACCACAATACATAACACTTACTTTCCAGGATCTGCATGCGAAAGCATGCCAGCAAGCGGGGCGTTCGCCGTTGCAGGTCTGACCACCTGCGCTCCAGCTGCCCGATGTTGCGGCGTGAACCCAAGGACCGCAGGCGGGACCGTGCCTCCGCATACGCGGAGCGCTTCTGCCGGTTGGTGATGGGTGGAGGCTGGCTGGTGATACGGCGATCCATCACCTCCGTAAGCACCAGCAGCTCGCGCCTGGTGAATGCGGAGGCTCTCATGATGGCAATGGAGTTTTTCATACAAAACATTTTTGATAAAGTGTGCAAAAAATTTCTGATTGGCTAATGTATTTTGGAAATTAACAGGAGCAATTTTATTGGTTAGTGTATGAGTCATGTGTTCAACAGGGCCAGAAATCTCTGGAGAGTTATGATAGGCTTGATGCAGTGACATGCGTTTGCAAATTTAAATAAAGAAATGAACCCCGGAAAATATGCGGGGATCCACACCAATAGAACAATTGTTTAATTGTGGTTCACATGTTTTTTTAACAATTAAAGCGAATGTTCCATCCGTACGTATTCTGCGGGTAAACACAAACACGGACAAGAGTAAAGTTTCTTGCATTGTGTTGAAAAAAAAAAAACAATTAAGCTAATTGATACATTGATTGGCATGATACGATTGAGGGAGGTAGGCAGAATAAAGGAGCAGGTAATCGACATCTGACAAGGCCACTTCCGGTTTCACTTGTGCGTGTGTTCCCTTCAAGCAATTTCGGGGATGTACGCTCGCTATTTCGCACGCTCGTTAGTTAGAGGAGGGGTCGCCTGAGTTTAGGGAGGAATTTTAGATGCGAACGAAAATATGAGCGAGCCATTGAATTTAAATAATTTTGTACGTACGCCTAACGTACGTGCGCCCGCTTGCGAGTGGGTCTGAATGAGGGCCATAGTTCAGGCCATGCTTCGTAAATGCTGTTGATGGCAAATTTAGACGGTTGGTGGAGAGTCTGTCATAAAATTCTGTTTGTTTGAAGGATCCACCATCGGAAGCACAACCATTTTTCCCCACATCAACATAAATAAATTGCATTTACCACCGCCATCAGCACGATACTGTGAAAGCCCTTGTAACTGAATAAAAGGACCTGCTGTGGGCAGGCAGGGTAATGCACATTTGTTTCCCATCTATGGCTCTTCCACAATTAGGAAAATTAGAGTGGATTGGGGTGGCAAAGGGCAGGGAAGGCCGGCTGGACTAGGGGAGAGGCAGGGCAGAGAAGGCAGGCTGGCTAGACATAGGGGTGCTGCAGGGAAGACTGGCTAGACTAGGACAGGGAAGACAGGCTGGCTGGACTAGAAGGGGGAGGGAGTGCAGGGAAGGATGGCTGAACTGGTGGGGTAGGCATGGAAGGTTGGCTTAACTGGTGGGGTAGGCAGGGAAGGCTGAACTGGTGGGGTAGGCAGGGAAGGATGGCTTGCTAGACTGGGGGTGCAGGGAAGGAATTCTGTCTGCACTGGTGGAGGGTGGGCACAGATGGAAGGCTGGCTGCACTGGTAGGGAGGTGGGCAGGGAAGGAAGGTTGGCTGCACTGGTGGGGAGGTGGGCAGGGAAGGAAGGCTGGCTGCACTGGATGGGGGGTGGGCAGGGAAGGAAGGCTGGCTGGACTGGGGGGTGGGCAGGGAAGGAAGGATGGATGGGATGGAGATGGCTTTGGTAAAGCTGGCTGGACTTGGGGAGGGGCAGGTAAGGCAGCATGGCTCGCTAAACTGGGGGGAGGGTAGGCTGGCTGGACTGGGGGGCAGTACAGGGAAGGCTATCTGAACTCGAGTGGTGGCAGAAGACAGGGTCAACAGAAGTACCTGAGAAAGGGACCAGGTGGCAGCGGCAAGTAGTGCATGTATGCGATGCGGATGATGCAGATTGGACAGGGTCACTAAGCACATGGCACAAGGACAGATTGTTGTTTGCCGGGGCCTCAATCTGCACTTGCACCATGATCTTCTTGCTCTAGTCAATCCGTCATCTGACACACCATATACCATGTAGCCAGCTATCTATTGGGCGACAAAAAACTGGTGGATATACTAGTTTTTATAATATACAAACCATGTTGGTTTTGTAAAACACTACAAAGCAGTCATGTTGGTTATGCTTATAAGTTTCAATATTTATAATGTTATTTACAGCCATGTTGGTTATTACATTTAAAAAATGTGTAAAAAAAAATAATTTGTTTTTTCACACAAAAAGAAAATGTGTTGTGTTTTTACTCACCTTAAAGTAGTGGAACTTCAGGACTTTCACAATGGCATCACAGGTGTCTGGGATGATGTGCCCCAATGCCTGGGTGGAAATGAGGGTCCCAAACTTCAGGTCTTCATAAGACCGTCCTGTAGCCAGGTAACTCAAGGTAGCCACAGGAGGAATGGCCCTCCTCATGCTGGTGTCCTGCCTCTGAATATAGGGAGTCACCAGACGCAACAACTCCTGGAAGGTGGCGTCATCCATATGCAGGTAGTTGCGATGATAATTGTCTGCATTGTCCTCCTTAATCTCCATCAGCAGGGTCATATGGGAGTGAGTCTCCCTCCTCGTCAGCCACTCCTTTGTCCAGCTCAACCTCATCCTCCTCCTCTCCTCAACTCCTTCACCTTTCAGCCTCAGATTGCCATAGGCTAGCAGAAGCTTATGGCAATGGGAATCCATCAGCAGACGATAGAAGGCAGAATACACATACTTTGTAAAGGCAAGCCTACAAAGCAGAGCACAATAGCACTGTACAGTGTTCAGCAGGTATAAAACCAAAGCTCATGAGTTACAGAGTATGCACAGAACTAAAATGGTGGCTGTCTTTTATACCCTAGATAAGCCCTCCCCTATTCACATTCCAGCAGATTCATTGTGAGGTTTTTGGCAGTAAATGATCCATTGATAACGATTTGCAATCAGAAACGATGCATTGGTATCATAGGATCGTATATACAATTGTACACCATTTGACCAAATCTCATAGATAATTTCAAGGGAAGAATCTCAAGGGAAATCATACAACACATCTTAATGTTAGTAAATCGCACCGTGTATGGCCGGCTTAAGCTTAGTCAACCTATTTCTCTCTAGTATCAACCTTCTAAATGGAGACAAGACATTTCCCATAGCAAACAATTAACTTCTAGCTATCATATGTCTAGTGCATTCTTCAAAATGTTAGCTAATATCTATAGGCAACTTCCTTTCCTCTTTAGAAAGTTTAATACATTTCCTCTGGATGTAGTGTAACAGAATGCCTTGTCAGCTTCCCTTTACCACTTTCTCCTCACAGAATCACAAGTGAAATAATTAGCTTTACCTGTGGATCTTTTAAAATGTGTCAGTGAGTAATGCATACACCTGTGCACCAGCTGTGTGAAATGGAAAATGTGGCCTGTGTGGGGTCCTGAGGACTGTGCCCTGATTCAGAGCCGGATGCGCTGACAGAGCGCTCGCTCTGAATCAGGGCCGTCCTTCTCTTGTTTTAGAGTGGCCTCCTGGTCATTCGCATAGCTATGGGTGACCACCCACAGCTATAGCGAGCGGCCAGGAAGATGGTTGCGATATTCAAGACCATCGCGACCATCGGGCGTGAGATGAGACCCTTGTGGTAGGGTCTTGTTGCCGCAAGCCCTGGAGTGCTTTTGGCTCTATCAGAGCTGAAAGCACTCCCACTGACATCACTTGTGATGTCAGTGGGGCAGGCCCCAGATGGTAGGCGTTCCCATGGGAATGCCTCCGTCTGGCCAGCCCCGTCCCCGGTATGCCCACCAAAGGGGGCATGCTGTCACTCACCATCGACAGCATGCCCCCTTTGTAGCGAGACCCATAGCGATGATTGCCCATCGCTATCCGGGTCCCGCGCATGCGCAAGACGGAGCCGGGTCCGTCATGCACATGCGCACTGGGCCAACATCAACCCGCTTACGAGCATTCAGTGCTCGTGAGAGGGTCTGAATTAGGCCCTGAGTTTGAAAACCACTGGCCTAGGGTAAAAATCACATGAATGGATAACAATATCCTACCCTCCAACATGACCCTTTCCATTAGGTACACACTCTGCTCACGGACTTCCCACCTATGTATGTATGATTGTAGTCACCTGTGTTGAACTACTGTAGGTAATTGATGAGATGAGACAGCACAGGTGTCTGCAATCATAAATTAAGAGGGGTCCAGGAGCTGAGAAATTTGTACCTAATGGAACGGGTCATGTTGCAAAACATGATGGGTAGATTAATACTGTATCCTGATATATAGTAAAATAGTTTAGCTTTCTGGGGAGATGTATCAAGCCTTGGAGTGAGCTAAAGTATCAAATAATCAGCTTCTGTTTCAAGTCCAGTCCAGGACTTGTTTCCTAACAATATTTCTCCTGCTCCTGACCATGTTTCTAGGTTGCCGGTTGCTAGGAGACCCAGACTTCAGAGGACTTCACATGTTTCCTCCTAGTGCTGCCTGATCCTATTTGAACTTCCTGGACTGATGCCGCCCTGTCGGCTATAAAGTTTTCATGTGGAACCTTTGTTTATGCTACTTGCTTGCTGTGCATCCAGATTCCCAGTTATTATATTCATATGCAGCATGAACTCTGCTCACCGGCTTTGTGCTAAGTGTTGCAGGCCATTGAGCAATCCTGCTGATACATCACATTTAAAGCATAGCTGTCTGCTGGGCCCTGCAGACTATCCAGGAATCCTGCTTCTATTTCACAGACAAAAGCATCACTGGCCTTGCAGGCCATCCAGCAATCCTGCTTCTACATCACGTTTAAAACATCGCTGTCTGCTAGGCCCTGCAGACTATCTAGCAATCCTGCTTCTACATCACGTTTAAAGCATCGCTGTCTGCTAAGCCCTGCGGGCCATCCAGCAATCCTGCTTCCATTTCATGTGTAAAGCATCACTGCATACCAGGCCCTGCAGGCCACTCAGCAATCCTGCTACTACATCTCATCTAAAGGCCCTCCTGGTCAAATATCTACATTGGCTCCAATAGCCACAACAAATGACTCTTTAGCCGCATCCCAGCTTGCTGCCGCACCTAAAAGCTCTCCTGGCCTAATTTCTTTGGGACTATAAGCCATTTAAGACTACTCCTTGGATACCTTTATGGCATAGTTGATGTACTTTCGGCCTATGCTGAAACTTTGACTTTTACTTTCTTTGACCGCTTACTACAGTTGCTGCTAGTATAGCAACGAAGTTGATGTTTATTTGAAACTGACTTGACTTTTATTTCTGATACCTATTTCAGTTATTTTCTCTGTTTCAGGTGGTCTGAGACAATAAATTTCTGTTTCATTTATTCAGTAACCCTCCTGCCTTCTCAATTCCAACTAAGTTCTTGTCTCGCTTGTATCTGTAACATTATAGCTTACCAAATAATTATATAGCATTGTAGAAGCACGATGAAACACCCTCAAAATCCTGCTCAAGTCTTTGCAGCGCAGATACAAGTTCTTACTCAGAAGGTTCAAGAACTTTTGCTATAGGTTCAGGATGTTCACTCTGCCCCTCCACAGGGTGCTATTAAAGAACTTAAGATGAACTTGCCAGACTGGTTCTCGGGGGACCAAAATACTTTTTTGAATTTCCGTAAGAGTTGCTAGTTAGATTTCTATTTACGCCCCATTAATTCTGGGTCAAAGACACAAAGAGTGGGTATTGTAATTTCTCTACTGCAGGGTGACCCGCAAACTTGGGCTTTTGCACTTCTTCCATGCATGCGGCTCTCCTTACCGTGGATACCTTTTTTTGCTCAGCTCGGTCTGTTATATGATGACCCGGACAAAGTTTCCCTTGCAGAGTCTAAACTTTGTTCTCTAAAACAAGGACAAATGGCTGCTGAGGACTTTTGTTTAGAGTTCCGTCTATGGGCAATGAACTCTGGCTGGAATTACCCCGCATTGCGCAGTTAATTTTGTATAGGTCTCTTTGAGGCTATTAAAGACATTCTTGTTCAACACTCCCCTTCTGAGACTCTTGATGAGTTGATGCAGGCTGTTATTCACATTGATTGTCGCCTTCGTGAGAGACATCGGGAACAACAATTACCAATGAGGCCTCCTCGTGCTACATCTTGTTGGCTTCTAGCCTCTTAGCATGAAGAATCTATGCAGGTTGGAGCCTCTCATCTCACACCTGAAGAAAGACGTGGAAGATGCTCGCAAGGTCTTTGCATGTATTGCGAAGACAAGAGTCACTCTTTAAAGAATTGTCCTTTAGTCCAAGTAAAAGACAAGATCTAGGTGTACAGGAGGAGATACACTTAGGCCCAGCTTCATTGTCCGCCAAAAACTCAGTTTTAGTTCCTGTAATGCTTAATATTTCTGATAAAACCTTCAATTCAGTTGCTTTTTTGGATAGCGGAGCTGCCGCTAATTTTATGGATTATTCATTTTTTCGTTCCTTGAGGACTCCTGCTACACCTTTATCCCAAGAACTCTCCATTTGCGGTTTGGATGGGGGTCTCATCTCTAAAGAAAATCTTACATTTGAGACACCTCTAGTCCAATTCTCTGTTGGGCTTCTTCACACGGAATTGATTTCGTTCTATCTTCTGGAGGAATACATTAAAGAAGACTTAGCAGGAGGGTTTATTCAGCTGTCCAAATCTCTGGTCAGTGCAGGCTTCTATTTTGTACAGAAGAAGGATAGATCATTGTGTCCCTGTATCGATTTTAGTGGATCGAATGAGATAACTATAAAGAACTCCTATCTTTTACCTTTAATTTCGGTCCTATTCGATCAACTTCAGAGTGCAACCATTTTTTCCAAAATTGATTTAAGGGGCGCTTACAATTTAATTCGTATTAAAGAAGGCAATGAGTGGAAAATGGCATTTAGCACTCACTTGGGCCATTATGAATACCTTGTTATGCCTTTTGGACTTGCCAATTCACCTGCAGTCTTTCAAGACTTGATTAATGACATTCTTCGGGATTATTTGGGAGTTTTCATTGTCGTTTATCTGGATGATATTCTCATCTTCTCCAAGTCTTTCCAACTCCATGTTCAACATGTTCATCTGGTTTACAACGAAACATCAAAAACATCATGTTTTTGCTACATTTGAGAAATGTGAATTTTAAGTGTCCCAGGTTTCTTTCCTGGGCTATATCATCACCCCTGAGGGATTTTCCATGGCTCCGGCTAAAGTAAAAGCAGTTCTTGATTGGCTTTGACCTAATACCCTTAAAGGAATCCAACAGTTTCTTGGGTTCACAAATTATTACCGGAGATTTATTCATTCATTTTCCACCATTGTCGCACCCATTGTTGACCTTACAAAAAAGAGGCGGATACTGTGAACTGGCCATTTAATGCTATCCAAGCTTTTGAAGATATTAAAATCGCCTTTAATCGAGCTCCTGTTTTACGCCATCCACAGCCGGATTTGCCTTTTATATTGGAGGTTGATGCCTCAGAAGTAGGTGCTGGAGCTATTCTATTCCAAAGGAATGCTTCTGATTGTAAATTACACCTGGGTGCTTTTTTATCTCAGAAGTTTTCTTCCGCTGAACGCAATTACAATGTGGGTAACTGAGAATTGTTGGCCATAAAGTGGGCCTTTGAGGATTGGCGCCATTGGCTTGAAGCTTCCAAACATCAGGTCACTGTCCTCACTGACCATGAAAACCTGATGTACATCAAGTTGGCTAAGCGCCTTATCTCCAGACAGGCACGATGGGCCTTGTTTTTTACCCATTTTAAGTTTGTCATTTCTTTTTGCCCTGGCTCAAAGAATGTGAAAGCTGATGTGCTTTCTAGAAGTTTTTCTTTGGAACAACCTATTTCTGTGCCTGATGAACCCATCATTCCTAAGAGGTGCATTCAGTTCACTCGTACTCGGATCTTGGCTGAGACTCTCCAGAAGTGTCAGTCCAAAGCACCATCGGAAGTTCCAGCTCATCTTCTTTTCATCCCACAGAGAGTAAGGAAAGCTGTTCTCCAAGATTCCCATTCCAAGAAGGCTTTTGGTTATCCGGGCATTGCTATGACTGTGGAATTGCATTCTCATTCAGTTTGGTGGCCTTCGTTGGCCAAGGATGTCCGTGAATTTGTCCTGGCATGTGAGACCTGTGTCCAAAACAAGACACTTTGGACAGCTCCCTCAGGGATTCTTGTTCCATTATCCATTCCTCAAAGACCTTGGACACACATCACCATGGATTTCATTGCTGACCTTCCGGTTTCTGCTCATTGTTCAGTTGTTTGGATGGTGGTCGACTGGTTTAGCAAGATGGTACTTTTTATTCCTTTAACTAAGCTGTAATCAGCTAGAGAATTATCTGTTCTATTTCTCCAGCATATTTTTCAACTAGACGGTTTACCTCTTGATATTGTTTCCGATCGAGGACCACAGTTTATTGCACATTTCTGGAAAGCCTTTTGTGCTTCTTTGTGTGTTGCTCTCATTCTCTCTTCAGGGTTTCACCCACAGTCTAATGGACAGACGGAATGTGCCAACCAATCCTTAGAACAGTACTTACATTGTTTTGTCTCAAAATGTCATTCAGATTGGGTATCACATTTGCCTCTGGCAAAATTTGCTTTTAACAATGTCTCTCATTCGGCCTCATCAGTATCTCCTTTTTTTATGTTACTGGACAGCATCCTCGAGCTAACTCCCTTGAACCTAATGGCTCCAGGTTTTCTGTTTCATCATCTGTGTCTCGATATCATCGTATTTGGACTAAGGCCCATCATAGTCTTCAGAAAGACTACCTGCATTCTAAAAGAGTGGCAGATAAACATCGCAGGTGCTCTTCTTTCAAAAGAGGAGATTTTGTTTGGCTTTCCACCAAGATAATCAAGCTCCATCAACCCACTCATAAGTTGGGACCAAAGTTTATTTGGCCATTTTGTATCATTGCTCAAGTAAACCCTGTGGCCTTCAAATTGCAGTTACCTAGCTCTCTTCATATCAATAACACTTTCCAATGCTCTCTTCTCAAACCAGTTTTTACTTCAGTGACATTTATGAGTAGGTATACTGCAAGACCATATCCTGTTATGGTCCAGGATCAACAGGAATTGTTTTTTGAAAAGATTCTGGACCCCAAGTTCTCCAGAGGTAAATTACAGTTTTTTTGTTCATTTCAGTGGGTATGGCCCGGAGGAACGTTCCTGGGTTTCGGAGGATGCACTCCAAGCTCCCAGACTGAAAAGTCATTTCTTTCAAAAGTTTCCTGATAAACCTGGATCTGAAGGTTCTTCAACTCCACGTCAAGGGGGGGGGAGTACTGTTACAAGTCCAGTCCAGGACTTGTTTCCTGCCAGTATTTCTCCAGCTCCTGACCATGTTAATAGGTTGCCGGTTGCTAGGAGACCCAGACGTCAGAAGACTTCACATGTTTCCTCCTAGTGCTGCCTGACTTGCAGCAGATCCTATTTGAACGTCCTGGACTGATGCCGCCCTGTCGGCTACAGAGTTTTCATGTGGAACTTTGGATTATGCTACTTGCTTGCTGTGCATCCAGATTTCCAGTTATTCATATGCAGCATGAACTCTGCACAGCGGCTTTCTGCTAAGTGCTGCAGGCCATTCAACAATCCTGCTTCTACATCATGTTTAAAGCATAGCTGTCTGCTGGGCCCTGCAGACCATCCAGCTATCCTCCTTCTGTTCCACGGATAAAGCATCACTGTCAACTAGGCCTTGCAGGCCATCCAGCAATCCTGCTACTACATTACATTTAAAGCCTTGCTTTCTGCTTGGCCCTGCAGGCCAACCAGCAATCCTGCTTCTGTTCCACGGAAAAAAGCATCACTGTCTACTAGGCCTTGCAGGACATCCAGCAATCCTGCTTCTACATCATGTTTAAAGCATCGCTGTCTGCTAGGCCCTGCAGACCATCCAGAAGTCCTGCTACTACATCACGTTTAAAGCATCGCTGTCTGCTAGGTCCTGCAGACCATCCAGCAGTCCTGCTAATACATCACGTTTAAAGCATCACTGTCTGCTAGGCCTTGTAGGCCATCCAGCAGTCCTGCTTCCATTTCATGTGTAAGGCATCACTGCATACCAGGCCCTGCAGGCCAATCAGCAATCCTGCTACTACATCTCATCTAAAGGCCCTCCTGGCCAAATACCTACATTGGCTCCAATAGCCACAACAAATGGCTCATTAGCCGCATCACAGCTTGCTGCCGCACATAAAGGTTCTCCTGGCCTAATTTCCACTTTGGGACTATAAGCCATTTAAGACTACTCCTTGGATACTTTTGTGGCATAGTTGATGTACGTTTGGACTATGCTGAACCTTTGACTTTTACCTTCTTTTACCGCTTACTACAGTTGCTGCTAGTATAGCAACGAAGTTGATGTTTATTTGAAACTGACCTGACTTTTGTTTCTGCTATCTATTTCAGTTATTTTCTATTTGTTTCAGGTGGTCAGAGACAATAAATCTCTGTTTCATTTATTCAGTAACCCTCGTGCCTTCTCAATTCCAACTAAGTTCTTGCCTCGCTTGTATCTGTAACACTAACTGTAATTTTTCAAGTGACAGGAGCTGATTGGTTGGTACTTTATCCCTCTCTACTTTATCTCTCTCCTTGGTTTAGTACATCTACCCCATAGAGAGCAGAACATTTCCATTTGGATAATGTATGTTGTGTGAGAGAGGATGATATATTTTTGAATGCTTTGATGTTTGACTACATACTGATGAGGAGAAGCAACAAAAAAGACATATGGTAGGGGCCTACAGTATGTATCAAAGCTTGATGAGAGATAAAATTGTGAGAGAGAAAGTATTAACCAAACAGCTCCTAACTGTCATTTTTCAAACACAGCCTATAAAATGGAAGTTAGAAGCTGATTGGTTGGTGATTTATATCTCACAGTTTTCTCTCTCATCAAGCTTTGATACATATGCCCCATAAACATCGATAAGATATATTTGTATCATGAATATTGGAACAATAAGAGGGATTAATACTCTATAATTAGTGTGAAAGTTTCACTATACGTTGAATTTCCTTTATTCATTGAGAAAATATTTGCCCATAGGGTTCTAAATTTTGAAGACAACTATATCCTGAGCATCTTCATCACACCATTGAGACACTTTACTTTCTATGGACAACAAATAATACCACTCAACCCATTTTGTCATTGAAAGAAAATATCAATATCAAATCATCATAGGTTCTGTCAAAGGAGAATTGTATCCCATTATAGAGTAGAACTCATTTATGAAGTAATATGAATATTGTCGATCATTATTTGATGCCCTATAATAAATGTAATAAACATGCACACATAAACAGGTTTTGATATTTTGTTTTTGTTTTGCATTTTTGTGTTAATGTAACTAATAAAGATTAAATTTTGATGAATATCCCTATGATTATGTCTGTCTCACAGCTATACCTATGATTGTTTACCAGTAATTGTTTACCATTAAATAAAGTACCAAGAAGTTATCTTTATCTAGGAGTGCCTCCAATATAGGGTGACTTTTTATTTTATTTTTAAATATTTATATATGTTAAAACTTAAAACACAATAACACACTACTTAATAAAAGCACTAAATATTCATTTATTTTAATATAATAGTGCACTGAAAATGTAATTAGTAAGAGATCTTTCTTTCTATCAGTACAAAGGGCCTGATTCATCATGGATCGCTATTGCATGTAAGTCTGCTGCAAAAATATGCTAATGAATGCAACTGCAAAGCTGTCTTAGAGACACCCACTACCACTTTCTCACATCTGTAATACCTTGTAGTCCAGTGTATACATCGGGAACATTGATTAACATTGGCCATCATGCACAATTACAACAGGTCTGACCTTGCTCAGAAATTGCTAACCTCATTGCACACAGTGAATACACAAGCTGCGTATGCCATTGCAGTGGCTAATTTATGCACGCCCAAGCAGCAGCGTTCAAACGGACAGACACGCCTGCATTTCTCCAGCCACTCCCCCATCACCACCCCCAAATGCCCAAGTCCCATCCCTCATTCTGCGATGGTTTTGTATCTGTGGAGGTGATTGCAGTGCAATCGCATTGCTAACACATGCACATACACTACACATGTGCAGTAGGCACCATCGGCCAATCTGCGCACGCTGTTGCAAGCCGTGATGAATCAGGCCCATAGAACACCCCCCAAGCTGTTTGTTTGAATACAATCTTCTCCTCGGACCTGAATTACTTTCAAAATTTAAGATAGGGTTCAGTAATTTGACTAAATTTAGAACTATATAAATATTATGATCAAGATTATCAGATTATGGTTGAGATTGCTTTTTTTAATTTATTCTTTTATTATTTTATGGGGATCTTGTTTAGGTGACTTACATGAAAGATTAGATTCTCTCCTGTTTTTGTAGGATAAATTGTGGAGAGAGTGAGACCCCTTTCACATCGGTATGCCTGGTTGCACCTGGAATTTTGATTACATGCCCATCCCGGGTGTGACACGGCTGAGACCCCTTTCAGACTGGTGGCGCGCCACTAATGCCAGGTCGATTATATCACTACCATCATGTGTGAGCTGGTGTTTGGAGATAATCGCATGTCCAAATGCCAGCTCTTCCTATGCAGTGAACGGGACCTGAGTCGCATCAACACGGGTTACCCGTTCACACTGCAATGCGAGCCGGGTTGAACACGCCTTCAACCTTTCTCATGACCAGGGTTGAAATGCCCGGTCTCTTGATCCAGCTTATTTCAACCTGTTTCTTTCACACTACACAGTAACCCAGGTTGCTGCGTGTTCACGTGCAATAACCCAGGTTATTGCTTGTAGTGTGAAAGGGGTATGAGAGACATAAGCAACTTAATTTGTGCTACTGTTGCTATTTTCACTTACAATAAGTAGACATCCCATGGCTGCTGTAGTTAGCTTTTCTGGAACTGCAATCCTCACATGGACTGCCAGCCTGTGCTTATACCTCCAAAGCTGGTGTTATCTTAATAGTGATAACACCAACTGGGTCATGATCTAAAATACAATGACCACCAATTGCTAGCCATAGTAACGTTCAAGGAAAGGTATTATTACTGTTTGTTATTTTAACTTCCAGATATATTTGTCCATGATTGTAACTGCAGATACAGTATGTCCACATACACCTATCCTTAAATCACAGATTGTGCGACCAAACAGTGCCATATGTTTTGCCACACAGTTTTGTACTAAAGGTGCATGAAATCTCGGCTGCTGAATAGCCAACGGGTGAAATGCCAACACCGGAAGCCCGAAACAGCAGAATCCCGATGGGGCAGGTAAGTATGCTAACCCTACCCTTCTCCCCCCACTAACCCTAGCCCTCCCTAAAGGGTGCCTAACCCTAAAACTCCTTGGTTAGTGCCTAACCCTAAGTCCCCCTAGGGGTTCCTAACCGTAAGTCCTCCCAGGGGTACCTAAACACACTTCCCACACCCTAAATCTAACCCTCCTGGGGGGTGCCTAACCATAACCTTTCCCTGGTGGTGCCTAACCCTAACCCCCCCTTCCCCAAGCCTAACTCTAATCCTCCCTGGGGGGTGCCTAACCCTAATTCCTCCCAGGGGTGCCTAACCTAAACCTCCCTCCCACATTCAACAGCTAACCCTTCCCACTTACCTTCATTCGGGAAGTTGTCTGTCAGGATTCCATCTTCGGGCTAAAGATAGGCATCAGTATTTAGACACCTATATTTAGTACTAAGTCGGGTTTTTTGACACCAAGATTCCATCAGATGGCTTCCCGTGCATCGGGATTCTAACTACATCCCTCTGATTTGTATCACTACAGTAATACGACAAAAGTCAAATGCACAAGTAACCTAGACACTACTGCTGGAATTGCATGCAGCAGTGGTAAGGCAAAAGACAGAGAACTGATACAAGTGATCAGTGCAATGCATCCCACCATGCAGTGTTCTTAATTTGTGACTTTATTCAGTACCAACAGCATTGCAACAAAAATACTAATCCTAAGCATCCAGTACACTATTAACAACTTTGGATGCAGCTACGATGCCACCTGATGCTAAATTGAGAAATAGGTATGAAAGTCCAGGAATTACTATTTTGGCAGAACATCTAAAGGTGCCCATACACGGTGCGATAAAGCAGCCGATCCGATGGATTGGTACGATTAGACTGCTATATCATACCATGTATGGGCATGATATCGGCCAGTGCGCACACCCGTGGGGTCGTACATCACACCACCTGATCTTACTGCAGGTTCAGTAGATCTGTGGAAGTGATGTGCAATCCCATGCAGCGCTATGCAGGTGGGGGAGCCGGCATATCTGGCGGTCAGCCACACGATTGCACTAAGTGTGGGTACCACCTGATATGTCAGTCATCGGATCCCCCGTCGCGTCGCACGGTGCATGGGCGGTTTAAGACACACCATTCATCTCACACAATATGGCTCAAAAAAGATGGTTGAATGAGGAAACATCTGTATTACATTCTCCTTTTACTGAGAACATTCATTCAGCCATGAATCCACTACACTTGGCCATTATGTATAATAAATACCTCAAACTATATTACATTTCCAAGTGACGTTTAAAATTATATAGACAGTGGAAAGATTAACATCCCAACAGATCAAGTGCAGGTCAAAATATTGAATATGTAAGGTATAGATTGTACTTGCTCTGCTGAAGCAAGTACAATATATACCTAAATATACCTAAATGAAGCAATTTATTATGGGTTGGGTACATTATCCCGAAGCTCAGAATGCCGACGGTCAGAATCCAGACAGCAGCATCCCCATGGTCAGAGAGATTTTGGTAAGTATTTTAACATTTACCAAAACTCTTCACCTAACTCTAAACCACCCCTCCCACAGCCTAACCTTAAACCACCTCTCCCGCAGCCTAAACCTAACCATCCTGTCCCACAGACAATCCCTAAACATCCACCTAGTGCCTAATAGTAACCCTAATACTTACCATCACCATCTGTCGGGATTGTGACATTCAGGATGCCACTGTCAGTATTGTGGCCATTGGCATTCTGACAATCGGGATCCTGAATACATCCCTTTATGATTTAGTATAATCTTTATTAGCCATACAGGGAAATTGTAAGTCTAATCTTTATCTGAGTTTTTGCTACATTTTGTGTTCTCCAAAATGTAGCTGAGAACTTAACAACATGGTGCAGTCATCAATGAATATAAATGGCAGGTATTAAAAGTGCTGTTTAATACTGAGACATTGGGGCTGATGCAGAGTTTAACACAAGTTGTCTGTAATTGCTTCCATATTGCGTACATGGAATTAGATGCATATATTCACCCATAGGTAGTGATGTGCGGGTTCGGTTATCAGAGAACCAACAACAACCGAATTTCGGGGTTCCAAGTTAAACCAAGTTTGGAATCAATTTGGGGTACTGAGTTGAATGGAGTCCCAGTTCGAATCTTCCCACGGTTAGGCACTCAGTTTTGGATTACATGTAAATAGATCAAAATGATATAATTTTATTTTTTGTTATTTCTTTTTTTAAAATACAGATCCAAAACCAAAACATGTAAGGGTGGTCTTGCAAAACCAAAACCAAAACACAGGGGTTGGCGCACATTTCTACCCACTTGTAGAGTTGTATGTATTTATGCATCTGGACCACTCCTATCTACATGCTGGTTTAATAGGCATGAACTTTAGCAGTGAGCACTTGCAGCTCTATATTAGGTGCAAAACATCCACCTGTAAGCAGACACATTTACACCTACTCACTGCTCTGCATACAGTAGCCTGTGATTCCAACATCTCTATGAACTTGGCCTACATGAAAACATCTGTTTCAACCCAGTTAAACCTATTGTGCTACAAGTGGACATGTGTCTGGCTTGTGTCAACTCTGCATCTGTTAAACTTATGCACGCTTAGTTGTGGAATATTTCTAGGGCAAAACATGCAAGATACACTACAAAAATGGACTTAAACTGTTCCCAACAAATTTAAATTGGCAACTCTATAAAGACAAGCAGAATCACTATTCCGCATGGATAACAGTAATTATAACAACGCCTAAATCCCTCAGATAAGTAAGTGCAATTGATATCTTATATATCCAAACATGCATTTGATCTACTAGAAGCTTCATGCTTCCCAGCAGTCGCATACTATTTTAGATAATCAGACTGTAGTGATGTGTAGGTGGAAACTAAGTGCAAAGGACCCGGTTTAGAATAACAGCAAGAGCAAGAAAGATCATCATTAATGATTTCTAGATAAAAAGTAATTTGCACTTAGGGGTCTATATTTACTAAGCAGTGATAGGAGACAGAGTGAAAAGTGATAAGAAAGTGATAAGGTGCCAGCCAATCAGTTCCCAACTGTCATCTCACAGGCTGTGTTTGAAAAATGACAGTTGGGAGCTGATTGGCTGGCACCTTATAACTTTCTTATCACTTTTCACTCTGTCTCCTAATACTGCTTAGTAAATAGACCCCTTAATCTTTAACTATGTACTGTTCATTTAATCAAGCTTGAAGACATTTTTACATAATCAATTAGTGACATAGTAAGTGGCCTTTACAAAGCACAGTAATAGTATTCAATAAAGTCAGACCCCCAATGGTTGTAACTAATGATTTGAACAGGCCAACTACTAAATTATTTCCAAAGCAGTCTGATGTCTATATATAATATAATGTCCCGCAACACTATGTACTTTATGAAGGTTATTTTTATGATTACTGTATGATTATTATGATTATTATTATTTTACTAGTTTATTGGACCTGGGTCACCTCAGATTCCACCCCACCCTGCTACGCTCGACCCCATCTCTTCCTCCATTATGTTCAGCTCTGCCCCTTTCTTTTGTTCTGAACCCAGCTCTCTGTCACTGCTCTATCTCGACACACCTCCACCACTCCATAATCACTATGACTGCACCCCCCCATTTCTCAGTAATTATCTCTCCCATACTTACCCCATTCCCAACGGCCATTCCTCTTCTTCTAGGTCTATCCTGTCTGTCTCGCAGTGGCAGTCAGTGGGGCGTGTGACCAGGCTTCCACTGCACATGCATTGAGGAGATGGGACAGACCTTCTACAATTAATATATAAATTGCTTTGCTAGGCCCAGGTACAGGTGGGCGTGGCCTAATCGCAGGATGCATGGACATGCCCCCTTGAGGGAAAAAAAAAACCACACTTTTGCAGCGCCGCAAAGCTGGGGAGGGGGCGCTGTAAGCCCCTCAGCCCAGCGCAAAGCCAGGGAGGGCGCAATCAGTGTGATCGCTCCCCCCACAGGCATAGAAGACTGCTGTGGCTGCAGCTCAGCAGCCACGAGCAGTCTCCCACTCTCCACGCTGTGTGCTGGGCTGCTGTGATAGAGAGAGAAGGGAGAGGGGACCTGGGCCCCCACGGGGCCCCTCAGGAATCCCGGGCCTGGGTAAATAGTTCCCGCTTCCCTCCCCTCTCGGCGCCCCTGCATACACTCCCATTTAAGCTTGCAGTGAAAAGCTATGGGCATACCTGGGAGGTGACTGGGAGGCATCTTAAAATAATC
The DNA here is from genome assembly GCA_031769625.1 of Taudactylus pleione. Lineage (NCBI taxonomy): Eukaryota > Metazoa > Chordata > Amphibia > Anura > Myobatrachidae > Taudactylus > Taudactylus pleione. Next base: position 4,635,471 of record JAUIMM010000148.1, on the reverse strand, counting down.
TAAAAAAAGGTTGTCTCATGGGCATGTTATGGGTGTGTCAAGATACTGTGCTAGCCATAAGGTAGGGTGTTGTAAGTGTTGATGGTAATTGTGATGGTGCACCGATGGTGGAGTGTTTGATTTGCACTGTCCATTGAAAGTGGGTGTAATGTCCAGTACACACAAGTACCCAAAGGCTGAAACCAAGATTTGTATAATACTGCAGCTGCAAATCCCAAATAAATTGCAGCCACGCATGCATTAGCATCCACCTATTAGCATCTGTCTGTCCCTCCCCTTTAGAATGTAAGCTCTCATGAGCAGGGCCCTTGTCGCTCATGTGCTACTCCTTCCCCTACTTATATTATCATTTACTCCTAACTCCCAATTGGCACCTAACATTTGTGTTATGCAGCTATGTTTATAAACCATGTACTTGTCCTGAATTGTTTTGTATTACTATTAACTGTTTTTCTTGCGTGCACATTTATGTACTGTGTAAGGCGCTGTGGTCTTTGTGGCACCATATAAATAAAGGATGATAATAATAATAATAATAATAATAATAATAATAATAATAATGAATCAGGCCCATAGATAGCACTTCTAGATATGAAAATGAGTGAATATATGAGCAATTTGCATTATGTGCTTATAGTTTTAAGCATATCAATCTATAAACATTTTTTTGGGGTCAATCCATAAACATTTTTTTAAATATACATTATACAAATTAATTAAATTAATTCAATTATTTTGAAGGATATGTAGACTTTTTAAAAAAAGTAAAGATAATTTTGTTTAAACACATCATTTTAAAAGATGTTTCTTGTTCAAAGTCTTATTTTTTTTTTTAGACTTGTGCAAGCTTATATTAAGCTGTGCATCACTGAAATTCATAAAAAATCAGAATTTATCTTTTTTGACACTTAAAACTGATAATCATAACACATATCCCAACCTCTTGCATTACATTATAGTTTGAATTAATTAGATTTTTGGAAAACCTTTTTTTCATCTCTTTGTCAATGGAGTTTGGGTTTGAATGCAGAAACTTATTTATACATTTTATGTTTCACTTTTGTCAAAGTTTTTCTCTTTTGTCATTTTTGGATTTCTGCCCAGTGCCCCTTGCTACCATCAGTGATACAACCCACACAAGACCAGCATACAGAAGACAACAGAAAAGTACTCTTCCTCTATGTTATAAGGGGACTGTTCAGGTTAGATAAAATTAAACAAGCATGTTTCAGCTCAAAAGTAAACTTTTTGACATTTGTTACCAAATATACTTTTCATATAGTCACATCTGTTGAATGACAAAAAAAGAAGGTAGATCCAGTGAAGAGCTCAACATCACCAGTATTCTGTAAAGTAGTTGTCTGTATACTGGTGTTATAAAAAGGACTTAAAATAGAATTACTTAAGAACATTTAAAGACTTTTTGAAGTAAATATGAATAAAACCTGACTTTACTTCTTCAACAAATCAGCAAGTGCCCTGTTTTTAATATTTAAAATGGTTAAAAGATATATATTTTTTGTGGTCAAAGTATGAATAAGGTAAATCAGATAAAGTAAATGTAAAAAGCTAGAGGTCAATACTTATTATAAATATTAGTATTTGTCTACCAACAAAGGATTAAATAGTATTGTACTTTTCATGGAGACCAAATATACTTTTCATATAGTCACATCTGTTGAATGACAAAAAAAAGAAGGTAGATCCAGTAAAGAGCACAATATCACCAGTATTCTGTAATGTAGTTGTCTGTATACTGGTGTTATAAAAAGAACTTAAACTAGACTTACTTAAGAACATATAAAGGCTTTTTGCAGTAAATATGAATAAAACCTGACTTTACTTCATTAACAAGCCAGCAAGTGCCCTGTTTTAAATATTCAAAAGGATTAAATAGTATTGTACTTTTCATGGAGACCATACCTCCCAACCTTTAAAAAGTATTATCTGGACATAGTGTGTGCATGACAGTGGCAAAATCACAATTTGATGTAACCATGTTGCATTGAGCATTTTCATGTCACAATGAAGTGTGGCCCAGAACACTTTTGTAGCACAGGCTACCCCTAACCCTCCTTTCCTCTTCTAAAACCTTGCATGCACTGTCCTATTGCACCATAAGCAAATACACAATCTGCTCTACTGTGGCCCTACCAACATTCTGACTATTAACTAGTGATCAGATTGGTGGGACACAACCCTCAAATTGTGAAGTCTCAGATGAATTGGGACATCTGGGTGGTATGAAATAGGTTGTACTGATTAATATGAAGAAGCACTGTAGAGTGGATGTGGTAATAAGGTCGACAGTAAAAAGTTTGACTGGTTCTGAATGTCAATAGTCAATAGGTCAACATGGTCATTAGGTGAACCATCATTCTGTAGACATGTATCTAGGTTGACAGGGTTAAATGGTCATACATTGAAAAGGTTGACATTTATCATGTTGACACTAAAATGTCAACACATTTTTTTTTGTTATTTTAGCCTACCCTAACCTAAAATCTAACCCTAAACCAAACCTTACCCTAAAAATCATGTAAAAACCCTTTGAATGTATTGACCATTTAACTCTGTTGACCTAAATACATTTCTACAAAATGATGGTCGACCTAATGACCATATAGACCTTTTGATTGTCAACATTCAGAATGTCCTCCTCGTATCTACCTATTGAATGTTGACCTTTTTACTGTCGACCAATTGACCAGTATCCAGTAGAGTACCCTGGATGTGCCCATCAGTCACTTATATCAGCTTTTAATGCACCACCTTTTTATTTGTTGCTCCTACAAGTACGCTTAAGCTGGTACTGTACATGTCACATGAGAAGCATCAAGATGCTGCTGGATTTTTATTGGACACCACTGTTCCCAAATGGTAGTTGGTAGCTTTAACATGTCCTCTTTGTAACTTGTGCCTTTTCAATGGACCCAGACTATACTAGTTATTATTCTCTTTTGTTAGAAATACAGTGAAGATAATTTGAATAATTATTTAAGTAACTTGGCATATGTTGTATAATATTCTACTTCCATATTTAACCTGTGCTTTAACTGTAAATACAGTATTAAAAAGATTTATTTAATTAATTTAATATTTATTTTAAAATATTATTTTAAGGCACCTAGCGGGTGATTTAAAGTTGGACGCAATTGAATTTGATTGTTTACATTTTTTACATTAACATTGTAACTTTACACATGAACAAAACTTGCACCAGCCTCTTGGGCTTCAAGCACGCACCATGGCGATGCATCTCATTTGCATTACAAGTATCTTTAGAATATATTCTATGGATCGATCCCTAAAGATCCAAACAATTCTGTTAGGTATGAATGTGCAGTGGAAAATGGCTCTACCTTCTGAGTAACAAGTAAATAATATTATTATAGATATATTATTATTATCTACCAGCACCATTTTCCACAACACATTCATAGCGAATAAAAATATATATATTAGAAATACCTGTATATGCCAGCAAATATCGTGAGGGAATAATCAACACTCAAAGTAGGCAGTTGTCTATAGGAAAATACAAAGACAATGGAAAATAGGTAATTCAGTAAAATAAGACAATTAGCAAAAAATATATTCACACCGGCTGGGACAGGTACATATAAAATCATAAAATATCACAATTAAAAAGTATATATGTGAATAATAAAACTTAAATCCTTTTAGATATTACTCCACTAAGCATAGAATAATCAGCATAGCAGACACTGTGTTAATAATAGACTTCTTGCAATTTTTTGCAATACCTTCTGATGAAGCCACTGAGATATATTTAAAGTGGGGAAACACATCAAGGATACCTAAGGATACTTCACATATATTGCACACCAGCTGGAATTTCTATTTGTACATGGGCATTACAATGGGATTTATACATGGACCCTTGCATGGGCATTCAAAGGAAGGCTGCATAATAAGGTCACTCCAGCTGCTGAGAGGTGTATGATTCACCATTGCAGTTCCTGTCTACTATTTCTATCTGGATAGACAAGTAAGGCTGTTTTTATCATACTTTAATTATTTTTACCTGGCCAGGAATACCAACTAAAAGGAGGCAAGAAACATATATTACCTTCCTATGTGGCAAGAACCTATGAACTAACAATTGTTCTATGAGCACATATTACTAGTCTCAAAGACAGTGCTACTAACATCTACAGGTGCTTGATTAATAATTAAAACAACTTATAAACTGCATGTGTTTGGCGAACAACAAGCTATATACAAAAAATTACAAGAAGTCTTTTAATAACACAGGACCTTATTCAGACCCACTGCAAGAGAGAAATTCTCTCGCTCCGGGGCTCGCTACCAATGGGTTGGCTGTCGATGTTGATCGACAGCTCGCCCCGTTTAGTAGGCGGGGAGGGTGGGTGGTTTCACAAATGGAAGCATTCCTTAAGGAAAACATGCCTTTTGTGGGCGGCCGCACTGACATCAGCAGTGATGTCAGTGGGGAGCTTCCAGCTTGATCAGAGCAGGAAGCTCCATGGGGCATTCGGTTGCCAAGACCCAACCTTAGGGTCTCGTAGCAAGCCCCGCGACCATCAACCTGGTCGGTCGCTAAAGCTGGGGGTGGTAACCCACAGCTTAGCTAGCAACCAGGAGGCCGCACTTCAAAACTCAAGCGGCCAACCACAATCAGAGCGACCGCTCGCATTTTGCGAGCATCTCTGAATGAGGGCCACAGTGTCTGCCACACTGATTATTCTATGCTCAGCAGAGTAATAACTAGGGATATAAGTTTTATTATTTAGATATATATATATATTATTTATTATGATATTGTATGTTTATATATATATATATATATATATATATATATATATATATTAGGGGTGTGCACCGGACACTTTTCGTGTTTTGTGTTTTGGTTTTGGATCTGGATCTTTCTTTGTGTTTTGGATCTGGATTGGTTTTGCCAAAACCACCCTTCCGTGTTTTGGGTTCTGGGTTTTGTGTTTTGGATCTGTATTTTTTTTTAAAAAAGCATAAAAACAGCTAAAATCACAGAATTTGTGGGTTTTCCTGCTCCTATGCTATTATTAATCTCAATAACATTAATTTCCACTCATTTCCAGTCTATTCAGAACACCTCACACCTCACAATAGTGTTTTTATGTCCAAAAGGTTGCACCGAGGTAGCTGGATGACTATGCTAAGCGATATGAGTGGGTGGCACAAACACGTGGCCCATCTAGGAGTGACACTGCAGTAGCAGACAGGATGGCAGTTTGAAAAACTAGGTCCCAAACAGTACATAATGCAAAGAAAAAAAAGAGGTGCAAGATGGAATTGTTCTTGGGCCCTCCCACCCACCCTTATGTTGTATAAACAGGACATGCACACTTTAACAAACCAATTGTTTCAGTGCCAGGGTCTGCCACATGACTGTGGCTGAAATGATTGGTTCTTTTGGGCCCCCACAAAATAAGCTAGCAATTAATCTGTCCCTGCACAAACTGGCTCTACGGAGGCAAGATGTCGTCCTCATCCTCCTCATCCACTGATACTTCACCCTCTTCAGTGTTGTGTACATCCTCATCCTTACAGAGTATTAATTTGTCCCCACTGGAATCCACCACCACAGGTCCCTCTGTACATTCTGGAGGCTGGTCTCCCTGGAAGAGTTGATAATTTACTTTTATGAACATCATCTTCTTCACATTTTGTGGAAGCAACCTCCTACGCCTTTCGCTGACAAGGTTCCCGGCTGCACTAAACACTCTTTTGGAGTACACACTGGAGGGGGGGCAACTCAGATAAAATAGAGCCAGTTTGTACAGGGGCCTCCAAATTGCCTCTTTTTCCTGCCAGTACAGGTATGGACAGTCTGAAATTCCTACTTGGATGCTGTCACCAATGTAATCCTCCACCATTCTGTCAGTGGTGGCAGTATCATATGCAGTGACAGTAGACATGTCAGAAATTGTTGGCACGTCCTTCAGTCCAGACCAGATGTCCAAACTGGCCCTTGACTTATGACACAGGTGCACGCTTGGCGCTGCTGCTGTGTTGATGCACGTGCAGCTACTGTGCATACATTTTGCACACAAACACAGAAAAAAATTAATTGTTTATTTTTTGTGGAGTGCACTTTGGGGGTTACACCACCCTTTAACAGACAGATGCACGCTTGTCGCTGCTGCTTTGAGGATGCAGGTGCAGCTACAGCCCACACATTTCACAAAGACAGAAAAAAAGAAGAATTTAAAAATTTTTGTGGAGCGCACTTTGGGGGTTACACCTTCCTTTAACAGACAGATGTATGCTTGGCGCTGCTGCTTTGAGGATGCAGGTGCGGCTACTGTGCATACATTTCGCACACAAACACAGAAAAAAAAGAATTGTTTATTTTTTGTGGAGTGCACTTTGGGGGTTACACCACCCTTTAACATTCTTATGGGACACAGGCACACGCTTGGCGCTGCTCCTTTGTTGATGCACATACAGTGCACACAATTCACAAACACAGGAGAAAATGTTTTATTTTTGTTGGAGTGCACTTTGGGGGTTACACCACCCTTTAACAGACAGACGCACACTTGTTGCTGCTGCTTTGAGGATGCAGGTGCGGCTACAGCCCACACAATTCACAAAGACAGAAAAAAAAGAAGAATTTTTAATTATTTGTGGAGCGCACTTTGGGGGTTACTCCACCCTTTATCAGACAGATGCACGCTTGGCGCTGCTGCTTTGAGGATGCAGGTGAGGCTACTGCACATACATTTCACACACAAACACAGAAAAAAAGAAGATTATTTTATTTTCGTTGGAGCGCACTTTGGGTGTTACACCACCCTTTAACAGACAGATGCCCGCTTGGCTCCTGCTTTGAGGATGCACGTCAGATCCGAGTCAGGTGGGAAAAGTTGAGCCTGACTCGGATATGACTCGAATCGGGGGGGCTCTGGGGGGTTCGGATTTCAGAAATACGAACCCGCTCTTCCCTAATATATATATATATATATATATATATATATACATATAGGTAGTCCGGCACTCTCAATTTGTAATGTTCAAAATACTGGGGTGTTTTTAGGGAAATTCATATAGAGGTTCAAATAGATAATAGTCTAGCCTCTTCAAGAAAGAAGAAAAAACACTCTCCAGATTTTCAGCAAGATTATTCAGTATTTAATGATTAAACCAACATCATTTGCCAACGTTTCGGTCCAATATGGACCTTTGTCAAGGCACAATAGCTTCTAAACATCAATGGTTCACTAAAAGGGAGTACATATAAACAACGTAAGCATTCATAGTCTGACAGGTCCTTTAAAACACATAAGTTCAAAAATGTTATAATCCATGATCAATATGTATGTGATATAGGGAGAGGTGTGCCTCATATAACAGTAACATGATATCCAATAGAAGCCCACACTGCAAGAGACTATTCACAGCGGTAGAAAGAAAAAAAAAAAAAATCTTTATGCAGCAACTAGTATTGAGAATACAGGGGTCGAATGTGCGCCCCAATGTAGATTATAATAATAGCAACCAGGTGGAGGGACAATTTCAGAAAGATAGTCATGTATCACACAGCATATACATAAAGGCCAAGTACATGGGGGTATGTGCAGTACAATCCCCAGGTGTATATATTACACAAGTATGCATAAGGAGGCTGTGGGAGCCTGGAAGATGAAAAAAAAGGATGTCTTACCTCAGTGTTGGTCTGTCAGAGAATGTCCTGGTGCTGGAGCAAAGTCTGAGCTCAGGGTTTAAAAACCCAGTGCTTAGGGGAAAGTCTCAGAGTCCTGATTGCCACAGCCACAGGTGAGTCCTGTTATAATCAGGAAGTGGGGCAGTATGGCAGTAGCCGGTGGCCATCTTGTGTGTGGCTCAAGATATATATAATAATAGCTGTCAGTGAGCCTTGACAGGACTTGAAGTGATGGGCAATTATTGGTGCTACTGAAACTCATAAAAAAGGCTAAACTGGTGTTATTAGGGATCTAATGCCATAAATGCATATTATACATATCCAACCATTAAAAATGTGATACGGGCATACCCACATGTACATATATAAACGCATATGTACACACACATACCTGCACATACATGTGCATATATATACAAGGTCAATTTGCAAACATTAGAGTAAAGGGTTATTTAGTGTGTAGTAGGACCTGGGACTAGAGGACCTGGGAGTACAATGCAAGTATATAGATCAACATCACAAAAAACAATTAACATTAGGTGAACAGTACAGACAAATGCAATGTTAAATATAATATTTGATACCGTGTTATATAGATAAAGTCATTATTCAAAGAAAGATACCCAATGGGCAATTCTCGTTAAGTCCCCATGGTGCCACAGTATCAAGTCTGTAGATCCACTGACTTTCACATTTTTTAAGTAATGCCAGTCTATCACCTCCTCGTTCTGGAGGCGGTATCCAGTCGATAAGTTTGCATTTGAGGGTTGCTACCTGATGTCCCATCTGTAAAAAGTGTCGGGCAACAGGTTTATCTGACTGACCACTATTGTAGGCTGCTCTGATGGACGCCCTATGGTTAGCTATACGTTCCCTGAAGATCCTGGAGGTGAGCCCGACATAGTAAAGACCGCAAGGGCATATGAGTATGTAAATGATATGGTCCATTTTACAATGGAGCTTCCATCTAATCTTTATGGGTACACCCGTGTGGGGGTGAGCAAGAGTGTTGCCTGGAACCATAGAACTGCAGGTCATGCAGCCTCCACATCGATAGCTATCGGGTCAGTTCTGCATGACTTTGATGATAGAGTTAGTCATTTCCGGGTTCATTGATGGCCTAAGTAGCAGTTGTTTCAGGTTAGGCCCTCTTTTATATGCCATCATAGGTGCTTTGGTGTTGGTAAATGGTAGAATGGGGTCAGATTGGATGATCGGCCAATGTTGTCGGATTGATCTTTCTGTTAGTCTGGATCTGTTGCTGTATTGGCTGACATAAATGACACGGTCACCTTCAGTAGATTTAGGTCGAGGGTTCGCATATTTATTTCTGGCCTTATTTAAACAGCTCTTAAGTAGAGAATGTGAGTATCCTCTTTCTTTCAGTCGAGCTGTCATTTCTAGGAGTTGGGTGTCCTGCCGTATTGTATCTGAGTTATTGCGTAGGACCCTAAGGTATTGCGAAATCGGGAGACTATCTTTCAGTGCAGGAGGATGATGGCTTGTGGCCTCTAGAAACATATTCCGGTCAGTATCCTTCCTATAGAGGGTTGTACCCAACTTATTTGCATCCCTGTATACGGTGATATCAAGGAAGTTAATAGACTCCTTATCAATATGGTGAGTAAACCTTACTGCATGCTTCAATGTATTTAGTTGTTCCACCATTAGGTTAAATGAGCTGTCGGTACCTCTCCATAGTAAGAAGATATCGTCGATAAATCTGAGAAAGAGGACTACCTGGGTGCCGTAATGTGGTATTATGTAAGTTTCCTCATATTTGGCCATATAGAGATTGGTGTAGGCTGGTGCCAGATTCGACCCCATGGCAGTTCCTGAGCATTGCATGTAATATGTTTCTTTGTATTTAAATTAATTGTTGCGTAGGACCAATCCTGCTAGATCCTTGAGGAATCTCGTTTGTTGTGGTTCTGTTTCTGCTCTCGTAAGAGCATCCTCCATCGCTAGTAATCCATCTTCATGCGGAATGATGGTATATAAAGAGCAGACATCCATAGTTGCCATCCAGGTGTCTCCTTCAATAGTGATTGCTTCCAATCTATTAATGAAATCTCCAGTGTCCTTGATGTAACTTGGTATTTTGGTGACTAGAGGTTGTAGATGATAGTCGACATATATAGCGAGTGGTTGGAGCAGTGATCCTCTGGCTGAAATAATCGGTCTACCTGGGGGTTTGTTCAGAGATTTATGTATTTTCGGCAAAGTGTATATTATAGGGCATATGGGATGTTGCACCATCAAATATGCAAAAGTATCCTCGTCGATTAGGCATGTCTGGATGGCTTCTTGTAATCTGGCATCTATTTTATTTTTGATTTCATACGTGGGGTTATGGTAGATTTTATTATATGTTTTCACATCCATAAGTTGTTTGAGAATTTCTTCGTTGTAGTCACTCCAGTTTTGGACAACTACTGCACCCCCTTTATCCGCCGGTCTTATTACCAGATTCTCATTCATGCGGAGTTTGTTCAAAGCCTCTTTCTCGCCAACGGATAATTTGTTGTAATATTTTGGAATATCCCTGGTATTAGTTTCTTGATCAATCAGGCGTAGATAGGTTTTGATACTGGGGTTAGTGGAGGTTGGATCAAACTTAGATGGATTTCTAAATGGATTATGAGTTTGTTGTAAAGTTGTGTTCTTAAAGTGTTCCTTCAGTCGTAGTCTACGACCAAATTTGAAGTGGTCAATCGACCAGTTAAATTTGTCATGCCTATTAGTTGGAACAAAGGATAGGCCTTTAGTAAGCAGATTATGTTCATCCTTTGATAGTTGATGGTCTGAAAGATTAAATACAGTGTTCACAATCTCCTGCCCCTTCCCCTTCTTCTTCCTTGTGTAACTACCCTTCCTCGGGTGGGGTCTACGGGTTGTACCACGTCTTCTTCCCTAGCTGGTTTGTTTCTAAAAAACCAAGGGGAGGTCTAGTTTCGACGTTATCCATGTCTGATGTTGTTCCTGAGGATGCTGCATCAAATTGGTACATTTGTGTGCGTCCCATGGGTCTTGGTCTTCTCTGTCTCTGATTTCTGTTTAAAGGTTTAGTTTCTCCTAGTAGCCATCGGTAGACAGTATGATTTTTATAATCATTGGCAACAGTGGTCAGTTTCTTCCGTTTAAAAGCTATCACGTCTCTTCTATAGTTGTCAACTTGGGCATTAAGTTTATCAAGCCAGTTGGTGGATTTATCATCCTTCAGTATGTTAATACTGCTTACGGCGAATTGATCAAGATCCATGGTAACTTTTTTAAGTTCCTGACTTACTTCCTCCACCACAAGAACTATAAGGTCCAGAGAGCATTTGTTAAGGATGCTGCACCAACGGCTACAAAAAATGGGATTGTTTCTACCAATGGTGGGCATGTTACTAATCCTGAAACCCCTAGGGATCTGTTTGTTCCTGTGGTATTCTGATAGGAACTGTCCATGGAGCGTGAGGTCCGTAATTCTTTTTTTGAGTCGTAATAATTGATGGAAAATATCAATGGATGTTTCCGAGGAAGGGTAGTTACACAAGGAAGAAGAAGGGGAAGGGGCAGGAGATTGTGAACACTGTATTTAATCTTTCAGACCATCAACTATCAAAGGATGAACATAATCTGCTTACTAAAGGCCTATCCTTTGTTCCAACTAATAGGCATGACAAATTTAACTGGTCGATTGACCACTTCAAATTTGGTCGTAGACTACGACTGAAGGAACACTTTAAGAACACAACTTTACAACAAACTCATAATCCATTTAGAAATCCATCTAAGTTTGATCCAACCTCCACTAACCCCAGTATCAAAACCTATCTACGCCTGATTGATCAAGAAACTAATACCAGGGATATTCCAAAATATTACAACAAATTATCCGTTGGCGAGAAAGAGGCTTTGAACAAACTCCGCATGAATGAGAATCTGGTAATAAGACCGGCGGATAAAGGGGGTGCAGTAGTTGTCCAAAACTGGAGTGACTACAACGAAGAAATTCTCAAACAACTTATGGATGTGAAAACATATAATAAAATCTACCATAACCCCACGTATGAAATCAAAAATAAAATAGATGCCAGATTACAAGAAGCCATCCAGACATGCCTAATCGACGAGGATACTTTTGCATATTTGATGGTGCAACATCCCATATGCCCTATAATATACACTTTGCCGAAAATACATAAATCTCTGAACAAACCCCCAGGTAGACCGATTATTTCAGCCAGAGGATCACTGCTCCAACCACTCGCTATATATGTCGACTATCATCTACAACCTCTAGTCACCAAAATACCAAGTTACATCAAGGACACTGGAGATTTCATTAATAGATTGGAAGCAATCACTATTGAAGGAGACACCTGGATGGCAACTATGGATGTCTGCTCTTTATATACCATCATTCCGCATGAAGATGGATTACTAGTGATGGAGGATGCTCTTACGAGAGCAGAAACAGAACCACAACAAACGAGATTCCTCATGGATCTAGCTGGATTGGTCCTACGCAACAATTACTTTAAATACAAAGAAACATATTACATGCAATGCTCAGGAACTGCCATGGGGTCGAATCTGGCACCAGCCTACGCCAATCTCTATATGGCCAAATATGAGGAAACTTACATAATACCACATTACGGCACCCAGGTAGTCCTCTTTCTCAGATTTATCGACGATATCTTCTAACTATGGAGAGGTACCGACAGCTCATTTAACCTAATGGTGGAACAACTAAATACATTGAGGCATGCAGTAAGGTTTACTCACCATATTGATAAGGAGTCTATTAACTTCCTTGATATCACCATATACAGGGATGGGAACAAGTTGGGTACAACCCTCTATAGGAAGGATACTGACCGGAATATGTTTCTAGAGGCCACAAGCCATCATCCTCCTGCACTGAAAGATAGTCTCCCGATTTTGCAATACCTTAGGGTCCTACGCAATAACTCAGATACAATACGGCAGGACACCCAACTCCTAGAAATGACAGCTCGACTGAAAGAAAGAGGATACTCACATTCTCTACTTAAGAGATGTTTAAATAAGGCCAGAAATAAATATGCGAACCCTCGACCTAAATCTACTGAAGGTGACCGTGTCATTTATGTCAGCCAATACAGCAACAGATCCAGACTAACAGAAAGATCAATCCAACAACATTGGCCGATCATCCAATCTGACCCCATTCTACCATTTACCAACACCAAAGCACCTATGATGGCATATAAAAGAGGGCCTAACCTGAAACAACTGCTACTTAGGCCATCAATGAACCCGGAAATGACTAACTCTATCATCAAAGTCATGCAGAACCGACCCGGTAGCTATCGATGTGGAGGCTGCGTGACCTGCAGTTCTATGGTTCCAGGCAACACTCTTGCTCACCCCCACACGGGTGTACCCATAAAGATTAGATGGAAGCTCCATTGTAAAATGGACCATATCATTTACATACTCATATGCCCTTGCGGTCTTTACTATGTCGGGCTCACCTCCAGGATCTTCAGGGAACGTATGGCTAACCATAGGGCGTCCATCAGAGCAGCCTACAATAGTGGTCAGTCAGATAAACCTGTTGCCCAACACTTTTTACAGATGGGACATCAGGTAGCAACCCTCAAATGCAAACTTATCGACTGGATACCGCCTCCAGAACGAGGAGGTGATAGACTGGCTTTACTTAAAAAATGTGAAAGTCAGTGGATCTACAGACTTGATACTGTGGCACCACGGGGACTTAACGAGAATTGCCCATTGGGTATCTTTCTTTGAAAAATGACTTTATCTATATAACACGGTATCAAATATTATATTTAACATTGCATTTGTCTGTACTGTTCACCTAATGTTAATTGTTTTTTGTGATGTTGATCTAAATACTTGCATTGTACTCCCAGGTCCTCTAGTCCCAGGTCCTACTACACACTAAATAACCCTTTACTCTAATGTTTGCAAATTGACCTTGTATATATATGCACATGTATGTGCGGGTATGTGTGTGTACATATGCGTTTATATATGAACATGTGGGTATGCCCGTATCACATTTTTAATGGTTGGATATGTATAATATGCATTTATGGCATTAGATCCCTAATAACACCAGTTTAGCCTTTTTATGAATTTCAGTAGTACCAATAATTGCCCATCACTTCAAGTCCTGCCAAGGCTCACTGACAGCTATTATTATATATATCTTGAGCCACACACAAGATGGCCACCGGCTACTGCCATACTGCCCCACTTCCTAATTATAACAGGACTCACCTGTGGCTGTGGCAATCAGGACTCTGAGACTTTCCCCTAAGCACTGGGTTTTTAAACCCTGAGCTCAGACTATGCTCCAGCACCAGGACATTCTCTGACAGACCAACACTGAGGTAAGACATCCTTTTTTTTCATCTTCCAGGCTCCCACAGCCTCCTTATGCATACTTGTGTAATATATACACCTGGGGATTGTACTGCACATACCCCCATGTACTTGGCCTTTATGTATATGCTGTGTGATACATGACTATCTTTCTGAAATTGTCCCTCCACCTGGTTGCTATTATTATAATCTACATTGGGGCGCACATTCGACCCCTGTATTCTCAATACTAGTTGCTGCATAAAGATTTTTTTTTTTTTTTTCTTTCTACCGCTGTGAATAGTCTCTTGCAGTGTGGGCTTCTATTGGATATCATGTTACTGTTATATGAGGCACACCCCTCCCTATATCACATACATATTGATTATGGATTATAACATTTTTGAACTTATGTGTTTTAAAGGACCTGTCAGACTATGAATGCTTACGTTGTTTATATGTACTCCCTTTTAGTGAACCATTGATGTTTAGAAGCTATTGTGCCTTGACAAAGGTCCATATTGGACCGAAACGTTGGCAAATGATGTTGGTTTAATCATTAAATACTGAATAATCTTGCTGAAAATCTGGAGAGTGTTTTTTCTTCTTTCTTGAAGAGGCTAGACTATTATCTATGGGAACCTCTATATGAATTTCCCTAAAAACACCCCAGTATTTTGAACATTACAATTTGAGAGTGCCGGACTACCTATATGTACTTATAGAGTTTGGATGTTCCCACACCCACACTCTATTCCGGACACCCACCATACTACCAAATATATTGTACTGGAGTACACGTGCAACTCAGCATCAGTGACACCTGGGATACACTTGTGACCAGTAGTCACCATACATTATGGCCACCGGAGGAGCAGCCCTATTTGATGAAGCACTCCTCTCCCAAGCTGAACAGGGAGCCTTGTCATTTACAGATGAAGAAGCAGATCGCGTCCTTTTTGAGAAATTGGACTTCTCTACCCTACCTGCGGAAACATCCATTGATATTTTCCATCAATTATTACGACTCAAAAAAAGAATTACGGACCTCACGCTCCATGGACAGTTCCTATCAGAATACCACAGGAACAAACAGATCCCTAGGGGTTTCAGGATTAGTAACATGCCCACCATTGGTAGAAACAATTCCATTTTTTGTAGCCGTTGGTGCAGCATCCTTAACAAATGCTCTCTGGACCTTATAGTTCTTGTGGTGGAGGAAGTAAGTCAGGAACTTAAAAAAGTTACCATGGATCTTGATCAATTCGCCGTAAGCAGTATTAACATACTGAAGGATGATAAATCCACCAACTGGCTTGATAAACTTAATGCCCAAGTTGACAACTATAGAAGAGACCTGATAGCTTTTAAACGGAAGAAACTGACCACTGTTGCCAATGATTAGAAAAATCATACTGTCTACCGATGGCTACTAGGAGAAACTAAACCTTTAAACAGAAATCAGAGACAGAGAAGACCAAGACCCATGGGACGCACACAAATGTACCAATTTGATACAGCATCCTCAGGAACAACATCAGACATGGATAACGTCGAAACTAGACCTCCCCTTGGTTTTTTAGAAACAAACCAGCTAGGGGATGAAGACGTGGTACAACCCGTAGACCCCACCCGAGGAAGGGTAGTTACACAAGGAAGAAGAAGGGGAAGGGGCAGGAGATTGTGAACACTGTATTTAATCTTTCAGACAATCAACTATCAAAGGATGAACATAATCTGCTTACTAAAGGCCTATCCTTTGTTCCAACTAATAGGCATGACAAATTTAACTGGTCGATTGACCACTTCAAATTTGGTCGTAGACTACGACTGAAGGAACACTTTAAGAACACAACTTTACAACAAACTCATAATCCATTTAGAAATCCATCTAAGTTTGATCCAACCTCCACTAACCCCAGTATCAAAACCTATCTACGCCTGATTGATCAAGAAACTAATACCAGGGATATTCCAAAATATTACAACAACTTATCCGTTGGCGAGAAAGAGGCTTTGAACAAACTCCGCATGAATGAGAACCTGGTAATAAGACCGGCGGATAAAGGGGGTGCAGTAGTTGTCCAAAACTGGAGTGACTACAACGAAGAAATTCTCAAACAACTTATGGATGTGAAAACATATAATAAAATCTACCATAACCCCACGTATGAAATCAAAAATAAAATAGATGCCAGATTACAAGAAGCCATCCAGACACGCCTAATCGACGAGGATACTTTGGCATATTTGACGGTGCAACATCCCATATGCCCTATAATATACACTTTGCCGAAAATACATAAATCTCTGAACAAACCCCCAGGTAGGCCGATTATTTCAGCCAGAGGATCACTGCTCCAACCACTCGCTATATATGTCGACTATCATCTACAACCTCTAGTCACCAAAATACCAAGTTACATCAAGGACACTGGAGATTTCATTAATAGATTGGAAGCAATCACTATTGAAGGAGACACCTGGATGGCAACTATGGATGTCTGCTCTTTATATACCATCATTCCGCATGAAGATGGATTACTAGCGATGGAGGATGCTCTTACGAGAGCAGAAACAGAACCACAACAAATGAGATTCCTCATGGATCTAGCTGGATTGGTCCTACGCAACAATTACTTTAAATACAAAGAAACATATTACATGCAATGCTCAGGAACTGCCATGGGGTCGAATCGGGCACCAGCCTACGCCAATCTCTATATGGCCAAATATGAGGAAACTTACATAATACCACATTACGGCACCCAGGCAGTCCTCTTTCTCAGATTTATCGACTATATCTTCTTACTATGGAGAGGTACCGACAGCTCATTTAACCTAATGGTGGAACAACTAAATACATTGAAGCATGCAGTAAGGTTTACTCACCATATTGATAAGGAGTCTATTAACTTCCTTGATATCACCGTATACAGGGATGGGAACAAGTTGGGTACAACCCTCTATAGGAAGGATACTGACCGGAATATGTTTCTAGAGGCCACAAGCCATCATCCTCCTGCACTGAAAGATAGTCTCCCGATTTTGCAATACCTTAGGGTCCTACGCAATAACTCAGATACAATACGGCAGGACACCCAACTCCTAGAAATGACAGCTCGACTGAAAGAAAGAGGATACTCACATTCTCTACTTAAGAGCTGTTTAAATAAGGCCAGAAATAAATATGCGAACCCTCGACCTAAATCTACTGAAGGTGACCGTGTCATTTATGTCAGCCAATACAGCAACAGATCCAGACTAACAGAAAGATCAATCCGACAACATTGGCCGATCATCCAATCTGACCTCATTCTACCATTTACCAACACCAAAGCACCTATGATGGCATATAAAAGAGGGCCTAACCTGAAACAACTGCTACTTAGGCCATCAATGAACCCGGAAATGACTAACTCTATCATCAAAGTCATGCAGAACCGACCCGGTAGCTATCGATGTGGAGGCTGCATGACCTGCAGTTCTATGGTTCCAGGCAACACTCTTGCTCACCCCCACATGGGTGTACCCATAAAGATTAGATGGAAGCTCCATTGTAAAATGGACCATATCATTTACATACTCATATGCCCTTGCGGTCTTTACTATGTCGGGCTCACCTCCAGGATCTTCAGGGAATGTATGGCTAACCATAGGGCATCCATCAGAGCAGCCTACAATAGTGGTCAGTCAGATAAACCTGTTGCCCGACACTTTTTACAGATGGGACATCAGGTAGCAACCCTCAAATGCAAACTTATCGACTGGATACCGCCTCCAGAACGAGGAGGTGATAGACTGGCTTTACTTAAAAAATGTGAAAGTCGGTGGATCTACAGACTTGATACTGTGGCACCACGGGGACTTAACGAGAATTGCCCATTGGGTATCTTTCTTTGAAAAATGACATTATCTATATAACACGGTATCAAATATTATATTTAACATTGCATTTGTCTGTACTGTTCACCTAATGTTAATTGTTTTTTGTGATGTTGATCTATATACTTGCATTGTACTCCCAGGTCCTCTAGTCCCAGGTCCTACTACACACTAAATAACCCTTTACTCTAATGTTTGCAAATTGACCTTGTATATATATGCACATGTATGTGCGGGTATGTGTGTGTACATATGCGTTTATATATGTACATGTGGGTATGCCCGTATCACATTTTTAATGGTTGGATATGTATAATATGCATTTATGGCATTAGATCCCTAATAACACCAGTTTAGCCTTTTTTATGAGTTTCAGTAGCACCAATAATTGCCCATCACTTCAAGTCCTGTCAAGGCTCACTGACAGCTATTATTATATATATCTTGAGCCACACACAAGATGGCCACCGGCTACTGCCATACTGCCCCACTTCCTGATTATAACAGGACTCACCTGTGGCTGTGGCAATCAGGACTCTGAGACTTTCCCCTAAGCACTGGGTTTTTAAACCCTGAGCTCAGACTATGCTCCAGCACCAGGACATTCTCTGACAGACCAACACTGAGGTAAGACATCCTTTTTTTTCATCTTCCAGGCTCCCACAGCCTCCTTATGCATACTTGTGTAATATATACACCTGGGGATTGTACTGCACATACCCCCATGTACTTGGCCTTTATGTATATGCTGTGTGATACATGACTATCTTTCTGAAATTGTCCCTCCACCTGGTTGCTATTATTATAATCAACATTGGGGCGCACATTCGACCCCGGTATTCTCAATACTAGTTGCTGCATAAAGATTTTTTTTTTTTTTTTTCTACCGCTGTGAATAGTCTCTTGCAGTGTGGGCTTCTATTGGATATCATGTTACTGTTATATGAGGCACACCCCTCCCTATATCACATACATATTGATTATGGATTATAACATTTTTGAACTTATGTGTTTTAAAGGACCTGTCAGACTATGAATGCTTACGTTGTTTATATGTACTCCCTTTTAGTGAAACATTGATGTTTAGAAGCTATTGTGCCTTGACAAAGGTCCATATTGGACCGAAACGTTGGCAAATGATGTTGGTTTAATCATTAAATACTGAATAATCTTGCTGAAAATCTGGAGAGTGGTTTTTCTTCTTTCTTGAAGAGGCTAGACTATTATATATATATATATATATATATATATATATATATATCTGTACTGGCAGTAGTTAATTGTCTTACTTTATTAAATTACCTGTTTTCCATCCTCTTCGTATTTTCCTATAGATAACTAATAAATTACAGCCCCTTATCCTCACGCTGTATGTTACCCCCTAACATGCATTAATCCATAGGATCCGGTATAAATTCCCAGAGCTATGGGATAACACGTTTGCAGCACTCGTGATCAGGCTATTTAACAAGGTTTTTGTTCAAGTCTCTTCAGGCTTGAACTGAAATTTGCGTTGACTGCAAAATGTGGGCTGCCACGGGCTATAATTGAATAGCCCTGGTAGATCAAATAGCCCGTGGTAATTGACCATGGCTAATTGAATCCAGCCCTGAATGGAGTGGAGACTTAAACTATTGATTTATCAAAAAGCAATATGCTATGCATGTAATTAGGTTAATTCAAGCTTATTGATTACCCTTATTACCTTTTATATCAATCCTCTCTCTGATTCTGCTTGTATCACAAATCAAGCCCCTCCCCCCTGATCCTTTTATAAAGGCTGGTATGGGTTACAAGTTACAGAGGTAAAAATAAAATTTGCAAGGATTGGATAAGTTACTACACTCACCATGCAGGACAGGGAATTCCTTAATTATTCACAAGGATCATTTAGGAAATCAGGAGAAGGAGAAATCCTGGGTACAGGTCTTATGGCCATATACTTTTGAGCTTTGTCTTCCTGAATCAAAACTTGTTTTTTTCTTTTATAAATTTAATTTTCACCATCTGATGACAAAGGATGGGGACACATTTAATCAATAAGGACACAACTACTATTACCAGTAATCCCAACATCACATACTACAATATTCCTGACAGCCTAGAAATTAATTTTTCCCAACTATCTAAAAGGACCCCACCCTTTTTGTTTTTCAGATTTTGTTGCAAGTTTTTAATTTTTTTCAAATGGTTCAACACCTTATTATCACTATCAGAAATATATGTATTACATTCTTGTCCTGCTGCACATTTTTGCCCCTTGTAAGCCAATAGTTGATCCAATAATATAATAATGATTCGTAGGGGCATATCCAATTAGCCGTGGGATTTCACATGCGGCTAATTGACAGGCAAAAGTCCCGTGATGCAGGGTTTAGCTATTCAACTAAATAGCTATTTCCCCATGTCATTAGACCAGGACTCCCCCACGTGAGAACACACTGAGGGGCTGATTCAGAACCGCTCACGAGCGCAGGACGCTCTCAAGTGGGTCGATGGTGCCCGAATGCGCATGCGCACGATGGAGGGAGCCGTCGTTATGGGTCTCGCACCAAATAGGGCATGCTGTCGATGGTGAGTTACAGCATGCCCCCTTTGGTGGGCGTGCCAGGGGCATGGCTGACAGACGGAGGCGTTCCCATGGGAACACCTACCATCTGAGTCCGGCCCCACTGACATCACAAGTGATGTCAGTGGGAGTGATTTTGGCTCTGATAGAGCCAAAATCACTCCAGGGCTTGCGGCAATGAGACCCTACCGCAGGGTCTCGTCGCAAGCCCGATGGTCGCGATGGTCTTGACCATCGCTACCATCATCATGGACACTCGCATAAGCTGTGGGTGGTAACCCACAGCTATGTGAGCGTCCATGAGGCCGCTCCATTTTTAGGTAGGAGGGCCCTGATTTAGAGCGAGCGCTCTGGTCAGAGCGTCCGGCTCTGAATCAGGCCCTGATTCCGTGAGAACTGCGGAATCAGTGTGTAATACTATCTCGCGCGAGGCCGAATAGGGCGGCCTCATGCTGATTTTACCTCACACCTACATGAGGTGCGAGGTAAAGTCAATCAGCGGGGACACGCGCTCGGGGTTTCAGGGACATCCGCGCATGGAATCCCTGCTAATTGAACCCCATCCTGTGCGACAATTAGCTGCGGCTAATTGGACATGCCCTGTAAGGTGACCTTCCTAACCTGGGATACCTATTCTACAGTCAGAGTTAGGGCTTATTTCATCTCTTCAATAACATCATGCAATATATCAACTAGAAGCACTATAACTGATCAGCCAAATAAGTTGTGGAACCTGGGTATTCTGTACCTAAGACATTTTCTTATCATCTAAACCAATATGATACCTAACATGTTATGTTTTAAGTAGTTAAGATCTAATAATGCTATGTTATGATCAACAGGTACATTTCTTTGGTATTGATCTAGCTTGCTAAAACTCAGACAATTGGAACTACAGTCCCTTTGCTAGTCTACACATTCAAAAACCTCCTGCTGATATCCATGAGCAATCTCTCTTCCCACACAGCCAATATATTCCTCTAGGTAATGGAAATTACACCAATGTTCCATATATAACTCCCAAATACCATAATAAATGAGTGATTGCTTCTTCTAGTTCTGAACTGCATTAATTTTTTTCCAGAATGCATCTGTTCTTTTGCAACTAGGTAATAGTGTCATTTGGGGTGCCATCTTAAATTAAACACCATGGCCCTCAAGGGAGGGTGGGACATTTTGGTAGATTCTTGGGTCTCTACATCCAATAGTACCTAGATCATGACCTACAACAGGTATAGTGTTATACTCATTCTGCCCTTCTATTTTATAGTCACTCTAGTACCTATCCTAGCATCATCCTTTACATCCAAACTAAAATGTGGAGGGATGGTCCTTGCTACAATATTTAAATAAAAGGAATCAAGTATCCCTGCAGCTTTTACCTTGGATATTTTATCTCCCATGTATGGATTGGCCCAATACATAACATATCATCTAGCCAGTAGGGGTGCTATCAATGGAATACCTCCAGCAACAGTAAGGGGCAAATGTGAGCATAGTGTGGACAACAATTATTCTGATTGATGCTGTCAATACTTTGTACTGTAAAAGTGAGTTGTACCCTTCTTCAAACAAAAGCTTGTGGACTTTCTTTATTGTAGTTCTTTTAGTCTGTATATGTGTGTGTATTATAACATTGTCCTTAACCAAACACTAGACACATGTTCAGTCCCAGCACCCACCCTGTGGTTTCTGAGGGGGGGCAGTGTAATATGTGGCACATTCATAGGGGCTTACCATGTATTTTTCTTCATAGTCGACCTTGGCACAACACTGTAAAAATAAACTCATTATTAAGATTATAAAAGTTATTGAGGCAAAAACAGTGCTCAAGAAAAAGCTAGGGTGTTTCGACTCCCTTATGGTTCTTTCAATGATCATCATCCTTTCAGGTCTGTACTGGTGCTTTACAAGATACATTGTTTTAGAGGAGTTACAGTAACTTCCTAGAGTGTGGCGCATATTCATGTTGTTTTTCCTTGACTTTCATGGTCATAGATGATGTCAGCACCACCTGAAAAGGTCATATCTATTGATCTACTGTACCAAGAATCAGAATGTAAGAATCTTCTTATCATTGCATGTGAGAGGAAACTTCAATTGTGTGGTGCAAATCACAGAGACTTGTAATTCCTTTAAATGATTAGTAATTTTAATAAATTAGTTCACAATCACATCCTGAGCAGTAGACAAGTCTGTTAAAGGGCTCAGCATTACATTAGAGAGTTTTCCAAACAGTATCTCTAAAGGGGAAATGTTCAAATGGCCAAATGGGGTAGTCCTAATGGCATACAGGAAAAGAGGCAAAGCTTGTGGCCACAACAAGCCAGTCTGTTCAGTAATTTAACCAGTCTATTAAATCTCTCGACTTTTCCACTGATTTGTGAATGGTGTGGGTGTGCAACTGTTGCTTACTACCTAACAGGTCATACATTTTCTTAAATACAAGTCCAGTAAAATGTGTACCTTGGTCAGAGGAAATTACATGAGTATTCCATATTTGCACTCAAATTCTTGTGTCAATTTCATTAGCTGTTATACTAGCTGTCTGTGTGGTTGTTAGGTAAGTCTCCACACACCCGGAGAACATGTCCATACAAATAAACACATTTTGTAGCACTCTTACATTTGGGAGTTAGATTAAGTTGATTTGTAACAACTGAAAGGGTCCCTCATTCGATGTGAGATGGGATGGTTCTGTATGCACAGGTTTGCTTGCATTACTCTTTAAGCAAATGAGACAGTTTTCACAATGTTTTGCAGCAAAATTAGAGAACCCAGGTGGATGCCAGTAGTTTTTAATCAGACTTACCATACCTGTTTTACTCACATGTGTCAATACATGTGACAACTCAGCCAGTGCAGACAGAAAAGATTTGGCTGCCACTGGTTTCTCCACTGTACTGTGCCACAGTCCTTGAGCATCAGTAACAGATCCATTATCTTTGAAAAACCTCCTGTCCTGTATACAAATTAAAGTTTGTTCATCAGATATAACAACATTTAATGATACATGAATGTCAAACCCCTTTCCAGCCATTGCCTTTTCATCTGCATCTGCCCTATGATTTCCTTTTGACACTTTGGGTAAATTTACTAAAGTGAATGTTTTTTGAAGTGAGTTTTAAAAGCAATGTTGCCCATAGCAACCAATCAGATTCTACTTAACATTTAACTAGCACCTTCTAGAAGATAATAACTAGAATCTGATTGGTTGCTATGGGCAACATCACTTTTAAAACTCACTTCTAAAAACTTTCACTTTAGTAAATTTACCCCTTGATCTTGTCCTTTTGTGTATGCTTGACAAATGATCACTGATACTTGTTTGGGCAGTAATAGTTCTGATAAGTGTCTTTACTGCTTTTGCAAGTGTAAAGGGGTAACCATTGGATATTAGGAAGTCTCTGAGTTTCCATAGGGCTTCAAAATCGTGCACTACCCCCAAAGAGCAGCAAGAATCAGTTTAAGTGTTTATGTTTTGTTTTTTTTTAATTACCAAGTATACATGCTTCAGTTAACGCTATTAATCTGCTATATTTTCAGAGGGTGGTGGGCTTCTGCTTTTAATACTTTGTGTTCTGTAGCCACTATGTATCCTGATGTAAGGACTCCTTCTGTGCTCCCATGGCAGTTGCCATCTACACAGTGGCAGATCCAGGCGGGGGTGATTGGGGCGATTGCCACCCCTAGCACACTGCTGCTTCCAGTGATGCACATACAGTGTCCTGGCTGTTCTTCTCACAGATCCTCTCTCCTGCATTCTCACTTTCCTGTTAACTGTGTAGCATGGTGCCGGGCTCAGCTCCATGCTGCAGCATCTCACAGGTCCCTCCTCCTCCACACTTACCCTATTGGCTGGCAGGGCCCTATCCTGTTCCCCCTGAGCTGCAGTGCACACAGAGTGCCATGCCGGTAAGGGGCAGCCAGGCACAGGGGGAGGCGGTGTCCTCAGGTTATCTGGAGACTGCTCCATCTACAGAGAGGGAGGAACATGTGTGGCTGCAGGATGGACACTGGAGACAGTGGTGGGTGGGCATGGTGTGGACTACACCAGGCATATGACAGCGGGGGCCCCCGGGCTCTGAACCCATATTACCCGGTGCCCCGGACTGTGCACATCCTCCCCGTGCCTGTAATACCCATCTCACCAGTAACCAAAACAGGATGCTGACACCCATCTCACCACAAGGGCTGGTGCAGTATTATCACACCCGGGCGTCAGGCGGTGGGGTCACTTCACACTGTGGATGAAAAGTGCAGGCTGCTGGGGCATCTGGCTGCTGCTGCTGGGGCTGGGGCTGAGGGGTATATTAAATGCATGGAGTAATGACTGCTGGGATGGGGGCTCCTGTACTGGGCTCACAGCTATAGGGGCTCCACACTCCCTGATATCTCATATCAGGAACTTTTAGATACCCTCAAATGCCATGCCCACCACTGGGGAGTGAGCCTAACACCTGCAGGTAATGAGGGTTACTTTCATATTCTCCCGAGCTCATCCTTGCTCCTGCTGTTTACATTGGTGCGGGGGGGGGACTGGAGAGGGTTGGAATTGGGACAAGAGAGGGGAGGAGTCAGGACTAAACAGTAAACACCCCCCTAAAAGATAAGTCTAGATCCACCACTGCATCTACACATAGTATGTCTGCATTAGAGAAAGGAGTTTCATTGAGATTAGGTTGTGTTCCACAATGATGCATTTGATGTTAACACTTCTTTTTCCTCCCTGTGAAACTACTCAGTTTTATTTCTAGAAATAAGTGTAGCTGCATTAAATACATTATATCTTTGTAGGAATATGTTAGAAGGGGCAAATTTGTGAGATGTAAAGTAGTGATGTGTTGTGTCTGATGACAGGTGAGGCATTGATCAATTGCTTTGGGTACAAAAAGGAAAAATTGGGGTCCTAAAACATTAAGCTGTTTGTTTTCCACCAGCAGGGCCGCAGAAGCCACTGCACGGTGACATGGTAGAACTATTGTTACTGAATCAAGGGGATTGCTATAGTAAGCTACTGGTCTTTAATGATCATTATGCCTTTGTTTTAGAACACCTGCTGCAACCCATGTGTTCATAACTGAATAGAGAAAATGGCATTTTATAATTTGGAATGCATAGTGCTGGAGCCTCAGTTAATGATTTTTTTTATAGCTGTGAGAAGCATAGCTTTGTCTCATCAGTGTGAAGGAGTGTTTCTGCAATCTCTTGTCTTGTCATTGCATAAAGTGATGCAGCTAACTGTAAAAAAATTAGAAAGCCACTGCCTGATATTTCTTGTCAGGCACTGACTTACTTCTTATTGATTGGTATGTAATTTGTAGCACTGATTGTACGTGCCCCTTGGTAGATAGCAATAGCCTGGGGAGAGACAGTACCCTATTTATGTAACTCTTGAGGTGCATAGTTGAAACTTGTCTCTGAATGCTTTGTGCCCATTGTGTGAAAAGAAGGTGAGCAATTATTCTGTAACCTGCAGTGAGGTCTGCTTAGATGGAGAATAATATCTGTACAAGGGTAGAACCCTGTGAAGAATCAAATTTGGTTACATTTTCCCTTAAAGCCTGGCTATAAAAGAGGTGCTATCATTGAAACCCTGGGACAACCTGGTACAGATGTATTGAACACCTTTGTACTGTAGGTAAAACAAAACGATATTGACTATTCTGGGGTATGGGAAAAGAGAAAAAAGCAAAACAGAGATCTATCTCTGAGAAGTGCATGATGGTGGATGGTATCTACAGTACATCAAAATGGTAGTTTGTTAGGGGTGCTGCAACCATTTTACAAGTTGCTTCTGCCACCCAAAGCTGCATTTGTCATGCACTTATATGTGATAGTATGGCATTTAGTAGCAGGCCAAGCATCATGTATAGTCCACATAACTGCCTCTACCCGGTCATCTCCTGATGGTACACTGACTGTACATAATGGGACCATAACCAGAAGCCAAAAGAGGAAGGGATATTATCCTCAGGATTAAACTCAGCCCAGGACATCCTCCTCATTGCTTGGGGCAGACCAGGTGAATGAAACCTAGGAGTTCTGCAATTCCTTATTAAACTGTGTAAATTTAGCTGCTTGATATGAGTGCTAAATATCTCCCTTTCCTAATAGAGGGGTGAGTGGATACACCTGGAGTATATGAGACAAGTGGCCCTGCCACTCAGTGCTCAAGTGAGTCAGGTGATTGGAACTGGGTACTTAGATACGGGTGTGTGATTACACATAGAGGGTTCAAGAAACATATTTAAATGCTGCTTTTCCTCTTTTTTTGATGCCTGCCCAACCTGCTCCATTTTAGCTGCCTTTTTCAGTGGCAAACTCACTTTGATAGTTTGGGACTTGAGATGGAAGCTTGGTCTTTTTATACCATCTCTGAATGAACCTTATTTATTCCAATTATGTTTCCTGTACAACTGACTTCCTGGCATACCTTCTGGAAGTTCCATTAATGACTGGGTTAAAACCAACTGTGACTACTCCCTTATGTGTTGATTGTTTCTTGCTGGGTATTTATGTTACAAAGGTTGTCTCAACAATTGGATTGAGCCAGCTTGCCTAAATATAAATAGATCTTTAACACAACATCTGCTGGCAGGGTAATTTATACATAAAACCGATATCTTCTAAAATGAATATCAACTCCACTTAACTAACCCCCTGAGATAGTTATCAGAACTAAATACACAAAAATAATTTATTTTATCTGCTTTATACATCTTATCTAATCTTATCTTATCTGCTTTATATACATTCTGTATGTCAAAAAATCAAGGAATAATTAGATTAACATCCCCTCAAAGAACCTCTTTTACACCAAAAACCCAGGTCCAACCTGGATTTTCAGAGATGGTTCCAACCCAGGTCAGACACTGTTTGCACAGCACCATCGATCTGGGTTATTCCCATGCCATCCCTGTTCACACTGAACCAGGGTCTGGCCTGCTAAACTTGTGAGGTCATAAAAAGTGGGAGGTGACTGCTCCACAACCACCAATAAGCTAATTTTAGGCATGACATAGGTCGGATAACCCGGGTTGCATCGTTTACACTGCACCATTACCCAGGTCCATCCTTGGTCTGACCCTGGTAGCTACCTGGGTTGGATTGCTGGGTCACTTGACCCGGGTTATTTATCAGGGACCCTTTTACACTGAGCTGCAACCCAGGTAGACCTGGCAAAAACCCAGGATTTTGCTTTGGTGTAAAAGGGGTATTAGATGGCAACTTTTAGGTGGCAACCTCACAATTAAGACTAGTGAGTTAGAACGAAATATGCATATAAAAAGAGGTTGAGTACCAATACAGCTTTTAAAAAGTAGCATTTAGTATTGTAGTTATAACATTTAAATATGTACATTTGTAAATGTCTAAACATTTACATCTGTTCATGTTTAATATTTCATTATAATCATCACATTTGTTTTTTGATCTTACACCACAAAAACCATGTCACTTATCAGAAATGTAAATTTCCCAGATTAAACAAGAATTTATCTTATATGGCCTTGTTGAAGATTTGTATATCGGGATAAGGTCCTTGTCTTGTGGTGGTGAATAGAGGCCAAAATAGGAAAATTCTGTCAATGTCCCAATATTTATGGACCTGACTGTATGTAGGGTAAAGTATTTGTAAATGGTGTGCAGATTTACAGTAAACTATTGATTTATAAAAAGGTAGTAAGCCATGATGTAATTAGGTTCATGCAAGTACTTTATTGATTTCCCTTATTACCTTCTACAGTATATAAGAATAAGTGGCTGTTTTTGCATGATGCTGCGGAAGCCTGATTTACTACAGATGTGCCCAGCTAGTTTGTTGCTCCATACGCCATGTAGCATGCCATGCATCTCGCGCCACACACTACGACATAAGTCACGCCACACAGAAAGTTTCGTAAAGGAATATAGAGTAGCACTGAAAAAAGTCATAATGTGTAATACAACTTTTTGTCCACCAGGTGTCACGTTTCCTAAACTACACAACGAATGCGTCTGATTTCCAATTCATTTTCTATATCACCGCTCTATGACTGGCTAACAGAAGCAGTGATTCTGTACGATATAGTACAATGTTTTCCGTATGGAATCAGGGCTGTAGAAGAATGTCTAATAAAGTTTTAAATCAAGTGTGTGAGTCCTGTACTTTTATATAAAAATATTTCACAAGCACGCACAGCACAAAGTTGGCAATGTCCCAGACTGGAGATTTCATGACTTTAGTAGCGGTCTCTGTTTATAGAGGGGCCTCTGTATTACAAACTGAGTGTGTCTTTTAAGGCGCAGATTTGCGGCACTGTCAGGGCTGTCCAAGACTTAGACACTGTAGTGATTTCATGACTTTAGAAACTAGCAGTGGAATCTGTTTAAAAGTGAGGTCTCTGTATTACAAACTCATTGTGCATTTTAAAATGCACACATGCAGCACTGTCGGCAATGAGGTGGCTGTCAGCTGTGGAAGCTTGCAATGGGATCTCTGGCACATGCCCATTGGAGCCACTCCATACACCTGTCATGCTATGAAATGGCATATGGAGGATCATAGCACTGCACATGCCTAGTGGGTCGGGAGTCACACACTGTGAAAGTGGAATCTCTGTATTAGAAACTGACTGTGCGGTTGAAGTTGCACACTTGTGGCACTGTCAGCACTGTCGGTGCTCTCCCAGACTTAGACACTGTAGTGATTTCATGACTTTAGAAACTAGTAGTGGGCTCTGTTTAAAAGTGAGGTTTCTGTATTACAAACTGACTATGCGGTTGAAGCTGCACACTTGCAGCACTGTCGCGCTGTCGGTGCTGGCCCAGACTTAAACACTGTAGTGATTTTATGACCTTAGAAATTAGTAGTGGGCTCTGTTTAAAAGTGAGGTCTCTGTATTACAAACTGATTGTGCATTGCAAAACACACACTTGCGGCACTGTCGGCACATTGGCAATGCGGTGGCTGTCAGCTACGGGGGGTTGCAATGGGATCTCTGGCACATTCTCAATGGAGCCGCTCCATATGCCAGTCACACTATGCCATGGCATATGGAGGATCATAGGACTGCGCATGCCCAGTGGGTCGGGAGTCACACACAGTTAAAGCGGGATCTTTGTATTAGAAACTGACTGTGCGGTTGAAGTTGCACACTTATTTTTTTTAAATCTTCACTACAGGATTCAACAGAATCACTTGGTGGCATGTGAGTTCTGTCATTTATTACAAACACAGGTACAGTAGACTCCCCTCAACATCCCACTACCTGCTATTTCTATGCTACTCCATTCCTGCCAGCTATATTTTACATGAAACCACAATGCACTAGATGTATTGTATACATTACAGAGACAGTGCCACAAATGTGCACTTTAAAACACACCATCAGTTTTTAATATAGTGACACATTCATAGCAGCACATTAGTTGCCTAGCAGATGGGGGATGGAAATCACTATAGTGTCTAAGTCTGCTATCGTGTCTAAGTCTGGGACAGTGCTGACTTTGACGCAAGTGTTCATCTTAAAGCACACATTCAGTTTGTAATACAGAGACCCCTCTTTCAAACAGAGCCCTCTACCAGTTTCTGAAGTTATGAAAGCACTATAGTGTTTATGTCTGGGACAGCGCCGACAGTGCCAGCAGTGTGCGTTTTAAAATGCACAATCAGTTTATAATAAAGAAACCTCACTTTTAAATAGGGCCCACTACTAGTTTCCAAAGTCAGGAAATCACTATAGTGTCTAAGTCTGGTACAGTGCCGCAAGTGTGCATCTTAAAACGCACATTCAGATTATAAGAAACCGAAACATTCATAGCAGCATATTAGTTGTCCCAGAAGATGGGGGATGGTGTCCTTGGCAATGGTCACCATTCCTCACCTTTTCAGGACACAGGAGCAGACCTTGAGCTGACAGTTTACAGTAAATGGCTAATGGAGTGTCCTTTATTATGGCAATGATAGGCTCTTGCTTGCTTTGGGGGAAGGAACCTGATGCACTGTGTGTGACTCCCGACCTACTGGGCATGCACAGTATTACTGTATGAGCCTCCTTATGCCACAGCATAGCATGACTAGCAGGGTGCTACATGGCTATGGAGTGGCTCCACTGGGCATATGCCGGAGATCCCATGTACAAGTCCCGGAGCTGGCAGCCATCACTGCGCCAACGTGCTGACATTGCTGCAAGTGTGCATCCCCTCTTTAAAACATAGCAAACTACCAGTTTCTGAAGTCATGAAATCACTATAGTGTTTTAGTCTGGGACAGCACCGACAGTGCCAGCAGTGCCGCAAGTGTGTGATTTAAAATGCGCAATCAGTTTGTAATAGAGAGACCTCACTTTTAAACAGAGCCCACTATAGTGTCACACTGTGTCTTTATCTGGGTAGTGTCATTTGGATTGTCCAAAGTTTCCAGAAATTCAAATTTTTTCCATTAAGTTTCTTCTTCTTCTCTTCTTTATGCTGGTGCCTCCTAACGGGATATTTTCCATGTCACAAAATGTAATCTTCTGTCTTAGTTGAAATGCTTCCTGCTCGTTTAGTTTTATAGCCTCCCTTCTTCCTGTCTCAAACAAATTGTGTGCAGATTTTGATCCATATAGATGTTGAGTGTCATTTGATCGATTCGTCTTGTTCATATAATTAAAGTTAATCCCCCTTATTTTTAATTCTCACTTTTTTACATTTTTGTAATTAAGTATTTTTAATTTTAATAATAATAAAAATATTTTTTATATACTTTCAACATTTATTTCAACAAAGAAACACTCAGTCTTCTACTCAAGCCTTATTAACAAAGCAGAGTGGCATATATCAGCATTGTAACTAGCAGAAGCTAATCAGTCAATTACAGCACCCATACAGGGATAAAAGAAGATGGAGTTCATCATGCAGACACCTTGAAAAAGTCATATGTGACGAAATGCTTTGTCACAAGCTGACTCCCACTGACGTCACTTCAGAGTGAGTTCGAGTTATTCCTGTTACCGGACAAGAGACACAGTGGCTCCCAATATTAATCCAAGGCGAAGATGCTGTCCCAGTGGGCTGATACTCAATCAGCAGCAGATAATAAGAGCACACAGCTGACTGACCCTGCATCAGCGGAATCCAGAGACCGGAGTTGCCGACAGAAAGAGACTGCTATTAGGGAAAAGTAGGGAAAGCGTTACATGCACTGTTACCTATATACCTATCGCAACACCAGAGACAGGGAACATTTAAAATTTTTGCATACTCACAGAGAGTGCTATAAACATCTTTGTCTGTGTTGTATGTATTGAGTGTATTGTTTGTTGTTTAAACATTGCTGGTCCATTAATTTTCATTTAATCACATGGTTTGGTGACTAAATACTATTGATTTATTCAATTGAGCACACATAAGTATACATCTTTTTTATTACAAGCGTTTCTATCAAAACTATCTAATACAGAGATCCCACTTTCACTGTGTGTGACTCCCGAACCACTGGGCATGCGCAGTGCTATGATCCTCCATACGCCATGACATAGCGTGACTGGCATATGGAGCGGCACCACTGGGCATGTGCAAGAGATCCCATTGCAACCCCCCCGCAGCTTACAGCCACCACATTGCCAATGTGCAGACAGTGCCGCAATTGTGCATTTTAAAACGCACAATCAGTTTGTAATACAGAGACTTCACTTTTAAACAGAGTTTCTAAAGTCATGAAATCACTACAGTGTCTAAGGGCAAAATTTACTAAGCAGTAGTTTGATGGCGGTTTCTATTCTATTCTAAACCCCGGCGGTTTGGTGGGGGTTTCTGTTCTATTCTAAACCTCAGGGGTAGAATAGAACAGAACAGGGCTGTCATTTAGAAACTGCTGCAAAACCACCACCAAACCCCCGGGGTTTAGAATAGACTAGAAACCGCCACCAAACCCCCGGGGTTTAGAATAGAATAGAAACTGCCACCAAACCACCGGGGTTTAGAATAGAATAGAAACCACCATCAAACCACCGCTTAGTAAATTTTGCCCTATGATGTCAGGTGAATATTCTTTCTATAAAAGCACTATTAAATGAATATGAATAGAATAGATTCTAATCTGCAGTGGAGTAAACAGTGAAACAGAATAGAAACCACTGCCAAATAGAACATGCCACGGCGGGTTGTTGTTTAGAAATCGCCGGGGATCGACAGGGGTTTCAGTTTACTCATCAAAACCGACCTTTATTAAATGCTGTCAATTAGAAATAGAAACCACAGTCAATTGACTACAGTTTCTAAATGACACCAAAACCACCGCTTAGTAAATATAGCCCTAAGTGTTTGACAGTGCCGACAGTGCCACAAGTGTGCAACTTTAACCACAGTTTCTAATACAGAGATCCTACTATCAGTGTGTGACTCCAGACCCACTGGGCATGCACAGTGCTATGTTCCTCCATATGCCATGTCATAGCGCGACTGGCATATGGAGCGGTTCCACTGTGTATGCACCAGAGATCCCATTGCAACCCCACACAGCTTACAGCCACCACATTGCCAATGTGCTGACAGTGCTGCAATTGTGCATTTTAAAATGCACAATCAGTTTGTAATACAGAGACCTCACTTTTAAACAGAGCCCACTACTAGTTTCTAAAGTCATGAAATCACTACAGTGTCTATATCTGGGACAGTACCGACAGTGCTGCAAGTGTGCAACTTCAACCACACAGTCAGTTTCTAATACAGAGATCCCACTTTCAGTGTGTGACCCCCGACCCACTGGGCAGTGCTATGATCCTCCACACATCATGGCATAGTGTGACAAGGTGTATGGAGCGGCTCCACTGGGCATGCAACAGAGATTCCATTGTTCCCCCCCAGAGCTGACAGCCACCAAAGTGCTGAAAGTGCCGCAAGTGTGCATTTTAAAATGCAAAATCAGTTTGTAATACAGAGACCTCACTTTTAAACAGAGCCCACTACTAGTTTCTAAAGTCATGAAATCACTACAGTGTCTAAGTCTGGGACAGTGCCAACAGTGCCAACAGTGCTGCAAGTGTGCAACTTTAACCACACAGTCAGTTTCTAATGCAACGATCCCTCTTTCAAACAGCCCGTTACTAGTTCCTAAAGTCATTAAATCACTGTGTGTGACTCCCAACACACTGGACATGCGCAGTACTATGATCCTCCATATGCCATGGCATAGCGCAACTGGCGTATGGAGCAGCTCCACTGAAAATGTGCCAGAGATCCCATGGCAACCCTCAGATCTGGCAGCACCACAGTGCCGACGTGCCAACAGTGCATTTTTTCAAGCTCAACTTTGTGCTTCAAAATGCATACTCAGTTTGTATTACAGAGACACCTCTTTCAAACAGAGGGCCTGATTCAGAGCTGGATGGTATTTGCGCTCGCTCACTCAGAAAAAGGGGCCGGATATTTAAATTAAGCGCTCGCTGTTTGCGGTCTGTTGACGCCTCTATGTCTGAGCGAGCGCATGTTTCGTTCGCTCGCTATTTTGTAAAGATGCCCCCTGGCCGCTCGCATCCTATGGTAGCTCCGCTATTTATTAGATTAATTGAGTACATCGAAAGGCGTCTGAACTGCACGCAGTGCTTGTGGTAGGATTTTCCTACCGCAATCATGTGAACAGTTCAGGCTAAGAGACAACCAAGTGACGTGGCCGATGACGCTGCTTTGTTAATTATGTACACCCTTAAAATGCCCGTTTTGACCATTTGGCACGCCTGCGTTCGGATCACCACTCCCCGTTTTCAAGCACCTTCTCCTGTTACCACCCACAAACACCTCATCCTGTCACTCAAATTAGCAGGCACTCGCTATTTTGCGAGCACTCAATTTCCGACCGCACTGACTGGTTGGCGCATGCGCATTATGACCCATACGCATGCGCAGTTGTGCGAACATCGCTCGGAGCGAACAAGTGGCTGCTTATGAACGGCTCTGAATCAGGCCCAAAGCCCACTACCAGTTTCTGAAGTCATGAAACCATCATATCACTAAATCCTGTAGTGAAGATTTAAAAAAAATAAAAAAAGAAATACATTTCTTTTCCAGGTCTCGAGCCCAGGACAGGCACTGTTGCAAGGTGATAACCTAACCACTAACCCACACGCCAACCATGTCACGAACCACACCTGTTGTGCATGTGATGGGACGTCTGCGAATTACAGCAGGCAATGTGTACAGTGTCAATAGCATGCTCATCTGTGTGCACTCCACCCGCTGCTGTTTTTAATAATAAAAAAATGTGTCTTCCTTTCAAAATATTATACTAGTTCATATATACACAGTACCCCACCATTAGAGAATAATTCATCCTGTCTCATTGAAAGCTGTGCATGCATCTCATTAATGTATAGTATTGGTTATACCGTCATAAGAACATGGCAAATACACCACTGTACAGTTATATATATTACGTGTACTGATTTGCGTCCCGTTCTAAGAGCTTATGTGTTATTAAAAAGATTGGTTGTGCGAACATGCAATATGCAAATACACAGCGTGAATGTGATATCCATCCAATTTAACAGTATGGTATTCAGTACAAATTACATCAGTGGAGCACTCGCCACCCAGCGGTTTAGCGGTGTATTACATACTATAGCATATCTTTCATTAAAGAATACCACAGTACGCCAAAGTCCAGCCATCACATAATGTTCCATGGTGCGACACAGAGGCCTGAATGGTATGCTTTGAGCAACAAACTTGCTGGGCCCATCTGTACCTTATACCAATGCGATTTTCCATAGGGCTAATGCAAGTATCCTTGCATGCCTCAACCATCATATATAGTATCTGCACTTGCAGTAGCCCAATGCTAGGTGCAAGAGATCTGTTTTGAAATAGATTCCCTCACCATATGCACATTCAGAATAGCATAGAATGTGAGCCACACACCCACAACACTAAAGTGGTACTCCCAAAAGACAGTACAGATCGATTCAATTGCATTGTCACTGACCAGATCCCATCTTGAAACACTAATTTCACAGAAAGACAGATTAGTTGTGCTTGATTAATAGACACAGTCGCACACAGATATTCAAGTGTCGCATATCAAATTATTCTGTATAGTGTCCTAGTGCATCTTGGTTGCATCACTTAGTTTAAATGAAGATCCATTTTCAGTCAAAATAGATACTTGGTGCATGCAGAGTCTCACATCATCTGGTAGATCACTTACAACAGATGTCTCAAGTTGCATGGTGTATTGAGGCTAAAAGTATGAAGACACATCATTAAGTAGCACACAGCTGGTTCTTCCGCCAATCATACTGCATTTCTATCCATTTGCAGTAGACCAACCTCTGATGTGGTCATTTACCCTGTGAGGTATACTCCCCCTGTTTCCCACATCTGCTGTTTTGATCTCTTACAAGCTTTTTAATCACCTGTGTGCCTTAGGTGCTCTCTGGGAATTCCTGGTGCATCTGCTCCTCATGTCGCAATATCTACTGTGGACTTCTGCTATTTGTAAATGCCTGCTTATTTACCTGATCTCTGGCTGTGGATGCTGTGTCCAGGTGGGGCATGATGCCATTTTGGATGCAGCTCACTCCTCTCTCGGCTCTTGCCTTCTAGTTGGTGCTTTCCCTTGGACTTGAGGTCTGACCTTGGTGGAGGCTTGGCGGGCTGCCTCCTCTACTGCCCGCTGGTATGCTGTAGGTGCCACTGTGGTGTTTTGCTGGGGCTGTCATCTTTCAAGCCATCTGCCAGGGCCTAGAGGCTGTCATACACAGCCTCAGTGCCCTCCTGCTGTTCCTGCCTGGTCCAGTCTCAGCTAATTCTGGTTGTATTGTCCTGCTAAGTTCTGTTGCCAGTATCCTGCCTTTTAAAGTTAGTGGGTGCTCACATACTGTCTTAGCTGCCCTGTTCCATATTCCTACCTTGCTGGTGGTGCACTTGTGCCCTCCTCTATTCTTTCTCTGCTGCTTTGAGCAAGTTGGCATGGGTAGACAATGTGGCCTCTAAGATGGAAAAAAATGCCTGCTCCTCCACTGTCTTTCCCCACTGGATCCCACATGGGCATCCAACCCCCCCTCTCCTGATCTCTGATGTCTCTGGCTTACCTGGTAAATCTCCCATTGTCAAACAAATTCTGCAGACCATTACCATGTCTGAAAGGAGGGTCACTGACAAAATGTATGCGGTTAAGGTGGATATTTATTTGATTTGTCATGAAGTTCAGGAGATAATGTAGAGAATTGATGAGGCTGAACATTGCATCTCTCGAGTATCTTACTGCCCCTCAGCAGAGCCAAACTTATGATTTGACCACTTAATTGACATCATATCAATCCAAGTTGTCTGATAATAAAGGTAGAATAAGCAGGGCTTCTTCTTCTGTAAATTTTGAAGGCAGATTGCTCTGTGAATTTGGGTAAATGCTTTCTACCCTGAGCTCACTATGGAATTGGCTCATCACCTTTAATCTCAGGCGCCCAAACTAGGAGCTCCTTCAAAGACCCTTTTCTCCACCTTGAAGACAGAGCCACGGAGATGTGTCTTCATGGCCTTTTAAAATTGACAAACATTCTATTTTGGTCTATTTGGATTTTGCTATTGAGGTGCAGAAAAATTGCTCTCAGTTTATAAATGTTAAAAGGAAGCTCCATGATTTACAGCTCTCATATGCCATGCATTTCCCTGCTAGGCTGTGGGTAGCAGCTTAAAGGTCTACACATTTTTTCAACTCCCCTCAAGAGGTGGACTTCTGGTGGAGGAAATGCCCAGAACTCCTCATTAACGCATGTAATTACTGTATTTGTTAGCTTTTACTCATCTCACATTGTGTTTTCTGTATTTTCTCAGTGACTACTTATAGTTATATTTTGTGTTCTCACCTTTCTCATATAGTTCTCTGGGACAATTTTATAGGTTCTGCTCAGATGCAGATGTGCTCCTCCTTAAAATAGCTTTAAAAAGTTAAGCGCTTCTCCTGTATTGGATCCTGATATTGTATGGGTGGTGTAGTTGCCCTGCGGCTAAATCTGTATGCCGCTGCATTGTTGTGGCATATTAGTGGTTAATTGTTGGGTTTGGTTTTGTTTACGGATTAGCTGTACCTTAGTTTCAAAGGATATGTGGGTTGGGACTGAAATGTAGGCTAGTTTGCTGTTTTTTATACAGTGTTTTTTGCTGTTATTTTCATAATTCATGCATGTCCTTTATTTTATGATTGTCTACTGGCATAGACCTTCTTTATTGGTTTATTTTCTTATGTGCTGGGGTCCTCTTTACATGTGGGTGGGTTTCCCTGTCTGTCAAATTACTATGTCTGTGCCTAATGCTTGTAGGGGGCTCTATCTGCTCACATGGAATGTCCACTGCCATAATAAAAACTTAAAAGATTCCTTGTATTGTCTCAAGTTACAAAATATGGTGCTGATATTTTGTTTCATTTAGATATGCACCTATATGGCAGTAGAATGCTGGCACTAAAAGAGCCTTGGGTGGGCACAGGGTGTATCACTCCACTTTTTCTCATAATTCTATGGGCATCCAGGAAATTGTTAGGAAACACCTACTTTTAAGATGGATAACCTACAGATTGACCCATTTGGTCAGTATGTCTTCCTCAGGGCCATTCTTTATGCTTCCTATTTAATGTGTGAGCAATTTATATCCTATATCCCCTTTAATAATGTAGTTCTGGGGTGGCCGGCCTCATTTTTAGCATTATCCCAATCCTCTCCCGTGGTCTGACTTTAGTAATGTTATGGATAGTTCACTTATCCATTGAAGTCTACCCTTCTGCTCTCCTCCTCTACTACTGCACTTTTAAAAATGGTTGCAGAGTTAGTTTTATTGGATAGAGGACTCATCGTCCTCAAGCTTTTCAATCATAAATTTGGCTACTTATAACAATTTTTCTCGCATTAACATGATATTGATATCCCCTGAGAATTTCCTTGGATACTTTATAAGGGGGTCATGCCCTTCCTAATCTTTGACTGTACTTTATGGCCTCAAAACTGGCACACCTGCTGGGTTGGCTGACTCCATTTCATGATGCTACTTTCTTGGGTTTTATCCACAACTGGACTATTTTACCTTTAATCTGATTCAAGTTCTACATATAATGTGCATACCACAATATGGTCATATATGAGCTCATCAAGGTTAACCTTTGATGGATCCTTAAGAAAGGTCCCTCCCAGAATGCAATAGACAATGTACCA
The DNA here is from genome assembly GCA_031769625.1 of Taudactylus pleione. NCBI lineage: Eukaryota > Metazoa > Chordata > Amphibia > Anura > Myobatrachidae > Taudactylus > Taudactylus pleione. The sequence goes on along the minus strand of JAUIMM010000148.1, from coordinate 4,596,794 downwards.
AGATGTACCTGATGTCTTTATAATGGTATAATACTCTCCAATAGATATTTACTAGGAGAAGGGGTGAGATAAAAAGCCACCTTTTAGTGCATTAACTTTAATATGTTCAATGGAAAGTGTGAATATTATGTGTACCCTAAATATGTAGTATAGAAACTTATAGCAATAAGGTGATCTTTCACATGAACATCAGGGTCATCACTCCCAATGCTGGGGTTTACCACAATGTACCTCCCTTGATCCTGATCAATCCCACAATGCTTCCTCAATATCATTCAAGTTCATGTGGGTATATAAAAACAATACATTCTCTCATAGTATGTTAGGTAGGTGTCATTTCATACATTTCATTTAACCCATGTGGGTGTTAAGAGTGTAAATCCAGTATACCTCTCTCTGTGCCAACCTCTTATCATGATCACCCACTAGTATTCCTAATTCCAAATACTTGATAGCTTTAAAACTCAGATGTACAGGATCTGAATTGTGGTGTTTTAACAAATGTTTAGGTGCCGAATGGTTTGTAAGTTTGTTTTTGATTGCTCTCACATGCTGTTGTAGCCTCAGTTTTAGATTTCTCTTTGTTTTGCCTATATATTTTAAATGGCAACTGCACTTTAATTGATATATCACTCAAGATGTCATGCAATTCATAAGAGTCTTAATCTTAAAATCCTTCATGTTGTTAAAATTAGTGAATTTGCTATTGGAAGAACTCACAAACTTGCAGACAATGCACCCATTACATTTAAAAAAAAACCTTTTGAAGTTGATATCCATGGTAAGGTTACATTATTCATGGGTATAAGTGAACTTGGTGCTAGATGATTCTTTAGGTTTCTTGCTTTCCTAAAAGCTATTGTGGTTTATCTTGCAATACTGAGCCTAAAACAAAGGTCAGCTTTCAGAATGTCCCAGTGTTTATTTAAGACATGTCTGTTTTTCTTTATCATTGAATTACGTAATGAAACTTACATTATCTCCCAGATCTTGCTTATCTTTTTTCTTGTAAACTAATAATTATTGTTGGTTTATGTGTTTTGCTTAACATCTGCCCCAAAATCTCTTAGAATAATTCTGCAACTAATTTTCAAACTCAACATTAGACATGCAGCTCCTTTAGATTCTGCAAAACTGCGAGTATGGAATATTAATTTTCCATTTATTTGCATGTCCACTTTTAAAATGGATGTAGCCATTAGTGTCCACCATTTTTAAATAGTTATGACTCTCCACTGTACTACCATCTCCATACAGTACGAGGTCTAAATACTCAATTTCTTTTGAATTTATTATTGAAGTGAAAGATGAATTATATTCATTCATTTTTAAATAACCCATGAATAATTAAAAATCCTCAAAACTGCTGTCCCATATAATAAGGATGTACTCTATATATCTATAGCATAGGGCGAGTTTATTTTTAAATGGGTTTTCTCCAAAAAAATATTTCTGCTCATAGCTCCCCATATGAAGATTGGCAAAGCTTGGAGCAAAATGGTACCCACAATGTAAAATAATTATGACTTAAAATAAATTGCACAATAGTGCGGATAAAATCTCTATGAACGGGTTCCAGGGGTTGATATTCCTCAAGAAATTCTTTACAGCTCCTGATGCCCATTATCATGTGGTATAGACGTATATAAAGATTGTACATTCACTTTTGCAAACTTGTTGTCATCCTTCCACTGTACTGTATTAACAATATTTAAAACTCCAGTCATGTCTTTGTCATAAGACTTCAAATTCTTAACATACTTATTTAAAAATGCATCTACTTATTTCGAGCAATTGGCTGTGAGAGAGTCTATGCCCGCTACAATAGAGGATTTTGCAACTGTTAATGAATTTTGGGTAGACAGTAAAAAGTGGGGATAACCAGGTTATTGTTAATTAAAAACTGGTACTAATCTTTATTAATAACATCTTTATATATTGCTTTGACTAATATGCTATGCAATTCCTCTACATAACCCTGAGTGGGGTCTTGTTGTAGAGTTTTATAATGAAATTTGATCCCCCAAAAGTCTAAGTGCCTCTTTCTCATAATATTGGCAGTTCATGATCACCAATCCCCCTACTTGTTTAAAGACTAATGATTCATTACTCTTACATTTTTTCAGGGCTTCTTTTTTAAATTTAGTAAAATTAGATCAGGATGGTTCCTTGTGTTTTTTATGGCATAAACCCCTTTTTACCATTTCATGAAATGTGTCTATTTGTGTAATTCTAGATTCAATAGAATAACACTTTGATGGAATTTTAAACCTGACTTTGATCTGGCTTCATCATTTTTGATAATACTGTACCTGTATCTTTTTTTATGAAATGTGTTAATTTTTCTCGGAAATTTTCTAAGGTTTGTGTACATTTGAAAATTATTGGCTTTCACCACTGCAGCATATGAAAAACCTTTACTCAGTAGACTAGCATCTGTTTGGATTAAAATATGATCTGATAAATTAAATATACCTTGTTTTCTAAGATCAGTATTATTTATTGGTATTTCTGATTTATTTTCTTTTGATTTCTCTCTTCCACTCCTTAATTCTCTATGTTTATGAAGCTTTGCTTTAAAGGAGATGCCCTTTGTACATTTCTTTGAAGAGGTACTTTGCGTATTGATCCTGAGGGTGTGGGGTATATCCAGGAGACAGAAAATAACTGTCTCCTTCAGATTCTAATCTATTCAAGACTGAGAATCTATTTTATGTGGGGGTATTCCCATTTTTGGTGTTGCCCCCATTCATTTGGGACAAAACTGTTGTTTCAAATGGACGTGTTCCCATCCATCCCGATTATTATTTTTGTATTTATACAGTTTTCTATATATTTGGAATTCTTCTTTATTTTTCTTATCCCAAGAATATACCTTGTTATTCTGGTAGTCAATTTTATCTCTCAAAATCTTTTTTTCTTAAATACATGTGATCTCTACTTCTACTCTCTCTAATTTTTTATTAAGAACCATTAGATTCCCTTTGAATTCTTCACTATTTTTATGGGGTTCCATTAAAGTCTCCTTTTGTTTAAGATCTGTTTCTATACTTATTAGTTCCCTCTTCTTATCTGCCACAATTAGCCGCATTAACCTAATTGAGCAGGATTGTAGATTAGCTTCCCATTACTTAATGAAGGATTCATTATTTAACCAAATGTTGGGTTCTTTATTATTATTAGGCCACTTGGCACCCTTTCTACTTTTAAATATTGTGCCATAATTGCTATGTCCCACCATGTATGAATCTCTTTAGTTAGTATTCTTTCTAGATCCCAGAAACTGGTATCTAGATCTTGTCCTGTACAAGATGTTCTTACCGTATTTTCTTCATTAAAGATTTTATGGCATATATCTGACCTCATATCCCCATATGATGTGTCCTAAACATTTCTTTGGGGTGAAAGAATGGAGCTGCGGACAGTCAAAACAACAACTGCAAGGAGTATATCAACAATAGTACTGTTATAGCGCTTCAACCTTAAAGTGTCAATATATGTCTCTTAGTAAACCAAATTCCAAAACTGTTAATATTCATCAAATACACTCCCTGTGTTCAGGTGGCAGCTGTTAGTTCTCCTAGGAGACTGTCATTGTGTAGTCTCAAAATGGGTTGAAGAATACTAAAAGAGTGAGGGACTTTTCTGAAGGATCCGTGAAAGATTAACCTTGATGAGCTCATATGTATATGACCATATTATGGTATGCACAATATATATAGAGAGTTTGAATTGGATTAATTAATTTAATAAAATATAGAGCACTTTCTTCTCACCCTTTTAGCATTCTTCAACCCTTTTGAGACTACACAATGACAGTTTCCTAGGAGAACTATGTGTGTATGAGAATTTTGAATCTAGTTGTTTAGACATAAGCTCCCACATTTTACAGTGTTTCTAGCATACATGTTCAATATCACTATGGAAGATTCACTCAAAGACAGACATTGAAAAGCTATAGTAGTAGATAATGTTTAAGAATATAGTACAAGTGTACTGTTAGAATATTAACATTAACATGGTTCAACTGATGAAGGTATGATGCACAAAAATACAGTATATTACTTTTGTTTTATCTGAAATTCAGTCAGAAGGTAAATAAAAGATTAATGTTTACACTGCTGCCTGTTAGTGATAAATATCTAGGGATGTCTATCTTGGCACTAATACTACTTTATACTAGTGATATGGAAAAATAGTTTAATATAATTATGTGATGGGTCATGTGAAGGTCAATTCCTTCTTTAAAAATTTTTTAATTCTAAATGTTAAAGAAATTTGTTTTGAAATTCAAAATGTATATCTTATCTGTTTTCAAAATAATATAAAAATAATTATATAATACCCTCATTAATTACTTATTGCTGATAGTACTTTTAAATTTATTAATTGGTTATTTAAGAACATTATGATGGAAATTATATGAACACATTGGACATTTAAAAGTGCTAATTTGCTATGTTACAAAATATAAGAGCATATTGTTAGTATAGTAAAAAAAATGATAGTTTGAAAACTGCATACTGTTTTAATTAATGTAACCTGATTAAAAAAAATATGATAATAAATATTACTATTTGTTTTTGTAAAAGTGTCTAGTTGCAATATTTATAAAGATACACTGCTTCTCAGCAGGTTTGAGGTGAAAATTTTATTTTAGCAGCACTAACATTAAGGGGTTTATTTACAAAGTGTTGGGTTGTAAAACCCAACACATCTGTTCGTGTTTATGCCTGATAATTAAAAGGGCAGTTTACTAAAGGCTTTAACTAACAAGATATGGCTAGTAAAAGCACTGCCCTTTTAGCTATCTAAGTGTGAAGCCCAGCATGCTTTACACGTAATCTTAGTGCTGATTATTTAAATTTTCATCTGAAACCCATTGAGAAGCTAAGATGCCACTTCACAAAATATAGCCATAAGAGACATTCTACTGAAAACATCATGCCAAATCCTATTATCAATTGGATAACAAATCCATTCCTGAATATTCAATGTTTCTATTATTTGGTGCATGTATTAAGAGACATTGGACTGTGCTAGATTAAGTGTAGATCATGAACTGAAGAAATGCCATTGTTTAAGACCAGATCAAAACTTGCTTATGGTATTATAATAGTGGTTTTCAGTTGTAGTTATTCTAGTGTTTCAATTACTATTTAATTGTTTATTATAGTAATGAATACAGTATGGTCAGAATGGCCTAAAGCACATGCTGATTGAGAACTCTGCCATGGTATTAATAGAGTCCCTCACAGTATTCGGAAACTATCTCATCAAAATCTGTCAAACATTAGGAGTAGTTGCTGGATATTGAGAATCTATCTTAGTTTAAAGTTAAAATATTTTGATATCACTAGATGGTTAATATTGTTGGTTGCTTACAATTAACAAGTCAGCAATACGGTGCATTTTGAAACAGGGTTAGTTCTGTATATTTTGTGAAAGATTTAATGAAGGACACCATTAGAAAGAATTGTTTGCTGAAGACTTCAAGACACCTGGATTTAATTCTTGAAAAACAGATAAATGATCTACTGAGAAAAGAGTCAATAGAGATAGACCATAAAACCTTGCAATGCCATCAAATAACTGACTGAGTTTAAAATAGAACAACATTAAACAGTATTTTAATAGTTGAGGCACACAGTATTTTGAGAAAAGAATACAATATAACCTTCATTATGTTTTCCTAATGACATTAACAAGATACACAAAAAAAGTATAAATAAAAACCAAAGGTGTATGTAAGGGTCCCATTGGACCACTAAAAATTAAATTAATTGGTGCAAAAGGTAGCAGTCAGGACACTGTGATGGACAAAAATAGTAAAAAATAACCAACTGGTGGTGAAGGTGATGTGAAATATTGTGTAATATCGAGTGAAGCACCAATATAATCACCATGGTCCAAAAAGAAGTCTTATGTAGAAAGATTTATCTATATAGATTTAGATACATTTATATAATTTCTTGATCATTTATTATACAAATTGGTGTGCACAAGGAACACACTACACTGTTAAAAGTACTAAAACTGTTAAGTCATAGTACTAACTTATTTACTGATTAAAAGGCTTCTAAATGTCCAATGCTCATTTGATCTACTGAGCAGTACAATGTGAAAACATCACACAAACCTGTTCACATCTTTTGAAAAATGTACACACTATTGTTTGCACTTTGTAGACTTTCTCATGTACATAAAGTATCAGACCCGTGTTCCTCCAGGATATCTTACAAAGACCAAATATTTATGACAGACATTATAAGTCACATCACATTGCTCTGTTGTCAACCATCGGTGGATAATAGTGAGATATTGTCCAAGGTGTAATTACTGCTTGTACTAGGTGAATGCAATTAAACATACACATTACAATGATAAGAAAACTGTCTATAAGGAATAAACTATGTATTTTTTTATATTTGGTACACTCAAAGAGATTGACCTATTGATACCCATTTTCAAATCAACAAAACAGACTATGTAACCACTTAACTGACTATTTTTTTCTCCAAAACAGTACAGAATTGTTTCATTTAATAAAGCTTAAAAAGTATCTTTTAAAATATATTTAAATATTTTATTGAAAAAAAAATATGCCACGGGGATGTCTCACACTCCCTTGTGTCAATAGGCCCCAATAATCAACTTATCTTGCACCTCTCATTTGCAATAGACCTCCCAAGTAGTCATGAATCCCATTAACAGTACCCCCCACCCCCTTAGTAGTAAAAGAGGCACTGTTTTATAACCCAACCACCCACATATAAAACATCCCTCAAATAGTATTGGCAGGCAGAAAATTAATCAAGACAAATGTGAATAAATTAACATGTAATAATTAAAAAATGATCACACAATGCAAACCATATAAATGTGTACTTAAAAGATATATTTAGAAATTAAAAATTTTAATAATATCAAACAATAAATGTCCTGAAAAAATGCTTTTTAAAAAATAACAACTGAATGCAATGTGCATAATTATTACAGCCAAAGCATAGTACAAACTGGATGGGATTACTGAAATCCTAATACTGCAAGCTACTGTGAATCATCCAAATACTGTAACTCAAAACTGAGGAATTCTGCTTAACAGTGTACAGTCCGGCATAAAGACAGGTGTTCCTTATTGAGGATCCGAAGAAGTGCAGCTCCAATCAAAGTCCATTAGGTGGTAGTACCACTGAGCAGAGCTGAAAATGCCAGTGTGAGATCACATAAAAGTCCCAGAGCGGCCGCTGGCATCAGTGCAGGTAGCAATAAGCTGGTGGCTGGATCCTTTAGCACAATGCAGAGACTTGCAAACAGTAAAAGGTATTAGGCTTATAGATCCTGTGACTCATTTTGCCTCCAACAGATACTTTATCTAAGAGTATTTTGTAATTTAGATGAGTCACCCAGTCTCATGAATAAATTGGTTGAATTGTGTATTCTTCATAAAAGAGTTTCATGCTGTAATTCTTGATAATAAAAATAAGAAATATGCATATACAATTCCTAGACATGACCTTGGTCAATAAGTGTTTGTCTGATGTACATATTCGCTGGTAAAATGTGATTTGTAATGGTTTCTAAATGTGTACTACAGTATATATATGTATTACTTAAATGACAATGGCATCAATGCTTTATTTCAGAATAATAGAAATTTCAGACAGAAGGCATTTTTCATATTCAAAAGCACTATAAATGCTAAGGATGAGGTCACCTCTCACTTTGCTATGGTGAAAAGGAAAATGTAAAGTTTATTTTTATACTTGTTTAAATGGATGCAAAATTAGCATCCCATAGAAAGGTTTAACTGAACATAAACATAAGCTCCCTGCTTAAAATAACTAATGGCATCCTGATGTAAATATGAACACAGGGTCTGATTCAACAGTGCATGCTAGGCTACATAATTTTTTATTTGGTTGTTTTTTATTGTTTATATAAATACTAACAAGGTCCGTGCTGATGATCAGGAGAACTGGTAACAGAAATTAATTCTGATGAGCGTATCCATGGCTGATTCAATGTGCAGTAATTATGTTTAGAACTGTAACTAGGGGTAGGCGAGCTGCGCTGCTGCACAGGTTGAACAGTCTAGAGGGTATCACTGTTGCTACCACTTAGCACCATGTATTTGTCATGCTGGATGCTGTTCCAGCCTAGAGAGTCACTTGCTGGAGCATCCTTTGGGGGCCAGCCATCAAAGAGCCACTTGTAGCATCATTAGGAAACTCAACTTCTCCCTGACCCTGGCAGAAACCCACTGCATAGCCACCTGGAGCATCATTTCAGGGTCTCAGCCACTCCTTAGTCCCAGCAGCACCTGGCTATGGCAATGATTATGTAAACATGCCCTTACTATACTTACTGTAGCTTACTTGACCATCCCTTTGCTCCCCTGTTCCACCTCTCTAAAATGAGTCACAAGTGGAAGATGCATCTGAGCAAACACATGGATGTATTCATCCTTTTTGTTCACATAGACAGTATTTAAATTAGAGATGAGCGGTTCGGATTCTGTGGAATCCGAACCGCTCCGAACATTGGGGATCCGAGTCCACCCGAACCCTGTTCGGGTGTTCACCGCCTGACTCGGATCCCCGTTCGGGGCCGAACGGCGGCCGCCTGATGTCGGATTCTCACTAGAGAATCCGACATCAGGTCTCCTCGCGTGTAGGGCAGAGCGCAGTGATAGCGCTCTGCCCTACACAGACACAGACACACAGCCGCCAGCGGCAGCTGTGTGTTTGTTACAGCAGCCAATGAGAGTCACACAGACTCTCATTGGCTGCTGCACGGAGGGAGCCGGCTGGAGCTCACACATGAGCTCCGTCTTCCGGCTCCCTCCTCAGCGTGTGACAGAGCGGACGGCGCGGGAGCGGGGATACAGGTAAGTTTTATTTTTTTTATTTTTTTACTTGTCAAAGGTCCGGGGGCGCTACTGGGGGGGGGGGGTCTGCACTACTGGGGGGGTCTGCTACTGGCTATACTACTGGGGGGGCCATACTACAGAGGGGCCTGCTACTGGGGGGGCTATACTACTGGGGGGGGGGTCTGCACTACTGGGGGGGGGTCTGCTACTGGGGGAGGCAATACTACTGGGGGGGCCATACTACAGAGGGGCCTGCTACTGGGGGGGGCTATACTACTGGGGGGGGGTCTGCTACTGGGGGGGCCATACTACTGGGGGGGCCTACTACAGGGGGGGCCATACTACAGGGGGGGCCCATACTACAGGGGGGGCTACTACTGGAGCAGCCTACTACTGGGGGGGCCTGCTACTGGGGCAGCCTACTACTGGGGGAGCCATACTACTGGGGGGGCATACTACTGGGTGGCATGCTAATGGGGGGCATACTACTGGGGGGGCCTGCTAATGGGGGACATACTACTGGGGGGGCCTGCTAATGGGGGGCATACTACTGGGGAGCATTCAACTGGGGGCACTGCATAGTGGACCGTACTACTAAGGGGACTGCATAGGGGGCACCACTGCTGGGGGACATTGTGTAAGGGACACCGCTACTGTGGGCATTGTGTAAAAGGGTCACTACTGTGGGCATTGTGTAAAAGGGGCACTACTGTGTGTCGTAACATAAATAAGAGACACTACTTTATGGTGTAATGTGAATCAGGCCCTATGTGCGGTGTAATGCTAATAAGATTGTGCACTGTGACTCCTAGGGCCGTAGCCCACTTTGTAAACAAGTACTGTGACTCTGCTGGCCGTACCCCACTGGGTGGGTGCACTACTTTTCATTTCTGCCACTGCTGTGTGGCAATGTGTCATAGATGTGCTTTATACTGTGGTGTCTGTGTCGTTGTGCCGCTGCTTTGTCGCTTAGTAACCAGTCAGCTCACTGCAACCTTTGGCCAATAATGTTGAAAACAATATTATAAGCTGTGATATGGTCTAAATTGACTGGAAATTAATGTTATTGAGGTTAATAATACTCTAGGAAGAAAAAAAAGACCAATTTATGTGATTTTAGCTTTTTTTGTCAATTTTTGTAAAAAAATCCAAATCCAAATCCAAATCCAAATCCAAAGCCAGTCACCGCAGTTTGGCAAATCCAAATCCAAATCCAAAGCCGGACGACGAATTAGAACCAAATCCAAATCCAAATCCGGCAAAAATGGTCCGGCGCACATCCCTAATTTAAATATATGTAAAGATAGTGTATTTTTATAATAGGGGATCTATTTAGTAAAGGTCCGTATCCACTTGTAGATCTTGGAACGACAGTATGATTACAACATTGTAATCGTACAGTCATTCCTCTTCACCTGTAGTGCTTACACTGAATGTTATGTCGTTCAGTGCTGGCACCCTCCCTCATCCCTAAACATACCCAATCTGTCATTATCGGCAGATTGACCAGCATGTTCAGGCAATGATTGATGTTAAAAACAACCAGCGGGAGAGTGCATCACTGGTCGTTTTCAAAATTTTCTTGCCAGATTTGTGCACTATTAATGATTGATTGAATGATAACGATGTTTAATCGGCAAGTGGATATGCGGCTTAAGCCTTGGAGGGAGATAAAGTAAAAGGAGATTAAGTCCCAACCAATCATCACCTAACTGCCATTTCCCTGACTGTTTGAAAAATTACAGTTAGGAACTGATTGGTTGAGACTTTATCTCCGTTCACTTTATCTCCATCCAAGGTTTAGTAAATAGAACCCTATGTTACATACTGTATATGTGGTGTGTACAATGCTAATTCAGAATAAAGTGTCTTAAAGTCCACAGCAGATTCTGAAGCAGCAACATTGTGCATTGTACACTAAATACATCTTTCATTTTAACCTAGGTTTGCTAAGTTCCAAACTAACAGTATTGCTATTGCAGTAGAAAAATATTCATGTGCAATGTTCTCCAGGCAACACACCAACTATTTACATTCTATGTTTTGTTAGGTCGCTAAAGGTATTTGTGGCAGAAGGGCACAAAACAGTTCTAATTTTCTTCAACTAGTAGAGCATGAAAATTGTGTTTTTCTGCCTGTGGCAGCTCAGTTAAAACAGGGGTGGCTGTAGATGTAGTCATATTGCTTTCCTTTCCGTCTTTTGATTACATTATTTAAACTTCACTGGAGAGTAACTGTGTTTCTGACATTTACTTGTAAATACAGATCTGTTAGATGTATTGATAATGGTTAATTGTAATGTTACAATATATTAAAACAAATACAACTGCATTGTCATTAATTAAATTTTCTTCTTGCTTACACAAATAAACAAGAAGAACAAGATGAATGATCATTTGTAAGACTAACTTTTATATAATTTGTCACTATGCATATGTTATACCAGATGACTAGTGCTCTTGATTTTATTGTTATACATTTTTATGCACATTTCATGCATATACCATATTTTACAGTGCAGTGTTTTGCATTTTGTTGGAGGCAGTTTCATATGGTCTATTTGTGGGCTGATGATTGAAAGTACAGTAAATAAAAGCATCTAAAAATTATTGCTATTCGATGTGGTTTCCCCGCATGAACAAAACTAAGTGGATTTACAGAGGGACTGCCGTTGGCCCTGATTGGGGGATTTACATAAACTGATTGTGACATGGTAAAAAAGTTTTCTTGATTACAGTGCTTCCCTTGTACTTGGTGTTGCCTGGTGAGCACCCACTCTCCCTCCTCAGCCTCTGCTTCTGGTTAGCCTCCTCAGTATAGTATATAAGGCTGAGAAGGTGTGACCTGTGGAGGAGGGCACCAGCGAGAAAACAAACTAGTATGCAGACCACCTCTCATGCAAAGTCATGGCATTTGTATACAGAGTGCATTATTTGTCTGTGGTCCCCCCTGAGTTAAGGGAGTAAAAGCACCTAAAGGTTATTTACAGTTTTATGCGCAGTACATGAAGAAAGTGATGGTATCAATAAGACTGCAACATTTTGTATACATGATGGGGGAGCCACGTGAATTGGGGCCTTTCTTGTGAGTTCATGCTAAGGGCGTAAATGGTGTATACACATACAAAAACATGATTTAGAAGAGATTGGTGGAGTGAAAATGTGCATTACAGGAAACTACCCTATTTATGTGAAGTGCCCATTACCAATATTTCTCTCACAGTGGGGAACTTTTTGAGCCTTCCAAACACACTTTACATAAAAAAAATGCATTTCTACATAGATAATGAACAACAGGTTTGATTCAATTAACCTCAAGGGGGGGGGCGAGTTGCTGTTGCAACCACATGGAGACACTGGCAATGGTCTCTCATTTTGCCCACTTCAAAGCCCCATCTCTCCCCAGATTCACAGACTTTTTTACGCAACCCTATGGGGCTGCAAACAAAAATCAACAAGTCTGGATCTACTGTAAGTGTGGCAAAGCCACACTTTATCACACAGACTCATGGGGTGAGTCTTATTGAATTGGGTTGAATAAATACTTTGAAAAACACAAAAATAAATAATGCAGTTTTCAGTGGCGGTTCCTTTTTTTATTATGGGGTCTGCCCGGGCTGCAGTCCAGTGCCTTGGCGGCTTTGGGGCATGGTAAGTATCCATTGTGCATGTGCAGAAAAAGGTCAGGAAAAGACACAACAAACACTGGTGCATGTGCAGATAAATGGCATTGGCTAGATGCTGCATGTGCTGCAGCCTCTAGTAGCCGAATAAGGCTGCTGAAATAAAAGCAGAAGAGACTTCCCATAATTGCAGTCAGAACTGGCAGTTGCAGGGGGAAAAAACTCCTTCCTCTGGGATTGCCTGACTGATGTGTGATTAGCAGAAAGTGCTTCCAATGGGAAACCCCTGCTAATTTATATACTGGGGGTCTGGGGGTGGGAGATTTAATAGGGAGGGACTGCTGCCGCGCAGGCCCTAGGTAAAATCCACCACTGGTAGTTTACCTGTTCCATTACTCTCATGATTAGCTTGTGGAATACAGTAAATGAGGCTGAACAAGGCAGTATTTTAGAAGAAATTTGGAAACACTGTTATTAATGAAGGGAAGCTCCTAAAGTGCTTTTTACTCTATCGACCATACACTGTTGCTGCCAGTCTAACAAAGTTTGTGAAGGGTGCTAGTAGGTCTAAAGCAGTGTTTCCAAAAATCTGTCTTTACACACCCCAAACAGCTCTTTCTGTTTGTGGAAACAGTTAGTACACTTGGCTGGTTCAGTAATTATACTAAGTCATTTGTGTATAACTAAACAAAACCTGAAAATATGAGCTTTTGCGGATCCATGAAGACTAAAGTGAGGAAATTATGCTATTCTTGTCTATGAAATTACAAGTTAACTTGCATGTTAATATAAGCTATGTCAATAATAATAATAATAATAATAATAATAATAATAATAATAATAATGTAAAAAAACTTACACTTTGTATAGGTATTTTATTATGGCCCAAATTATAGACCAAAACTCTAACAAATATCTTTAGTCCATTTAAAATTTTAATTACATTTATTTTGAAGTTAATATTTTATTTAATCAACTTCTACTATGGCCCATAAATTAAAAGCTATTTACTCAACTATGGTACCAAAAGAAAGACCTGTCTAACACCTTCCCCCACTCTAACCCAAAAAAACCCCATAATATTATTGGCTTAGTGGAGTAGGAGACAGAAAAGTTACATATGACAGAAAAACAATAACATAAAAGCACAACATGTAAATTATTACTATGGAATGATCATTTGCACAGTTTAAAATACATCTATTTTGTACAAATGGTTTTGCATTATATTTACATTAATGATACTTTATTAAATAAGCTCATTGTTCCCTGCTGGTGCCATTGATTCCCAAGCATATGATACATGGTCTGTGTGCTGTGCATTGCAACATTTGTGCTTTCAACGTATTCCGGGCTAATGATGTCTGATAATTACAACTAATTACCAAGTACAAAAATAGATTTTATAAGACTGTTTTTGTTATAAACTTATCATCACTGAAGCTAATGTGTGTATATATAGCAGTCTTTAATGATGTATTTGTTATTTGCACCATTGATTTTTCTTTTAGCTATGAAATTTGAGAATTCATTTCCCTTTCTGTTATGACTATAACACAAAAAAAACACATATTGCTGGTGTTTATAGTGTATGCTGTACTTCAGTCATTTAATTTATATATGAATAATCACAGATGGGACAATTTAATTATATATTAACTTGAAACTGAAAACATACAGCAGATAACTTGGATCTTATATCAACAAACAAATATGAGTTCTCAGTCAGCATCAATGGATTAATAAAGCCATAGCATTGTTTTTGTATCACATGTTAACCATCTTGCTAATGTGGTGAGATTAACGTTGCTCTATCACTTAGGGATATATATTTTACTAATGTAGTTCCCACACATGCCAGAGGCAAATAGGCTGCTACAAGCAGTTGTTTTCCTGAGCCCTGGCAATTCTAAAATATAGACCCAGCTAATTATTTTTGTTATCCAATAGTAAATGGAGATGAATGGGTTGTGTGACCAGCAGGACCACACATAAGCCTAAAGCTTGTTGCTGATTTTTATCTTTGGTCTTCCTGCTCATACAACCCATCCATCTTTAGCAGTGAGAGAATATAGCAGCCATTGGGTTTCTAGCTAGAGAGAGGAGCCACCTAAAAAAGCCACATTGGAAGGTGGTCAATGAGAGCCAGATTGATATCCTGTATAAACTAATACTGTACGTTATAGTATAATTGGTATAATTAAGATTTTGCAAGCTACTATTACATCCACATCCATCTGACGGATACCTTGATAATTTTCCCTAGTGAGGTTCTCTTGGGCAGGGTTCATGGGTTCACCCTTGGTGTGTTGTATCTGAGAAAGAGAAAATGGAAATGCTTAATGCAGAGGTTCCCAAACTCGGTCCTCAAGGCCCTAATGGTCCAGGTTTTAAGGATAACCATGCTTGGGCACAGGTGACTTAATTAGTACATCAATCTTTTGATTTAACCATCTGTGGCCAGCCTTCAAACCTGGACCATAGGGTGCCTTGAGGACCAAATTTGGTAACCTCTGGTTTAATGCATGTCAATATAAAAAACTGTTAAAAAAATTAAATATGGCATAAATACATATATTTTCCATCATGGTTTTAAAATTGCATTATTTTTTAATACTTGAATTAAATTATTTATTAATAAAAGTATATAGTATTTTACAGTTCATGACTGTATACAATCTATATTCAATACCAAACATACAAATGACCTACTGTACATAATATGTTAACACTTCTAAGAATTACACTACTTTTTTGCATTTCTATTTCTAATAATCGTGTATCTTGCAGAATGGCATAGTTTGGACTCTTGGGCACTGTGAAAGTTGCTGTCTCTCCCCTTCGTAGCCTGTTATATGAAACATAATACATACATTTTATGTTATCTTTAATATGTATATACATTTATAAAATGAAACCATACCCTGTAAGTGTGACAAGAATGGCATAGCACACTCTGCATGCACATGCTACATGGTAATTGGAAGATTATCACATTATGATGCATTTACTCTGGATTTTCATATCTACAGTATATAATAATTAGGGAAGGTCTATCCTGTCTCCTCAATTTGCATGCAGTGTAAGCCGGGGAGATGGACAGACCTAGGAGAGGAGGACTGGATGCCAGGAATGGGGTTGTATGCTGTAACTTCAATGGGAGCGTGATGGAGCATGGGGGGGAGGTCAGTTGCTGGGTGGGCAAGGAGAGGTCATGGGGAGCAGTGGGCAGGATGAGCAACTGCAGCACTGCTGGGGTGGACCAGTGGAAAGATGATGGTGGAGCCGGACAGAGTGGGGGACAGATCAATATACTAATTATTATTAGATAAATAGATAGATAGATAGATAGATAGGAGAGAGCAGGGCACTCACCAGTCTTGTAGCAATAAAAACTTATCTTTATTTATCCATATATTTATAATGCAGTCTATGAAGCTGACGTTTTTGGTTCTAGCATGGACCTTAATCATGGCACAAGTGAAATAATTAGCTCCACCTGTGGAACTTTTAAAATGTGTCAGAGAGTAATGAATATACCTGTGCACCTGCTGAGTGACCTGGAAAATGTGATCTGTGTGGGGTCCTGAGGACCGAGTTTGAGAACCTCTGTATTATTTTAAGATTATCATCTATTACTATCAATATGCCTATTAGTCTCCCCATTGAAATGCTTACTTAGAAAAATAAATGTTTACCTCAGCAACCACACTGCCATACACTTCTTGTTACTGTATTCCAACCATACTGGTTTTTTTAAACATTATGTCCACATTATGTCCAAACAGACATGGATTAAGGTTTAGTCACACACTGTGAACAATACATATTATCCCCATATAACAAAAATACCTCTTACCAATATATTTCTAAACATTTATCTAATTAGTAAAGTACATAACTCTAAAACTATATAATCTATAATGTTACCATAGATATTTCTACGTTGTTAAACTAGCATGAATATTAGGAAATACATATACAAAAATAATAATTAATTAGTTAAATGCATAATAACCAATCCCTGGATTAGATTAGATTATAGTATATAGATATATAATACACATTGGTGGTCTATAAATCACTAGAGGGCTTCCTTATTAAATCTATGATAAACATCTCAGCTGGTTGTTCACATTAAGTCTTTAAGGGCTATTTTGTTGCCAGCCTAAATATCCATTTTGCTTCTCATTGCAGCAAAATTCTTGTCCTATCACCGCTTCCGGTTAATTTCGGGACATGATCAATTATAATACTTTTAATTGAAGCCAATGCGTGTTCTTGCTCACATTAATGTCATGCCACCACTTTTTCTGAATGTTATGAAGCCAGTGCAGCCCTAATTGATGACTGGTGATTGGCCATACATTCTTTAAAAGAGCAAGTTGCTTTGGCTAGGCCATATGGACACTTCAAAATATACACCACAAAATCAGAGGTGCAAATTAGTTAGTGTTTAATATCAATCTTCATTTCATTATGCGGGTGATGGAACTATGATTATGATCCCACATTCATGGAGTGACGTGTCAGACACCCAGTGCACCAATAACATCCCAATTTTGATTGTCTCAACCATGAACCTTTGGATTCCTTAAAAAAGTTCAGAGTTGGTCTCAACAACAAATTTCTCAAATTATCACATCAGATTATCTCAGATTGTCTCAAAAAGCTAAGAGCTAGCAAATATTTCAAAGATATACTTTGTTTGAATGTAAATACCAGTATAGGAGGAATAAAGTCACCCAAGATCTTATCATGTTTTAAAATATTGTAATTCTTTGCAATGATTTTCTTAATGTCATTATGTGAATCATTATAAATTGAAATAAAAGTCATTCCTCTCTCTATATTTGATGAGGTCTGAGTTTTTTTCTTTGTAGAGCCTAAAAGTGACCCTTTGTAAGCACCTCAGTAAAGCATTTTTCAATAAGATGTTATTTATAGCCCCTCAGTTTGAAGGCTTCATCATATTCTCTGCTTGTGATCTAAAGTTTTTGAGGTCCGAGCAATTTCACCTCAACCGCATTAGTTGGCCTTTGGGAATATTCTGTTTCCATGCCATCTGATGTGAACTATTGAAATATAAATAGACATTGTTCCCCACTTCCTTAATGTAATTGCTAGTGATAGTCTTATTATGATAAATCTCCAAGGATACATCCAAGAAGTTTATACATTGACGGTGAAAAGTGTAAGTGAAGTGTAAATTATAATTATTCTAATTTAAAGTGGAAACAAAAGATTGTGTAGATGTGAGGGACACATCCCAAATAATAAAAATTATCATCAATATAATGGCCATAGAGAACCAGGCTTGAGCCCAGGCCGCCACCCCACACATGTACATCATCAAATTCCCCCATGTATAGGTTGGCATAGCTGGGCATGAACCTGGTTCCCATGGCCATCCCCATGGTTTGTAAATAAAATTCATTAAGAAAAAGAAAATAATTCTGTCTTAAAATAAACATGATGGAGTCGATCAGGTCCCCATCTTTTAGGAGGTGTCTCCTGACAACATCTATTCCCATATTATGTGCTTAGGGTACCCCATCAGAACCAACATGTGCCAGCATTGTGGAATGGATTTCACCTATCTGCTGATTAATGGACTGGGTAAATATCTTGCTGGACTATCTCTAAACACTAATCCAAACTCTCCATGCATGGACTTTTTCATTACGATTCCTATGTGATCAGGATCAACCTAGGTTGATATTGGAGTGTGTGCTTGTCATTTTAGCAATTTACATACTTTCAATGTGTCTTTACGGGTTTTATATCTATTTATGAACTTATTATATTGTTATTTTATTTTGGAGCGCTGTTATCTCTTGTTCCTTACCTTTTCCATTTGTGGAGGACTGACTATCCTCTTTTTATACAGCTGCTCAATTTTACATGGTAGAGCACCCTCCATTGGTGCTCCTTCAGTACTTTTACTGCTTTCTAAGCAATGAATTATGGTCTGTCACTTTGATTTATAAATGGTAGTACCCAATCTTGTGCCCTCTTTATAGCTTGTGACATCAAGGAAGTTGATTATATCACAATTTACTTTACTTGTGAAGAGTACTGGTGTATACAATCTATTGAGTTCATCAACCAAATTCTGAAATAACATTTTAGTATCTAAGCACACCATAAATACATCATCAATGAACCATAAATAACCTAAAATGTTGGGTCCATATTTTATATATATATATATGTATGTTTTCTCATATTGCACCATATAGAGATTGGTGTAAACTGGGGCCAAATTGGACCACATTGCTGTTCTGGCAATTTGCATATAATAATTATCATGGTAATGAAAATTATTATTGGTTAGCACCAACTCTACCAAGCTTGATATACCCCATTCAACAATCTCTGCTTCACTGCATTGATGCCCTTGTGGTGGGGTATTTCCGCATATAAAGATTATACATCCATAGTGGCAAATACAATATTAACTAGGCAAATTAACAAGTGTATTTTCCTCTCCAAAAAATGTGGTGCATCTCTGATGTAACTTGGGGCTTTTCCAACCACTGGTTGAAGTACATAATCTACAAAGTTAGCTACTAGATGGAGTACAGAGCCCCTGGCAGAAATAATCGGTCAGCCAGGGGTTGTGTCCAAATACTTATGCACTTTTGGCAATATGTATATTATTGTGCATATTGGAAAATCTACCTTTAAATAATTTGCCACCATATGATCAATCCATCCTGCCATATTTGCGTGGTCAAAAATATGATCTACCAATTTTTTATATCATACCTTGGATTTTTGGCCACTCTTCTGTAAGTATTAACAGACAATTGAGAGAGAATTTTCCTATCATATGCATCAAAATCCATAATTACAATTGCCCCACCCTTATCAGTGGGATTAATTACTCTGGATATATTATCTTTAACGATTTAATGGCCAACCTTTGCTGTATTTAAATTATGATATCTAATTACAGGTTTATCAAACATAGACAAATCATTTAGTAACCTTAAAAATATTACTTTTTTGTGCCATTCAGAAATATACCTATATAGGTAATCCCAAATAACAAATAAAACATCCATATAATGGCCATAGTTCAAGAAATTCACCCAAATGATCCATTCTAAATAAATTGGCTCTCAAAGATTCCCATGTACATATATTGGCAACATTTGGGGTTAATATTGTGCCCATGGCAGTGTCTGCAAATAAAATATGATATTCAAAATAAAATAGTTATATGCAAGAATGAAAACTGTGGAGTCAAGAAAAATGTAGTGGAGCCTCTCTGGAGTATCCTCATACTTGGACAATATTATATGGACTGCATTTGATTTATACTGTTTTGGTGTGGTATATAGGTTAGAGGGTTTTTTTAAAAAAAAATTCTGGTTTTGATGGAATCTTGAAGAAAGTTATCAAAATATAGTTGGTTCTTGATATGTCACTCCAGAAAGGTGATGTGACTCTGAAGTAAGTGATCTTTAAAATAGAAAAGATTATATGTCAAAGATTCCAGAAAAAATAATCCTTCCAAGGGAATATTGTAGTGATTTGTTAGCCTCTGGAAGATAATAAATGTTGGTATAATATGGTATAGAGGAAAAACACAATAATTATCAGCTATGTATTTCAATCCCTTCTCCAGGGAATATAGTTAAAGATTTTTAAATTAACTTTGGAGATATTACTGTGATCCATCTCTAAAATGAAATATAAGCTGTCAATTGATGTATCAATTCATTCAAATAGTCTTCCCGCTTTAGTCCCACGTCACTTCCTCCCTTGTCTGCTGGTTTAATGACAAGGAAGGTATTATCCTGCAATTGTTTGAGAGCTATTTTTCATCATTGGAAAGATTATAATTCCTTTTTGATCATTAGAACATAATTTTTAGAAAATTATTGGAAGTGTTCCGGTAAAAAAAAATATAGGAATTGCAGAACTACTCTTATTCCTATTTTTTCAAAATAAAGACCTATTTACCATACTAGGAGAGCCCACAATTGGGGAATATTGAAAACTAGTATGGTCTGATCAATATAGTTTACATTGTTAGTATCGCATAGTGTTTCAATGGTAATCATACAATATAGATCATTGCTATCCAAAATTATTCAGTTTACATTTGTGAATTTTTTAGAAAGTGTTTTTGTGGCAAAATAATGTTGCCTACATGTACTGATTGTGGTCTGAAAAAAGGTCAAAAAGATTTGGAGTTTAATTAGGGGCAAAATGAAGGCCATAGGCTAGCAGTTGATGTTGTGCCAAGTTAAATTCCTCTCCAATAACAATAAATTCCCCTCTAAAGTCTAATTCATCTTTGGATACCTTTCACTTTCTTTCCCCTCTTCTTCCTCAGGTTCTCTTAACTTTTTGATTGTACAAGGGTATAATTATTGAAGTGTATTCTAATGTACAAAATAAATTAATTTCTGCCTCTTTTTTAAAATATCTCTGAATATTTTCTTGATATACTGGATTTTGGTTGTGCAACTAAATTAGAATGTTTTTTTAGGAGTTATGTAAGTGAATTCCCTAGATGACTGTGGTTGATGTTTTCTCTGGGATTTGAAATGTTATATTTTTCTTCTATGGAGTAGTCTGGGTAGACACTCTAGCATTTTCCTTAGAGGAGATGTTAAATTGATGATAAAGCAAATCTACACCTTGTACATACTCATATACAGTAGATCTAACTCAAGGAATATATATTTAAAAATCTGTAGGATATGATTGATTACATAAATGGGCTGTTACACTTTCCTCTTCTATACATTTTGTTTATGTTTGCCTTCCTTTACAGAAATTTGCAGTATTCCTTTAAGGTAGCAGATGTTCATTCTTATAAAAAATATTATACTTCATATTTTCCTTACAATACCTTTGCACCATGTTACCTTTTTTCTAGGTTTATATTCAAAAATACTCTATAAACACAGATATGCAAGGCAGAAAAAAATAATCCTTGTTACAGTAGATAACTCTGGGTCTATAAAGCTGCAAAATATTTAATGAACCAGAAAGCAACCAGCCTGGACTCTGCCAAAAACTGTCAAACCAAATTCAGTGTCACTGATGCAGAAATTATTGTGACTGTTAAAGGGCATGCTATTTTGTGTTCCGGTAGCACTGATATTTTAAAATACAAACAACAATCTAATAAATATTTTTAACTAGTATAATCAATAAACTGCTCTTAGCAGGTAATTCCAATTTAACACAAGTAAACACAAGTAATTCAATTCCTTTTATGCTGGAAATTCACAGGGACAATGATACTCATATCATCAAATACTGTAATATGTAGCTTATTTTAAGATATTTTGTATCCTCATTAACATTAATGTTCAATAACATTCTCTACTCATATATAAAACAGTGTATTATGTATAGATACTAATCACATATCCTTTATACTATAAGCATACAATACATGATGTACTGTGCCTGTTTTATAACTTTGTGTAAGAACTTTGTGTGCATATGTATGTTACTGTGTGTGGGTGTTGGGGGTGTGGTTATTTCATATTGAGAGTGTAGGTACACCCCAGCATGTGGATATAGAGGGTATGTCTCATTATAACCACCACAAACATGCAGTCTTGCAGCCCACTGCATTATTATAGTACAGGGTGTTTCACTTGCTATTTGAAACAGAAAAATATTACTGCGCTAAAAAAGTCCAGAAAATGTAAATAGAAAATAGGTAAATAGTAAATAACTTTTCAACACTTGTGAGGTGTATAGGTAATATTCTCAGTATTTTAAAAAAGATGCCATATATGATAAAAAACAAAATATTTTAATAAAGGTAATAAAAAACAACACCTTAGCACTAAATAATTAAAATTGATGTTAAATGTGTTGAGAGACAGAATCTTGTATTAGTAAAAAACAATAATTACATAATATAACACTAGATAATTCTCTTTAAATTGTTCAAGCATAGATCAATCGCAATTCAGAAGCAGATGTTAAGCAACAGCTCCCTGTACAAGATGAGACAATGTTTCAATATTTCTAGTTTACAGAGAAACAGTGTTTCTCTTATTATGTATACACATGACACATCTCAAATAAAACAGCTGTAGATTATTTTTATAGTCGTGTCCGGCTAGTGAACGACAGTTATGAAAAAATTTCTATATGTTTTTTAGATGTTTGTAAAAAAATTTTTTCCTATTTTTATTCTTCCTCAACAGTAGTCTGGCTACCATGGCACTCCTTCTAATGTCCATACAAATTGGTAGTATAGAACCCGTGGATAATAATATTCCCTATGTAAATAGGAAGTCACTAGGTGTTTATATATAATGGCACTTTGTGCTTTTCCACAGGGTACTGTACCTTTTGTGTAATATACAGCTTTTAAAAAGAAGTCCAATACTAATGCAGAAACTTTAAGACATATGGCTCAGTTTATATGATAAATCAATCAGCAGCGTGCAGGAGTATATCTATTGATGGATATGTTTATCTGTATAGCTCGAAACGGGAGATCATTCAGTCGGCAAAAGGTAAGAGGTTAAACACTGACAGTGTGAACTCACTTTTCAGCCGCTGTTCTGCTTAGTTGTTCCTTGGACTTGTGTGGAAACTGCGGATCAATCAGGAGGCTGGGGTCATTCAGGCCGTATCTCTGATCGGGATATCGATCTGTCCAGGTGCTCGCTCAATGTCCACAGTCCTCTTGTGTGACCACTCGGTTGCCATGCCAGAGGCTCCCGTGTGGTCTGGAGCAAAGGCTGAGTAATCCCAAAACTGAACCTCCGTGTTCAGCGTCCTCGATGTGGACATGCTGGCATTTGTAGTTACCAGCCATTTCAGAGGTTCCCGTGTGGTCTGGAGCAAAACTGAGTATTTCCAAACCTGCACCTCTGTGTTCAGCATCCTCACTGTGGAGGTACTGGTGTTTGTGGTTAACAGCTGGTATTAGGTAGATTGAAGACCACGGGTGAAGCAAGGCATCATGCAGTAATGCATAGGTCCACCTGAAAACACACACACTGTTGAGGAAAAATATGTTGTAATCCCTTGCTATTAGCCCCAAATTATTTCTTATAACTTTTAAAGTAATTGATGTAATTTAGTAAAATTTGACACAGACATACCTTGGTCTATGAGAAACATGAGAAGTCATAGCAAGTGTTGAAAGAGTTTGCAATTAGCATCCAGGCCAGCTGTTCTTTAATGCACAAATTGAAGGCCAGTTGCTCACAACCCTAGTCAGCAGCACAGTTCAAAATTCAAATAGGGGAGCCACACCAACTGCCAGTGAGGATATAATCAGTGCTGATGGCAGTTGGTCTGGTTCCCCTAATTGAATTTTGGACTACATTGCTGTCCCACCTCTAGAGCCGCCACTGCTAGTCAGTAGGTATTCCTGCTTCTAACAGTGGTGTTGTGTACTGTGGCATCCACATTCATCATGTCTGTGTATGTTGAGAGAAAACATTCAGTGGGAAATTAAGACTGTGACTCCCAATATGTTGGTTAATATCTTTCATAACATGGAGCGACACATTCAAGCTAGCCTGGATGCTAATTTGCGAACACTTGCTATGACTTCCTTATGTTTCCCATAGACCAAGGAATGTATGTGTCAAGTTTCATTAAATTGCATCAAATACTTTAAATACTTTAAAAGAAAAACTTTGGGGCCAATAGTGAGTGAAACACCCTGTATAAGTCTTATAGCAAGTACACCTCTCATTCTTCACAGTACTGCAACAAGTAGTCAAATCCTAAGCTTTTAACCCTATGCTATCACCATTAAGCTTCAAATATGCAACTATTAAATAGAGCATACCTGTCCCAACACAAAAAATCAATATGCTGCATATTCAGTTAGTGTCACCAATATGCAGTATAAATCCTGTTGCAACAGTTAAATGCTCAACTAATTTTAACACAGCACACATATCACACAATTGTCTAATATTGTTTAGTTGAACCCATAATGCAGGCACACTACAATTTAATTTGTATCACATACAATTCACATCACAAAAACAAATGTTAATCATAGCACAAGCAATTACTTTTTCAGTGTGGCTTCAAGATGACATTCTCTTTGCAAATTACTGTATTATATGGGTCTTGTGAGACACATTCACTCATGCCATCAGATTCAAGTCTTCCATAATTTGGGTCCCGGTCTCATGTGTTTCTTCTATCCATTCTGTAATCTATCAGAAATAACATCTGAAACAGCAGGGAAAATCCATGCTATCGGCAGCTAGTAGGGAAACAAAATAACTTTTGATCTTTTTACTTTTTCCTACCCATTTGTCATCTTCTCCATTAGGTCTACTCTTTATTCTTAATATTGGGAGAAAAAAAGACCTCTTGATCCATTCCAAATGTGATTTATTGTCCCATCCTACTCTCTCTCTGTATGATTATAATTTTACTTGAGGTGTCCACTATTGAATTTTTCAAAAACTACTGTACAGTATATGTTATGATTTTTAGTGTGTACTAATGAGAGAACTTCATATTATTTCAACAGCTAGAGGTTATTTAGGTCTCTAAACTAACTTATCATTTTACATTACAATAACATTCTTCTAAATAATTCTGTATACATGAGAACAAAATTTTGTTTTTTTTATTCCCTGTTTAATTTACCAATAATACATATGTTCTCTTTTCACATGATCTATCTATCAATTGGGGATGACAATTAATACTGGCATCTGGCATTCATTGGCATCAGTCAAGGAGCATTGCTGACTGAAGCTGACAAAAACCAGCCATTGTGACTTCATACAGACCTGTGCAGACTAAGGATTCACCTATAGAGGAATGCGGAGCGCTCCTTAAGTGCGGTGAATTGTATTTGGATCCTGTGTCCAGGGAAGAATACAGTTACATTTTACAGAGCTCGTGGTGCACCCCGATTGCAATTGCATTTCAGTTCGATACACAATACATTTTCCATTTTTATTATCCCCATGATACTCGCATGCTGCTTTGGACTTCCATAGAATATGAGCAAGTCCATCAAGTTCATGCGTATACTACGTATTATATTTTCAATTCCATACATTAGAGAGTATGAAGAATTAGATGTGTTATTTATTGTGTATTCATCTGTTTATATACACATATATGCTATTCATCTATTACTGACAAGTGTATTGTTTAATTTGTTTTATTATATTTTAGAGAGACATTTTGTGGAATGTCATGTGCCAATTGATCTTTTTTATAATGCAAATATGCACTTTATATATGTCATAAATTGAGGATTTGCATTTGTGTAAAACAGTTATTTTTTTCAATATACTTAATAAATAATAATGCCTGTCTCTTTGGTCTGGGTTAGATGATTGGCGCTATAATTTTTTATTCGCTACTCATAATGTTCACCTGGCCTTCTCTTGTGCTCTACTCCTCCTTCCTGTGGGTCCAGTACCCAGGCCGGAAGTGACGCAGCATCATCGCCTGAAGTATGATGGCTGCCGAACATCTATGCTTTCCATAATTTTTATTGTGCGTTCCACCTTATTTTCCCATCTTATTGGAATAAATTTAATTTATGCCTTAATAATTTGTCTATAGAGTTCATGTTCAGTCCATATGCACATAACTATATAAAATATAAAAAATATATATCAATAAAGTGCACAAAGACCAAATATTACATAAATATATAAAAATATATGCTTGTGATAATATAGTATCTACATTTTTACACCTCCATATTGGTATAACTTGTTCAATACACAAGGAAGATTTGAGACCACACTCTTTAGATTATGTTCACATTTCAAATGAGAGGAAAAAGTGTTTCATGACCTTTCCTAATGAAGATAAGTTTGGATAGTTGTATTTTCAGATTCCTACTCGTTTTGCCTATATACTGTATATTAGGCCACATCTACATTCAATTGCATAGATCGCATTTTTAGAGTTACAGGTGATGAAGCTATTTAAAGTATGCGTTACTCCATTCACCTCAAACTCTTTAATTATAGCATTCCCTTTAACTGATCTACACATTAAGCAAAAGCCACATCTATTACTTCAATCAGTCATATTGATATTTTCTTCTTTACTGCTTCTTGCTATTTTATCTTTCAAATAGGGAGCCTTCATGTATATAATCAAGGATGGTCTGGAATCACATAACCTATAGCAGTATCCTTTTTTAAGATATTTCAATGTTTTCTGAATAGTAATTGCATTTATTTATAGTTTAGATTACATTGAGAAATAAAATTCCACTCATATTCATTTGTTAGGATTTGGGACTCAATTTTCATCTAAAAGTTTTTCTCTATCAATTCACTCCACCCTCTTTTTAACTCCTTTTTAAACTTAGTGGGTCATAAACCTTACCTTAGAATGCTATCTTCAATCTACATATTTGTAAATAACATATATGTTTTTCCGTACAGTTACATTTAACTCTTAAGATTTGGCTGAAGGGTATTCCAACCAGCCAATTCTGATGATGTTGGCTGCTCTTTTCAATATAGCTGTTAGAATCCATTTATTTTATATGGTTGCTTGTACAAATTAATTAATCTTTTATATAAATATTCAAGTCTAAAAATATGACATTGGATTTGCTAATGGAGAAAGTACATTTAATATTATATTCATTATAATTTAGAATTTAACAAAAGTTCATCAAGTCTTCCTCATTTCCTCTCCATATAAATAAAATGTTGTCTATGTATCCCTGGCACAATATCAGGCCTGCCCCTATTTGGTCTACTTGCCAATTATTTTGGTCCTCCCAACATGCCATAAACAATTTAGTGTAATTGGGGGTAAACTTGGTACCCATGGCTGTTCCAATTTGTTGGAAGTAATAAGCTCCATTAAAATAAAAATAATTATTTATCCCTTCAAGCAAACATTCTTTTATGTCAACCAAAAATTCTGACTTATTCAAAAAATGAGTTGGGAAGAGAAAAGAAAAGAAAAACTTTCTTTTTGGGGACACACTGATTAAATCATATAATAGTAAAATTAATAATTAACTTTTATTGATTATGCATTAAAAGATCCTATCTGCCATGGTGCACATGTATGGTATAGATCACAGCCACAGAGATATTAAAACACAAACAACATAAACTAAAAGTAATATCACATGTTTTAAGAAAGTTTGAGTGAAATATTACACAGTAGTGTCAGAAATATTGGGATGGCGGGATCACCAATCATTTTTCTGAATATATCATCATATGGTATTAAATACAAAAACAATATAATAATCACAGTACAGTGACCAATCAGTATATCAGCAAGCATAAATATGTTAATGAACTCACATAATAGCAAGATAAAAGAACAATTCTAGTTATCTATAAAGAAATGTCTGTTTTCACAATCATAATATACATATATTGAATAAGCGATGTATAGAGAAATTAGCACAGCAATAGTGACAGCCCTTCAAACATGTATATATGTATGGATAATTGGAGTATAGGAGGCAGATTACCAAATGGCTGCATCTGTATGACCTCAGGTACTAAGAGGAAAAAAGATATACAGAAGAATAGAATTAGACTACTCCCTTGCAGTGGGTATCAATAAACAGCAGCTGCTGCATGTCATTATGTTGTACCAGTGAATGACATGTGAGCATGCTGTTAACTTACCCAGGGTGAGAATGAGTATACTGAGCATCTACTGTTAGACCCAGTTCAGAAAAGGCACTGACAAACTATATTCCAAATTTAAACTTGGATTTATAGATATCTAAAGGAATTTTTACATTGAAAGAGTTATTGGTAGATAATATATTGATGTCATTTATGCAGCTACGAATAATGTATGCAATACCCATAGGGGAATTTTATAAGTATTTGCAGATTATACATTGGCTTTATTCTTCTTTATCTAAAGTAGGGAGTCTTGAAATCTCTTCCCAAGAATATGATAAATAAAATAATGTTGCCTACTCGAAGAGGACAAATTTCATATTGGTATCTAATATTATTAAAAAGTAATCTGAAAGAGATGACCATAGCTCAAATTAAGTGGGAAAAATACTTAAACATAACTTTAGGTGAGGAACATTGGTCCCAGCTTTTTAGGTCAATACAGCAAATGTCTAGATGTGTTTCACATATAGAAAAATATATGAAGTTGTTTTATCGCATATACTGCACTCCCGATAAGATGCACAAGATTAACCCATCCCAGCTAGATGTATGTTGGCATTGTTTTACACAAAAAGGTGACCAAGCATATATTTTGGAAATGAATGAAAATACATCCTCTTTGGTTAGAAATACAGAGATTAATAGGTCAAGTTATGCAGGGGGATATAAATATAACTCCTCAGATGGCACTTTTACACATATACCCTGTACATGTCCACAAATATTGTTGATATGTATTAAACCATATTTTTATTGCTACTAAAGCATTGATTGCTCAACAGTGGAAGCAATAAAACCCACCGAAATTTTCATTAATAATAAAAAAAGGTAAATTACAGCTATCTAATGGAAACAACTGATAATTCTGAGAATTCGGTAGTCTGGATAAGGAAGTGGAGAAATTAGCAAATATATATGGATAGGATGAGAAGTTCCATCTGAGGAGTTCTATAAAATAGAAAAATCTAAAACATGAAGGTAACAAAATAAAGTATACTAAGGGAAGTCTTTTTATGAGTATTGTTTTTTTTTCTCTTATATTCAAATTTTCTGTATCTATGTTTGTATGTATATATATATATATATATATATATATATATATATCCAAAGAGATCTGGCACTCTCCTACATGAAAAACAACTACCTGCGTGCTCGTGCTGTATACGATAAATGTCCTGAAAGGTGTATGACAATCAAACACACCATGCCCGGCACTGCAGTATATTTCAATGAAGCTTGTATTAAATATGAAACATCATGTGAACAGCAATCAGCAACATTTCTGGACTGCGCAGGGTGTCAGATGCAATAATGGTATGACCGGACTCTAATGAGAGTGCCCATAGGTAGGGGATAAAATAGATAGATAATCTGTGAGAGTCAGAATGAAAGTAACACAATATCAAATCGGAGTTAGGCTGCTGCCAATCACATACCATTAGAGTAGTGGTAAGTGGTGAGAAAAACAACTACATATACAGTGATGGAAGAAAGTAAGTAATAGCTACACTTATGACTAATACAAGGTGAGTAAAGCTCTGTTATCCAAATAGGTATTGCAGGGGCACCTACACTCTCTTGCAAAATATGGTCATTGGATGCACTAAGAGTAGGTAAGAATAGGAGGTACCTGGGTGCTCACACTCAGAGACGGCATCATATGGAGAAATCTGCCATGTGGAGAGTCTTATTCACATGCTGCTGATAAAGATCCCACCTGAACACAGTGGTATTAGTGGGTCTGAGATGCGCATTTCACCGCTGCTTCCTCAGTCAGATGCCAGTAAAGTGAAGTATAAAATATTTTGGTCCTCCCAATATGCCATAAACAATTTAGTGTAATTGGGGGCAAACTTGGTAATAAGCTCCATTAAAATAAAAATAATTATTTATCCCTTCAAGCAAACATTCTTTCATGTCAACCAAAAGTTCTGACTTATTCAAAAAAGGGAAACTGCCTGCCAACCTTTTTCTGCATCTATAATAGTACATATTGTGACTACATCAGCACTGACTAAATAGCAGACTTTGGCCCTCATTCAGAGGCGCTCGCAAGAAGCGAGTGCTCGAGGGCGGCCGCTTTTATTTTAAGTACGGCCTCCTGGTTGCTAGCTAAGCTGTGGGTTTCCACCCACAGCTTTGGTGACTAACCAGGTTGATGGTCGCGATGGTCAAGACCATCACAACCATCGGAGCTAGTGACGAGACCCTAAGGTTGGGTCTCAGCAACTGCAAGCCCCAGGGAGCTTCCTTCTCCGATCGAGCAGGAAGCTTCCTACTGACATCACTGCTGCTGTCAGTGCGGCCGCCCACAAAATGGCAGGGCATCTGTTTGTTAAACCACCCCCTGCCATGACTACAAAATGGGCCGAGCTGTCAATCAACATCGACAGCCGCCCCTTTTGTAGTGAGCTCTGGAGCGAGAGAATTTCTCTCTCGCTCCGGGGCTTGCACACAGGCAGTGTGGCCGCTGCGTGCGCAGGGCCTAAACATCAACCTGGTGGTGAGCGCTCAGTGCTAGCGACCGGGTCTGAATGAGGGCCTTTATCCCAAGACATATTTTTTTAATAATAATATGGTCCATTCTGCTATCAAATACATGGCTATATTTATCATAGTTCTATGTGTTACATCCTGCAGTTAGTAACATAGCTCAATATGCCCAATTGTATTACTTTTTGATGAAGCAACAGATATTTGTATAAATTATCCTGACAACACAAACTGTATGAGTGAGGGTATTGTCATTTTTTAAAACATTTTGCTTTTAAAGAAAAAGTTATTATCTAGTTATTTTATAAAGAAATATAAAATATGTTTAAAAAAGAACTGCTCCAAATAAAATGTAAAGGTCATTCATACTATAAATTTGACATAACATCAGAGGCATATTGTAGTGCTATGGCACCAAGGGCATGACCATGTTATGGCGCCCCCCACATATCCCTGATGTGTATCTAGCGAGAGAGTTTGGTCAGCATATTGGGGACTATTGATGGAAAAAAATAAAACAAGCAGTACCACTGTCGGATTTGAACATGTGCTTGCACAGTAGTTTGCACACAATATATATAATGTTATGTGTGGAGTACAGGTTGCACAGAGAGAAAGCACAGCAGTGTGAGGGTGCTTAGACATAGATTGTCTAAATCCGTGACAGTACTGATCACTGTACTGTCATTACTCACTTATCCTAGTGTTGCATGTTATCTGGTTTCACCCACTGCACTTACCACTGCACCAAATATACCACCTACCCACTAAAGTACCACTCATCCATCCATCAATGCAGTATACAGTACCTCATACCCACTAATACTCACAGAAGATATCCCTCAAACACTACAATACTCCTCACTCATCAGTGATCCCTGTCTTCACTCGTAAATCACTCAAATACATTTCTATCACCATCAATCCATGGCATCATACCTCACCCACAGAAATACCCAGTAAAGTATCTAATTTAAAAAAAAGCACCAAAAGAATTTGTATAACATTTTTACAATTGTCCTACCCCTATGTTGCAAAGCTTTTATTCAGCCTGAGGCTGTTTTCTACTACAGGCCTAAAGCTGGGTACACACTGATAGTTATATTGCCAATTCCATTGAACGGGTGACATATCTATAGTGCATCACCGGGTGTATACAGTGGAAATGTCTGCGAATGACATATCTGATCTGCTGTGCAGTACAGCAGATGGCCGATTTACAGTTTCTGCTGGTGTATACAGGTGATCATACACATGCATATATAATACAAAACAATAGTAACGTTAGTATAAAAGCTATCTAAATATATAAACCTTAAACCTCTTATAGAGAAGGTATACGGGGTCTGTTACAAATTAGATAATTGAAAAGTAATAATTGTCTATTGTATATGATCTGTTCTTACTGCAGATCCTATTTACCTTCTGTATAATGTTTTTATGTTTGTATATTTAGATAGTATTGTTAGTATAGAGGAGCTGCTACTGACAGTGTACCCTGTAATGTGAGAGGGATATATTAAATCATAAAGTATATTCCATTTAGATTATTCTTGCCATTATACAATTTGCTTATCTTTGTCTTTTTTCCCTGTCCTTCCATGTGTGTATGTTCTGTGTTGTACTCCCCACTCCCCCAATATCTACATGTACCCCTCCCCAGCTTACCAATACATTTCCCTGTACACACCAGTTTACTAAACATCCCTGTTTACCATTTCACCACAAACAACCCCCTCCTCCCTGTTCACCATCTTATCATGCAAATGTCCCTGAGCCCACCTGCTTTTTTCAACCATGCCCCCAATATTTCTCACACCTGCCCCTGTGTACACCAACTTTCTTTAAAACTGCCCCTCTGCACATCTGATTAGTAACATTATTTCCTTACCTGATTCAGGAGCTGAAGGTCTGGAACAGCAGCAGCAGCTCACTGCTAGCACTCACAGGCAGGACCAGGAGCAGCAGAGCTGGCCAGTCTGTCTGTCTGTCCCTGTGCAATCAGCGTGCAGTGTACCATGTGACTGCAGCAGTCACATGATGAAGGACAAACCATGAAGTCTCAGCTGAAGCAGTGAAACAGTGCTGTTGCGGAGCAGGAGTCAGGAGAAAAAAAAACCTGTTTCTTCCTGCCCAGCGCCCCCTGCAAGCAGCAGCGCCTGGAGCATGAGCTCCACTTGTTTCACCCTCGCTGTGCCCCTGCATAACATTACTTAAAGACAAAGCGGTACATCCTTGGAGATATGGCATAACAACAATTGCTGAGGAAACACCAATAATTTTTCAAAATGCAGACAGTGAACCACTATTGAGTAGAGATGCTACAATTTATACCAAATGTGGTGTCATGCAAAATATTAGCATTTTAAGTAAGCTGTATGATCTAATGTGTTATCCTCTGTTATCCCCTTAGGGGTTGGATGACCAGCATTTCAAGAAAGAAAAAAAATAAGGGAACTGAGTAAACTGTATATTTGGAATGTGACACAATTGCTAATTATTCTGACCAAAATGTTATACAACTGTGATGGCATTCATAAAGTTTTGCAATGAATGATGACTATAATAATTTTCTAAATGCAGGCAAAGTTACTCATCAGTATATGGTAGATGCACCCTGCACAAAATTTATTCAAACACAAATCCAAACTGAAGATTTTGCTGTGTTAACCAAATGTGTCAAAAATTGTGCAGTACAGACTAAAGTTATCATGGAAAGAAATTCATAATACTATCTGCATTCAAACGTCATCAAAGAAATATGCAGCAAAATTACATATGCCCTGGCTATGGTTTGCCAGGTATTTTTTATTACTTTTACTTGAAATTCAAAATAGAAAAAAATTACAGAAAATCTGCTTCATGGACAATAACTTAATGATAGACCAGATTTAGTTGCAAGAGTTTTTCATTTAAAACTAAAATCCTTGGAAAAAAGACATCAAAGAAAAATACATCTTTGATAATTTTATAGCATTACCTTATGTTATTAAATTTCAAAAAAGAGGACTCACGCAAGCACACATTATAGCCATCTTAATACCCATAGACAAATCTTTGGAGAAATTTAAAGTTGATATAAATGTTTGTGCTGAGTTGACAACAAAGAACAAAATCAAAGAGTTTTGATATTATTAAAAAAATACATGATTCATGGACTATACAGTCTATTAAATCAATGCATGGATAACAGCAATGCATAAAAGAATCTCCAAAATATTTTTGAAATGATACAAATACAAATGTCAATGGTTACCTGCAGTATGAACACAAGTCAAAATATGGGTAGCCCCTTACAACAGCTTTTTGTCTCTTAAGTGCAATGCACATATTAATGTAGACATTTGTACAACCATTCAGAGTGTTAAGTATAGTATCTTTTTGAGTATGTCTATAGAGGCCATGACTGTAAAACCATTCAATTCACAACCGTTAACACTGTAGAAGGAGTAATTAATTGAATAGGATATAATGAGATTATTGGACACAAGATATATCAGTGCATGAAGAGACTCAGAGTTGAAATGCATCACCAATGTCATCATACTGAGCATTTTACTGTACACATACAAGACATGCATTCACTTTATTTTAAACCTGGACAAGTAGTGACATCTGTTACTGTTATAGGTTCTAAATCCAAATGTTTAACGTAGTTTCCATTACACCAACAAGATCCTAATGCAAGACATTACTTATACTCTTACATTTCCAAGCACAATACTTGAAATAACAAGGATAGCAAAGGGAAACTTTGACAAAGACATGCAGCTTCTACCATTGGTAGAATGTTTAATATAAGTCCTATCGACAGAGAAAACTATTTTTATAAGAATATTACTTGTTAATGTAAAAGGAGCAACCTCTTTTGAAGACATAAGAATAGTTAATGAAAAGCTGGTCCATTTTGAAACATACACAGGAAAATGCATAGCTTGAGACTAGCTAGATGATGACACAAAATAGGATACCTATTTGCCTGGAGCCAAAGACATGCAAATCCCTCTGTTTGAAAGGTACAAACACCATCTATTGGAAGATAATGTTAGACTATATCTTATTGGTCTTTAACCTTACAAGCCATTGAAAATGTGCTGCAAGGCCATAAATATTATTAACAGACTTCAGTTTGCCATGCGTTCCCGATTTAGTTGATGAAAATAAGTATGATGTTAATAAGGAAAAGATCAAGCAATATATGACTTTACATCTTGAACTAAGATATTCCTTTCATAAAATAGTTTGAGGCCATTGAAAACCCCAATTTACCCCATCTCTGTTTCTTTATTGATGGCTCTGGTGGAAGTGGTAAAAGAAAAGATACCTCTATAACACATTAATGAACTTTACACACAGTCAAAACAGAGTTGCTTTGACATGTGCATTTACTAGAATTGCAGCACCTTTGTTAGCAGGGGGTTATATTTCTTATAGACATATCAAGCTTCCTGTGCCAACGGTGGAAACTTCCGCCTGTAATATTGTAGATAGAAATTATGTCAAATTTAAAAAAAACCCCTTTCGTTCTAGTACAAATACTTTGGAAATGCAGTGTTATTTTATGGTGGTTACTTTTGGTAATCTTCAGTTGTTCCTCATGGTAGTCAAACTCATATACTTTCAGCTTGCATTAAAAACAGAAAATGCTGGAAGCAGCTTCAACTTTAATAAATATGATAAAGCTAATATTCTGATCACTGCAAATCATGGTCTTCCAATTTTTTTTGAATGGCTTTTACAACTTTGGTAAACAAACACTACAAGAGTCTAAATTAACCACAGGAATATTTGAAATTCCACCAATTTGTATTGTCAAAGATTCAATAAAAGATATAAGTTTTCCATAACATATTGCATCTGACAGAGTACATAACATTTCAAATAAGGCAGTTCTCACTCCTAAATTGAGGATGCACTTAAAATCAATAAAGAAGTTATTTTAGTAGTTGAAAGTAAAAATAAAAAACTTATTTCAGCATAAACTCAATACTAGAGGATAGTGGCAATAATGAGGAAAATTACAATTACCCAGTTGAGTTTATTAACAACCTGACTCCTGGAGGAATGTCACCTCATAAACTGGACTTAAATTTGGAGCAGTGGTTATTGTTCTACAACATATTGACCCTATCCAAACCCCATTTAATGGCACTAAATTATTTATCAAGCAGATAATGTAAAAGTTGATTGACTATGATTTCTATACAGGATGTTCAAAGGATAAAAAATAGTATTTGTCCCTAGAAATGTACTGCCACCAAGTAACCCTGTACTCTTTAATTTATAGCAAAAATAGTTTCTCCTCAGACTTACTTTCTCCATGTCATAAAAAGCCAAGGTCAAACTTTAGACTCAGTTGTCATGTATTTACCATTTTTGGTATTTATTCATGGACAACTTTGTGCTGCTTTTTCACAAACAAAATAATTTCAGCCAGTTAAAGTCAAAATTCTACCAACTGATAAACAAGATACAGTATGCTAAAGCAAGATGAATGAGTATATACTAAAAATGTGGTCTACATAGAAATATTTGCTTAATAAATAAACATGTCCAAAGATTTATGGGTTTAGTAAATCTAGAAAAAAACTATTAAAAAAACACTGTAGCCTAACAAATGCAAAACAGTCCACATTCCTTTCTATTTTACATCTTACATTAATATTCATTAACCTCTTTATGCTGTCTATTTAACATAAATATTATATCATCAAGTCAAAGTTCACATTTTACCACATAATAAACAGAGTATGCTAAAAGCAAAACAATTATTTATTTATATGTATACAAGAAAGTATTTACTCAGCAACTTAACATAACCAAACATTAGTGGCTTTATAACATTTAATGTGCATGTGTTTTTCAGCAAACCATGTATGACAATATTTAAAAGGCAAACCAAATCCCTTGTCCTGTATTAAAAGGTTACTCAACTTTAGCAAAGGCTCCCCTAATTGCTTCTCTGACAAATACCATTAAAGTAAAAATCTATGATGCATTCTAGATCAGTGCTGTAACAGAGATTTATAGTTCCCTGTGCTGACCATGCCCCCTGAACACATGACATCATGCCGAGGAGACGGGAATTACAGCACTGCCCAGAGCATCCTCAGGATTGCTGTACATGCTGCAATGTGCATGTCTGGAGCATCCAGAGGATGCTCCAGATGGCACTGCAGCAGTTATTCTGTCTGCAGGCTGATGAACCAAGCACCATGCTAGCCAGGTGCAGGGGCCATGAGAAAGCAGCGCACACCTCTACCCTAATTATGGCCCTGTTTTATATGCTTGTGACTTGGCTAATGAGGTGTCCAAAATTTTAGTATATATATATATATATATTTATATATATAATATATATATATATATATATAAATATGTACAGTCAGGTCCATAAATATTGGGACATTGACAGAATTTTCAGATTTTGGCCTCTATTCACCACCACAATGGTTTTGAAATGAAACAAACAAGATGTCCTTTAACTGCAGACTTTCAGATTTAATTTGAGGGTAATTACATCCAAATCGGGTCAACGGTGTAGGAATTACAACAGTTTCAATATGTGCCTCCCACTTTTTAAGGGACCAAAAGTAATGGGACTATCAACTCAAAAGCTATTTCATGGACAGGTGTAAGCTATTTCCTCATTATTTCATTATCAATTAAGCAGGTAAAAGGTCTGGAGTTGATTCTAGGTGTGACATTTGCATTTGGAATCAGTTGCTGTCGACTCTCAATATGAGATCCAAAGAGCTGTCACTATCAGTGAAGCAAGCCATCATTAGGCTGAAAAATCAAAACAAACCCATCAGATAGATAGCAAAAACATTAGGTGTGGCCAAATCAACTGTTTGGAACATTCTTAAAAAGAAAGAACGCACCGGAGAGCTCAGCAACACCAAAAGACCCGGAAGATCATGGAAAACAACTGTGGTGGATGACAAAAGAATTATTTCCCTGGTGAAGAAAAACCCCTTCACAACAGTTGGCCAAATCAAGAACACTCTCCAGGAGGTAGATGTATATGTGTCAAAGTCAGCAATCAAGAGAAGACTTCACAAGAGTGAATATAGAGGGTTCACCACAAGATGCAAACCATTGGTGAGCCACAAAAACAGGAAGACCAGATTAGAGTTTGCCAAACAACATCTAAAAAAGCCATTATAGTTCTGGAACAACATCCTATTGACAGATGAGACAAAGATCAACTTGTACCAGAGTGATGCGAAGAGAAGAGAAGGAAAGGAACTGCCCATTATTAAAAACATACCACCTCATCACTGGTGCAGGGAACTGGTTCCCTTGTATTTATTGATGATGTGACTGCTGACAAAAGCAGCAGAATGAATTCTGAAGTGTTTAGAGCAATATTATGTGCTCATATTCAGTCAAATACTTCAGAACTCATTGGATGGCGCTTCACAGTGCAGATGGACAATGACCCGAAGCATACTGCAAAAGCAAACAAAGAGTTTCTTAAGGCTAAAAAGTGGAATGTTATGCAATGGCCAAGTCAATCCCCTGACCTGAATCCGATTGAGCATGCATTTCACTTGATGAAGACAAAACTGAAGGGAAAATGCCCTAAGAACAAGCAGGATCTGAAGACATTTGCAGTAGAGGCCTGGCAGAGCATCACCAGGGATGAAACCCAGCGTCTGGTGATGTCTATGCGTTCCAGACTTCAGGTTGTAATTGCCTGCAAAGGATTTGCAACAAAGTATTAAAAAGTGAAAGTTAGATTTAGGATTGTTTAGTTTGTCCCATTACTTTTGGCTCCTTAAAAAGTTGGAAGGACATATAGAAACCGTTGTCATTTCTACACCGTTCACCTGATTTGGATGTAATTACCCTGAAATTAAATATGAAAGTCTGCAGTTAAATCACATCTTGTTTGTTTCATTTCAAAGCCATTGTGGTGGTGAATAGAGGCCAAAATATGAAAATTCTGTCAATGTCCCAATATTTATGAACCTGACTGTATATATAAACAACAAGAGGCCGGCACTCCTTTGCTATAAGTAAACAGCACACTGCATCTGGTGCCTTCCTAAATAACTCCCTAGCCAGGGAGACAGGTGATCAGACAGAGTACTAGGCGGCACTCAGGACGACTTGTACAAATGACACAGACACCGCAGTTGTTTCAAATCGACGTTTCAATGTTTAATGCATTTTCATCAGGATACAAGAGAGAAGTAAAAATGGTCTTACCTTTATAGTAAACATCACCCAGTGCACGGACGTCTGGATCCTGCCGAGCGTGTGAGTCCAGTGACATCAGAAATGTCAGAAACACTCCACCAAGAAACTGCAAGTACGGAAGCCTGTCAGGTTCAAAAAGCATAGAAAAGCAATCAACATAGTTTAAGCTATGCAGAGCTTGTTGCTAGCTAACAATCAATAAACATCATGAGATAACATGAGGTAACAGTCAGAGTTAAAGCTAATACAGACACTGCCAATGTTATGAATAGAACAAATAGAGACATTTGGGGCTGATAAAGCAAAACCAAAGAGACTGGAGATAAATAAAGAGCAAATGTAGCAGATCTGACAGAAATATAATTCACTCAAAAGTACATTTGATAAGTGTAGCATATCTAAGGAAAAATTAAATCTGCACATTATAAAAATCAAGGAAGACTCTTTATAAAAAGAAGAAAACAAATGTGTACATTAAACCTATAAAAAGCAATGTAAGCCCAATTGCTCATTTAAGCCCTTTGGGGCAAGTGTATCCAATCTGTGAATCCATCAGGATTCTGTTTGTAGGAGATGAAGGGATCTATCGCCTCCTCTAGATAAAGAGGGTACACAATTAAAAAAATTCTGTACTTCAAGGAGGCCAAGCTGTATCTGGCCTCCAAAAAGTGTTTGGCCACTAGTTGTCTGCATGGCCCTTCTCAAGTGCTAGCCTTATTGCACTTCTATGAAGGGCCATGCACTCCTTAAACATTCTCTCAGTTTTTCAAATGTAGCATTTGCTACATGGGCATATAATCATATAGATTATGAATTTAGTCATACACGTAACATAATGCCGAATGAGAAACTTTTTAATGGTCTGAGGATGGTTAAAGCTATCTCCCCTAACCATATATCTGCAAGTCATGCAGTTGGTGCATTTAAAGCATCCAGGTTTTGTAGGTCTAAAGCAAAAGCTGGACTTTACTTTCTCCCATGAGGTGATATCAGATTTAACTAACAAATCTTTGTGGTTTCTACCTCGAGTATGGCAATGTAAAATGGGATTTTGAGCTAATGCTGGAAGTTTTGCATCAGAGGAGGTAAGGAGATAATTGTCCAAAACTTGCAGACCTGTTGTTTAACAAAAGAGCACCCAGTGTAAAATTGTGTGATCCATGGCAGACATCCTGTTTTGGCAACCTTTTTCCCGGGGACCTGACCATAAGATGAACACGTCAACTATATAGCATACAAATAAAGAAATGTGTTAAGTGATCTTTCTGTTACAAAAGAAAATGTATTTTTCAACCATGAACATATAGCTGTTGGGCTACGAGGGTGCCACGGCCTAACCCATGGCACACCCCATTAGTTGCAGAAAAAAATCTCCATTGAAATAAAAATAATT
Source organism: Taudactylus pleione (assembly GCA_031769625.1). Lineage (NCBI taxonomy): Eukaryota > Metazoa > Chordata > Amphibia > Anura > Myobatrachidae > Taudactylus > Taudactylus pleione. The sequence continues at coordinate 4,556,586 of JAUIMM010000148.1, read as the reverse complement.
TTTCTTCAATGTAAGTTCCAAAAGAGTAATGAACAGATTAATTTCTGGTCCTTGGTAAGCTTGATTATTGGTAAGAAGAAGACGTACTGCTGATAGACCTTTGTGATGCGGAAAGTAAGTATATAAGTTCTTAACATCTATCGTACACAGCAGTGTATCTCTTGTAATGGATGGTAACATAGTTAATTTATTTAATAGAGAGGTCGTGTCCTTCAGAGATGTTTTTTCTTTTTGTACACATTGTTGTAGGAAATTATCCAAATAGATGGCTATTGGTTGGAATAGCAAGCCCTGGGCGGAGATGATGGGCCTGCCCCGGGGCTTCTCATGTGATTTGTGCATGTTAGGGACTGTGTACAAAAAAGGAGTGATTTGAAATTCCGTGATAACAGCTGATATAACATCTGTGTATATTAATCCTTGGTCCGCTGCTTGCGAAAGTAACTGATCTAACTCCTTTTTGAAGGGCACTGTAGGATCACTTTTCAATAGAAGGTAGGTTTGTGAGTCTGATAGTTGTCTCCATGATATAGTCACTTTTGTTTTGAATGGTAATAGAACCCCCTTATCTGAGGGTCAAATGACTATATCTTCATAGCTGCTCAGATCTGTAAGGGCACTTCTCTCCCCAGAAGATAAATTGGAATATTTTTTGTTTTTGTTGTTCTTCATTGCAGACTGTACATTGTCTTTAATAAGCCTATAGAAGGTTTTAATAGAATGACTGGCTGATGGTGGGTCAAACTTAGACCCTGCTTGTATGGCACATAACTTTCCGGTAATGATGTGGAAGCACTGGAAGTGGTAATGGCCTTTTTTTAAAAAAAAAATCTTTTAATTTTAAAGATCTATTTAGCTTAAAGGTTTCAACTTCCCACTGGAAGGAATCAAAATGGTGGGGACAAATGAGAGACCACGGTTGAGGACTTTTAATTCCAGCTTCAATTGCCTGAAGGAGAGGTTAAATTTTATGTTCTCCTCTGGAGAGGAGGTTTCTTGCTGTAACCTCTGCCGCTGATTTTGCCTCGCACTGCGAGTACAGCATCTCTATGATCTGTGTGAAGACTCTTATTGACACCCCTAAAGGGAAATTTCTGGAGGTGCTGGGGGTTGTTGTTATTTTGTGATCACTTGCTGATAGATTAGAGGTAGCTGAGGAGTCTGTGTGTGCTTGAAACTTATGAAAGTGTCTAGGTTTGGACCATGTTTTCTCTCTTCCTCTAGCACCCGTGAGCCAACTATAAACATATTATTTGTCATAGTCCATTTGTACATATGCCAGTTTATTCTTTTTGAAACAAATCAGATATTTTGTATATTGGTCGACTTGTAGGTTCAACTTATCAAGCCAAATTACAGTATGATCCTGTTCCAAAGTCGATTTAATATTTGTTTCCAACACTTTTATAGATTCTCTGGTGGCATTTAGTTCTTTTGTGGCTTCTTCTATTACAAGTAAAATTAGATCAAAACTACACTTGTTCAATATTGCAACCCAGCATCGATAGAAATTTGTATCATGTCAACCAATGGTCGGTACATTGTTAATTCTGAAGCCAGGGAGGGATCATTTTGCTTCTATAATAATCAGATAAGGTGATACCATGATATAGGTAATCTGTTTCCCACTTTTTTAATTTTAACCATTCTCTGTAGCGGTCTTTGTTTAAGGCCATCTTCTTATCTGTAAGTGCTTGTGAAAACAAAATACTGGAAGCTTGTTGATCAGAAAAACGTAAAACTTCCCCCTGTGTTAATTGAACACAATTAAAGGTCTCTGGCAAGTCCTCCTTATCTGCTGTTAAAACATGGAGTAAAATAGGTTGAGCCAAGCATATAACGCACTGAACAGGATAATCCAAAAAGAGATCAATAGGCAAAGTAGCCCATGAGTTTAAAAAAACCGTGTGATGGGCCTAAATTGTCTGGTGAATGTAAAACAACCAGTGTTGGGTGTCTTGCTGTAGAGGGCTGTATGCGGTTGGACAGTCCAATATGTAGTTGTTTCAGAATTAACAATACATAAGTATATCTAGTTATATGGGTCCAGTGAAATAAGTTCTATGTGCATATGTATTAGAATTCTACAGATTTGGGCCATGCTGCTCATCATACAGGAAGTGATGTCATTGATTAGTTACAATTAGTGGAGTATATATTCCAAGGATTTCTGATGGAGCTAAATTTCACTTAAAGAAGTCTGTGGATCAGACAAAACTAGTTGGGAGCTCCATACCCTTGCTAGACATGAACTTGCCTAAAGATATTCAGATAAGACAAGCACTTGGCACTTTTTGCCTTTTATCTATTTGTCTTATTTTGCACTAAGACATGTTTTTTATGTTATGCTTTCTTTTAATCTAATAGCTTATACATGTTTTCACCCCCCCCCAAAAAAAATAAAAAAAAATAAATATATATATATATATATATAAACAACGATAGGTGGGCACGGCTCTAATATTAATACTGTGAAATGTGTGAAGAAGTAGAAGGTGTGTAAAAAAGTGTAGCAACCAAGCCCAATAATATATGGGTGTCAGCTCAATGTCAATAAAAAATATTGGTAAGAGTATTAACAAACACGTGGAAATTTAGTAGACTGAAGAGCAACTAGTTTGCTAGGTGCACCACTGATATACATATGATACAAATATTAGAACAGTATCAAGATATTTAACCCCATAGTGTGATTCAAAAAATTAAAGTGCCAGTGCATATGCATAAAAAAATGAACAATTTATTCAATATACACAAAACATTCAAAATAAGACGTATAAATAAGCATAGAATAATTTAAAACCAGTGGATAAAATCAGAGGAAGTATCTGTAGCTATACATATTTCATTCATTTAAAAGGAGATATTTATTCCAATAAATAAATAGCACCTTACCTGAATGTGATGGATAAAAGATAATAAAAGTTCAAGAGGCAAGGTATGGTAACACCCAACGCGTTTCGTCATGCATCTTCATCAAGGGGATACTTGCGTGGTGGAGTATGCTCTTATTTATACCCCCACACTAGCTCATTAGAGATATGGAGACTGCATCACTTCCTGTCTATCTTTTATGGAAGAGTATTAACAGAATCTATCCCTGCACAATGTGGGTCACATACAGATATAATATATGCATTGGATATCAAAACTCCACATTAATTTGATTTATAAAAACAGATAATAAGTTAATTGTAGAGAAACTTCTGCCATCGCTTGTTAGGACTTCCCCCCTTCTGGTTGGCATCACCTCCGTTGTCTTCCCACTCTCTGAATGGACACGAGTAAACTGGCTGCATCATATCCACCCTCAGCGGGCATGTGATACTCGCAATAGCTATGCCATCTGTGTGTAGTCACCAACGCTATCACATTCCTGCCCTCGGCTCTATTCTCCATAGAACCTGGATGACGTCATCATGTTCTTTGCCCTTCTAGCATGTAATGTTAAGGTATTCATGTCGGGCTAGACTTCCGCCCACAGTTTAGCACAATTCCTTTCTCCAATTTAGTAAGATCTATGACTTTAAAAAATATATAAATTAGACTCCATGCTTATATTCAGTATAGCCTATGGGATGTAATATAACCGCATAGCATAAAACTTGACTTAATTATTTCCATTAATAAAATATATGGAAAAACATTAAAAAGAAGGAAATATGTATTCACAAAAAGGACTTTAAATTATATGTTATATAAAATAATTTTGTAAGTATGTTGAAAAAATTAATAATAATTATAATCAAATAATGTAGGGGATTAGGAGGAATGAAATACAATACAATAGTCCACGGTAAAGTTGGTCAAAAAAAGGGTAAAAAAAGGAGATCCTCTTCATAAATGTCACTCCAAAGGTCTGTCCATGATTATTTCTTGATCTAATTCAGGCTGTTTAAAGAATTTTCCAGATATAAATAGTTCTAGTTTACTCAGGGTTGAATGCTTGTTTTGTTCATGAATCCATTTTAGATGAGCATGTCTTCAGGGGTCTTGTAGTTCCATCACTACTTTTACCATTGAAGACTGTCGCCAACAAATTCATGAGATTGCAGCACCTAGTATTCCTAGGGGGTCACCCAACCTAGTACTGACCAGGCCCAATAGTGCTTCGCTTCCAAGATCAGATGGAATTGGGCAAACACTCAGTGGTATGGCTGCAATTATAATTGGGAGAGGTGACAGTGTCCAATTGATCTACCATACCTGATATTCCCTAGGAGGTCAACCTTCAAGGTACTGGTCAGGCCCCTTAGCAATGCCTATAATAAGGTATACTACTAGATGGAAAATTACCATTCAAAAAGAAAAAGGAATTACTGCACCAGTCATATATATCAATACCTATATAGAAAGTTGAGCCCCATATGTTACTATTTAATTTATTATTATATTGTATAGGGGATGCTGCCTAGTGACAAATCATAAGATAATTTTCAGACAAAATGGAAGGATAAAGACCCAAGTGTTGTCATAAATGGTGCCCAATATAAATTTAAAAATTAACTTTTATTATTTCTATTTAAGATGATAATCTTGCTAGCGAAATATTAAAAAACTACAAGGACATACACACATATATTAGTGATTTTACATATAAATAAAGACAATGTGAAATAAAATAAAGGTCCCACTGTATACCTATTTGATAATGTTATACACCTGTATCAGGATGTTATAAATAATAATCATAGGTGTCTATTGATAATTGCACATCATACATATATGGAAGGGTAGGTGGAATCATTCAGAGATAGCACTATATTGATATGTGATACTCATATATATTGGATTCCTTCCTAATCATATGGGAACATATGTCATTAATAGTGAATCCATATTTCTTCTATTTGTCTTTTCTGAAGGTAAGGGTGCTCATACTTCAACATCAATAATATAATAAGGTATCACCCTGCAATGCTTTAATATTGATTTTCATAATCCTACTGCACATTTATCAGGCATATAAATTATATATCAATCCCCAGTATATTAGTCGCAGACACCATTATTGCGGGTTCTATAATGTTTGTAATTCACTGCTACTAAATTGTAGCATTGCAGTGTAATGATCCACTTTCACACATTCCCTCGTCAGGTAAGTATTATTGTGCTAACACAATGGGCAATCACTGCTTGTTAAAACAAGTGGGACTGCTATCATAATCCATTTGGAACTTATCAGGTGCATGAATGTCTCGTATTGCACCATTACCGTACAATAAAATATCACCCTGCATTGTATTAATGTCAGTTTTTAATCATACTGCATATACATCAAGCATATAGGATACATATTAATCCACAATATACTGGTAGCAGGTAACATTATTGCAAGTTCATAATATCCGTGATTCACGGCTGCTAAGTTGTATCATTTGCAGTGTTACAATGTAGCAGTCCACTATTACGCACTCTCTCACCAAGCAGATAATATTATACCGCTTCAATGAGCAATCACTGCTTGTGAGGTTGAGTGGGACCGCTCAAATATTACATTCAGAACTTGTCAAGTACATATATGCATTTTAGGTTTTTACAGTGGGACACACCGCCGATGCACGTTTCGCTATACACTTGCTTTATCAAGGCTGGCCAGATTGCCTCATTTTGCAGCCTTATGTTGTGTAGGAAGACCAATCATCAATCGTTCCCGGATCATATGTTCTAGTTAGCCAATGGTATCACAGATCCTAGCTAACAACCGTTTGAGCTACTCCCGGTAATTTCTCTGACAGGTATATTATTCAAAATTAGTCAATCAGAAATTCCTGCTTACGATCCACATGTTATGTATTACAACTATATATATAGAATAATACTCGATTATTGTTTGATATAATTATGATATTAATTTCACATTTACCTTGCAACCACTAGATTAAAATATTTACATAACATTTGGGTTTATATCATTTATTTTGCAGTGCGTGTATTAAGAAACAATGCTTCCTATTAAATTTTACCAATGGATTAAGAAACTCTACGTATTCATAAAAGGGTCAATTTCATCCAAATAAATTCTATTAACACAACTATGTTCCTCTAACACAAATCATACATAACTTAAAAAATAATAAGTGTATTATATTAGGGATTTAAAAATCCATGTGTTAAATGAATATAATAATTCCTTAATAATCATTTATAAAATCATAATACTTATTGTTCAACCTACATATATAGACTCAGCTTAAAGATTATTAACAAATTTAATCTATTTATTCAACTTAAAAATAATAATTAACTCAATCTAAATTATGTTTGCTTTAATTACATACCTATTATTTAATAATACCACTTGAGGGGTAAATAGGGCATTAATATGAGTGTAATGTGCTTAATAATGTGCAATATATTGGTGTCTGTGAATGACAAATAAAATTATAAAGTGAACTACCTCATTCAGAGAAGTGTTATTGTGTATAATTAATAAGTGTGAAATCAATTGCATATTTTGTGAAAACAATATTATAAAACTAATATATACTCTTTAGTGAAAAAATTAAACAAAATCAACCATAAACAATCCTACCTCAAACTCATTCAAACCTTAAAATTAAAAACATAAAAAAACACAAAACCTAAACTTCATCATATAGTGATGATATCCCCAAAACATATATTAATATAATATCATCTCAATAATACTTGAATTAAATAATATTATGGCTTGATATGTAATTCCTGCCAGTATACTATCCTGGTTATGTGATTTATATTCTTAACGATACGTTCCAATTATATACAATATTATTTTGATTCAACTTTTATCTGTTTGTACTTGTTTACACACCCCAATATATGATGATGTAGCTGAATCAGAGAGACCCATAACATATTGGTCCAATACATAAACCACAATATATAATCCAATAATCCATTGTTCAGAACAATTTCAATACTGCAAGGTTACAAGGTTTGTTGTTCCCTAGGGATCTTCTCCAGGTTAATCTTATGAAACATATCTTTATCCATATTCTCTCTCCTTGGAGGGAAACATGTAATCTTTACAAGAATGTGGTATAGCTATTACCTTCATTCATTCCTTTGGGAAAAATGCTATCCATAAGAAAAATCATCTTAGTCTCCCATTTGAGGAGTTCCTGATCTATATCACCTCCTCTAATTCCTAGATTGATATTTTTCATACCATAGGCTCTCAGTCCATGAGGATTACCTTCATGGTATTTTAGGAAATGTCTAGCCACAGAGGTTAGAGGTTTACATTTCACTTGATCTTGTCTAGAATTCCTAATGGTACATACATGCTCCAATATTCTAACTTTCAAGGGTCTACTGGTTTTCCCTACATAACTCTTACCGCAGGGACACTCCAAGTGGTATACAACCCCAATGGTATTGCAGTCTATATAATTCATTATGGTCCATCTCTTGCCATGTTTATCAAAAAATTCTTCTTTCTGTGTCATATATATAGGCAAGATGTACAATGACCACACTTGTAAGAAGCTTTTTATTATATCTCGGAGATTTAATAGTTGCTAAGTGACTCTGTACAAGTCGATCCTTTAAATTACATGACCTCCTCCAACTCGTTTGAACTTTTGTGGGTAGAATTTGAGCTAGATCTCTATCAGTCCGTAGGATAGGCCAATGCTTCTGCAGAATTTGGTTTATCTCTTTCCACTGTGTGTTAACAGGCTCATCTTTTGAATTCTTCTTGGGCAAACACTCAGTGGTATGGCTGCAATTATAATTGGGAGAGGTGACAGTGTCCAATTGATCTTCCATACCTGATATTCCCTAGGAGGTCAACCTTCAAGGTATTGGTCAGGCCCCTTAGCAATGCCTATAATAAGGTATACTACTAGATGGAAAATTTCCATTCAAAAAGAAAAAGGAATTACTGCACCAGTCATATATATCAATACCTATATAGAAAGTTGAGCCCCATATGTTACTATTTAAATTATTATTATATTGTATAGGGGGTGCTGCCTAGTGACAACTCATAAGATAATTTTCAGAAAAAATGGAAGGGTAAAGACCCAAGTGTTGTCATAAATGGCGCCCAATATAAATTTAAAAATTAACTTTTATTATTTCTATTTAAGATGATAATCTTGCTAGCAAAATATTAAAAAAACTACAAGGACATACACACATATATTAGTGATTTTACATATAAATAAAGACAATGTGAAATAAAATAAAGGTCCCACTGTATACCTATTTGATAATGTTATACACCTGTATCAGGATGTTATAAATAATAATCATAGGTGTCTATTGATACTTGCACATCATACATATATGGAAGGGTAGGTGGAATCATTCATAGATAGCACTATATTGATATGTGATACTCATATATATTGGATTCCTTCCTAATCATATGGGAACATATGTCATTAATAGTGAATCCATATTTCTTCTACTCGTCCTTTCTGAAGGTAAGGGTGCTCATACTTCAACATCAATAATATAATAAAGTATCACCCTGCAATGCTTTAATATTGATTTTCATAATCCTACTGCACATTTATCAGGCATATAAATTATATATCAATCCCCAGTATATTAGTCGCAGACATCATTATTGCGGGTTCTATAATGTTTGTAATTCACTGCTACTAAATTGTAGCATTGCAGTGTAATGATCCACTTTCACACATTCCCTCGTCAGGTAAGTATTATTGTGCCAACACAATGGGCAATCACTGCTTGTGAAAACAAGTGGGACTGCTATCATAATCCATTTGGAACTTATCAGGTGCATGAATGTCTCATATTGCACCATTACCCTACAATAAAATATCACCCTGCATTGTATTAATGTCAGTTTTTAATCATTCTGCATATACATCAAGCATATAGGATAAATATTAATCCACAATATACTGGTAGCAGGTAACATTATTGCAAGTTCATAATATCCGTGATTCACGGCTGCTAAGTTGTATCATTTGCAGTGTTACAATGTAGCAGTCCACTATTACGCACTCTCTCACCAAGCAGATAATATTATACAGCTTCAATGAGCAATCACTGCTTGTGAGGTTGAGTGGGACCGCTCAAATATTACATTCAGAACTTGTCAAGTACATATATGCATTTTAGGTTTTTACAGTGGGACACACCGCCGACGCACGTTTCGCTATACACTTGCTTTATCAAGGCTGGCCAGATTGCCTCATTTTGCAGCCTTATGTTGTGTAGGAAGACCAATCATCAATCGTTCCCGGATCATATGTTCTAGTTAGCCAATGGTATCACAGATCCTAGCTAACAACCGTTTGAGCTACTCCCGGTAATTTCTCTGACAGGTATATTATTCAAAATTAGTCAATCAGAAATTCCTGCTTACGATCCACATGTTATGTATTACAACTATATATATAGAATAATACTCGATTATTGTTTGATATAATTATGATATTAATTTCACATTTACCTTGCAACCACTAGATTAAAATATTTACATAACATTTGGGTTTATATCATTTATTTTGCTAACAATCAATAAACATCATGAGATAACATGAGGTAACAGTCAGAGTTAAAGCTAATACAGACACTGCCAATGTTATGAATAGAACAAATAGAGACATTTGGGGCTGATAAAGCAAAACCAAAGAGACTGGAGATAAATAAAGAGCAAATGTAGCAGATCTGACAGAAATATAATTCACTCAAAAGTACATTTGATAAGTGTAGCATATCTAAGGAAAAATTAAATCTGCACATTATAAAAATCAAGGAAGACTCTTTATAAAAAGAAGAAAACAAATGTGTACATTAAACCTATAAAAAGCAATGTATGCCCAATTGCTCATTTAAGCCCTTTGGGGCAAGTGTATCCAATCTGTGAATCCATCAGGATTCTGTTTGTAGGAGACGAAGGGATCTATCGCCTCCTCTAGATAAAGAGGGTACACAATTAAAAAAATTCTGTACTTCAAGGAGGCCAAGCTGTATCTGGCCTCCAAAAAGTGTTTGGCCACTAGTTGTCTGCATGGCCCTTCTCAAGTGCTAGCCTTATTGCACTTCTATGAAGGGCCATGCACTCCTTAAACATTCTCTCAGTTTTTCAAATGTAGCATTTGCTACATGGGCATATAATCATATAGATTATGAATTTAGTCATACACGTAACATAATGCCGAATGAGAAACTTTTTAATGGTCTGAGGATGGTTAAAGCTATCTCCCCTAACCATATATCTGCAAGTCATGCAGTTGGTGCATTTAAAGCATCCAGGTTTTGTAGGTCTAAAGCAAAAGCTGGACTTTACTTTCTCCCATGAGGTGATATCAGATTTAACTAACAAATCTTTGTGGTTTCTACCTCGAGTATGGCAATGTAAAATGGGATTTTGAGCTAATGCTGGAAGTTTTGCATCAGAGGAGGTAAGGAGATAATTGTCCAAAACTTGCAGACCTGTTGTTTAACAAAAGAGCACCCAGTGTAAAATTGTGTGATCCATGGCAGACATCCTGTTTTGGCAACCTTTTTCCCGGGGACCTGACCATAAGATGAACACGTCAACTATATAGCATACAAATAAAGAAATGTGTTAAGTGATCTTTCTGTTACAAAAGAAAATTTATTTTTCAACCATGAACATATAGCTGTTGGGCTACGAGGGTGCCACGGCCTAACCCATGGCACACCCCATTAGTTGCAGAAAAAAATCTCCATTGAAATAAAAATAATTTTTCTTCAATGTAAGTTCCAAAAGAGTAATGAACAGATTAATTTCTGGTCCTTGGTAAGCTTGATTATTGGTAAGAAGAAGACGTACTGCTGATAGACCTTTGTGATGCGGAAAGTAAGTATATAAGTTCTTAACATCTATCGTACACAGCAGTGTATCTCTTGTAATGGATGGTAACATAGTTAATTTATTTAATAGAGAGGTCGTGTCCTTCAGAGATGTTTTTTCTTTTTGTACACATTGTTGTAGGAAATTATCCAAATAGATGGCTATTGGTTGGAATAGCAAGCCCTGGGCGGAGATGATGGGCCTGCCCCGGGGCTTCTCATGTGATTTGTGCATGTTAGGGACTGTGTACAAAAAAGGAGTGATTTGAAATTCCGTGATAACAGCTGATATAACATCTGTGTATATTAATCCTTGGTCCGCTGCTTGCGAAAGTAACTGATCTAACTCCTTTTTGAAGGGCACTGTAGGATCACTTTTCAATAGAAGGTAGGTTTGTGAGTCTGATAGTTGTCTCCATGATATAGTCACTTTTGTTTTGAATGGTAATAGAACCCCCTTATCTGAGGGTCAAATGACTATATCTTCATAGCTGCTCAGATCTGTAAGGGCACTTCTCTCCCCAGAAGATAAATTGGAATATTTTTTGTTTTTGTTGTTCTTCATTGCAGACTGTACATTGTCTTTAATAAGCCTATAGAAGGTTTTAATAGAATGACTGGCTGATGGTGGGTCAAACTTAGACCCTGCTTGTATGGCACATAACTTTCCGGTAATGATGTGGAAGCACTGGAAGTGGTAATGGCCTTTTTTAAAAAAAAAATCTTTTAATTTTAAAGATCTATTTAGCTTAAAGGTTTCAACTTCCCACTGGAAGGAATCAAAATGGTGGGGACAAATGAGAGACCACGGTTGAGGACTTTTAATTCCAGCTTCAATTGCCTGAAGGAGAGGTTAAATTTTATGTTCTCCTCTGGAGAGGAGGTTTCTTGCTGTAACCTCTGCCGCTGATTTTGCCTCGCACTGCGAGTACAGCATCTCTATGATCTGTGTGAAGACTCTTATTGACACCCCTAAAGGGAAATTTCTGGAGGTGCTGGGGGTTGTTGTTATTTTGTGATCACTTGCTGATAGATTAGAGGTAGCTGAGGAGTCTGTGTGTGCTTGAAACTTATGAAAGTGTCTAGGTTTGGACCATGTTTTCTCTCTCCCTCTAGCACCCGTGAGCCAACTATAAACATATTATTTGTCATAGTCCATTTGTACATATGCCAGTTTATTCTTTTTGAAACAAATCAGATATTTTGTATATTGGTCGACTTGTAGGTTCAACTTATCAAGCCAAATTACAGTATGATCCTGTTCCAAAGTCGATTTAATATTTGTTTCCAACACTTTTATAGATTCTCTGGTGGCATTTAGTTCTTTTGTGGCTTCTTCTATTACAAGTAAAATTAGATCAAAACTACACTTGTTCAATATTGCAACCCAGCATCAATAGAAATTTGTATCATGTCAACCAATGGTCGGTACATTGTTAATTCTGAAGCCAGGGAGGGATCATTTTGCTTCTATAATAATCAGATAAGGTGATACCATGATATAGGTAATCTGTTTCCCACTTTTTTAATTTTAACCATTCTCTGTAGCGGTCTTTGTTTAAGGCCATCTTCTTATCTGTAAGTGCTTGTGAAAACAAAATACTGGAAGCTTGTTGATCAGAAAAACGTAAAACTTCCCCCTGTGTTAATTGAACACAATTAAAGGTCTCTGGCAAGTCCTCCTTATCTGCTGTTAAAACATGGAGTAAAATAAGTTGAGCCAAGCATATAACGCACTGAACAGGATAATCCAAAAAGAGATCAATAGGCAAAGTAGCCCATGAGTTTAAAAAAACCGTGTGATGGGCCTAAATTGTCTGGTGAATGTAAAACAACCAGTGTTGGGTGTCTTGCTGTAGAGGGCTGTATGCGGTTGGACAGTCCAATATGTAGTTGTTTCAGAATTAACAATACATAAGTATATCTAGTTATATGGGTCCAGTGAAATAAGTTCTATGTGCATATGTATTAGAATTCTACAGATTTGGGCCATGCTGCTCATCATACAGGAAGTGATGTCATTGATTAGTTACAATTAGTGGAGTATATATTCCAAGGATTTCTGATGGAGCTAAATTTCACTTAAAGAAGTCTGTGGATCAGACAAAACTAGTTGGGAGCTCCATACCCTTGCTAGACATGAACTTGCCTAAAGATATTCAGATAAGACAAGCACTTGGCACTTTTTGCCTTTTATCTATTTGTCTTATTTTGCACTAAGACATGTTTTTTATGTTATGCTTTCTTTTAATCTAATAGCTTATACATGTTTTCACCCCCCCCCAAAAAAAATAAAAATAAATAAATATATATATATATATATAAACAACGATAGGTGGGCACGGCTCTAATATTAATACTGTGAAATGTGTGAAGAAGTAGAAGGTGTGTAAAAAATGTAGCAACCAAGCCCAATAATATATGGGTGTCAGCTCAATGTCAATAAAAAATATTGGTAAGAGTATTAATAAACACGTGGAAATTTAGTAGACTGAAGAGCAACTAGTTTGCTAGGTGCACCACTGATATACATATGATACAAATATTAGAACAGTATCAAGATATTTAACCCCATAGTGTGATTCAAAAAATTAAAGTGCCAGTGCATATGCATAAAAAAATGAACAATTTATTCAATATACACAAAACATTCAAAATAAGACGTATAAATAAGCATAGAATAATTTAAAACCAGTGGATAAAATCAGAGGAAGTATCTGTAGCTATACATATTTCATTCATTTAAAAGGAGATATTTATTCCAATAAATAAATAGCACCTTACCTGAATGTGATGGATAAAAGATAATAAAAGTTCAAGAGGCAAGGTATGGTAACACCCAACGCGTTTCGTCATGCATCTTCATCAAGGGGATACTTGCGTGGTGGAGTATGCTCTTATTTATACCCCCACACTAGCTCATTAGAGATATGGAGACTGCATCACTTCCTGTCTATCTTTTATGGAAGAGTATTAACAGAATCTATCCCTGCACAATGTGGGTCACATACAGATATAATATATGCATTGGATATCAAAACTCCACATTAATTTGATTTATAAAAACAGATAATAAGTTAATTGTAGAGAAACTTCTGCCGTCGCTTGTTAGGACTTCCCCCCTTCTGGTTGGCATCACCTCCGTTGTCTTCCCACTCTCTGAATGGACACGAGTAAACTGGCTGCATCATATCCACCCTCAGCGGGCATGTGATACTCGCAATAGCTATGCCATCTGTGTGTAGTCACCAACGCTATCACATTCCTGCCCTCGGCTCTAGTCTCCATAGAACCTGGATGACGTCATCATGTTCTTTGCCCTTCTAGCATGTAATGTTAAGGTATTCATGTCGGGCTAGACTTCCGCCCACAGTTTAGCACAATTCCTTTCTCCAATTTAGTAAGATCTATGACTTTAAAAAATATATAAATTAGACTTCATGCTTATATTCAGTATAGCCTATGGGATGTAATATAACCGCATAGCATAAAACTTGACTTAATTATTTCCATTAATAAAATATATGGAAAAACATTAAAAAGAAGGAAATATGTATTCACAAAAAGGACTTTAAATTATATGTTATATAAAATAATTTTGTAAGTATGTTGAAAAAATTAATAATAATTATAATCAAATAATGTAGGGGATTAGGAGGAATGGAATACAATACAATAGTCCACGGTAAAGTTGGTCAAAAAAAGGGTAAAAAAAGGAGATCCTCTTCATAAATGTCACTCCAAAGGTCTGTCCATGATTATTTCTTGATCTAATTCAGGCTGTTTAAAGAATTTTCCAGATATAAATAGTTCTAGTTTACTCAGGGTTGAATGCTTGTTTTGTTCATGAATCCATTTTAGATGAGCATGTCTTCAGGGGTCTTGTAGTTCCATCACTACTTTTACCATTGAAGACTGTCGCCAACAAATTCATGAGATTGCAGCACCTAGTATTCCTAGGGGGTCACCCAACCTAGTACTGACCAGGCCCAATAGTGCTTCGCTTCCAAGATCAGACGGAATTGGGCAAACACTCAGTGGTATGGCTGCAATTATAATTGGGAGAGGTGACAGTGTCCAATTGATCTACCATACCTGATATTCCCTAGGAGGTCAACCTTCAAGGTACTGGTCAGGCCCCTTAGCAATGCCTATAATAAGGTATACTACTAGATGGAAAATTACCATTCAAAAAGAAAAAGGAATTACTGCACCAGTCATATATATCAATACCTATATAGAAAGTTGAGCCCCATATGTTACTATTTAATTTATTATTATATTGTATAGGGGATGCTGCCTAGTGACAAATCATAAGATAATTTTCAGACAAAATGGAAGGATAAAGACCCAAGTGTTGTCATAAATGGTGCCCAATATAAATTTAAAAATTAACTTTTATTATTTCTATTTAAGATGATAATCTTGCTAGCGAAATATTAAAAAACTACAAGGACATACACACATATATTAGTGATTTTACATATAAATAAAGACAATGTGAAATAAAATAAAGGTCCCACTGTATACCTATTTGATAATGTTATACACCTGTATCAGGATGTTATAAATAATAATCATAGGTGTCTATTGATAATTGCACATCATACATATATGGAAGGGTAGGTGGAATCATTCAGAGATAGCACTATATTGATATGTGATACTCATATATATTGGATTCCTTCCTAATCATATGGGAACATATGTCATTAATAGTGAATCCATATTTCTTCTATTTGTCTTTTCTGAAGGTAAGGGTGCTCATACTTCAACATCAATAATATAATAAGGTATCACCCTGCAATGCTTTAATATTGATTTTCATAATCCTACTGCACATTTATCAGGCATATAAATTATATATCAATCCCCAGTATATTAGTCGCAGACACCATTATTGCGGGTTCTATAATGTTTGTAATTCACTGCTACTAAATTGTAGCATTGCAGTGTAATGATCCACTTTCACACATTCCCTCGTCAGGTAAGTATTATTGTGCTAACACAATGGGCAATCACTGCTTGTTAAAACAAGTGGGACTGCTATCATAATCCATTTGGAACTTATCAGGTGCATGAATGTCTCGTATTGCACCATTACCGTACAATAAAATGTCACCCTGCATTGTATTAATGTCAGTTTTTAATCATACTGCATATACATCAAGCATATAGGATACATATTAATCCACAATATACTGGTAGCAGGTAACATTATTGCAAGTTCATAATATCCGTGATTCACGGCTGCTAAGTTGTATCATTTGCAGTGTTACAATGTAGCAGTCCACTATTACGCACTCTCTCACCAAGCAGATAATATTATACCGCTTCAATGAGCAATCACTGCTTGTGAGGTTGAGTGGGACCGCTCAAATATTACATTCAGAACTTGTCAAGTACATATATGCATTTTAGGTTTTTACAGTGGGACACACCGCCGATGCACGTTTCGCTATACACTTGCTTTATCAAGGCTGGCCAGATTGCCTCATTTTGCAGCCTTATGTTGTGTAGGAAGACCAATCATCAATCGTTCCCGGATCATATGTTCTAGTTAGCCAATGGTATCACAGATCCTAGCTAACAACCGTTTGAGCTACTCCCGGTAATTTCTCTGACAGGTATATTATTCAAAATTAGTCAATCAGAAATTCCTGCTTACGATCCACATGTTATGTATTACAACTATATATATAGAATAATACTCAATTATTGTTTGATATAATTATGATATTAATTTCACATTTACCTTGCAACCACTAGATTAAAATATTTACATAACATTTGGGTTTATATCATTTATTTTGCAGTGCGTGTATTAAGAAACAATGCTTCCTATTAAATTTTACCAATGGATTAAGAAACTCTACGTATTCATAAAAGGGTCAATTTCATCCAAATAAATTCTATTAACACAACTATGTTCCTCTAACACAAATCATACATAACTTAAAAAATAATAAGTGTATTATATTAGGGATTTAAAAATCCATGTGTTAAATGAATATAATAATTCCTTAATAATCATTTATAAAATCATAATACTTATTGTTCAACCTACATATATAGACTCAGCTTAAAGATTATTAACAAATTTAATCTATTTATTCAACTTAAAAATAATAATTAACTCAATCTAAATTATGTTTGCTTTAATTACATACCTATTATTTAATAATACCACTTGAGGGGTAAATAGGGCATTAATATGAGTGTAATGTGCTTAATAATGTGCAATATATTGGTGTCTGTGAATGACAAATAAAATTATAAAGTGAACTACCTCATTCAGAGAAGTGTTATTGTGTATAATTAATAAGTGTGAAATCAATTGCATATTTTGTGAAAACAATATTATAAAACTAATATATACTCTTTAGTGAAAAAATTAAACAAAATCAACCATAAACAATCCTACCTCAAACTCATTCAAACCTTAAAATTAAAAACATAAAAAAACACAAAACCTAAACTTCATCATATAGTGATGATATCCCCAAAACATATATTAATATAATATCATCTCAATAATACTTGAATTAAATAATATTATGGCTTGATATGTAATTCCTGCCAGTATACTATCCTGGTTATGTGATTTATATTCTTAACGATACGTTCCAATTATATACAATATTATTTTGATTCAACTTTTATCTGTTTGTACTTGTTTACACACCCCAATATATGATGATGTAGCTGAATCAGAGAGACCCATAACATATTGGTCCAATACATAAACCACAATATATAATCCAATAATCCATTGTTCAGAACAATTTCAATACTGCAAGGTTACAAGGTTTGTTGTTCCCTAGGGATCTTCTCCAGGTTAATCTTATGAAACATATCTTTATCCATATTCTCTCTCCTTGGAGGGAAACATGTAATCTTTACAAGAATGTGGTATAGCTATTACCTTCATTCATTCCTTTGGGAAAAATGCTATCCATAAGAAAAATCATCTTAGTCTCCCATTTGAGGAGTTCCTGATCTATATCACCTCCTCTAATTCCTAGATTGATATTTTTCATACCATAGGCTCTCAGTCCATGAGGATTACCTTCATGGTATTTTAGGAAATGTCTAGCCACAGAGGTTAGAGGTTTACATTTCACTTGATCTTGTCTAGAATTCCTAATGGTACATACATGCTCCAATATTCTAACTTTCAAGGGTCTACTGGTTTTCCCTACATAACTCTTACCGCAGGGACACTCCAAGTGGTATACAACCCCAATGGTATTGCAGTCTATATAATTCATTATGGTCCATCTCTTGCCATGTTTATCAAAAAATTCTTCTTTCTGTGTCATATATATAGGCAAGATGTACAATGACCACACTTGTAAGAAGCTTTTTATTATATCTCGGAGATTTAATAGTTGCTAAGTGACTCTGTACAAGTCGATCCTTTAAATTACATGACCTCCTCCAACTCGTTTGAACTTTTGTGGGTAGAATTTGAGCTAGATCTCTATCAGTCCATAGGATAGGCCAATGCTTCTGCAGAATTTGGTTTATCTCTTTCCACTGTGTGTTAACAGGCTCATCTTTTGAATTCTTCTTGGGCAAACACTCAGTGGTATGGCTGCAATTATAATTGGGA
This sequence comes from Taudactylus pleione, assembly GCA_031769625.1. Taxonomy (NCBI): domain Eukaryota; kingdom Metazoa; phylum Chordata; class Amphibia; order Anura; family Myobatrachidae; genus Taudactylus; species Taudactylus pleione. Next base: position 4,538,183 of record JAUIMM010000148.1, on the reverse strand, counting down.
GAGGTGACAGTGTCCAATTGATCTTCCATACCTGATATTCCCTAGGAGGTCAACCTTCAAGGTATTGGTCAGGCCCCTTAGCAATGCCTATAATAAGGTATACTACTAGATGGAAAATTTCCATTCAAAAAGAAAAAGGAATTACTGCACCAGTCATATATATCAATACCTATATAGAAAGTTGATCCCCATATGTTACTATTTAAATTATTATTATATTGTATAGGGGGTGCTGCCTAGTGACAGCTCATAAGATAATTTTCAGAAAAAATGGAAGGGTAAAGACCCAAGTGTTGTCATAAATGGCGCCCAATATAAATTTAAAAATTAACTTTTATTATTTCTATTTAAGATGATAATCTTGCTAGCAAAATATTAAAAAAACTACAAGGACATACACACATATATTAGTGATTTTACATATAAATAAAGACAATGTGAAATAAAATAAAGGTCCCACTGTATACCTATTTGATAATGTTATACACCTGTATCAGGATGTTATAAATAATAATCATAGGTGTCTATTGATACTTGCACATCATACATATATGGAAGGGTAGGTGGAATCATTCATAGATAGCACTATATTGATATGTGATACTCATATATATTGGATTCCTTCCTAATCATATGGGAACATATGTCATTAATAGTGAATCCATATTTCTTCTACTCGTCCTTTCTGAAGGTAAGGGTGCTCATACTTCAACATCAATAATATAATAAAGTATCACCCTGCAATGCTTTAATATTGATTTTCATAATCCTACTGCACATGTATCAGGCATATAAATTATATATCAATCCCCAGTATATTAGTCGCAGACATCATTATTGCGGGTTCTATAATGTTTGTAATTCACTGCTACTAAATTGTAGCATTGCAGTGTAATGATCCACTTTCACACATTCCCTCGTCAGGTAAGTATTATTGTGCCAACACAATGGGCAATCACTGCTTGTGAAAACAAGTGGGACTGCTATCATAATCCATTTGGAACTTATCAGGTGCATGAATGTCTCATATTGCACCATTACCGTACAATAAAATATCACCCTGCATTGTATTAATGTCAGTTTTTAATCATTCTGCATATACATCAAGCATATAGGATACATATTAATCCACAATATACTGGTAGCAGGTAACATTATTGCAAGTTCATAATATCCGTGATTCACGGCTGCTAAGTTGTATCATTTGCAGTGTTACAATGTAGCAGTCCACTATTACGCACTCTCTCACCAAGCAGATAATATTATACAGCTTCAATGAGCAATCACTGCTTGTGAGGTTGAGTGGGACCGCTCAAATATTACATTCAGAACTTGTCAAGTACATATATGCATTTTAGGTTTTTACAGTGGGACACACCGCCGACGCACGTTTCGCTATACACTTGCTTTATCAAGGCTGGCCAGATTGCCTCATTTTGCAGCCTTATGTTGTGTAGGAAGACCAATCATCAATCGTTCCCGGATCATATGTTCTAGTTAGCCAATGGTATCACAGATCCTAGCTAACAACCGTTTGAGCTACTCCCGGTAATTTCTCTGACAGGTATATTATTCAAAATTAGTCAATCAGAAATTCCTGCTTACGATCCACATGTTATGTATTACAACTATATATATAGAATAATACTCGATTATTGTTTGATATAATTATGATATTAATTTCACATTTACCTTGCAACCACTATATTAAAATATTTACATAACATTTGGGTTTATATCATTTATTTTGCAGTGCGTGTATTGAGAAACAATGCTTCCTATTAAATTTTACCAATGGATTAAGAAACTCTACGTATTCATAAAAGGGTCAATTTCATCCAAATAAATTCTATAAACACAACTATGTTCCTCTAACACAAATCATACATAACTTAAAAAATAATAAGTGTATCATATTAGGGATTTAAAAATCCATGTGTTAAATGAATATAATAATTCCTTAATAATCATTTATAAAATCATAATACTTATTGTTCAACCTACATATATAGACTCAGCTTAAAGATTATTAACAAATTTAATCTATTTATTCAACTTAAAAATAATAATTAACTCAATCTAAATTATATTTGCTTTAATTACATACCTATTATTTAATAATACCACTTGAGGGGTAAATAGGGCATTAATATGAGTATAATGTGCTCAATAATGTGCAATATATTGGTGACTGTGAATGACAAATAAAATTATAAAGTGAACTACCTTATTCAGAGAAGTGTTATTGTGTATAATTAATAAGTGTGAAATCAATTGCATATTTTGTGAAAACAATATTATAAAACTAATATATACTCTTTAGTGAATAAATTAAACAAAATCAACCATAAACAAACCTAACTCAAACTCATTCAAACCTTAAAATAAAAAACATAAAAAAACACTGAACCTAAACTTCATCATATAGTGATGATATCCCCAAAACATATATTAATATAATATCATCTCAATAATACTTGAATTAAATAATATTATGGCTTGATATGTAATTCCTACCAGTATACTATCCTGGTTATGTGATTTATATTCTTAACAATACGTTCCAATTATATACTATATTATTTTGATTCAACTTTTATCTGTTTGTACTTGTTTATACACCCCAATATATGATGATGTAGCTGAATCAGAGAGACCCATAACATATTGGTCCAATACATAAACCACAATATATAATCCAATAATCCATTGTTCAGAACAATTTCAATACTGCAAGGTTACAAGGTTTGTTGTTCCCTAGGGATCTTCTCCAGGTTAATCTTATGAAACATATCTTTATCCATATTCTCTCTTCTTGGAGGGAAACATGTAATCTTTACAAGAATGTGGTATAGCTATTACCTTCATTCATTCCTTTTGGAAAAATGCTATCCATAAGAAAAATCATCTTAGTCTCCCATTTGAGGAGTTCCTGATCTATATCACCTCCTCTAATTCCTAGATTGATATTTTTCATACCATAGGCTCTCAGTCCATGAGGATTACCTTCATGGTATTTTAGGAAATGTCTAGCCACAGAGGTTAGAGGTTTAAATTTCACTTGATCTTGTCTAGAATTCCTAATGGTACATACATGCTCCAATATTCTAACTTTCAAGGGTCTACTGGTTTTCCCTACATAACTCTTACCGCAGGGACACTCCAAGTGGTATACAACCCCAATGGTATTGCAGTCTATATAATTCGTTATGGTCCATCTCTTGCCATGTTTATCAAAAAATTCTTCTTTCTGTGTCATATATATAGGCAAGATGTACAATGACCACACTTGTAAGAACCCTTTTTATTATATCTCGGAGTTTTAATAGTTGTTAAGTGACTCTGTACAAATCGATCCTTTAAATTACATGACCTCCTCCAACTCATTTGAACATTTGTGGGTAGAATTTGAGCTAGATCTCTATCAGTCCGTAGGATAGGCCAATGCTTCTGCAGAATTTGGTTTATCTCTTTCCACTGTGTGTTAACAGGCTCATCTTTTGAATTCTTCTTTTTAGGCACAAGTAGAAATTCTTTAGGATATTTCTTAGTATCTTTCACAGCTTGTCTGATAATTCTTCTGCTATAACCTCTTTTTTCCAATATTTTACATGGTTGTAAACACCTTTGCTCATATGTATTTTGTTGTGAGCAATTTTGTTTTGCACGTAATAATTCCCCTTTCGGGGAATCAGAGTGGCAAGATACTATTATCAAACCCTCAGATAAAGGGGGTAATTTGGTTTTGAGGCCTAAACAGATGTATATTGATGAACTTAATAAACAACTTAATGATACAGTATGTTATAAACATTTGATATTTAACCCTACCCAAAACTTTAAGACCCAGTATAATAAGTTGATTGCACAGGCACTTGCGAATGGGACCATTAGCAAAAGTGATGGCGATTATTTGAAAACAGACAAGCCTAAAATTCCCACCATGTACTTACTCCCTAATATCCATAAAAATGATAAAGTTCCACTTGGTAGACCTATAGTCTCAGGTGTTAAAAGTCTGACAGAAAAAGCAAGTATCTATGTCGATCAACATCTTCAGAGAAATTTGCTTACATTACCATCTTACACTAGAGACACAATGGAGGTGTTATTAAAACTACAGGACCTAGTGGTCAATCCAGGGATATGGCTGGTATCTTGTGACGTTGAAAGCTTATACACAAGTATTAGTCATGAAAGAGGTATTAGAGTGGCCAAGTATTTCTTGGATATGGAGACTCATAGTGACTAATGACTTTTTCATTACATTGTTGGACTTTAAACTGAAGAAAAATGATTTTATATCTAATGAACAGTACTATCTCCAGGTAAGAGGGATGGCGATGGGCACAGCTTGTGCCCTGACATATGCCAACCTCTACCTGGGATGGTGGAAGAGGGAGGTACTTTTTAAGGATTCCCATGATGTATACGCAAAACATATCCTATTGTATTTAAGATACATAGATGACATCCGTATACTCTGGGACAGGGATAAATGCTGTGCGAACAATTCATAGGTAAGTTAAACCATAATGAATTAAATTTGAAGCTCACTATGGAAATGAGCCAAATACAAATTAATTTCCTAGACTTAACAATTAATGTGGGAGAAGGAGGGATAATATCCACGGATATATACAGGAAAAGCATGGCCACAGTGTGCTTCACAGCAGTAGTGCCCATCTCCCTATGACTATTAAGGCCATCCCGAAAGGGGAATTATTACGTGCAAAATGAAATTGCTCACACCAAAATGCATATGAGCAAAGGTGTTCACAACCATGTAAAATAATGGAAAAAAGAGGTTATAGCAGAAGAATTATCAAACAAGCTGTGAAAGATACAAAGAAATATCCTAAAGAATCTCAATAAGAATTCAAAATATGAGCCTGTTAGATTCATAGGAACATTTTACACACAGTGGAAAGAGATAAACCAAATTCTGCAGAAGCATTGGCCTATCCTACGGACTGATAGAGATCTAGCTCAAATTCTACCCACAAAAGTTCAAACGAGTTGGAGGAGGTCATGTAATTTAAAGGATCGACTTGTACAGAGTCAATTAACAACTATTAAAGCTCTGAGATATAATAAAAAGGGATCTTACAAGTGTGGTCATTGTAAGTCTTGCCAATATATGACTCAGAAAGAAGAATTTTTTGATAAATAAGAGGTGGACCATAACGAATTATATAGACTGCAATACCATTGGGGTTGTATACCACTTGGAGTGTCCCTGCGGTAAGAGTTATGTAGGGAAAACCAGTAGACCCTTGAAAGTTAGAATATTGGAGCATTTGTATGTACCATTAGGAATTCTAGACAAGATCAAGTGAAATTTAAACCTCTAACCTCTGTGGCTAGACATTTCCTAAAATACCATGAAGGTAATCCTCATGGACTGAGAGCCTATGGTATGAAAAATATCAATCTAGGAATTAGAGGAGGTGATATAGATCAGGAACTCCTCAAATGGGAGACTAAGATGATTTTTCTTATGGATAGCATTTTTCCCAAAGGAATGAATGAAGGTAATAGCTATACCACATTCTTGTAAAGATTACATGTTTCCCTCCAAGGAGAGAGAATATGGATAAAGATATGTTTCATAAGATTAACCTGGAGAAGATCCCTAGGGAACAACAAACCTTGTAACCTTGCAGAATTGAAATTGTTATGAACAATGGATTATTGGATTATATATTGTGGTTTATGTATTGGACCAATATGTTATGGGTCTCTCTGATTCAGCTACATCGTCATATATTGGGATGTATAAACAAGCACAAACAGATAAAAGTTGATTCAAAATAATATTGTATATAATTGGAACGTATCGTTAAGAATATAAATCATATAACCAGGATAGTATACTGGTAGGAATTACATATCAAGCCATAATATTATTTAATTCAAGTATTATTGAGATGATATTATATTAATATATTTTTTGGGGATATCATCACAGTATGATGAAGTTTAGTTTCACTGTTTTTTTATGTTTTTTATTTTAAGGTTTGAATGAATTGAGGTAGGTTTGTTTATGTTTGATTTTGTTTAATTTATTCACTAAAGAGTATATATTAGTTTTATAATATTTTTTTCACACAATATGCAATTGATTTCACACTTATTAATTATACACAATAACATTTTTCTGAATGAGGTAGTTCACTTTATAATTTTTATTTGTCATTCACAGTCACCAATATATTGCACATTATTGAGCTCATTGCACTCATATTAATGCCCTATGTGCCCCTCAAGTGGTATTATTAAATAATTATGTAATTAAAGCAAACATAATTTAGATTGAGTTAATTATTATTTTTAAGTTGAATAAATAGATTAAATTTAATAATTTTTAAGCTGAGTCTATATATGTAGGTTGAACAATAAGTATTATGATTTTATAAATGATTATTAAGGAATTATTATATTCATTTAACACATGGATTTTTAAATCCCTAATATAATACACTTATTATTTTTTAAGTTATGTAGGATTTGTGTTAGAGGAACATAGTTGTGTTAATAGAATTTATTTGGATGAAATTGACCCTTTTATGAATACGTATAGTTTCTTAATCCATTGGTAAAATTTAATAGGAAGCATTGTTTCCTCGATACATGCACTGCAAAATAAATGATATAAACACAAATGTTATGTAAATATTTTAATATATTGGTTGCAAGGTAAATGTGAAATTAATATCATAATTATATCAACAATAATCGAGTATTATTCTATATATATAGTTGTAATACATAACATGTGGATTGTAAGCAGGAATTTCTGATTGGCTAATTTTGAATAATATACCTGTCAGAGAAATTACCGGTTGTAGCTCAAACGGTTGTTAGCTAGGATCTGTGATACCATTGGCTAACTAGAACATATGATCCAGGAAGGAATGATGATTGGTCTTCCTACACAACATAAGGCTGCAAAATGAGGCAATCTGGCCAGCCTTGATAAAGCAAGTGTATAGTGAAACGCACGTCGGCGGTGTGTCCCACTGTATAAACCTAAAATGCATGTATGTACTTGACAAGTTCTGAATGTAATATTTGAGCGATCCCACTTAACCTCACAAGCAGTGATTGCTCATTGAAGCAGTATAATAATATCTGCTTGGTGAGAGAGTGTGTGGTAGTGGACTGCTACATTGTAACACTGCAAATGATACAACTTAGCAGCCGTGAATCACGGATATTATGAACTTGCAATAATGTTACCTGCTACCAGTATATTATGGATTAATATGTATCCTATGTGCTTGATGTATATGCAGTAGGATTAAAAACTGACTTTAACACATTGCAGGGTGATATTTTATTATAGGGTAAAGGTGGAATATGAAACATTCATGCACCTGATAAGTTCCAAATGGATTATGATAGCAGTCCCACTTGTTCTCACAAGCAGTGAATGCCCATTATAGCCGCACAATAATACTTACCTGACAAAGGAATGTGTGAAAGTGGATAGTTACACTGCAATGCTACAATTTAGTAGCGGTGAATTACAAATATTATACAACCCGCCATAATGCTGTCTGCAACTAATATACTGGGAATTGATATATAATTTATATGCCTGATAAATGTGCAGTAGGATTATGAAAATCAATATTAAAGCATTGCAGGGTGATACCTTATTATATTATTGATGGTGAAGTATGAGCACCCCTACCTTCAGAAAGGATGAACAGAAGGAATATGGATTCACTATTAATGACATATGTTCCCTGTGATTATGAAGGAATCGAATATATAGGAGCATCACATATCAATATAGTGCTATCTATGAATGATTCCACCTACCCTTCCATATATGTATGATGTGCAATTATCAATAGACACCTATGATTATTATTTATAACATCCTGATACAGGTGTATAACATTATCAAATAGGTATATAGTGGGACCTTTATTTTATTTAACATTGTCTTTATTTATATGTAAAATCACTAATATATGTTTGTGTATGTCCTTGTAGTTTTTTAATATTTCGCTAGCAAGATTATCATCTTAAATAGAAATAATAAAAGTTAATTTTTAAACTTATATTGTGCGCCATTTATGACAAGCCTTGGGTCTTTACCCTTCCCTTTTTTTGGAAAATTAGCATTACAAGAATGGAGTGATCTTGTAACTTTAGTTAAACACTTTGGGTGCCAATGTGTCCAATTCAAACAGCCCAAACATTTCAAGCCTTGAAAGCAAATTTCCCAGATCTCCTCCTCATGCTCTTAAAGTTACATGTTCAATTGCTTTGAATGTGATATCTTCTTGATTGGAGTTATGTGCTGAAATAAAATGTTTAGAGACAGCGTGTCCTTCTACCTTATTGTGTATATTACGAATGTGTTACTGGATTCTCAGCTTTAATGGTCTTTTTGTCTTTTCTACATACTTCAACATGCAGGTACATTCCAATAAATAAATGACAGTTGCAGTTCATAAAGTTTTTTATAGTGAATTCTTTAGATCCCTCTGAATTCATTAAAGTTTTTCTCTTTGGGTGAACGAACCTGCAAACATTACAATGGCCACATTTGTAGATACCATTGCATTTAAGTGTGTTTAGTCCCTTAGTTGTTTCTTTTTCTTGCAGCATACTAGTCTTTCAAATTTCTAGACTTCCTATAAACAATATCCGGTTTTGGCGGTAAGATGTTCTTTAGTACAAGATCCATCAGGAGGATATTGCAATTTGTGTTGAAGGTTCTTCTAATTTGGCCTTTGTGGCCATTAAAAGATGTAACAAATGGTACCCTTTCGGAATTGGCTGTTTTTTCTACTTTATATTTGAGCAGCTCCTTTCTGTCCAATGCTTTAGCTTTTTGGAGTGCTGTTGATAAAGTAGCTTCAGGGTATTCCTTTTCTCTAAATCTCTCTGCATGAATTTCAAGTTGTTCTTCACATACCCTGATGTCACTACAGTTACATTTTATCCTATGAAACTGAGAGTAGGGAATGTTTTTCTTTCATCTGTCTAAATGACAACTTTTAAAATATAAATAACTGTTGGCATCAACTGTTTTAATGAAGTTCTTAGTACAGATTCTGTTGTCCACTGATGATAGTACTAAATCCAAGAATTAAATATTCAATGTATTAAAATTGGACGTGTATTTCAAGTTCATGTTGTTATTTGAAATGTGTACTAAAAACCAATTAAAACATTCTTCCATTCCTCCCCAGTTGATTAAAATATCGTCAATGTATCTTTTATATAAAATAAGGTTGGCCTTAAATGGGTTGTTAGTATAAACATAGCTATTCTCCCAACAACCCATAAACAAGTTTGCAAAACTTGGGGCAAATGTAGTGCCCATTGCCATGCCACATGTTTGATGATAAAATTGGTTTAAAAATGTAAAATAATTATGATTTAATATAAACTCATAGGGTTCCCCTGTATTTTCCAGAACCAGCACTGGACTTTTTCTAGTGGGGGGCTGATGCCACAGCCACTAGGGCCCTTTTACTGGGCCACCCAGCTGAAGCATCAACCCTAACCACTAGTCAGCACAGGCAGGGGGTCCCTGGGGAGTTGGTGACACCCAATAAAGAGGTCCCACCTCCCCAGGGATCCTGGCTTGGGCTGTCTAGCATTCAGCATTGATGATTCAGCTGGGGGGCTTGGTGAAACTGCTCCCCTGGCTGTGGAATCAGCCCCCACTAAAAAAAGTCTGGTTCTGGTTTTGGAAAATACAGGTGAACCGTACTCACTTTTTCCCCTTTATTTCAAGAACCAGGACTGGATCACAGCCCAGTGCTGGTTGTGCTGAATAGGGGGGACGCCTACATCATTTGTCCCCTGTATTTTGGCAACCAAGACTGGTTCTGATTAGCCTGGTGCTGGTTGTTCTTAATACTCCCCTGTTATACTTATACTCCCCCTACATTGTTTGTCCTCTGTATTTTGCAAAACCAGCACAGGGTCACTAAAAGCCTGGTGCTGGTTGTACTTTAGGGGGGGCACACCATTGTTTTTTGTTTTGTTTTTTACACCTTACATTATTTTTGCACACAGGTGCAGGGTTCATGAGCCTGCATCTGCCACTTATGCTGGGTACCTCCCCTGGGTCCTACTGCCCACTGTGTGCACCCCCTAAGCTGCTAATGGCCACACTACCACCACCTGCTTTTTCCCCTGGGTGTCAGCCACCATTAACACCCACGACCTCCCCCCAGGTCCCGGCCACAGGAAAAGCCAGTCCTGACACCCACTATCACCCACAAAGGACATCAATCTTGGTGCACCCAAGTGAAGCCACAGTGAGTACACCTGCTGAAGGTACCTAATGAGGCTGCAGAAGGAATTGAATCTTCATAACTCTATAGTTGTGAGGTAATAGTATAAAAACTATAAATTTCTCAATTACCTGAACCCCAAAAGGCCTTACCATGGAATGATAGCTACCTAATCAAACAAACCACAAGTCTAATTTTGCCCCCTACCCTGAGTTATCCCTTCCAAAAAATCCCCCAGAGAGAACAGCAGAAATTTGGTCCTAACCGAGTGTCAGAAAAAACTGATAGTTGGAATTTTAGATTACTCCCATATCCTCATTTTTTATTTTTATTTCCCTGAAATTTGGCATCCAGCACTAAACAACAGTTCTACCCACCCATGCCAAATTTCCGCTTGGTACCCCCTACAGCTTTTGAGGTGTAGCCCCTTAAACACCATGCCCCCTCCGGCATTCTCTATGGAGATTTCTGTTTTTTTTCAATTCAGCCTTAATATAAGGGCATGACATGTATATAATATAGATAGATATTAATATTGATAGATATCTATACAGAGACTGCTAACACTCAGCATTGATGTTTGGTGGTTTATGTATATCTTTATATATATTTATATCTATATATTTTTTATTTTTCTATTATCTGTGTGCATATATATATATATATATATATATATATAGAGAGAGAGAGAGAGAGAGAGAGAGAGGGTATGCTTTCATTTTTCACAGTTCAATGTGTTCTTTAATGCTGTGATTTTGGGAGTAATTTTGCACAATAGAGGGCATTGAAGTATATAAAAATAAATGCTATACTGTACTAACAGTTTTCCTGTAATACACTATATACAGTATACACATGTTTTTCATATATATATACACTTAATATATCCAAAACAGAATTAATTATATTTTCACTGGCACATAGTAGTTACCAACCTGATATCTCTATTACTGTAGAAAACTTGACAATAAACCCCACCCCACAAGCCCACTGCCTAGGTGTCATCCTTAACTCTGAACTGTCCTTTGTTCCCCACATTCAACCCACACAGCAATCATTTCATCCACCCTACATATGAAAGTGCTTTAATTGCAGTCAACTGGGACATGTAAGTAGGAACTGTACGGTGAAGAGGGTAGGACCCCCTAACCATGGAGTACCTGGATATCCCCATAAGGGATATACAGAGAACAGTAAATGTCCAAAAGACACCAGCTCCAATTGTGGCCATAAATGCTGTATTGGAGAGTGGGAGTCAACGCTAGGGGTCAGGTCATACCTGTAGTTTACAGCTAGTCAGGTTAATGGGAAGTACTAGGGGAGAACCATGATGGTTGATGTAGCTGGTACTAAATATCCTTTTTTTGTAGACACAGGGGCAACCAGGTCAGTGATAAAATCTCCCGTTAATTTACAGGTAACCAATGAGACAGTACCAGCAATGGGTGTAATGGGTAAAGTGCAACATTATCCTTTGACAAAATCCACAGAGGTCACTATTGGGCCATTGCATACCAGGCATTCTTTCCTCCTGGCAGCAGTGGCTCCTGCTAACTTACTGGAAAGGGATTTGTTATGTAAGATGGGGATTGTCATATATTGTACTCTGAACTGTCCTTTGTTCCCCAGATTCAATCTGTCTCTAAATCATGTTGCATACATCTAAAAAACATCCAAAATTTCACCATATTTTACACAAGACACTGCAAAAATTCTGATCCATGTCTCCTTACTGGCTTTCCCAAGATTTGTGTCTCTCTTCAACATGCATTACTTGTTAATATGCGTGGTTACAGGACTTTTTGGGGGCTGCACCTACTCTATGGAATGCCCTCCCATGCACAATAAGACTTTCCACTAATCTCCAAACATTCAAGCGTTCCGTGAAAACTCACCTCTTCAGACCAGCTTATCAGATTCCAGAACCGCCCACATAACCTTCCTACTGTAGCTTCCCTATCTAATTACATTCCTTCTTACAGTCCACACATAACCTCACATATTTCTCTTTCTTTACTTTCATATGCACCTAACCCTAGCCAACATTCCTGTGTGCCTAGATCATACAGCCTACCAAGAACCTCTGCAATCTGGCTGGACCAATTTTCAATATGTAACACCTATTTCTCTATAGATTGTAAGCTTGCGAGCAGGATCCTCTTACCTTTATGTCTGTCTTTTACTACTAGTTTGGTTCGCTAAATGTTGTTTCCAATTGTAAAGTACAATGGAATATGTTGCGCTATATAAGAAACTGTTAATAAATAAATAACAATGAGGAACAGTCAATCTGTTGCCAGGGATTTAAGAGTCAATTCTGATTAATTTTGTGATCCTGATCATAACTATGCCGTTCTTATTTTTCAGTTGGCTCTAGTTTTTGAGATGTGCATATGTCTTTACTTTTTATGAAAAAATTAATCAAATAATGTTAAAAATAGTTAAAAATATATTGTTTTGTTTTGATTAAATTTGATTCTTAAAGTGTTATAAAAAGACACAGGATAATTACATACATAAGTGTTAGGAAGCTTTGATAAGCATTTTTTGTAGGGTTTTCTTTTGTATTCTTGTTGTGGGCAGTCCCTCTGCAGACTCCAACAGTAATCGGCCATCATGTGACAATCCCACCTTACTTGATATCTTTCTTCCATTATCCTGGTGGAACTGTTCACCCTATTCTTCGCTTAAATCTCCTAGATTGGATGGGAAGTGTTCTAAATGGCTGTACTAAAAAATGTACTGTCGAAGCCAGATAATTGGCTGAGACAGGATCGGTTTAAAATCAGATCGGTGCAACGCCATTTTGCGAATGGCAATGAGATGCCACTTTACGACTGGCCGCCCAGCGCCATTTTAGGGAAACTCGCCACTATAAGTACATACGGCGATGCTATCATTTAGCGTTGTGCGATTCCCATGCAACAGAAAGAAGTTAAAAGTCCTCACCATGTAAATACAGACAGTCACTAAAACATATAAAATAATTATCCCTACAAGAGTATATATGTGCGCTCTCTGACCCTAGTCTGGAGTCTTCTTGCTGTGCTGTTGACGGAGGTTTCTAATGCTGATGCTGGTATCTGGGCCCAGAGCGCGTGCATATATATCAACTGTACCTTGGGTCTGTATGATTTATTTGTGCTAATTGTCTTTAGATCACAGCATGTAACCATCTGTTTTTATGTTGAATAATAACTTTTTGTGCTTTGGAACCACATTCAAAGTCTGAAGACATTTATTTACTGTGTGACTCATTACACCAAATTGCGACAATTTTAGAAGGTATAGGCAGGATTTTAGAAGGTATAGGTAGGATTGCATAGAGGTTTAAATGAGGTATCAATATTTGGGGGCTCGCAGTGTTAATCACGCCACCAGTCACTCGGTAACACTCGGTAGCGATCTCTCAGCAAAAGGGTGGAGGCACCTAACAGGAGAACACATTGTACCTTCGAAATCTGTTACCACTGTTGTTGCTGAGAGTCTGCTACCTGTTATTGTGACTTTAGGAGCGCTGATTAAGAATCCAGGGACGAGGGAGGAAACAGTTTGTTTTCTTTCATCGATAGTTTTTTTTGTTGTTTTGTGTGTTAAAAAGGGGAAGTCGCATTATTGTGTATGCGACTAAGTTGCACTATAGCGTAAAAGTCATAATACGTGTTGTGTAGTAGTCGCATTATTGTGTATGCGACTAGTCACACAATAGAGTATACATATTTCCTGTATTGCTGCCACGTGTTTTAAACATAGCTATAGAGATAGCATTATCAGTGTTGCCAATAGCTGGGTGAATGTGTATTCTTTTTCTGTGCAGGAAAAGTGTGTAACAGTGAGCATTTGTTGGTTTATGGTGTAACACAGTTCCGAAAATGTTAAGGGTATCGTAGGACCCTTAAGTGTTAGACGTAGGAGACGGCCTAGTGACTAGGTAGAAGCTTACCATTTGCTATACACTTTGCTGGTGTTTGGGTTGTTATTATTGTTAGGGTTCGGCTCTCAGTGTGATTACAGTATTCAGTAATCAGTTAGGCTTATTTGAGCACTGTAATTGAACCGCATAGTTTTGGCTAAACTGTGATTGTGTACTGAAGATCGGGTGGACGAAATCAACTGGAAAAACAGGGTAAGTATTACCCCCTAGCAGTTGAAAGGTAGTCAAAAAGGGATTCTGCGTGGAAGCAGCTTCTTCCATAGGTGCGTGGAAGCATCTAGATATTCTTCCATAGGGTTTGTGTTTCCAAGACGTCCACAGTTAAGTGAAAGTGTCTTGAGTGTCTTTCACCGGTTTAAATCTTTATTGAAAAATGTAGGGGTTTTCCCAAGATGGGAGCCATGCAAACAGTAGAGATGTTAGATGATGATGTACTGCTGTGGGAGGCGCTGCTTGGGTTGGCATGCCATATTATGCATACTAAGTACAGTGCTTATGCAATTAGGTACTGTGATGTATGGTTTAAGATGATGATGAAGAGTGTTAGACCATTTCCCAGATTTGGTAGTTTTGATAAGGATGTATTAAACAATGTCCGAGATAGCATCAGTATGGTGCGCTCTCGAGTGAAAAAGGTAAAATATAATGAGTGTTTAAAATAATGGCAGCATGAAGGGGATGGGTGGCTTAAAGTGCAAGCCACACAAACTAGCGTCACAAACACGATGCCGGAAAGTACACCCACAGCGCTAAACTGTGGTGCATGCGCGCCATGCGATAGCACATGCAGCAAGGTATCATTGTGGAAGCTATTGCCAGTGGTTCACGCACACCACCACCACCCTGTGCGGATGGGGGTGCAGGTATAGTTGTTGAAAAAAAAACTAAAAATGTAACAAGTAATTTGTGCCCTCTCTTAAGTAATCATAAGGAAAATGTTTATGATGATGATGAGCCTATTGTTATGTCTGCCATTTTCCATGCTGTACACATGTTAGATGCTCCACCATGACAAGCATAAGGGGTGCCGCCATCTTCATCAGTGATAGTACAGGAAGTGTTAACATCCACTGCACCTGTAGAGGAAGTTGTTAACCCTATATGTAGCAGTAATAGACTAAACCCCCAGTCAGGTAATAAGGTCAAAAGTAGCAATGCGGCCGGTCTGCATCCTATCCGGACAATAACTGCCCACAAGGGAGGTAGCAATGTATTGTCCTTGGACAAGAGCAGAGCTGAATTCCATAATGAATGATTTCCCCAATCCTAAAAAGGAATTAGCCAAATGTCAAAGATTTTTGAAAAATTTGGGTAGTTCTCACGAGCCAACCAATAAAGATAGGCGAGTGGTGTTAAGGGCTTGTCTTCCATGCAATACCGACATGACAAAATTTATCACGGATTGTGTATTGGATGGAGATGTTCCCTTAACAGATGAAGTTAACCAAGGTAACATTTCCTGCATTGTAACTCAATTTAGTGTATATTTTCCAGTAGTAATTAACTGGAGCAAAATTTTCACCAGAAAGCAAAAAGAGAGCTCTGCAGGCTAACACCCAGTACACTGGGTTAGAAGATATTAAAGATAGCACTCATCACAGGGGAATGATTGTCACTGTACTTATGGATGGTCTAAAAGAGAACCTAAAGATCCGAGTTCAGACCTCACAGCCTGGCTGGAAGGGAGTCACTGAAGACACCCTCATAGAATCCGCTATTGAACAAGATAAGAACATCTCTAAAAAAGAGAGAGATGCAGAGCGAGAAACTAATGGCTGTTAGTATTCAAGCTCTAGAAGGAATGACTGTAACATCACAGCCAGCAGACACACCTGCACCTGCACAGCTACACGTCCTCACCAATCCTGCACCACTGCAAACACAGCCCTACCCCACTTATCACACACAACCACAACACCCATACTATCTACAACCACCATATTTCCCTCAATATCCTTACCCATACCCACCACCTTTCCCTCCCGCTCAACCCACACAGCAATCCTTTCATCCACCCTACATATGAAAGTGCTTTAATTTCAATCAACTGGGACATGTAAGTAGGAACTGTACGGTGAAGAGGGTAGGACCCCCTAACCATGGAGTACCTGGATATCCCCATAAGGGATATACACAGTGAACAGTAAATGTCCAACAGACACCAGCTCCAATTGTGGCCATAAATGCTGTATTGGAGAGCGGGAGTCAACGCTAGGGGTCAGGTCATACCTGTAGTCTACAGCTAGTCAGGTTAATGGGAAGTACTAGGGGAGAACCATGATGGTTGATGTAGCTGGTACTAAATATCCTTTTCTTGTAGACACAGGGGCAACCTGGTCAGTGATAAAATCTCCCGTTAATTTACAGGTAACCAACGAGACAGTACCAGCAATGGGTGTAATGGGTAAAGTGCAACATTATCCTTTGACAAAATCCACAGAGGTCACTATCGGGCCATTGCATACCAGGCACTCTTTCCTCCTGGCAGCAGCGGCTCCTGCTAACCTACTGGAAAGGGATTTGTTATGTAAGATAGGATGTGTCATATATTGTACCCCTGATGGTGTATTTTTAGATATCCCAGAGAGAGTTGCGCACGAGGTGAGGGATATGTTGGACACTCCCCAAAGGATAATGTATCACTCTAACGGTTTAAGTGAAAATCCATCTCAGGTAGATCAAATGTTATCCCAAATTCCAGATTCACTTTGGACCAAAGATGGACAGGACACTGCATTAATGTCAAAAGTAAGTCCAGTAATGGTAAATTTAAAAAGCTGTAGGCAAGCTCCAAAAATTTCCCAGTACCCATTAAAACAGGAAGTAGAATTAGGAGTTTATCCCATAATTGAGCGATTGTTACAGCAGGGAATTTTAGTTCATACAGCTAGTGTAGCCAACAGTCCCATCTTTACTGTAAAGAAGAGTGGTGGGAGGGGTTATAGGCTGGTACAAGACCTTAGAGGGGTTAATAAGGTGGTAGAGAGCCAATTTCCTGTAGTTCCAAATCCAGCTGTCATTCTCAAGCAGATCCCACCAAATCCAACCCATTTCTCTGTCATTGCCCTCTGTTCTGCTTTCTTCTCTGTGCCTCTTCATCCTGACTGTCAGTACCTATTCACCTTTACATACAGGGGTGTACAATACACATGGACACGATTTCCCCAAGGTTTCATAGACAGCCCCAGTATCTTTTCCCAGGCCTTACATGACTGTTTACAATCTTTTCAACCTGCCAATGGATCTGTTCTAATACAATATGTGGACAATTTATTGTTATGTTCTGATTCGTTTATGTCATGTTTAAATGATACAAAACTTTTGTTGCTTCAACTCTCGCAAACAGGACACAAGGTTGCCAAGGACAAACTACAGCCATGCCAGTCCAGGGTTAAATATTGGGACACTGCCTAACTCAGGGGTTATGACATATCACAAACAACAGAATCCAGGCCATACAGAACATGACACTGCCACAGAATCAACAGCAAATTTGTACCTTCTTGGGAATGTGTGGATACTGCAGAATGTGGATCCCAGGTTTTTCTATTTTGGCCTTGCCATTACAGGACTTAGGCCCTGATTCAGAGCCAGACGCTCTGATCAGAGCCAAAATCACTCCCACTGACATCACTAGTGATGTCAGTGGGCCGGCTTCTGATGGTAGGCGTTCCCTTGGGAACGCCCCTGTCTGGGAGGCATGCCCCCGGCACACCCACCAAAGGGGGCATGCTGTCAATCAACATCGACAGCACGCCCCCTTTGATCAGACACAATGAGCGAAGGAAAGTCCTTCGCTCGTCGCGTCTCGCGCATGTGCATGACCGAGCTCCCTCCGTCGTGCGCATGCTCAGTGCACACCATCGACCCACTTGTGAGCGGACAGCCGCTCACGAGTGTGTCTGAATCAGGCCCTTAGTCTCTTCCTCAAAGCCCAATCGTGTCATACACACAGAGGAATCAGAGCAAGCTTTCCTTAATCTTAAGGATAGTCTGAAAAGAGCACCTGCATTGGGAATACCTGATTATGAAAAAGCTTTTGATTTGTATTGTACGGAAGCCAATGGTTGCGCAGCAGGTGTCCTCACACAAAAACATGGTGATGCCAATAGGCCCGTAGCATACTACAGTGCACAATTGGACACTGTGGCAAGATCACTCCCAATGTGTTTAAGAAGTGTAGCAGCAACTGCTCTATTGATCAGTAAGAGTGAGGATGTAATACTAGGCCGTGATATGATTGTCTATACTCCCAATGCTGTATCTGCTTTGCTAAACTCTGCCCAAACCAGACATG
Source organism: Taudactylus pleione (assembly GCA_031769625.1). Classification (NCBI taxonomy): domain Eukaryota; kingdom Metazoa; phylum Chordata; class Amphibia; order Anura; family Myobatrachidae; genus Taudactylus; species Taudactylus pleione. Next base: position 4,519,681 of record JAUIMM010000148.1, on the reverse strand, counting down.
TCTCCTCAGCTAGGTTCACAAAATGGAAACTAGCCTTAATAGCACCTGCAAACATCACCATCAACAGGTGCAGTATGTTAAACCCAGCTACGTATTTACCATATGTGCAATATGATGCACAAAGGGTGGAGAGAGGTGAGCCGCTGGCAGCAGGTGAGTTCTGCAGGTATATTGATGCACATGATTGTATGAAATATCTGAATAAAACCTTTACTGCAAGACCTGACATACGGGATACACCTTTAGAAAATGCAAATGTGACATTTTACATGGATGGGAATTGTCATAGACAAACTGACACTGGAAAGTTATTTACAGGTTATGCTGTTATAAATGATGAAGACATCATAGAAGCCGAACCTTTAGGACCACCACACTTGGCCCAAGTGGTGGAACTGGTGGCACTAAAGAGAGCATGTGAATTAGCGGAAGGTAAATCTGCTAATATCTACACTGACTCTAGGTACGCCTTCGGGGTAGTACATGACTTTGGTGCCTTATGGCATCTGAGAAAATTTATGACAGCAGCAGGCACACCAATTGTACATTCCAAACATATAAAAGGACTACTAACAGCAATCCAATTGCCAAAGGCAGTGGCAGTAATTAAGTGTAAAGCCCATACATGTGAAGATGATATGGTGTCACTGGGCAACAACAGGGCAGACGAAGCTGCAAAATGGGCAGCAGGGTTAAAAATGAATGTACCAACTGAGCAAATCATTACTTTTCAAACAATTGATATGCTGAAATTAATTTAGATGCAAAATTTGTATTCTATCCAAGAAAAGTCTGTCTGGAGGTCCAAGGGATGTGGGCAAGAGTCCTCTGGACTCTGGAGGGACGGACAAGGTAAGCCAGTGGCTCCCAAGGCATACTACCCCAGCCTGGCTGAGGCAACGCGCGGTCTAACTCATTTGGGAAAGCAAAGTATGTGCAAATTGGTGAGAGCATACTGGTGTGCACCGGGTTTTTCTTCTCAAGCGGAAAAGAGAGCAATGTCCTGTCTGACCTGCTTGAGGAAAAACATTGGGAAAATGATCCCTACCAAACCATCCCACATCCCCACGACTGACGGACCTTTCCAGGTAATACAAATTGATTTCATCCATTTACCACCCTGCAGGAATCAAGTATGTATTAGTGTGCACTGATGTGTTTTCCAATTGGGTTGAGGCATACCCAGCTGCCACTAATACTGCTGCGTTCACTGCCAAGAAAATTGTTCAGGAGTTTGTGTGCAGATACGGTATCCCTAAAATTATCAAGAATGATCAGGGTACACATTTCACAGGTGATGTTTTTCAAAATATGTGTAAGCTGATGGGTATTAATAGTCGACTTCACACCCCCTACCGCATTTGTATATCTGTCTGCAGTTCCAGGTACGGATACCTAATGTGTCTTGGACTCTTGATTTTTGTTTTTTTTTTGTCTACAAAATTACATGTCTGAAATTGATACAATTTGCAGTCCCTATAGATTTAAATGTGAGCAATGCAAATGTGTTATTATCATTCAGCAGTATGAGAACTGATTTCCCTGGTTGGCAGGGGTATTGTCTCTTGATACATATTGTGATCTTTATACTTCTAGAGTGAATAGACATAGAAATGCATTTTGTTTATTGGTAGGGTATCATATTGATGGTGATTATCTAAACACCAGAGTAGGGAAATTTTTGGATTTGTTTATAACAACTTTGTCAATCAATCTATATCCCAAAGGTATGGTCATTGTGTGCCTAGAATTTCTAATACATATTATGTTTAGGAAACCCAGATTCACATATTGGGATTAGGAAACCCGGATACACATATTGGGTTTAGGAAACCCAGACATACATATTGGGTTTAGGAAACCCGCACACACAGAGTAGGGTTTTAGTAAAACCCACACGGCAGGGTTTAGGAAACCCACAGAAATGGGTAATGTGGTCATCAAACATCTATCCAACTGTCAGACCTCCTTGTATATCATACGTACAGTGTTAGGTCCTGGGGCGACTGAAGGCATGTCCAAACTTTTTAAAAAGGCTGGCATTCACAGAGATGGCACACTTGACCCGATTAAATTACAACAGATACATAAGTTACATGACTCCTACATAAAACAAAACAAACTTGAAGGTCCTCTATTGAATTGGATAAAGGTGTCAGAACAGATATTGTTAGAAAGAGAGTCGCAAGAAATGGAAGAAGAGATGGCCAGTATGCCCCTTAAAGATTGTCTTGAAAGAAACACTGTAAGAACAGTAAATCCAAGTTGTTCAGTGAGTAATGTTGTTGCTAAGCGAGGATGGAGATGCCCTAACACAGATTGTCAAGCATGTAATGACCCCAAAGATTAGACTTGCTGGAATTGTAGTGCACATTGGTCAGTAAGTTGTAGAGCCTGTACTATGGAGGCATCATATACTGAGCCCAGGAAGGATACCAGGAGTTGGGATAAGGATAAGAAATCCATAGACCCCAGTATGAAACATACATGGAAATATGAATGTCCCCATATTAAAGTGTGGACAGAACTAAATTGTAATTTTTGCAAATGTAATAGAGACAGTATAGTCTCACCCTCAGCACCACCCACCCTCTGAAGGAGCAGTTGGTAAAATCCCTGAAATAAAACCATTGACAGGATTATATCCTGTACTCACACAGACAACACTCGGACAGGGAGCTGAGGCTGATAGGCAAGTTCACTGGTATAAACTATAGACTCCAACAGATCAAATGGCCTTAGCAAGGGATATGCCTAATATAAATAAAGACCCTATGGGATTTGCACATTATATGAGACACCTGCAAGTCTTTTACAATGCCACATGGTTAGATTTAGAACTGATGGGTTATTTTGAAGCTGATCAGATAGCACAACAGATAGCCCAAAGAAATGATGCAGAAATAGCAGACCCAAATGATTTTCACAAAAAAGAAGTTGTTAGTGGGGAAGAATGGATAATAAAATGTGATACGTATTGTGCAAACAAGGTAAAAAATATGCCTTCACAGGATACTCCACAAGGGCATAACCAGTCTGTCACTGATTACTATCAGCAATGTAGTCAGACGCATGAGGATTATGGGGCAAAATGCAAGAGATGTGAGAATGTTTCATAAAGTCATACTTAAGCAGCTTAAAACCTGATTTGCTTAAAACCCTTAAAATCAGCTATCCAGAGTATAGCCCTTTGACTCCTGAAGTGCTCATCACAATTCTAAGATCCATCAAAGAGGATGAATCAGATAAACAAAATAAGAAAACTAATTTACAGCCTATTTATGTTGTTCAGTACACTGGGAGACGCCAACAGTTAGTGCCCTTTGGGCACAGTTCTGGTGAATGCTTTAAAAAGCCAACAGCACCACCTGCTGCTGCAGCATTACCTAATGTTAAAATGTGCAAAATAACCTATGTTTGTAAGAGAAATTAATTGTGTTTTCACTGTATGCAACCAGAACACACTAAGAGAATCTATCCTCATCTCAGTGAACCCAGAGTAGAACACAAAGGTATACAAGCATAGCAGGATAGCCCCCAGAATTACAGACCTCTCAATATGACCAGTAATAGAGTCCCGCAATGTAGTGTACCCATCTGGGGCTGCTAAAAATGTTATTCAGTTCAAATTAATCTCATCAGAATGTTTGACCTCCTTTGTAGTCCTGGTCACTGGCCTGGATGGTCAAAAGACAAATCCAAAAGACAAATCCATTGCAGATTATTGTAAATAATGGTGTAAAAGTCTCAGATGACTGCCCACTTAATCTTTTAGAAGCAGATTTCTGGTCAGCATTAAATGCTACAATAACATACAAACATGGGGAAGTGACTTTAGCTCATTAATGTTGTTAACACTGAAAGTCTATACTGAAATTAGATATTTGCTAAAGTCCCTGATATGTGTGGCCAGTTAAACAATACCCTTTAAGATCAGATCAAGTAACCAATTAGGTAGAAGGCTACAGGTATAATACTCTAACAACACCTAATCTCCACAACTTGTTGAATGGCATGCCACCCACCTCATAGTGTTTTACTGCCTTTTAGTCCCTAACAAAAGAAGCAGTATGTTTAGTCTAAACTGCCACAAGGGTGTGCTGCAAGTTTTAATGTTAAAAGATTGGTTGTTTACCAGTGCAATCATAATTGTTATTAGATATTTGTATGATTTAGTGTTGATTCAGAGCAAAATTGTTTGCATGAAACAATAGTATTACTGAATATTCTGCACAAGTAAAACAAAATTATAAAGTATTTAAAGATAAATTGCAATACAATTAAAAAAATGTTTAACTTTTGTATAATACAAACAAGGGATTGATACAACAGGAACCCCTTACATTAACATATGAATAAATTGAAGTTTATTATATTGTAAAACTAGATATTATTAATGCATCAGCATTGGTTTTGCCTAGTTATATTGAACCGTTTATACTGTTTAGTCATGAGTCTAACTCACATGTTCAGGTTGTCCTTGTACAATCACAAGGAAATTCTTGTCACCTAGACACTGTAAAGTGCTGACATAATGTTGGAATACCCCTTAACCATTATAACAAAGGTTGAATCCTGCTTTCGCAGGTTTCAAAACACGGGAGAAAATATTGATAAAATAGCAGTAAATAGTGACAGTGTCAAGGAGGACACTGAAAATATACAAACTTTTTATTTTCTTGATCATGATTGTATTGAACTAATGAAGCAGGAATCATTGTCCTTATTTAACATTTTAAATGTTTCTTTTAAAGATGGAGTTCTATACACAAGATATGTTGGCTATGCCTGAGCACTGTCTACTGCATTCCAGTTATCCCAAATGCTTGTAGTGATAAAAATGAGGGTACACTTGAGAGACTACACCCAAAGTTGAAGACAATAGACTAGTAGACCAGGCAGCACGTGCTGCTGCCATAAGTCACTACTCCCAAGTGCAACCCACTTATTTGGTAGATCCCGCCCCCAAGATTGACTTAAGTACCCTCACAAAGCTCCAGGTACAAGAACCAGAGGCTGAGTAAAGCAAAGTGGGGGGAAGGTCAATGTTTAGGTCTACCAAAAACACTTTACAAAGTTATGGCCCAGATAATACATGGTGAGGTGCACTTGAGGAAGGACACAATGGTGGCTATCACCAACCTTAATTGGATAGTTGCAGGTTTTGCACAGACAGCACAGACCTTTATAACAGGATGCCTAATATGTGCATTGGACAATCCGGGTAAGACTGTCCCAATCCCTTTGAAAAGTTCTCCCCAGACTCAGAGTTCCTTACAGAGGATACAAATCGATTTTATACCACATGTATATTCATGACAAGATGGACAAGATAATAAACAATTAGAGACTGAGGACCATGAGCTTGCCCTAGCAGGGGATGGGTCATCCTATATATGTGTTTCTAGAATGGCTTATATGTATAAGTACCTGATGGAATATGCAAGAACATGATCCTGTTAGGTAGATAGTATAGGGAAAAGTTTTGAATAAGAGATGGGGAATGAGAAATCTGATATTAAGCAATCCACATAAGACTCCATTTTGTAACAAGATGGAGTATGCCTTTAAGGTATTTACAACTTTAAATGCAGAACAGTAGAAAATTATTTTGCCAGTCTCTGAGTTTTAGTAGACCTTGAGCTCACCAGATTGTGTCAAGCAAGATAAACTTATGAATAGATATGTATTCTAAACTGTTCTGCCTGTTTCCCATAAACCTCCCCCCCTAAAAGACTCCCTTTACTAACCTTGGGGAACAATAGATGCTTGTACTTACTGATACTATGCATGTTACATTTTATTCTGAACAACCTTCTTTTGAAAGAAACATTATAAGACGTGTGTACCTTTTGAATAATACACAGAGATGCTTTTATGCTGACAGAGTCCAGGCTCAGTGTTATTTTCTCTGACTATCAATTGATACAACTTAAAGAGATATCTCGATCAATAAGTTTGACACACATAACATAAGCATTGCATAATGCTAGACTGTTGAGGATCCTGTCATGGATTCATCAGTTGCTATGAGAAACATTGCCACTTGTCCGTTTTAGACACTGTATTAAAATCTACCCCCAAAGCTTTAAACAGGCTCACATTCCCCTTTATAAAACCCTTTCAGTTTTCCTCCTAACTCTCTGCATCATTCTCCTTGCTCACTCTCTCCCCTTTGTTCACTACCTCTCTGTCTGATTTTACCCCCTATAGTGTAAGCATTATGAGCAGTACTATCTTCCCTTTGTGCTTCTCTTTCCCTCATTTATACCATCACCTCTGGGTTCAGCCAGCACTGCCTTTGAAAATATTATGACCTGTTCTTTCATTTAAAGAGACTGATCCCATGTAGAGATAGAAATTGTAGGCCAAGTAGAAGATTGCTATCAATGCTGATAGCATTTCTGAATCAGGTCCATAGTCACATAGATTCATCTTCTAATTCTTGTTATTAGCTAATATAATGTAAACTCTGCTTATTTCTATTATTTTATGAATCTACATAATCTGTACAAGCCTTACTATATTAACTGTTGTCATCTTGTGAACAAAGACTGATCTGCAAAATATTCTCAGCCTGATACATCAGCAGCATTTGCTTGGAAATCCCATGAGTTTCTGACCACAAAAGCAATACCAGGCAAAATTGGATTATGCTTTGCAGAGACTTGCCCAGAGGGTCAGCAAAATCAATTTAGTATCACATCCTTATCATTCTGCGGGATCAATTATAATCAATTTGACTTCACTGCCTGTAGTGTATGTCATTCCTCTTTCATTTAAAGAGACTGATTCCGTGTAGAGAAGGAAATTGTAGGCCAAGTAAAAGATTACCATCAATGATACTGACCCTCTGGATTCAGTTAGCACTGCTTTTGTGGGTATTATGACTTCATGTGCTGCAGGGGTTATTTAGCTTGTATCATATGTTACAGTATGCAATGTTTTGTACTCTCATTTACACTTTTTTTGTTTTGGTTCTATTGATTCTGTTTATGTACTATGGGCCTTATTCAGCATTGCATGCAAGTGCACTGCTGATCACAGATTTATGATTATTGGAAATCTGCACGTGCGCATGCGCAGGACCCATTCTGCGAGTGTGCAGAATGGGTCCTGCGTAATCACGTGCAGATCCTTTTATGCCTCTGCCTGATTGACAGACAGATCATTTAAGGCGCGGTGCAAGGGCGTGGACAATCAGCATTCCCGTAAACAAGGGTGTGTCCGCCCCATTTTCCGGGAGTGGCAAGCCAAGGGACTGCATCAACCAATGCAGTTTACTGGGCTTGCAAGCCAGCCAGCATGAGTAAGCTGCTGCTTGTTTAGCTGCTGGTGGTCATGATGGTGATCCCAGCCTGCGACTTCCATCACAGTGCTGGGATCGCAAATGCAGCAGAGGGTGTCATTCATATCCTACTGCATTTGCATAATAGCACAGACAGAATTGCAAAGCTGCCTGCGTGCAGCTGTGCAACTGTGATCCTTGCTGAATCACCCCCTATGTAAGGTGCAGCGGGCTCCTTGTGGAGCCATATAAATAAAGGATAATGGGCCTGATTCAAATGTGGACGCTATGATGATATTTAAGCAGTTGACTGATTATTGCCCGACTACGCATGAGTCATGATCGCACTGTGCATGTGCCAAGAAATCTTAGCGATGCCGCTCGCAGTGAGGTTTTTTTTGCAATGTAATGGACATTCAGCGACCATTTGGGAAGGTTGCAGGGAGTGCGGAAAACATGCTAATGTGTCACAGCCATTTTTGGTGAATGTCTATGCATACTACTGTGTTCCTGTATGCAGAAAACTTGGAACCAGTGTCTCAGTTCCCGTGGCCATTCTACATGACCATATAGTTATTCAGATGGTCAATTATTGAAGGATCTGCGACCACCACTGCACAATTGTACAATCTTACTTGGATCTGCAAAGTTGTCGGTGGGCATCACAATCAATTTCCCGGTGACTGTATGCATTAGCATATTTTCACATAGCAGCTGCTTCCGTGATCACAGCTGCGATTGCCTTAGCATACATATCTGAATCAGACTCAATAATAAGAAGTATTTGTTAAGATTTAGTTCTAGTCTGTCCACCTCAGTATAATTGTACTACATATACAGTATGTCCGCATACACCTACCCTCAAATCGTGCCAAATACTATCTCACTTTAGTGTACCACAGACTGCACAATTTAGCTTTACTAAAACACTAATCCTAAATACCTAGTTCACTATAAGCAAACTAAAATGCAAAATTGAGGAAAAAGTACCACAATGGAGGAAACAGTAGCAAAATTGAGGAAAAAGTATACAGTCTATGGTAAAAAGACAAGACAGGTCTGATACCAGTGACTTGAGCTGTGTATCATTATGCTAAATCTGTGACTTTATGCCAATTCCTTTGCAACAAAAATGCTAATCATAAATTCCTAGTACACTATAAGCAAAGCAAGACAAAAAATTGTGGAAAAAATAGGAAAGTTGAGGAAAAAGTATACAGTCTATGGTAAAAAGACAAGACAGGTCTGATACCAGTGACTTGAGCTGTGTATCATTATGCTTAATCTGTGACTTTATGCCAATTCCTTTGCTACAAAAATGCTAATCATAAATTCCTAGTACACTATAAGCAAAGCAAGACAAAAAATTGTGGAAAAAATAGGAAAGTTGAGGAAAAAGTATGCAGTCTGTATAAAAGAGGCAAAAGACAGGTCTAACATGAGTGATCTGTGCCATGCATCGTTATGCTTTATCTGCGACTTTATACTACAGCATCTCCTTTGCGACAAAAATAATGCTAAGAGAACACTTTTTGGGCATATTTATCACAATCCACATCTCAGATGCAGATAGGAAAGGATGTGATAAATTTGCCCAAATTCGCATTGTGAAATTTGAATACATCGCAAGGACGTATCAATTATTGAATGAAGGGATAGAGCTCATGAAGTCTCCACACTTGTCATGGAATTTTTTGCAAAAAATACCCAGAGGGTGTGACAGTGCATGTGCCACAGGCCACCTCCATGTAACAGCGCTCCCTGTGACCTTCCCTGCAATTTCCCCCACTCCCTGCTAAACTAACACTTAATTGCACGCTGCTGCACCCAGGGATCAAATTCCATCCGACTCCTTCTGATTCCAGTAAGCTGATCAGTGCTGTAAAACTGAGATGTCGGCTGGGAGTTGCACAGCATCAGCTGTCTGGAGTCTCAGGAGCCGGACACCAATCTCTGTCAGCTGCAGCAGCATGCAGGTAAGTGTTAGCTTATTATTTTCTTTTTTAACTTTTTACTTCAGTGATCAGCATGTGGCATTTTTAGACACCCATGGCTGATCACAGAAGCCAGCTCTGAGCTTTGCTCTGGCTGTCAGAACAGAGCTGGAGTAGGGAAAACAGGTAGGAAGCCATAATAATGCTACCTGAAGATAGCATTATTATCACAGGATTCCCTCCTCTATTTTCTTACAATTTAATTTTAGTAAATTTGGGCAGATTACTTTCCCATTGTAAGTATGGGAAATGCTATCTGCTTACTAAAATAAAGCGAATTTAAGGGCTTGGAGGAGAATTTTGCATATTCTTCTCCAAAAGCCCTTTTATACATTTAGGTGATACTAAAATAATGTGAAAATTGGTGTTTTCATACCCTTTTCACTGAAAAGCGTATGAAAACACCAATTTTCACATTATTTTAGTAAAAATAGTATTGATAAATATGCCCCTATATGTGAAGTAAGATGCAAAATTGAGGAAAAAAAAGTAGCAAAAATTGGAAAAAGCTGAATTTAAGGAAAAAATGCAGAGCATGGGAATCACACCAGGTTACTCGTGCCACATGGCACATAAAGCATAGGTACTGTATATGAGGACACGCCAGTGTACAAGAAATGATGTAGAAGGGCAGAATAGTTTAAACATTTTTTAATAAGTTTTACATCCTTTTGACCACAATTCGAGGCAATAAGAAATCTTTATTTGCCTAAATGTATCAAATCTGAGTTGCAGGGACATTGGCTCTGATAAGACCCTAGCCTGGTGATCAGCAAGAAGTAATAGATTGCATCAACAATGCTAATAGCGTTTCTGAATCAGCTCCATAGTCACATAGACAAGTCTGGTATATGCATCTTCATTCTAATGCTTGTACTAAAGCTGAGTCATTAGCTAATATCATGTACACTCCTGTAATTTCTATTATTAAATAAGTCTACGTAATCTGTACAAGCTTTGATATATTAACCGTTGTCAGTTTGTGAAGAAAGACTGAACTGCAAACTATTCTCAGCCTTATACATCAGCAGCATTTGCCTAGAAATCCCATGAGTTTCTGACCACAAAAGCAATACCAGGCAAAATTAGATTATGCTTTGCAGAGACTGGCCCAGAGGGTCAGAAAAATCAATTTAGTATCACTTCCTTATCATTCTGCGGGATCAATTATAATCAATTTGACTTCACTGCCTGTAGTGTATGTCATTCCTCTTTCATTTAAAGAGACTGATCCCGTGTAGAGAAGGAAATTGTAGGCCAAGTATAAGATTTGGTATACTTTTACTTGCGCTCCTATCACAGTATGCGGTTCATTTAGAGATTAGAAACAGTCATTTTTATTCACCATACTATAGCACAACTGCTTGTTAACTGCACCCTATATAAATCCATTGCTAATCATTTTTTTCTCTAGGAAACCCATTCAGATGAAAAATAAAACTTCAGCTAAAGCCAAATATAGGGTCTTGTTCAGCTTGGATCGCCACTGCTAATACGCACGCAATTGGCTGATTGTTGCGAACTGTGCATGCGTATGAATCGCAGTGGCTATGCAGACCCATCGCAGAGTGATTGACAGGAAGTGCCATTTGGGGGTGATGACAGGGTGATGGTCAGCAAAATGCAGGCATTCCAGTGCATTTCAGCGCAGTTGCAGGGGCGTGCATAATAGAGATGAGTGGGTTCGGATATCCGAAATCCGAACAACCCCGAGCCCCCCTGATTCGATCCGGGAACCGACTACGACTCAGATTTTCCCGCCAGACTCGGTTTTCAAAATGAGGCAAAACGTCATCAACCCTCGCAGGTTTTGGATTCTATAAAGATCCCATGATCGTTGCCATTTTTCATTCCGACTGTGGAGTGTGCAGAGCTAGGGAGCTGGGAGCTACTTATTAACTTGTTAGTTGTTATTCTAAATAATAAAGTACTGCTGGCTGACTACTTTGAAGAGGGAGGGACCTGGGAGCTGTTGCTGATGCTGACCATAGGGGCTGGCTGGCGGGCTACTGTTGTCCATATACATAGGGGCTGGCTGGCTACTGTTGTCCTTGTCCATATAGGGGCTGGCTATTGTCCTGTCCATAGGGGCTTGCAGGTTGTAGTGCAGTGTTGTCCAGGGGGTGCTTTGTCCTTCAGGGGTGCTCTCTTCACCCACCCCCAGTGTGAAAAATCTGGGCAGGCTGGCTGGCTACTGTTGTGCATATATATTACATAGGGGCTGGCTGGCTACTGTTGTCCTTGTCCATATAGGGGCTGGCTATTGTCCTGTCCATAGGGGCTGGCAGGTTGTAGTGCAGTGTTGTCCAGGGGGTGCTTTGTCCTTCAGGGGTGCTCTCTTCACCCACCCCCAGTGTGAAAAATCTGGGCTGGCTGGCTGGCTACTGTTGTGCATATATATATATATTACATAGGGGCTGGCTGGCTACTGTTGTCCTTGTCCATATAGGGTCTGGCTGTTGTCCTGTCAATAGGGGCTGGCTGGCTGTAGTGCTATGTTCTCCAGGGGGTACTCTGTCCTTCTGGGGTGCTCTCTTCACCCACCCCCAGTGTGAAAAGCTGCCCTTCATCAAAATAATTTTTAGAGGGGCTGTCCTGTGGGTTATATGCTGCCCTTCACCAAAATAATTTTTAAATGGGAAAGATTTCTGGCCTGCACAACCTGACTATATATAAAATGGGAGGTACTACCTGATGAGACTAATTGCAGGCACAGAAACAGACAAATCTCAGGTGCACAACTCCAAATTATTAAATATATATATATATATATATATATATATATATATATATATGCAATAAAATTTTGCAATCAATAGCGGTTTTTAGCATAATCATGGACAAGGTTATGGGCCTACCCACCATATCCAGGTAACCTCTTTCGGGTAGGTCCCTAACATACTAGGGTTCAAATACAGAGCGCAGGACCCCCAAAAACTGGCCCAGCCAAGCTGCCCCAGGCCACCACCGTAGTAAGAAAAGTGCAGTGTAAAGACATTGGCCCTCATTCAGAGCCACTCGCTATTTGGGGTCGTTTGTTCTAAACCAAGGGGTGGCTATTCAAATGAACCGTTCACTGTTTGCGGTCTGTTCACACCTCTATGTCTGAACGAGCGAACAAAACTTGCGTTCGTTTTTTGGAAAAATACGCCCCCTGGCCGCTCGCATCCTACGTCATGTCCGCTATTTATTAGATTAATCGAGTACATCGACAAGGGTATGAACTGCTCGCTATTCTTGGGGTTGGTGTTTGCTACCACAATTTTGCGAGCAGTTCTGACTACAAAATAACCCTGTGACGTGGTCAATGACGCTGCTGTTTTAAATATGCACACCCATAAAACGCCCGTTTTGACCTTTAAGCACGCCTGCGTTCTGATTTCCACTCCCCATTTTCAAGCACCTTCCCCTGTTACCACCCACATACTCCTCTTTCTGTCACTCAAAATAGCAGGCATTCGCTGTTTTGCGAGCACATGAATTTCGGCCGCACTGACTGGTTAGCGCATGCGTATAACGATCCGTATGCATGCGCAGTAGGGCTAACATCGCTCGGAACGAACGAGCGGCCGCTTACGAGCGGCTCTGAATCAGGCCCATAGTTAGGAGCAGCTGCAGCTGCATATAAAGAATGAAAATAAAAAGTGAAGTACATATATATTAAACACACACAGTGAAGGGTTAAAATGTGTTATAAAGGAAAATGTGTTATAATGCAGTGCCCTGAGACAGATCAACCAATACAATCCAGGGGGACCCACACCCCAAAATTGAACCAAAGTTGCACTACAGTATGTAACTTGTAGGACTTACCTAGAATTGTACTCAATACCAGTGTGCATATACATTACCATACTCTATGCTTTGAAACCAATAAGGAAGGGTGCTAATCCAGAATGTGGGCATCTCCTTTCACTCAGAAGTGCAATAAAGCACATTAAATGGAGAATATGGGAAAGATTTCTGGACTGCACAACCTGACTATATATATAATGGGAGGTGCAACCTGATGAGACTAATTGCAGGCACAGAAACAGACAAATATCAGTTGCACAACTCCAAATTATTAATAATATATATATATATATATATATATATATATATATATATATATAGTAGTGCAAATGAGACCAGCAGCACACTCTTAGTAGCAGCAACAATGAGGAGTGCAAACACATAATATGATATGTAATAAAGAAAGAAGGAGTCAGCACATCCATATCAATCCATAGAAAATGTATTAATCCAGTAGAGAACAAATGTCGAGGTTATTTGAGGGGCTTGTGAGCAAAGTCATAGCAATAGTTCATCATGGCACAAACAGCAGGCAATCATGAAAATACTCATCACAAGTCCTCCCTCCAGAGTGTAGCGCCCGACAGCCGTTTCGGTGTCAATCCGACACCTTCATCAAGGGCCCTTGTGCCATGATGAACTATTGCTATGACTTTGCTCACAAGCCCCTCAAATAACCTCGACATTTGTTCTCTACTGGATTAATACATTTTCTATGGATTGATATGGATGTGCTGACTCCTTCTTTCTTTATTATATATATATATATATATATGCAATAAAATTTAGCAATCAATAGAGGTTTATAACATAATCATGGCTGTCCTGTGTGTTGTACCCTGCCATTCATCAAAATAATTTTTACAGGGGTCCTGTGGGTTGTATGCTGTGCTTCATCAATATTATGTTTACAGGGGCTATCCTGTGGGTTGTACGCTGCCCTTCATCAAAATAATTTTTACAGGGGCTGTCCTTTAGGTTGTACGCTGCCCTTAATCAAAATATTTTTTACAGGGTCTGTCCTGTGGGTTGTACACTGCCCTTCATCAAAATAATTTTTACAGGGGCTGTCCTGTGTGGAATACGCTGCACTTCATCAAAATATTTTTTACAGGGGATGTCCTATGGGTTGTACGTTGCCCTTCATCAAACTAATTTTTACAGGGGCTATCCTATGATTGTATGCTGGACTTCACCAAAATAATTTTTACAGGGGCTATCCTGTGGGTTGTACGCTGCCCTTCATCAAAATATTTTTTACAGGGGATGTCCCATGGGTTGTACACTGCCTTTCATCCAAATACTTTTTACAGGGGCTATCCTGTGTGGTGTACGCTGCCCTTCATCAAAATAATATTTTCAGGGGCTGTCCTGTTGGTTGTATGCTGCACCTCACCAAAATAATTTTTACAGGGGCTCTCCTGTGGATTGTGTCCTGCACTTCACCAAAATAATTTATACAGGGGCTGTCCTGTGGGTTGTACTTTGCCCTTCATCAAACTAATTTTTCCAGGGGCTGTCCTGTGTGGTGTATGCTGCCCTTCATCAAAATAATATTTTCAGGGGCTGACCTGTGGGTTGTATGCTGCACTTCACCAAAATATTTTTACCGGGGCTGTCCTGTGGGTTGTGTCCTCCAATTCACCAAAATAATTTTTACAGGAGCTGTCCTGTGGATTGTACTCTGCCCTTCATCAAAATAATATTTTCAGGGGCTGTCCTGTGGGTTGTATGCTGCACTTCACCAAAATAATTTTTACAGGGGCTGTCCTGTGGGTTGTGGCCTGCACTTCACCAAAATAATTTTTACAGGGGCTGTCCTGTAGGTTGTACTCTGCCCTTCATCAAACTCATTTTTAGAGGGGCTGTCCTGTGGGTTGTATGCTGCCATTCATCAAACTCATTTTTAGAGGGGCTGTCCTGTGGATTGTATGCTGCACTTCACCAAAATTATTTTTACAGGGGCTATCCTGTGGGTTGTGTCCTGCACTTCACCAAAATAATTTTTAGAGGGGCTGTCCTGTGGTTTGTATGCTGCCCTTCATCAAACTAATTTTTACAGAGGCTGTCCTGTGGGTTGTACGCTGCCCTTCATCAAACTAATTTTTAGAGGGGCTTTCCTGTGGGTTGTACGCTCCCCTTCACCAAAATTATTTTTACAGGGGCTGTCCTTTGTAGTGTATGCTGCCCTGCTTCCAAGTAATGTTTACAGGGGCTGTCCTTTGTTTTGTACGCTGCCCTTCATCAAAGTAATTTTAACAGGGGCTGTACTGTGTGTTGTACACTGCCCTTCATCAAAATAATTTTGACAGGGGCTGTCCTGTGTAGTGTATGCTGCCCTGCATCCAAATAATTTTGACAGGGGCTGTCTAGTGGGTTGTAAGCTGCCATTCATCAAAATAATTTGTACAGGGGCTGTACTGTTTGTTGTACGCTGCCCTTCATCAAAATAATTTTTACAGGGGCTGTCCTGTGTGTTGTACACTGCCCTTCACCAAAATAATTTTTACAGGGGCTGTCCCATGGGTTGTACACTGCACTTCATCAAAATAATTTTTACAGGGGCTGTCCTGTGCGGTGTAGGCTGCCCTTCATCAAACTAATTTTTACAGGGGCTATCCTATGGATTGTATGCTGCACTTCACCAAAATAATTTTTACAGGGGCTATCCTGTGGGTTGTACACTGCCCTTCACCAAAATAATTTTTACAGGGGCTGTCCCATGGGTTGTACACTGCACTTCATCAAAATAATTTTTATAGGGGCTGTCCTGTGTGGTGTACACTGCCCTTCATCAAACTAATATTTTCAGGGGCTGTCCTGTGGGTTGTATGCTGCACTTCACCAAAATATTTTTACCAGGGCTGTCCTGTGGGTTGTGTCCTCCAATTCACCAAAATAATTTTTACAGGAGCTGTCCTGCGGATTGTACTCTGCCATTCATCAAACTAATTTTTACAGGGGCTGTCCTGTGGGTTGTGCGCTGCCCTTCATCAAACTAATTTTTACAGGGGCTATCCTATGGATTGTATGCTGCACTTCACCAAATTAATTTTTACAGGGCTATCCTGTGGGTTGTACGCTGCCCTTCATCAAAATAATTTTTAGAGGGTATGTCCCATGGGTTGTACACTGCCTTTCATCAAAATAATTTTTATAGGGACTGTCCTGTGTGGTGTACACTGCCCTTCATCAAAATAATATTTTCAGGGGCTGTCCTGTGGGTTGTATGCAGCAACTTCACCAAAATAATTTTTACAGGGGCTGTTCTGTGGGTTGTGTTCTGCACTTCACCAAAATCAATTTTACAGGGGCTGTCCTGTGGGTTGTACTCTTCCCTTCATCAAACTCATTTTTATAGGGGGTGTCCTGTGGGTTGTATGCTGCCATTCATCAAACTCATTTTTAGAAGGTCTGTTCTGTGGTTTGTATGCTGCCCTTCATCAAACTAAATTTTACAGAGGCTGTCCTGTGGGTTGTACGCTGCCCTTCATCAAACTAATTTTTACAGGGGCTGTCCTTTGTAGTGTATGCTGCCCTGCTTCCAAGTAATGTTTACAGGGGCTGTCCTTTGTTTTGTACGCTGCCCTTCATCAAAGTAATTTTAACAGGGGCTGTACTGTGTGTTGTACACTGCCCTTCATCAAAATAATTTTGACAGGGGCTGTCTAGTGGGTTGTAAGCTGCCATTCATCAAAATAATTTTTACAGGGGCTGTACTGTTTGTTGTACGCTGCCCTTCATCAAAATAATTTTTACACGGGCTGTCCTGTATGTTGTACACTGCCCTTCACCAAAATAATTTTTACAGGGGCTGTCCCATGGGTTGTACACTGCACTTCATCAAAATAATTTTTACAGGGGCTGTCCTGTGCGGTGTAGGCTGCCCTTCATCAAACTAATTTTTACAGGGGCTATCCTATGGATTGTATGCTGCACTTCACCAAAATAATTTTTACAGGGGCTATCCTGTGGGTTGTACACTGCCCTTCACCAAAATTATTTTTACAGGGGCTGTCCCATGGGTTGTACACTGCACTTCATCAAAATAATTTTTATAGGGGCTGTCCTGTGTGGTGTACACTGCCCTTCATCAAAATAATTTTTACAGGGGCTATCCTATGGATTGTATGCTGCACTTCACCAAACTAATTTTTACAGGGGCTGTCCTGTGGGTTGTGCGCTGCCCTTCATCAAACTAATTTTTATAGGGACTGTCCTGTGTGGTGTACACTGCCCTTCATCAAAATAATATTTTCAGGGGCTGTCCTGTGGGTTGTATGCTGCACTTCACCAAAATATTTTTACCGGGTCTGTCCAGTGGGTGGTGTCCTCCAATTCACCAAAATAATTTTTACAGGAGCTGTCCTGTGGATTGTACTCTGCCCTTCATCAAAATAATATTTTCAGGGGCTGTCCTGTGGGTTGTATGCTGCACTTCACCAAAATAATTTTTACAGGGTCTGTCCTGTGGGTTGTGTCCTGCACTTCACCAAAATAATTTTTACAGGGGCTGTCCTGTAGGTTGTACTCTGCCCTTCATCAAACTCATTTTTAGAGGGGCTGTCCTGTGGGTTGTATGCTGCCATTCATCAAACTCATTTTTAGAGGGGCTGTCCTGTGGATTGTATGCTGCACTTCACCAAAATTATTTTTACAGGGGCTATCCTGTGGGTTGTGTCCTGCACTTCACCAAAATAATTTTTAGAGGGGCTGTCCTGTGGTTTGTATGCTGCCCTTCATCAAACTAATTTTTACAGAGGCTGTCCTGTGGGTTGTACGCTGCCCTTCATCAAACTAATTTTTAGAGGGGCTTTCCTGTGGGTTGTACGCTCCCCTTCACCAAAATTATTTTTACAGGGGCTGTCCTTTGTAGTGTATGCTGCCCTGCTTCCAAGTAATGTTTACAGGGGCTGTCCTTTGTTTTGTACGCTGCCCTTCATCAAAGTAATTTTAACAGGGGCTGTACTGTGTGTTGTACACTGCCCTTCATCAAAATAATTTTGACAGGGGCTGTCCTGTGTAGTGTATGCTGCCCTGCATCCAAATAATTTTGACAGGGGCTGTCTAGTGGGTTGTAAGCTGCCATTCATCAAAATAATTTGTACAGGGGCTGTACTGTTTGTTGTACGCTGCCCTTCATCAAAATAATTTTTACAGGGGCTGTCCTGTGTGTTGTACACTGCCCTTCACCAAAGTAATTTTTACAGGGGCTGTCCCATGGGTTGTACACTGCACTTCATCAAAATAAATTTTATAGGGGCTGTCCTGTGTGGTGTACACTGCCCTTCATCAAACTAATATTTTCAGGGGCTGTCCTGTGGGTTGTATGCTGCACTTCACCAAAATATTTTTACCAGGGCTGTCCTGTGGGTTGTGTCCTCCAATTCACCAAAATAATTTTTACAGGAGCTGTCCTGCGGATTGTACTCTGCCATTCATCAAACTAATTTTTACAGGGGCTGTCCTCTGGGTTGTGCGCTGCCCTTCATCAAACTAATTTTTACAGGGGCTATCCTATGGATTGTATGCTGCACTTCACCAAATTAATTTTTACAGGGCTATCCTGTGGGTTGTACGCTGCCCTTCATCAAAATAATTGTTAGAGGGTATGTCCCATGGGTTGTACACTGCCTTTCATCAAAATATTTTTTATAGGGACTGTCCTGTGTGGTGTACACTGCCCTTCATCAAAATAATATTTTCAGGGGCTGTTCTGTGGGTTGTATGCTGCACTTCACCAAAATAATTTTTACAGGGGCTGTTCTGTGGGTTGTGTTCTGCACTTCACCAAAATCAATTTTACAGGGGCTATCCTGTGGGTTGTACTCTTCCCTTCATCAAATTCATTTTTATAGGGGGTGTCCTGTGGGTTGTATGCTGCCATTCATCAAACTCATTTTTAGAAGGTCTGTTCTGTGGTTTGTATGCTGCCCTTCATCAAACTAAATTTTACAGAGGCTGTCCTGTGGGTTGTACGCTGCACTTCATCAAACTAATTTTTACAGGGGCTGTCCTTTGTAGTGTATGCTGCCCTGCTTCCAAGTAATGTTTACAGGGGCTGTCCTTTGTTTTGTACGCTGCCCTTCATCAAAGTAATTTTAACAGGGGCTGTACTGTGTGTTGTACACTGCCCTTCATCAAAATAATTTTGACAGGGGCTGTCTAGTGGGTTGTAAGCTGCCATTCATCAAAATAATTTTTACAGGGGCTGTACTGTTTGTTGTATGCTGCCCTTCATCAAAATAATTTTTACAGGGGCTGTCCTGTATGTTGTACACTGCCCTTCACCAAAATAATTTTTACAGGGGCTGTCCCTTGGGTTGTACACTGCACTTCATCAAAATAATTTTTACAGGGGCTGTCCTGTGCGGTGTAGGCTGCCCTTCATCAAACTAATTTTTACAGGGGCTATCCTATGGATTGTATGCTGCACTTCACCAAAATAATTTTTACAGGGGCTATCCTGTGGGTTGTACACTGCCCTTCACCAAAATTATTTTTACAGGGGCTGTCCCATGGGTTGTACACTGCACTTCATCAAAATAATTTTTATAGGGGCTGTCCTGTGTGGTGTACACTGCCCTTCATCAAAATAATTTTTACAGGGGCTATCCTATGGATTGTATGCTGCACTTCACCAATCTAATTTTTACAGGGGCTGTCCTGTGGGTTGTGCGCTGCCCTTCATCAAACTAATTTTTATAGGGACTGTCCTGTGTGGTGTACACTGCCCTTCATCAAAATAATATTTTCAGGGGCTGTCCTGTGGGTTGTATGCTGCACTTCACCAAAATATTTTTACCGGGGCTGTCCTGTGGGTTGTGTCCTCCAATTCACCAAAATTATTTTTACAGGAGCTGTCCTGTGGATTGTACTCTGCCCTTCATCAAAATAATATTTTCAGGGGCTGTCCTGTGGGTTGTATGCTGCACTTCACCAAAATAATTTTTACAGGGTCTGTCCTGTGGGTTGTGTCCTGCACTTCACCAAAATAATTTTTACAGGGGCTGTCCTATAGGTTGTACTCTGCCCTTCATCAAACTCATTTTTACAGGGGCTGTCCTGTGGGTTGTATGCTGCCATTCATCAAACTCATTTTTAGAGGGGCTGTCCTGTGGATTGTATGCTGCACTTCACCAAAATTATTTTTACAGGGGCTATCCTGTGGGTTGTGTCCTGCACTTCACCAAAATAATTTTTAGAGGGGCTGTCCTGTGGTTTGTATGCTGCCCTTCATCAAACTAATTTTTACAGAGGCTGTCCTGTGGGTTGTACGCTGCCCTTCATCAAACTAATTTTTAGAGGGGCTCTCCTGTTGGTTGTACGCTCCCCTTCACCAAAATTATTTTTACAGGGGCTGTCCTTTGTAGTGTATGCTGCCCTGCTTCCAAGTAATGTTTACAGGGGCTGTCCTTTGTTTTGTACACTGCCCTTCATCAAAGTAATTTTAACAGGGGCTGTACTGTGTGTTGTACACTGCCCTTCATCAAAATAATTTTGACAGGGGCTGTCCTGTGTAGTGTATGCTGCCCTGCATCGAAATAATTTTGACAGGGGCTGTCTAGTGGGTTGTAAGCTGCCATTCATCAAAATAATTTGTACAGGGGCTGTACTGTTTGTTGTACGCTGCCCTTCATCAAAATAATTTTTACAGGGGCTGTCCTGTGTGTTGTACACTGCCCTTCACCAAAATAATTTTTACAGGGGCTGTCCCATGGGTTGTACACTGCACTTCATCAAAATAATCTTTACAGGGGCTGTCCTGTGTGGTGTAGGCTGCCCTTCATCAAACTAATTTTTACAGGGGCTATCCTATGGATTGTATGCTGCACTTCACCAAAATAATTTTTACAGGGGCTATCCTGTGGGTTGTACACTGCCCTTCACCAAAATAATTTTTACAGGGGCTGTCCCATGGGTTGTACACTGCACTTCATCAAAATAATTTTTATAGGGGCTGTCCTGTGTGGTGTACACTGCCCTTCATCAAAATAATATTTTCAGGGGCTGTCCTGTGGGTTGTATGCTGCACTTCACCAAAATATTTTTACCAGGGCTGTACTGTGGGTTGTGTCCTCCAATTCACCAAAATAATTTTTACAGGAGCTGACCTGCGGATTGTACTCTGCCATTCATCAAACTAATTTTTACAGGGGCTGTCCTGTGGGTTGTGCGCTGCCCTTCATCAAACTAATTTTTACAGGGGCTATCCTATGGATTGTATGCTGCACTTCACCAAATTAATTTTTACAGGGCTATCCTGTGGGTTGTACGCTGCCCTTCATCAAAATAATTTTTAGAGGGTATGTCCCATGGGTTGTACACTGCCTTTCATCAAAATAATTTTTATAGGGACTGTCCTGTGTGGTGTACACTGCCCTTCATCAAAATAATATTTTCAGGGGCTGTCCTGTGGGTTGTATGCTGCACTTCACCAAAATAATTTTTACAGGGGCTGTTCTGTGGGTTGTGTTCTGCACTTCACCAAAATCATTTTTACAGGGGCTGTCCTGTGGGTTGTACTCTTCCCTTCATCAAACTCATTTTTATAGGGGGTGTCCTGTGGGTTGTATGCTGCCATTCATCAAACTCATTTTTAGAAGGTCTGTTCTGTGGTTTGTATGCTGCCCTTCATCAAACTAAATTTTACAGAGGCTGTCCTGTGGGTTGTACGCTGCCCTTCATCAAATTAATTTTTACAGGGGCTGTCCTTTGTAGTGTATGCTGCCCTGCTTCCAAGTAATGTTTACAGGGGCTGTCCTTTGTTTTGTACGCTGCCCTTCATCAAAGTAATTTTAACAGGGGCTGTACTGTGTGTTGTACACTGCCCTTCATCAAAATAATTTTGACAGGGGCTGTCTAGTGGGTTGTACACTGCACTTCATCAAAATAATTTTTACAGGGGCTGTCCCATGGGTTGTACACTGCACTTCATCAAAATAATTTTTACAGGGGCTGTCCTGTGCGGTGTAGGCTGCCCTTCATCAAACTAATTTTTACAGGGGCTATCCTATGGATTGTATGCTGCACTTCACCAAAATAATTTTTACAGGGGCTATCCTGTGGGTTGTACACTGCCCTTCACCAAAATAATTTTTACAGGGGCTGTCCCATGGGTTGTACACTGCACTTTATCAAAATAATTTTTATAGGGGCTGTCCTGTGTGGTGTACACTGCCCTTCATCAAAATAATATTTTCAGGGGCTGTCCTGTGGGTTGTATGCTGCACTTCACCAAAATATTTTTACCAGGGCTGTCCTGTGGGTTGTGTCCTCCAATTCACCAAAATAATTTTTACAGGAGCTGTCCTG
Organism: Taudactylus pleione; assembly: GCA_031769625.1. Taxonomy (NCBI): domain Eukaryota; kingdom Metazoa; phylum Chordata; class Amphibia; order Anura; family Myobatrachidae; genus Taudactylus; species Taudactylus pleione. The sequence continues at coordinate 4,497,289 of JAUIMM010000148.1, read as the reverse complement.
CGGATTGTACTCTGCCATTCATCAAACTAATTTTTACAGGGGCTGTCCTGTGGGTTGTGCGCTGCCCTTCATCAAACTAATTTTTACAGGGGCTATCCTATGGATTGTATGCTGCACTTCACCAAATTAATTTTTACACGGCTATCCTGTGGGTTGTACGCTGCCCTTCATCAAAATAATTTTTATAGGGACTGTCCTGTGTGGTGTACACTGCCCTTCATCAAAATAATATTTTCAGGGGCTGTCCTGTGGGTTGTATCCTGCACTTCACCAAAATAATTTTTACATGGGCTGTTCTGTGGGTTGTGTTCTGCACTTCACCAAAATCATTTTTACAGGGGCTGTCCTGTGGGTTGTACTCTTCCCTTCATCAAACTCATTTTTATAGGGGGTGTCCTGTGGGTTGTATGCTGCCATTCATCAAACTCATTTTTAGAGGGGCTGTCCTGTGGGTTGTATGCTGCACTTCACCAAAATAATTTTTACTGGGGCTGTCCTGTGGGTTGTATGCTGCGCTTCACCAAAATTATTTTTACAGGGGCTATCCTGTGGGTTGTGTCCTGCACTTCACCAAAATAATTTTTAGAAGGTCTGTTCTGTGGTTTGTATGCTGCCCTTCATCAAACTAATTTTTACAGAGGCTGTCCTGTTGGTTGTACGCTGCCCTTCATCAAACTAATTTTTAGAGGGGCTCTCCTGTGAGTTGTATGCTCCCCATCACCAAAATAATTTTTACAGGGGCTGTCCTGTGTAGTGTATGCTGACCTCCTTCCAAGTAATGTTTACAGGGGCTGGCCTTTGTTTTGTATGCTGCCCTTCATCAAAATAATTTTAACAGGGGCTGTACTGTGTGTTGTACACTGCCCTTCAACAAAATAATTTTGACAGGGGCTGCCCTTTGTAGTGTATGCTGCCCTGCATGGAAATAATTTTGACAGGGGCTGTCTTGTGGGTTGTAAGCTGCCATTCATCAAAATAATTTTTACAGGGGCTGTACTGTTTGTTGTACAATGCCCTTCACCAAAATAATTTTTACAGGGGCTATCCTATGGATTGTATTCTGCACTTCACCAAAATAATTTTTACAGGGGCTGTCCTGTGTGGTGTAGGCTGCCCTTCATCAAACTAATTTTTACAAGGGCTATCCTATCGATTGTATGCTGCACTTCACCAAAATAATTTTTACAGGGGCTATCCTGTGGGTTGCACGCTGCACTTCATCAAAATATTTTTTACAGGGGATGTCACATGGGTTGTACACTGCCTTTCATCAAACTAATTTTTATAGGGGCTGTCCGGTGTGGTGTACACTGCCCTTCATCAAAATAATATTTTCAGGGGCTGCCCTGTGGGTTGTATGCTGCACTTCACCAAAATATTTTTACCAGGGCTGTCCTGTGGGTTGTGTCCTCCAATTCACCAAAATAATTTTTACAAGAGCTGTCCTGCGGATTGTACTCTGCCATTCATCAAACTAATTTTTACAGGGGCTGTCCTGTGGGTTGTGCGCTGCCCTTCATCAAACTAATTTTTACAGGGGCTATCCTATGGATTGTATGCTGCACTTCACCAAATTAATTTTTACAGGGCTATCCTGTGGGTTGTACGCTGCCCTTCGTCAAAATAATTTTTAGAGGGTATGTCCCATGGGTTGTACACTGCCTTTCATCAAAATAATTTTTATAGGGACTGTCCTGTGTGGTGTACACTGCCCTTCATCAAAATAATATTTTCAGGGGCTGTCCTGTGGGTTGTATCCTGCACTTAACCAAAATAATTTTTACAGGGGCTGTTCTGTGGGTTGTGTTCTGCACTTCACCAAAATCATTTTTACAGGGGCTGTCCTGTGGGTTGTACTCTTCCCTTCATCAAACTCATTTTTATAGGGGGTGTCCTGTGGGTTGTATGCTGCCCTTCATCAAACTCATTTTTAGAGGGGCTGTCCTGTGGGTTGTATGCTGCACTTCACCAAAATAATTTTTACTGGGGCTGTCCTGTGGGTTGTATGCTGCGCTTCACCAAAATTATTTTTACAGGGGCTATCCTGTGGGTTGTGTCCTGCACTTCACCAAAATAATTTTTAGAAGGGCTGTTCTGTGGTTTGTATGCTGCCCTTCATCAAACTAATTTTTACAGAGGCTGTCCTGTGGGTTGTACGCTGCCCTTCATCAAACTAATTTTTAGAGGGGCTCTCCTGTTGGTTGTATGCTCCCCTTCACCAAAATAATTTTTACAGGGGCTGTCCTGTGTAGTGTATGCTGACCTGCTTCCAAGTAATGTTTACTGGGGCTGGCCCGTGTTTTGTATGCTGCCCTTCATCAAAATAATTTTAACAGGGGCTGTACTGTGTGTTGTACACTGCCCTTCAACAAAATAATTTTGACAGGGGCTGCCCTGTGTAGTGTATGCTGCCCTGCATGGAAATAATTTTGACAGGGGCTGTCTTGTGGGTTGTAAGCTGCCATTCATCAAAATAATTTTTACAGGGGCTGTACTGTTTGTTGTATGCTGCCCTTCATCAAAATAATTTTTACAGGGGCTGTCCTCTGTGTTGTACAATGCCCTTCACCAAAATAATTTTTACAGGGGCTATCCTATGGATTGCATGCTGCACTTCACCAAAATAATTTTCACAGGGGCTGTCCTGTGTGGTGTAGGCTGCCCTTCATCAAACTAATTTTTACAGGGGCTATCCTATGGATTGTATGCTGCACTTCACCAAAATAATTTTTACAGGGGCTATCCTGTGGGTTGCACGCTGCCCTTCATCAAAATATTTTTCACAGTGGATTTCACATGGGTTGTACACTGCCTTTCATCAAACTAATTTTTATAGGGGCTGTCCGGTGTGGTGTACACTGCCCTTCATCAAAATAATATTTTCAGGGGCTGTCCTGTGGGTTGTATGCTGCACTTCACCAAAATAATTTTTACCAGGGCTGTCCTCTGGGTTGTGTCCTCCAATTCACCAGAATAATTTTTACAGGAGCTGTCCTGCGGATTGTACTCTGCCCTTCATCAAACTAATTTTTAAAGGGGCTGTCCTATGGGTTCTGCGCTGCCCTTCATCAAACTAATTTTTACAGGGGCTATCCTATGGATTGTATGCTGCACTTCACCAAATTAATTTTTACAGAGGCTATCCTGTGGGTTGTACGCTTCCCTTCATCAAAATAATTTTTACAGGGGATGTCCCATGGGTTATACACTGCCTTTCATCAAAATAATTTTTATAGGGGCTGTCTTGTGTGGTGTACTCTGCCCTTCATCAAAATAATATTTTCAGGGGCTGTCCTGTGGGTTGTATGCTGCACTTCACCAAAATAATTTTTACAGGGGCTGTCCTGTGGGTTGTGTCCTGCACTTCAACAAAATAATTTTTACAGGGGCTGTCCTGTGGGTTGTACTCTGCCCTTCATCAAACTCATTTTTACAGGGGCTGTCCTGTTGGTTGTATGCTGCAATTCATCAAACTCATTTTTACAGGGGCTGTCCTGTGGGTTGTATGCTGCACTTCACCAAAATAATTTTTACTGGGGCTGTCCTGTGGGTTGTATGCTGCGCTTCACCAAAATTATTTTTACAGGGGCTATCCTGTGGGTTGTGTCCTGCACTTCACCAAAATAATTTTTAGAAGGGCTGTCCTGTGGTTTGTATGCTGCCCTTCATCAAACTAATTTTTACAGAGGCTGTCCTGTGGGTTGTACGCTGCCCTTCATCAAACTAATTTTTGAGGGGCTCTCCTGTGGGTTGTACTCTCCCCATCACCAAAATAATTTTTACAGGGGCTGTCCTGTGTAGTGTATGCTGCCCTTCTTCCAAGTAATTTTTACAGGGGCTGGCCTTTGTTTTGTATGCTGCCCTTCATCAAAATAATTTTAACAGGGGCTGTACTGTGTGTTGTACACTGTCCTTCATCAAAATAATTTTGACAGGGGCTGCCCTGTGTAGTGTATGCTGCCCTGCATCCAAATAATTTTGACAGGGGCTGTCTTGTGGGTTGTAAGCTGCCATTCATCAAAATAATTTTTACAGGGGCTGTACTGTTTGTTGTACGCTGCCCTTCATCAAAATAATTTTTACAGGGGCTGTCCAGTGTGTTGTACACTGCCCTTCACCAAAATAATTTTTACAGGGGCTGTCCTGTGTGGTGTAGGCTGCCCTTCATCAAACTAATTTTTACAGGGGCTATCCTATTGATTGTATGCTGCACTTCACCAAAATAATTTTTACAGGGGCTGTCCCGTGGGTTGTACGCTGCCCTTTATCAAAATATTTTTTACAGGGGGTGTCCAATTGGTTTTTCACTGCCTTTCATCCAAATAATTTTTACATGGGCTGTCCTGTGTGATGTACGCTGCCCTTCATCAAAATAATATTTTCAGGGGCTGTCCTGTGGGTTGTATGCTGCACTTCAACAAAATAATTTTTACAGGGGCTCTACTGTGGGTTGTGTCTTGCACTTCACCAAAATAATTTATACAGGGGCTGTCCTGTGGGTTGTTCTTTGCCCTTCATCAAACAAATTTTTCCAGGGGTTGTCCTGTGTGGTGTACGCTGCCCTTCATCAAACTAATTTTTACAGGGGCTGTCCTGTGTGGTGTATGCTGCCTTTCATCAAAATAATATTTTCAGAGGCTGTCCTGTGGGTTGTATGCTGCACTTCACCAAAATCATTTTTACACGGGCTGTCCTGTGGGTTGTATGCTGCGCTTCACCAAAATAATTTTTACCGGGGCTGTCCTGTGGGTTGTGTCCTCCAATTCACCAAAATATTTCTTACAGGAGCTGTCCTGTGGGTTGTACTCTGCCCTTCATCAAACTAATTTTTACAGGGGCTGGCCTGTGGGTATTGCGCTGCCCTTCATCAAACTAATTTTTACATGGGCTTCCTATGGATTGTATGCTGCACTTCACCAAATTAATTTTTACAGGGGCTATCCTGTGGGTTGTACGCTGCCCTTCATCAAAATATTTTTACAGGGGATGTCCCATGGGTTGTACACTGCCTTTCATCAAAATAATTTTTATAGGGGCTGTCCTGTGTGGTGTACGCTGCCCTCCATCAAAATAATATTTTCAGGGGCTGTCCTGTGGGTTGTATGCTGAACTTTACCAAAATAATTTTTACAGGGGCTGTCCTGTGGGTTGTGTCCTGCACTTCACCAAAATAATTTTTACAGGGGCTGTCCTGTGGGTTGTACGCTGCCCTTCATCAAATAATTTTAACAGGGGCTGCCCTGTGTAGGGGTATGCTGCCCTGTGCACTGTGTGCCGCCCACTTGTGTTGCTTAGCATAGTCATCCAGCAATTTTGGTGCAACCTTTTGGACTAAAAACAATATTGTGAGGTGTGAGGTGTTCAGAATAGACTGGAAATTAGTGGAAATGAAAGTTATGAAGGTTAATAATAGCGTAGAAACAAACAATAAAAATTCTGTGATTTTAGCTGTTTTTATGCTTTTTTCCAAAATAATACAGATCCAAAACACAAAACCCAGAGGGGTAGTTTTGGCAAAACCAATCCAGATCCAAAACATGAAGAAAGATCCAGATCCAAAACCAAAACACAAAACACGAAAAGTGGCCAGTGCACACCCCTAGTGCATAAATTTTCCACTGCAATGGCATACGCAGCTTGAGGTCTTATAGCGTGCACTGAAGTTAGCAATTCTGAGTAAGGTCTGACCTTGTGCATGTGTGCGTGAGGCTGCGATGGTACTCGATTGTACCAACGGTTTTGCTGTGTTGCTAAACATTTCGGATGTGTGTAAGGTAAAGTGGGCGTCCTTATGTTGTGCTGCGGTGGCATTGCGATCGCAACAAATTAGCATACTATCACAGTTGAACTGTGTGCGTAATCGCTATTGCATTCGCAGTAGTGATCCTTCTTGAATCAGGTCCATAGTCTATTTATAAACAGAATTTTTTTTAACTAGAGATGTGCTCCGAGCCATTTTTGCTGGTTTTGGATATGTTTCTCCTTTGTGTTTTGGATCCGGATTTGGTTTTGCAAAACCTCCCTTATGTGTTTTGGTTTTGGATCTGTATTTCTTTTAAAAAATCATAAAAACAGCTGAAATCATATAATTTGGGTCTATTTTTTTTCCTGCAATATTATTAACCTTAATAACATTTATTTCCAGTCAGGTTTGACCACCTCACAGCTCACAATATTGATTTAATCTAGAGATAAGCAGGTTTGGATTTCAGAGAAACCCGAACCCACCCGAACTTAGGGGATCCGAGGCAGATCCGAGCCGGCTCGGATTTTCCTGCCTGACTCTTATCTCAAAATGAGTTAAAACATCATCATCGTGCTGTCAGATTCTCACGGGTTTTGGATTGTATAAAAGGTCCCGCGATCGCCGCCATTTTCATTCCAGCCGTGGAGAGAAAAGAGCGAGGGAGCTGGGAGCTGTGCTATGCTGTGCTGCTGTGCTTACAGTTGTGTTGTCACTCATGGGCTGGCTGCTTTTAATGTCCATAGGGGCTAGCTGTTGATCATATAGGGGATGGCTGGCTGTTGTTAGTTGTCCTGTCCATAGGGGCTGGTTAGCTGTTGTCCATAGGGGCTGGATGGCTTTTGTCCATTATCTATTTTTTCCTTATAAGGGCTGGCTGTTTTCCTGTCCATAGGGGCTGGCTTGCTGTTGTCCATAGGGGCTGGCTGGCTATTCTCCTGTGTTGTCCAGGGGGTTCTCTGTCCATCAGTGGTACTCTTAATCCCCAGTTTGGAAAAATAAAAATATATTTTTTTAGAGATGTGCGCCGTCCCCCATGTTTTGGTTTTGGATCTGGATCTCCCCTGGTTTTGGACCTGTATCTGGTTTGGGATTTTTTTCCTCTGTGTTTTGTTTTCCTGTTTTGGTTTTGGTTTTGGATCTGGATTATTTGCAAAAAATCATAAAAACAGCTAAAACCACATAATTTGGGCCTGTTTTTGTTCCTACAGTATTATTAACCTTAATAACAATGATTTTCAGGCATTTCTAGCCATATTTAACCACCTCACAGCTCACAATATTGATTTCGCTATTTTTCACCAATATAGGCTAAAGGCTGCAGCAAGCTGGCTGGCTAAAGTAAGCTACAGAGCAGCGGCACAAACGCACGGCAGTTTAAAATAATATCAGACATCTATGAAACATTGCCAAACAGTAGTGGAAGACAGAATGGCAGTTTAATAAACTATAATAATGTCAGTCGGCAATGCCCCAAACTGTGCCAAATTTAAAGGAAAGAGGTTCAAGATGGAATTGTCCCTCCCACCCACTCTTATGTGGGATATTAAAAAGGACATGCACAGTTTAACAAACCAAGCACTTTAGCCGCTAGGACTGACACTTTCATGGCTGAACTCCTTGTTTTGTTTGGGCCCCTCAAAACATTTTTTGGAATGACTACCTTCAATTATTAAGGAGGAGGTTGATGATGAGGGTGTTGGTGGTGGAGATTGCATGTTATGGTCCAAACTGCTGGTAGCTGATACTGGACTGCTTGTTATTAATTTACAAATTATAATTTTGTTAAACAAATTGCATGAACTTGCTGCAAATTTCATAACAGGGAGGAGGTGCCTAGATGGTTAACGTCCCTTCCTCTGCTAACTTTGGCTTTACAAATGGAACAGATGCCTTCACAACTGTTGTCAGAATTTAGATTAAAATAATTCCACACCCAAGACATTGCCTTTCTGGCTTTCTTTTTATCATTAGCAAGAACTGCTGCCACTGGTGGCTGATTTACGCAAACCACATCCTTATCATCAACATCCACATTAGCATCAGATACTACACAAATGTCCCCCTCATCCTCCTTTTGCTCTTCCTCTACAAAATCAGCCTCATTTTTTATTATTTCGCCATCTAATACTAGCAAAGCCGTCATGGCGTCAGTGATCTGCTGTGAAACTGGGTGACAGCTGTTATATTTCCTTCCTCTATCAAAGGACTGTTTAATAGTCAATTGTTTTTTTAAATTACTTCCATTCACGAATGAAGATGTAGATGATGATGCAGGTGTTGGTGTTGGACATCGAAGGCTCTTGGATCTCACAGAGAGGGAGCAGGTAGGTGACACTGGACTTGTTACGTTTTGAGTTTTGGAACTTGGCGACGTACACTTTGATATTTGATAAATGCGCTCCAAGTGACGTAACAAGGAGGAGGTTCCTAGGTGGTTTAGGTCCCTCCCTCTACTCACTCTTGCATTGCAACAGGCACATATGGCTTGACAACTGTTGTCCAGATTGGGATGGAAATAATTCCACACGTGAGAAGTAGATTTTTTTGTCTTTTGTCCCGGCATGACAAACCATGAGCAACAGCTGTTGCCTTACTTGCACAAAGGACATCCTCGGCATCAACATCCTCATCACCAACACCAACATCTTCATCATCAACATCCTCATCATCCTTAGCACCATCATCCACAAAAATATCCTCCTCCTCCATGTGCAATTCCACAGAAGCATCCTCAATGACTACGTGTGCAAGATGTTGACTGCCCTTCCCCACATTTACAGAGGGCACACAAATGTTGGAACTTGGGGGATCCTCCTGTACACTAGTATTTAGGTTGGGCTCACACAAGGTAACTGCGGACACACTTGCACTCTCCTCGAGGATTTGTGATTTCGATTTCTCAGGGCACACAGTTGGTTTTTCTGGAGCTGTCTTAACGACTTTCACATTTTTAATTGGACCACCACCACTACTACTACAAGCAGAAGGACTATCAGAATCAGCAGTCTTCTTCATAAAGTAAGAAGGCCAAGGCCTTATCCTTTCCTTGCCACTTCGTGTAGTGAATGGCATATTGCCAATTTTTTGTTTATCTAAAGTCAAATATCCTTTCAATTTTTTTTCTTAATTTCAGTAAAACCTGCTTTGCCATATCGATGGCGTGACTTAAGCCCTGGGGCATGGGCCTTCCTAGGGGATGAGGAAGTTGACAGCCTTGCACTGCTGCTGGCAACTACAACATGTGGTTCTTGGCCTTGCTCTCCTGTCATGTGACAGCCCTCCATATTTTTTCTGCAGTCTAGAAGCAGTTGTCACAATCACCAATACTGTAGCTAAGGTGCGGTTACAAAATTAACACACGTGCAGTAGTATGCACACACAAAAATATTAGAAAAAATGACAAATGATGATTTATATTTTTTGTCAGCTCCAGAAGAACTTGGCCCCAGAGTAACGATTGATCACAACTGGAGTCTGGCAGCACAAGGTTGCAACTTGCGTTGCTGGCTGGTTCTTGTCCACTAATGGAGTTAAACCGAAAACCCACCCACACAAACAAGAAAAAAATATGACACTTAAATTGTATTTTTTTTTAAAGAACGATTGGAGTCTGTCAGCACAAGGTTGCAACTTGCATTACTTTCTGGATCTTGTCTACTACTACGATTAAGCCGAAAACCCACCCACCCACACAAACAAAAAAAAAATATGATACTTTAATTGTTTTTTTTATATTGAACACGACTGTAGTCGCTGTATCTTGTGCGCTAATGTGGTTAAGCCTAACACCCATGCACACACACAGAAGAAAAAAATATATGACAGTGACACTTGTATTGTTTTTTTTTTATTGAACACGACTGTAGTGTAGTAACTGGATCTTCTTGTGCACTACTGTGGTTAAGCCTAACACCCACGCACACACCGAATAAAAAAATATATAAGACAGTGACACTTGTATTGTTTTTTTTTTTTGATTGAACACGACTGTACTGTAGTCGCTGGATCTTGTGCGCTAATGTGGTTAAGCCTAACACCCACGCACACACAGAAGAAAAAAATATATAAGACAGTGACACTTGAATTGTTTTTTTTTTGATTGAACACAACTGTACTGTAGTCGCTGGATCTTCTTGTGTGCTAATGTGGTTAAGCCTAACACCCACACACACACAAAAGAAAAAAAGATATAAGACAGTGACACTTATATTGTTCTTTTTTATTGAACATGACTGTACTGTAGTCGCTGCATCTTGTGCGCTAATGTGGTTAAGCCTAACACCCACGCACACACAGAAGAAAAAAATATATAAGACAGTGACACTTGTATTGGTTTTTTTTTTTTTAAGATCGACTGGAGTTGGGCAGCACAAGGCTGCAAGTGCAACATGTGTTACTGGCTGGCTTTTGTGTGCTACTGTGGTCAAGCCTGCCTGACATGCATGCACACACAGAAAAATATAAAAACTTAAAAAGACACTTTTTTTTTTTGGAGTCCAGAACTTGGGCCCAGAGGTGGACACAGCACAAGCCCAGGATACAGCAGACAGCGCAGATGGATCACCAGACAGCACCATAACCAGAAACCAGAATGGATCAGCAGTCACCAGCCCAGGACACAGAAGATAGCACCAGTACTCTACCATCCCTACACTACCCACCCTCCCTGTTCACTTTACACAGCCAGAGTGGAAATGGCATCTGTCGCATGGTCCCTTATATACAGTGGCGTCACTAAGGGGGTGCGGGGAGTGCGGCCCGCATCGGGTGTCACCCTTCAAGGGGGTGACACCAAGAAGAGCAGTATGTCACACCTGCTGGCCGCACACCCATGGCACCACCGCTGACCATGAACTGCTGGAGCCAGAGACACTGTAAAGGAGCCGGAGACGCTGGTCCGTTTTGCCGCTGGTCCTCTGCTCTGCCCCCGCCGCTACCGCCGCTGCCGGGTGTCAGCTGCACATTCTGTCACTGCGGCCGGCGTCCAGAGCCACACACAGGCACAGAGAATCTCTGTGCCTGTGTGTGGTTCTGGACGCCGGCCGCGATGACGTCATCGTGCACGCCGGCTCTGCTTGTAGTTCTGGGGGAGCCGCCCGGTGCCCAGCCTGATGGAGAAGGAGGAGGAGGGACTACGGGCCTGTGAGCGCGCTGCCAAGAGGGACTCAAGCCAAGTGCGCACCCCACCTGGACAGGCCAACAGGTTGTGAAGAGAGAGGTAAGTACTGACTGACTGCACAGGGGAGGGGGCACAGCATAAGGGGGATTACTGGGGCCACTGCATAAGAGGCGCTACTGGGGGCACAGCGTAAGGGAAATTGCTGGGGGCACTGCATAAGAGAGACAATACTGGGGGCACTGTATAAGGGCACTACTGGGGGCACTGCATAAGAGGCACTACTGGGGGCACTGCATAAGAGAGACAATACTGGGGGCACTGTATAAGGGCACTACTGGGGGCACTGCATAAGAGGCGCTACTGGGGGCACTGCATAAGAGAGACAATACTGGGGGCACTGTATAAGGGCACTACTGGGGGCACAGCTTAAGGGAAATTGCTGGGGGCACTGCTTAAGAGAGACAATACTGGGGGCTCTGTATAAGGGCACTACTGGGGGCACTGCACAAGAGGCGCTACTGGGGGCACTGCATAAGAGGCGCTACTGGGGGCACTGCATAAGAGGCGCTACTGGGGGCACTGTGAGTGTATAAGGCGTACTACTGGGGGCACTGTAGAAGGGGTGCTACTGGGGGCACAACTTAAGGGGCATTGCTGAGGCACTGCATAAGAGGCACTATAAGGGGCACTGTATAAGACACTACTGGGGGTACTGTATAAGGGGCACTACTGGGTGAACAACATAAGGGGGCACTCATAAGGTGCATTACTGGGTGCACTGAATGAGGGGCACTACTGGTGGTAAAGTATAAGGACACGATGATGTTACAGACTGTGCGCGGCTGCGCCGGGTGAGTGGTCCCGGTCCAGCCTTCGGCATACACGTGGTGAATTGTAGTTTTCTATTTAAGGTGAGAGTTGTTTTGTGTTAATTAGCCTGATGACAGCGCCTGATTAAACAAGCACTGAAACATTGCAAATTTAATGCCAGAATTGTGTTATCTGTAAGAGCATGGAATGCTGCACCCTCCGCTGCTGTGTGTGTGTATATATATATATATATATATATCATACAAAAAATGTAAGATACAGACCAGTACACCGCCATAAGTTGCAAAAAATATATACTGTATTTAAATGTCCATAATAAGGTGCATTAGCATATTTAGCAGCAAGTTATACAGAACGTATTTGTAAATAGGCATGTTACTTATCGAGTATAACAAAGCAGCCATGTCAACCGTCTTGGTCGATATTTGTCGGCATGATATGATGGTGACTGGTAGCCAGATAATAGTCACTTTTGGGCAGGCTATCGCCCCTCCCCCAGCAAATGGCTGCTTTGACTGATATGGCTGCTTTGTTATACTCGATAAGTAACATGCCTATTTACAAATACGTTCTGTATACATTTGCTGCTAAATATGCTAATGTGTTTATTATGGACAGTTAAATATATATTTATTGCAACTTATGGTGTGCTGGTCTGTATCTTAAATGTTTTGTATGATATCTATGTCTATTGAATCCTTATGTGACTTCAGCACCCAATGAAAATTTGAACCAGGCTTGTGTGCGTTTTTTTTTTCTGATATATAGGTTTTTATTTTTTTTTGGTGGAGGGGAGGGGGGTGTCACCATGAGTTCTAGCACCGGGTGACACCAACCCTAGTGATGCCTCTGCTTATATACTACATTGATCATAGAGACGAAAGCTCGCGAATCGCGAGATTTCCATCTCTATAGTTTTGCCTCAGTTTCGAGAACCAAGTAAGGTGGGAACCTCCGAGCCTGCTTGGATTCGACTTGGTTATGCTAAATTCAGGTGGCCTCAGTTCTCTGAGAACCGAACCCGCTCATCTCTAATATTTTTGTATTTCTGTGTCTGCATTAGCCACACTTATTATCAGAAACATAGGTGCACAGAGTTGCTGCCTTTTTCATTTATCAAGGGGCTGCTGCGTCATTCAGGGGGGCTGGGGAAGTGTGAAAAAAATGTTAAAAAAAATTTCTGTGTGTGTGTGCCTGTTAGCCACACTTATCAGCAATGTAGGTGCGCAGGTGTGCTGCCAGTGTCATTTATCAAAGAGCTACTGCCTAATTCAGGGGTCCTCTCCCCCCCAAGTTCCCCAAAACAATTCAAATAAAAAAAAGTTTTTTTTCTCTGTGTATGCATTTTGACAATCTGCACTTATCCGCAATGTAACTGCACTAGGGTTGTTGCCTGTGTCATTTATCTAAGGGCTGCTGCCTAATTCAGGGGTCCTCTCCCCCGCCAAGTGCTGCAAAAAAATTAATTAATTCAATCAATCAGTCAGTTTTTTGTGTGTGTGTCAGGTGTGCTGCCTGTGTCATTTATCAAGAGGCTGGTGCCTCATTCGGGTGCTCTCCCTCTCACGTGCCCCCAAAAAATGATTTCAATCAATCTGTTTTTTTGTGTGTGTCAGGGGTGCTGCCTGTGTCATTTATCAAGAGGCTGCTGCCTTGTTTGGGTGCTCTCCCTCCCAAGTGCCCCCCAAAAAATGAATTCACTCAATCTTTTTTTGTGTGTATGTCAGGGGTGCTGCCTGTGTTGTTTATCAAGAAGCTGCTGCCTTGTTCTTGTACTCTCACTCCAAAGTGCCAAAAATGTTTTAATTAATTAATCAGTCAATGTCTTTTTTTTCTGTGTGTGTGCATGCGCATTAGCCATGGCATCACAAACGCTTCTGCTGAGATTTGCATAAACATTTTCAAAGGTGAAAATAGAGGATATAGTTTAAAAAATGGAATAAAGCAGCTAAAACTGTGTTCTCTGATTATAGTGTCCCTACTCCCTACCCATGGCCCCTCTACCTGACTTTCAGTGAGTCAGAGGGGCACCTCCATGCAACCGTATTCCAGAGTGCAGCTGCTTCTCCTGTAGCCCAGATCAGAAGAAGTGTAGGGAGTGTGGTGATGATATGGACTAAAATGGAGCTCACATCCACTAAAGTGAACAATGAATCCCCAATCTAACAGGGAGCGCAGCTGTAATTTATACACAACACAGGATGGGATGACGATATAGGTTTGGGTGATGGTATAATCTGGGGTGATGTATACATCATCTTCTTCACACAATATTAATTTGTCCCCACTGGAATCAACCATTACAGGTGCCTCTGTAATGTTTGCACTTAATTGACGGTAAAGGTCTTTCTCATAGAATTTGTATTTCATTTTGATGGACATCATCGTTTCAACATTTTGGGGAAGTAGTCTCAGGCCGATCACTGACAAGGTTCCCGGCTGTGCTGAAAACTACTTCTGAGTACACACTGGAAGGTGGGCAGCTCAAGTTAAGCAAAGGCATTTTTTTGTGTAAGGGCCTACAAGGGGTATATTTATTTACTAAAGATTGTTAATATGAAAAGTGTTCATGTTGCCTATAGCAACCAATCAGATCAAGTCTATAATTATCTATAATGCAATAGAGAAATTATCACTACAATCTGATTGGTTGCTATGGGCAACATGAACACTTTTCATTTTTAGAAACTTTAGTAAAACTAAAATTATCCCTAAATTGCCTCTTTTTCCTGCCAGTAATTATTTACATGTATCTCAGGAAACAAATGAGGGAGTGGCGATCGTTAAATAGCAGCTGTAGGAGGAGAGTGTTAAACTCCTCAAAGATAGTATATAACTGAAACAAAGTAACAGCGCTAATGGATGGAAAGATATTTTAAATAAATGTATATCATATACACATGGCTTGGTCAAAATGAACACAATTTAATAAGAACGTATAAATACATAAGTATAAAAGCTAAAATGTGCAATATTGCAATAGGAATTGGCCCCACAACACTATAATGAGTCACTGAGTCCAGTATCAAGTGAATAGCCGGTGAAAGTCCCAGTAAGAGGAGTACATTACCAAGTGGGTACTGTAGCAGGAAGTACTTGCATATAAAGTAAGTCCTTTAACTTGGATAAGCTGTTGCCATATAGCGGTTGACTCCAAATTCCTGGTCCGGAAAATTGAATAAGTGTCCTCCAAGTGCTCTGGTATGTGGGGGTCCGTATGAAGGCTCAACGCGTTTCCGTGCAGAAGTATCCCGCACCTTTGTCAGGAGCAAGTGTGAAGGTTTTCAGAGGATTATTTAAGTCAATTGTTTTTGGAAAGCACTCTTCCTGGTCCCCTTCTGGGATGAAAATCCACTCCTAGCCGCTGAAGCAGGCACAAGATTCTCAAGAAAGACAAAATGTAAGGCCTTAAATCAGGGATAGCCAACCTAAGTCCTCGAGAGCTACTCACAGTTCATGTTTTCCAGACCAACTAGCTGGTGCACAGGTGTATTCATTACTCACCAATACATTTAATAATTTATTACACTTGTGATTCCATGAGGAGACCTGGAAAACATGCACTGTTGATAGCTCTTGGGGACCAGGGTTGGCTACCCCTACCTTAAATTATAGATCTTACGCTTATCTGTGCTGGTTAAGTGGTACTATGAGGACACTAACTAACTGTTTTTTTTAATGTCCCTGTACAGGTTGGGAGATGCATTTTTATGTGGAAAGCAATACTAGAAGTCTTCCTGGTCCCCTTCTGGGATGAGAAAATCCACTTCCAACAGCAGCAGGCATGGCACTCAAGGATTCTTCTGGGGTAAGGACTGATGGGAATGTGTCAAATAAATTTTGTAAATGCCTCCTCCCCTCCCCTTCTCCCTCATGAATTTTCTTCGGAATCAAAATATGTAATTAAATTTGCTACCAATCAACCCTTCCTGTCCCTGCCCTGCCTTCAACTACAGTACATACATACTCGAACTGCCGGCACAGAAACAGACAAATCTCAGGTGCACAACTCCAAATTATTAATAATATATATAAATGCAATAAAATTTTGCTATCAATAGAGGTTTTTAGCATAATCATGGCCAAGGTTATGGGCCTCCCCACCATATCCAGGTAACCTCTTTCGGGTAGGTCCCTAACATACTAGGGTTCAAATCCAGAGTGCAGGACCCCTCAAAACTGGCCCAGCCAATGTGTTATAATGCGGTGCCCTGAGACAGATTTGGGGGGTTCCTGCGCTCTGGATTTGAACCCTAGTATGTTAGGGACCTACCCGAAAGAGGTTACCTGGATATGGTGGGTATGGTGGGAGTAAATAGTGTATGGCAGGTGAGGCACTGCCTCCCCTGTCTACCTTTTCCGCACATCCCTGATCAAAACTCACCAATTTTCCAGCACTATATACTGCTGCACCTTAGTATAAAGCCCACATGAACCCTTGTATGTGGCTGGCTCTGATACTAGCCAGTGCCTCCCCAGCCATTTACCTCACCACATATCACTACTAAGAGTACAGCCTGCGGCGTCACAGTACTTATATGGAATCTGGATACACTGGGGTATGGCCAATAGTGTCACAGTACTTATACGGATACACAGAGGAATGGCCTGCAGCGTCATAGTACTTACTGTATATGGAATCTGGATACACTGGGGGAAGCCCAGCAGCATCACAGTACTTATATGTATACACTGGGGTATGGCATGCAGCGTCACAGTACTTATATGGATACACTTGGGTATGGCCTGTAGCATCACAGTACTTATATGGAATCTGGATACTCGGCCAGCAATGTAACAGTATTTATATGGATACACTGGGCTACGGTCTGCAGCATCACAGCGCTTATTCCATATAAGTACTGTGACTCTGCAGGCCATACCGCAGTGTACAGTTTTTACTGGGGTACAGTCTACTGCATCACAATGCTTATATGGATACACTGGGGTACGGAAGCATACACTGGGCCTATCCTACAGCATCACAGTGCTCATATGGATACACTGGGGTCCAGAAGCATACACTGGGGTACTGCCTGCAGCATCACAGTTCTTATATGGATATATTTATCTATTATTATTTATTACCAGTTATTTAAATAGCGCACACACATTCCGCAGTGCTTTATACAAACTCCACACAGGGCCATAGTGGGAATCGACCCCACGACCTCAGTGCTGTGAGGCAGTAATGCTAACCATTACACCGTCTGTGCTGTCCATACATACTGTGGGGGTACTGCCTGCAGCATCACAGTGCTTATATGGATACACTTGGGTACGGCCTGCAGCATCACAGTGCTTATATGGATACACTGGGGTACGGAAGCATACACTGGGGTATGGCCTGCAGCATCACAGTGCTTATATGGATACATTGGGGTATGGAAGCATACACTGGGGTACGGCCTGAAGCATCACAGTGCTTTTATGGATACACTGGGTACAGCACAAAACAATTGTACTTTTTTTTTACTTGTTATTTATTTTGATTTTTTAAACTTTTTTAAACTTTTTGCAGCCCCTGGATGGATAGCACACCCCTGGTTGGACAGCACAGCACACCCCTGGATGGACAGCACACTGGATAGACAGCACACCCCTGGATGGACAGCATACCCTTGGATGAACAGCACACTTGATGGACATCACACCACTGGATGCACAGAACAGCACACCCTTGGATGGACAGCAAAGCACACCCCTGGGTGGACAGCACACCTCTGGATGGACATCACACTGGATAGACAGCACACCTTTGGATGGACAGAACAACACACCCCTGGATGGACAGTACTCCCCTGGATGGACAGCACAGCACACACCTGGATGGACAGTACACACCTGGATGGACAGCACATCCCTGGTTGGACAGCACAGCTCACTCCTGGATGGACAGCACATCACACTTCTGGATGGACAGCACAGCACAGCCCTCCCTGGATGGGACAGCAAGGAAATGGCGCCGATCACCACAGGGAGGGACTTATATACAAATCCAAGACCTGCAAGAATCCAATGCAGGATTGATGACGTGTTGCCTCGTTTTCAGATTTGAGTCAGATGGGAAAACCAGAGCCAGACTGGGATCTTACTCGGAATTGGCATGTTTGGGCGGGTTCTCTGAGAACCGAACCCGTTAAACTCTAGTTTTAACATTATATTTTTATAACAAACAGTTATCGCTTATATCTGTATATTCCACTAATGAGTTACTGTATGCTTGGGAGATATCTGAAAAAACGTTCTTTGCAGACGTGTCTTGTATGTTTTTGCCCTGCATCACTAATACAGAGTGTTATGCGTTTCAGTTACTGTACATATCCACTTGCAACTGAAAGGGTGTAACTGGGCTGAAACAGGGCATTCTCACCAAGTATATGCTGGTGGAAGTTCACCATGATGATGATGATTGTTCTCGGTGTAACAATATAAGATTCTTTGGATACAAAGGGCTGTATTCAATTTGAGGTGAAAAGTACGTTTTCGCGTGTTTTTGGCAGAGTCTTTTCCCTGATGACATAATTTTCGCCTGTTTGGCTTTTACTCCGTATTCAATTTGAAAGGCTTTCCGCCTAGGCGGAAAGTCAATGCAATGTAATAGGCGAAAAAGTTTCGCCTATGAATAGCAGGCGGAAAAAAGTGCAGAATTGGGGTTTTGGGGTGCAACATTGTGGGAACCCCGTGCAGCCTTCAGACAGTCCCCAAAGGTAAACTGTGTCAAAAAAAAATTAAAAAACACTTAAGGACACCCCAAAAAATTACTTTGAAAAAGAGGGCAAAAAATAAAATGTTGGGGGACAAAGTTAAAAACTAGCGATGTTGACTCTGGGGGGGTCCCCAAGTATGCCCCAAGTGTTTTTTTAATTGCAGGTGCTTGCGGAAGGTGGATTTTTCATGCTTTTTTCAACTTCACTTTAGCAACTTTTAAATATGCTGACCCCCATTTTCAAGTACCCCAAATTTGCTGGGATACGTTATTTAAAAAAAAAAACTCCAAAATACTATTCTGCACTACTTATTAAAAAATGCTATTTAGCGGCTATTAATCTCGTTTAAAAACCCCAAATACCTTCAGCAAGCCAAAAAAAAGTATCGCGGCTCGGCTCAAACTGAATACGGCTCAAAGATGTTAATCAAGCCACACAACAAATATCAGTTAAAAAGACATTTATTACGAAGTAAAAGAACACTTCACTTGCTTGACATATCATCTACTTAGAATATAAATGGTTTATTTTCGAAGGAGCCTCTCCAACAGTTTGAAGCTGGGATCTCATACATCGAGCATAGGCCTCAGCCCTAGGCTATATGCTATAGGCTGTAGGCTGATTGTATACTGACAAATGACAGTTCATCAGCATATTACAAATACAAAGGTCATGTCCGGGAATATACATACATAGTAATAGACAGTAGGGGGCACTGTTGCCTCAATTATGAATGTTGGACATCCCAACAATACTTGACAATGTTATGGTGTATGCTAAGATTAAGCTAAAGATAAGACCATGTTGACTTGGGTTAACTATGTCTGGTAACATGTCTGGTAACAATGAGATACTGTTTATTTGGGATTAAACAGTGAACCTTGGAGCTCATTCGGACCTGCTCGCAAGTTGCGGTCTCTCGCTTGCCAAAAGGGGCCAGATATTTTAATGAAGTGCTCGCACTGCATTGCGTAAGGACGCCCACTATGTTTTAGTGAGCTACAGCAAAGTGCGCTAGCAAGTGTCGAAAGACGCCCCCTTGCCACTCACAACACACGTCATCTCCAGGAAATGTAAGATTAATCGGGACCATCGTGAGCCATCGGAGCTGCTCGCCGCCTCTGGGGTTGCCTTAACCCGCCACAAGCACAGCGATCAGTGCTGGCTGAAATACATGCAGGTGATGTGTACCATGATGCTACTTTGCTAATTATGCATGCCCTTTAAATGGCATTTTGGCAGCCTGACACGCCTGCAATCGCACATCCACTCCCCCTTTCGCAAGCACCTTCCCCTGTTACCACCCACAAACGGCACCATCTGTTACTCAAAGCAGCAACCTGATAGTGGCTTATGAGCAACCAAAATCCGATCACAACGAATGGATTGCACACGCGCACTGCGAATTATATGCATGCACAGATGAGCGAAAATTGCTCAGAGCGAGCGCGCCTTAGCGAGCGGGTCTGAATCAGGTCCCTTGTCCATTCCTAACCTTTTTCTGACACAGCAACTTATATATACACATATATTTCACCATAACTGTCACTTAAAATACACCATTTCTATTTGAATCAAAAACCACCGTAACAATTCCTTGCCTGATACAACACCTAATGTCTGACACAGATATAAAGACAATGAATAGACATGGCTGTAATAGTCATTTTTGCTCTCCCATTACAATGATGAGTCTATCAAGCTACTGTAAGCATATGGATAGATGTGGTCCTGCTGCAAAAATTAGTACAGTGATAGATACAATATGTCAGACTTGCATCAGCCCCACAGTGTCCAAGGTTACATTAAGTGCACACATTTCAGAACAGATTATTGAAATGTGACACAAATTATCACAACTCCCGAAAGAGTAATTGGGGAGAAAGTTGGATCTTTGTAACTAAAACAAGGACATTTGAAGCAAATAACATCAGTTTATGTAAATATTTGTTACCCACTTTATGCTAATGCTGGTAATAGAGCCCTTCCGCTGATGTACAAGTGTGTATCTAAGGGGGTCATTCAGACCCGGTCGTTAGCACCGATGCGCTCGGACCGGGTCGATGGCCCCACCAGAGCATGCGCACGCCGGTGCCAGCGCCGTCGTGCGCATGCATGAGACCCGCTACGACCGACAGCACCGGTCGTAGCGGGTCTCGATCCAATTGACAGCTGTTGATTGACAGCTTGCCCCATTTGGAAGGCGGGCCAGGGGGGTGACAGCCCAAACGGGGACGTTCCCATGGGAACACCTACCATTTGGGGGCGGCCCCACTGACATCACTAGTGATGTCAGTGGAGAGCTTCCGGCTCAGACAGAGCCGAAAGCTCTCCGGGGCTACCCTAGGGTCTCGTCGTAAGCCCCGATGGTCGCGATGGTCTTGACCATCACTACCATCACCTTAGGCCAGCGTTTTTCCACCACTGTGCCGTGGCACACCAGTGTGCCACCAGCGGTTGTCAAGTGTGCCGCGGTGGTCAGCTCAGCGCACTTGTACTGTAGTGTGTTTTATTCCTGTGGAGGCCAATGTAATGTGTTTTATTCCTATGGAGGCCAATCTGTGTGTATTTTTTTATGTGGGAGCCAATGTGTATGTTTTTACATTGGTCACGCATCGCCGGATAGTATGCCTTGGCAATTTTAAAATCTTGCGTAGTGTGCCTCAAGTTGAAAAAGGTTGAAAATCACTGCCTTAGGCGGTCGTAAGGCTGTGGGTGTTAACCCACAGCCTTACCACCACAAAGGAGGACTTCTTGAAAATTCAAGAGGTCCTCCTCTCATTCAGACCGACCGCACGCTCTGTGCGACCGGCTCTGAATGAGGTCCTAAATGTGCAAGAGCTGGGACGCTCACTTTGTGTATCTTTAGTAGAGATGTGCGCCAACCCCCGTGTTTTGTTTTTTGTTTTGGATCTGGATCTACCCTGGTTTTGGATCTGGATTGGTTTTGCCAAAACCTCACCTCCGTGTTTTGTTTTCGTGTTTTGGTTTTGGATCTGGATTTTTTCTTAAAAAATCATAAAAACAGGTAAAATCACATAAAATGGGCCTGTTTTTGTTCCTACAGTATTATTAACCTCAATAACATTTATTTCCAGTAATTTCCAATCAATTTTGACCACCTCACAATATTATTTGATTCCTCTAGTTAAGGTCAAAAGGTTGCATCCAGCAAGCTGGCTGACTAAGCTAAGTGACACAGTGGGCGACACTAACATGTGGCAGTTCAGTGTCTAATTTTTAACAGGGATACAGTGTGTTATACAGTGTGGGTTGGATACACCAATAGTGCACTTACTGTGACAGCAGTGTCGGCAGAGTGGGGTTGCTAATGGTGTCCTCAGTACATGGAATGGCAGTGCTATGGTACTGGCAGTGTCCTCAGTGAAGGCTACCGGTGATGTCAGCAGTGTGGGTGTGCCAGCGGTGTCTTTAGTGCAGGTTAGCTGACTGTGTCAGCAGTGCAGGGGTGCCAGCAGTGTCTTTAGTGCAGGTTTTCTGGCTGTGTCGGCAGTGCGGGGGTGCCAGTGGTGTCTTTAGTGTAGGTTTCCTGGCAGTGTTGGCAGTGTGGGGGTGCCAGCAGTGTCCTCATTGCAAGTTTGCTGACTGTATCTGCAGTGCAGGGGTTGCTGGTGGTGTCTCTGTACATGGAATGGCAGTGCTGGCAGCATTCTCGGTGAAGGGTACCAGTGGTGTTGGCAGCGAGGGGGTGCCAGTGGTGTCCTCACTGCAGGTTTGCTGACTGTGTCGGCAGTGCAGTGGTGCTGGTGGTGTCCTCGGTGTGGGAGTGTCAGCAGAGTCGGCTGTGTGGGGGTTGCTAATGGTGTCCTCAGTACCTTGGGCAGCAGTGCAGGAGTGTCGGCAGTGGTGGTGTCAGCAGTGGGGGATGCTACCAGTGGGGGTGCCGGTGGTGTCGGCAGCGGGGGGTGCCGGTGGGGGATGGCAGGCACCATCTTCTTTTACTCTTTTGTGCTGTTTTCAATGGGCTTAACGCTGATTGGCTGAGAGCTGTGACAGATGGCTTTCTCAACCAATCAGCATTAAGCCCACTCAAAACAAAACCTCACGACTCGACAGAAGAGTACGAGGTTTTGCCTCGGGTCAGGGATTCGGGGCAGGCAGGGAGATCCGAGCTGTGCTTGGATTGCGCCGGATCCCCAAAATTCAGGTGGGTTCGGATCTCTGAGATCTGAACCCGCTCATCTCTAATCTTTAGAGGCAACAATCCTGCTTGGTGAATCTTTAGACGCTTCAGACCCAACGTCCAAAACTTGCACCTGCTCCATGTTAGGTGCAGAATCTGCATAATTTCACAACCCATTATGTAACGTGCCCATACCCATAAGACGGTGCATCTTTGAGCACCTGAATAGCCACTTCCCAGTCACCACCCAGGGGCAACCAATAGACAGTTGAAAAACACTGACCATTTGCATAAATATTGGCATTGCATCTGAATCAGAATCAGACATCACAAACAAAGTTCAAGACAAAAAGGTTCCGGTAACAGATATTGGGTCTCATTCAGACCCGGTTGCAAGCGCTAATGCGCTCGCAACTGGGTCGATGGTTAGCCCTGTGCATGCGCAGCGTCCACACTGCACCTGCGCAAGCCCAGGAGCGAGAGAGAAACTCTCTCATTCCAGAGCTCTCTACAAAAGGGGCAGCTGTCGATGTTGATCGACAGCTCACGCCGTTTTGTAGGCGGGCCGGGCGGGTGGTTTCCAAAATGGAGGCATTGCGGCCGCACTGACACCATCATCAGTGATGTCAGTGGGGAGTTTCCTGCTCGATCAGAGCAGGAAGCTCCCTGGGGCTTGCGGTTGCGGAGACCCAACCTTAGGGTCTCGTCACAAGACCCGATGGTTGGGATGGTGTTCACCATCATGACCACTAACCTGATCGGTCGCTAAGCTGTGGGTGGTAACCCACAGCTTAGCTAGCGACCAGGAGGCCGCACTAAAAAAAAGGAAGCGGCCACCCTCATTCAGAGAGAGCGATCACTTCTTGCGACTGCCTCTGAATGAGGGCCTTTGTCCATAACCGTGATCCATATTTATCTTTACTAGACCCTTACACATACTGTAAATGACTTTCATGCTCCGGCAAATCAACCTGAACAATATAGAAAGCCACAGATGATACACTTGAAGTGATTCTCATTTTTGATGAGTATTTGCCACCAACTGTAAAGGCTTTATCCCCAGCAACTTGGTGCTATACCTCCCATGTCTGCCCAAGCTGTACATGCTCCTAATTTAGGATGAAGTTAATAAACCAACGGATGCAATACCACTGGTCTAAATCATGATTCGTCCTGCCCAACAAGGGACTTAAGGCCTCATTCAGAGGCGGTTGCTCAGGAGCGATCAGTAGCACCCAAAGTGATCAAGAATATGCAAAATGAGCGCTCAGTCGCAACGCGCATCGTAAGCATGGACACACCCACAACAATGAAAGCACACCTCCTATCTCTACGGCCTAATTCAGAGCCGGTCACAGGTGGCAACCTACGTCAGCACGATAAACACCTGTTACAGTGTTAATTACCTACAAACATCAGTTGAGGCAGAAACCATCGCATGCACTTGCAATGCTAAAGGTAGACCCTGGGCTACCTTTAGCACTACGAGCAGTAGCATCGTTATCACAACGAGATGACGTGTGTGATGACTCGCTCAGTAATATATGCATGCCCTTAAAATGCCCTTTTTAAGGTCAACCATGCCTGCATCTGCACCACCACACCCCCGTTCACGAGCAACTACCCCTGTAACCACCCACAAACGGCACGAAATGTCAATCTCAGCTACGACCTCGTAGTGACTAACGAGCAAGAGGATTGCAGTTGGAAAGACAGGCTTGCACACGCGCACTGCCATGTACATGCATGCGCAGTTGAAAAAAACATTGCTTGCTACGACCAATCGCTCAATGCTACCGCCTCAGAATGAGGTCCTTAATCCCAGCGCCGGAAGACTGACCCCCACCATCCCAATTGTCCTCTGATGGGTAAGTAGAACACTTAGCCCGGGGATGGGGGGGTTAGGTTTTGGGACCCCAGGGGTGACTTAAGGTTAGCCCTGCTCGGGAAGGTTAGGGTTAGGCTAGGGGAAGGGGGGGTTAGGGTTAGGCACTAGGGGGAGGTTAGGGAAAATGCACACCCCCAGGGGGGTTAATTTTAGGCAACCCTGGGGGGAGGTTAGGGTCAGGCACCCCTAAAGGAGGGTTAGGGTTAGGAAGAGGGGAGGGGAGTGTTAGGTTACTTACCTTTCCCTATCGGTATTTCGACACTAGCATTACATACTGATTCCCCTCATTTGGCTACCACATTAGAGGAGTGTTGCACATCCCAAAAGAACTTTACAGCCAAAAGTGGTCCATCAGCCAGCAAATGTGCAAGGAGCTGAAATATAATGCATACTCACAGCACACACAGAAAATACTTGCAAAAACTCTTGACCCCATCAACATAACCTAGCCCAAAACACCACTGCAATTAATACATTAACAAGTGCTGTCAGAAAACTCATCTTCAATTAAGCCGATTCCTTAAGCCAAATGCAACTAATTTTACTGACATACTTTTCCTATTCAGACATCCAGACATACGAGCCAAACACACACGCCAGCTACATCAGCAGCTACAATTCTGCCTTAGGATGGTGTTACCTGTAGAAAAATATTGCATTGCACAGTTTAAGCAGGCTGGTTATGCAATCAAGACACACACAATACAGGTGTTTTGGAATCCCTGCAGGTCAGTAATTTAATCCTACCCCTAACCTTATACTTACATTTCTGCAGCCTTACCCTAACCTTCCCCTGCTATAGCCTAACACTAACCCTCCCCTACCACAGCCTGACCCTAACCCACCCCTGCCACATCCTAACACTAGCTCTCTTTCCCAAAGCCTGACCCTAACCCACCTCTCCCACAGCCTAACTCTACCCCCCAATGCCTAATTCTAACCCCTAACCCTAATACTTACTATTGGGATCGCAGCCTCCAGGATTCTGGGCCTGATTCAGACCCGCTCGAGAGCACTGAGCACTCGCAAGCGGGTCAATGTTGCCCAAGTGTGCATGCGCATGACGGAGGTGGCTCCGTCGTACGCATGCGTGAGACCAGAATAACAATGGCCAAGCCGTCATTATGGGTCTCACACCAAAGGGGGCGTGCTGTCGACAGTGATTGACAGCATGCCCCCTTTGGTGGGCGTGCCGGGGGGGGTGTGGCTGCCCACACTAGTGATGTCAGTGGGAGTGCTTTTGGCTCTGATAGAGCCAAAAGCACTCCAGGGCTTGCGGCAATGAGATCCTACCGCAAGGGTCTCGTCGCAAACCCGATGGTCGCGATGGTCACCCACAGCTATGCGAGCGGCCAGGAGGCCGCTCCAAACACTAAGAGGAACAGCCCTGATTCAGAGCGAGCACTCTGTCAGAGCTTCCAGCCCTGAATCAGGGCCTCTGACCACTGTTGAGATTACAGCGTCAGGATTGTGAGCACTAGCATTCTATATGCCAACTACATTCTGTTTAAGCATATTTGGTAACCACTTTTTCTATAAAATTTTCCTGTAAAGTTAATCTTCTGTCATTTTGCAACATTTCCACAGCTTTTGCAATTTTGACATCTGTAACTTCGATGTATGGTCCCCCAGAACTTGCTTCATTACCCACTTTGAAGTTCTTCCACCACCAAAATACTGCAGCATGGCTTATTGTTTCTATACCGTATTCTTGACATAAAATTTTATGAGTTTCATTTCTGCTTTTTCCAAGTTTTACACAAAATTAAATCACACATCTCTGACATAATATCACAGATACGTCTTTCTCATCTGACCTTGTGAAACTTACGAAGACCTTCCAATTGCTGTGACCAAACAAAGAAGACCATGCCAGTCCAACCTCAGGTTCAGATACATAGATATATGAGCTTCACAATAACCAGCATAATGTTGCCACATCTACCTAGTGGTGAATCCAAGAGGGAGTGATAGTTGCTGTGTGCAGCTGCTACCAGGACTCTGCTCACCTACCAACAATCTACAGCCTGGCAGAAGCACAACTAGAGAGAGGGAGATGGGAGTGAGTGGGCACCAGCTGGAGAGATCTGGCTCCAGAAGGGTTGGAATAGCCATTATGTAGTTCCTATGACACTCTGCCTACCTCCTAGCTGCCAGATGAATTTCATAAAACACACAAAGTGCTCCACAGCCGCACTGTTACAGTCTGTCATACACAGTAAATGACTGCTAGAATGCTGATTGAAGAATGGTGCTGGAAATTTACCAATCACAGTGGTGCTTGGTCTCCACACATGGATTGGTAGATGGCATGAACTATCCACCAATCAGATTGCAGGATACTGTCTAAGCATACTAAGGGATAAGGAAGGGCTGAAGCAGGAGGTAGTTATAAGATGGAACTCCACCATTTATATGCTTCAGTGGATGGAAGAACAGCAAAAAGCCATCCAAAGCTACATAGCATACTATGACATAGTATGCTACTCAAGTTCAGTGGAAAATACTTTCCATGTTGTGCAAAGTGCTCAAACCCTTCAAAGTAGTCACCTGAGAAGTGAGTTCAGACACTGCCAGCTTGAGTCAGGTAATTCCCCTAATTAGGTTGTTGGAAAAGTAGCCTGAAAAACTGAAGGAGGAGCTGAAACAAAGTGATTCTGCTAAGTATGTTGGACTTTTAGATCAAGTCCTTTATTTTCTTCACCAGATCCAAGGGTTGTCAGGATCTTACAATTAGTTCAATACATTTTGGCGACCGTGCTGAATCCTACGTTTAAGTCATACATTGTTTCTTTCTTCTAAAGGGAAATAGATCTGAAGAGATGCACAGAGCTGTTGGTAAGACAATTATCAGCTCTGCTGGTATGTGATGAAGCAATGGCTTCTCTTTCAGTTTCTCCAGCAAGTGCATCTGCCAAGAAAAACTAAACTTTGCAAAAAAAACCCACTAGTGATGCAGATGAGTCAACACAATCAAGTTTTGACATCTGGCAGAGTCTAAAGAATTGCCTACAATTACTCTGACTTTATAAAGGTTACAGATGGCTTGACAATTATGTCTGGATCTGGGTAGAAATAATTCCACACATAAGAAGTGGATTTTTGTGTCTTGTGTCCAGGCATGACAATGTGCTTTTCCTTATCATGGGCAAAAATAGTTTATCCACTGGTGTCTGATTTAAACAAACAACATCCACATCAACAACATCCTCATCATCAACATCCTCATCATCAACATCCTCTTTATTATTTTTTTTAGCAGAACAAATCAAGATAGTTAATGTCACATGACATTGATGTCTAGTGTGCAATTTCATTGTTCATACTACAGTAGTTATTGAAATGCTTTTCTGAGAAAGCATGCAAGCTTAAGCCATATAGGGCTCTATTTATCAGCTTTGTTTTGCTAAAAAATTATTACATTATTTTAGTTTCACTGAAATGTATTTAAGGGTTTTTGGAGCAGTTTTCGTCAAAAACTACTCCAACCAATTTAAATCCTATTTGTTTAGTAAGCAGATCGCATTTCCTATACTTGGAATGGGAAATGTGATTGGCTTGAAATGTACCGTACTAAGGGGGAATTGTGATAAAATACCAGATGGGAGCCCGGATATAAAAATGCCATCTAGAGATGGTGTTAAGCAGGGTTCTGCCCCAGTTTCCCGACTCCTGTTTTGATCCGACAGTCAGAGCAGAGCCAGGAGCCAGCCCCTGTGATCTGCTTTGTAGTCTAAATATACCACAAGCTGATTACTGTAAAATAAATAGTTTTAAAAAAAGCAAACACACATCAGCTGACCTGAGTCACAGACCAGGATCCCGGCATTCAGCTGACCGGAAGAGAGAGCTCACTGATCACAGGCAGGTAAGTGCAAGTGGAGAGGCAATGGGTGGGTGGGGATGGCAGTGGGGGAGGGGGGTAGTGCTAGTTGGTGGTAGCACAAGCACAGAGACACTCTCACTGTATTTTTTACAAAAAGAAGTGTGCGGTGAGGATTCGCATGGAAAGAGCTTTCTCTTAAGTGCTGTCCCTGCTTGAGAATGTTAATTCATTCTTGCGAATTTAGGAAAAATTATCACACTTATTTGAATGCAGATTGTAGTAAATAGGTGCCCAAAGGCGTAGGCATGAATGCCCTACAAACACACAATAGGACTTTTTGTAAATGACATACAGTACTAAAACATAACCTGTTACAATCAAAACATACTACAACATTGCATTTTATATCATTAAATGTACACAAACATATACCAAAGGTGTGATAAAGTAAATGGTGCCCACAGTACAGAGGAAGCATTATGATTCAAAGTAATACGGTAAAGGTTCCCTTGCATCAAATTAAACCTTCATTTTATAATTTTATTGAATACATTTTGTTGCATTGCATCCCTATTTCATGTTTATTGTAGCACCTATACCTCATACAAACTAAATGCAAACAAAATCCAATGTATAAATGTACGTCATGATAATAATGCTCTAATGTATTGACTAAATTTTAATTATCAATATGAAAGGTGAACAAAAATCTATCTAATTTTAAATGTAATATATGTAAAACTATTCTCACCCCTCCCACACCCAACAAGCCAGCTACTGTCAGTGCCCAAGATATTGTTTCCCACTACAAAGGCAAGATTGTAAAGATATGATAGTCAACAACCTGCTAATTTCCTTCTCTGAACCTTGTACAAGGTCCACTTTCTTTTTAATTCACAAAGGAAGATGAAGTATCTACTAATTTTTCATCTTCCTAATCTAATACTACCTCTCCTCTCGATACTATTACTTCCCAAATCTTACCAGTTTTATGAGCTCATCCCAACCTTAACTAAAATATTTTATCTCTGTCTCTACTGGTATTTTTCCATAAGTATTCATGCAAGCACCGATTTCTCTTATTCTAAAAAAAATTTCATACCCTAACTTTCTCTCAAATAACCATCTCATCTCTCATTTCTCTTGCACCTCCATGCTACTTGAAAGACTTATGTACACTTGCCTCACACTTTGTTGAAAACCTATTGGACCTACTTCTGTTAGGCTTTTGTTCCCAACACTCCAGAGAGAATGTACTGACTAAGGTGGTGAATGATTTGATCCCTGCCAAGCTAAAAGGCCATTATTCACTTCTAATTCTTCAGCATCTCTCTGCCACAATTGAAACTGTGGACCACTTTCTTCTCATACAAACACTACAATCACTAAGTCTACAAGACACAACCCTATCCTGGTTTTCATCTTACTTATCTACTGTACATTATCACTCCTTCTGTTTTTGTTTCTCTGGCTTCTCTTATCAACAAGGCTAAGTTGTAGGTCTTCTGCTTTTCTTGATTTACACCACATCTCCTGGGAAAACTCTTAAGCTCTTTCATATTTCACTATCATCAGCATGAATATGATTTTCAAGTCTATCCTTTATAGATGTATCTTACTCTTTGTTAGCTCACATTACTAAATATCTGTCTTTCTTCAATTTCATCTCCCCAGCACAAACTTAATCTTTCAAAAATAGACTTAATGATATTTCCACCTGCCATTAGTACTTACCGACCTGACATATCTATTTCTGTTGATAATACAACAATTGACCCTACCCCTCAAGCTCACTGTCTAGATGATATCCTCAACTCTGAAATGTCAATTGTTCCCCACATTCAATCTGTTTCCAAATCCTGTTAAATACATCTAAGATACATATCCAGAATATGCCCATATCTCAAATTGCAAAAAGTCTAATTCATCCACTAATTATGTCCCACACTGATTAATGCAATAGTTGCCTTATTGGTCTTCCTTTGAGCAGACTTTTACCCCTACAATCTATTTTAAATGCAGAAGCTAGACCTATCTTCCTTGCAAAACATTCATCTTCTGATGCTCCATTCTATCAGTCCATATATTGGATTTGGATGCCTGTTTTTTACTGAATTCAATATAAAATCCTTCTACTTACATATAGGGCTATCATCCAAACTAAACCAACATACATCTCAAAATATCTCCCAGCTCAACCTTTCCACTCTGTACAAAATCTTTGTCTCTCATCCACATTCATTATCTGCTCCCATTCACAGTTACAGGACTTTTTGGGGGCTGCACCCACTCTGTGGAATCTTGCACAATAAGACTTTCTTCTAACCTCCCAACCTTTAAACACTTCCTGAAAAATCACCTCTTCGTGCAAGTTTATCAGATCCCAGAACTGCCAAAGTATCCTCTGTGAACTATTCTACTTATTACCACCCCTTTACATGGTCCACACAGAACTTTATATACTATGCTCTCTGTCTACACTCACACATCCTGCTGAACCTAGGCCAACATTCCTGTGTGACTGGATCATAAAGCATACCAAGTATCTCTGCAATCTGGCTGGACCAATATGCAATATGAAAAAACAGAAACAAAAACTAGGTGCAGCAATATGGAAAGATAGTAATATATTATAAACAAAAACCATGTATGGTTTATGCATTTTCTAGGGGGTATATACTGTATTCAAATTTAAAGCAAACAACACAGTAAAAAATAATGGAGTAGTAAGAAATGGGTAAGCAAAGTTCTCCAATATACCACTAATAAGAAGTACAAATATATAGATAATGTGGATCACAAAGATATAGATAAAGTAGGGGTATAATAGTCAAAAAATTGTAAACTCGCAATCAACAGTAAACTACTTTAATAACTACAAACTGAAAACATAAAAATACACATATAACATCATGCTAGGTATCACATCACGAGCATATCAATGAGATGTAATAAAATAATATCTCTTACTGGGGTGTGGTCTGGTGTAGTATGGAGTAGGATTTTTGTCTCCTACTTTCCTGCAGACATCCATCAATATCATTCTGTTCCAGCTGCAGGACCTACCTTCTATTAGGACCAGGGGCTCCTTATCACCTACTGTCTTTTGTGACCCATCCTCTGTGCCTGGCAGCACCCATTTTCCATGGCTGCTCTGCTCCAGCGTGAGTGGACTTCTGTTGGTCGCCTCACCTGAAGGGTCTCACCCCCAGACTTCCATGCTTTCGGGAGCAGCCTGCTTTGACTGGAAATTCCCTCAGACCCTTTCTCTCCTATGGTGGAATGTGCAAGCATCTGCCCAATTTCCTGACCACCCAGAGAATCTTGGGGCTATGTGGGGTGCTAAATGGCCTGGTGGCCATCTTGCCTTTATGGACACACAGCTGTACTCTCTCCCTGGCTGACACTGCAGCTCTGGTGGTGGTGTTGGGTGCCTGTTCTCCTCCAAGGACTGTCCTGCCGGCAGTTACATAGCAGTGGAGCGGCTTTGCTTCATTGTGAGTGCCCTTTATTTCTCCTCCTGCACATCCCCACCTCCCTTCATATCCTAGCCTGCCTGTTTGAAAGCTCCTAGCTCCTCATCAAAGGGCTTGAATGAATCCTGGTTTCTCTGTACTCCTGCCTTTCCACGTTCAGTGACTCCTTGCTCTTAACTTTTTAATACTATAATACCATAACCCCTGCTAGCCTTGTCATAATGGGCAAAATGGGATATACTACTGCAGTGACAAGCAAATTGGTGAAGTATGCTCACAATTCATGGGGGATGCAGTCTGGATACCAGCTATCCCACCCGCCGATATCCTGACACTGCAAGCCTGGCATGAAACTAAAGATAGGCATTGAAATCCCAATGTCTATAATTATCCCCATTACAAAATCCCGACACTCTGCATACCAAATGAAGGTGAGCCAGGTGTCTTAGGTTCTAGCCGTGGGGAGGGAGGGTTAGGTTAAGGGACCCCCAGGGGGATTTAGGGTTAGGCAACCCCCAGGGAGGGTTAAGGAAAGGGGGGTTAGGGTTAGACACTAATAGGGGGGTTAGGGTCTGGCACCCCCCCAGGAGGATAAGGTTTAGGGTGCAGGAGGGGGGTTAGGCACTAATGGGGGGAGGTTAGGATTAGGCACTAGGAGGGAGGTTAGGGTTAGGCACCACTAAGGGAGGGTTAGGGTAGGGTAGAGGGATGGTTAGTGTCCTGACCAGCCCCATTTGGGATTTGCCTCCTTCTGTCTTCTGGTGTCAGTATATGATCCAGCTGAAATTCAGCTACCGGCATTACATACCGATTCCATCCATGGCATATGTTCTAGTGGGTTAATAATTTTATACAGCTACTAATTAGCAGCCATATTGGCAGTACTATATAAAGCTCATTCTGGGATTACAGAGACCACTTTTGAAAAGCTGTGAGTCTACCCACAGTGAAACATGTTGGTTGACCAGCCTTAACAACTCACATCATCTGACTGCACATTATCTTTAAAGGACCCAAACTATCTTTGCACAGAACTGGTCATATATTGCCCCAACACAGCCAGATTTGTTTTTATAGACTCAATAGTGGCTATGGACTTTATGATTGGAGGACTAAATATTTGAATCAATTTAATCTGTACATTATGAGCGGTTGATTACTGATGTCTTTATTCACACAATTGGACTGCCTACAGTATTTGATGATATTTTTATCTATGAATCCATTTATCATGTCATTTTACTATTATGAATATCTATTAAATTTGTATATTTTTATTCATTCCATCCTTTTTATGATTGATTCATTCATGGTAGATAGTGTTGATGTAATGCACTTTATATAACTTGACTGCTTCTCTTTAGTGCTGTTTTTATTATTTTTATTGTGAACCTTGTTTTACTTACTCCTCGGAAGAGTCTACTTCACATAGACTCCTACTACCATATTACACTTCAAATTGTTTATATCAAAATCCTGGCCAAACTTAAGGAATATGGTGACTTAGGGCCTGATTTAGACCTGTTCGCTAAGAAGCGATCGCTTGGAGCGAGCAATGTTTTGAAATCTGCACATGTGTATGCAACATATTGCACGTACACCAACTAGAACAAGCAATCGGGAAGCCCTCGCTTGCCCAGCATAGATAGCCCAGCTGAATGAGTGACAGGTCAAGCCGTTTGTGGGTGGTAACAGGGGCAGGTCACTGGAAACGGGGGAGTGGTGGTGCGAACGCAGGCATGCATGTAAATCTTAATGCCATTTCAGAGGCATGCATAATTAACAGCCATCGTAATAGGACACATCGCCTGGCTGGTTTTTACACTGAAGTGCTCACAGTGCTTGCGGTAGGGTATGGTCTTCCACATCCGATTGTACCCGATGTACCGATGGTTTCATACACTTCCTGGAGATGACGTGCACAAGTGGGCATCTTAAGACAGGCTGATGGGCGTTGGCATACACAAAGTGATCGCTCGCTAAGACATAGTGGGCGTGTTTATGCATTGCCATGGGATTGCCTGCCTTGACAACACTTAGCCGAATTTACATATGGTGGGGCAAGAGTCCGCACCTTGCGAATGGGTCTGAATCAGGCCCTTAGTCCTATCCAATTTGCATCGTACATCACCTGGCAGTGCAGCTATCACATTTACTTGAGTGGACTTCTGGTTCTAGTGGTGAGACCCTGATGGGCTTTCTGGGTGAGCAGACTGGTTCATTATTATCGCTATTACAGTTTTGCTGTAGGGGTAAATGAGAAATATGCTCTTATACTGAATCAGGTGAGGTTTGAATAACACGATCCTGACACACCCTTGTGGGAAAATGCTGGACTCCCACTTTAGGTTATGTACAGTATATCATGATAACATACTTAAAACTTTTGACCAGATCAAGTTGGAGTTTAGTACTCCTAACTCAACCTTTTTTCATTACCTTTAGTTGTGCCATGCTCTACATGCCCAGTTACGGGACTTACTCCTTTGCATTTCTGTCTCTCCAGTTAAAAAGCTGTTGCTCTCTCTGGGAGATCAAAAGGATGTATCTGTTATCTACTCCACTCTTGACTTGCAGTTTTTCCATGATCATTTCAGTTTGTCATTAAAACCTAAATGGGAAGCTGACTTAGGGACTCTCTCGTAGGTGGGTACTTTTGCTTGGTGGCACCCGAGAAGTCACAGTATGCATATGTTACCAATAGATACACTTTTTTGTGCTCCACAGAATATATTATAGACCACTTTGCTTATTTAATATGCGGCTTAGGACAGACTCTGCCTGGCGTAGGTGTGGGCCATTGAGGTTTTGTTCTGGTATCTCCTATGGGAGTGTCAGGAGGTGTTGCACTTCTGGACTCAGGACTGGGATTGTATTGAAACTGTACCCACCTTGTCCCCTCTTGACCCTATATCTTTTTGGTTTTTCCTTAGAATAATTGTTTAGTGTTCTCTTTTACATATATTTTTTTAAACTGATGACTTTGGCCAAGGTAATTATAGCCAGAACCTGCTCAAGATCTCAAGATCTTATTAAATGGATCTTATTAAATGGATATCCATAGTTAATGACAATGTTATCTATGAGAGATACCTATATATGAGCAGTGAAGCGATGTCCAAGTATCACCACAAACTATGTGGTATGACTCTAGGTATGATCATTGTGTTGAAGTAACCTCGCAGACTGGTGCTATGGGGTATATTTACTAAAGTGTGGGTTTTTAGAAGTGGAGATGTTGCCCATAGCATCCAATCAGATTCTACTTAACATTTGTCTAGCACCTTATAGAAGATAATAGCTAGAATCTGGTTAGCTGCTATGGGCAACATCAACACTTCTAAAAAGCCACACTTTAGTAAATATACCACCTAGTATTAAATGGAGGGCTGCCAGCACTCTCTGCTTTCACTGCACCTACAATATAATATATTGCTATTCTCTTTACAAAATATACACTGAGGATGAATAATAGTGCCTGCAAATAAGTAAATGTTGTGCCAACCCTGTTGGAAGAAGAAACATTAATCATATTCCAATGATAAACAATGTGAAGCTAACACAATTTAATGGGTGGGTGGGA
Source organism: Taudactylus pleione (assembly GCA_031769625.1). NCBI lineage: Eukaryota > Metazoa > Chordata > Amphibia > Anura > Myobatrachidae > Taudactylus > Taudactylus pleione. The sequence goes on along the minus strand of JAUIMM010000148.1, from coordinate 4,461,966 downwards.
AGGATCACACACTGGAATGAGGAAGCTGACTTCTCCTCCAGCTCAAATAAAAGTTAACAAAGCCCGCTCTTACAGAAAATCTAATTGACAATACAACTGCCAACTCTAAATATAACCATCTCTAATCAGTACTGCTACCATAAAAAACAGGGTGCTTATATCCTCTCAAGCTTATGCAAGCTTTCGAGTATTTTTACTTTAATCTCAACAAACCTCTTAATATCTCACTTTTATGGCCCATCCATTTGGTGGCTGAGCATAAACACCTGTGAGATGTGGCTGCTGAACCGCTATGCCAGAGGTTCCTAAACGCGGTTCTCAAGGCTCCCCAACAGTTCAGGTTTTAGAGATATCCATGGTTGTGGCTGCTGCATCATTGCACTTTGCATGGTGATGATTGTATAAATACTACATAACCACATTATATATATATATATATATATATATATATTTGTGCTCCTTATTAGTGGTGTATCTGGCAGCTCTGCTTACACATTACCTACCTATACTCTACTATGTTTTCTTTTACCAATATTGAATACAGTTTCCTCATGTATCAAATGCCTATTTCCCTATAAATTGTAAGTATGCCTTTCATTTCTGCTATTATTACCTATTCTTGTTTTATTACTAGTTTGTTCCCAATTGCAAATCATAAGAATATGCTGGCACTATATAAGTAGATGTTAATAAATGTTCATAAATATTATTTAAGCATTAGATTACATTTAACCCCACAAGACAGTGAAAAAAAATAATTAATGCAACAGAATCACAATGTAAAAAAAAAACTAAGGCTTTAAAAAAATTGGTTTTAAATGACAGGATTGCTTAAAGAAAGAAAGAAAACTCTTTTTTCTGGGGGCACAAACTTAATGTCATCTGTTAAAAACAGTATTTAATATAATTTTTAATTAGAAAATGATTTTAACTAGAGATGTGCACTGACCCCCATGTTTCGGTTTTGGTTTTGGATCTGGATCTCCCCTGTTTTTGGATCTGGATTGTTTTGCTAAAACCTCACCTCCCATGTTTTGTTTTTTGGTTTTGGCTTTGGATCTGGATTTTTTCTTTAAAAAATCATAAAAACAGGTAAAATCACATAGAATGGGCCTTTTTTGTTCCTATAGTATTATAATCCTCAATAACATTTATTTCCACTCATTTCCAGTCAATTTTGACAACTTCACAGCTCACAATATTAATGTTTTCATCTAGTTAAGGGCTAAAAAGTTGCATCCAGCTAGCTGGATCAAAACTGAGTGATAAATAGAATTGAGGACTGTGCAAAGATGATGGTTGGGGTACCCCTTGAGCATTGAAGAATTGATAGTTGATAATTGATACAATCACTGGCTGAAGTAAGAATTGATAGATGATAGTTGGTGCAGCTACTGGCTGAAGTAAGAAGAGTTGGTACTTGATAATTGGTGCAGCCCCTGGATGAAAAATTGATAATTGGTGCAGCCCCTGGCTGAATAATTGATACTTGGTGCAGCCCCTGGCTGAAGAATTGATAGTTGATAGTTAATTGTTGATGCAGGCTCCAGGCTGAGTAGTAGTGGAATATAGAGCTATGATTAGTCCTGCAACAGCCTTGAGGCCTGGAACTCTTGACAAGTTCCGGCCATTACATCCTTTAGGGCTGGTGAGGAGTGACGACAGGTGGCCTTTGGGCCATGAAGCAGGATGCGGCCTTTGGGCCGTGTAGGAGTTTTAAGGGCTGAGAACCCTAGGCAGAATGTCACTATTGTGTAACTTGTGCCATCGAGTTGAAACAACAAGCAGCAATTGGTTCAGAATTTTCTTCAAAAAAATGAAAGGGGCATGCAGGAAATGCTGTCTGTGCCCATTACAATTTCTGGACATTCATAAACCATAACATTAAAAATGTCAGGCAGCAATGCCCCAACCAACACATAATGGAAAGGAAAAAGGTGCAAGATGGAATTGTCCTTGGGCCCTCCAACCCACTCTTATGTTGTATATATGAAATAGGACATTCACAGTTTAACAAACCTATCACTTCAGCAACAGGGACTGGCACTTGTGGCTGAAATGATTGGTTTGTTTGGACACCCCACAAAACAAGCTGCCAATGTGCAGTGGACATTGGTGTCAATGATCCCAAACACAAACTGGCTTTACAATACATTAGATGTCGTCATTGTCATCGTTATCATCATCCCTATCAGTGTGTGCATCCACCTCTTCACACAATATGAATTCGTCCTCACTGGAATCCACCATTATGGAGTCAGACGCATCTGTATTTTTTGGACTTAAGTGGTGGTAAAGCTCTTCCTCATGGAATTTGTAATTCATTTTGATGAACATCATCTTTTTCAGATTTTGGGGAAGTAACCTCCTACAACGATCACTGACAAGGTTCCCGGCTGCGCTGAAAACTTTCAGAGTACACACTGGAGGGTGGGCAACTTAAGTACAACAAAACCAATTTGTGTAAGGGACTCCAAATTGCCTCTTTTTCCTGCCAGTAGTGAAACAGACTGTCTGATATGCCTATTTGGATGCTATCCCTAAAATAGTTATCCACCATTCTCTGAATGGTGACCGTATTAGACAAAGTCATGGTAGACATGTCACTCATTGTAAGCTGTTCTTTCAGACCCAACCAGATGTCATTAGATTTTGCTGACTGATCTGCATCACCACCAGCAGTGGGTGTCTTAGGAAAATCTAGCTTTTTCCTGGCAGCTGTAGAAACTGAAGGAGGAGATGCTGCTATGTCATGTTCTGCTTGAGATGACAATTTTTTCACCACCAGCTCTTTGCAGATTTTCAGATTTATGTCCATCAGAAAGAAATACACAAGGTATGACTTAAACCTAGGATCAAGTATGGTCGCCAAAATATAGTGATCTGATTTCAATAGATCCTTGGATCCTGTTGAAGCGAATGAAGGGCTTAATCTACAAATCCCACATACTTAGCGGAATCACTCCATTTCAGCTCCTCCTTCAGTTTCTCCAGCTGCTTTTGCAAAAGTTTGATTAGAGGAATGACCTGACTCAAGCTGGCATCTGAACTAATTTCATGTGTGGCAAGCTCAAAGGGTTTGAGAACCTTGCACAACATAGAAATTATTCTCCACTGCACTTGACTGAGGTGCATTCCCACTCCTCTCCCTATGTCATAGGCTGTAGTGTAGCCTTGGATGGCCTATTTCTGCTCCTCCATCTGCTGAAGCATATAGAGGGTAGGATTACACCTAGTTACTACCTCTTGCTTTAGTTGATAGCAGGGCAATTCTACATTTCTTGATGGTGCTGCAATCTTTGACATGCAGTTGCTGAATGTCAAAAATGTCCAGAAAACTTTCGGACCACCAAGAGCATCTCCTCCACTCCCCTATCATTTTTTAAAAAATGTTGCACCACCAGATTAATTGTGTGAGCAAAACATGGGATGTGATCAAATTTGCCACATGTAATGCTTGCACAATATTGCTGGCTTTGTCAGAAATCACAAGTCCAAGTGGGGTAAGCCATTTTGCAATGATTTTCCTGAGTTTCTCTAGAGGTTCTCAGCAGTATGCCTCTTACTGAAACTGGTGATACACAGAGTAGCCTGCCTCTGAATGAGCTGGAATTTGTTAGCTGATGCTGCTGTTTGCACTGTTGGAGGCAATACACCTACCCAGTGGGCTGTGACAGTCATGTAATCTTTAGTTTGTCCTGTCCCCATGTCCACATGTCTGTGGTTAAGTGGACAGTTAGCACAATGGCAATTTGGAGGACATTGATACTTTTTTTTTAATGCCCTTGTAGAGATTAGGAATTGCTATTCTAGAGAAGTGGAATCAAGAAGGCACATTGTAGCGGGGACATAGGACCTCCATTAACTGGGTAAAACCCACTGCATAAATGGCGAACACTGGATGCACATCTAATACCAGCATAGCTGTTATGGCATCAGTAATCCACTGTGCAGCTGGGTGTTTGCTGTAATACTTGTTTGCCAATGCAAAGGACTGTGTGATAGTCAATTGTTTGGTTGAACTTCCTGAACTACTAAACATAGTCTTCTTCCTGGTCCCCTTCTGGGATTAAGATCCACTTATAGCAACAGCAGCAGCAGGCATAACACTCAAGGATCCTTCTGGGGAACAACAGATAGGAGAGGAGTCAGTCCTTATGATATTCAATGCAAGACTACTTCTGATCATGAATGAGGATGCTGATGATGATGCAGGTGTTGGTGGTGGATATTACAGGCACTTGGATTCAGATAGAAGGGAGAAACTTGGTGACACTTGACTGATTGTTGTTTGTTTTTTTGTCCCCAAAGTTTCAATACCCTTTCTGATTTGATGAATGCGCTGCAAGTGACATAGCAGGAAGGAGGTTCCAAGGTGGTTAAGATCCTTACCTCTACTCAATGTTACTTGGCAATGGTCACAAGTGGCTTGGCAAAAGTTGTCCATATTTGGGTGGGAATGATTCCACACATGAGAAGTGGATTTTTGGTCCTTTGCCCAGGCATGGCAACAATGGGATTTTTCCCACCATGGGCAACAACTGTTACCTGACTTACAGTTTTTACACAAACATCCTCACCATCAACATCCTCATCATCATCAACATCCTCATCAGTGTGATTGGATCATACAGCCCACCAAGAATATCTGCAATTGGGCTGGACCAATTTGCAATAGCACCTCTCCTTGTGTATCAACACCTATTTCCCTATAGATTGTAAGCTTGCGAGCAGGGCCCTCTTACCCTTATGTATGTCATGTATGTATGTCTTTTACAACCCAGTTTAATGTTAATCTTGATTCAAATTGTAAAGTGCAACAGAATTTCCTGCGCTATATAAGAAACTGTTAATAAATAAATAATAATAAATAAATAATAAATAATCATCATGCTTGTTGTTATCGCCAACTACATAAATATCCTCCTCATCCTCCTCGTGCAATTCCTCAGAAGCATCCTCGATTTCCACGTCAGAAGGCACACAAATGGAGGAAGGAGGATCCTCTTCAAGAACGGTTTGCTAGAAAGGTCAGGCTCACACATGGCAACAGCGGACACACTTGGACTCTCCTCTGGGGTTTGTGATTTTTCCGAGCACACAGTTGGTTCCGGTGTCTTACTCATCTTAACAATTTTCATTTTTTTTGTACCTCTCCTACAATCAGAGGGGCTTAAATTATCATTAGAACCATCAGTCATCATAAATACAGGCCAATGCCTTATCCTTTCCTTGCCACTTGGTGTAGTGATTGGCATATTGCCAATTTTTTGTTTCTCTAAAGCTGATTTAGCTTTAATTTTTTTTGTTTTAATAGGGTAAAAGTTGATTTTTTTTAGCCTGACTTTTTGGCTTGACTTAAGCGCTGGTACATCGGCCTTCATAGATGATGTTGACGGCCTTGCATCATCATCATGACTGCTGCCGGCAGCTACAAGACTGGTATGTGGATCCTGCTCTCCGGTCATGTGACTGTCCTTCATACTCACTATGCACACAACCACACACAATTTTTTTTTTTTTTATCTGAACACTGGGGGTGAACCCCTGAAAGAGGCAGCAGCCACTTGACAGACAGCAGCACAGCACCCCTGCACAACTACGCCAATGACAGGTGTGGCTAACATGCACACAAAAAAATTGTTTCTTTTTTTATTTGAACACTGGGGTGAACCCCTGAAAGAGGCAGCAGCCCCTTAACAGACAGCAGCACAACACCCCTGCACACCTATGCCGATGACAGGTGTGGCTAACATGCACACACAATTTTTATTTTTTTTTTCACACTGGGGGTGGGTGAAGAGCACCTCTGAAGGACAGAGCACCCCCTGGACAACACAGCACTACAGCCAGTCAGCCAGCCTCTATGGACAGGACCACAGCCAGCACCTATGGACAGGATAACAGCCAGCCAGCCCCTAAGGACAGGACAACAGCCAGCCAGCCCCTCTATAGATAACAGCCAGCCATTATGGACAGGACAACAGCCAGCCCCTCTATAGATAACAGCCAGCCCTTATGGACAGGACAACAGCCAGCCCCTATATGGACACAGTAGCCAGCCCCTATGCACAGCGTCAGCAACAGTTCCCAGGTTCCTCCTTCTTCATATTCCACAGCCAGAATGAAAAATGGCGGTGATCACGGGACCTTTATAGAATCTAAAACCCATGAGAATCCAATAGTGGGATGATGACATTTTGCCTCATTTCCAGATCCGTGTCAGGCAGGAAACCTGAGCCGGCTTAGATCTGACTTGTATCCCCATAGTTCAGGTGGGTTTGGACCTCTGAGATCCAAACCCGCTCATCCCTAATATTAATGCACATGGATAATATCACATTAAGACAAAATTCACAATACATATAACAAGTCACACTGAATAATTGAACATCCTTGTTCATTAATCCTCACAAACTGCTCAACACGAGGAGTAAGATACTGCTGTTAATCATCTGTTGAGAGGTATCGAATGAATTAATGAATGGTCCTCCTCCTTAGTGGCAGTTATTATAGCAGGAAGAAATGAAGGGAGTTGCAGATATTATGAAAAGAGGGAATCAACAACGTCATGCATCTACTTTCAAATCTCATTGCCTCCTGGTGACCGTGCAGAGGAGATGTGATGAGAGTACATTAAGTGACAGTTATTGATCCACTTTAATTAGAGCTTCTACTGTCGGAAAGCCTGTGTCTGGCTCCTGCAGGCCAGTACCGTTGAGAGTGCGAAGAAAGCAAATCGAGTCCACCAATGGTCTAAAGTAGGGATTTGGATTTGGTTCTAATTCATCGTCCGGCTTTGGATTTGGATTTGCCAAACTGCAGTGACTGGCTTTGGATTTGGATTTGGATTTTTTACAAACATTGACAAAAAAAGCTAAAATCACATAAATGAAGGATTTTTTTCTTCCTAGAGTATTATTAACCTCAATAACATTAATTTCCAGTCATTTACAGTCAATTTACACGACCTCACAGCTTATAATATTGTTTTCACCATTATTGGCCAAAGGTTGCAGTGAGCTGACTGGCTAATAAGTGATAGAGCAGCCACACAGCAGTGGAAGAAATGAAAGGTAGTGCAAGATGGAATGGTCCTTGGGCCCTCCCACCCACACAGTGGGGTATGGCCAGCAGAGTTAAAGAACTTTTTTTACACAGGGGGCTACGGCCCAAGGAGTCACAGTGCACAATCTTATTCACATTACACTGCACATAGTGCCCCTGATTCACACTACACCATAAAGTAGTGTATCTTATGTATGTTATGACACACAGTAGTGCCCCTTTTACACAATGTCCACAGTAGTGTACCCTTTTACACAATGTCCACATTAATGATCTTTATACACAAAACCTACAGTAGTAATGCCCCTTATACAATTCCCACAGCAATAGTGTCCTTTACACAATGCCCCCAGCAGTGGTGTCCCTTACACAATGCCCTCAGTAGTAGTGCCCCTAGTAGTATGCCTCCAGTAGTATGCCCCCAGTAGTAGTGTCCCTAGTAGTATGCACCCAGTAGTATGCCCACAGTAGTAGTGTCTCTAGTAGTATGCCCACAGTATTATGACCCCCAGTGGTAATGTCCCAAGTAGTATGCCCCAGTAGTAGTGCCCCCAGTAGTATGCCCCCACTAGTAGTGCCCCCAGTAGTATGCCCCCAGTAGTAGTGCCCATAGAATGACCCCAGTAGTATGCTCCCATTACATGTGCCCCTAGTAGTATGCTCCCATTAGTTGTGCCCCTAGTAGTATGTCCCCATTAGTAGTGCCCTCAGTAGCATGCCTCCACTAGTAGTGCCCCCAGTAGTATTCCCCACTTGTAGTGACCCCAGTAGTATGCCCCCAGTAGTAGTGTCCCTAGTATACCCCCAGTAGTATTCCCCCATTACAAGTGCCCCTAGTAGTATGCCCCCATTAGAAGTGCCCCCAGTAGTTGTGCCCTCGGTGGCACGGCCTTACACACAAAGGAAAAAAAATTACTTGAATCCCCGCTCCTGCTGTTACTGCAGCTGTTCCACTTCTCTCTGCACTATCACCCACAGCGGGGGGAGATGGAAGGCAGAGCTCATGAGTGAGCTCCAGCCGGCTGCCTCACAGCAGCCAATGAGAGTCTGTCTGACTCTCATTGGCTGCTATTTCAAACACACAGCTGTCGCCGGTGGCTGTGTTTGTTTCTGTGTAGGGCAAACCGCTATCACTGCGGTCTGCCCTACACTAGTGGGGCCCTGACATTGGATAATCTTACAAGAATCCGAAGTCAGGATCCCACAGTTCGGCCTCGAAGTGGGATCTGAGTCAGGCAGGGAACATCCGAACAGCCTTCGAGTGTACCTGGCACCCCAGTGTTCGGAGCAGTTCAGATACAACAGAATCCGAACCGCTCATCTCTAGTCTAAAGTTCCAACAATCATATATGTTTGACGTACAATAAATCAATTACAATACATCAATACACCCAGGACATAAACAGAACGTCCTGATGAAAAGGCCTATGTGCCTTGAAACATCGACACATGTATTTGTTATGATGATGTCAGTTATTTAATACATATTGACTTTATTCATCAACTGGAGTGCCGCTTTCCTTTAATAGTTCTGGGTGTATACTCAGGCAAAAAGGATTTATTTATATATATATATATATATATATAAATAAATAAACTAAGAGAAAATTATGTGACTCAAACAGAAGGCGCTCATATAAAAAAATAGAAGAAGAATCTTGTAAATCATAAAAATGTGATACAGGAAAAGGAATATACCTGTATACATAAGAAGAAAAATTATTTTTACTTTCCTGGAAAAGTAAACTTGGGCCCTCATTCAGAGCCGTACGCTCTGAGCAGAGCGCACGCTTTGAATGAGGGCTGCCCTCCATAAAAATGGAGTGTCCTCCTGGATGCTCGTCTAGCTGTGGGTCACCACCCACAGCCTTTACGAGCGTGCAGTTTGATGGCCGCGATGGTCGTGACCATCGCGACCATCAAAACTGCGAGCCGGAGCCTGCGGTTGAGGTTTTCAACCGCAAGTTCCGGAGTGATTTTGGCTCTATCAGAGCCAAAATCACTCCCACTGACATCACTAGTGATGTCAGTGGGCCGGCTTCTGATTCCCGTGGGAACGCCCCCATCAGGGAGGCACGCCCACCAAAGGGGGCGTGCTGTCAATCAACATCGACAGCACGCCCCCTTTGATCAGACACAACGAGCGAAGGACTTTCCTTCGCTCGTCGCATCTGGCGCATGCGCACGACGGAGCTCCCTCCGTCGTGCGCATGCTCAGTGCAGAACATCGACCCACTTGCGAGCGGACAGCCGCTCGCAAGTGGGTCTGAATCAGGGCCTTAGTGTCCATGATAGAAGCCTGGTAAAGTTCTTCTCTTCTTTATCCTCTGGTGTATATGCTATATCATAAAAAGAAAGGACAAATATGTGTAACACAGTCTTAAATCCAAAGTACTTGTGAAGTTTTTTAAAACAAGTGGTTCATTCAAGTGGGTGCAGTTGTACCCTAACTCACACTCAGTGGAGTAATTTCATACATCAAAAGGTTTATTTTTCCTCCTCCCTTTCACCTCCGTGTTATAGGGATATATAGCCCATATCAAAAGTTTTCAAAAAGGAAGGCGTACCCCACTCACTCTTGATATGTGAAATATAAGCACAACAAGGTTTCTTTAATCAATTCTCACAGGGAAGGGAAGGCGTACCCCACTCACGGTAAGCATTGAAGACTTCAAGCATATAAAAGTTTCTTTGTGAATTCCCCTGATTGTTTACTCTTCATGTACAACACATTCCCTCCGTGGTGTATTTTCCAAGTATATATGCAATATCATAAAAAGGGAATTGGTATGAAAAACCGCCGGCCGCGTGGCCGGCGGTTCGATTCCCATCAGCGGCAGCCCGACAGGAGCAGAGTGCGATGCTGTGGAAGCCCGACAGCGCTGGAAATCCCGATCGTGGATAGGTAAGTATTTACTAACCTAACATAATCCCCCTAACCCTAACCCTCCTTAGGGGTGCCTAACCCTAACTTCCACCCCAAGTGCCTAACCCTAATCCCCCCTCTAAGTGCCTAACCCTAACCACCCCCTTCTCCGCTGCCTAAACCTAAGTCCCCCAGGGGGGTGCCTAACCCTAAGTCCCCCCCGGGGGTGCCTAGCCCTAACCCTCCCTCCCCCTAGCCTAACCCTAACCCTCCTGGGGGGGTGCCAAACCCTAAGTCCCCCCCGGGAGCCCTAAATCTAAACTTCCCCCCCGCAGCTATACGCTTGCAGCACCCGGCATCCCTACGATCGGGATGCCAGGTGCCGGTCTCCCGGCGTCGGGGAAATGCGGACGTCTACATCTAGACGCCCGGCATTTCACCCTTGCCGGGAAATGGCAGTCGGGAAGCCGGCTGCCAGTATTTAGGCAGTCGGCTTCCCAATTGCCTCCCATAAAAAGAAAGGACAAATATATGTAACACAGTTTTAAATCCAAAGTACTTGTGAAGTTTTTTAGGAAAAGTGATTAATTCAAGTGGGAGCAGGCGTAGCCTAACTCACACTCAGTGAAGTAATTTTATAGATCAAAAGGTTTCTTTATCCTCCTCCCTTTCACCTCCGTGTTATAGGGATATACAGCCCATGCAAAAAGTTTTCAAGAAGTAAGGTGTACCCCACTCACTCACTCGATGGCATGCAATGAGCGATTTGGCATGCGATTTGCCTGCAATTTTCCTTTTGAGTATTTATTAGGCCAAATCAAATGTAAAATTGATTGTAAAATCGAATTTTAGTCAAGTCGACCTCAAATCGAACATCGGGAAAACATTGGTACTTTTACATAGACCAACACACAAAACCCTTATTTACTATCATTCGATTAGAAATCAAACACAAAATCAAACTTCAAATTGAACTTCAAATCCCCAAATGAATAGACCTGCTTCATGCTTTTGATTTGAGTATGAGCAGGTAGAATTGACACAGTTAAATGCAGACATCAGTGAGATGCCTGCATGTATCTGACTGTAAAAAGCAAATAAAGAGTTAAATGTAGAGAAAAAATGATGTGAGGTACCCCCCCAAAAAAACACAACCAGCCCCGGACTTTGCAAAGCCCGTCCTGGTTATTTAAGTACAGGGAAAAAAATATGTAGGGTTCCATTGTACTTAATCCAACCAGCACTGGGCTCTGGGAACCAGTTCTGGTTCTGGAATTACAGGAAAAAAATTGTGTAGGGTCTGTAATTCCCTGAACCAGCACTGGACCCTTTCTAGTGGGGGACTGATGCCACAGCCAGGGGAGCCCTATCACCGGGCCCCCTGCCACAGCATCAGCCCTGACCGCTAGTCAGCTCAGGCCAGTGATCCCTGGGGAGTTGGGGACCCCCCCAATAAAGGGGTCCCTCTCTCCAGGGCACCCCTAGCCTAGGCTGATACCTACACCTACATTACCTGGAGTTGTACCCTTGTCCAGTAGGCATCGAAGCTCTTCATAAAATAAAAAACTAAATCCATGATGACCCTCTCACTAGATAACAACCAGGATGGTTATTATCTCCCGAATGAAGCACTCAGAAATGGCTTCCTCCTTTGAAAGTCCGTGTCTGAGCATTCATTGGCTGAGAGAGGTCAGCCCCTGCCTTTCAGCCATTGAAAGGCTCCCTCCGTTGAACTCAATGATTGGAACCACAGTATAAACTTTAGTTACCCTACTGCTCTCCATTGAGTTCAATGGAGGGAGCCTTTCATTGGCTGAGAGAGGCGGGGGCTGACCTTTCTCAGCCAATGAATGCTTGGACATGGACCTTCAAAGGAGGAAGCAGCATCTGAGCACTTCAGTCGGGAAGTAATAATCATCCTTGTAAAGGATGGATATTACTTAGCATGTGGTTTGCTTTTTTTTGTTTTTTATTTTAAGAAACCATGGATGCCTACTTTGGATTGTAGAGGACCGAACCACGCATAGGAGATGGTGAGTATGTTTTTTTATACACAGGTACCCTATGGAATTTCTACTGGAGAAGGGTACCGATGCTACAGGGATACATAGGTGAGTATGTGTACATGTGTGTGTATGTGTGTGTACTTGTGTGAGTGCATGTATGTTTATTAAAATTATACTGTGTATGGTGTGTGTGTGTTTATTTCAACATTTCTTTACAGGTAAACTACAGGTCCCAGTGGGTCCTTAATGCCCCGCATGTTGGTACTTGTGGTTTTCCAAGTACCAACATGTGGGGCAGGCTTTCTGGGACCTGCAGTTCTACTGTAAAGACAATGCTTTACATATTCTATTTTTACACTACACCTACACTATCAAACTGCCACCCTCCGCCCAGGGGTGGCGGGGATAGCCCTGGGCTATCAGCCTAGGCTAGGGGTGCCCTGGAGAGGGGGACCTCTTTATTGGGGGGATCCCCAACTCCCCAGGGATCTATGGCCTGGGCTGACTAGCGGTCAAGACTGATGCTGCGGCTGGGGAGCCCGATGATAGGGTCTGGTGCTGGTTCTGGAACTTACAGTGGAACCCTACGCAATTTATTCCCTGTAAGTCCTGAACCAGGCCTGGTTCCCAGAGCCTAGTGCTGGTTGTATTAAGTACAGTGGAACCCTATGCAATTTTGTCCCTGTACTTAAACAACCAGGACTGGCTTTCAAAAGTCCGGGGCTGGTTATGTTTTGGGGGGGTACCTCTTGTCATTTTTTTTTAACATTTAACTCTTTACTTGCTTGTTACAGTCAGATACATGCAGGCATCTCACTGATGTCTGCATGTATCTGTATGAAAACTAACTGCTCATGCTGAAAGTGAAAGCATGAAGCAGTTCTATGCTGTCGTAGATTTGCATTTCGGTTTGAAGTGGGATTTTTTTCCTGTTCGATTTGTACATGAACATGTCAAATCGAACTGCAAATCACTGTTCAAAACCGAACCAAATCGAATTTGATTTGAGAAATGCTTCTCAAATCGAATCTTTGTAAATGATGGGATTTCAGAGGGTTTCAAAATTTGACTTGAGGTGAGCTAACTCGAAGTTCAAATCGACATTCAAATCGACCTTTGATAAATTTACCCCTAAGTCTTTGAGAAAAAAGTCCAGTCACAGCAGGTGTTAATACAAATAAGCAGGTTGTGGTTGTTGGTGTTAGTTAGCAGCAGAGCATGGAAGTTAATAATGTCATATAAAAAAGGGTTCAGTCAGATGCAAGTATTGATTTAAGACAAATAAGGTATATTACCATCCAGCAGCTGTTCAAGTTCCAAAAGCGCCTGTGACCCGATAGTTCTTGCCTCTACCCTAAATTTGGGAGGACACTTGAGCTGGCCACACACATCTAAAGATTATCTGTCCAACCAGCCAACTAGTAGATTGGTTGGAATGAAAATCTGGTAAGGAATACAATCAGCAACTTGCTCCCAGACGCTGAAAAATGGACCAAAACTGTTGTATAAACAAATAGTTTAAATCAAACATTTAACAAACTTGTCTGACGACCATTTTCATCTGTTTTCTGGCATTTAGGAGTAAATTTCTGATCATCATTTACTCCCATTCCTTACCAGATTTTCATTCCAACCAATCAACAAGTTGGCTGGTTGGATGTAAGTTGTTCTAGTGTGTGGCCAGCTTTGGTCTTTTAATCTGTTTCTGTGCCCTGCACTGCAGGAACTTAACATTGACACCACATTGTATGTAGCAGAATTTTCTTGTTGTCAGTGTTAAGCTCATGCAGTGCAGTGCAGTGCACAGAAACAGATTAGAAGACCCAGTGTCCTCCCGTATTTAGGGTAGAGGCAAGAACTATTGGGTCACAGGCTCTTTTGGAACTTGAACAGCTGCTGGATGGTAATATACCTTATTTGGCTTAAATCAATACTTGCATATGACTGAACCTTTTTATATGACATTATTAACCTCCATGCTCTGCTACTAACTAACACCAACAACCACAACCTGCTTATTTGTATTAACACCTGCTGTGACTGAACTTTTTTCTCAAAGACTTATTCTCATGCTTTGCTGCTAATTTATGCATACTAGACCAACCAATTGTGCTAACCTCTTTATATCAGCATTTTTATACTATTTTTTTTCATTATATGCTTCTAAGGCAGATCCGTGCATTATTGTATTCACATTATTGTGGCCAGGGGCCTTATTTATTACCTCCATCTGCGTACTATGGTATATTATTTTATTTTATTATTTTAAATGTATTTGACTGATTGTTGAATAAATTGTTTATCACTTTTCAAACCAGCTGTGTAAAAGCACTGCCATTATTTTTGTCATTATATCTTTTATATTAGCAGGGAGTTATTAGATGAATTTTGGGGCTGAAAACTTGGTCTAGACTAAAAGTATGTATGCGTACCACCAAACCAGTCTATGAGATACTGTTAGTCAGCTGAAAGTTGTATTAATTGGCTGATGGCAAGTTCAGTCCAGCAAGAAGGGTGAATTGTTGCAATTTGAATATAACTTAAATATTTTATGGCACGAGATATACTGTAGCTGTCTTTTATTGTTTAAATGGAAGCAGGGTGGCCATAACTTGTAACTGCAAATTACCTTAAAACCCTCAATAACAGGGTTAAAAGATTCCCACTACACAGGTCAATAAGAAGCTTCCCAAGACAAAGCCACTACTAGAAATGTCACCACGTTTCAAAAGAACATGACACTACATAGATTGGAAGGGCTCAGTCCCAGGGAGCTACTGATAACATGACATGAATAAGAAATGTAATACAATGCTGTACAACATGTCCCTTTTCAAGGAGTCAGTGTTGGTTACAGTCCTTTTCTTCTTTTCCCAGACTTTTCTTATGTGCTTGATTCCACGTTCCAGGTAATAGAGGATAAGGGCATAAACAGAATAATGGAAATGTGTAGTACAGTCTGGAATATAGTATGAAGCTCCACCCCAGATTTTGTTTGGGAGAAGGAGGTGATATAGTTGAAGGTGTACCCAAACTTACATTTAAGAATTGACAACATTCACATCAAGGTTTCTTTTACACAGATGTTCTTAGAGACAGCACAAACAATCACCTCTTTATGTATGTGTACCCCAAAAATAAATGGTCATACCCCACTTACTATGAATGCAGACTAGGACCAACACATAGCGGTTTCTTTAACATACAGTGTAATTTCCAGAATAGATAAGCATACCTCACTCACTGTAATGTACAGTATGTGGTTCAACACCCATAAAGGTATCTTTGGTCTGTGAATCCACATGAATCTCTCTTAATGGAGTTTTCTCTCATGAACAAATGATATCATCCAAAAGACTTCAATGCAGTAAGAAAATGATAACATGTATTACAAAAAGGGCAAAAAAGTTCCCAAATTGTTGGTTATGTTGCTTCTCTAACTGACAAAAAAAACAGTGACTGACAGTTAGGCAGACTGGCATTTGATATGCACATTGTGCATTGGCTAATTCATTCACAGGTCCAGAGATATCCCAGAAACATATAGTTTTTCATGTGCTTAAATGTGATAGCTCCACATTAAGCAAGGAACTTCCCCATCCTCTCAAGCTCCTTCTATAAGAAGGGTCAATATTTTAATCTCATAATGCCACCTTTATATCAGGTAGTAGCTCATATAAGTGGCCGACTTTCAACAATAAAAGTCACATTATGGGCGGTATTCAATTAGTTTCGCACCCGTGGAAAAGTTTTGCCTGCCCGACTTTTCACCGACATCGCATGTTTTGGATGAGGAAACTTATCATGCACGTCACCGCTTTCCGCCCTATTCAATTCCAAAACCAGCAGAAACAGTGGTGAATGCAGAACAGGCAGAAAGTACTGTCAGACTTGGGGAAATCAGCCTTACCCCCCAAAACAGATGCACTAACATTGGGGATTAATGTAGAAGTGTTCCAATAGCCCTAATAAAACTAATTGTGGTACTGAAGTTGTTTAAAATCCTTGTTATTAGCGTCCTTGCAAAAGTGGTGAAGAATGGCATTAAGCAGTAATTTTTGGTAATAATAAGTAGTCCCATCAAATTTAGGGTGCTTGAAAATGGGTACTAGCATATTGTAATGTCTCTAAAGTGAAGTTTTAGAAAACTTAAATTCCTCCATCATACAAGCACCTGCAATTCTAATAACACTTGGCCCCTTATTAGAGCACCCCACGAAGCTAATTTCGCTAGTATTTGAAATGTCCCCCCATTTTTGTCATTTTCACCCCCAATTTCAAAGGTGTTTTTTGGGGGGACCTGGAATTTTTTAATTCTGTTTTTGGGTGAATTGTTCATTTGGGGGTGGGGCACCAAGGGATTTGAGTAGTTTCCCAACATCCACACTCCAAAATATAGATTTTACACTTTTTTTCACCTGCTATTCTGTGGAGAAAAAGTATTGCCTATTTCAGTGCCTTGACTTTCCGCATAGGCGAAAACGGAATGGAATTGAATACGGAGTAATAAAAAGGCAAAATGATTGCTAAAAACCACGCAAAAAACGGCCTTTTGCTTATTATTCAATACAGCCCTATGTAAAAAATTTAATTTTTTAAAATTATTGTAAATGACCTACATAAACTTTAAAACTTGAAAATTCAGTTTCCCAAACTTTTCTGGGGTTTTAGTTCACAGAGTGTGAATATCATGCGGATCAGCTCCTGACAATTATTTAGTATTTTTGCTAATATGTAACATGTCTTTGAAACTATTCAAACATCAAATATAGGTAACTTTATATAATTAAAACCACCATCTCCACTTCTCTCTTGGGTAAAATGTTTATTTGAATGCATCTTTTAATTAGCTGATCTTATTTTTGTAAAGTTGGAGGACTTTCCCATTTAGGACATAATTAACATTGAAAACTATTTGATCTAGTTTAACTTAACCTAGTTAGAGAGTCCTCATTAACTATAGAGTACTGTAGCATGTGGATATTTGGATTTTTGAGTTACTGTAGCTTGATTTAGTTCAAAAGTTTGATAATGTTTATCACTGACTTATGTAATTGTACATTAGATATATAACAATGATATCCCATAGTTAACATACTATGGGCCTGATTCAGACCCACTCGCGAGCGGCTGTCCGCTCACAAGTGGGTTGATGTTATGGACTGAGCATGCGCACAACGGAGGGAGCTCCGTCGTGCGCATGCACCAGACGCGACGAGCGAAGGAAAGTCCTTCACTCATTGTGTCCGATCAAAGGGGGCGTGCTGTCAATGTTGATTGACAGCACGCCCCCTTTGGTGGGCGTGCCGGGGGCGTGCCTCCCTGACGGGGGCGTTCCCATGGGAACGCCTCCTGTCAAAAGCCGGCCCACTGACATCACTAGTGATGTCAGTGGGAGTGATTTTGGCTCTGATAGAGCCAAAATCACTCCGGAGCTTGCGGTTGAAAACCTCAACCGCAGGCTCCGGCTCGCAATTTCGATGGTCGCGATGGTCACGACCATCGCGGCCATCACAATGCACACTCGTATAGCCTGTGGGTGGTGACCCACAGCTATACGAGCGTCCAGGAGGACGCTCCATTTTCATGGAGCCCGGCCCTCATTCAGAGCGTGCGCTCTGCTCAGAGCGTACGGCTCTGAATGAGGGCCTATATCATTATAGCAACATACTGTATGTTAACTTTAAGGGTGTTGTATACACATGGAGATTTGTTTATTTAATTAGAAAGATAAGCCACTGTTTAGATCCCATCTGTTTGTGCAACCACCAATATCTGAAGATGACTTTTGCTTCTACTTGTTTATCAGTTTACACTCACAAATATTACTGCCAAAAGATTTGAGCATAATCAGTACAAGAGATCCTCAATGAATATCCCAAATTCGGAAATACTGTACCATGACAGTCCAAGAGGGTAACATAGCTATGAACCCAAATCAGTCCTAAGGATGATCACCAGAAAATAACACTCTACAACACAGAAAACAATAAGTTGCCTGATTTTGGGAATAGACTCAGATCTACACCATGCTGGCTTCTAGAAACTATGGAAAACCCTCATTTTATAGCAGATAATCCCAGCTTTCAAACAATGTGCTTTCTTTTTAGATATTTTCTGGTAAACCCAAGACAATAACACACTAAGGGCCTAATTCAGAGGCACTCGCAAAAAGCAAGCGCTCGCTCTGAATCGCTTTGTTTTTATTACCCGACCTCCTGGCCGCTCGATAAGCTAAGGTGTGGGCAATTATCGCGACCATCGGGCTTGTGACGAGACCCTTGTGGTAGGGTCTCATCTGCCGCAAGCTCCAGTTAGCTTCCCGCTCAAATAGAGCAGGAAACTCACTACTGATATCACGAGTGATGTCAGTAGGGCTCCCTACAAATGGCAGGCATTCCTTCAGGAATGCCTCTGTTTGACCAGCCACCCCCCCGCCTACAAAATGGGGTGAACTGTCGATCGACAGCCGCCCCGTTTGTAGCAAGCCCTGGAGCGAGTGAATTTCTCACTCGCTCCGGGGCTCACACACGCGCATTGCACACACCTTGCGTGCGCAGTGCCCCACCATCGACCCGCTTGCAAGCGCATATCGCTTGCAAGCGGGTCTGAATGAGGCTCTAAGGGCCATATTCAATTAGAGGCGAAAAGTCTGAGGTCAGACTTTTCACCATCATCACCGTTTTTCCAGGGGATAAAGTATCGGGCACGTGCCCGCTTATCCCTGTATTCAATTATGAATCGGCGAAAATGGGACCCGGGGGAAAGGTAAGTATCGAAAAGTCCTGTCACTTTTAGGGAAATCAGCCTGTCACCCTCCAGAAGTTGATCTGACATGGGGGATCATTATGGGTACCCCCGATGTGGCCTGCTGAAGGTAATTGGTGCTTTCAAACAGCTGCGGCAGGTGCATTAATGTGTCTTTGAATAAGTGGTAAAGAATCGCATTTAGCTTTATTTTAAAAATAAATAAATAAATAACTAGTCCCATCAAATTTGGGGTACATGAAAATGGGTGCAAGCATATTTTTAAGCCCCTAAAATTATTTACATTTTTTTTTTAAAAATCCACCTGTCACAACCAACCGCATTCTAGAAAACACCTGATGCATACTTGGGAAGCCCCCCTGAGTCAATTTTGCTAGTTTTCCAGTTTGTACCCCAACTTTTTTTGCCCCCAAAATGAAACTACTTTTTTTGAGGTGTCCTATGCTTATTTAAAAAAAATGTTTGACAAAGATTACTTTAAGGGGACATTCCAAAGGCTGCAGGGTACTTTTTTTAATTCTACACCCCAAAATCCCAATTCTGCACTTTTTTTCGCCACCTATGCAGTGGTGAAAAGTTATCCCCATTTTTTTACAAAGACTTTTCGCACCTGCGAAAAGTCTTTGAAATTGAATATGGCTATATACGTGAAAATGGTGAAAATAATGTCATATCGCCAATAATGGACTTTTCGCTCCAAATTGAATATGGCCCAAATTGTTAAGCTTTCCAGGCATGGAGGAGAGGTGCAGGCTTGTATCAGTTTGGATTTTCCCGCCAACTTCAAAATTTTCCATCAAATTTTGGGTATCAGAAATAGGCAAAACATCATCTTTCAAGGATGTTTGTCCATGACAGATGACGTTTTGCCTCCCGAAATTTGGCGAGGAAAATCTGAATTTGGCTGGAAAATCCAAACCGATCCAAGCCTGCAGATCTCTAGTTATAAATCTCCCTTTTCTATGCTGAAATTAACTAATGGTCCCTTCATTTGATGTGATGTAGTTTGGTTAGGTCTAAAAATTGTATTCTACTCACATGATTCCTACAATTTCTAAGATGGGAAATGCAAACTAGCACCCAAATGGATTATCATTTTCAAGTATGGAATTTATTCTAAAACCCCTTGTGTAAAATTCAGCTTTTTGCTGTTTTGGAAAGGACAATAGATTACAAAGCATGAAACACAAAATATGTTTAAGTGGTGTTTAGATAAAAAATACACACATTTGCTCTTAGGTCAATTTCTTGCAATTTTAATTTTCTTCAAAATAAGAAAATACTTTTTGGTTGATTTTCTTTACTATGTCAGGAGACTTAAGGAATCTACTGGCATTTTCTGTAAAGACAATGGTCCTGATTAAGAGGTGCTCGCTCTGAATCAGGGCGGATTTAAAAAAAAAAATCCACCTCCAGGCCGCTTGCATAGCTGTTGGTGACCACCCACAGCTTGTGTGGGTGGCCTGGCGATGGTTGCGATTATCACGACCATCGGGCTTGTGACGAGGCCCTTGTGGTACGGTCTCATCCACCGCAAGCCCCAGTGAACTTATTGCTTTAATAGAGCAGGAAGTTCACTACTGACATCATGTGTGATGTCAGTAGGGCCACCCATAAATGGCAAGCATTCCTTCAGGAACACCTCCATTTGTGCAGCCACCTCCCCGACCCACCTACAAAATGGGGCGAGCTGTCGATCAACATCCCCGTTTTACTGCAAGCCCCAAGCGAGTGAAGTTTTCACTGGCTCCGAGGCTCACGCATGCACAGTTCGCATGCCATGCATGCGCACTGCCCGACCATCGACCTGCTTGCGAGCGCTATGCGCTCACGAGCGGGTCTGAATCAGGCCCAATGTCTTCTGAGAAAAAAATAAGATACAATTTGTATGAGTAGTGCATTAACAAATTACTGACACTAATGTTGGAATGTGACTAGCCCAAGATGTGCCAAAATAGGGATGAGAAAAGCCTCAGTGTTGAAGGGTTCATTAGGTCAAAATGAATAATTTATAGCAATTTGTTTATGTACTGTGCTTTAAACTTACTTAAGTTGTGTCATGCACAGCTTTACAGAAGCAAAACTAATGAAGTTATTACCTTCAAGTAATTGTATGGAAATAATTTGCCGATTATTCAACCTTTCATGTGTCATGTTTCCTTAATGTCTTTTTCCTTTATTCATGCTTAGTTCATGCCACCCCATAACATATTTTCTGTATGAAGAGAAGAAGCTATCATAACTGGATTTAAAAAACACTACTATTACTGCTACCCTGCATTAGGAGGAGAAACATTTAAGTTTCACACAGGGAAACAGATGATATATGAGAAATATAGACAAATTGTCAACTGATAAATCTATGGATTAAAACTGCAGACCTCCCTGCATAGCATAGCATAATAGAAAGTTTTATAACTACCAGAAAGTAACCTATGCAGCTACTATGAGAACAATCTGTAATTTGGACCCAGAAGCTTGCAAAGACCAGCAGAGACTATATTTTAAATGATTTGCTCTCCATCTCTTTTGTTCTCATGTCCCTATGATTGTTATGAAAACAAAACCCAGCTTTCTGGCTGTGGCAGAATCTGAGTGGTTCTGTGAACCATCAAGGCATAGTATACAGGCTAAGATAAACTAGAGGTCCAATTCAGCTTTGCTCAGAACCAACTCAAATGTAGAAAGTTGGGAAGAGAATAACATTATACAGCAGAACATCCTTATCCCTCTACCAACAAATTCAAAGTCTGTAAGCAAAATGCAAAGCAGATAAGCATGTGTTATAAATAGAGATGAGCGGTTCAGTTTTGCACACCTGAACTTTGGGTTTCCGTGGAGAACCAAGTCATGGCTCTGGTCTGCCCACCAGTTTCAGATCTCAAAATGAGGCAAAACATACATTTCCTAGATCTTGTGTCCTCATGATCAGGTGCAATTTTCACACAGGAGAGTGAATGTGGAGGATTTGGGCTGCAGTTGTGCTTCAAGTAGATGTCATTAAGATGCCATTAAGATTTAATTAGACAGAGTAGGTAGATGGAGTGTTTGGGAGGGTGTAACAGACTGCAGGCATCTTTGTCACTGTGTATGTTTGTCAAACTAGCAGTAACTTCAATCTGCATGCAAACAGACTACTGTCACAGTTGATGTGTGTTTGTTTGTCAGACACTAGTATCACCTGCAATCCAGTGCAAACAAGCTCTTGTGTATTTTTGTCAGAAGTGATCCCCAAAAGAACTGCACTAACTTATCCTGTAATTGTTTTTCACAAGTATATCTATCTACACTTCAGTTTATATTATCACTTGTGTTTGAGGGCAGAGACAGTGTGATTTGAAGCTTAGCTATCCAAAAATGCTGTGCTGTGTCTATAGAACTGCACCTAAAAGAAGACATATTTTCCAGTTTTAAAGAAAACTTGTATTTTATAATTAAATGTAAAACATTAAGAAATCTAGAATTCTGACCTTCCTCATGCTGTACAATGTACTATCAACAGTGGAGATTTAAAAAACAATTTTAATTATATGAAATTAAAATACCAATAACATATCAGACACATTATATGATAAAACAAAATAATATGATAATAAAAATGGGTATAAAAGCACAGAATAATATGGAATACTTTCTGATAGCTCCTTATGGAGCATTAAATTAGCACATACAATATTTAAGCAAAGTGCAAGTAAAATTCAATGTCTGTTGGCTCCTTTTGGGGGGGTCACATTAGCACATACAACATTTTAGTAAAATGCAAGAAATATAATATTCTTTAACATATAATTTTAAAGAAGGTAAAGGGGTAAGAAGAAGGTGTAAGAAAGGGCATTCCGAATCTAAACAATGTTTAATAAACTTTAAGTAAACATCACTTCTAACTACGAAGTGAAAAGTTACAGTAAAAATACGTAAAATGTTCAACATGCCATATACTACATGCACGGGCAATGAAAGGCTTAGAACATGGCCTTTCCTTGGGAATTTTGGTCTTGCTACTGCTCTTTCATGCACTAGAATGCATATTGTGAAATCCAAGGCCAAACACAGTGAGGCATCTTCCGTAACCTTGCATGCACCACCTTTTTGCTTTGAGTGTCACCTTTAAAATGGGTAAATCAGTGCACAAAAAAACACTAAACCTGAAGAACAAACTGTGTGCTCATAAACTTCACAGAGCCATGAGGAGAGTCTAAAGGTGTCCACAAGTGCTATGAGTGAGTTTGACATTTCTGAATCTGAAACTGTGATCATAGAGAAGCCTCCTTCCACCATTTCTAAAATATATGCAATTGGGAGGATGAGTAGTAGTCAAAGTAATGATGTTGATGCTTTAGACATATAAATTGAGGATGTGGATGTGCAACAGAATGAGGGTGATAATTGTGTATCTGACACTAATGAGTATTTTGATGTTTGTGTTTGATAAAAAGCAAATTGATTAAATTTTGGGGGATGATGTTGTTTGTATCAAAGTAAGTCAGCCACCAGTGGCAGAAGTTCTTGCCAGTGATAGAAGAAGGACACTGCCATGCCTGGGCAAATAACAAGAAAAACACTTTCATGTGGAATCACTTTTACTCAAATCCTGACAACATTTGTCAAGCCATCTGTGCAATTTGTAGTGCAAAAGTAAGTAGAAGTAGGGACTTTAACCATATTTTTTAGATTCCTGCCTGTTATGTAATTTGCAGCAAGTTAATTCAAATTATTTATTATTCATCATCAACTACCAGCAGCATGGATAGATTCCAGGAAAAGCAATGAACATCATCAACCTCCTCATTAATGATAAGAGGTAGTTCTGCATCCAATTTGCAGGCACAGTGACTCTTCCCCTATCCAGGATTCCCAAGAACAATCCAGCATGATATGGGTGAATCTTGATTTGCTGTTTCTCACAAGCAGCTAACATTGGACTTGATTCAGTAAGGAACACAGTTGCTTATACGCACAGAATTGGCCAATTAAATTGCACTGTACATGCATAGAAGTGCATGTATGCAAACCAGATTCTGTGTTCGGGACTGTGGTCACAGTGGCTATGCAGATTTATGGCAGAGTGATTGACAGGAAGTGCCATTTGTGGGTGGTGATGGGAGGTGGTGAGGCAAATGCAGGCATGCCAGTGCATCTCAATGCCGATGCAGGGGCATGCATATTTAGCCACTGCAATACCAGATGCCGCCCAAGACCTTATAGCATGCGCTGAAGTAAGCAACTCCTGAGTGAGGTCTGTTCTGCCTTAACTGTGCATATGGGTCCGATGTTACTTAATGTCACTGATTGTTTAGCTATGTTGCCCAAATATACAGATGTGATTAAGGGGAGTTGGTGTCCTTATGTCAGGCTGCGATTGCAATGCAAATGCAAACATTTACATATCACTGTTGATATTAGCAAATGCATTGTGTGCGTATAAGCAGAATAGTGATCCATGCTGAATAAGGCCCATTGTATGAGCATTACACTGGGACAATTTCAACACATACATTGTTTAGTACACAGAACAAATTTGGTGGGTCAGAATTTCTTCGAAAAAGACAGATCCATGCTAAAGATGCTAGCTGTGGCCTGAAATATTTTGAGCCATTTTCAACATTCAGCCACCATATTTAGAAGATTACAGCATCTGCAAAAACAGTTTAACTTGTCATGCAACCAACTTAAGCAACAGGTAGTAACCAGGTGGACGTCTACCCTTTTATATATTCAGAGAATGGAGGAACAGCAATAAGCCATCCAAATGTACACATCAATTCATGACATAGGGAAAAGGGAGTCATGTTACCTTACTGCAGCATACTGGAGAATACTCCTGGTTTTATGCAAGCTACTTAAACCATTTAATAATGTAACCAATAAAGTGAGTTCAGATATTGCCAGCCTTAGTCAGGTCATACCCTTAACTAAAGTGATGAAAAAGCAGCTATATACGCTGAAGGAGATGAAACAATGCTTTTCCACTAAGTATGTTGGACTTACTATATGAATCAAGTTATTTACTTGTTTCACCAGGAATCTGAAAATGTCCAAAAAGGAAAGGAGCAAAGGACTCTATTTGGGGGCACACTTCATCATGAAACAGCTAAGAAGAATACATTAAACAATGTGTGCATATGCAGCCCCAGTGTGGATTCTCATGGTATCTTGATACTCACAGTAGTGGATACATAAAATGTAACTTTTAATAAAGATACTCGTTAAAATTAACTATATAATATACTGACAATAATGAACAACATACAGACAGTAAATGACACACATCAATGATAGAATGTTAATCTCAACCGATGTCTTACATTTGTCACAAGGGAGCTTCATAATGCATACATCTGTGCTCCTGTTAGCATTTGATAATTATTATAGACACAGCAGATGGTAGAAAATGGATTCAACATGTGTCCATCAATCTAATAAACATCAGACACTGATAATGATCAACACAGCAAATTGGTCAGGATGAAATTAGTAATTCCTCCTAGTGTCAAGACTGCCAATCATAAGGCATCAAAAATGTGTACCAGATTATATGCTCCTGCGATCATATGGTGACAGTCATGAACATACCCAATCATGAGATATAGGTTCATCACATATCCAAAGATCAAAGAAAGCCACCAACATCAGTAGTGGTCATCAAAAAGTCATTCAAATCAATGAGAAATAAATAAAAGACTGTTATTATTCTCCTGTCTTTTTTCAGTAGGAAATTCTAAATTTCATCAGATCAACAAATAGTTTAGACTATAAATAGTTCTTTTACCAAGGCGAAAATATTTTGAACAGGAATGTTCTGTTTTGTGAAAATTTATATATATATATATATATATATATATAACAATTTGCAGCTGACGCTGTTGCAATTATCTCAGCATTCCATTCCCTTCCTTCCAAATGGATAGTCTCAACTGCTAAGGATGATATTTTCATTAGTCTTATTTCCCCATACGGTATATTGCATCTCCACAACATGAAATGAGCAGGTTCAGAGCATTTAATATTGCATCTTGCTACTGAGGAAGCTGTGGGACATTCTATAGGGAAACACATCTAGCACCCCACAGACATTGGCTATTCTAACATTGGGATCTCATTTGGACAGTTTCTGGACCAGCACCATTCACTTTACTTCATTCCAGTATTATGCCTTATTCATTCAAGCACGCCATTGCAGCTGCTTCTGCATATTCATCGGGACATAACTTTTCAACAAAAGTCTGGTAAATACCAACATGCTAGATATTATGCAGATCACTTTATTGAGCCAAGTGACAGATTTATTTCATTTTAAGTCGACTGCCCCTTTGGAACTGAGACTTACCAATGTGTATTGCTTGTTTTATCATTATTTTTTTTTTAATAATCACATTCATCCATTTATTTATATCATCATTTTCTCCATACTCATCATCCATATACTGTTTTGGTAATTTTTACATTCAGATTGATTCCTTTCTTTTATCTAATTACTTGGTTTATGTTTATACCATTGTCACATGGAATTTAATATCAAGCATTTGGGTGATTTGTGTTTTTATATTCTACATTACATATTTTGTATGAAATTGCAGCAATAAATAGCTATTTCTTATCCAACCAAGCCGCTTAAAGTCATATAAATGTGTATTGTACAAAACCTTATTATATTGTATACTGGGAGACTTGCATTATTGTGTCTTTATATACAGTATATATATATATATATATATATATATATATATATATATATATATATATATGTATATATATATATAATTTGATGTATTGTGTGAGTTCATCACCTACCTCATTGATTAATTTCAATATAACTTATAGTTACTAGTTAACAGTGCTGTTCATCCATCTATCAGAGCATTTAATAGTCTTAGAAATAAGTCAATAGTATTAAGAGACCACTCTGTAGAAAAAAAATCTATGTTCTTTCCACAGGACCACATTTGCCCAGAGGTGAAAGTATTTCTGAAGCTTGTATCTAAGGAATTTGACCAGTTACACCAACAGAGAAGGACAGCCACCACTAGTAGCAACCTCACCTCAAAAGAGAGGAATGCCATCAGAGAAATCCAAGAACGGCAGGACATTCTGATTGAACCCTCATATCAGGGGGGACATGGTAATCTGGCTAAGAACAAAATACACTGAAGAAGCCAATCAACAGCTGGACAACCAGTCTTGTTATCAAAGAATTCTCCTTAACCCCCTTGATAACTATAAGACCAAATACCATTAGAGCATTGTTAGAGATAGAAATAAAAATATGATCACTTTCCAGGAGCATGGAAATCTACAAGTTCAGAGTCCCAAAATCCCCACATTTTATATGCTTCCAAAAGTACAGAAAAATATTGAAACACCACCAGGAATACCCATAGTCACAGGGATTGGAGGTCTCACTGAATGGGCCAGTATCTTTATTGATCTCCACCTTAGAAACCATGTTCTCTGCCTACTGTCATATGTGAAGGACATCACCAATGTATTTAATAAATTACACAATGTCAAATTAGAGGATAACCAATTCCTGGCTACTATAGATGTTGAAGCTTTTTACACAAGCATAAATCACAAGGATGGGATAGAGGCTGTCAGGTATTTTATGCACATGGAGGAATATGAAGACTTCCATACATTTTTAGTTGAGCTATTGGAATTTGTTCTTTACTATAACTTCTTCACATTTAATGATAAATACTATCTACAGACAAGGGGAACTGCTATGGGGGCAGCATGTGCAATATTTTCCTTGGGTGGTTGGAGTGTGAGACAGTGTTTCAAGAAAAATATGAAGATCTCACATCAAGTATCATTATGTGGATCAGATATATTGATGACATCCTAATGATCTGGGAAAGAGATATACAACTGCTTTTGCTCTTTATAGAACATCTGAAAAATAGTCAGCTTAATATTAATCTGACACACTGCATCAGCCAGGACAGGGTGCAATTTTTAATCTTCTGATCTTTAAAAATGAAGAGGGTATGATATCCATCAACCTGTATAGAAAAGAGACTTCCACCAACTCTCTAGTACATCATACAAGTTCCCACTTCTCCCCACTACAGAAAACATCCCCAAGGGGGAGTTCTTGTGGATGAAATTAAACTGTTCCAATCATATGCAATACCTGACACAATGTGAAGATCTAGCACAGAGGCTGAGAGAGAGGGGATTTAGTAGCACCTCTATTAAAAAGACGCAGAGATCTGTAAGCCATATTGACAGTGAGAAGCTTGTCTTTAGAGACAAAGTGGAGTAAACATCCAAAGGCAAAGTGAGATTCTTTGGTAATTTCTCTCATGATTGGAGGATGGTGAATAATGCACTACAGAAACACAGGTAAATCCTTAGGACAGACTTGGATCTGAACAATGCCCTAGGATCACAGGTCTGTATCAGCTGGTGACATTCCAGGAATCTCAGGGACCAATTTGTGCACAGCCACTATGCAAAGAAGAAACAAAATCGTGATACTTTCGTGGGAACATTTCCCTGTGGAAAATGTAAGGCATGTAGACATATGGTCAGATGTGAAAATATCATGGATAAATATGGGAACACATTCAAAATGAAGGACTACTTTAATTGTCTGTCAGAGGGAACAGTATATTGCATCACTTGCAGTTGCAATATGAGATACATAGAGATGACCACAAGATCCCTTAAACAACTTACCCTGGATCACATAGAGACAGTTCACAATGCAAGAAAGGACCTCTTCAAGGAGAGGAAAATCACCACAGTAGCCCAACACTTTCTCAAACATCATATGGACTCATATGAGGATCTGAAAGTCTGGTTTGGATAAAATTTCTCTGGGGATTAGAGGAGGGGACCTTACAAACAATCTACTGAGAAAAGAAAGCTAGTGGACATTCAAGCTTGGAGGCCTGGCCCCAGAGGAGAAGAATGAATATATAAACTTTGGGGCTTTCCTATCCACTTAATTTATCCAAATTTTCAATCCTGGATTTGTTTTTTTTTTGGCCCAATAGAAATGTATGTTCTACAACATGTTATACATTTCTATTTTCCTACCATCTGGAATTAGACTGAGAAAGCCATAACAAATTATTTGTACTATAGCTCTAATATCAATTCACTATGGTAAGACTACTACATGTTATTGTGGGTATTCATTTTTTATTTTTATTTTTTCTTCTTTATTGTGATCATAATCACTTTCATTTTAATTTTTTTATTTATACATTTTTCACTGTATCATGTCTTACTGTGGTTATTTCATGGCTTAAATGTTGTCGCACATTACTATTAGATGAGTACTTTCACTTAGGCACAATATCATATTATTTCACCTTTACACTTTAATTTTGCACTAATTGGTCACACACACAGATGGCCATTAGGTAGGTCTTGAAATCTAAACTTTACAAATTGACTCACAGGCACCATACCACATCCACTATTTTATTTATTTTTACCTTCCCATCATCTCAACTCAAGATTATTCTATTATTTTTCACTTTTACACCTTCAATTATTGCATGTATTGGTTACACACATACATGGTCACTAGGTAGGTTCTTAAACCTTAACTTGACAATATAAATTACAGGTATTATATCACATCCACCATGTATTACCTTTATTTTCTAATAATTTCAACTCAAAAACATGTTACTAATAGATTTCATTAATCTACCCAACTTATTCCAGTATACAAAAAGGGTTTTTATAGTTTCAGAGGCTAGTTACCACTCACCCTTCTATTTATTCCCTCATACTGGGTGTAATATTTGTTTGACTACTTCTGATCTGTATAAGCATACACAATCATTAATGGTTGACATCAGTAATTGCCTTCTTAGTTTCCCTTGGCAATTTTATCTGGGCCCATTCACTTTCTTATGAATGGGACATTAAACAATATTAGTACATCATATAAGGGATCATATATAACTTCATTAAGGAGTGATTTTCATCTGTTTTATTATCTATGTGGATTGAGACAGAATGATTATGTTATATAAGGAGTACTACTATTTATCACATAAATAATATCAGCTTAACAATCTGAGGCAATTATTGTCATTAATGTAATAAATGTATTATGATGTACGATTTGTTTTGTGATGTCCGGTTTCTGAGTACATCCATTAGGGGGATTATTATGACACACAAGAGATGTATCTTTCAGAAATTTGCAGCGAGACAAACCGCAGGGTCTCGTCACAAGTCCGATGGTCGCGATGGTCTTGACCATCGCGATCATCTTTTTGGCCACTCGCATAAGCTGTGGGTGGTCACCCACAGCTACGTGAGCGGCCAGGAGGCCGCTCCAGTTTTAGGTAGGAGGGCCCTGATTCAGAGCGAGCACTCTGGTCAGAGCGTCCGGCTCTGAATCAGGCCCACAGAACAGTCATATGATTGGCCAGGAGTACTGTCAATCAACTAGCACAGGGTGCAGATAGGATGGATACATGTATTAATAGACTACTGGGAATCAGGGAAAGTAAAGGCTACTCTGTGACAAAGCTATCAGCAATACATACATCAGAGCTCTCTGGCGGGACACCTGGGGTGCACACGTGACCTGTGTCAGTTGACCTTCCTTCTTACACAGCCAGACTCTGTCGATGGAACATACACTGAAGACACAGCAGTGTCCCAGCTGTAACCTTCCTGCAGGAATAGAGCAGCTATTTCTTCAAACACCATGGTAACAGTCTTATACTCTGTTATTTCCATTCTCTACATAGTTAAATCACCCCAGGGAGGAATGGCTTGTCTTGCACTGCAATGCAATTAGCAACAGTGCTGACAGCCATGGACCCCTGATGCTAGATACCTCTCTTTCTTCCTTCATTTGCTACTGGGAGCCTTCTCACTCTCATTCCCCACCCTATATCTTTGGCACGATGGGAAAAGTAGAGGAGGGGAGCATTAATAAGTATGTAAACTCCTGTACTTCTCTGGTACTAATCCATCACACAATAAACTATTATAGGAAGATCTTCTGGGAGCAAACATCCTATTATTGACTGCCTAGGAGAAGGGAGTAAAAGCATAATAAACTAGAGTACAAAAATTTGAAATGTACTAGCGTTAAAGTCATTCTGCAAGTTTGCAGATGCAATGTACAGTACATGTAAGTCTGGAGATGTAAATACCAACTGGAGGCCGCTGTTTAAATACTATTGACTTATTTCTATGATTATTAAATGCTATGAACCTTCTCTTTCCATATTATGGAGATGCAATATATGGGGAAATAAGACTAATGAAAAAATCCTCCTTAGCAATTGAGAATATCCAATTGGAAGGAAGGGAATGGATAGCTGAGATACTTGCAACAGCATCATCTGCAGATTGTTTTATATATATTTTGTTTTCACAAAACAGACCATCTGCAGCTGCAAACTGTTCTTCTATTACTGTTCAAAATATTGTCGCCTTGGTATTAAAACTGTTTACAGTCTAAACTATTTGTTGATCTGATGAAATTCAGTATTTCCTTTTGAAAAGGTACAGGAGAATAATAACAATCTTTTATTTATTTCTCATTGATTTTAATGACTTTTTGATGACCACTACTGATGTCGGTGGCTTTCTTTGATATTTGGATATGTGATGAACCTATATCTCATGATTGGGTATGTTCATGATAGTCACCATACAATTACAGGAGCATACAATTTGGTATGCATTTTAGATGCATTAGGATTGGCAGTCTTGACACTAGGAGGAATTACTAATTTCATCCATGACCAATTTGCTCTGTTGTTCATTATCAGTGTAAGATGTTTATTAGATTGATGGACACATGTTGAATCCATTTTCTGCCATCTGCTGTGTCTATGATATTTAACAAATGCTTACAGGAACACAGATGTATGCATTATGTAGCTCACTTGTGATGAATGTGAGACATCGGTCGAGATTAGCGTTCTATAATTGATGTGTGTCATTTGCTGATTGTATGTTGTTCACTATTATCAGTATATTATATAGATAATTTTAATGAGTATCTTTATTTAAGGTAAGTTTTATGTATCCACTACTGTGAGTATCAAGAGACTATGAGAATCCACACTGGGGCTGCATATGCACACATTGTTTAATGTATTCTTCTTAGCTGTTTCGTGATGAAGTGTGCCCCCAAATAGAGTCCTTTTCTCCTTTCCTTTTTTGGACATTTTCAGATTATTGAATTTGACTCTGTGGTGCACCACTCATAGGCTAAACTCTCCCTATCATCTGTTGATTGTAGATAGGGATCGATTTAGTTGACTGTCTATAAGCACATAGACTATAAAATTACTACCAGTTTTCAAGAAACAGTTTAACTTAATTTATTTATTCCTTCTAATACCTCACTTTTCAACCTGTGTGGTCAGAGACCTTCTTCTCTTTTTTGACTATATTTCACCAGGACCCAAGGGTCTGCAACATCTTGAAATTGGATAAGTACATTTTGGCAAACATGTTTGATCCTAGGTTTAGGTTATCTGTAATGTCATTCTTTCCAACTAACAAAGATCATAAGAGATGTAAAGATCTCAGTGAGAGCAAGTTGTTAGTTTATGTGGCACATGACCAACATCTCCTGCTTCAGTTTCTGCTGCAAATGCTGCTTCCAGGAAAAAAATTACTTTTTTCAATAGACTTACTGGTGATTATGATCAACCAACTCAGCGCACCAGAGTGAAATATTATGACATCTGGTCAGGTTTAAAAGAAGTGGCCACATATATCTGCTATGATTCAATCTGATACACTAAACATCAATAGAATGGTGGAGGATTACTACATATTAGCAAATCACACAGTCCCTTTGAATACTGGGAGGAAAAAAGGCAATTTAGAGCCCCTTGTACAAACTAGTTATGGTGCACTTAAGTTGCCACCCTCCAGTATGTACTCAGAAAGAATGTTTAGCACATTGAGCAATCAGCATAGAAGGCTACTTCCAAAAAAATTGAAAAACTAATCAGAATGAACTTCTATGAGAAAGAACTTTGCCACCAACAAAAAAACTGTAACAGAAGATTCCAGTGGAGTTGAGCTAATATTGTGTGATATTGATATTAACAACAGCGATGAGGGTGATGATGAGGACAATCCTACACTTTTCATTATGGACTTTTGCCAAAATTGTGTGTTTTTGACAGACAGTGTATTTTTCATTGCTAATTCTGACAAGGTTACATTTCTCCATTGTGATTTTTACAACCATGCTCCCATACAATAAATTATGAAAAGTAAAGAAGCCAGCAGATTATCTCAGCCAAACTGAATGTATGGAAATACTAATAGGCATCTTCTCTTTCTCTTTTATATTCCCCTAAATGACTATGATGAGTAAAGATCATCTGAGTTGCTCATTTAAGCTATTTCTCCTTCAGTAGATGTTGAAGTATCAGTCTTAGCTTCTCAACTCTCTTCTAGAGATCACGGCAGCAGTATACATCTCATTCTGGAAAGCCACTTGTCACAGGTGCTAATGTTCCATATCTTGAATCTGTATCTTGCATCTGCATGTTTTTATTTAATTGGGCCTGTAATTTGCTAGTTAGAGAAGTTTGTTATAAATATTTATTACCAATTTCTATTTACTACAATTATCAATTTCTATTGGTCTGAGGGCTGGTTGGAGAAGTTTGTTATTAACAAATTAATTATCACTTTTTACTTTGTACATTTAGCAATTTCAATTGGCCTGAGGTCTGTGATTTGATAATATATTTTTTT
The DNA here is from genome assembly GCA_031769625.1 of Taudactylus pleione. Classification (NCBI taxonomy): domain Eukaryota; kingdom Metazoa; phylum Chordata; class Amphibia; order Anura; family Myobatrachidae; genus Taudactylus; species Taudactylus pleione. Next base: position 4,428,540 of record JAUIMM010000148.1, on the reverse strand, counting down.
GTGCAAGGTCTTTACTTTTAGGCTATTAGTTCTTGATTAATGAAAAAATTGTATAGGGTTGTATAGTTTATTAAAATGCCATCCTGTCTGCTACTGCTGTGTGTTTGTGCCACTGCTCTGTCACTTAGTTTAGCCAGTTTGCTGCAGCCTTTGTCCAATATTGGTGAAAACAATATCATGAGCAGTGAGGTGGTCACAGCTAAAGGTGGATTAGCCTAAACCAAAAACAAAACATGGTGATGATTTAGAGCCAAAACACAGGGGTTTGCTCATATATCTCTAGTTATAAACATGGAGAGGTACAGAGTAAAAAAAATTCTAAATTTACAAATATTAGCACTGTAGCAAAAATCTGTAAATAAGAAAAAAACAGAAAATTTTAACAGCTCTACACTTGAGTAATTTTATATTGTTTTTGCTTTTTTTACACCAAATTTTGGGATTTTTCTTAGTGTAGTATTAAAGTGATTATCAAGACATAAAGACTATTTGCAGACAATTCCAGGTGATAGGTGCAACCTTACAGCCATCATCCTGTAGCTATGTGAATGCTCTTTATTAGCTCACTACATTTACAGCTGAATGGGGTGCATAAGAAGCTACTCCCATATACCAGGTGTGCCAAATTTCAGTGGTGCTATTAGCGACCCTCCCCTGTGAACTTCACATTTACATGAATAATAGTTCATAGTGTTTACAGGAATCGGTATGAAATACCACCGGCCGCATGGACAGCTGTTCAATTCCCGGCAGCGGCAGCCTGAGAGCTGAACAGATCCCGGCAGCAGCAGCCCGACAGCGATGGAACTCCCGATCGTCCTTAGGTAATTAATCACTAACCTAACCCCCCTAACCCTAACCCTCCTTAGGCATGCCTAGCCCTAACCTCCCCCACAAGTGCCTAACCCTAATCCCCCCTGTAAGTGCCAAACCCTAACTGCCCCCTTCCCTGCTGCCTAAACTTAAGTCCCCTGGGGGGTGCCTAACCCTAAGTCCCCCCCGGGGGTGCCTAACCCTCCCCCTCCCTCCCCCTAGCCTAACCCTAACCCTCCCAGGGGGTGCCTAACCCTAAGTCCCCCCGGGTGCGGTAAACCTAACCCTCCCCCCCACGGCTGTCTGCTCACGGCGCCCGGCTGCCCTTCAATCGGGATGCCGGGCACCTGTCTCCCGGCATCGGGAAAATGACAGGCATCTAGATATATACGCCTGTCATTTAACCCACACCGGGATAAACCAGTTGAGAAGCCGGCTGTCGGAATCATGTCAGCCGGTTTCCCGATTGCATCCCTGTTTACAACAGGTAAGCAATAGTAGCTGAGAACAAAGTGGTGCTTCACCATTGGAGCTGGTGGGGAAATCTGTAAAATAAGAGGAACACAGCATCACAAATAAAAACAACTATGAATTTTTAATTTTGAAACTCCACTGACAACTAGATTTCTTAAATTCGGTGAAGGTTTTTAAAGTTAAAATATAGAGAGTGGTGGATACTGTTTAAGAATGCAGGAAGTGATACAGTACATACAGTAGTACAAGAACGGAATAAGCAAATTCTGGTATATATTATTACTGAGATGGCAAAGCCTAGAACCCTAATCTACCATATTTGGACACAATAGTTAAAAACACACAAAATAAATGCAACCACAGATATAAAATACAGTTTCAGTATTACCTTTCCTGTATTTATACCATTAATTGGGTGCTAGAGGTCATTCTCTGAGCTCTCCTTTATCTATGTCAAAGGATCAAGAGTTGGAGTTTTATTAATTGCTAATCTTATATGGAAAAAATATGTCTGATGCAGTGGAACTAAATACACATAAGTATGCTTGAACGCTACTCTTTATTTCATGGGGTATTGTGGCTAATTTAAACAATATGAAAAGATCACAGTACATGGGCTTTATATGAGGTGATATACATCTCTTAAACAGCCTGAGCATTGATCAAAATGCAATCAAGTTTAAAATTTAAAAAATTGTAGAATTTTGAAGATCATAGGAAATATATGTATTAAATATTTTTGTTTCAAGGACTTTACAATTAACCTCAACTATTTTTGTGCTTAAAACAAACTTAATTGATATATTTTACAGTGATTTGATCAAATGTCCCAGTCTTGAAAATTATAACCTACCCAACATTAATAGGTATTCCAGATCAGTGATCCTGTGAAATAGTTTGAGGTTTGATAGAGTTATGAGTCAGGTATTATCCAATTATTAGTTGACATTTATAATATTATTGTGGCTGAAGGAGTCTCAGTAGCTGTTTATTAGTTTTGGATGAAAGCCTCAGCAAGTGTAAGTACAAACCTATTCATTTAAGCAGCCATCAACTACAGTAGAGATCATTCTGCAATTCCTGGGAACAAATTGAATCAACAATCCCTAACTATGGCTTCTAAAGCATGTAAAGTGGATATGTCACCAATATACAGGAGAGGATCCATTTTATTTTATCAGCTTAATCAGTATGCAGCATATCACTTTGCTAGGAACCAGTGACTTTATTGTATGACTTATGTATATTGAAGAGGTATTGGATTCTAGTGATACATTCCAATGAATATTGGTTCATCTGACAAAATGGAAATTTTTGCTTTGTTACTGTAATAAGTACACTTTAGAGACGTGACAGATCTTCAATTGTTATTTACAGTCTATGCAAGGCCTGTTCCAGAATAAAATGCATTCTCTGCCCCATTTACACTTTTGCATCACAACATTGTTCCTACAGAAGTGCAGGGTTGGATGTCTGGCACCAAGTGTGCTAACCGATAAATCACGCATCTTGGTTTCCCATGTTTTGATGGCTAAGGAGGGACCTCAAGTGTGCCAGGATGCTATCTCTGCATAAAAGTAAATTAGTACATTCATTGTTTTAATTAGGTATTTTTGATAGATTTTGTGGTCATTTGTGTATTAACTATGTATTAGCTGCATATTTTAAATTTTTATCATATAAATTAGTTTTGTATTTAAATATGTGTATCAGTGGTGCATTTAATTAAAGATGAATATAATTGTTTGTGCTAATCTCAAATGTTGTTAAATATTGTGGTTGTTTGTATTAGCTGTGTTTCAGTTAATGCTGTTAAGCACGCAAATAGATTTATTATACTGTCATAGAAGATATGTATAATTTCAAATGTTGCCTTTATCTAATATTTGAAATTAAAAAAAAAATATTTGTGGCCACCATTTTTCTTTCCAGTTTCATACACCAAACTTCAAATTATATTGGTTTGGCATTAGAGTTGGTGATTTATATCAGTTTAACTGCTTAATATAATTTCACTGGAAGAAGTTCACAGAGTAGCCAAAATTCTATGTTTCCCTCTTAGGACTGGAGGGACACAACACACTTTTTAACTGGACACAGTCTGTCTCTTCTCCTATTCTATATAGTAACTGAAGTATTGTCACAGGGCACCGGACACCGGCTGTCACTTACTGGGTGTGGAGTGTGGGCAGCGGGCGTTGTGTCCCCGGCACCTGCTGTCCGCTGCTGTCTCTCCCCCGGTGGCTCTGTGTGCAGGCAGATGCGGCTCTCATAGGGATGCGCACACTGCTCTGCTGTAGATTTAAAGGGACAGGCGCAGGAAGTAGGTGGTGCTGATTGAGGCTGGGTGAATCCTGACCTATTTAAGGAAGTTCCTGGGATTGCTCCAGTGCCAGAGTATAGGCTCCATTACCTTACTCCAGTGTTCCAGCATATATCCTCTAAATGTTCCCAACCTTTGGCTTACCTGTGACTCCGATTTCGTCTGACCCTTGGTACTGCATTTATATCTGGTTCTGACCTTGGCTATTCCATGTGACCTACTTTTCATCTGCTCCCTGGTACCGTATTGTCTGTTTGGTCCTGACCTGGCTTGTCGACTGTGCTGAATATTCTCTATGCTCCATCCAGAGTTTCCCTGCACCTGTATAGGGGAACCAATCCTGGGGGCCGCGACGTGTGTTGGATGTAGCCAAGTCCATAACTTCTTACGAGGGTCCCTGGTGAAAACTGCCAGCACAATAGACTCCGCACCTCAGGTATAGGTCATGTCAATTCCCTAAATATGGGTTGCATCCATAATCTACCTGAGAGTTATTACAGAATACTCTGGCCAAAAACATTGATGCTGCTGGAAGTCCATCACCATGAGACCTGATCGAGAACCTTCTTGCTAGGGTCGAGAAACTAGAACAAGACCAGGCTCAGATTTTGCAGTGCCTGCAAACCTAATGCAGCAAGTCGGAACTGCTCAACCACCTCCGGTGCAGTTAACCACCCCACCTATGGTGACTGTACAAGCTGTGGGCGCTACCGGCCCATTACGTATACTGAATCCTACAAAGTATGATGGTGACCCCAAAGGCTGTTGAGGTTTTCTGAACCAATGCTCAATTCAATTTGAGGTCCAAGCAGCAAATTTCTCTTCAGAGAGAATGAAGGTGGCTTATGTGATCTCACTACTGACCGCTCAGGCATTATCCTGGGCTTCACCATTGTGGGAAAGAAATGATCCCCTTGTCAATAACAGCACTGAGTTTTTGAAAGAAAGTCTTTTGGAGGTTCTTCGATGAGCCTGGACGAGTATCCTCTGCAGGATCAGCTATCTTACAGCTGAAACAAGGCAGCCAATCTGCAGGACAGTATGCTGTGCACTTCCACACCCTTGCTTCAGAATTAGGGTGGAATAATGAAGCCTTGATTGCTGCATTTATGCAAGGGTTGTCTGAACAGATCAAAGATGTACTCGCATCCAGGGAATTGCCAACCACATTGGATGCCTTAATATCCTTATGCATCCATGTAGATCTTTGCCACAGGGAGAGAGCAAGAGAGTAGGAACAGTCCTGTAGCTTCACCTTCAAACTCGCTCCACATTCAACGGCACCAGTGGAATCTCCTGAGGAGCCCATGCAGGTTGGGAAGTCTCGCCTTCCTGCCGCAGAGAGGGAGAGGAGGTTCAAAAACAAACTCTGTCTTTACTGTGGTAAGCCGGGACACCTTCTTTCTGGCTGCTCAAAACGTCCGGGAAATGAGAAGGCCTAATTCATCGAACGGTGGTCAGATTAGGTACATTTCAACACACCCCAAAAGACTGTACTGTTCCTCAGTTTACCATTGACGTAACTCTGGTCCATGGAAATTCCTCTGGTCACTAAAGCTTTTTTAGATTTGGGTGCCGATGGTAATTTCATATCGGCAAAAAAGGTCAAGGAACTAGGAATTCCGAGTCTGCCTCTACAAACACCCCTTTGTATCATTGGAGTGGATGGGAATAAACTTCCCACAGCTACCATCCACTCTTGGATGACAGAGATTTCTATGCAAGTGGGGGCACTCCATCGGGAATAGATCGCATTCTATATACTCTTGTCAGCTGAGAACCCGGTCATCCTGGGTCTACCTTGGCTCCGCAAGCATGCGCCTGGACTGGAAGGAACCTCAAATATTGTCATGGGGTTCTCAATACACAGAGTAATGTGGAGTTCAGTCACCTCTACATGGGAACAGCTTCCAGCCCCATATCTATCCTTCAGTGATGTATTTAGTAAAAAGGCCGCTGAGACACTTCCTACCCACAGAGAATGGGATTGTGCCATAGATTTGTTACCTGGGAAAGTGCCTCCTCATGGAAGAATCTTTCCTCTCTTGCTTCCCGAGTCCCAGGCAGTGACAGAATATGTTAAGGAGAATCTGGAATGTGGTTTCATCAGGGAATCCAAATACCTTTCTGAGGCTGGCCTGTTTTTTGTTAAAAAGAAGGATGGAGGTTTGCGACCTTGCATTGATTACTCAATGTGATTATTATCAAAGACCGGTTTCATTTACCTCTGATCTCTGAGCTCTTTGATCAGATAAGAGAAGCAAAGATTTTCAGCAAGCTGGGCCTTCGTGAGGCTTATAATCTAATCAGGATCTGTTCAGGGGACAAATGGAAAACGGCCTTTAGTACTCAGGATAGCCACTACAAGTACCTAGTTATGCCATTTGGTTTGAGCAATGCTCCCGCAGTCTTTCAAAAATGTATGAATCATATATTTCGGGACCTGTTATACAAGTACGTGGTGGTATACCTGGACGACATCCTGATTGTCTCTGAATACATAGTGAGTCATCATCAGCATGTACGCAAAGTGTTGTCACAACTTAGGCTAACCAGCTTTCTGCAAGCTTGAAAAATGCTCCTTTGAACAGGATGAATTGACATTTCTGGGATACATCGTTTAGGGTTTTGCCTTCGGATGGACCCAGAGAAACTTTCCGCCATTGTCAACTAGCCTTGTCCAGTTGGATTAAAAGCCATTCAGCAATTCCTGGGGTTTTATCATTTCTATCATCAATTTATCAGGAACTACTCATACATCGCAGCTCCCATCACAGCTCTTAACAAGAAGGGCCAGAATATGAGAGTATGGCCTTCTGAGGCAGAAGAAACTTTTGCTCTTCTAAAACAGTGTTTCCTGTCAGCACCCATTCTAAGGCAACCAAATTGTGACCAGCCATTTTTCCTGGAGGTGGACACCTCTACGGTCGGAGTGGGAGCGGTGATATGCCAAAGAGATGAAGAAGGCAAATGGTATTTTTGTGGATTCTTCTCCAGTAAATTCTCGGCCCCGGAGAAGAATTATGCTGTCGGGGATAAAGAACTTCTAGCCATCAAATTGTCTCTTCAGGAATGGCGGTATTTGTTGGAAGGAGCTAAGTTTCCTGTGACAGTCTATACTGATCATAAGACCTTAACGTACCTAAAGACAGCAAATTGCTTGAATTATTGTCAATCCAGGTGGTCATTGTTTTTTCACTGATTTAATTTGGTGATTACCTATCGACCTGGTGAAAAAAACAGCAAAGCTGATGCTCTGTGCTGGGCATTTAGTACTGCTGATTTGGAGGAAGAAAAGGAAGATAAGCCCATTCTTAACCCTGCTTGCTTTATAGCTGTCACCAGCAAGGTCAAAATTCTGCAGGGGAAAACATTTATAGCTCCTGAACTTTGCTCCAAATTACTGCAGTTTTGCACATTTTGTCACGTTTCAGTGGGCACGCAGGAGTCAAAAAAACCTTGGAGCTAATCCTCAGGAGATACTGGTGGACAATGGTTTGGCAAGATGTTAGGGACTTCATGGCAGCTTGTCATGTTTGCGTGCAGCACAAAGTTCCATTGCACCCTCCAATTGGTCCTCTGATGCCACTATCAGTACCTAATTGTCCCTGGATTCACATCTCTATGGACTTTGTGACAGATCTCCCTTTGTGCCAAGAGTACAACACTATCCTGGTGGTGGTGGATAGATTTTCCAAGACCGTGCACTTTATTCCTCTAAAGGGTCTACCTTCAGCACCAAAGTTGGCAGAGGTGTTTATTAGAGAAATTTTTAGATTGCACGGATTTCCGAAAGACATTGTTTCCGACCAAGGGGTACAACATACTTCTAGATTCTGGAGAGCATTATGCAGATACTTTAGCATTAAGTTGAGCTACTCCTCGGCCTACCATCCCCAGAGTAATGGCCAAGCAGAGCGAATAAACCAGGATTTGGAGAAGCTAATTCCGATGTATGTTTCAGCCAATCAAGATGAGTGTGTCTCTCTGTTACCATGGGCTGAATTTACCCTTCAATATTTTGTATCATGAAGCATCGGGGCACTCTCCATTTTTTGTTATATACGGCTTGCATCCTACATTACCAGAGCTACCAGGTCTTCTATCAGCATCATGTCCAGTTGTGCAGGGTACAGTAAGCCGCTTCCTTAAAGTCTGGAAGGAGGTAAAGAAGAATATGTGCAAGGCCTCTTCAAGGTATAGAATGTTTGCAGATAGGAAAAGGAGGAAGGGTCCAGTGTTGAGGCCTGGTGATAAAGTCTGGCTGTCAACTAAACATCTGAGATTGAGAGTTCTTATGATGAAATTTGCTCCCAGATACATCGGTCCCTTCCAGTTTCTTCAGGTGATTAATCCAGTGGCATTCTGTCTGAAACTTCCTAATACACTTCCCAATTCGCAATGTATTTCATGTGTCCCTTCTAAAACCCCTGGTTCTTAATTGTTTCTTGGTACCTGGCAGTCCTCCTCCTGCGATTGCAGTAGACCAGCAGGAAAAGTATGAAGTGAAACAGATCCTGGATTCCAGGGTTTCTAGAGGAGCTGTTCGATTCTTGGTGGACTGGAAGGGGTATGAACCTGAGGAGCGCTGCTGGGTCAAGGCCTCAAATATCCATGTGCCCCGTCTTCTTCAGAAGTTCCACCAAAGTTTTCCCAACAAACCATTTGTGAGGTGTTCGGTGTCCCTCCCCCTGTGGCTCTGTGTGCAGGCAGATGCGGCTTCCATAGGGACGCGTGCGCTGCTCTGCTTTAGATTTAAAGGGACAGGCACAGGAAGTAGGTGGTGCTGATTGAGGCTGGTTGGATCCTGACCTATTTAAGGAAGTTCCTGGGATTGCTCCAGTGCCAGAGTATAGGCTCCATTACCTTACTCCAGCATTCCAGTGTATATCCTCTAAACGTTCCCGACCTTTGGCTTACCTGTGACTCTGATTTCATCTGACCCTTTGTACTGCATTTATATCTGGTTTTGACCTCGGCTATTCCCTGTGACCTGCTTTTCATCTGCTCCCTGGTACCATATTATCTGTTTGGTCCTGACCCAGTTTATCGACTATGCTGAATATTCTCTTTGCTCCATCCAGAGTTTCCTAGCACCTGTATAGGGGAACCTATCCTGGGGGCCACGACCTGTGTATTGGACGCAGCCAAGTCCATACCTTCTTGCGATGGTCCCTAGTGAAAACTGCCTGCACATTAAACTCCGCACCTCAGGTACAGGTCACATCAATTCCCTAAATATGGGTTGCATCCATAATCTACCCGAGAGTTGTGACACGTACAGTGTAATACCCCTTTTACACCAGAGCTAAAACCCAGGTTATTGCTGGGTTAAACCGGGTAGCTCCTTGGTGTAAAAGGGGACAGGTCGAGTGACCCAGCAATCCAACCCTGGTAAGTTGCAGGGTTTAACACGGGAATAACCCGTGAAAACCTGCAATGTGAATGGCACGCTCCGGGTCAGGATGACCTGGAGCTCGATGCATGACTGCCGATTGGTCGGGCTTCAGTTGCACTTGGAGTGACCACCTACAGCTATAGCTGTGGGTGACCACCCACAGCTATAGCGAGCGGCCAAGATGATGGTCGTGATGGTCAAGACCATCGCGACCATCGGGCTTGTGACGAGACCCTTTTGGTAGGGTCTCACTGCCGCAAGCTCTGGGGTGCTTTTGGCTCTATCAGAGCCAAAAGCACTCCCACTGACATCACTAGTGATGTCAGTGGGGCCGGCCTCAGACGGTAGGTGTTCCCATGGGAACACCTCCATCTGGGCAGTCACGCACCCGGCACGCCCACCAAAGGGAGCGTGCTGTCAATCACCATCGACAGCACGCCCCCTTTGGTGCGAGACCCTTAACGATGGCTTGGGTGTCATTATTCGGGTCTTGCGCATGCGCACGACGGAGCCGCCTCTGTCATGTGCATGCGCACTTGGGCACAATTGACCTGCTTGCGAGCGCTCAGCGCTCGTGAGCGGGTCTGAATTAGGCCCTCTGTTCCAACTCTGGGTCTGACCTGGAATTTTGGTGTAAAACCGGTATAAGTGATGAACCAAGTGTAAATAAACTGGAAACTGACCTCCCATTTAAATGTATCTATCACAAAAATAAAAGGTATTTGATTAAACATTTGAAAGGTCTACACAAGTTATGACAGTGGGAAAGATGCACTAAGCATTGGAGAATGATAAAGTAAAGAGTGATAAAGTACCAACCAATCAGCTCCTGTCAGTTTACAGGGTGTGTTTGAAAAATGACAGGAGCTGATTCATTGGTACTTTATGACTCTCCAAGGCTAAGTACATCATCCTGTGAAAGTTAATTGCAGAACTGTACATTAAAAGCATTGAAATCACACTCGTTGTCCATCAATTCATATTTACTAAGACCAGGCATAGCTACACTGTATGCTACTGGATGAACTGCATATGTACAAAGCACAATATATGTTTTATGACAAAATGTTCAAGAGGAACCATATTTATAAGAAGCATATTGTTTTCTACATTTTAAAAACAAACTTGGGATCGTTTCCACATACAAACTGAGAAGAGACCAATAAAGTTGGCTTTCTTTTAAATCAGATGAGTCAGGAATTCTGACCAACAACTCACACCTTTACGTTGTTGTTAAAATGGCATTTGATAATATGTCTTCTAGGGGTCTATTCGTCATTCCTTATTTTCTACAAAAGTAAGTGAAATCTAAAATTTTCACCTACTTTTGTAAAAAACTAACTATTGGGGCCATTAATTATAAAGTTAATGCAGGAGAAATCACTGATATCTTCTGCTTATCTTTCAGCCCCGATCTGGCCCGCGGGCCACATACAATAGTATCGGGACCTAAATTCATCAAGCTCCAAAAATACAAAATTTTCAGATTCTGAAAGTGGGAACTTTTGCCATCTGCAGATGGCATTTGGTTCCGCATGCACACTCTTTTTTATGGGAAGGAACTCCGGGGTTGTGAAGAGGGATCTGATCAGATCCTTCCATGCCTGTTCAGCTCCTTCCACCAGATGTAGGGTTCTTGTGTGCATGTGTGTACCCCCACTTACGCATGCACTCTAGCACAACTAAGTCAGACTCAGCAGTGGTAAATTTTATCGCTACTGATAGGAATTGCAAGGACAGAAGACTGAAACCTGATTTTTGTTCAGATTGATATCACTGACATTTCAAAGAACATTGCTTCTTCAATGTGAATGAGATGAAAACTTTGCAAAATGACAACTGCATTAAAGTTAGGGACTCCTGGGGGAAAATTAAAGGTAGGGACTCCAGGGGGAAACTTTTACATCCTACTGGTTGAGCACAAATATCAAAACATAAGAAAGCACATTGTATTTGACAATACTTTTGGAGTCACATACCTTTGTGAGTCACCATTCTCACATACTAAAACAATTAAATGACAATAACAGTTATCTCTAACTGATAGCTTCCAGGATGCTTGCTTGCAGCTAGGAATCAGCAGAACCTACATGGTTGGTTTTGCACATTTTCTGCTCTCATGGTAAAATATTAACCCGGTTATATGTAAAATTATATTTACAGTTGGAAATGTTTTATAGTTGTTTTATTTGCAGCCATATGTAAAGGGTTCTTACTAAAGCTGTGGCTTTCTAAAAAGAAATATAAACACAGGATACAGCAGCATACTGTATACAGGATGACAGTTCCATAAAGCGCCGTTCACACTGGAGACGGGTCTATATAATATGTTGGGATTGTGAGGTTCTGAATTTGTGGTGGACTCGGTGGTGATAGCAGCAGACACAGAAGCAGACTTAAATGAAATGTGGAGTTTTTAATAAGTGACTTAGAAGACATGGGAATGGCAAATGAAAGTGCACTTGATAATTGTAGTGGGGGTTAATGGGGAAATGTTCAGATATTCTAACCCTTTTGGGATGCCGATGGCGGAATTCTGACCGCGGGGATCTTTAGCGTCAGCATCCCGTACCCAACCCCACATGCATTAGTAGTAAAGTGTAATTCTGACTCCACTTCATTGGTTATCAAGTCTTCAACTGACTGCTTACCCATTTCACCTGTGCCAGTTATAGTTTCTTGCTCAGTAGGTTTTAGCTGTGCACCTGATTGGTTCTCTGTTAAGTGCTGGTGTTGACTTCAGCTAGATTCTTGACTCCGACCCTATGCTATTCCCCAGCACTTGGAATGATATTACTAATAAGATTTGAAAAACTACATGGTGGTAGATAATTCTGAGATCTCTGAATTATCTACCACCATGTAGTTCTTAAAATCCTATTGCTTAAATCATTCTGAGTGCTGGGGAATACCTTTTGCTGTTTCTTGTATAGAATAACTCCTCCCTTTCATGCACCTGAGTGATATTACTGAAGTGACAGAGCAGCTACCAACATGTACTGCTGCTCTTATCCTGTGCTACTTGCCCTGATCCTGGGGAGTTCCTAATGATTATTCTCCCTCATCCCTTGAGTTTAGATAAGTGTCTGTTTCAGTTTCTGCCAATAGCCATTATTTCTCTGGGTATTACAGAGGGTATCATCACTTGCCAGTGGCACAGTTTTGTGATCATTATTATGTATGTGATACCGCTGTAGAACCTCTTGTGACAGGTTTTTAACATTGCTTATTTTTAAATTGAACCTTGCTTTTGTTCTATGACTTTGTTTCAACATTTGACCTGGTTTGTGTGTCCCGTATTACATTTGGTAATCTCGACAACTGTTGATAAGCCATTACTACCCATGTAGAAATGCTGTTGCCAGTAAAATTAAGCTTTATGGTAAGGGTTTTATGGTAAAGGTGTCTGTCGTAAGTAAAGTAACTGGATCTAGTTCTACAGGCTTATCATCGGGTTATCAATGAATTCATAATATAACAAGTGAGATCACTTTTTTCATCAGATTTAAATTATGTAACATAATGGTGTCCATCAGGGTTCCTTGGGGGTCAATTTGAAAAAAACTTTGGGCCAGAAGGGAAACATTATGGATAAATGAGTTTAACTTGAGTTAATTTTTGACTATTTACTTACTAGTTTTTTGTTATAATACATGCATATATGAAATTACATTATTATTATTTTAATTTTTTTTATAACAGTTTTTACAGTTTACTAATAATACCATTTACTATAAAATATACTGGATGTAATATCTACCTACTTCAGATATACCTTTTTTAGTTATTGTTCTTATATCAATGCTGGGAAGATGTTAATACATATTCAACTTATTCTATAGATGCATATTTAAGTGGATTCATTAGATCATGCATTTACTTGCAGGTTGTTTTACTCTTTTTGTTAGTATTCAGATTTGGAGTAACTTTAAATGAATTTGAGTGAGTGCTTTACATTGTGAAGAATAATTGGGCATGGTTCACTAGAGAAACTTAATTGAGTTTCACTATACTTATATTAAATCATCCAGTAGGGAAGAAGTTATGTAATGTAGAGATGTGTGGTTCGGTTTTTCTGGAACACGCCCAAACTTTGGGATTTCTAGTTAAATCAAGTCCCGGATCGGATCACTTTTGGGGTTCCAAGTGGAACCGAGTCCCGACTCAGGTTTGCTGTAACTTTGGAACTCGGATTTGAAAAACAATTCTATGGTTTTGGATTGCATATAAACATGTCCAAAGTACATAATTTTAGCTGTTTTATCAATTTTAATTAAACCAAACCATAACATTTGAGGGTTGTTTTGTCAGTATCCGGTCATTAGGTCTACAGTAAAAAAGTAGACAATGTTTAAGTAGACAATACAAGATAGACAGGCAATAGGTCAACAAGGTGTGAAGGTCAAAACACTAGAAGTAGACTAGTAAGAAGGTTGACAGGTTCATTAGGTTGACAAACAAATGGTCGATACACAAATGGTTGACATATATTTTTTTAGGGTTAGGCACTTACCGGGCGGTTAGGGTTAGGCACTTAGCCCGATGGTTAGGGTTAGGTACCAGGAGGGAGGGTTAAGGTTAGGCACTTACTGGAGGGTTAGGGTTCGGTACTGGAAGGGATGGTCAGGGTCAAGCACCTAACCCGATGGTTTGGGTTAGGGACCAGGAGGGAGGATTAGAGTTAGGCACCAAGGGGTGGGTTCGGATTAGGGTGAAGATTAGAGCTAGAAAGCAAAAAAAAACATGTGTCAACCATTTATGTATCGACCATTTGTGTGTCAACCTAATGACCCCGTTGACCTTCTGTCCCTGTTGACTTTCTTACCAATCAACCTATTGCATGTCTAACTATAGAAGTATTGTAGGCCTAATGATCCACACCCAGTTTTGTCATAACAAAACCAAAACACAGTGGTCTGTGCACTTCTCTAATATAATGTGCCTGATTCATAGTTAGAAGCAAGTAAAAAAAGGAACAAACTAGGACATGCCCCTCCCAACTATAAATACTATTAATATCTCTGCACATTTTAATTAAAACTAGCTCATTTGCAGTGCAAAATGGTTTTGCCAAGGTGCTTTTTGCTCCTCTTTTTGATTGACTCCTAACACTGAATCAGGACCATGTTTTTTAAGCATATGATAATGTCATGAACACATGGTAACCATCATATTTTACAGTTGGGTGTATGTACAGTAAAGTGACTACTGTACCAAGAGCACTCATTTGAACAGGAACTGTTTTATTTACTTAGTATATAATTTATAACATAGCATTCATTTTAGGGTTGATGTGGGTGTGTATCACTTGCTTTGCACCCAAGAAAGAGGGCAATAGCAAACAAAAAGTAAATCCACTTATGGTTAGCAATCCTTGCTCTATAGTAGCAGTATGTTTATTCGACAATACGTTATGTGTAATTCTTTATGGATGCTAAAACACAAAGTAAAAAAAATCAAATATCTGCTAAGGACCAAGATAGGCAAAATTTGGTAGGATTTTTAAAAGATCAATTATTTGGTTTCTATGTAAATAAAATAGTTCATATTCAAATTCGTTCTCTTATTCAAAGTACATCCATCTATCACTATTTTATGATACTCTGATTATACAATTTGCAGTTCACAGGAGATAATCAATGAATCTTATTATGAAGCACTATGTGAAGCTAGATGTACTTTCGTAAGTATTATGCTGTACCTAATGACTTGCCTGGACTTAGATCTCTAACACCTTAAGAAGTAACTAAGGCAAGTAGCTGTTCCCTAAGTAAAGCACTCTGTTTAATTGGTCTACCATTAAAATGAATGTTGTATATTTTTAATGCTGTTTATTTACTTGAATGTTGAGATATCTGTATATATGTGTCTCTCTGTCATGAGATTATTTACACAATTACAATGATATGAAAAAAAATAATGGAAAGTTGCCAATTTTTTTTATTGAGCTCTTTTCCTGTGAGAGAGATAACTTTTACTTTGGTGTACAGTACTTCCGCTCCCAGCTAATCATGGACATAAAACTTACATAAGGTGCAAGTTATGTAGTCAACCCTAAAGCAAACACCGGTGAGTGGGACTAAGGGCTGATTCAGACCCGCTCGCATGCGCTATGCACTCGCAAGCAGATCAATGTTTGCCCCCTGCGCATGCACCAACTCCGGCGTGCGCATGCACGAGACCCGGACAGCGACGGGCGTTCTGTCACTACGGGTCTTGCACCAAAATGGGGCGGCTGACGATTGTGATTGACAGCTCGCCCCATTTTGGAGGCAGGCAGGGGGGTGGCTGGACAAACGGAGGCGTTCCTGAGGGAACGCCTTCTGCTTGTGGGCGGCCCTACTGACATCACTAGTGATGTCAGTAGGTGGACTTCCTGCTCTAATAGAGCATGAAGTCCACTGGGGCTTGCGTTGGATGAGACCCTACCACAAGGATCTTGTCCTAAGCCCGATGGTTGCGATGGTCGCAACCATCGTGACCATCACTTGGTCGCTCATAAAAGCTGTGGGTGGTCACCCACAGCTTAGCGAGTGGCCAGGAGGCCGGCACAAATAATAATTGCGCGCTAATTCAGAGCGAGCACTCTGAAAGAGCGTCCGGCTCTGAATCAGGGCCTAAATTTACTCCCTGAACTCATCAGGAACTTTGTACCATTGTGACACTAGTAAAAAATAAATTCCTAAAAATGTGAGAAAATACATAAAAATAACAATAAAGTAAACGTGTAAAAAAAATCACATAAAAATGCATGCCGGAATGTAGTCAGCATCCCAATGGTCAAAATACCAATGGACACAATAACGACAGCAGCATCCTGATAGTCACAATCCCGACAGATTCTGACAGTGAGTATTATGGTTAGGTATTATGGGTAGAGTTTGGCTGTGGGAGGGGAAGATAGGCTAAGGCTGCAGGAGGGGATGGTTAGCGTTAGGCACTAGGGATAGAGTTAGGCTGTGGGAGGGAAAGATACGGTTAGGCTCCTGGAGGTAACGTTAGGTTTAGGCTGCAAAAGGAGTGGGCTAGGGTTAGGGTTAAAATTGGGGTTAGAATACTTACCTAAATCCCTCTGAATTTTGACTGTCGAGATGCCGCTGTCAGTATTATGTATTATCGCTTTGTGACCATCGGAATCCCATACCCAACCCCAATATACATACATACTTATAATTATGGTGCACAAACATACAGATAATCCCTAATAAAGTTCACATATTTGCCATCCCTGTACACATTGCAAGTCACAGATTGAGCTTGGTGGTATAACTTTAGAGCAGGGGTGTCAAACTCGTGGCCATTCAACTGCTGTGGGACTACCTATCCCAGAATGCCCTGCCACAGGTTTAGCATGCCCTAATAGCAAAACTGTGGCAGTGCATGCTGGGATGTGTAGTTCCACTGCAGCTGGAGGGCCACAAGTTTGACACCGCTGCTTTAGAGTAACGCTATGGGCCAAATGCAATAGGGAGAGAGTTTAGAAAATGTGAGAGTTTAGCAGTAACCTCTCCCACTATCACATTGGTTGAGTTTTATCTTCAAAATGGGAAAACATCTGGATGAGAGTTTAAATCGCGAGAGTTTTTTGAGTCTGAAAAACATGCAAGTTTGTATGTCCTCAGACTCTATTACATTGGCCCAGATTAAAAAGTGTGAAAGTTTACTCTCACCCTATTATATTTGGCCCTATTTCTGTAAAAGTATTTTAGTGTAATATTTCATGTTATAAAATTGCATTCCTGTGGTTTGAGCTGTTTCTTGTGGAATGGGTATGTAATGCCAGCTGTCGGGATGCCTCCTGTCAGAATACAGACAGCTGCATCTTGATGGTTGGTATCCTGACAGGGGTCAGGTAATTATATTTACCCACCCCCCTTCCCCCTCTGACCTTAACCCTCCCTTCTTGTAGTCTAACCCTAACCCTCTCCACCTGCACCCTAACTCTCCCCATTAGTGCCTAAACCTAGCCCTCCCCCATTTGTGCCTAAACCTAACCCTCCCCCCTTCATGCCTAACCCTCCCCCCCTCAGCGTGCCTATCCCTAACCTCCCCCTAAAAACCTAACCCTAACCCCACTATACTCCCTAAACTTAACCCTCACCCCCACAGCTAATGCTAAGGGCGCCCCGGACTTACCTCATTCGTGCTGACATCATTCGGTGTTCTGTCATCGGGATTAAGATAGGCGTCAGTATTTTGACACCTATCTTAAGTCCCTTGTCAGGATTTCCTTGTCGGTATTGATAACTACATTTCGTTTCATGTAGATGAACTAAAATATTATATGCACAATTTTGTGGTTTATCATGTTTTTCACATATTGGCAGGATTACCTACTGGTATATGTACTGTGCAGCGTTGGCTTCTGCGGCAATAGGTCTGTGCATAAGATCTTACATTATTTGTGAGATCTCATGCATGTGCCCTTTTCCTTGCTATTTTCACTATGGGACTTGCAGGGACTTCCAGGGAGGAAGAGGGGATTTTTCTTTTCCCCACTACAGAGGCTGAAATGATGAGGCATCTTGATGTTTTGTTTCCTGCTGCACTTTGATAAGAAAACATAAGAGGCATGACAAGTGCCCCTATAATACATCTTCCTGTTAAAATATAATATAATATGTTATAAGACCTGTGAAATAACAAGAATACTAACTCACAATGACCCTTAAAATGAACAAGGGGTCTGAAGGCTCAATGCCCCACTGTAGTGCGATTGGCAGAAGAGAAAAATACAAAATGCAACTTTTTTTTTTTTTCAATTACACAAAAAAGAGATATGTGGGTGGTTCAATAAATAGGTTAACAAGATCTCTCATTGAGTAAATTTATTCAACTCTTACATATACTGTACATATAATCAATAGTATGGCCTTGGTACAGATTATTTTTCCACATAGTCCCCATACTTGTCTAATCTTTGTTCCAATGGTACACCAAGACATCAATCCTGGCATAGAATAAGCCAGGACATGACAGCTTGCTGAACTTCACTGTCGGGTGTGAATAGCCTCCCACCCAGGTGTTTATTCAATGGTACAAAGAGATGGAAATCACTTGGTGCCAGGTCAGGGCTGTAGGAAGGATGATCCAGTACCTCCCAGTAGTAGTGCTTTAAAACTCACACATGCAGTAGGCTAAGTGTGGCCTGGCGTTATCGTGCAGCAAATACATTGCCTGTTCACAGCAACCCAAGTCATGTTTAATGAACATGACATCACCGTACACCTCAACAAGTTGATTGTGAATTTTAGCTTTTGATATGGCCTGAAATCTGATCACATTACACTCCTCAATGTTTTACCATGTTTCCACCAGCCCTGTCATCTTACAACTGATATTGGGACAGAATGACTGATATGAGGTGCAGTGTA
Source organism: Taudactylus pleione (assembly GCA_031769625.1). Lineage (NCBI taxonomy): Eukaryota > Metazoa > Chordata > Amphibia > Anura > Myobatrachidae > Taudactylus > Taudactylus pleione. The sequence goes on along the minus strand of JAUIMM010000148.1, from coordinate 4,410,158 downwards.
ATGGCCATGAGGGGAAGCAATGGTCTACTTGCTCTGACCTGGTGGGAAATTAGAATAAAATAGAGAACATTACACACTTGAGAGGTGTTAATTATTGAACCACCTCTCATATATATTGTGTTCCTGCAAATTTTAGTTCAAGTTCAAAATGTGTGCACAAGCAGTTGTGCAACTTAAACCATTACCCATGCAAGATATAAATGACATACATTTGCACCATTTGTTACCTGTGATGGAATATACATTAGGTAAAACATAAACCATACTTCAGACATATTGTAAAATAAACCGTATTCTACAATTACATTTTAAATGTTCTAAAAATTGATAGTGATCAGTGTGACTGTAACAAGAATAGACTTTTTTGAGAATATAACAGGAAGAGTCAGTGTGAGGCAGGATATGGATGTCAAGAAGGCAGACTAAGGGGTGTATTTATTAAACATTGGTTTTTCAAAACCGCAAATTTTGGAAAGCTTTAATTGCTGTATTTTAAAGCGCAATAGCCTGATTTTGCGTGTGCTGTATTATCATTGACCTTTTAATTCCAGCTCTCAAAGCTTCTGAGAATCAGGGGCTTTAAAAAACTGTTTAGTAAATATAGCCTTAGATTTAATAACAATGGGAAACCACAAAAAGCCACAGTCCAGATGGTATATTTGCACACTTTATTTAGGGATTTCTCCCTATCAATCATAAATAAATAAATACAGTTTAGTTTCCAGAGTCAAATTGTTGTTAAGACTCTGTATCTTTTGTAGATATCAACTTAAACATTTGGCTAATAATATAGAGAAATAATGTAAAAACAAACTGTGGTGCTTAGTATCCACCTCTTATATAAATAAATATACTGTATACACAAAATCCATCAATACTGTTTTGCCTAATGTTCTACAAATTAGGGATGGCAGCCAACCTTGTGAAGTAACACTGATATCTACCTTGAAAGAATGAAAGAAAGAAAACACATATGCCAATAGTAATGTACAATAATATGCAAACATTCATAAAAACATTATGTGCTTTTTTGAATAAACCACGGAATTCAGCCAAAAGTCCAGGTACAGTCCCAATGTGTTTCATCTTGACACTACAATGGCATTACCAAGACTTCTTTAGGGGAACATGTCCAGATAGAGATTGATCCAAGCTTACATATCAGAAATGATCACCTTAATTTGCACTTGATTATATGACTTACATGTGTAATGATATTCCATTATGGTGGAAACTGGATATCCAGTATTATGAACAAGCTACATTGCTATCATTTTAGTAAAAATGTTTATATCTGATTAAAAGAGTTAAAATGTTTAACATCATTATATGGATTTGCTTTAATTATACTCATTTTTAGATAAACTTTAAAAAATATATTTAGTGGTACAAAAAAGTAAAAATCCAGGCAGTATGAAACCAGATGTGACATAACGGAGCTCACATTCGGCAGCTTCACATTTCTACTGTGGTTATAATATAAACAAAAATAATGCAAAGCTTTTTAAAACTTCAAAATCCCATTGTCTTATAAAGAGCAGATGTGATGAATCTATGTTAGTTATGTGACATGTTGCGGAGGATGTGATGCAATCTGAAATCACTCTATTTGGATGAAGAACAATCTTCTGCTGGAAAACAGCAACACCTTGTATTCCGGAAATGGATAACCGGATATTACAGCACAGATGGTGTAATGGTTAGCGTTACTGCCTCACAGCACTGAGGTTGTGGGTTCGATACCGACTCTGGCCCTAACTGTGCGGAGTTTGTATATTCTCTCTGTGCTTGCGTGGGTTTCCCCCGGGTGCTCCGGTTTCCTCTCACACTCCAAAAATATACTGGTAGGTTAATTGGCTACTAACAAAAATGACCCCTAGTGTGTATGTGCGTGCGCATGTGATAGGGAATATAGATTGTAAGCTCCACTGGGGCAGGTACTGATGTGAATGGCCAAATATTCTCTCTGTAAAGCGCTGCGGAATATGTGTGCACTATATAAATAACTGGTAATAAATAAATAATAATAACCTAAAACCACTGTATATATAAAAAAGAAATCTATGTATATACTATTATATGGTAAAATACTTCTCTAAAAACAGGAATATCCATTTAAATATCCTGGGTACTCATTCTATTATATATATATATATATATATATATATATATATATATATATTACTAGAAATGTACAATATACTGTATAAAATATGGTATCTGGATTACCAATATGTGAATAATATGCCAAAATTGTTTTTTTTTTACATAAAAAACAATTAACTGTAAAGTTTACTAAAATTAAATAAAAATGAATAAATTAATAATAATAAAAAATATAAATATTATTAATATATCTATAAAATAGGAGACATTTCATAAAAATCATTTAAACTACAAGGAATAAGGGAATTTAATTTGAAAAATCCAAAACATTTCTCTTTGGTAGAGCATATTGTCTAAACTTTCTCCTCTATTCCCCAAAATTACATGTTCAATTGCTTGACCTGCAAGATGTGAAGGGTTTGAATTATGCTTTACAAAATGTGTTTAGAAACTGAGTGTGTTATGAGTTTGTACTTGATATTTATAAGATGATCGTGTATCCGCAACTTTAACTATCTACGTGTTTTCCCTATGCAGAATGTATTAAATTACAAAGACACCTTAACATAAAGGAAACAGATGTGGTGCTACAATTTACATAGCTTTGAGTCTAACATTTTTCAGCATCATCTCTACCCCAAAATTAATTATTGTTAAACAGCTACATACTGTATAATACATTTTCCAAATTTGTAACACCTTTTTATATTTTATAGTTTCTCTATTAGGATTTTTTAATAAACTAATTGCTAACATATCTTTAGGGTTGGTGGGTTGCTCTATGAAAAATTATATCTGTTTTCTGGGTAACATTATTTCCAAGAATCGGATCTAATAACATTATGTGTCAATGTTTATTAATATTGTTTTTAATATTTCTCATGTGTATTATACCTTGTTATAATTGGAAGAAAATACTTTCTCAGATTATCACTAGTTCTTTCTCTTCATTCTAATAGATCCTCCTTTTCAAGGTTATTAGTCTCTCTAGTAGCTTCTGTAATTAATGATTTGGGGTTACATTTGTTCCAGAAAATGACGACTGCAAAGTTTGATGTTTCTCACATTTATTTAAATTTCTACAATTCTTTAGTTTTCAATGTAAATGAGATTTAGGAATGTTTGAATTACATCTTAAAAGATGGTCACTATTATAATAGACATACTATTAATTACCACTTTTTTGCAGGAGGTACTTATGTTGGTCTCACTGATGTTTAAAACTAGATCAAAGAATGCAATCATCAATATGCCATTTGAATAGTTTAATATGATGAGACCAAGGATTGTTGTTATATATGACTTCCCTTTTCCATACACACATAAACATATTTTTGTGCCCATCGCAGTTCCATGAATTTGTAAAAATAAATCTTTCAGAAAAATAAAATGATTATGTTCTAGAATAAACAAAATAAGATCTCCAATAAAATTACTAAAAACCATCTTCCACTTCAGGAAAATCATTCTAACTTTCTTTACAGGCTCTTGCTCCTTATTCATGTTTTATGGACATATACAAGGCCTGTATGACAGTTGTCACCCACTTATATGTGGCTTCCCATTCAAAATAGTTAAACATTTGTAAAGCAGAAGTGGAATCCTTAAGGTATGATAGCAATCTTGATACCTATTTATAATTCCCCAGTTTGAAATGTTTTTAAGACTGGTAAATCATGATGTGAAAACTGATGTTGTAAAGAATAAAAAGGTATTTGATAATTTAACTTTGTGGGAGAGACAAGCTTTAAAATCCCTATGCAACAATCCTTCTATGGTAATCAGGAATGCCGATATGGGAGGGTCAGTTGTTTTGCAGGACTTTGTGAGATATGATGCAGAGATTAAAAGGCAGTTGTCTGATACATCAACTTAATGTAGAATGGAATTTAATCCAATGCCCTTCATTAAGAAGGAGGTAGATGATCTCATCAATGTGGTGTTTACACAAGTCTGGATTGATGAGAGTGTTGCTGAATTCTTGCATGTTGACCATCCAATATGTCCTGTGATATACACCCTCCCCAAGATACATAAGTCATTGATAGATCCCCCTGGCAGACCAATTATTTCTGCTAAGGAATCTATCTTACAACCTTTAGTGCAATTTCTTGACTTCTATTTGCAACCTTTTGGGAAAATAACTCAGAGTTTTCTATGTGACACTGGTCATTTCATGAATGATTTGAGTAACATTGAATGTTTAATTCCTGATGCCTTGCTGGCTATTATGGATGTTGTATCCTTGTATAATACCATCCTGCATGCTGACGGTATTATGGAAGTCAGGGAAGCTCTTCTGCAGGGCCCCTATGAGGGTCCACCCATTGAATTAATTTGTGAACTTCTAACCAAGGTGCTAATGTGTAATCATTTCATGTACCAGGGCGATTATTACATTCAGGTTGCAGGAACTGCAATGGGATCTAATATCATGCCTGCGTATGCGAATATCTACATGCATAAAATGAACAGGAATTTATTTTAAAAAAAATACTCTGAAAAGATATTGTACTACAGGAGGTTTATAGATGATGTTTTTTTGCTGTGGGGTAGTGACACTATAGTCTATGGTCCAATACTTGAACACTCTGAAGAGTCCAATATGATTTATAGCATCATTTGATGCTAAGGCAATTAATTTTTTGGATGTAACTATTATGAAGAGTGGGTGCACACTTGAACACACTTTATATAGGAAACCTACTGATAGAAACACCCTGTTGAGGGCTTCGAGTCATCATCCTGACTCACTTAAATCTAATTTACCAATTTCACTTTTTTTCACATATTAAGAAACAATTCTGATATTGCAGGAGCAGGACTTCAGTTAAATGAATGTAAACAGAGGTTTATTGAGAAAGGTTATCAACCCAAGGTGATAATGAATTGCCTCACCAGGCCCAGAAAAATCTTTCATAACAAGCCAAAGGATGCGAAACCTGTGGATAGGATGCTTAACTGGATGGTTTTGACCACACAATGTGATACCAGCTTGACAACAGTACAAGAGACTGTTAAGAGACATTGGTATTGAGTAACTAGTGATCCAGCATTTAAAAGGTTACAAGCTCAGAAACCGTTATTGAGCATGAGGAGGGAACCAAATTTAAAAGATACCCTTTTGAGACCGAATATGCAACCATTGATTCCGATTGAGGGAAACTGGTTATCCCAGCAGAAGAGTTTGCTATAAGTGCCTCGGATGCACTACGTGCCGAGGAATGGCCACTGGCAAGTTCTTCAGTCATCCACGTACAGGAAAGAAGATCTTTTTATGGTACTGCTTAACCCGTTTGATGGATCATGTGATCTACAGTATTTGCTAACCGGTTCTTGTGGACTTATGGACATTGGAAAGACTATACGTACTTTCTGGGAGAGAATGAACCAACACAGGTCTTCGATACATTTGGCTTATAATACAGGTAACGGATAAACCTGTGGCTATATATTTTCTGAAAGCAGGACACCAACTCTCAACTCTATGTTGCCATCTGGACACCGTGACCCCTAGAGGCTTGAATGAAATTAACTCCCTTTCTATTTTTGTGTAAGGACTGAGTGTTCAAGTGGGATACATAATGTTTTTGATGGGTTTTTCATTAATGCTAATAGTGTTGTTTACATTTTTTGACTTGTGTTTATAACTTTGGAGTCTGGTGATTGGGTGTATAGATTTAATTTACTTATTTAATTATATTTTTATATAGGTGACACTATTTTATGTGTTTATTAGGATAATGATATTAATGTGTTTTCATAACTTGCTAACTCTAAATCCCATTCCCATATATTTCTTGTTAACAATGATATGTATGAGTATTAATATGGATACTGACTTCTCTGCTGGTTCCTTTTACCATTATAATGGACATATGGTACGCATACTAGCACTTTGCTTCTAAGCAATGTGCTCCAATCCTCTCCGTTTTGGCTGGTGATGGTATTTTGGGCATAACTTTTGATAATGGCAGTGAGATTTCGTAATCTGGGACATGCTGGTATGATGCAGTTGCTGCAGTGGAACACAAACAAGCACCGAGTTGCTAAGCGATGCGTACCAACAGTAATCTGCTGGCCGGATGTGGTATTTTAAGAGGCACTTCTGCTTGAGATACTGGAGAGCGTATACACGGGAGACTTTGGTAATACATTATTTACTATATTATACTTGATGATCCTTTAGATGTGGTTATTATGGCCACCTAAGGTATGGTTACAGGTGGGGTAACATGAATGCCATGATGTGATGGTAATGTCACTTCTGGGTTGTGACACACCTGCACTGCATTTTGATGGAGTGACATGGGTACTTAAGAGTGAGCAGGTACTCATTAATGGTTGTTCCTATATTATGTCTGATGGTGTGGCAAGTTGTGGGTCTTGAGACAGGTCCAGATGTGGACCAAAATGTCGACCATGGACAACTGTTTTTTAAACAGATGCTAAGAATAAAGTGATGAGTATATATTTCTTTCTTTTGCCTGGTGAGTGGACTTTTTTCATCTATCATTATGGCGTCTCCTTGTGGATTTGCCTAAGTTTTGGACCACAGTGGATGCAGCTGAACAGTGAGTGCTACTCTACTCCTGACATATTTATAATTCTATATATTCTGACATGGGAGATGTGGAGGAATTAATCCCTGCCACTATAGGTGCCCTGAGGAGTTTATTAACCTTTTATGAATTTTCGGTATTTGATAGAAAAATTGTATTTTCAAATACCTAGAATAAAGAAACTCAAATTCCTCTCTATTTATATAATGAACGCCCTTACCCCCAATCAATACCACTATAAGTGCTTTTAAAAAGAAATCTGTAAGATCTTCATTCAATTTCCTATATGTAGAGGTATAATTGAGCAATCTTCTTGATTCATTCACATAACCAATTCTGTTCATAACTACTAAGCCACCATCCATATCAGCCTGTTTAATTATATCTTTATTTTCCATCAAAATTTTCAATGCTTTATTTTCAGCCATGCTTAAATCATGATTTTTAACTTTATCATCTTTATCACATAAATTACTGTTCAAAGCTGCATAAAATACACCAAAATTATTACCTTTGGATGCAATGGGGTAGAATCTTGATTTTGGTTGAAACCTAACTTGAAGAATTACATCCCTATACTTAGGTAAAACAAAAGTCTTATTAGAGTAGCTTTCAAATTAATTTAAAATCAATAAATAATTCAAACCAATTGGGAGGCATTAATAGAGAAAAATGTTTTTTTTTCTTAAAACTGTTTTTTCATTATTAGTTAATACATGACTAGATATATTAAAGACACTTCTAATATTTTTACTACTTTGGAGGGATTAAGGTACCTTTTTTGGATCTGTATAGAACACCCCCTCTTTTCACTCTTTTTCTTGATAATGCCTTACTGATGTTCTCCCTCAAACCCATCCTCCTTTTGTGTTTCTATTTAGGTGCAAATCAACTCCTTCCCGTTCTCCTTCTGTGTCACTATTATTATTATCGTTTATTTATATGGTGCCACAAAGGTTCCGCAGTGCCTTATACAGTACATAAATGAGCACACAAGAAAAACAGTTATTAGCCGTACAATACAATGCAGGACAAGGACATGGTTTATAGAGATAGCTGCATAACACAAGCAGCAGGACATAAGCAACCAAGTGTTAGGTGCTGTTGTGGGGAGTTAGGAGTAATGATACTATACGTAGGGGGAGGAGAAGCACATGAGGGACGTGGGCCCTGCTTGTGAGAGCTTACATTCTAAAGGGGAGGGGTAGATAGACAGGGGTGACACAGATGGGGTAGATAGTGAGGAAGGAGCATGGAGCAGTGGGTTAGGATGTGTGTGCTGCGGAATGTGTGTGTATAAGATGACCTGATGTTATGTCAAAATTAAGTCCTTCATTCATATATCTCTATGTCAACAAATAGATTTTGATTATGTGTTATTTACATGAGAGATGTACAAAATAAAGTTGTAGCACCTTAATTATTGTGTGTTACATTGTAGCATCTAAATACAGTACATCCAGATAAAAATGCATATATTATGGGACTGTCCTGCCATCCTAATACATTAGTGACTACTTTAGTCCCAGCTGCTGGGTGCTATGCCATGCTCCTGTGAGTGGGAGCATCTCACATGCTAGACCCACCCACAAATGGGTGCAGCCATGCCCAACATGTTTTGATCCCACAGGTTGTTGTTGTACCCGGGCCCAGAATTTGTCTTGGAAGCCCTGGAGGTGACAGGCAGAACCAGGAGGGAATATTGCTTAGTGGTGGGGTTGCCAGGCCATGGAGGAAGGGAGGTGGTTGAGAGTTGAGGAACAGGAAAGGCAGGGGAAAGAAGCAGACGGTTGGAAAGCAGACTGATGAGAGAAAATAGGGGGAACAGCAAGCGGAGGAAATAAGAGGGGGAGCATATGGATGGATAAAGTAGAGGATTATGTGGGCACTGAATAAGGGGAGTGTTTGAAGTAAGAGTGTTCATGCTATGGACGAGGTAATAAGTGAAATGAAAACTGGAGTAAAATGTTCAGAAATACAGGTAAAAGAACAGTGCTGCTAATGTATGAGCACAGCTCCAACAATGATATATAAAGAGAGGTGTGTGAGCAGTGGGTGCAGGAATTAGTTATTAAAATAATTATTAAGGTGAACATATGTGACTCAAAGGAAAAAGGCAATACAAACAAGATTTTTTGTAGTATGAAGGGAAAAATTACAATGTACAGAGCCAATCTAGTCAGAAATGTTATGAACAACAAAGATCAATCAAAAGGCGCAGCACACAGATAGGGGGGTACTTGCAATGTCCAAGCAGTGAGTGCAGCAAGGATTGTCCTGGTTATTCATACAACAGCAGATGGTGAATTTGGTAACTCATATAAATATGTTGCTTGATGTTGTTCAGAAGGTGCTCTGGTTTTGAGGATGTTTTCCATCAATTTTCCTCCAGCTTAACTCCAGTTTAACTGCGTCTAATGCTGGCCATACACGCTACAATTATCGGGGCGATCCGCCTGATATCGGCGGATCGCCCCGATAATTGTAGCGTGTGTGCGGGCGACCGAGGATTAAATATTGCTTGGTTGGGCATGCAGGATTGTCCAGCATGCCCGTCCGATGCAATATTTACCCGGTAACTGTCGGCCGCATCGGGCAGTGTACGTCCAGCACGGCCGACAGACAGACATTTCCTGTGTTCCTTCCTATGGAAGGAACAGGGAAATGTCTCCTCCCCCAGGGGCGGAGTGCGGATGTCGGGCTATACACTGTGAGATTTCTCTCACAGTGTATGCCGGCGACATCTGTGCTGGCAGCCAGCCAGATAAAATGTCTGTCGGTCTGACAGACATTTTATCTGGCTGTGTATGCCCAGCATTAGTTATTAAATTGTAATTACACTTATAATCTAGCACTTTGAATCTAATGCAGCCTACGTCTATGCAGCCTTACTGATCACTAATAACTAAAGTTTCAAACATGTGTCTATGTGCTCACTGATTGGGATCCCACCCCCAGAGCTCAACACACACTAAATTGGGATGCAATAAAGTCTAAGATATACAGTTTGTGAGAAGGGAGTGGACCATCACAGATTCACAAAAAATTCCTAACTTCCTCTATAACAATTGCTCCTAATATAGCAGTAGTGATAATTTACCTAGAATAAATCTTTAAAGCTGTGCAACAGCAATCAAGGTAACAGCATCTGATGAGAACTGTAGTAGCAGATTACCTAGAATAAATCTTTAAAGCTGTGCAATAGCAATCAAGGTAACAGCATCTGATGAGAACTGTAGTAGCAGATTACCTGAAATCCAGAGAAAGGGAGAAGTCAGATCAGTCTTTGCATGGTGTGCATATGGCTAATAAGATCTCCAGCATAACTGCTTCTTAGTTATTAAATTGAAATTACACTTATAATCTAGCACTTTGAATCTAATGCAGCCTACGTCTTTGCAGTGGGAACCTATCTCTTAATGGAATATATGTACATTGTTAAAATTTACTCGGTTGGTAATTTCTCCTTTTAGGGACATGTGTCCAACTCTATTTCCTAGTATCATTTCTCATATATGATCTACTACGAGATATAAATGTTTTTTATTAATAATGTTAGACTGTTTATGCCAATATTTCACTATTATCCATATAATCCCGTTTATCTCTGATAAACTTTTTTTCTTTAAAGCGGATGATTTCTCTCTCTGTCCTTTCTAGTTTTTTATTTAATCCACTGTTATTGTATTTGAAATCCTCTTTGTATATATGAAATTTCATAGCTACCTCTTTTGTCCTCATTTATGACTCTCCTATCTTCAAGTTATTTTTCTTTTTGAAAATTATAAATCTCATTAAATTACTGAACATTTATCAAGAATCCTTCTCATCCTTTTATAAAATGGATATTCTCCAGGCCAAATGATGGATTCATAGGCCTCTTGGGACCCTATTTACCTTTGATAATGTTAAAACCTGATATGCCCCACCAAGTTTTTATTTCCTTTGTTTGTAACTTTTTCGTCTCTCAAAAAAGTTTATATTACTTATCATTAATGGGAATATTGAATAATTTATGTGCTGGCAAAAAAGTAGATCAAACAAATTAGGGTTTTTCAAAATTAAAAATAATATTTATTACTATAAAATTACAGCAAATTAAACAATTTCAACCAATGTGACCCTGTTGTAAGAATTATACTGTCCTATATCTTTATTTAGTGTTCTGAAAGATAGTTGGATAATTGCATTTATAATGGCATAGTTTAAATAAAAAATAGATGTTATAACATTATTTAGCAAATACATTTTTATTATTCATGCTGTTAAATGTAACCAAGCGGGATGATATATAGTTGAAAAGAAATATAATTTACAGTGAAATGTTTATGATAGTTAATGTATACACCTCAAATATGCCTAATTACTGTTTTTTCATATTGCTTTTTCATATTTATATCTTACATCATATTGCTATTTCATATTTATATCCAAGATTGGGTAGAAGATCAGTTATTTAGAACCAGTGACTTCAACTCAATTCAGACTATCATAGCAAACAGGAGCCATCATAGTACACCACCAACCAATAATGTATTAGGGGATAGTTGCCAATTTATGGATCCCTTGAGATTCTAACTTCCAATGGATTGACAATTTTCCTTTATTCTCACCCACATAAATTATCCAAAATAAAATATAATATATTTCCTCAGTCTTATGGTGTATAGTTGATAGATCTACGGTAATGTAGAAAATATTATTTTCAATCATGCTCCAATCTGGATTTCTATCTCACTCAATCCAAGTTTCAATAATGGGAGATTCCTGCATATCTAACAAGTTCAGATCTATTGACATCAAGAGTCTGATTCAGATATGGTTGCTATTGCAGCTGTGGTTGAGTTTTTTTGAGTAATCACAGTGGCGGTAATATACAAATGTTAGTTTAGACCTTTTCCTTTTGTACTTGTAAGCACCAGAGGTGCAAGTCCTGAGACATCATCTATCAATGACCATGGATGGTAAAAATTTGCTGATGGTCCCCAAAACTCCACCATCAATGCACCATTGCATTCACCATAGACCCTTGAACCAGCATAAGGCAGATGCAGTGCATCCTTCTCAACTCCATATACTGTAAACATAGCCTCTGTGGCTCTGGCTCTATGACTGAAAATGCAGCCAGTTGCATAGACACACCAAGACACTATCCTAACATACTCCTAAGACTGACTTTGTTTTTGCAAACTTCAGGTCATCTTCCAGTCACCACCCAGGAACACTCATAGTTTTGCCTCGCAGTTCCTAATTCCAGCAATCTCACACACAACCATGCATTTGTGCGTACACTATGGGTAACAAATGCGCTGTTGGGGTTTTCAATATATTTCATGCAAGTGCAAATAATTGCTCAACTCCACCAACATTGGCATTGCGTTCAGTTTGTGTACTCCACTGAATCAGTACCCATATGTAGAAAACCATTATTTAAACTATAAGGATAAGAATAATTTTGAAAAAATTGTCAGAAATAAATTTATTTTGGGAAGCATCTAAATCCTTTAAATGAGGCACATAATTTCTTATGTTGCCAAAGAGATATGAACCATTGCCACCATGTCTTAAATGTTGCAGTAACTAGTGCATTTTAAGGCTGCTAATGACTAACACAGCAACTAATTTATGCATAAAATAATTGAAACATTGTGCTCCACTGTACAGATATAGTGATAAAGTACACATTTGACTCTTTAAATCCTCCAATTTCGATTCTCCCTGATCTTCTCCAATTCTTTTAATTCTTATAGAGACAGATATTCTTTCAGCAAAAGCGGTCCAGTGTATATATGTAAAAAAGTACAAATGGAGATCTACTGCGCACTGGACTAATGCAAAGGTAAGAGGTATGGTTGCACTTCAGAAAGGGTGTCTAGCCTTTCTACTATAAAGAGGAAATGCAAAAATCAGGTAAATGCGCTCTATACCACTCCTGAATATGTGAGCGTAAATGACTACATATCATGCATATGAAAGTATGACTGTGAAAAATACCCAACTCAACTAACATCAAAAAATGATATTTACTGAATATAGATCATACATAAATGAGTGAACAAACAATTAAATACAGACAAAGTAGTGTTGCTTGCAATGAATAAAGCAACAGGATGTACACATGCAAGGTGTATATATACAGTATAAAAAATGCAAATAGCCAGATGTTAGAGGTACGCACCTCTCTGTTACAGAGTCAGTCCCACAATGTGAGACAGTGGGAATGATGATATAAAATAGTGGGCGTACTGCGGGGATCTGGAGATAATCCGGCCGAATATAGTGAATATGTTTGGTTGGATGGGATAAGCTAGTGCGGCGTCCCGCACGACAAAGTCAGTGGACAGCGGCGTGTGAGAAAAGTCCGGATGCCCGTGGTGATGTTCTGGGGTAAGTAGTACGGATACTACCTGGATAGCAGTGGGTGGCGTAGAACACTGACACCAGGTCCGACCCGCGGAATCATCGGAGGGCACCAGGCTAACCCCGTGACCACCGGCGCGTATCGTCGGGCAGGACTAAGTGGTGCATGCAGAGGTGGATGACCGGAGATGGCTCTGGAGGGAACGGTCCCTGCTCTCCAAATCCTGCTGGGGAACTCACCTCCTCCTGCCTCAACAGGACTCCGCTCTTACCCCTGCCGGCTCGATGCTCTCTGGGTTCTTCCTCTCTCATCTGGTGTCTCTCGTTCTGTGTCCTAGCGGCTCGTGTCAGCCGACACTGTGAGAATAGTGTTAATCTCCAGTCCTCGCTAAGTGATGAATGGGAATAAAGTACTGGTGCCAACACATTTAGACCCTCAAAGGGTCTTCTTCCAGGCAATGTGGCTGCTAATGACTAACACAGCAACTAATTTATGCATCATAAAATAATTGAAACATTGTGCTCCACTGTACAGATATAGTGATAAAGTACACATTTGACTCTTTAAATCCTCCAATTTCAATTCTCCCTGATCTTCTCCAATTCTTTTAATTCTTATAGAGACAGATATTCTTACAGCAAAAGCGGTCCAGTGTATATATGTAAAAAAAAAAGAAAAATAATAAACTAACAGTGTACTATATTCGTATCTCTGAACCTTTATAGGGGACTAAAGTGGAATCCAAACCAAACAAAATAATATATTTTCAACACTGTGAACAGTTCGGAAAATGGGACCACCCTGTGATCACTAAAAATGTAGAAGCGCTCACATCAAAGCTTACATCTTCAAGTATTTTGCAGGCATATAAAGGTATCTTGTATTCATCCTGTGTAGAGCTCTCACAAACAATGTTAAATTCTGTCACCACGTGTACAGATGCCCTTCATATAATCAAAGTTTACATGTGGTACAATCTGTACTTTCACATAGCAGTTTCTTTAATCCTCATAGCATTCCATGTCCACTCCATTAGATAATATTCAGATATTTAAAGTGTTTTTGGTATGTAAACAGATAGACAAAAGCAGTAGTATTAAAAAAGTTCTACAAAATATTCTATGTAACTCCAATCAGACTTGCCAGGAAGATGTTTTGTGTGTCTACAGCCAGGAAAGGTATAAGAACACAAGGGGCTCCAAAAGTTCTTACCTCCTGGTTGTAATCACTGCCTTAGAGTCCAAATGTCCATAGTAACAAAACATCACCAACACATTTTGACCAGTAATGTCTTTCTTATGGTAAAGCTTATACATCTACAAAGTAATTATCTGATACTTTATGTGATGAGAGGGCTCAAATTCGTCTACTTCACCAACCAAATAAACATTTCAAGTAGGGATATAAATCAGGTAAACTTTTAGCTTGTTAAATTAAATACTGCATCTAAAAAACTTATAGCTTTACATTCTTATTCTCAACAAAGGATTTTAGAGCCTCAACTTCCTTAACCTCAACCTCATTTTCAGACACATTTTTAGAACGTTATACAAAGCTACAGAAGATGACCCATCTAAAGGTACCACCTTCTTACAATAGACTGGATTACCCAAATTTGCAGTACCAAGGAGAAGTAATATCAACCTTGTTTACTGGTCAAGAAGTCAGTCAATATATTGCATTACTATGCACTGGGAAACCACAGGGCTAGGTTGGGCTGAGCATAAAGTATTATAAAATGCTTTCTGTACATACACTATTACTCCATATTTGAATTATATAGATAGAAACTCAATTTCACACAACTTTAATCCAACATGGATAATGGTTTTATGTAAACCAACTAAAAATCAAAGCAGGTTTACTCTTACCATCCTATCTCACTTCTCAACCAGCTCTTCTCGCTTCTCAAGGATTTTGTAATTTTTACAAAATATATAGCATATGTGCTGTTGCATATGGACACTGGCTACAAATTAACAAATCTGATCTCACAATAGCAGCTATTTGCACAAAACAAAAGGATTATATACATCTTTAAGTGGATTTATGAGCCATATATTGTAGTTCAATGGCCTGAGGAGCATATAAAGAAAAACACTTGATAATCTGGTAAAGAACTCTATCACAGGTCTGAATAGAACTTTATAGGATGTACGGTTGGATGGTAAACTTGCTGGCAGATACATTGAAACTGTATTTGTATAATTTAATATTGTATATGTACATGTTGATGTTTACATTGTAACCAATTACAACCTTTAGTTAATATATGGAATAAACCTGTTGTATATTTTTATTCATTCAAGCATGTCTAAATATTCCTTCAGCTAAAGCAAACATATTATTTTACTAGTGCAGCACCTCATTTTTTAATTACAGGGTGCTGAAACAGCCAGAGAGCATCTGAAACTGGGGCTTAAAATGAAGTCACAGAAAAAGGCATCTGAGACACACAGAGGCACACATCTGAGGCAGACAGAGAGTTAAAGACAGCCTCCAGTTTACCCATGAAGTTGCCCTGATGCAGACACAGTAGCCTGGAAGGTGTTATGGAAGGCATAGCTATAAAGGAATTAAAAAAAAACATTGGAACACCAATGATATCCATTTGATGGTGGCAAACATCGGACCACCATCATCAAATGGTAAAAACACTACCTTCAGAACAAACACATTGATGGTTAGTAACTATCAGATTCTGATGTCCATCCCTACGCTGAACCTGCAGGTAGACTACAGCCACCACTTCTTGGCCATGAAGTGCTCCTTCTTCAGCCTGATGTTCCTGCTTAGCCACATGCCCTTGGTGAGCAGGGGGCACCTCCCATGGAAGTAAACATTGTTCTCAGACAGGTGCACCATGGTGAGGAAGTTCAACAGGAAGCCCAGGAAATACACTGTACATTGTGCAAAAAGGACATTACGCATCACCATGTTTGGCAGCTGGGGAGGGGTGTGCCATGAAGGTTGCAGAAATATAAAAATGGGCTTAGTGAAACTGATAAGTGTTATAACGGTTAATCTTCTAAAGCTGATCATTTACATTGTTTCTGTTCATGTATCATACTAGAACATATCTGGAAAATAATGCAAACCTATATACTATCAACTTTATACCTACCATTTACTATTACTACAGAATAGGCACTGTGGAATATTTACACAATAGAAGCTGATAACCCTCATTAACCAAATTATTCCAGAAATAGATAATCTAGTGGCAATGACTAATAGAATGGTCTATAAATTCCATATGGAGATAATATAATCTAGTACCAATTAAATTAAATTTAGTTGTGAAACGCTGTAACATCTGAATATTAATACACTAACACTGTATACTAAAAATACTCTTAATATTTGTTTTCACTTAAAATTGTAGTCTAATTCTGAATGAGTCTATCAATCTAAAATGTACCCTACACTAAAATAAATAGACCTGAAAATTTTAAAACATTTTTACACTTTTCCATAGATTTTTGGGTGCTGATTTCAATAAAAACACTAATAAAAATGTATCATATCATTTAAAATATATATATTTTCATTTTGCTATTCATTCATTTGTCTATTTGTATCTATAATCCCTACTATTTTAATTATGTGCCACTGTTTACAGAATTTAGTATAATTTTACAAATCGGCTGTAGAAGCATTATTTTTTGGAACAAAGGCCCTCATTCAGAGCCGCTCTTAAGCGGCCATACGCTCGTAGCGGTCCGATGTTGTCAAACCACGCATGCATCAGTGTAACAGTGCGCAAGTACTTACGGCTGATTGCGATCATTTTTTCAGTCGTTCGTCGAATAGCGAACAGGAAGTGACATGTCAAATGATGTTCCGGCAGGAAGGGAGGCCGGCTCCAACATCTGCTGGCGAACGAGCTGCTCCAGGGCATTTGCAATCCGGATGTTGGCCCCAGTATTTGCCTCCAGGGCCTGAGCAATGGTCACGTTGGCCGCAGCACTTTGCTCCAGTGCCTGCGCCACCCGTAGCAGACTGGCATCCAGCTTCACCAGAATCTCAGTGTGCTGATCCGTTTTAATATTGTGATCAGTGAGGAGGGCCACTGCCTGCAAGGGGGATTGCCCAGGACAGTCTTCCACAGGGTCCCCAGCCAGATCTACTGGTTCCTCCCCAGCAGAGCCAGCAGAAGTGCTGCGGCCAAAGCTCCCCTCTGGAGCAGACTCATCCGCCTGTGTCTCTGTGAAAAAAAAGAGAAAACAATAACATTATAATCTAGATATTGTCCAAAACACATTTCGGAGTTATTAACATTACTACATTTGTATAAAAGCAGTCGTGGTGGTAATTTTGAAAACAATTAAGTATCCAAGTCAATACATAGGTTCTAAACCTTAAAGGTTTTTATTAAGAAAAATAAATAAATCATACACAAGGTATTTAACATACATAACAAAATAAATTATAAAACAATGCCTGTTAAAAACAATTATAACAACCTATTATGGTAGTGTAGCAATACACGTATTGTTAATTGTAGAACCCCTGCTGTTTTAGTGGGTAAATGTGGCAGGATATCCAGAAATAAAGGGCAAAAAATAAGCTCCAGCATGTAATGAAGGGGGGTAGTTGGGAGAAGGGAGAGAACAATCGGAGGAAGTTAATCACCCTCAAAATCTCCCTATTTGTTGTACTCAACTTCAGTGGAGTAAGATGTAATTTGTTGGTAAAACGGAGTTATTAAACAAGGGTGCAGATGATCAGTACCTCAATCCGTTCTGTCTGCTCCAGCAGAAGCTGCGGGTTGAATAACAAGGAACCCTCCGTGTGAGCTCCTATGCTCCAGCAAAATAGTGAGTAACTCCCAGATATTTCTCAAAGTCACCTTCTGCTCCCACAATGTTAAAGCGTTACCATCAGGTAAGTGAGCCGTCTCCGTCCTCTGTCTCCGTCCTCTCTACTCGCGCCGGCTCAAATGAATGTGCAGGCACGGGTGTGGAGTGTGGTCGCCGATGTCTGTAGGCGATAGACTTGCGGAGGTTCAAATCTGGAAAGGCCGGTTTTCCGTGGAGAAATGACAGTGAGAGCTGGATCCTGACAGTCCCAAAGGGTACAGGTGATAGAGGCAGAACCTACGCGTTTCGACGTCACAAACATCTTTGTCAAGGCAGATGCATTGTGGTACAATTCTAAAGCTTATATAGTGTTCTAAAAACATTAATTAGTTGCAGCTTGATCTAATTCAAACTAATTGACTTGGATACTATGTTTCACTGAACAGGGAAAGCAATGAGAGATATTTTTAGAGGAGAGAAGCACAACATACTGAGTGTGAGGATTTCTTTATACCAATTAAATATATAGTAGTATTTAAACTACCTATAAATTACTCATAATACACAATATTTATATCCATTTCCGCGAGTAGAGAGGATGGAGACAGAGGACGGAGACGGCTCACTTACCTGATGGTAACGCTTTAACATTGTGGGAGCAGAAGGTGACTTTGAGAAATATCTGGGAGTTACTCACTATTTTGCTGGAGCATAGGAGCTCACACGGAGGGTTCCTTGTTATTCAACCCGCAGCTTCTGCTGGAGCAGACAGGACGGATTGAGGTAATGATCATCTGCACCCTTGTTTAATAACTCCGTTTTACCAACAAATTACATCTTACTCCACTGAAGTTGAGTACAACAAATAGGGAGATTTTGAGGGTGATTAACTTCCTCCGATTGTTCTCTCCCTTCTCCCAACTACCCCCCTTCATTACATGCTGGAGCTTATTTTTTGCCCTTTATTTCTGGATATCCTGCCACATTTACCCACTAAAACAGCAGGGCTTTTACAATTAACAATACGTGTATTGCTACACTACCATAATAGGTTGTTATAATTGTTTTTAACAGGCATTGTTTTATTATTTATTTTGTTATGTATGTTAAATACCTTGTGTATGATTTATTTATTTTTCTTAATAAAAACCTTTAAGGTTTAGAACCTATGTATTGACTTGGATACTTAATTGTTTTCAAATTACCACCACGACTGCTTTTATACATTGTACTTTTTCTCTTATGAGGCTGACTACCTCATTTCAGTCGTTAGGAGATAATTTGTTTTTTAACTCTAAAAGCGCCTGGGTGTTTTTTCTGGTTGTAACATTACTACATTTACCTGAGGCAACATGATTAGCCGCAAAGTCTGGCATGTCGGTATCCATGTTCGACACGCCAAACACCTCCTCATCCTGCACACACCCCTGTGCCATCTCCTCCAAATAAGTGAGCTCCAGTGCCACAGGGGTGGGACCCCCACCTGTCCCCCCTGCATGCCTAGCCCTATCAGCCAGTTTTTGCTTCAGCCGATATTTGAAATCGCTCCATCTGTGGGTTAAAAAGTTGGCATTATTCCTGCAGTATTTGGACCTGTAAACACTTTTTATTAAAATGTAGTTTGTACGTACCGGCATTTGACGAACTGGGTTGCTCGTTCAAACTCACCAATCCTATTGACAGCACTGGCTATGTCATCCCACATTTTCCATTTCTGGCTTGCACCCATATTCCTTGCTGCCTGGGGCAGGGTGTCAACGCACATTTGGACCAAAACCTCCATCTCCGTTCTTGTGAATTGTGGCTGGCGTATTTTTTTTGGTGGCTTTTCTTGGCCTGCTATGGCCAGCAGCCTCTTCCATTACATCCTCAACACCTTTTTGGTATTTGGAAATAACATTTTTAATGTAAACTGTTGGTTCTACAAAATCCTTTAGGGCCAAAAATACAAATACTTACCTGGCGCCTCTTTGCCAGTGCTTTGCTGCTCTGTAGTCATTTTGGAGTTTCAGGTCTCACTAGAGCAGACCTATTGGGGTTTTCAGTGACGTTTTTATACATGCGTCAGCATTATTCGGCCGCATCATTGATTGTGCGCTCCTATTGTCCGTCCGTAATTTTAGCGGGAAAATAGACTATTTATGGCATGGTGTGACTCAAGTCAAGGTGGCGGGTGAGGAATGTTGGAGGTTTGATGGAGGAGGTGTTTGTGTGCGGATTTTGTAGTGCAGAGTTTGGAGTTTTCGAGTGTGCTTTTTTTTTATTTTTCTTACTTAATTTTTTTACGTTCGCTTTTTTTTTATTGTTTACATTTTTATTTTGGAGTTTTTCAAAACCACCGTAAACAATAATAGTAAATATTTAAAAAATGTTAGTACTTATGTTTTTTTTTATATTTTTTTACAGTTATTTTTTCCTTGACCCCTTGACGTTTTTGGACTTTGGGTTATTTGTCTGTTTTTGGTAAGTGTTTTTAGTTTCATGTAGTTACAGTTTTGATGTGTTGGTCTTCGCCTATGTTTCGCTAAGTATTTTTTTTTGGGTTGTAGGACCAATCATGTCTTCCCACTAAATATAGCGTACTCTTTTGCGAAATATTGTTTCAGTTGTTTTTATTTTTAAATGAATGTACTATTTAGCGCACTAATGTCTCCTTATTGAACTGTAAAAGAAGTGTAATATTTAACGAACTCATGTGTCTTGTTTTAACTGTACAAAATGCGTACTATTTAGTGCACTAATGTCTCCTTATTGAACTGTAAAAGTAGCGTAATATTTAACGAACTCATGTGTCTTGTTTTAAATGTACAAAATGCGTACTATTTAGCGCACTAATGTCTCCTTATTGAACTGTAAAAGTAGCGTAATATTTAACAAACTCATGTGTCTTGTTTTAAATGTACAAAATGCGTACTATTTAGCGCACTAATGTCTCCTTATTGAACAGTAAAAGTAGCGTAATATTTAACGAACTCATGTGTCTTGTTTTAACTGTAAAAAATGCGTACTATTTAGCGCACTAATGTCTCCTTATTGAACTGTAAAAGTAGCGTAATATGTAACGAACTCATGTGTCTTGTTTTAACTGTAAAAAATGCGTACTATTTAGCGCACTAATGTGTTTTTATTATTTCAGTGTAAAATCATGTTTGACCACTAAATGTAGCGTGTGTTTTCCCAAACTAATGTGTGCACCCTTCTCTTTTTTTTAGGCCTAAAAAATTTGATCACAATCCAAGTTTGCCCAATAATAACTAAATATATTTTCAACTTTTGAAATGTAGGTTGTTCTACTCATGACAAGACCCCAGCCTGTAAGCATCTTTGGATTTCTTAAAAAAGATAAGTATATTTTTCTTTTCAAATTTTTGGAAAATAACTACCTGGCTTAACATTTCAGGTTGATGTTGGTCGTATTATCTTGGCCATGGTTCCAGAACCCGACCAACCTCAACTTCGTCCCAGGCGTAGGCCTCGTAGGCGTGCAAGGCCCAGATATATAGAACACGTGTCACCCTTTTTGGAATGCCTGATGATGAGGTTTTACGATGATACCGTCTTCCTCCACAAATCATTCAAGACACTCTCTCATTAATAGAGAGTGATCTTGAACGGCAAATTAACAGTCCTACAGCAATACCACCACTTATGCAATTAATGTTGGTGTTACATTTCTGTGCCTCAGGATCCTTTCAAACCACGGTGGGAATAGTTGCCGGAATCTCCCAATCCTCCTTTTCAAGGATCCTGAGGGCAGTGATGGAGGCCATTTTCAAATACCTCCATCATTTTATTAATATGCCATTGGATATGGGTTCCCTTAGTGTGGCAAAGGCCAATTTTTACCAAATAGCTGCCTTCCCACACATCATAGGGGTTGTGGATGGCACTCACATGCCACTTCAGCCTCCAGCAAGGCTGGAGGCTATTTATAGGAACCGAAAACACTTTCATTTCCTGAATGTAATGCTGGTATGTGATGCCTCCCTTCAGATTCTGTCCCTGAATGCCAAATTCCCCGGGAGTGCACATGATTCCTTCATCATCCGGCAATCAGGGATTTGGCCCAAATTAGACAACCTACAAGCTGGTGATGCGTGGCTTCTGGGTAAGTTGACACCTTCAGTTGAAACCAATGCAAAGCTTGTTACACAATGTTCCTGCTTGTTGTATTTGTCTTTTCACAGGAGACAGTGGTTACCCTTGCACGCCCTGGCTGCTCACTCCTTATTTGGCTCCCACACCAGGGCCACAAAGTGAGTTTAATTCTGCACTTACAGCCACCAGGCAGGTGGTGGAGCACTGTATCGGCCTTTTAAAAGGCCGATTCAGATGCTTCCACCGCTCTGGTGGCGAACTCATGTATTTGCCGGCTATGGTTTCTAAAATTGTGGTCCTGTGTGGGATATTTCACAACATCGCCATAAGGAGTGGTGTCCCAATGCAGCCAGAGGAGGCCTTGCCTGAGGAGAGCCCCCCTGAGGTTGGTCGGAGGTCAGTATGTGGGGGGCCATACGCGATGATGTGGTGGCCAGATATTTTAGGTAATTATTGTTAAAAATTTAGTTAATTGACACAATGTAGACATGTAAGATTGTAATGGGCAATTGTAATTTTTTTTTCATTGTTTTTTCTTGTATTCCCTTAAATTCCACGGAAAAATAATGCCTACTACCTGATCCCCAAAATTGTATTCATGTGGCCTTATTGGATATAACTTCGGGAACAATTATTTCCTCGCCTCATTTGTGGATTCATGTTGGCCTGCTACTTCTTTCACCAGTTCTTGATTGTTGGTTTTTTTTTTGTTTTGGGTGTAGGTTTTTTTTGTAGTGTGTTTTCACTGTCTGAATTGGTTGTCACAATTCACTTTTGGTTCATTATTTGTGTGTAATAAATTTTTGCTTGACGTTAAAAAGACTTTTCCTTGGTAAATTACAAGCACGTGTAACCTGGGCCAAAACAAACAAATTTTCGTAATGGCTAATCCTGTAATGGTTTAAATTGTTAAGTATTTTAACAGGCTTTGTGGCTAAAAACAAACACCAAAGGTATTATGGTGAAACAGTATGTCTTCTAAACTAGGCCTAAGCAGTTTTGAATTTATATTTACATTACCCACCCAAAGGTAGCAAAAAAAATGCTGGTATTTCTACAAACCTATTGGTATTGTTAGGTGTTTAATGTGCCAGCTTTCATACTTACTAGCGCTTTGTCAAATCTAATTTACCTTACTTTAAAAAACATGCTCAAATAGTCGACTTAGGGAAGGTTAAACAATGTAATATTTACAGACAAGGAATGAGACTTATTAAAATACAACGCAATTTTAATTGAACACACATTATTTGTGGGTGAAAACAAAAAAAACAATTAACGACGAAGGTCCGCCGACATGTGGTCAAGGACCACAAGCATGGCAATTAGATGTGCCCGCAAGGCTTGCAATCCTGCCTGCATTGATTGCAGCCGCCTCTGGTCCTCTGTGGGAAATAAAAAATGTGTGGATTAATAAAATGACACCTTATATTAGATGTTTTAAAAAAAAAAAAAAATAAGACTATAGTTTAAACAAAGATACAGTTTATTTGAAAAAAACAAAGTACTGGCAAATGCAAAGATGGTAGAAATACAAACTTAAAAATTTACACACAAAAAGCCAACCCAAAAAAGGGTGAAGTACGCCAAAAAAATACATTTGTTGGTACGGTAAACAAGAAATACACAAGTATGAGTGTTTTGATATGTTTCAGTGGTAAACATCCAAGACATTGTCTAGAAAAAAAATATTTTCCAAAAATTTTAAATAATGAAAAATTTAGAAATGCACAGGCAAAAGGACAACATCACCCAAAAAGCCAAAAAAGCAAAAACAACCATAGTTTAAAAGGGAAACATACCGGTCATCTGTATTCCGGCTCTTGGAGACCCTGCATCCTCCTCCTCTGAGGTGGGCCAGTGCTGGTCCAAAGAAGGAGGGGAGATTTGGTTCATGGAGGAGGGTGAAAAAAAGAGAGGGGGGGGAGGGTGAAGAAAAGAGAGGGGGGGAGGGGAGGTTGAATTTTGCGGGTTTGTAAAATTGGGAGAGGGAGGGGCCTCAGGTACTGGCCGGTCTGGGGTGGAGGGGGAATTGGGGGAATGTTGGGGAAAGGTGTTTTGGCTGGGAGCGGGTGACAGGGGACAAGCCTGTCATCTCCTTCGAACTCTATGCCGGAGTCTGCGCTCAGCCCCTAAATGATGGATGAAAAATGTTTAGGTTTTTTTTTTGGGGGGGGGGTTTGGGAACAAATGTACCACACCAAAAATGTAAAAACAGTACAACAACTGGAAACATGCACATGCAGGTAGGGACGCAAATAAAGACCACAAAATAAAAAAAGACACTTACTTGCTTTTATCTGCATCCGCAAACATGCCAGCAGGTGTGGCATGTGGCAGCGCAGATCTGACCACCTGCGCTCTAACTGCACGATATTTTGGCGACAGCCGAAGGAGCGCAGGCAGTGGCGAACCTCCGCGTAGGCTATACGCTTCAGGCGGTTGGTGATGGGGGGAGGCTGGCTTGTAACCCGCTGGTCCATCACCTCGGTGAGGACCAATAGCTTCCGCCTAGTAAATGCGGAGGCTCTTATGATGGCAATTATTTTTTTTACACAAAACAGTTTTTATAAAGGCCATAGAAAAAATTTGATTGGCTAATGTACTTTGTAAATTAACAGGAACCATTCTATTGGTTATTGTATGAGTCATGTGTCCTACAGGCTCAAAAATATAATGTGAGTTATGATAGGCTTCATGCAGTGACATGCGTAAGCTAATTTAAATAAACAAATTAAAACACTATAATATGCCTATCACAAACACAGGAAAACAATAGCATCATTCGTAAAAACAAGTAATTTTGATAAAGTAAACCATTGGTGAAACCGTACGTATTCTGCGGGAAAAATTACACACACTGACAAGAATAAAGTTTATTGAAATTGAAAAAAAAAAAAGATTGAAAACATGTGAAGAGCAATTAAGCTAATTAATATATTGATTGGCATGAAATGATTCAAGTATGTTTGCAGAATGAAAGAGCAGGTAATCGAAATCTGACAGGCCCACTTCCGGAATTGACTTGTGCAAGCGTCCAAAGCAACCAAAGAGGAGACGAACGGTCGCTATTTTGAACGGTTGCAAGCTAGAGGAGGGGTTAGGAGAATATGGGGCGGAAGGTTAGCTACGAGCGAACATACGAGCGAGCGCTTAAATTTACATTTTTTAGCTCGTACGGTGGACGAGCGAATGGCCACTTGCGTCCGGGTCTGAATCAGGCCCAAAGAGAGAACATAGGGATCGTTTTGCCAAATTTAATGAAGGCATTTTTGTTGGACCAGATATTCAAATAACCGTATAGGCAATTTTCACATAACTTCACATTTATTTTGTAAAAAAACAAAGTTTTATTTTTAACATTTTGCAGATGATTTTCAGTGAATCAAATTGTGTCAGCCTGTGTTATAAACCAGGGTATTAAGACTCATTTTGACTTCTATTGATTTGATCTTTTTTTATTCTTCTCTTTGTTGCTGCGAAAAAGTTTACTCTAGATATGCCCCTCAGACATGTATTCCTAATACTGGATTCCTATACTGCAGTGTTTCCCAACCTCTGTCTCAAGGCACACTAATAGTCCAAGTTTTAGTGATATCCAGGCTTAAGCAGAGATAGTTAAACCAAAATAACTATGATACTAATTAACACACCTGTGCTCAAGTATGGCAATCCTTAAAACCTAGACTGTTAGTGTGACTTGAGGACCATGGTTGGGAATCCCTGCTATACTATGTAATACTGTTGCTTAATGATTTTCTGAGATCTTTTTATGATTCAGATTTTATATTAGAACTTCTAATTAAAAATGTGAAAAATAAAAAGTTTTAAAAGTATGGAAAAAAAAATAAAAATAAAAAACAGCCATACCATTACTACATTTGTAAAATCATGCTATGGGTGGGAATCCTTATTAAAGTCTTACCTACCATACACAAAAATAAATAGTGGTTGATAATATAAAAAAAATATAAACAATAGATAAATAATCTAGTCATAAACTAAAGGTACTTTTTAGGTAATGTTGTTTTGTCATTGAGAGAAATAAATAACCCATCAAGTAATTTAGAAAGATAGAACAATGCAACTTCTCAGACAAAATAAAAAAACAGAAAGGGGGGTGTCCCCAGATGTCCCCCAGCACACTAAAATGTACCTGCAACAATACTTGAAAATTATAAAGTAATAGAATTTCAGAGATATTTGTTGCATGCTTTTGCAAATACATAGTAAGCTACCAGGCCAACTTCACAGCTTCTCTGATACTGACGGTCCCTACACTGCATGATAATAGTACCCACTCTGGGCTATGTTGCATGCATTTGCAAAAACAGTACATGGTAAGCTACTAGGCCAACTTGACGGCTTCTCTAATACTAGTGGTCCCTACACTGCATGATAAACAATACCACTCTGGGCCATGTAATTGTCTATTGTAAGGCCTCATGGTAAAGGCACATACAGAAATACATCCAAATTGAGAACCAGCTTACCTGGGAGTCACCTCTGGGACCTCCAATTTGCACTATAAGAATTAGCATGCCCTCCAAATGCTGGTTCAATCTATGTATCTCAAAACAGCAAACATAACAAAGTGGAAGCTGTTCAAATCAAGGGAAGGTGCATGAACGGGAGGAGTCATACTAAACAAAAAAACAGAAAGGGGGGTGTCCTCCAGCACACTTAATTATACCTGCAACAATACTTGAAAACTATATGGTAATACAAATTCAGAAATAATTGTTGAATGCATTTGCAAATGCATAGTAAGCCACCAGGCCAACTTCATGGCTTTTCTAATACTGGTAGTCCTTACACTGCATGATGACAGTACCCACTCTGGGCTTGGTAAAAGTCTACTGTAAGGCCTCATGTTAAAGGCTGTTACAAGTTGCAGTCATGACTTGTATCCTTTGAGCAGTTTATCCGAACAGGATGGGGTTACTCCAGTTTCCCCTGTAACTAGGCGATTGGTACACCTCAGGAAGTGATGTGTCGTCAACAGTGCTGCGTGATTGGTGTGCCTCCTATTTGTACTCATTGGACTTTTGCCACCTTGCCGACTATAGCGTATCTGTGGGTTCCATCAGCTTGGCTGCATGGTCAGCGTTCTGTTCCTCCTCATGGTACAGATTTCTGGCTTTTCTGAAGTGGCTTCCGTGCTACCTCCGGCTCTCCAGCTTCTCTACGGCTTCCAACCACTTCTATATCACTGTGCTGCCATCAGCTCCCCAAAACTGCAGAACCAGCGACCTACTTCTACCATCGGCTTTTGCCGCACCTTTGGCACCTTTGCCGCACCAACAGCTTCCGTGCTGTTCCCGGATCTTCAGCCTCTTCTATGGCTTTCAAGCCACACCTACACCTCCATGCTGCCATCGGCTCTCCAAGCCACAGCATTTACTGTTAATAAGACATATCCGGGTGTTGCCACACCATCGGCACATTTGCCGCACCATCAGCTCTCAAAGCCACAGCATATCTATTTACTGTCTACCAATGGTTATTGCCACACCATCAGCACATTAACCGCACCATCGGCACATTTGTCGCACCATTGGCTCTAAAAGCTAGAGCATATCTATTTACTGTCTACCAATGGTTATTGCCACACCAACAGCAAACAAACCTCACCATCAGCACATTTGCCACACCATTGGCACATTTGCCACACCATCACCTCTCAAAGTCACAGCATATCCATTGACTGTTTATCAATGGTTATTGCCGCACAATAGGCACACAAGCCTCACCATCTGCAAATTTGCAATATCATTGGCTCTCAAAGCCACAGCATATCTATATACTGTCTACCAATGGCCATTGCCGCACAATCAGCACATTAGCTGCACCATCAGCACATTTGCCGCACCATCGGCACATTTGCCGTACCATCGGCTCTCAAAGCCTTAGCATATCCATCGACTGTCTTCCAATGGTTATAGCTGCACCTTTGGTACACAAGCCTCACCATCGGCACATTTGCCGCATCATCGGCACATTGGCTGCATCACCAGCACATTTGGCCACACCATCAGCTCCCAAAGCGACAGCATTACCATAGACTGTCTATCTATGGCTATTGCCACACCACCAGCACATTTTCCGCACCACTGGAACATTTGCTGCACCATCGGCACACTTCACACCATTGGCTCCCAAGCCATATCTCTCCATCTGAATTATCTGCTCTT
Source organism: Taudactylus pleione (assembly GCA_031769625.1). Lineage (NCBI taxonomy): Eukaryota > Metazoa > Chordata > Amphibia > Anura > Myobatrachidae > Taudactylus > Taudactylus pleione. The sequence continues at coordinate 4,382,035 of JAUIMM010000148.1, read as the reverse complement.
CCTGTACAATACCCTTTCTTTTATTTTCAGGATTCCAGTTGACACTCCTGTAAGCTGATACTACTCCGAGCAGTAAGTCTAAGCGGCCGCTTAAGTATCGGTGAACGAACTATCTCTAAGGGAACAACGGGCAGTTGTTAGTGGCAGAAGACCTTGTAGCCTGGGTTCTAGACAGCTTACTTGGAGTGGTCACTGGCAATCGTAACAAAGGCACATACAGAAATAACATCCAAATGAGAGCCAGCTTACCTGGGAGTCACCCCTGGGACCTCCCATTAGCACTATAGGAATCATCATGCCCTCCAAATGCTGATTCCATTTATGCCTCTCAAAACAGAAAAAGTAACAGACAATAATGAAATTTATTATTTTACTTTCACAGATTGTATGTCTATAAAATGTGAAAAAATTAAGGTGCCATACACAGTATATAATGTAATAATAAACATAGTTTTATTAAAACATATTATTATGTCATGATTAATGCATATTTGTGTTGTTCGTATAAATTATTAATTAGCAAGTATTTGCTACAGGTTAAACATTTGCATCAGTTTCATTTATGCATCAATAAGTATGTGTTTATATCTTAGTCTGCCATCTCGGCTATGAATCCTATTATGAATGTTAATGACTAATAGTTGTGTTCAAAACATTGTTGTTTGTTTGTTTTTTTTAAATGATCCCTGTCTTACTATTAAAATGAGTTACTGCCTCAATATGTGATTGAAACAAGTCAGAATTTAGTAAACATTATTGGCTAGTTTTAATAAACATTAAGTGGGAGATGTATCAAAATTTGAAATAGATAAAGTGGAGATGTTCATAGCAACAATCAGCTTCTACAGTTCTTGAGTCTATAATATGACAGAAGCTGATTGATTGCTATGGCCAACTTCTACACTTTATCTCTCAATGGTTTGATACATTTCCCCGTTAACCAGTAAGCATTGCAAAATATGAGTACTTGTGTTTTTTTTTTATTAAGGTTGTCTGTATTATTATTTTGGAGATTATATTAATTTTAAAATACTAATAAAATGTTTCAACTCAAATTTATTTATTGATTTATTTTCACAGACTCTGGTAAACATGATTATGTTGTACTTTCTACAATGACCACCTCTCCATTCATACACTAGAAAAAAAATGTTCTGAATCTGTCAAGCAATCCACAATCCAGCACTCCCACAATACCTCTTCCTGGAAAAAAAATGTATTGACACATTAAGTGACAAGTGAACCCATCCCAGAATTAAGGTGGCCATACACGGGATGATTTTAACACGATTTTGGCAGTTTCTACAGGTTGGACAGACCAATCGTTTGCAAATAGTTGTATTTTGAGTCTTCTGCGACCCTGATGCGCGCCCCTGCCATCGTCTAGTTGGATCACAGATCAGACGGTTTTGCAGAGAGATCTCAACTGATCGTGTACGATGTGATACACTTCTATGCATCTTACCTTATGATCTCAATGATCAATCGTACACCATTTGACCACATCTTATGAAGAATTTCAAGGGAAAAATGTCAAGGGAAATCGTACAACTAATCTTACCAACTTTGAATCTCAACGTGTATGGGGGCCTTTAGTTTTCACTCACCTGATCTGCCCAGTTCTTTCCATCAGAACACTCTCAATGCTTCACTACTGCAGATGTGTTCTTTTTCACATGCAAACTTTATTTGTGTCTTGCAAAATCAAATACATTCGTTTCAAAATTAAACTTTATTTGGCCTCAAGTGCACGCAGCTCCCACCTAATTAGCAAAGCAGCAATAAACAAGATATACTTCTCAACTATACCTGCAATCAGGCAAAACTAGGATTCTACCTGCAAACTAGAAATGAGCGGGTTTGGATCTCAGAGATTCAAATCCACCCGAACTTAGGAGATCCGAGTCATTTTTGATTCTGACTGTGGAGAGTGAAGAGGGAGGGAGCTGGGAGATGTGCTGCACTGCTCTGTGGCTGCTGTTGTGCATTGTGACTTGTGACTATTACTAGGTTGTGCTGGGAGCTGTACTGCATAATTGAGGGCTGGCTGGCTGTTATCCATAGGGGCTGGCTGGCTATCACTGACTGTTGTCCTGTCCATAGGGGCTGGCTAGCTGGCTGTAGTCCATAGGGGCTGGCTGGCTGTTGTCCATAGGGGTTGGCTGTTGTCCATAGGGGCTGGCTGTTTTGAGGTTGTCCTGTCCATAGGGGCTGGCTGTTATCCATAGGGGCTGGCTGGCTATAGCTGGCTGTTGTCCTGTCCATAGAGGCTGGCTAGCTGGCTGTAGTACATAGGGGCTGGCTGACTGTTGTCCATAGGGGCTGGCTGTTGTCCATAGGGACTGGCTGTTTTGAGGTTGTCCTGTCCATAGGGGCTGGCTGTTATCCATAGGGGCTGGCTGGCTGTTGTCCATAAGGGCTGGCTGGCTGTTATTCTGTCCATAGGGGCTGGCTGTTCTGCTGTGTTGTCCAGGGGGTGCTCTGTCCATTGGGGTGCTCTTCTTCACCCCCAGTGTAAAAAAATAAAAACAATTTTATGTGTGTGCGTGTTAACCACACCACCAGTGAAAAAATAAAAACAATTTTGTGTGTGTGTGTGTAATTGCATATTAGCCACACGAACAGTGTGAAAATAAAATAAAAAAATTGGTGTGTGCGTTTTGGCCTGCCACACCACCAGTGAAAAAAATAAAAACAATTTATTGTGTGTACAACATCAGTGTGAAAATAAAAAACATTTTTTAGTGTGTGTGCATGTTAGCCTGCCACACCACCAGTGTGAAAATAAAAACTATTTTTTTGGTGTGTGCGTGTTAGCCTGCCACACCACCAGTGAAAAAATAAAAACAATTTTTTGTGTGTTCACCATCAGTGTGAAAATAAAAACAATTTTTTGTGTGTTCACCATCAGTGTGAAAATAAAAACAATTTTTTGGTGTATGCGTCTTAGCCTGTCACACCACCAGTGTGAAAATAAAAACACTTTTCTGTGTGTGTGTGTTACCCACACCACCAGTGAAAAAATAAAAACAATTTTTTGTGTGCGCACGTTAGCCACATTAATCAGCAATGTAGGTGTACAGGGGTGCTGTGCTGCCTGTGTTGTTTATCAAGAAGCTGCTGCCTCGTTTGGGTGCTCTCCCTCCCAAGTGCCCCCAAAAAATTAATTAAATCAATTAATCAGTCAGTCAATCAATCTTTTTTTGTGTGTGTCAGGGGTGCTGCCTGTGTCGTTTATCAAGAGGGGTCTGCCTCATTTGGGTGCTCCCCCTCCAAAGTGCCAAAAAAAAATTAGTTAATCAATCAATATGTTTTTTTTCTGTTTGCGCGTTAGCCATGGCATCACAAATGCCTCTGCTGAGATTTGTATAAACATTTTCAAAGGTGAAAATAAAGGATATGGTTTAAAAAATGGAATAATGCAGCTAAAACTGTGTTCTCTGATTATAGTGTCCCTACTCCCTACCCATGGTCCCTCTACCTGACTTTCAGTGAGTCAGAGTAGCAACTCCATGCAACCATATTCCAGAGTACAGCTGCTTCTCCTGTAGCCCATTTCAGAAGAAGTGTAGGGGGTGTGGTGATGATATCGACTAAAATGGAACTCACATCCTCTAAAGTGAACAATGAATCCCAAATCTAACAGGGAGCGCAGCTGTAATTTATACACAACACAGTATGGGATGATGATATAGGCTTGGGTGATAGTATAATCTAGGGTGATGTATAACTCATCTTCTTCACACAATATTAATTTGCCCCCGCTGGAATTCACCATTACAGGTGCCTCTGTAATTTTTGCATGTAATTGACGATAAAGGTCTTTGTCGTTGAATTTGTATTCCATTTTGATGGCCATCATCGTTTCATCATTTTGGAGAAGTAGTCTCAGGCTGATCACTGAAAAGGTTTCTGGCTGTGCTGAAAACACACTGGAAGGTGGGCAGCTCAAGTAAAGCAAAGGCAGTTTTTTTGTGTAAGGGCCTCCAAGGGATATATTTATTTACTAGAGTTTCTAAATATGAAAAGTGTTCATGTTGCCCATAGCAACCAATCAGATCCGGTCTATCATTTTCTAGAATGCAATAGAGAAATGATAACTACAATCTGATGAACACTTTTCATTTTGAGAAACTTTAGTAAAACTAAAATTACCCCAAATTGCTTCTTTTTCCTGCCAGTAGTCATTTACATTTACTATATCTCTTTGTCTTCAGATCTGTGTCCGTTGGGAAGAAAAAACAATGTCTTCATCCCTTCTGGGATGACAATCCACTCCCAGCAAGCAGGCATGGTGCTCAAGAATTCCCAAGAAAGACTTAAACCTTAAATCTGAAATGTTGCATTTAATGCTCTGTTCCTCTTGTTCACATATCTTTATGGTTAAATGGACAGTGGGAACAATGGCAGTTTGAAGGCCACTAACTAACTCTGTTTTTTTTAATGTCCCTGTACAGGTTGGGAAATGCCTTTACAGGCAAAGGATGATTTAGGTCAATTGTTTTTGGAAGCACTCTTCCTGGTCCCCTTCTGGGATGAAAATAGACTCCTAGCTGCAGAAGCAGGTGCAGGATTCTCAAGAAACACACAACATAAGGCCTTAAATCAGGGGTAGCCAACCTCAGTCCTCGAGAGCTATTAACAGTTCACATTTTCCAGACGACCCAACTGGTGCACAGGTGTATTCATTACTCAACAACACATTTAATTATTTATTATACTTGTGATTCTGTGAGGAGACCTGGAAAACATGCACTGTATGTAGCTCTTGAGGACCAGGGTTGGCTACCCCTGCCTTAAATCATAGATCTTAAGCTTGTCCACATATCTATGCTGGTTAAGTGGCAATTTGAGGCCACTAACTAACTATGTTTTTTTAATGTCCCTGTACAGATTGGGAAATGCTTTTTCATGTGGAAAGCACTACTAGAAGTTTTCCTGGTCCCCTTCTGGGATGAGAAAATCCACTCCCAGCAGCAGCAGGCATGGCACTCAAGGATTCTTCTGGGGCAAAGACTGATGTGAATGTGTCCAATATTTTTTGTAAATGCCTCCTCCACTTCTCCCTCATAAATTTTCTTTGTAATCAAAAAATTAAATTAAGTTTACTACCAATCAACCCTTCCCGTCCCTACCCTGCCTTCAACTACATACATACTCCAACTCTCTCAGGCATCTCTTGAATAATAAAAACATTTGTTGTTGTTGTGCCATGTTGGAAGTTGAACAGCTATGTGTTTGTGCTGCCCACTGCTGCCACTTAACTTAGTCAGCCAGCTAGCTTGGTGCAAATTTTGGGCCTAAACTGGATGAAAACAATATAGTGAGCTGTGAGGTGGTCAAAATTGACTGGAAACAAGTGGAAATAAATGTTATTGAGGTTAATAATACTGTAGGAACAAAAACAGGCCAATTTATGTGATTTTAGCTGTTTAAATGATTTTTTAAGAAAATATCCAGATCCAAAACCAAATCCGAAAAACAAAATACAGAGGTGAGGTTTTGGCAAAACCAATCCAGATCCAAAACCAGGGGAGATCCAGATCCAAAACCAAAACATGGTGGCCAGTGCACATCTCTACTGCAAACTAGGATTGTCCCGCAAGAAACTGAATATTTGTCAGACAGTGCTGTTTTTCTTTACCAGTTCTTTCAGCTTTGGCAAACTGTTGCTGGTGCGCCGACCCCCAAGTTTTGGTTTTGGATCCAGATTCATCTTCGTGTTTTGGATTTCCAAAACCACCTTCATGTTTTGGTTTTGATTTTGGATCTGTATTATTTTTTTTAATAAAAATATCAGCTAAAATTATGTCATTTTGACCTGTTAGCATGCATACCAAAACCCGAGTTCAGTTTAGTGCATGCGCAGGTTTCAGATAGCCACAAGATCCATATGCATTTCCATTTGCATCAGAATCAAGCACTATATGTTCAAAAATGTAAAGCACATGCCTTGGTTAGCTGTCCCCAATGAGGGTAGTCAAAAGGTCGACAATGACAATTTCAACATTCATAATGTTTACACCACAATGTTGACAGATATGGTGTTAACATAATTAAAATATTAACAGGCAACATCTCAACATTGTCAGAATGTTAACAAGTGAAATGTCATTTTTTTTCAAAATATTGACATTAGGGTAAAGCTGTGGGGGATGTTAGGGTTAGGCTGCAGGGAGGGGAGGTTAGTGTTAGACTGTGGGGGTAGATGAGGATTAGGCTGTCGGGAGATGTTAGGATTAGGCTGTAGGGAGGGTTAGGCATACAATTTGTATGCTGAGGCTAAAGCCTAACTTGGAAGGAAATAGCTCTGCTATGTAACTAAGAGCACTTAACTGGCATTCCTGGACACTTTTATGGCTCCCAGCACAATTGTAACAGCAGTGGTACTTTTACCTTGAAAAATACACTACTTGGCATTGAAACACATTGGTCAGTGAGAGGTGAGCCATCCACACCAGCTGGAGGAAATTTTTTGTGCCGCTTTGATGTCTGGACGATTATAGGAACTGGTGATACAAAGATCCTTTTCATCTCTGGTATGTTTGATAATTTTTTGTTGACGCTGCTTTGCTGTTTTATTAATTAAATACTTATATACTGCACAATTAAGTTTTTATTAATACATCTCTTTCATATGGAGTTGGCTCCAAATTTCAGATTATTAAATTTAAGATTGCTATTTAAGTTGTCGAAGCTGAATAATTGGCTAAGACAAGTTCAGGTTAAATTGTAATCGCGGCGACGCCATCTTGCGACTGGCCGCAAGACGCCATCTTGAAAATGGTATCGCAAGACGCCATTTTGCGAATGGCCACCTAAGCGCCATTTTAGATAAACTCACATTTTAGTACATGTGGCGATAATACTAATAGCACCATGCGTTTGCATCTTTCACCATTTCTCATACACACATTAATACACACAATTGCGCTGTTAACTAGTCGCATATTAGTGAATGCATAGGACTTTGTATGAAACCGCTGTTAGCTTTATGCGCACGCATCTGCCCCAAGTTAACTAGCGTCCTTATTTCAAACCCTGAATACCCACACATTACATATTCACACATAAGGTTCAATAAGCTCTAAAGTATATGATTTAAGTTGGTTCAGTTAGATGAAATGCTGAGAAATAAAGATATTTGATAACTAAGGTACTAAACATGCTAAACAAGTCATGTTTGGAGTTGTACTGATGCGTATCCTTTTTACAGTATTCCGGTGTTATCGGTGGGGAGATCGCATAATGCATTCCCGAGTTATGGATCACAGAGCCTACAAGCAACAAAATGTATATTTTAGAAACAACTGTTAGGATGATACAGGAGGCGTGAAGAGGAAGACCCCCAGCTGTTAGAGGCAGGGAGAGTCTGTCTAAACCAGCCTGTTAAATGTTCTGTAGCAGATGCTTCACCCCTGAGAACCAATGATATCAGCAACAGACTTCCCTATTGTCCTGATTATTCTGGGGGGGTATAAATATGAGTGCACGAATGCTGGTTCTGAGTCTTCGTGCTGAATGCTGAATGACGAGGGGTCTCTTGCTGATGCCTATCTCTGGGTCCGGAAGCGCCAGCGTATGTATACTGTACTTGCGGTCTGTATAATTTCCTTTTGCGCCTAAATTGTGTCTTGATCAATTGCGTTTAACTGTCTGAACTTTTACCTGAATATCACTTGTGCTTTGGAACCACAGATTCCATGTCTAAGTCTTTATTTATGGTATGACTGCATACGCAAATTAGCGTCATCCTTAGAAGGTATAGGCAGGACATTAGAAGGTATAGGAAGGTGAGTATAGAGGTTCTGATCCATGATCGATAGTTGGGGGCTCGTAGTGAAGTCACCTGCTCACACAGTACATACGGCCATCGATATTTCAGCAAAGGGTGGAGTGGCCACATGCAGGGTTTGCCTGCAACCGCTTTGTGCTAAAAGATTGCTATCCGTCTCCATGTGAATCAAGGAAGCTGACTAGAATCCAGGGACAAGAGAGGAAAGAGTTTGTTTTCCTCTGTTGATAGAACCTTACATTTAAAGGTGTGTCGCAGTACTGAGTACGTGACTAAGTCGCAGGTTTGCGCATAGAAAAAAAGACGCACTTTTGTGTACGCAGTTAAAAAGCCATTATACGGTTGTGTGGTAGTCGCATTATTGTGTATGCAACTGGTCGCACAATAGCATATACATACTTCCGGTTGTGCTGCCACGTGTTTGAACAAAGCCATTGAGGTTTACATTTTTTCTATTACCAATACCTGGGTTAACGTGTATTTTTCTGCGCAGGAAAAAAGTGTGTAACAGTGAATATTTGTTGAACAAAGTTAAGGGTATCATATGATCCTTAAAGGCTAGGTGCAAGGGTTAGTCTCGCTGCTCGGTAAGCAGCTTTATCGTTCTATACACAGTAGCAGGTGTACATGTTGTCTTCGTTGTAGAGAGGTGCGTGAGAGTAAACTCTCATAGGTGTGGAAGTTGCCTTAATAAATCTTATCCGGGTGTGGAAGTTGCCTTTTTCAAATCTTATCTAGGTGTAGAAGTTGCCTTACTAAACAATGTGCAAATGATGCAAACTAGCGTCGTGAGCACTTTGCCTGAAAATACATCCGCGATGCTGAATTGCAATACGGGTGAGCCGCAAAATGGCGCGCACATGCGGCAAGGTAGCATCGTGGAGAGTATTGCCAGCAGTTCACACTCATCTCCCCCACCTTATGTGGATGGAGGTGCCAGTACAGTTACCAAAAATACCCATAAAAAAATAACAAGCAACTTGTACCCTCTCTTAAGCAATTATAAAGAAAATGTTCATGATGCGGATGATGAGCCTATAGTAATGTCTGCCATTTCCGATGCTGTGCAGATGATAGATGCTGCATCACCACAATCACGAGTGGTGCCACCATCTCCATCGGTAACAGCAAGGGAAGTGTTAATGCCCTCTTCACCCGTAGAGGAAGTTGTTCATACCATACGTATCAGCAGCAGACTAAACCCCCAGCCAGGTAATCAGGTCAAAGGTAGCAGCGCTACCGGTCTGCATCCCATTCAGACAATAACTGTTCCAAATGGAAATGCAGACGCGAATGGTATAGTGCCCATTAGGGAAGTAGTAATGCATTGTCCTTGGACAAGAGCAGAACTAAATTCCATCATAAATGATTTCCCCGATCCCAAAAAGGAATTAGCCAAATGTCAAAGATTTTTGAGGAATTTGGGTAGTTCACATGAACCCACTAATAAAGATTGGCGTGTGGTGTTAAGGGCCTGTCTGCCACGCAATACCGACGTGACTAAATTTATCACGGATTGTGTATTGGATGATGACGTTCCCTTAACAGACCAAGTAAACCAAGGTAACATTTCCCGCATTGTAACTCAATTGGGAATATATTTTCCAGTAGTAGTTAACTGGAACAAAATTTTCACCATTAAGCAGAAAGAGAGTGAGACTGCAGAATATTACTGCGATCAGGCTCTGCAGGCTATCACCCAGTACACTGGGATAGAGGATATTAAAAATAGCACTCACCAAAGGAGGATGATAGTTATGGTACTTGTGGACGGTCTGAAAGAGAGTTTAAAAACTCTGGTTCAGACCTCACAGCCTGGCTGGCAGGGACTTACAATAGATACCCTCATAGAAACCGCCAATGAACATGATAAGAACATCTCCAAAAAGAGAGAAGCCCAGAGCGAGAAACTAATGGCTGTCTGTATACAAGCTCTGGAGGGAATGACGGCAACATCACAGCCAACAGTCACACTTGCACTTGCACACACACTCACGTCTGAACAAGTATGTGCTCTCACTAACCCCACTCAACAACAAACACAACTCTATCCCACTAACCCGATGCAACCACAGGTCCCAGGCTATCCACCAACTTCTAATCCCCCACAATACCCTTACCCTCCCTATCCTTACCCATATCCACCACCTTTACCCTCTGTGCAAACCTCACAACACCACGTCTTCACCCGAAACACGAACCTGTTTTAACTGTAAACAAACAGGACACTTAAGTAGAAACTATACAGTAAAAGGAGTAGGGATCCTACATCAGGAAAGACCTAGATATCCCCATAACGGATATGCACAGAGGCAGCAAATGTTCAGCAAACACCAGCTCCAATTGTAGCCGTAAATGCTTTATTAGAGAATGGTAGCCAACGCTAGGGGTCAGGTCATACCTGTAGTGTACAGATGGTCAGGTTAACGGGAAGTACTAGGGAAGAACCGGTCATGATGGTTGATGTAGCTGGTACTGAATATCCTTTTCTTGTAGACACAGGGGCGACCAGGTCGGTGATAAAATCTCCCGTTAATTTGCAGGTGACCAACGAGACAGTACCAACAATAGGTGTAACAGGTAAAGTGGAACATTATCCTTTAACAAAGTCCACAGAGGTTACTATTGGGCCGTTGCATACCAGGCATTCTTTTCTCCTGGCTGCTGCGGCTCCTACTAACCTACTGGGCAGAGACTTGTTATGTAAGATGGGATGTGTTGTATATTACACCACTGATGGTGTATTTTTAGATATCCCATAGAGAATGGTATACGAGGTGCGGGATATGTTAGACACTCCTCAAAGGATAATGTATCACTCTACAGTTTTAAATGAAACTCCATCACAGGTAGATTAAATGTTGTCCCTAATTCCAGATTCCCTTTGGACTAAAGATGGGCAGGACACTGGATTAATGGCAAACGTAATCCCTGTAATGGTAAATTTAAAAAGCGGAAGGCAAGCTCCAAAAATTCCCCAGTACCCACTAAAACAGGAGGTGGAATTAGGGGTTTTTCCAATAATTGAGCGATTATTGCAACAGGGAATTTTAGTTCGTACAGCTAGTGTAGCCAACAGTCCCATCTTTCCAGTGAAGAAGAGTGGTGGGAGGGGTTATAGGCTGGTACAAGACCTTAGAGGTGTCAATAAGGTAGTAGAGAGCCAATTCCAGTAGTGCCAAATCCAGCTGTCATTTTGATGCAAATCCCACCAAATACAACCCATTTCACTGTCATTGACCTCTGTTCAGCTTTCTTCTCTGTGCCTCTCCATCCTGACTGTCAGTATCTTTTCGCATTTACATACAGAGGTTTACAATACACATGGACACGATTACCCCAAGGTTTCATAGACAGCCCCAGTATATTCTCCCAGGCATTGCACGACTGTTTACAATCTTTTCAACCTGCCAATGGATCTGTTCTAATTAAATATGTGGACGATTTATTGCTATGTTCTGACTCGTTTATGTCATGTTTGAATGATACTAAACTTTTATTACTTCATCTATCACAAACAGGACACAAGGTGGCTAAGGACAAACTACAGCCGTGCTAATCCAGAGTAAAATATTTGGGACACTGCCTAACCCAGGGGTTACGACACCTCACAACAGATAGAATCCAGGCCATACAAAACATGACACTGCCGCAGAATCAACAGCAAATTTGTACTTTCGTGGGAATGTGTGGATACTGTAGAATGTGCATACCAGGTTTTTCTATTTTGGCCTTACCTTTACAGGAATTAGTCTCTTCCTCAAAATCTGATCGTGTCATACACACAGAGGAATCAGAACAGGCTTTCCTTAATCTTAAGGATAGTCTGACAAGAGCTCCTGCATTGGGAATACCTGATTATGAAAAACCTTTTGATTTGTATTGTACGGAAGCCGATGGTTGTGCTGCAGGTGTCCTTACGCAAAAACATGGTGATGCTAATAGGCCCGTAGCATACTACAGTGCCCAATTGGACACGGTAGCAAGATCACTCCCCACCTGTTTGAGAAGTGTAGCAGCTACTGCTCTATTGGTGAGTAAAAGTGAGGACATAGTATTTGGCCATGATATGATTGTCTACACTCTCCATGCTGTATCTGCTCTGTTGAACTCAGCTCAAACCAGACATGTCTCCTCGGCTATTTTCACCAAATGGGAACAAGCTCTAATCGCTCCTGCAAATATTACTGTTAAACGTTGCAGTACGCTGAACCCAGCAACATACCTACCATATGTACAACATGATGTACAAAGGGTGGAAGGAGAGGAGTTGCTGGCGGGAGGTGAGTTTGGCAGACATAATGATACACACGATTGTATGACACATCTGAATCAGACCTTTATTGCTAGACCTGACATACATGACACACCTTTAGAGAATGTGGATGTAACTTTTTATATGGATGGGAGTTGTCATAGACAAACAGACACAGGTGAATTATGTACAGGTTATGCTGTCGTAGATGACACAGAAATCATAGAAGCTAAACCTCTCGGTCCTCCTCACTCAGCCTAGGTGGCAGAGTTAGTAGCACTGACTAGAGCATGTGAACTGGCAGCAGGCAAATCTGCTAACATTTACACTGACTCGAGGTACGCATTCGGGGTGGTGCACGATTTTGGGGCTCTATGGCGTCTGAGAAATTTTATGACAGCAGCAGGCACACCAGTTGCACATTCCCAACACATAAAATATCTTTTAGAAGCAATCCAACTGCCAAAAGCAGTGGTAGTAATTAAATGCAAAGCCCACACATGTGAGGATGACCCGGTGTCACTGGGCAACAACAGAGCTGATGAAGCTGCAAAATGGGCAGCAGGGTTAAAAAGGTTTCCTCCAACTGAAACAATTATGTCATTTCAAACTAATGATATTTTTAAATTAATTGAGATGCAAAATTTGTGTGCAATTCAGGAAAAATCCATTTGGAAGTCCAAGGGGTGTGGGCAAGAGTCCCCTAGGCTCTGAAGGGACGGACATGGTAAGCCAGTAGCCCCCAAGGTATATTACCCCAGCCTGGCTGAGGCAGCACACGGTCTGACTCATCTGGGTAAACAGGGTATGTGCAAGTTGGTGAGGGCATACTGGTGCGCACCAGGTTTTTCTTCACAAGCAGAGAAGATAGCAATGTCCTGTCTGACCTGTTTGAGAAAGAACATAGGGAAAGCGATCCCTGCTGAACCGTCCCACATTCCACCGACTGATGGACCTTTCCAGGTGATACAAATTGATTTAATCCAATTACCACCCTGCAGGAACCTTAAGTATGTATTAGTGTGCACAGACGTATTTTCTAACTGGGTTGAGGCCTACCCAGCGGCCACTAATACTGCTGCGTTTACTGCCAAGAAAATAGTTCAGGAATTTTTATGCAGGTACGGTGTCCCTAGAATCATTGAGAGTGATAGGGGTACCCATTTCACAGGTGATGTTTTTCAAAATATGTGTAAGCTGATGGGTATTAATAGCCGACTTCACACCCCCTACCGACTGCAAGCCAGTGCCAAGGTAGAGAGGATGAACGGGACTATTAAAAATAAGCTAAGTAAAATCATGGCAGAGACTGGACTAGGATGGCCAGAAGCGTTACCTTTGGTCCTACATAGCATAAGGACCACTCCTAGACCTCCTCTGAATCTGTCCCCATTTGAAATATTGTTCGGTAGATAACCTCATTTGATTATAAGTCCACAGGAAGATCTAAAGGGTAACAACAAGGTAACTGTGAAGTATCTTATATCAATGAGTAAGCAGTTAAAGCAACAGCAGCAGAAACTGAAATTGTTGTCTAATGATATGCCTGAAATGAACTGTCATGATGTTGAACCAGGAGAATATGTAATGATCAGAAATTTCTTGCATTCAGGTTGTTTGACTGATCGGTGTGAAGGTCCATACCAGGTGCTACTGACAAGTACTACATCTTTGAAGGTGGCCGAGAGAGATACCTGGGTCCATTCCACTCACAGCAAAAAGGTCAATCAACCAGTGGAGAAACAAGTCGGAGACAAAACTGATAGCATGGACCTGTCGCTCGCGAGCTTGTTCCGGGAGGATTGAAAAGGTCGTAGTAAGATACCTGAACTGAGAGAAATTTGCAGGTCTTGTTGTGACAATGGACGGGCCTGCTGTGTTCATTTTCATATTCTCTTTTAGAGTGTTCACCATCCTGGTCAGTCCGGGGATATCCAGTGTCTGTGATGGGGGACCGATTGAGGAAACAGGAGCTGATGGCAGTGCTGATGGAGTGGAATCAGGAGGAGTGCAATGCCAATCAGGGGAGTATCTTTCCAATCTTAGTACTGTTATTGTTAAAAGAGCTGTCATTCTGGATACTCGGGGAAGGTGTGGAGGGTTATCGTCTGAAGATTCCTGTATTTGTGAGCTTTGTGGGCCCTAGTTGATGAGAACTGTATCCAATGGTGCCAACCTAAATATAATCCGTACTGGGGTGGGTATCCCCTAGAGGATTATCATAACATGGTAGGCAAAGTGTTAAATCAAACTGATTGCTGGGTGTGTTCTCATGTGCCGCAGGGGCAGCATAACGTAGGGTTGGTGCCATTTCCGCTGAATATCACGGAAATTTTAGAATTACAAAAAGGAAAAACATTGGATGGAAAATACCTCTCATCCAAACCACCTCATTTCAAACTCTTTCAATTCCAAGTAGATAGATCACTTTTGTGTTTAAACATAACCAACCCCAATAAACCCGGGAGTTGGGAAGTGATGGGGAATAATTAGACGATGACCTTCTCACAAAGAGCTGATAATGAGTCCATAAACCATGATCTATTGCGCTCCATTAAGTCTGGTGGGAAACATTTTAGGTATCGGTATACATTGAGTTCCACCAAAGAAATTATTGGTAAGGTGCCAAATGGTTATTGTACTAAAATAATACAGCCAGAAACTTGCATGTATCAGATGGAAGAACCAGAAATAGGATTGTTTGCAAGGGAAATGTGCTTAATGATAATGATGCATACCATTCCTTATGTTCTCCCTGATAATGTATATTTCATCTGTGGAAGAAAAGTGTATAAATTGCTCTCCCCGAGTTCCGAAGGTTTGTGTTACCTGGGAAGAGTATTCCCAGAAGTTATGACCCTCACACATGTTGAAATGCTGGGTATACATAAAAACACACTGTCACCATATCTTCACACACAATATGAACACAGAGGCAAAAGAAATATGATACCTGGTGATATACATAAAGCCACTCAGTTAATCAGTGAGACAACTGGCTTTCAAGTTCTGGTCACATTGGACCCCACCAGGATCGCTCAGGGTACATTAAATTTTAGATATATCCAGGAACTTGCTAAATTAATAGATAATATCACCGAGATGTACGATGACACATTCAGGTATACAGGGAGAGAATTGCAAGCGTACAAGAAAGAACTGGTGCAACACAGGCTAGTGTTGAATTATTTAACTGCTGTTACTGGAGGGTATTGCGTAACATTGGCCACCCAATTTGGAGTAAAATGTTGCACCTATGTCACCAATGATACCAGCGACCCTAAGGAGGTGATAGACCGGAAGATGGATGAAATTCTGCAGCTAAAGTGGGAATTTTGCAAAAACCATAACGCTTCAGTGGCTGAAGTAGGGGAAAAGATAGAAGGATGGGTGTCATGGTTCTCAGGTCTAGGGGAATGGGTCCAGGAAGTGATCGCCAGCATAGGCAAATTCTTAATCCTTATACTGATTGTCATCATAATAATTGGCATATGCGTCCGGTGTGTTCCAATTGTGTTGAAGTGTGGAAAATGTAGAAACAGAGTGAAACAAAAGAATGAAACTATGATGGTGGTCACTAATGACAATATGTATACTGAGGTAAATATAGAACTGCATTACAACCCTGAACTAGGAAATACAATCGTTTGATGTATTATATTTCGACATGCATAGAATGTATTATTGAAATGTTATTCATAGAACACCTCAGATAATGTAAAGTCTCAAATTCCCCTTCAAGACTGCTATTATAAGACTGGTGCATTCCCACACCTTTCACATGATCTCCCAAGATCCGCGGTGTGCGTATAATAGTAGTTTTATGTCCCCACCTAGAGACACATTATTGATGGATAAAGAACCACCTTGTGCCATCCCATAATAACACCAAATAATATGTAAATGTAAGCCTAAATTAAATTCTAATAACAGATTGTGATAGCATGTTGTTTGCTATCAAAGGGTGGACTGTTGAAGCTGAATAATTGGCTAAGACAAGTTCAGGTTCAAATTTAATCGCGGCGATGCCATCTTTCGACTGGCCGCAAGACGCCATCTTGAAAATGAGATCGCAAGACGCCATTTTGCGAATGGCCGCCTAAGCGCCATTTTAGATAAACTCACATTTTAGTACATGTGGTGATAATACTAATAGCACCATGCGTTTGCATCTTTCACCATTTCTCATACACACATTAATACACACAATTGCGAAGTTAACTAGTCGCATATTAGTGAATGCATAGGACTTTGTATGAAACCGCTGTTTTATTAGCTTTATGCGCACACATCTGCCCCAAGTTAGCTAGCGTCCTTATTTCAAACCCTGAATACCCACACATTACATATTCACACATAAGGTTAAATAAGCTCTAAAGTATATGATTTAAGTTGGTTCAGTTAGTTTAAATGCTGAGAAATAAAGATATTTGATAACTAAGGTATTAAATATGCTAAACAAGTCATGTTTGGAGTTGAACTGATGCGTATCCTTTTTACAGTATTCCGGTGTTATCGGTGGGGAGATCGCATCATGCATTCCCGAGTTATGGATCTCAGAGCCTACAAGCAAAAAAATGTATATTTTAGAAACAACGGTTAGGATGATACAGGAGGCGTGAAGAGGAAGACCCCCAGCTGTTGGAGGCAGGGAGAGTCTGTTTGAATCAGCCTGTTAAATGTGCTGTAACAGATGCTTCACCCCTGAGAACCAATGATATCAGCAACAGACTTCCCTATTGTCCTGATTATTCTGGGGGGGTATAAATATGAGTGCATGAACACTGGTTCTGAGTCTTCGTGCTGAATGCTGAATGACAAGGGGTCTCTTGCTGATGCCTATCTCTGAGTCCGGAAGTGCCTGCATATGTATACTGTACTTGCGGTCTGTATAATTTCCTTTTGCACCTAAATTGTGTCTTGATCAATTGCGTGTAACTGTCTGAACTTTTACCTGAATATCACTTGTGCTTTGGAACCACAGATTCCACGTCTAAGTCTTTATTTATGGTATGACTGCGTACACAAATTAGCGTCATCCTTAGAAGGTATAGGCAGGACATTAGAAGGTATAGGAAGGTGAGTATAGAGGTTCTGATCCAGTATCGATAAAGTCCATTAAGTTAAGAAGTTACTGCTATTAGAAGTTTATTAACTAGTGCAATTAAAAGGTTGATGTTATTTAAGTAATGAAGGATGGGTACATGTATAGTCTATACAGTAAACTGTAGATGTTATTAAGCAATAAAGTATCTGGGCACTGCGTATGGAAATGGTTAGTATATAATAATGTATTGAGATTTTTCTCACTCCTGGGGGCTTATGTAATAGAATGCGATCTGCAGCCACTGTGGGAACTCATGCGAATCTTCCCGTATTTTTAAAGCAACAATCATTTTAAAGGCAAAACCAAGCTGGTATTGCCTTTTAAAATAAGTACCACTTTAAAAATATGGGAAGACTCACAAGATCATGTCTTTGCAGATCGCATCTTTTTGCATAAGCCCCCTGGTGTGCAGACTAATAAGCTACCTACTTGATTTATCTTCTTTCTTGTTTAATTATTACACATTTTACCTTCACAAAAACATCAGAACCAATGCAGAACATAATTGTTTTTGGTACCGTATTTTCAAAGAAATTGCTGGAAATATTGAGCATGCTCAGAAGACAATAAAGGATCTGTAACTAGAGATGTGTGCTGACCCCTGTGTTTTGGATCTGTATCTCCCCTGGTTTTGGATCTGGATCTGGTTTTAGATTTTTTTCCTCCGTGTTTTGTTTTTGTGTTTTGGTTTTGGATCTGGATTTTTTCTTAAAAAATCATAAAACAGCTAAAACCACATAATTTGAGCCTGTTTTTGTTCCTACAGTATTATTAACCTTAATAACAATGATTTTCAGGCATGTTTAACCACCTCACAGCTAACAATATTGATTTCACTATGTTTCACCAATATAGGCCAAAGGCTGCAGCAAGCTGGCTGGCTAAAGTAAGCAACAGAGCAGCGGCACAAACGCACGGCAGTTTAAAAACATATCAGACATCTATGAAACATTGCCACAGAGCAGTGGCAGACAGGATGGCAGTTTAATAAACTATAATAATGTCAGTCGGCAATGCCCCAAATTGTGCAAAATGTAAAGAAAAGTGTTGCAAGATTGAATTGTCCCTCCCACCCACTCTTATGTGGGATATTAAAAAGGACATGCACAGTTTAACAAACCAAGCACTTTAGCCACTAGGACTGACACTTTCGTGGCTGAACTCCTTGGTATGTTTGGGCCCCACAAAACATTTTTTGGAAGGACTACCTTCAATTATTAAAGAGGAGGTTGATGATGAGGGTGTTGGAGGTGGAGATTGCATGTTATGGTCCAAAGTCTGCTGGTAACTGATACTGGACAGCTTGTTATTAATTTACAAATTATAATTTTGTTAAACAAATTGCATGAACTCACTGCAAATTATGTTAACAGGGAGGAGGTGCCTAGATGGTTAACGACCCTTCCTCTGCTAACTTTGGCTTTACAAATGGAACAGATGCCTTCACAACTGTTGTCAGAATTTAGATTAAAATAATTCCACACCCAAGACGTTGCCTTTCTGGCTTTCTTTTTATCATTAGCAAGAACTGCTGCCACTGGT
This sequence comes from Taudactylus pleione, assembly GCA_031769625.1. Classification (NCBI taxonomy): domain Eukaryota; kingdom Metazoa; phylum Chordata; class Amphibia; order Anura; family Myobatrachidae; genus Taudactylus; species Taudactylus pleione. The sequence goes on along the minus strand of JAUIMM010000148.1, from coordinate 4,363,336 downwards.
GGCTGATTTATGCAACCCACATCCTTATCATCAACATCCACATTAGCGTCAGATAGGACAGAAATTTCCCCCTCATCCTCCTTTTGCACTTCCTCCACACTATCATCCTAATTTTTTATTATTTCACCATCTAATACTAGTACAGCCATCATGGCGTTAGTGATCCACTGTGAAACTGGGTGACAGCTGTTATATTTCCTTCCTCTATCAAAGGACTGTTTAATAGTCAATTGTTTTTTTAAATTACTTACGATCATGAATGAGGATGTACATGATGATGCAGGTGTTGGTGTTGGAGATTGAAGGTGCTTGGATCTCACAGAGAGGGAGCAGGTAGGTGACACTGGACTTGTTACGTTTTGAGTTTTGGAACTTGGCGACGTACACTGTGATATTTGATGAATGCGCTCCAAGTGATGTAACAAGGAGGAGGTTCCTAGGTGATTTAGGTCCCTCCCTCTACTCACTCTTGCATGACAATGGGCACATATGGCTTGACAACTGTTGTCTGGATTGGGGTGGAAATAATTCCACACGTGAGAAGTAGATTTTTTTGTCTTTTGTCCTGGCATGACAACAATGGGCTTTGACTTTTTCAAACCATGGGCAATAGCTGTTGCCTTACTTACACAAAGGACATCCTCAGCATCAACATCCTCATCACCAACATCTTCATCATCAACATCCTCATCATCCTTAGCGCCTTCAACTACCAAAATATCCTCCTCCTCCATATGCAATTCCACAGAAGCATCCTCAATGACTACGTGTGCAAGATGTTGACTGCCTTTCCCCACATTTGCAGAGAACACACAAATGTTGCAATTTGGAGGATCGTCCAGTACACTAGTATTTAGGTCAGGCTCACACATGACAACCGTGGACATGCTTGCACTCTCCTCGGGGATTTGTGATTTCGATTTCTCAGGGCACACAGTTGGTTTTCCCGGAGCTGTCTTAACAACTTTCACATTTTTAATTTACTTTTTTTTTGGAGTCCAGAACTTGGGCCCAGAGATGGACACAGCACAAGCCCAGGACACAGCAGACAGCCCAGATGGATCAGCAGACAGCACAGTGAGTGACAGTGACAGCACTGTGACCAGAGACCAGAATGGATCAGCAGACAGCACAGTGATAGTGACAGCACCGTGACCAGAGACCGGAATGGATCAGCAGACAGCACAGTGAGTGACAGTACCGTGACCAGAGACCAGAATGGATCAGCAGACAGCACAGTGAGTGACAGCACTGTGACCAGAGACCGGAATGGATCAGGAGACAGCAAAGTGACAGTGACAGCACCATGACCAGAGACCAGAATGGATCAGAACCAACCCACGACACAGCAGATAGAACCAACACCTCTCCCAGCCCTACACTACCCACCCTCCCTGTTCAGTATCCACCGCTGGAGTGGAAATGGCATCCGTCGCGTGGTCCCTTATATACTACATTGATCATAGAGACAAATGCTTGTAAACCATGAGATTTCAGACTCTAGAATTTTGCCTTGGTTTCGAGATCCGAGTAAGGCGGGAACCTCCGAGCCTGCTTGGAACCGACTTGGATATGCTAAATTCGTGAGGATTCGGTTCTCTGGGAACTGAACCTGCTCATCTCTATCTGTAACTATGCAGACATTGGCAACATATTAGCAGATTAGGGAGGGACCACATAAAAAATCAGCACATCAGTTCTCTCATTTATGAAAATTTATCTTGGAGAACAGGCACAGAATTTTACTTACAAGAAACATTAAAACTCTTCAGTAATTCATACATCAACAAATAAAATATATTAGAGACAAAATTGCATCAATGTGTCTACAACAATCACAGGTCTGCATTGAACAGAATTCACCATACTGTCACCAGGGAAAGACAAAATCTGTGAACAATCAAAAAAAAAATCTTTTCTGTTTGGAATGAATAGTTGGAGCTGATCTGTGCTGACCTGATGTGAGAATGGATCTTCACTGTTGTAGCTTTGATCGACCACTGTTCAGTCATAGAGTATATCTAAGAAAAGGAGAGAGGGAGAACAGGAAGAGAAAATAAAATTAATTAATAGTGACATTGTTAGTATACACTGCCTATTCAAAGAGGTATAGGTAATGATATTCTGGAAACTATCAAAATATCAAAAGCGAAACGAGAACTTGATCTACATTGTGAGAATTTATCAATCAAGATGAATGCCAAAATTACAAAGCTGTCCAGATAATTTAGATTTTAATATGCATTATAAAATAAGTTAAAAATTATATAGTAAAAGAAAAATTAGTATGCAGTAATAATTGATTAATTCATTTTTAATTCAATTTCTAGATTGAGATGCTTGACTACATAAAACAGAGCAGATGGGGAATAATAAAGTAGAGATGTGCGCGGACCCCTGTGTTTTGGTTTTGTTTGTAATTCATCATTGTGTCTTGCTTTTAGTTTTGCCAAAACCACCCTCAAGTGTTTTGGTTTTGGATCTCGATTTTTAATTAAAAAAATAATAAAAATATAAAAACAACCAAAATTATGTAATTTGTGCCAGTTTTTGTTCCTACAGTATTATTGACCTAATTTCCAGTAATTTCCTGTGAGTTTTGACCACCCCCATAGCTCACAATATTGTTTTCACCTATATTGGCCAAAGGCTGTAGTGAGATGACTGGCTGAATTGGGTAACAGAGCAGTGGCAGTTTAAAAAAGAATACGTAGAGCACATCTAAGAAACATAGTGTTACTTTAGACATGATGGTAGTTTAATATAAAATATGCAATGCTATAGAATGTTTTCATTAATCAAGGAGTAGATCACAGGTCTGAGGCCACCACAGGTTAATGGAGGTGGAGTATATAGTGGAAGCCAGGTAAAGCATTGATTGATTTATTGATTGATAGATTACAATAAATCTGAGAAATGGAAAACACTATTAAAAATCAAGCATCTAAAATGGATGGCATTAGAAGATACAAAACATGAATGTCCCAGTAAAGTATAGTAATATACAGTTAGTATAAAATACACACAATCTTGTCAAAGCTCATAATCAAAAGTGGTGCATGATGGAATTGTCCATGTGAACTTTCCCCCCCCCTTTATCTTGTATATTAAAAGTAAATGCACAGTTTAACAAACCAAGCATTTCAGTGACAGGGACTGCCACTTTTGTGGCTGAAGTGCTCTGTTTGTGTGGGCCCCCACAAAACAAGTTACTAATGAGCTTAAGGCAGCTAACAGTGTTGTTAGTCATCATCACAGTTGGAAGATGTCATTATCATTCTCATCATCACCCTCATCGCTGTTAATATATTAATTGCACAATATTAGCTCATCACATTCTCATAAAATATGTAGTTCATTTTCATGAACATCAGTTTATCCTCATTTTTTGGAGATTACTCACAAGGCTCCTGGCTGTGCTAAACACTCTTTCTGAGTACACACTGGAGGGTGGGCAGCTTAAGTAAAGAAACGCTAGTTTGTACAAGAGGATCCAAATTCCCTTTTCTTCCTCCCAGTATTCAAAGGGACTGTGTGACATGCTTATTTATACATTATTATTAAAATAGTCATCCCCCATTGATGCTTACTGTATCAAATTGAGTCATGGTCAATAATTTTGGGCAATTCTTCTAAGCCTGACCATACGTCATAATGGTTTTGCTCTGGTGCGCAGAGTTGACTCATCCTCCTCACCAGTGGGTCTCTTGGGAAAGGTCAGTTTTTTCCTTGCAGTAGCATTTTCCAGAGAAATTGAGGCAGGAGACCTAAATTATGTTACCTTTGTGAGAATTTTTTGGGGTGCAGATTATGGGGGATACCACCCCACACACTGTCTATTCTACTGAAAGGATTACACACTATGGTATATTATTTGCACAAATGCCTTTGATATTTACACAAAAAGACAGTGGCAATTGTTTGAATGCACTTGGAGGAACAAGTCTTTGTCAGAATTGTTTTGGTTGCAGATTAAGGGTGGGACATCATCGTACACAATAGTATACGCTGTGACACTCAGCTAAACTGGTCACACCCTTCTTAAAATACACAATATCATTTTTTCATTCAATTAGAAAAGTCTGCAGTTTTTTGTTTTAAGCAGCAAGAAAATATATTTTCTTTGCACATATTATATATATATATATATATATATAAAGTACTTGGGATGTCCGGCACTCAAAAGCACAATCAACGGTCCGGGTGCCCCTCCTGCTGTACTCCGTAAGGAACAGGTATGATATAGAGAAGTGATGATGGACGGCACTCCGGTATACAGGTAAAAAATCAGGCCACTCAATTGTGGTGGTCTGATTTTTTACCTGTATACCGGAGTGCCATCCATCATCACTTCTCTCTCTCTCATATATATATATATATATATATATATATACACACACACACATACAGGTTGAGTCTCCCATATCCACATATTCCGAAATATGGAATATTCCGAAATACAGAATAATTTTGGCATGACTGAGACAATGAAACCTTTGATTTTTGATGGTTCAATGTACACAAACTTTGTCCAAAGCACAAATTATTAATAATATTGTATAAAATTACCTTCAGGCTGTGTGTATAAGGTGTATATGAAAAATAAATGAATTTAATTTCTGTACACAAACTTTGCTTGAGCCACAAAATTCATGAAAATATTGTATAAAACGACCTGCAGGCTGTGTGTATAAGGTGTACATAACACATAGATGCATTCCGTGTGTATATTTGGGTCCCATTCCCAAGATATTTCATTATGATGTGCAAATATTCCAAAATACGGAATATTCCATTATCTAAAATACCCCTGGTCCCAAGCATTTTGGATATGGGAGACTCAACCTGTATATACATATATAAAATAAACTGTGAGAAAAAACTCAAAACAAAGAGGTCTTCTTGGGGTGCAGCAGCCTCAAACACAGTAGAGTATTTTTTGGTCTAATAAACCTATACTGCAGAAAAAATTAGGTGTACGTTCACAATCAAAAGCAACACAGCAATAGCTAGCCTGTTTGCTTGCACTGCTGTGTGTGAGTGTACAGTGTAACTGACAAACACACATACACTGACAAGTCATAATGATGCTTGCTGTACCACTTCCCAGAAATCAACTCTTGTCTCCAGATCTACCTGTTAAACTCCTAAACCCAAATGTAACTCCTCCTAACCTAAGGTTAATGGCACTCTGATGGCTTGCTAAAGCTTTTTATTTTTAATACATTTTTAATACATTTTATGTTTAATACAGTGCCTCACAGTACTCCAGTCCGCAGTCCCACATCCTCTCTCTCCACTCTCCTGTGTGAAATGGCACCTGATCACGATGGAGGGACTTTCATATGCAATCAAAAACATGCAAGATCCGACACCAGAAGGTTGACATTTTGCCTTGTTTTGAGATCCAAACAGCGGGAAGACCTGACCCAGGACTTGGAATCACTCGGAACCCCTAAGTTCGGGTTTGTTCGGTTTCCAGGAAACCGAACCTACATATCTCTAAAATAAAAATATTTAAAAATGTTAATGGAACCATTTGATCTCAAAATGTTGATTCAGATGGAGATACATTTTTAAAGTAATGCCATGATGTCTCTGCCTTGGCTAGTTTACGTTCACTACCTCTGTATCTTCTACTCAATTTCACATTTTATAACCTAATAAAGCATTTAATGCCATTTTTTTAAAACCACGTTTCTTTATGATATGTCTATGTATAGTAGGCCTGATGCAGACCCATTCGCTAGATGCGTACACTCACTCCCAGCGTATGCAAATTTGTCTGCATAACGGCATGGCAGGCGATCGCATGGCAAAGCATAAGCACACCCACTATGTCTTGGCGTGCGATGGCGGTGTGTATGCAGATGCCCACCAGCCTGTCTTTAGCACTGCAAGCACTTCAATGTTTAATTCAACCAGGTGAATTGTACTATGACGCTGGCTGTTAATTATGCACACCCCAGAAATGGAGTTAAGATGCTCAGGCATCTCCACTCCCCCGTTTCCAGTGGCCTGCCCCTTGTTACCACCCACAAACAGCTTGACCTGTCACTCATTCAGCTGGGCTGTCTCTGTTGGGCGAGCGAATGCTTCCCGATAGCTCAGCCTAGTTCGCGCATGCGCACTGTGATGCATACGCACGCGGACATTGCAAAACATCGCTCGATCTGAGCGATCGCTTGCTAGCGAACGGGTCAGAATCAGGCCCAGTGTGTGCAACAGTCCCTTCTCCAATATTGTGCATGTGTTCCCTGAGCCTAGTTTTTAATTTTCTTAAGTGGATTTTTGACCTACTGTATATACTGTGGATCAGGTCACCAATGTATGCTATAGGATAAATTACATTTCTTGTATGGCAAGTAATAACTATTTTTATGATACCATTATCCCATTAACAATACAATCCGTATATTTGAATCTGTCACTTTTTACAATCTATGCAATCTATGCAGGTTCCACATCGGTGAAAACCTTTAGTTCTTACTGGATTTATAGCCTCATTATTGTAAACACATTTAACGATCTTGTTTTTTGAAAATGAGAGCTTTTCTATAAATTAATGTAGGTCTGGGGTTTATGTTGTCTCTAAAATGGATTCATTAAGCAAAGACCCCAAAGTTTTTAAACAATGACTTAAAATTGTCTAAAATGATAACTATATTCAGTAATCATGGCACATTAAAATTTGTTGTTTAAATAATTTTTAAATATTTTAGAATATTTTTCCTCTTAACTTTTTTGATAGTCTATTGCACCTTTAAAATGGAATTGTTGACTCATGTCACTCAGTTGGTTATGAAAAACTGTTTTTTTCTGTACAACTGTTTCATAGCCATAATAACTGTCCTTTAGGAAAAATATTGAGCTAATTTTTGCAATGTTCAAATCATGCATCAATATAACTGTTCAAGTCCAATGTTTTCCTGAAGCACTTGAGAATAAATTTACTAAGCATTGGTTTGGGCTTCAGTTCCAAACTGATGGCCATCATCAGCAGTTTGTAACTTCAAAATACAACATTTACTAAGCATCGGTTTTGCCTGTCATTTGAAAGCCGCTATCGATAGTTGTTGTTGTCAAAAAACACAATTGGTTTACTTGTTTGTGTCGGAAGCAGCTGCCAAATGCACCTGTAAAACCAATTGAAACCTGACCATAAACCGACAAAAGCCAACCAAAATGTCACATCTCAAACCTCACAGAAAAGTGCCAAAAATGAGGTGGCTAGAAATTGGTTGGAGCAGTTTTTGGGAGTTTAGTGATGTTTTGTCTTGTCTCATTCTGTGTTGCCTACTGTATTTTGTGGTCTGTTGATTTTTTATTTTATCCATAATAAGTATTTTAATCTTGTCAGTGTTTTTTTGTATGTGTCCCTGGTGTGCATGGTTGTAATGATTGCGTTAGAATACAGTACTTTTTTTTTTGTTCATTTGTCTTGTCTGTTTATTTGTTCTGTGTTTTGTGTTAGTATGGAGAGTGACAGGAGACAGTGGCAAACGCAGAATTTCTAGAGGGTGGTTTCCAGAGTGTGGCCAATCCATTAAGAGGACATTATTAGCACTTGACAAGCTTTAATATGTGTCATACAAAGTGTATTGTGATTTGTGTGTCGTAATTCCAGCATATACAGGACCAGCGACCACAGTAAGCCATTAAATGTGGCAGAATGGCCATCCTGCCTGAGCTGAATGTTTTTATTTCTGATGTGCGTACCATTCCAGAACAATGGAGCAAAGTTGGGAGTCTGGGGGAGCAGCAGAAGAATCTAGCACTGCCCTGGACATATGTGTACATATTGGTCTACTTATGCACTGGATAGTGTATTATATATAGTATTAACAATTATACCTATTAATGGTCTTTAGCAGTGCACCCCTAACAGTGCATGTTTTCTAGATCTCCTAGTTGGTGCACAGCGGTATTTATTACTGGCTGCATAACGGTGGGTTTCGTTCTGATCGAAATGAAATAGTACACACATGTGACCAATATGAGTGAGTACAAATTAACACACTTTATTTACAAGTAACAAACAAACAATTAACAAACAACATACAAAGTATACAGTATACTCAACTTTTGTCTATGTATTCAGATGACACCGGTAAATTATCATCTTCAGCATAAGATGTACTTCATCTTATCTTCTCTCTGGGGAGCCCATCGTTTTCCAACACCCAGATAATATATATAATATACATTGGCAGCATCCTACTGCAGTCTCAGATCTACCACAAGCTAATGGGTCCTTTGTGTACCTCTGGTTTATATACCTTAGTATGGGGTGTTGGCTTGCCGGATATTAAGCCCATATTAATTACATACAGTGCTAAGTATCAAGCACTCATTGGTCCAACATAGCATTGACCAAACTTATCTCTCTTGCACATGCTCTGTAAGCACTAAGATATTACCAGACAAAGAGAATACAGTAATGACGTGTCCTAATGTCTCGAGATGAACTCTATTTCAAGGCTCCTTTGTGTGTAGAGACTGGACATCACTGCTAATTACCCATAATGCTTAGCATCTCTACACAGCTTTACAATGGAATGTAGCTAACTGATAAGAACATAGAAGCTATGAATGGCTCATTATACTTATAGTTGCAATAGAAATGACAGGTAGAGCTAGGCCTCAATATTTATGGCTTATTTGACCCCAAAAGGTAATTTGACCATTCTATGGAAAAACAGCAACTGTATTAAGACAATCTCATTTCAAACCTCAAGAGGCCTAGCAAGGGATATATGTGTTTGTAACTTATATGCCTATGTAGAAATTAACTATTTCACCACTGGTAACACTGGCTGACACATGTTAAAAGATGGTGGTGCTAATTATTTCATTTGTGATACTGAATAGAACTTGCAGCACTAGGAAAATTCTGTTATATTACTATTTCTATTGTGGCCATGGTGTGGGCTGGAGAGGGGGGGGGTTTCCAGGCAACCAGAAACCCCCCTGCATTTGCCTATGGGAGAGATAGTGGTGAGGAGGCACCAGAGGAAGAGGGTCTGGATGGAGGAGACACAATTATGGACTAATGTAGTCACATCTCTAAATGTAGTGGTGCCATAGTGGTGCCATATAGTAGTGGTGCCATATAAGAGATCAGATGCCCAATGTAGGAAAAGGTTAATCGACATTAAGAGGAGGGTGGAGAAAAGGGGAAAGAGCTTGTGGCTGCAATGAGGACAGGTGGTGGACCCCCAATGGCAATTGAGTGTACTGAATATGAAGAGGAGATGAGCAAGAATACAAATAAATTCTGTAAGAATGGTAGGTAGCAGCTAATTGGTTACTATGTGCAATTTTTCCACTTATCCATTCTTTAGAAGGCTTGATACATCTACCCATAACCCATACCAAAAACATGTGTTAGGGCATGATTCAGCAATGCATGAAAGTGCACTGCTAATCGCAGATTCCCGATGATCGGGAATCTGCGTGTGCGCAGGACCCATTCTGCGAGTGTGCAGAATGGGTCCTACATAGTCGCATTCAGACCCTGGAATGCCTCTGCCTGATTCATGCATATTAAGATTGTTAAAAGGTGTCATCTTCTTTAACAATTGCTTCAAGATAACAATCCTGTCCATTTAAGGGGCAATGCGGGGGTGGGGTAGTCGGCATTTCTGGAAATGGGTGCATGTCTGCCCCATTTTCTGGGAGTGGCCAGCCCAGGATCTGCGTTGATCAATACAGTGTCCTGGGCTTGCTTGCCGGCCAGCCTGAGTAAGCTGAGGCTTACTTAGTTGGCTGGAGGCCCGGCGCCATCCTCATCGTGACCATCAAACACCAATGGTCTTGATGGTGATCCCAGCCTGAGACCTCCATCACAGTGCTGGGATCGCAAATGCACCAGGAGGTGTCATACACCTACTTCTGCATTTGCATTATAGCAAGGATTGCAATTGCAATGCTGCCAGTGTTCATACATCATATATCTATAGCCAGTGTGCAGCTTTGCAATTGTGATCCTTGCTGAATCAGGCCTCTGTACATTATGCATTTAAACACACAACAAACTCATTGCTATTGTTCTTTCCCATAATATTATTGTTATTTAAAATAAAAAAACAGATTTATGTTGTGATGAAACAAAATGTAATAGTGCCCTTCTGCCTTTCTAAATTCACCAACACACCCAGAAAAACTGCTAGAAGTACCACAAGACACAATGCTGAGGAGGAGGTTGCTGGCAAATGTACACTGAGCATATGATGTAATGTTGCAGCCACAGATCTCATGCATATTAAGATTGTTAAAAGGTGTCATCCTCTTTAACAGTTGCTTCAAGATAACAATCCTGTCCTTCAACAGTCCATCCTATGCAGGAGAGAGTTGCAGATCCATCAACAGTCCATCTTCAGACAGTGCTGCCCAGAAGGAAGCAGCTGATGACTGCATTCTTGCTTTAGTTAGGTGTCAAAAGTAATGAAGAAAATCATAGTATCTTGCATTAAAATTACAGTCACTGCAACACACATACAGATGTAGCCACCATCATTGCTGCCGCGATGCGCACACAGCATCACGCATTGCGGCATAGCGCAGCTCTCACTGGGCTCTCGACTAGGCACGCTCAGTGTTCTCCCCATTGCATTCTATGGTGTGCACGTGCATCCACACACGCACGCCATAAACGGGGGCACACTAGTCATGTCATCCATGCCGCAATGCGCTCGCATTGCGGCAACGATGATGGTGGCTACATCTTTAATTATATGCTCATATTGCCCAACAGACCTTAAGGTTATGTAATCAATCTTTATTTTAGCCACACCTTTTGATCTTAATTTGTAATCACTACCAGCAGATGACATAATTTTTGCCTTTTTTTATTTTGATTGTTCTGAATATTTAAACCTGGGTCAATAATATGAGTCCATTTTAAAATGTGGTTTCTGTTTCTAATGGACCATGATACTTTGCAAAAGTAGTTTAATAATCTTTTCTTTACAAATAATAATAAGTAATTTATATTAAAATACAGTATTCAATTATGTTCCTTACTGGAATTTTTTAACTCAATAATTATATTATTCATTTTGTAAATCATTTTTGTAAACGTATACACCAAGCCATTTTTTTTAGAAAAAATTACATATAATGGGAGTGATTCAGATGTGGATGCAGTAAAGCATTTTACCTCTACGCATGCTTCCGAGATGCACTGCACATGAGTACCGATATTTACTGCAGGGCGACGCTGATAGAAATTTCATGGAAATCCATGCAGTTGTGATAGGCAATTCTGGGTAGGCAGGTGACAGACGCAGATGTCTCGTGGGCATATCGGTGTAAATGACTGCATCTAAACACATAGTTGCACTGACCCTGGTGGCCATGGTCATTTGGACATTCTGTGTCTGCCATAGGTAGGTGCCATGTCTAATGGTGCATCTCATGGTGCTCAGATGGGAAGAACATCAGCAGATTTGTGCCGCAACCAGTGGGGGCATCTCAATAAGACACCTATCAGTTACTGAATTGGCATAAAGACACTCAAACATGACAAAACTAATAAATGTCACCAAATGAGGTGACAACATCTGCATTCTGCCACTAATACTACACTAAACAGTATAGTCACAGCTATTGAGGTACAAACCTTTGGGGGAAAAAAACATGTTATGGTGTTTTAGTATTCCCTGTTTATAATATTTAATTTATAAATCAATTGGAATTGAATGGTTATTGGCTCCTGATGGGCAGGAAAGAATCTCATATCAGTGTCCATTTTGGTTAGGGTACAGTTTTCTTCACACTATGTTTTTTGGCAGATACCATCCTACTGAGGGTCAGTAACACCACCCTTCTGGGTGGGTCCACCACTTGAGTAATTAGAAGGGGGTTGGATCCCTTGTTTTATATGGGCACCTGGAGTGTACTGCCGCCACCGATGTATGTTGATACTTAATTCATGTGGGCATTGCTACTTTGGTTGATATTGTACTGATATCTGGACATCCGTTTTTTGCCACAATAGCATTTTGTTAATCATTATAAGCTGACCTTTTCAACATCTAATGTTTCCTGACTTTATTTACTGTTTATTATAAATGTGTAAGGCCCAATTTAACAATGAATCGTTTTACAAGTGCCATATTTAATTTAGTATTGCAGTGATACTAATATACCATTGGTATTTAACATTACATTTAACATTACAATACTCTCCAGCGAGGTTCCCCTCTCAGCGGCATACACCACGCTGTTACTAGCAGCCTATTGCTGCCAGAGATTGGCTGCAGTGTCATGCGCATATGTGATGGCCAGTCTGTGTATGATCATTATACTGTCACCCGATGGGGACTCGGCAATGCCTGGAAGGCTTTGATGAAGCCAGAAAGGTTGTTGCTGGGACCGTATCACCATCTATAACTGGCGTAAGCGGTACAGTGACAAACAGCAGTGAACTAAGAATACCCCTGTTTATTAAATATAAAAAGGAGGAACTAACCCCCTTTAGCACTTGCTCTCCTTGTTAAATGAGGCCTCTAGTATTAAAATTGCATAAGTCACAAAGGTCCTCAAGATAGTTTTACAGTATCTAGTAACTGATATTGCTAAAATGTGCTGCAAAAATACTGTATGGCTGGTGTTCCAAAAGATGTCACTGATAAAGTACAGATGTGTCTTTCTCATACACTATTGCTGCAGTTGCGCCAAACAGTGCTTCCTGTGTGCCAGGTACTGTGCGACTCAGCATGCGCCAAGCATATTTTTTGCTCAAATGTGCAATATGGATGTGATTCATTTCATATGTGACACCTGTACATCTGTGTGCGAATGAGTCTGAATCTGTATGTGAAGTGCAGAGATGCAGCAGCCGTGGCTTTTTGTGACTCCAAGTTCCGTTGTGCTACATCTGCAACTTTATACTGTACATATTTAAAATGAATGACTTTGCGGTTATAGTCCAGCATCTCTGGTACAGATTAAGTGGTGCTTCGCTGTATCTGCAGTGCGAATAAGATGCAAATTTAAAGAAAAAGTCAATACACTACACCACACAGCACGTGTATGAGGAGGACACATCTCTGTATGTTCAGATGTTTATTATATGGATTGTTTGGAATTTAGGACCATTCTTTTATACATCTCATGGCCATTTCATGGAGGGGGGCAGATCTGCGGCATAGAGGGGTATGCAATCATCACTCGGCTGTCCTTTATTACCCTTCGGTTCCTTCCAATCATCCTTTCACTGCCACATGAGCTAGTTGATGGTGTGCCACATCCATCATTGCAGCTCTGCTGTGCAGAGCCATGGGGAATAGGTATACTTCCCAACTGCTAGGTAGATCAGAGTCATCTAATAGAGAATGTCCAGTTGAAAGTGGGAAGGGAAAGATAGATAGATAGATAGATAGATAGATAGATAGATAGATAGATAGATAGATAGATAGATAGATAGATAGATAGATAGATAGGAGAGTTTTCTAGTGCATTTCAAACAATTGTAGTATTTACTGTGTTTATTTTCTCAAAAAAGAAATATGATCCGACAGGAGGAGATTACAAGGCTAATGCTAAAAGTAAAGTCATTAAAATTATTCTGTTAATCTTTAACGTCCCTGTTCTTTTTAGTTAGATAGTAAAAATTTGTACCTCTTAATTTATACTGACAGGGTTCAATTCTTAAAGACTGGGATTAATTTAATGTCTCCATCCCCATGTTGCAGTATATAATAATCTTATGAACAGAATTCCAAGCTAACAACATGTAGTAATGAAAGGTTGATTGCATAAATGTAATTATAAGTATATAGAGCTGAACTCATTCAATGCTGACACTGCAGGGTAGTATAAATGAAGTTCTGCAATGTTGCAAAACAGTTGCAAAATACTATACAATATTATGAGTTATGTGGTTTTATGTAGTCCCTTGTCACTACTAAGAATATGGGAGATCCCCAATGTCTTTACTAAATAACACCTGCGGGCTGTATATATTTTGTGCCTGAGAAGTAAATATTCATAACTGCATACGAAAAAGTTGCTGTTGAATATTATTGAAATTTAAGCATACTTGGAATGAAGTAAGAATTTCATGAATATAAAGTAGCTGTATTTGGGTAATGCGAATACAGTAAATGTTAACAGAAGATGTGTTAGGAAAAGGTAATTAATTCACTTTACAAATCTACAATACACACAATAGTTAAAATGTTCATTCTATTGTCACTGACCAGGACTAAGTGTTAGGGGCATATTTATTAATTGTGTTCTGCCCCGATATCAAAGATACCTTATTGTAAGGAATCTTTGATTGACGGAATGTATCATACCTGAGTCGCCGATACAGATGCTCCAAAAGGATATAGTAAATACAAAACAACCCAAAGCGCTAATACTTAATATAAAGCTCTGTATAAATAGATTTTCCAACCATAAATACAACAATCATATATTGTATGTGAAAGTGTGTCAGCTCAACTGGGATAACTGGGTATACCCCCAAAAAATGATACAAAGACAGATAAATAAATGGGGCGCTGATCAACATAAAGGGTTCATTTAATAGTGACAATTTGTTACAATGCTCAATATACAATAAAGAAAAAAATAATGAAAATAAAAAAATAAGAAAACGAAAACTCTAAAACATAGGCCCTCATTCAGAGCCACTCGCTAGCGGCAGTACGCTCGTTCCGAGCGATGTTCGCACATCTGCGCATGCGTACGGTTTTTAGTACGCATGCGCGAACCAGTCAGTGCGGCCGAAAATCGTTGGTACGCAATATAGCGAGGGCCTGCTATTTTGAGTGACAGAATGAGGCGTATGTGGGTGGTAACAGGGGAAGGTGCTTGAAAACGGGGAGTGGAGATCCGAACACAGGCGTGCTTAAAGGTCAAAACGGGCGTTTTAAGGGAGTGCATAATTAATACAGCAGCGTCATTGACCACGTCACTTGGTTTTTTTTAACTCAGAACTACTCGCAAAATAGCGGTTGAAAACACCAACCACAAGAATAGCGAGCAGTTCATACGCTGTACGATGTACTCGATTAATCTAATAAATAGCGGACATGACGTATGGTGCGTGCGGCCAGGGGGCGTTTTTATCAAATAAACGAGCGTATGTTTTGCTCGCTCGTTCAGACTTAGAGGTGGGAACAGACTGCAATTTGCGAACGGATCATTTGAATAGCCACCCCTTGTTTTTGAACGAACGACCACAAATAGCGAACGGCTCTGAATCAGGCCCATAGTGTATTAATAGATAATACACACATAAACAAAAAAGTAAAATTAAAAAAATAATAAATGAATCTGAAATGACATGTAATAACAATTACAAGATAAAAAAAGTGAAACAGTATAAGATCAAATTCAGCTTGCACCACTACAATATATGGTACTATAATGATAACAATGCTTCAACCTCTGAAGAAATATTTCCAAGTGAAGCTGCTTTCACGCAGCATCAAAAAAAAAACACAACAACAATAATTATGTATCTGTTTTTGAAATAGCTATAGTATCTAGTCATTAAGGTATACTTCCATTGGGAAGGAATATTAAGTAACCTTTTGGTGAAGCACAATGTTTTCCAGAAAAATAAATATATGAATATATATATGACTATATATATATATATATATATATATATATATGTATTCATATAAAAAACAGTTCCAAGCAAACAGCTATATTTGGTGTGCTGCTTTGTGCTGTATATAGAAATCCCGTGCAAACATATATAAGAAAACTGTGGATGAATCCAGTTCAGACACTTATAGTGGGTAAGCCCGTGAAACTTTAAATCTGGGTTTGCCGATATAGTTTTCAAATGACATGCATATAATTTAAGTGGTTGTCTCACTCTGGGGGATATAAAGCCCCAATGAAAATCCCATGTATTGTGCCCAGTACTGTGTAGTTGTACAACACAGCCTGCAGTGGTAATTACCAGTCACCGTGTTGATTCTGGTGAGAGACGGGAATGATATTCAGAAGGGACAGCAACCCATAGAGATATTGTCCTTTCCACAGGTAGGCAATCTGTTATGCGTTTCTCCGCCTTTTGCCCATTGGCAGTACCTTCAGACAGTGTGCCTTCCAGTCCCGGCAGCCACTATAAATACTGGGCTGTCTTCACTTAATACCAGGTGTTTTCTTTCCAGCTCTGTTTAGTGCATGCGCATTTTCTTGTGCGCTGCAGACAATTAGTAGCAGGTGTTTTTGCCCACTATATACTATGTATGCTCCTTCTCATATACACTGGAAACCTCATTTCAGATATATACAGTATTAAAAGAAAAAATGCAAAAATGCAACATTGTAATCAGCACCTCATAAAGAAGATTTTAACCAGCGCTTAGTCAAATTATCTCTTTATAATAGTGATCTAGTTTATATACAGTTTTTATAACTATTACAACAAATACTGAACTCTTTAATGGTGCAATGCTGACAACATAATTAAAATTCTTTATTAATGCAAATAACAACAGATAAACACATTTAAAAAATACTCATAAGGAATATATATAAAAAGTATCTACTATTAAATTTAGTATTTAAATTCCCAATACCATTTTAGACAACTGTTCAAAAAATCTTATGAAACTTCTGATTAGACACAGAGAGATTAAAGTCAATGACACTCAGAAAGAAATAGAAAGAAACACTGATCTCCTAAAACTTTTCACAGAGGACCAGGGTTTCCCAGAGCGAGACTTTAAAGTCAATAAAAACATAGAAATGTTTGAACAATCTGTGATTCAACAAAAAGAGAAAAAAAATGAGTCGCGATAAAACAGATTATGAGTGTGGACAGATTAGAAGTTTTAACAGAAGGAGGAGAGAAGAATATGGTTTTAATTACAGAGACAGTCCACGGAGGGCTAATAGAGGGACAGATGGTAGATACAATTTTAAGCCATATCAGTCTGGATTTGATAAAAACAAGAGAATGGATTTTGGGAATAATGATGCCAATCAGTTTCCACTAAGGAAGAATAGCTGGCGAGGGCAAGATACATCCCTGGAGAGGTATGCTCATGCGAATAGATTTGAACCACTTGGTCATCAAGAGACGAAATATAGTCAATATAACACACCTGATAGAAGTAACCTGAGACCAATACCTAAACAGGGGACACATAGCCCGACAGAAAGGAGATCTTTTTTTCGGGGATGGTCACAGATTTCAAGATCATCCCAGGAGGCAACCAACACACAATTGGTCCATAAAAAGAGGAAGAGAAAGGGAAGTAGAGGTACCAGAGGAGGGAGAACAAAATCTAAACAAAAACATATGTATAAACTAGGAGATAAAGGCATATATAACCTATTATCTAAAAATCTTAGTGAAGCTGACTTAAAACTTCTGAATAAGGGGATGAATTTTGCCCCCGCTTCAAAACCTAATATGTTCAACTTGTTTGTGGACCTCAATCGCTATGTTCGCACTCTGAGCAGAAAAAGATTTTTTGCCATAAAAGGTATGCAAAAACTAAATCTGGCAGGCTCCCCCATTGTTTTGGATAAAGATGATGGGGAAGCCTTAGACATCTTAGAATCATTGGGTGCCGAATCCAGTTCCCTGGATGGGAGTCCTAAGTTCTTACAGGTGTTTGATATCAATGGGGATAATTTAGAGAGTACTAAGAAATTCAAACAAAAATCAGATTTCTATCCTCTACGATATAGAGGTCCATATATTGAAAGTTTTTATCACTCTACCTTAGAGGAGTTCAGAGTTCTCTGTGAGAAGGCGGACAGTGAAAGGTTGAGGGATAATCTGTCCAGAGAAGAACGACGAGTGATGAAGGCCCTTAGGGATGATCCTGATATCACCATTAAGCCAGCTGATAAGGGTGGTGGGGTTGTCATACTCAATACAGCGGATTATATCCAGGAGACCCATAAGCAATTATTGAATGTATCACAATATACTGTGCTGTGTGCCGACCCCACCGTACCCTTTCAGAATAATATGAGGAATCTATTGGATAATGCACTTGGTGATGGTACAATTGATTAAGACACTTTCAAATGTTTATTTACACCACACCCCTTGGTTCCTACTTTTTATTTTCTTTCTAAGATTCATAAGACACTACACTCCCCAACTGGTAGCCCTATTATTTCTGGTATTGGGTCACTAACTAATAATTTGTCTTATTTTGTTGATACTTATTTACAAGTTCACGTTCAAACTTTACGATCATACATAAAAGATACAACACATTTTCTAAAACTTGTGAAAGGTATAAAATGGAATAGCAGTTATGTATTTGCTACTTGTGATGTGGAATCTCTTTATTCCAATATCCCACACGAGGAGGGAATTAAAGTAGTAAAACATTACCTTAAGAATGATTCTAATATTTCAGAGACACTTTGTAATTTTGTTCTTTCATGTATACATTTCATTTTAAGACACAATTATTTCACGTTTAATTCACGGTTTTATTTACAATGCTTGCAGACTGCCATGGGAACCAGGTTTGTCCCGAGTTTCGCGAACCTTTATATGGGTCGGTTCGAAGAACAACATGTGTGGAACCAGGATCTCTGGGCGAACCTGGTTCTCTATGGCAGATATATAAATGATTTGTTTTTTATTTGGGATGGTGATCAGGATTCACTTCAAGTATATTTAGACAAATTCAATCACAATTCGTATGGAAGGATAATAAACCTAAGGGACAGTTTCTTTGTGTTAAAAGGAACTGTTCCAGTCAGGATGAATCTTTAAAACAAGCTATGGCCCTTCACACTTCTTTCTTAGAGCAATGATATCTCAAACATCTTTTGGATAGGAAACTCAGAGAAGTATATGAGTTAGATGAAGGACACATGTCACAGGCTAGAGAAGTAACCAATGGGAATAACGATAGAACCATGACTTTTGTCACTACCTGTAATTCTTATGCAAAAGATATTAAGAGAATTATATCTAAAAATCTTCCATTATTAAAATTGGATGCACATATAGGCCCTTTTATCATACCCAGTAAAGCAGTGATCTTTAAGAAATCCAATAATCTAAGGAATAAATTAGCCCCGAGTCACTTTAAAAGAATTGAGACTAAACCAACTGATACTCTCAGTTGGCTTCCACCAAAACCCATAGGCTTTCATAGATGTGGGGGTGGCAATTGCATTACATGTAAACATACTGAGAGAAAAATTGTCAACTTTAGGTGATTTGTATCAGAGGAATTTTTTTCTATTAAGGATTCTCTTAACTGCAAATCTACTTATGTGATCTATATAGTGGAATGTGGTTACAGCCTACAATATGTAGGCCACATGACTAGATCCCTCCACACCAGGTTCATGGAACATAGGCAAAATCTTATTAAGAAAATAAAGACACATCCACTTTCTAAACATGTGACCCCCTGTCAAGAGGAGGGGATTCAAAACATTATGGTCAAAGCCATAGATCATGTTAGACCTACCAAAAGAGGAGGGGATAGGTACAATGCTTTATGCAAACGTGAAGCATATTGGATTTTTCATATAAAAACTATGTGTCCACATGGATTGAATGACATGGTGGAACTTAATAATATAGGTTAGCTCATGATCCCCTAGAAAGGGTCTCCACATACATAATCGTTGATAGGATTACAATGGGTGATTGGGATACATAGACACTTATCAGGTCTTAGAGGTGCTCTTTATATTATATACATTAGAATTATGGTCAAGGTAGTTAATTTCTGATTTTATTGTTGCATACTAGTCCTTATCTCTAGCCTCATATGAGAGGTCATTTGTGAACTATATACTGGTAACCAGTCTATTCCGTATTCCATATTATATATACCCCTGAGAGAAGTTTTTTAAATACTTTAATGTGTATTTAACACAATTAAAAGATATTCCTAGTTTACATGAGAGGTCATTTTTTACCTATTTATTTTTACGTATTCTCCTCCATATCCCTAGCTCTATATGGTTCTGTTAGCAAATATTTCCTATCATATAATCCATCTGTAAATATCTGTAGTTAGAACTGGGTATATTTATATAGTCATTCGACCATAGGGTGTGTACCCATAAGACTTTATCGTCTTTTTCTACAATTATTTGAGGGTACACAAGTTTGAATTTATGATTTCTGAGTGTCAGCTTTATATATGCCATGTGGATAATGCTATTATCTCATGGATCAATCCATCTCATATTGGAGTGTGTACTCAATACATTATTAGATATCCCTAGGTCTATATGAAAGGTAATTTTTGACATATTTGCTGTTAAATATCCTTTTTTGTATCCTTAGCCTTATATGTCTTTGATAGTAAGCAGTTCTTTTAATATCATATTCTATACATATTTTAGACACAGATTATTCATAAATATCTGTAGAACTGGTTATATATTGATATAGCCATGTGACCCTAGGATTTGTTTCTTGCTGTAACTATATGAGGGTACACAAGTTTTGAGTTTAAGATTTTTGATTGTCAGCTTCATATATGCCACATGGATAATGTTATTGGACTATGGGTCAATCCATCTCATGACCATACACCATATTGTATATATATATTTTTCAAAAGTGGTTTTATGCAGACCATGTGCTAATTTGTTGGTGACCAAGACAAATAATTAAATATTTGCATATAAGTTAGGTGAATGTACACATGTATAAGTCTGAAAAGAAACTCTAAACACTCATGATTTTGTAAAGAATTTTTTAAGATCTAAAACAACGCACAACTTCTTATTAAGAGTGCATTATGTGTATGGTAAATATATGTGGTTTAGTTCTGACTATAAATGTGTCTTCAATTTATATGTTTATACTTTAGGGTGATATAGATTTGTATTTATGTTATATATGCAAAATGATAATTACTTAGATTTAATATAAGTCCACTGGTTATATTTTTTCCATATACATACATGTGTGCATATGTATGTGTGTCTGTGTCTATATATGTACGTGTTTATGTGTGTATATATATTCCTGGTGAGGTGATTGCAAAAATGGCATATCATATGGAACGATATATGGCTTCCTACAATTTAGTTCCTTAGACATGGTTTGATTATATATTCAATTTTATTAATTTTTTATTTTTACATTTATTTATTTTTATTTGTATTATTGTATTTCCAATATTTATTTCATAAATAGTATCTTTTATTTTTATCCTACTATTTTCTATTATTGGTATATGTATATATATATATATATATATGTTTGGAAATTTAAATACTAAGATACTTTTTATATATATTCCTTATGAGTATTTTGTAAATGTGTTTATCTGTTGGTTTTTGCATTAATAAAGAATTTTAATTATGTTATTCAGCATTGCACCATTAAAGAGTTCAGTATTTGTTGTAATAGTTATAAAAACTGTATATAAACTAGATCACTATTATAAAGAGATAATTTGACTGAGCGCTGGTTAAAATCTTCTTTATGAGGTGCTGATTACAATGTTGCATTTTTGCATTTTTTCTTTTAATACTGTATATATCTGAAATGAGGTTTCCAGTGTATATGAGAAGGAGCATACATAGTATATAGTGGGCAAAAACACCTGCTACTAATTGTCTGCAGCACACAAGAAAATGCGCATGCACTAAACAGAGCTGGAAAGAAAACACCTGGTATTAAGTGAAGACAGCACAGTATTTATAATGGCTGCCGGGACTGGAAGGCACACTGTCTGAAGGTACTGCCAATGGGCAAAAGGCGGAGAAACGCGTAACAGATTGCCTACCTGTGGAAAGGACAATAGCTCTATGGGTTGCTGTCCCATCTGAATATCATTCCCGTCTCTCACCAGGATCAATATGGTGACTGGTAATTACCACTGCAGGCTGTGTTGTACAACTACACAGTACTGGGCACAATACATGGGATTTTCATTGGGGCTTTATATCCTCCGGAGTGAAACAACAGCTTAAATTACATGCATGTCACTTGAAAACTATATCAGCAAACCCAGATTTAAAGTTTCACGGGCTTACCCACTATAAGTGTCTGAACTGGATTCATCCACAGTTTTCTTATATATGTTTGCTCGGTATTTCTATATACAGCACAAAGCAGCACACCAAATATAGCTGTTTGCTTGTAACTGTTTTTTGTATGAATACATATATATATATATATATATATATATATATATATATATATATATATTCATACATTTATTTTTCTGGAAAACATTGTGCTTCACCAAAAGGTTCCTTTAATATTCCTTCCCAATGGAAGTATACCTTAATGACTAGATACTATAGCTATTTCAAAAACAGATAAATAATTATTGTTGGTTTGTTTTTTTTGATGCTGCGTGAAAGCAGCTTCACTTGGAAATATTTCTTCAGAGGTTGAAGCATTGTCATCCTTATAGTACCATATATTGTAGTGGTGCAAGCTGAATTTGATCTTATACTGTTTCACTGTTTTTATCTTGTAATTGTTATTACATGTCATTTCAGATTCATTTTTAATTTTTTATTTTTACTTTTTTGTTTATGTGTGTATTATCTATTAATACACTATGTTTTAGAGTTTTTGTTTTCTTATTTTTTTATTTTTTATTTTTTTATTTTCATTATTTTTTTCTTTATTGTATATTGAGTGTTGTAACAAATTGTCACTATTAAATTTAACCCTTTATGTTGATCACCTCCCCACTTATTTTTCTGTCTTTGCTCCAAAAGAAGCCTGTCATGATGATCAGTAAGAAACAAAGTGCTCCAAAAGGAGCCTATCCTGATGATCAGTAAGAAGCAAAGTGCTCCAAAAGGAGCCTGTCCTGATGATCAGTAAGAAGCAGAGTTCTCCAAAAGGAGCCTGTCCTGATGATCAGTAAGAAGCAGAGATCTCCAAAAGGAGTCTGTCCTGATGATCAGTAAGAAGCAAAGTGCTCCAAAAGGAGCCTGTCCTAATGATCAGTAATACCCCTTTTAAACCAAAAGTCCCGGGTCTGACTCAGGGTTTGGAACACGTTTCCAACCAGGATCAGACCCTGGACAGACCCTTTTCCCACTGTGGTGCCAACCCAGGTTTATGCCCAGGTCGGCACCATTCACACCCGACCCGGGTCTGCAGTGACCAGGGTCTTCCAGTGTTGCAGTGGACGCTTGGAGATTATGTCATCTCCAAGCACCGCTGAAGCCAGCCAATCAGCTAGCATGCGGTGCAACCCGGGGCATCGTGCATGTGTTTATCCCCCTCAGATCATCTCTTGCATGTCTCCCCCAGCCTCTCAGCCAATCTCCTGCATGTGCCTTCCCCTCTCAGACTTTCTCCTGAATGTCTCTTTTAGCCTCTCTGCACAACTACTGCATGTGTCTCTCCCCTTTCTCAGTCCATCTCCTGTGTGTGTATATCCATCTGCTGCATGTATATTCATCTCAGTCCATCTCCTGCATGTGTCTCCCCCTTCTCAGTCCATCTCCTGCATGTGTGCCTCCCTGTTCTTAGTCCATCTCCTGCATGTGTCTAACCCCTCTCAGTCCATCTCCTGCATGTGTGCCTCCCAGGGCTTAGTCCATCTCCTGCATGTGTCTAACCCCTCTCAGTCCATCTCCTGCATGTGTGCCTCCCCGTTCTTAGGGGGTCATTCAGACTCGCTCGTGAGCAGCAGTACGCTCGCAAGCGGGTCGATGTTCCCCACTGCGCATGCGCACGATGGAGGGAGCTCCGTCATGCGCATGCGCAAGACCCAGGGAGCGACAGGCTTTCCATCGCTCCAGGTCTCGCACCAAAGGGGGCATGCTGTTGATGTTGATTGACAGCACGCCCCCTTTGGTGGGTGTGCCAGGGGCGTGCCTGCCAGATGGAGTCATTCCCATGGGAATGCCTACCGTCTGAAGCCGGCCCCACTGACATCACTAGTGATGTCAGTGGGAGTGATTTTGACTCTGATAGAGCCAAAATCACTCCAGGGCTTGTGGCAGGGAGACCCTACCGCAGGGTCTCCGTCGCAAGTCCGATGGTCGTGATTGTCAAGACCATCGCGACCATCTTTTTGGCCGCTCGCATATGCTGTGGGTGGTCACCCACAGCTATACGAGCGGCCAGGATGCCGCTCCATTTTCATGGAGGAGGGCCCTGATTCAGAGCGAGCACTCTGGTCTGAGCGTCCGGCTCTGAATCAGGCCCACAGTCCATTTCCTGCATGTGTCTACCCCTTCTCAGTCCATCTACTGCATGTATGCCTCCCCATTCTTAGTCCATTTTCTGCATGTGTGCCTCCCCATTCTTAGTCCATCTCCAGGGGCATATCTACCCATTGGCCAGGATGGCACTCGCCAGGGGCATCGTCCAAAGGGGGGGCGCCGTCCGGCAGTGCCACCAGTAGCCAAGGGTTGGACAAGTGCCCTGGCTCCACAAGTGTAGGGCAGACCGCAGTGATAGCGGTCTGCCCTATACAGTTTACAAACACACAGCCGCCAGCGGCGGCTGTGTGTTTGTAATAGCAGCCAGCTAATGAGAGTCAGACAGACTCTCATTTGCTGCTGCGTTGTCCATGGAGGGAGCTGGCTGGAGCTCACTAATGAGCTCCGTGTGCCGGCTCCCCCCGCAGCATGTGATGGGAGAGATGTCATACATCATGATGTCTCTCCCATGCAGGAGAAGAGCAGCCGGGGCCCAGAGCAGACAGTGGCGGTTGAGTCAGGAGCGGGGATCAGGTAAGTTTAATTTTTTTTGTTCTTTGTGTGTGTTTGTGTGTGTAAGCCAGGCACTACAGGGGGGGGCACTGAAATAGGGGGTGGTCACTACTGGGGGCACTTTATGGGGGTGGCCACTACGGGGGGCAATTTAGGGGTGGGTGGCCACTACTGGGGGCACTGTATAGGGGTGGCCAATACTGGGGGCAATTTAGGGGGTGGCCACTACTGGGGGCACTGTATAGGGGGGACTACTACTGGGGAAACTGTATAGGGGGGACTACTACTGGGGGCACTGTATAGGAGTGGCCACTACTGGGGGCAATTTATGGGGGTGGCCACTACTGGGAGCACTGTATAGGGGTGGCCACTACTGGGGGCAATTTAGGGGTGGGTGGCCACTACTGGGGGCACTGTATAGGGATGGCCAATACTGGGGGCAATTTAAGGGGGTGGCCACTGCTGGGGGCACTGTATAGGGGTGACTACTACTGGGGGTACTGGATAGAGGAGGACTACTACTGGGGTCTACTACTGGTGGCACTGTATGGGGGGACTACTACTGGTGGCACT
This sequence comes from Taudactylus pleione, assembly GCA_031769625.1. Classification (NCBI taxonomy): domain Eukaryota; kingdom Metazoa; phylum Chordata; class Amphibia; order Anura; family Myobatrachidae; genus Taudactylus; species Taudactylus pleione. The sequence goes on along the minus strand of JAUIMM010000148.1, from coordinate 4,338,136 downwards.
GTATAGGGGGCTACTACTTGGGGCAATGCAGCATAGGGGGGATTACTACTGGCGGATTACTATTGGGGGTACTGCATAGGGGGGGCGCCAGTCCATTACATTGCCAGGGGCGCTTGGATTACTAGCTACACCCCTGTCCATCTCCTGCATGTGTCTAACCCCTCTCAGTCCATCTCCTGCATGTGTGCCTCCCCATTCTTAGTCCATCTCCTGCATGTGTCTAACCCCTCTCAGTCCATCTCCTGCATGTGTGCCTCCCCATTCTTAGTCCATCTCCTACATGTGTCTACCCCTTCTCAGTCCATCTCCTGCATGTGTGCCTCCCCGTTCTTAGTCCATCTCCTGCATCCCAATACTAGTTTTAGCCTGATGCCAATAAAGGCATGCAAATGGATTTCAGCATAGCACCTACTGAGCCCAAACACTCCATCTAACCCCTCTCAGTCCATCTCCTGCATGTATGTCCCAGTTTCTGTCTCATCCCTTTTTACACCTATCTCCCTACCTCATCTGCATGTTTATTACTGTCTCTCTATATTTCCTGTACAGCATCTGCCCCTCCCCCTCTCTTTTCCCAGCTTCTGCCAGTATTAGAGCTTATGCCTATGGGACTGCTACATTGGCAGCAGACTGTATAGCCATTCTGTATTCATAAGGGGCACAGGTTCTTACTGTCTTCTTCAGGGGAATCAAGCTTTTGGTACTAATTACTTGGACCCGGGCTTGTTGGAGGGGCCCTGCCCCTTCCCTCTTATCTGACAGCAGCAGTCTTCTCTTCCTGTGTAGGGGTGGGGGGGAGAAATCTCACAGATCGCTCCTCCCCCCAGATTTGCCCCTGGCTGAGGGGCTCACAGCATCCTCCGCTCAGCGCTGTGCACATACTTTTTTCTCTTTTGTTTTTTATATATTAAAGATTTTAGGATATGTATGAATTTAATTAAAAAAAAATATTGGATGCCTTACGTTTGATTGGTTCAATTAACTACTGTATAAAATGGTTTTGTTATTCAAATTATTAAATGATTGTGTCCTGAGAAGGTGGAATCTATACAACCTGGAACTTAGCACCAACCAGCTTTTACCATCAGAAAATGTATTTTGGAAATAACCCCTGCATTATTTCTATTACAGCCTTTTCTGAGCTAGAACCATGACAAAAATAGAACAGAATTTTAAAATGAGAAGCAACATCATCACTTTAAACTGTTTATATCAATTTAGTAGGTATTTCTAGGGATCATTTTGCCTCAAGAGTGCGTAGGTACAGTCGAGATTTAAAAAAATGGAAAACACTTCAGTCTTTCCTTACAAGAATATATTACAGTGGTGATTTCAGTGTTACAGCTGCTCTTGTGTTTCTCAAACTCCACTCAACAACAATGATTTTCCCTTTCTGGGTTTTATTCACTGCTACGAATCTGCTCAGCATATTGTGTGACTTCAGAAAATGAGATTTCCTAATGAAATGTCAACTCCTGTTAACAAGCAAAGCTCCGTTGTAATTTAAGTGAAAGCGATTCTGCTAAGCAAGGAAGGAAAACATCATCCCCAAAAAACTAGACAAGGTGCAAGAAAATGAAATTATTTTTGGAATAAATATAATGCATGAATCTTATTGTGACACAAATTCATTTCCTTGAAGCTGACTTGCCTGAGTTGCATATTGCAAAATGTGTGATTTGAATTGTTTTCAGTCTTTGTTTATGAGATGTTGTGTTTCTATCTGTATTACATTTCTAAGCACCTATTTTAAGCCATTTATCAAGTACAGTTATTAGATTTATTGTGATATCAATCTTTTGTTGTTGTTGTTGTTGTTGTTGTTGTTGTTATTAAAGTACTGTAACCTGACTGACACAGGAATTATATTGGTTATTTTATGGCACTGGGTTTGAGTCTGACCAGGCCACTATCTGCGTTGTGTTGGTCTGGTGTCTCTGGTGCTGATGTACAGTTTAAAGTGAGTAGTCTGTAATTGCTCCCACATTGCAGGCACAGAAATAAATGCATATATATATATATATATATATATATTTGCGCCCTTGTAAGAGTTGTTTGCATTTCTGCAGCTGCAATGTTCTAAACTGTGCTCTTTGTTTCATACTCATCATCATTATTGATGTGCAATTGCACATACAGATGCGCCCAGTTTCATTGTGGATGATTGCACCACAAACATGTGCGTGCATCGCGCTATGCTCAACAATATGCTATGGCGCATCCCTGATCACGGTTGTGCATCGACATTCAATCCTGTGGAGATGCGAATGCGCATCTCCAATCACGGGAGTGCATCTTCCATTCAATCCTATGGAGACGCGAATGTGTGTCTCTGGTCGCTGGAGTCCATCTCACGCTGTGCATGGCATGATTCATTGCACTACAGGCAAGGATTAGCAGGGCATATCTGTAGGTCACCCTTCCCCTAGGCTAACCCTAACCCTCCCATGGGGGTGCCTAACCCTAAGACTCCAGGGGTGGTATATAACCCTAAGTCCCCCCCGTGGTGCCTAACCCTAACCCCCCTCCTCGCACCCTAAACCTAACCCTCCCGGGGTGCCTAACCCTAACCCCCCAGTGGTGTCTAACCCTAATCTCCCCCCAGTGGTGCCTAACCCTAACCCCCCTTCCCCTAGGCTAACCCTAACCCTCCCAGGGGGTGCCTATCCCTAAGTCCCCCTAGGAGTGTTTAAACCTATCCCTCCCTCCCTGCGGCTACCAACTCTCGCCACCCGGCTTACTTACGTTCGGTATGCCGGGCATCAGGATTTCGGCATGGGGCTAATGATAGGCATCAGTATTTAGGCACGTATCTTTAGTCCCATGCCAGACTTTCTGTGTCGGGATTCTGGGGGTCAGCATTCCAGCCGCTGGCATCCTCACTACATCCCAATACTAGTTTTAGCCTGATGCCAATAAAGGCATGCAAATGGATTTCAGCATAGCACCTACTGAGCCCAAACACTTCATCTCCACTCCAATTTGTGCCTGTGGTTGAGAGCATCTTGGCAACCATTCCTCCACTGCCCCCTGCCCCACATTGCATGTACAGTGTAAGTGCTGGTTACAAACCACATGTGAAATTATATTGCATATTTGTATTAACATCAATGGGTCTCCAACTTTAGCAAAGTTTCAAAGCCTTACATGAATGAAACATGCCCCCAAAACCAGTAGGCTACTCAAACACACATGAAACAACACATATCTTTGTCAGTAAATCTCTCACTGTCTACAGTATGTTAATTTTAGAGTCAGGTCAGAGTTTGAGCAATGACATAGTAGTGTTAGATTAATCTCTCATTATGCAGTGGAAAATGGAAATATAGATGTTGGTTGCCAGATGCTTCTGTTAAATTCAACTATATTGTAAAACCCAAATATTTTAGAATTCTGGGGTCTATTTACTAAGACTTGGATGGAGATAAAGTGAATGGAGATAAAGTACTAGCCAATCAGCTCATAACTGCCATGTCACAGGCTGTGTTTGAAAAATAACAGTTAGGAGCTGGTTGGTTGGTACTTTATCTCCGTTCACTTTGTCTCCATCCAAGGCTTAGTAAATAGACAGCTATGTCTGCCAATCGGCAAAGAACATTCGACACATTGTACAGTATATCCAGTATTCATTTATATTCAAAAGGCACCTTTTAGTTGATAAACATGACTTTCACTTCTACTGAAAAGCCAGCACAATGACTAATAATCCAGGATACATTTACAAATATTGGTGCAAATCTGTAGATGTGTCCTCATACTGTACACTAGATGTCTTTACACCATACGGCGTGAGATGCCTGACATAACTGAGGTGCTGTGAGAGGAGTAACGTATCATGGTTTTCTTTTAATGTTGCATCGTAGTTGTGTTGCAGATACAGCCAAAAGCTGCTCACAGTGTACTAGAGATGCTAGACTTAGACTTTAACTGTGCAGGCAGGGCCGGATTATAGGCAGGGCGACAGGGGTGGTCGTCCCTGGGCCCCCACACACAGTTGGCCCCCACACTCTGTCCCCTGCCACTACTGAAACCGGAGGAGTACAGCATTTAGCTGTCTCCGCTGCGGTCCTCTGTCATTTCAGCTGGGCAGTGCTCGCTGAGCACTTGGGCTCAGAACACGGGTCTGCTTCAGCCGACCGGCGGGTAGGCTGTGCAGTGGGGCTGTACAGCATGCAGGCGTGACGCCAGAGGTCACGCTGCACAGCCCCACGCCAGCCCACCCCCTCAACAGCCGCGTCTGGACTGGAGCCCGCAGAGGTGCACCGAAGATAGAGGCCACAGACCTTAATCCGGCCCTGTATGCAGGGATTGGTTTTACATATGTACAATGTCACAGATGAAGCACCATGGAACTTGGCATGAGGAAACGCCATGGCCACTCATATCGGAGCCCTTATTATACAGATTCAGTGGTATGCACACACCCAGTGTATGCTAGCAATGCAGTTCTGTCACTCCCGGTTGTTTTATATATGCACATAAAATGCACATTTTGAGCGAAAAAGATGCTCAGAGCAGCCGAGTCGCATGGGACCTTATTTTGCTTTAATGCAGATTTGCACATTGTAACAATATTAAAAAATGAGCCCTCACAAGACTCTTTACAGGCACATGGCTATCTATACATTGTAAGTTATTTAGTCCCAACTTTTTCTACTTAGGGTACATAGAGTATCCTGGATATGTCTTGATCTACATACAGTATATGTAGGTGTTAGAGATTAATGGTCATGACTGCGCTACATTGAAAACATGATGACAATTGAAAACACATAGGGCCAAATGTAATAGGGTGAGAGTTTTGAAAAGTGAGAGTTTCTGACACTTTTTAAACTTTGCCAATGTAATAGAGTCCAAAAACAAAGTAAAAGAGCGAACTTGCATGTTTTTTTAGACTTAAAAAACTCTCACGATTTAAAATCTCATTCAGATGTTTTCCCATTGTGAAGATAAAACTCAACCAATGTGAGAGTTTACTGCTAAACTCTCACATTTTCTAAACTCTCACCCTATTACATGTGGCCCATAATGTTCATTAATCTTTACAGTTACAGTATAGCTTGTTATCTGATAGCTAGCTAGGTTCTTGTTGTGTCTCATGGAAATGCTGTCAGCCCCTGACAAAAACACGCTAACACGTGATTTCATTTCATTTAAACTCACTTATCTGTAAATGTTTAAAAATTCATAGTTTTATTAGTGATAATTCGTTATTATATATGATTGGTAACTGTGCAATATCATATACTCAAACTCGCTTACTGTTTATCCTGGTAACAGTATTAATACATCCAACTACTTTGTCCATTGATGCTAAATCTTATGTCATACAATTGGATCACATGTATTTGGAGCCGTAATGGTCCCAATATTTTTAATGTAAAACAGCAAAAACACTGTGTGTACACACTCTCCTACCAGTATGTACAAGACGGAAGGAAACCCACACAGGTACAGAGGGGATAATACAAAATTGAACATAAGTTAATTTGTGGAGTGGATCTTGCATGTTTTCACTATGTTCGCAGACTGGAACTAACTATATGCAACTATAAGTGATGCTATGTGTGCACTCTGCATACATCTTCATTTATGACTGAAGGGGTATAACAAGGTATTCTCACATAAGCAAAGTACAGTGAGCGTGTATAGATGAAATAGTGGGCTAAGCTGAGTTATACTGTATGTACTCATAATTCTGACAATTTTCAGATGGCTCATTAGCACTAGATCAGGGGCATAACTAGGTGTTTGAAGACCCCATAGCAAAAGTTTAAAGGGCCCCTATGTACCACCCAATGGTGAAATATGTATATAACACATGTAACTTTGACAAGGACGATGGGTCTCCCAACGCTCTGGATTCCATACCAGCTGCACCCCTTCCATCTATGGTAGTCACACTGGGGGGAGAATCGGGTTAGGCACCACTGGGGGGGTTAGGGTTAGGCACCCCCCGGGAGGGTTAGGATTAGGGTGCGAGGAGGGGGGTTAGGGTTAGGCACCACGGGGGGGACTTAGGGTTATATACCAGCCCTGGAGTCTTAGGGTTAGGCACCCCCATGGGAGGGTTAGGGTGGGGGACAGGGGTGGGTTAACTATACTTACCAGCCGGGGTCAGGATTTTATGCTGTCGGGCTTCCAGTGTCAGGATTTGAACTGACGGTTTTTAAGCTGTCAGTGTTTCATTCCCAATCCCTAGTATTAACATGTTTTTAATGTTAGTGTGTACAAAGAGTCTAGATGCAATTGTGTTCTGGAAATGTGTTCCACCTTTTGTAAGATTTTCACCCAAATTCTAAACTTTAAAACTGAATGCGAGGGGTGTGCAATATGTTTCTGGATGTACAAAATATATTATATTTACAAACAAAGTGAACATTACATTTTTTCAAAGTATTTGCCAGAGAAGTTTATGCAAAGTTGCAGGCACTCAAATCACTTGGTGAAGCAGCTGTCCCAGTCTGAAGCAGGTACTGTATGTCTTCTACATAATGGATGAAAGTCTCCACTGAAGCTTCCAGTGACTCAAAATGAATCCCACACATCTTGTGCTTTATTTGTGGGTACACAAAGAAATTGCAGGGGACCAGGTCTGGACTATACAGTGGATAATTAAGCTTCTGGATGCATTCCTGGATGTATCCCAACTAAATTTACTTGTGTTAGTTATCTCCATCATTGCATGCTTTCACACAAAGGGCCTGATTCAGAGATTTATGCAAAGCCAATATTTTTTGCAGATCGAGAGATTGTTTGCAAATGCAATACTGCGCACATGCAGCGCATGCATTGCAATCACTCTCGCACATAGGAACCACTCGCAAAGTAAATGACGTAGTCAGCATTTGGGGGTGGTAATGGAAGAGATGGTTAGAAAAATGCATGCATGTCTGACCATCTAAATGCCGTTTCATGGGTGTGTATACTGTAATTAGCCATAGCAATTTCCTTCACAGCATGAAAGCTCTCTGTGTGTCAGGAGAGCTGCAATGTTTGCAGCTGGTCAGACTTGATTTACAGTACATGCTGTTTGACTGGCGATGTTACCAATGTTTATACCAATGTTTATGCTTTTGCAAGTTGTCAGACAGATATGAGAAGGCAGCAGTGGGCATCCCTATGCTCGGCTAAGCTTTGGAAGGCATTAGCATATTTTAGCAACTGCGATCTGTAAGAGGGTGCCACCTGTGTATAAATACAATCCCTCCTCACAGCTATAGTAACACATTACCTTCAATCAAACCTGTAGTAATGTATTCCCCTCCCTCACCTCTGTTGTAATACACTACCCCCTCTCTTGTAGTAACACATTGCCTCCCTCACCCTTGTTGTAACACATTGCCTTCCCTTACACCGTAGTGACAAATATGACATTGCCCTCCCTCACCTGTGAAGTAACACGCTCCCCTCCATCATCTATGTAGTAACACATTCCTCCCCCTCACCTCTTTAGATACACATTCCCCTCCCTTACCTCTGTAGTAGCACATTTACCTCCTTCATCTGTGTTGTAACACATTCAACATTCCCCTCCATCACCTGTGTAAAAATCAATCCCTCCCTCACACCTGTAATAACACATTATCCTCACTCATATTTGTAGTAAAACATTCCCCTCCCTCACCTCTGGAGTAACACATTCACCATACTCACCTCTGTAGTAGCATATTACCCCCACTCACCCCTGTAGTCACACATTCCCCTCCCTCACTTCTGTATTAACACATAACCGTCACTCATCCCTGTAGTGACACATTGACATTCTACTCCCTCAACTGTGCAGTAACACATTCCCCACCCTCATATGTGTAGTAACACATTTCCCTCCCTTACCTGTGTAGTAACACATTCCCCTCCCATATCTGTGTAATAACCCATTTCCTTCCTTCACCTCTATAGTAACACATTCCCCTTCCTCATCTGTGTATTAACACATTCTCCTCCCTCACCTCTACATTAACACATTCCCCTCTCACTGCTGTTGTAATGCATTTTCCTCTCTCACCTCTACAGAAACTCATTCCCTTCCCTTACTATTCAAATAGGGGAGCCACACCAACTGTCAGTGATGTTTGGCTGCACTTGGGGTGACAGTTGGTGTTTGAATACTACTGAACTGTGCTACATCCACTATGAGACAGTCAGTCAGGACATTGCACATGGGGAGGACACATTTTAGCCCTTTCCTTTGGAGTCAAATTTAAAAAAATCTCTACTCAGTGGGTAACTTCATCATGGAAGGCACATACTCCCTGATTTTCAAGTTACTAGATCAAGGGGTTTGGGCCAGGCATTTATGAGTCAGTGAGTCAGTCAGTGAGTCAGGACATTTGATTATATAGATATATATATATATATATATATTGTATTGTGAATGTACTTGGCGACTAGTTATGGAAAGCCTCCTTCTTATTCTTATAATACTTATATAGGTTAGTGTGTTGCACTTACTTATTTGGTTATAAGTGTCTGCTCCAACCACAAAAAGTGGGTAATGGCTAATTACCACATTAAAAACATAAGGCAAAGAAAGTGAATAAGTGAGTTACAATATGCCTATACACTGCATATATTTATACCAAGGAACATATATAATAACAAAGTGGTGTAAAGTGTCTAGTGCGTATGTGCAAATAAATCTTGGAATAACATCCCATACAATTATTTATAGAATATTGGTTATTAATAAATAGTGATAGTGCAAAGAATTATAAAAGGATAATATATATAAAAAACATTTAATAAACATATATATCCAACAGACAATTACAAAATGCAATAAATGAATAAAGGCAATGTAGGAATTATAAATATATAGGTCAAAAATAGTATTTCATAAAAACATAGATAAACAAGCGGGAACCACAAAGAGGTAGAATATGTGCTTATCTTAGTGGGGTAGTTAATAATATATATATTATTAACATTGTTAATGATAATGTCTCTATGGGCAGGATAGGATTCATTAGGAACAATAACAACAAACAAACAAACAAGGCTGCACCAATAGTGCATGAATCAATAAAATGTAATCAGCAATCCACTAAAAGCAGTTTAAAAATCCATACCAAGACTGGCGGTATAAAGAACTACAAATGTACAGCATCAAAGATATCATTCTCGGCTAACAGTTCACAGCAGGATAGGTCCCCCTTCCAATGCTGGGCCACGCCCCTACACGTATTGTCACTGGGACTTCATCTCAGGGCTGGCCCAGCATCTCTACGAACTCCAATAAAAGCTACAAAGCTACCAATCACCTGTGTGCTTGATTACCTCATGTCTTCCAGCACACCACAGTCAGGAAGCTTAATGTATCATCTGAATGTATCACCTGTGTGCTTATTTACCTCATCTCTTTCAGCACACGGCACTACAGTCAGCGAGCTAAATGTATGGACATCTCTGATGACATATATTGCTGTGTCTTTACAGCCATAACATTGTTATAATACATTATATATATATATATATATATATATATATATATATAACATACCATACAATTAATAAAATATAAACAATAAAATAATACAATATATATAATATATATCAACACATGAAAAATGCATAAATGTGCTCTCTATCGAGGTTACAAGTTCATTACCAAAAAAAACCATTTAATTCTTTAATTCTTAGATTTAATTCTAAAAAGGATATCATTCTAAAAGGGTATAATTCTAAATAAATGGGTGTCATTCCAAAATTTCATTCTAAAAAGGGTATCATTCTAAATAAAAGGGTATCATTTAAATAAATGTCATTCTAAAAAGGATATCATTCTAAAAAGAGTTTCATTCGAAGGGTTTCATTCCAAGAAGGGAGTGATTTGAATAAGTCATTTAATCAATATGGGTGAAGGGTATTCAAAGTTAATATCCAATATGTTTCTCGTTTGAATAACATATTCAACCTATCACCGCCCCTTTCATTTAATACAACAGGTTCTATTCAGCAACAGTGACGATGTTGCCCAGAATATTATCGGCCAACATTGTCACAATTTTTTATAAATAATAATTTATGGCTGCTATTCAGCAATATTTTCTGCAGGGACAGCGGTTTCGGTAACACGCTGTACCTGCTACGTTACAGAAGCCAATATTTTCGCTTTCCGAAACAATACCTTCTGTTTCTGCTTCTGCATATGCTCAGTCATGTGCTCGGGAACAGTCTCCATCCGTGCTTTGCGGTGACTGCCGATGGGTAAGTGCATCTCCAGCCTGTCCAAATTTATTGACATGTGTATACAAGCTTTTTATTAGCCGGTATATATTTATATTTATGTACTTTTATATTTACAATTTATATATAAGTTTTAATATAATAGCACATAAATATGAATGTATACAGGCTAATATAAAGCCTGTGTACACATGTCAATCAATTTAGGCAGGTTTGACAGGCTCTAGAGTGACTTATCTGTTTGTGATCAACGCAAAGCAGGAACAGAGACTGCGCAGAGATTCAGGATCCTGCAGGGACTTAAGGGAAAAGTCCCCTCTATCCCTGCAGTTTTTGGGACATTTTATGTATTTTCTTCATATAACACCATTTTGAGATAGCGTTATATAAAATAAATATTTTTCAAGTAATGTAATGCTTTTTGCTTTGCTAAATAGCAATAAGCATTAAAGCACTGTACAGATCAATGGCTGATCCTTACAGTGTGGTACTCGGTGAGATGGGAATTAATGGAGTAGATAATTGCGTTGTCTACTCCATTAACCAATTGCTGAATAGTAGATTTATATAAAAAAATGTGGAAATGATAGTTTCCGCATTTTTTTATGTAAAAAAATCATCGCTGCATAGACCCCAACATGTTCTAAACCAATGAATTTCATTGTATTCAAATGGCTTCCCTGACATGTCTGAGTGCGCTGTGGTTTTCTATCTTATTTTTATGTTTCTGATGTGTTGAGAACTCTAATTTTTAGTGCTCCTTGTTTTCCCGACATCTCTTTTACCACAACCACAAATTAACATATAAACCACAAATGTGGTATTACAATTAATTAATCCCTTTACTTTATACTCTTTTCTTTAATCTCCTACTAAAACATTAGAGCATGCGTTTAGCACGGGATGCAGTTTATAGACCGGCGGCACCACCCCAGGAGGGTTAAGTTTAGGGTGCAGGAAGGAGGGGTTAGGGTTAGGCACCCCCAGGGGGGACTTAGAGTTAGGCACCACCCTGGGAGTTATAGGGTTAGGCACCCCTATAGGAAGTTTGGGAGGGAGAGAGGGGAGTGGTACTTATCAGCCGGCAACGGGATCTCCTGCTGCCGGGCTTCTCGTGTTGGGATTTGAACCATTACAGACTGATTCAGTTTAGAATGTTATGTATTAAATGAAAGGGGCGGTGATAGGTTAAAACTGTTTGTTTACTTCTGGAGAAATAAGCAAAATTACAGGGTACAAGAGTCTAGTAAAAATTCAGATGGGCGTGAAGTTAAAAGTACTTAGTTCTTATAATGGTTGTGAATACTAAAATAGAGAGCTAGCGGTCTACCTCAACAGGAATGGCATGCGTCATCCTTATAGTATCATCTAAGAGTCTCATAACGTAGCAGTTCCTGCTCATCAACTCTACCTCCATTAGTCCACATACGTCTGTATGCACTAATTCCATTGGTGCTTTAGCTCTGGATGTGGAAAGGGGCAAAATATTTGCTTATTTTTCAAGCAGTTTTCACACTCTTGTCTTTCAGTATTGTTCACTGACATCTCTTTTGCCATGCTATTGATAACGGTGAGTATTCTATACACCATCAGTTTTTGGTAAAGCAAATATGATTTTTTTAAACTGACATCTCCACTTCTCTGCACAGAGTGATGTGGAGTAATTACAATGAGAAGTCAATCTGATTTTTGCCTTCGGAGCAGAATTTCAGAACATTTTATAAACCTAATTACAAAATCATTTACAGATAGGTATTCACATTACAATAAAGATATTTCATTGGATGATGTACAGTAAAGGGAGTAACAATGTATGGTCCATAGGTTGGTTAAGAGAATACGTAAGCAATATCAGATGATGTTCAGTTGATCTTTGTGACATCTTTGTGAAATTAGAATGACTTGATTAAGTAAAGAGATAACATGATGTCAGCTCTTTACTTAAAACAAAAGAGAACTGAGACATGGGGGTAAATGTAATAGGGTGCGGCTACTTTAAAACATCAGACAGTCTCGCACGATAATCGCCGATGTCAGAACTCAGCACCCTATTACATTTACCGCATGGTGTTTACCTTGTCCCAGACTGTGAGGCACCATCAAAGACATACAGTAGTTCAAGATATTCTCTTTCAAATCCACATTTTCCCTTCTCAGCTTTTATTTGTGGTCAGGGCTGGATTAAGGTCTGTGGGGGCCCCTGGGCAACAAACGTGTGGGGGCCCCTATCAATAAAAGGTGTTTTTTTATATATATATTATATGTGTGTTTATATGTATATACATATATAAGTATATATGAAAAGTAATACATATTATATATGTTCTATATATCATACATAATAATTCATATGTATGAGATATCCGAGTATATCAGAGTGTGTGTGTATAAAAAAAAAATATATATATATATATATATATATATATATATTTCACTGGTGGATGTTGGCTGCCCTGCACTGTCTGTGCTGTATCTGCTGCCCAGTGTGACTCTGATGTCGCAAGAGGCTGGAGGCGTGGTGTAATGCCTTCCTATGTTCCCTAGCACAGTGCGGTTCCCTAGGTTAAAGCTGAACTGGGTGGTATATTGTGGGTAATGCAAGTATGGGGCAGGCCTGGCATCAACTGCTTCCAGTACCCGCTCCCCTGTCTGTGCCTTCCTCAATGCCAATATAGTCTATGGTGCTGTGCGATGCCAGTAAATGCCTTTGTGCTTTTACAGAAGCCTATTCATTGTCATAGCCAACCTCACTATAAGTCTTTTGTGGCTGGGCATGCAGAGACTTGTTGTTCCCCTGCATGTTTGTTTAAAGATTCGGAGTACTGACCTCATAATAGTTCTGCAACCTTGCGTTGTGCCTCAGAAAGTGCAGGTGCTCTGGGGCTGGCATTGAAGCAGCTGGGCAGTGGGTGCTGGGATCCCTGGTGTAGTGTGAGGCTTCTATGGCCGGGTGAAGGTGGAGCCATCAGGCTGGAGGCGGGCTGAGTAGGATCTGGAGGTGGAGCCATTAGTGTGACTGACAGCTCCGTGCTCTGCAAAGACTTATGGGAGGAGCTGATGCGGCTGGGCAAGTGCGGCAGCTCCCCCGTCAGCCATGTTTGTTTTTTTAACTAGCTACCTGATCTAGCTTAATCTCCGATCGTGGCAGCGGAAGCCCGGGGAGGGGGGTCAGTGAATGAAAGGCAGGCTGAGCAACTGCTGGCACGGGCCCAGTCGGAACTGGCCCAGGGTCTTGGTGGCAGGCGGCTCCGTTAAGAAAGAAAAAAGTTTATCAAGAGGATGTGGCAGGGGACAGTGTGTGGGGGCCCCAGGATGACTGCCCCTGTCACCTTGCCTATAATCCAGCCCTGTTTGTGATTAACCCATAATAATTTCCTCTGTCGCTGCAGACAATTTTATTGAACAAACCTCATTAACTTAATAAAGCAATACAGACACCATTTTGTTTTAACTCTATCACTATTTAGAAGTTCCTGTACATTGTCATACCCTACGTAACCCAGTCACCTACTGTATGCCATAGGCTCATTGACAGGTTGGAGTCAGAAGCTACCATTGCACAACACTTTTTGGTGTCCAGGATATACAGTTGTTGGCTCTGGGTTGCTGTTGCAATTACAGTCCCTCTTTTGTTGTACACAATTTCTATAGTATGATGGCAAACAGAGTCAGACCTAGATCTGGCACAAATAACACATCTATGTCTGTGACAACTGTTTTGCCTTTAATTATCAAATGTACCATTATTGTCCCAAATTTCACTGTATTTAGGTTTTTGTCTCTTATTCCCTTGAAGTTCATGAGATTACATGGCTTTAGTGACTTGAACAAACTATTTTAACAGCTAAAGTTCCTTGTGACTCTTATACATAATAATACATATGCCAACATTATTTGCGGTGACTGTCTGCTACATTTAGCACTGGTTCATTTCTTTTATCACCCTTGTATGATGAAGTACCACTTGGATAATTTCCTCTGCACTTTAATGCCTTATGTCCTAACCTGTGACATTTGAAGCATTTGTACTTTGGCTTTTCTGGTTTTATGCACTTGATAGCAGAATAGAATTCTCACCATTGGTCTCTACAGCTATGCGCTCTTGAAACTGCAGTAACTTAGCATGTACTATCTCTGTGGATAGCTTAATAAAACTAGAGCCATGACTAGTAAATCATACTCTGGCGTAAGGTTTTGCAGCATCGCTATGGCAAACTCCTAGTAATTTTGTTTTATGCCTACTGAAGTCAACTGTGGAGAGATAGGCAGCATTATATCTATGTATACATTCATATTCCTACATACACTCAACTACGTGCCATTTAAAGTATGCCTCAGGTTGATTTCTTAAACCTTTATCTTCATAAGATGTCTGTAAAGCCACCAACATATCATGTACAAATATTTTCCCATGAGTGATGGAATATATATGCTGTTCCACAGGTAAGACAATTGTCCCCATGACTTTATCTACATCATCTGGAACAGGATTATAACCTGGATCACTGGTAATCTTCCACAGCTTTTCCCACATTAACTGCTTTTCCAAGGCAAACTTCCATGTGGTGTACTTCTGTGAGCTTGCTGGTTTACTGAAGCTCACATTAGCTCATGCACTGTAAATTTTCTTTTGTATGAATAAGAGCTTTTGGTACTCACTCAAATCCTTTTATTCCATGTTGCTGCAGTCTTTTAATTGGTGTTGTTTATCTTTACAGGCTGGTGTCTGGTGTCGAAGCTGGTTTAGTGGCTGAGACAGAATCAGTGTAAAATTAGCTTGGAGCAATGCCATCTTGCGAATGGCAACCAGACTCCATCTTAAAAATAAGAATCTGCAAGACGCCATTTTGCGACTGATCTCCCAGCGCCATTTTAAGTTACAACTCACGAGCTAAGTACAGATGGCAATGTTTTTGGTACTGGTGACAACCTTGAATAGAAAAAAATACCAAAACAACTAGAAAAACAGCTTCCTGAGAAAAGTAATTAGAAAAGACAATACATCAGGAACTGTGGGTGTTTTTTCATGTAAATGGAGAGACCCCACATGTGGACAGGTGTAGCTGTGGCAATTGTAATATGGCCCAGACACTTGAATTTGACTGAATGAACAATGGTAAGAAATCTGCATGAAAAGAACTGTTTAAACTCACTGTCAGACAATATGGCACCAGCAATTGGCTGGGGGTCTCCACTCTGTTTGAGAGCGAATCTCATTACTAATAACACATTGCATTGCAGTTTAAAAATGTTAGTAAGGAGTACATATATATATATATGTATATATATGTATATATATATATATATATATATATATATATATATATATATATGAAATCCATCATAAATAGAATCACATGCATAAACACCGCACATTATGCACAGTTGCACTGTTAACATGTCGCACATTAGCAAATGCATAATACCCCGCATGCAAATGCTATTTATTAGCTTCATGCGTATGCATCTGCCCCAAGTTAACTAGCATCTTTTCCCAAACCCCTAACACTTACACACTGCACATTCACGTAAAAGGTTCCATAGTTTAAAGGTATAAGATTCAAGTTTTATCCATTTAGTACTAATGCTGTGAAATAAAGGTTATTTGGTATCTTAGGTTTAATACATGATAAGTAAACCATGTTTGGTGTTATGCTGATCTGCACTTTCTCAACAGCTTCCCGGTATCATCGGTGTGAAGATCGCAACATGCATTCTCAACTTATGGACCATA
The DNA here is from genome assembly GCA_031769625.1 of Taudactylus pleione. NCBI lineage: Eukaryota > Metazoa > Chordata > Amphibia > Anura > Myobatrachidae > Taudactylus > Taudactylus pleione. The sequence continues at coordinate 4,322,214 of JAUIMM010000148.1, read as the reverse complement.
GAAAGTTAAAGCACCAAAATGTACTTTGCAAAATTAACAGCTTAGGTTTGCATGAGGTGGGAAAATGGAGACAAAGGCTGTCGGAGGCTGGTCTGTGTCCATTTGAATCAACCTGTTAAATGTCTTGTAACAGAAGCACAGTGATGGAGAACCAATGGGATCGCAACAAACCTCTCTATTGTATAGTCTATTTCTTTAAAGGTATAAATATGTGGGTTCTGACCTCAGTCTTCAGACTTCATGCTGATGCTGTTGATGGAGGTTTCTTGGTGATATCGGAATCTGGTCCCAGAAGCGCGTGTGTATGTATAACTGTATCTTGGGTCTGTATAATTTCTTTGTGCTAAATTGTACTTAGATCACAGCGTGTAACTATCTGTACTTTGCTTGAATAATACTTTGTGCTTTGGAAACACATGTTCAAGGTCTAAAGTCTTTATTTTACTGTATGACTGCATACGCAAATAGCGTAAATTTTAGAAGGTATAGGCAGGTTTTTAGAAGGTATAGGCAGGAGCGTATAGAGGTATAAATTCAGTATCCTTACTGGGTTCATTACTTATTGGCATATCCTATGGTGGTAGTAGGTGGCAGTTGTGTGTAATGGAGGTCAGTCCACACAGCAGATACACTTGACCAAGGATGCATATATATTCCAGTTGCAGCTAAGAGCTTACAAGCCTATACTTAGGGGCATATTCAGTTGGGTGAGAGTAAAGTAAAAAACCCACACCTGTGAAGTTTTTCCAGCAGGTGCAGGTTTTTTGCTATTCAATTAGGTATTTTTTTTTCTATTTTGCACTGCGAGGTTTTTATACTCGCATCTCCAGAGCAAGTGTGATTTTTTCTAAAATCTCTAATTTTAGGAAAAATCAATGGGACATGCTCTGGGACCCTGGCATCACCCCTCCTAATGACTAATTAAGCTTTTGGGAGTTTCCAATTAGCTTAATTAGTCAGTAATTACTCACCTTCCAAAGTGCTGTCTTCTGCATTCAGTGTTGGGACACGGACTCCAGCAGCAGCGGTGATTATGTAGTGTGTGTGAGTGTGTATGAGTGTGTGTGTGTGACCCCCAGTGTATGTGTGTGTGTCCCAGTGTCAGTGTTGCCCCCCGGTATGGGTGCTGGGGGAACTACAGCTCCCAGCAGCCCCCAGGACTCCCAGAAGCTCCCTTTCCAGTGAGAAGATAGGCCACCGGGAGCCGCGGAGACCACTGGAGACCCCCGGGCAGGTAAGTGCAGAATTTTTTTATTTCTTGTTATGCTGCGTGGGGTTTTCATAGCTGAAAACCCTGCAACCGCTTTTTTTAAATTGGATACCGCTGGTATCGGGAGCATGCATACCTGTGGTATACCAAAATTGAGCGATAGGAGCACAATGTTTTTACCACGCTAAACCTCTCACCCAATTGAATATGCCCCTTAGAGTTGTGGTACACCAGCCCTCACTCACTGTATATGCAGATTAGGTAGTGGTGGCAGTGGGCAGTGGGCTGTTTCAGAAGTGTGAAGCTCCTCCCCCTCTATGCCCCATCAGCCCTCAGTTTAGAAAATGAAAACAGAGGAGATGGAGAAGAAATGGAGTAAAAGAGAGAAAAGAACACACCATAATCAAAACATACAACATACAGAACAAACTGAACAAGCAGGCTAAGAGCGCTGAGGTGGGTGCCCCGTGTCCCCTGTGGAATCAGAGAAAAGGATTTACCGGTAGGTACCAAAATCCCATTTTCTCTTTCATCCACTAGGGGACACTGGAGGTTGCTTATGCTGGGGACGTCCCAAAGTTTTCCCCATGGGCGGGAGCCCTCTGCGGCACCTGAAAAGCAAGGCGGCCAAAACGTGATGCTGAAGCAGCAAACATGTCAAATCTGGAAAATTTTACAAACATGTGAACAGAAGACCAAGTGGCCGCCCGGCACAATTGTGATGAAGAGGCACCCCTACCGGCCGCCAATGACACACCCACAGAACATGTGGAATGAGCCAAAATGGATGAAGGAGTCTGACGGCAGCACTAACATAAGCCTGATGAATAGTCAGCCTAATCCAACATGCCAACATCTGTCTAGATGCTGGCCAACCCCTCCGAACAGCATCATAGAGGACAAAAAGCGACTCCGACTTACGGATGGAGGCTGTCCTGGCAACATAGATGCGTAGAACTCTATCCACAGCCACGGTAGAAGAATCACATGAGTCCGCCACCAATGATGGAACCACAATAGGCTGGTTGATATGGAAACCCCACACAACCTTGGGAAGGAAGGCAGATACCATCCGGAGTTCTGCCCCATCAACATGAAACACAAGGCAAGGTGGTTTATAGGATAAAGCACCCAATTCCAAGACTCTACGAGTCAAAGCTAGAGCCAGAAGGATGACCATCTTCCAAGACAAGTACTTAAGATCAACCTCTTACAAAGGTTCGAACATGGGCGACTGAAGTAACAGAAGCACTAAGTTCAAGCCCCAAGGAGCTACCGGAGGTACAAAAGGAGGCTGTACACGCAAGACCCCCTGAAGAAAATGTCTGCACCTCAGGAATGAGGACCAATTTGAGTTGAAGGAAAATTGAAAGGGCAGAGACCTGCACCTTTCACGTTCCAAGGTGAAGGCCAGAATCCAATCCCATCTGAAGAAAAAAACAGAAACCAGGACAAACGAAAAGTCCTAGACAGAAGACCCCGACTGGAACACCACAAGACATAATAGTGCCAGAAATGATAATGCACAGCCGAAACTGGCTTCCTGGCGTGCAGAATGGTGGGAACAACAGAGTCTAGGATAGCTCTACGACATACTAAGATATCGGTTTCGAGAGCCGGTTAAGATATCGGTTAAACGCAGCTGTGCTAAGTTGGGGTGGCCAAAAGGACCCTGCTGTAGAAGATCCAGCCGCCGAGGAAGGGGCCACAGATCATCTACCAATAGGGACCGAAGGTCCAAAAACCAACTTCTCCGAAGGCCGGTTCGGAGCCACGAGAATGACAGAGGCCAACTCCTGTTTTACTCTTTTGAGAAGGTAAATGAAGTTGTAAATCCAAGGAACTGTCAGAGCGTCAACTGCTTGTGCTTGCAGATCCCAAGTTCTTGACACGTATACTGATAGCTGATGATTCAATCATGATGCCATGAGGTCCACCTGAGGACACCCCCATCGATGAATCAGAGCATTGAACACATCTGGATGAAGCTACCATTTCCCAGGATGGATGTCCTGGTGACTTAGGTAATCTGCTGATTTTCGGCCAACCGAAAAGTCTGAGTCACTTCCCGCATGGCCATGCGATTTCGAGTCCTGCCTATTCGGTTGGTGTAAGCGACGGCCGTCGCGTTGTCAGTTGAACTCTTACCTGACGAGACCTTAGAAACTCTGTCGCGTCTGTCAGAGCATTGTAAATCGCTCTGAGTTCCAACACATTTATGGGCCACTTCTGTTCCAGAGGGGACCATCGACCCTGAAAGTGATAATCGAGGACTACTGCTCCCCATCCTCAAAGACTGGCATCCATTATTACAATGATGCAGTCCCACACTCAGAATATTTGGATTGTGTCCACCAGGGGATAGCCACTCGGGTAACCGGGTTCAGACGGATCAGTCAATGTAGAAGCAGATGAGACCCTGACCCATTGTGACAGCAGGTCCAGCTGAAACACTGTGGAGTGGATCCATCCAAACTGTAGTGCCTCGAAAGCAGCTACCGTCTTCCCCAAGAGATGCAGACAAAGAAGTAGGGACACTCTCCTTGGTCTGAGGACTCACTGAACTAACAACCGGATATCCTGGGCTATGTCTTTTCTAATAAAAAAAACCCCTGTGATGCTGTATCCAGGATTATGCCCAGAAATAGGAGTTTCTGGGATGGAATGAGATTTGACTTCTTGAAGTTGATTATCCAACCATGTTTGATTAGATATGTCAGTAAGGCTTGGTCTGAGAGAAGGTTACCGATGGAGCCTTGAGTAATAGGTCATTCAATAAGGGATTATGTTCACTCCCAATGACCGAAGAAGAGCAATCATGACTGAAATGAGTTTGGTGAATATGCAGTGAGCCAAGGATATCCCGAACGGCAACGCTCGAAATTGGTAGTGATCCTGCAGCATAGCAAACCGCAGGAAGGCTTGATACGGTTTTCAAATTGGAAAATGGAGATAGGCATCCTTGATATCCAGGGATAATAGGAACTCCCCTGGTTCCAAGCTCGCAATGACAGACTGCAGAGATTCCATTTTGAAACAATACATCTTCAGATATAGGTTTAAGGACTTGAGGTTTAAGATGTGCCTGACCGAACCATCCAGTTTGGGCACTACAAACAGGTTTGAGTAAAACCTCATACCTCGTTGATGCTCCGTAACTAGCACCGATGATACTATTAGAGACTGGATAGCCTCCTGTAGAATCCTGGCCTTGTCTGCAGGTATAGGCAGACTTGTAGTGAAGGACTGAGGTGGAGGGGGGACTTTGAAGCCTATTCGGTATCCCAGGGAAATTAGTCTCCATGGTTCTGAAGAGGTCTGGTTCCAAACCTGTTGAAATTTCTGCAAGCGGGCTCCCACCGCAGGTGGGACGGAAGACCATCATGCCACCTGTTTTCAGCTGGTTTAGGCTCCTGTCAACGTACAACAGTGTGTGGTCGACCTCTACCTCTGCTGCTTCTTGCTAGCATGGGATCACCTCTGGCTCTACCACGAAAGGAATGTGGTGCACAAAAGGAATGAAATGAAGGTTCAGTGTAAGATCTTCTGGGAGCCAGAGCAGTAGACGGCAGGAAAGAAGACTTACCCTCCGTGGCCTGAGATATCCATTCATCCAATTCCGGGTTAAAAAGTAAGTCACTAATGAATGGTGAACCCCCACTGCACGCTTGGATTCTGCGTCCGCTTGCCAAGCGCGCAATCAGACTCGAAATAGCAGACGCAGATATGCGATTCTTAGAAGCTTCTACCAGGTAAACTGCGGACTCACAGATGTGTTCTGCTAGTAGACGTAATTCTGTTCTGGAAGGACCTGAGTCCAATCCTGTGATCAACTGGTCAGCCCAGCAAACCACAGCCTTGTTAACCCAGGCAGTAACAAGGGTAGGTCTAAGTTGAGCTCCCACTGCAGTATAGATAGATGTTAGTGTTATCTTCCACTTAGGGTCTTTTAGTACAGTAGCTCCCAGTACTGGAAGTGCTGTTTTCTTAGAGACGGGAGATAGACGCATCTACAGGAGGTGTTTCCCACTTTTCCAATGTGGATGATGGAAAAGGAAAGCTAGATGGAAACTGACGTGAAATTTTGAACCGCTTATCCAGCTGTTTCCCGGCCACTGAAAGCTGCTGTGATAAATGGAAAAACAGCAGTGTTCATGAAATAATTCACACTCCTAGGATGCAGGAATTATATCCTCAGTTAAATTGATGGTATTTCTCACTGCCAAAATTAGAGATTCCACCCCAGGAGAGGTGGACTCTAACTCTTGAGGAGTACCATTAAAGGGAAGGCCTTCAGGAGATTTGAAGCAGGGGTTCTGCCATCACTGCCAGTTTTGAGATCAGCGTCTAACCCACTAAGCCACATTGGTTTCTCCTGTAAATGGTGTGAATTGGAGGGTGCAGACACCGCTGTACCCATAACCTGTACCATGGTGTCTCGAGACTGGGTTAACCCAGCCACCCAGGGAGGTTGAGACCTGCGTGCCTCAGCTAACTCTGATGCTATGTCCATCATAACTCCTACCATGTCAGTGGCTATGGAGGTGAGTTAGTAATCGTTTTATACAAGCATCACATAACATGGACCCAGTGGTATGCTTGTTACATTTAGAACAGACAAACAGCTTTTGAGAAGCCTTTGTTCTGTTTGACATTGATACACAGTCATTCAGAATGACACAGTATAAACAGACATTACTCAGAACTGAAGAGATCTGAGACAGAAAGCTGGTCTGGGACACAGAGGAGGAGATGCACCCCACTACCTTCCCACAGATTAGACTCCCTGCACTTACACCCAAGTGTTACTCACAGTCTGTACCAGGGATGTAGTAGGATTATGGTTGTGCAGGAGTCCAGCCTTCTGTAGCCTTGCAGCTGCACTCTGCCTTCAGGAGGGAGAGAATGCAGGCATTAAATATGGCAGGCATGCTGTTTTGTAATAGCTCTGTGCCTGAGCTGTGCGTGCTGTGTAGGCTCCACCCCCCGTCCTTATCAAGTCTAAAATACATGTGCATTATGTAATAAATTACATTTGTGCACAAAACTTAATTTTTATCTGATTTCTCTGTTGGAACAGGAGTCATTAAAAGTATCACAAAACTGAACTGTTCTGAGACTAAACTATGGATCATTTCAGTTACATATTACAGAATTTTTTCTTTTGTTTTTTGTTCTCTAACTCTTTTTGTGATTATTATTTGTTTGCCTTTTTAATGGATATATGATTGCCTAAAAAAGATTGTGGATATATTCATAGGCACTGGTATCTTTGTCGTCTTCACCAGTAGAGATGAGCCAAGTTGTGGCACTTGGGACAGAAACATTTTAGAAGGATATCTTTGTGGAACACTCAATGCTAAATACAACTAGAAACACATGAAATGCAATGGCCAAATGCAGAAAGTCTATGAACAAGAAACAAAATTTCAAAAAACATTTGAAAAATATAAAAAAGATTTGGCTGATTATGAAGAAATTATTAAAGAAAGAAAAAGAAATAAATTTCAAAGAGATAAAAGAGATTTTGCAACAGGAAATGTTTTCAAATGGCCACGGAGAAATCCCAGTTATAAGAAAAATCCAACTCTTCTTGAGAGATATTCATCTTCAGACTTAGAATCCTCAGGTACAGAAGATATTTTGGATAATCCACTGGAAAGAACATCAGAAATTAGATCAAGGGATTTTTTAGGCCTCCCTTTAGAACCCCCCTTAGACCAAAGACCCCTAAGAGGAAGAACAGGAGGGGGAAGAAACACAAGAAACAAAGGGAGATGGGAAAACCTGGATACTCCAAGATATCAGAAACGACTACAGAGAAGATAATCAATTTGGAACTTGATAAGAGGACACATGAATCAGCAGTGAGGGTCATCAATATTTCCGACAAGATCCTAACGGAACAACAACTTAATTTATTTAGTAAAGGACTTTCCTTTTCCCCTACATGTCATTTGGATAGATTGAATTGTGAAACTCTTTGGGAGGAAGCTTCTGCTTAAAAAGTTTTTTTCTTATAAATCAGTAAGAGATAGGTCCCTATCCTCACATGAATTTAGTATTGAATCTGAAGAAGAAAGTCTTTCCACTCAAGAAAGGGAGACATTGGTGATATTAGAAGAGTTGGCTGATGAATCTACTATGAGTATGATAAACAGTAGACCTATTTGTAAAAATAAATCCAAGTTCTTTCCTCAACCCAACATATGCCCTGAAGTTACTATTTATATGGACCTTGTTTCTAGGGATTTGGATTCCCTCTATGAAAAAAGCCACATGAGATTTGGAATTGACAATGTATCAAATGAAGAAAGGAAAATCCTTAAAGATATGGAAAAATGGGAGGATGTGGTAATTAAGCCCTCTGATAAGGGGGGCAATATTGTTATCTGGGATAAAACCAAATACATACAGGAAGCCATGAAACAACTTTTGGATCCATTATGCTATAAGACACTTACTTTTAACCCTATGGAAAATTTTCAACGTCAATATAATCACATCATCTATAATGCTTTTGATGAAGGAATCATTTCCAAAACGGAATATGAATTCCTCAAAACAGAAAATCCAGTCATACCAACGTATTACTTGTTACCGAAAATTCATAAGAATGAGACCATGCCTCCGGGACGTCCAATTGTCTCGGGCATTAAGGATTTGACTGAAAAAGCAAGCATATTTTTAGATACCCATTTGAGGAAATTTGTGACTGGATTACCATCTAATACGAAAGATACTATGGACGTTTTACAAAAAATAGATGATGTGTATATTGGAGCGAACACCTGGTTAGTGACTTGTGACGTGGAGTCACTATACACCAGTATACAACATGAAATAGGGATACAATCAGTCAGGTATTTTTTAGAAATGGAAGGGATGACAGAATTTGGAGAATTTTTACTGCAACTTCTAACTTTTGTCCTTACAAAAAACTTTTTAGTCTTTAATGATCAATTCTTTCTCCAGCTGAGGGGCACAGCAATGGGGGCTGCGTGTGCCCCCACATATGCTAACATCTACCTCGGCTGGTGGGAGAAGCATGTGGTATTCAATGAAGAGAATGAGAAATATACCAAAAAACTTTTGTTGTGGATGCGATATATAGACGACATTTTGTTACTATGGGAGGGTCCAAAAGAAGAGTTGGAGGAATTTATTAATATTCTAAACAGAAAACAACTTAATCTTAAACTTACCCTAGATATCAGTCGTCAAGAAATAAGTTTTTTGGACTTGAAGATACAAGTAGCAGAAGATGGCCAACTGGTCACGGATTTGTTCAGAAAACATACTGCAACAAACAGTGTTCTCCATCACAGTAGTTCTCATTTTCCACCCATTCTTAGAGGCATACCGAAGGGTGAATTCATGCGTGTTAAACGCAATTGTTCTAATCCTAAACAATATCAAATGAGATGCCAAGAACTCAGTCAGAGACTGATAGATAGAGGATATAGCAGAAGAGCTATTAAAAAAGCGAAATATGAAGCAGATCAAAGAAACAGACAACAACTAATATATCCAAAAAATAGGAAGAGAGAAGAATCCACAGAAGTGAGATTTATAGGTGATTTTTGTAAAGAGTGGAAGGAGATCCAGTTAATATTGCAGAAACATTGGCATATATTAATGCTGGATCCTGATTTAGCGATGAATTTGAAACCCAGAGTACAAATGTCTTGTAGAAGAACAAGAAATCTGAAATACCATCTAGTACATAGTCACAACAGCCGACAGTTATGGGCTCATATAAGTGTGGGGGATGCAAAGCATGCCAATACATGGTAAAAACCTTGGAATTTAAGGATAAATTCCAAAAAAACACATAAAATCCATGATTACATCAATTGTAATACTTCAGTAATTATTTATTGTATTAAATGTCCTTGTGAGAAGAACTACATTGGCATGACAACTAGACCCCTCAAGCAAAGGACATTAGAACATGTGGGCAATATTAGAAACTCTGTTTCTGACTTAATGAAAAAGAAAAAATTGACATCCATCGCACAACACTTTTCCGACTTTCATCAGAATGATTTCAAGTGTTTGAGAATCTTTGGCATTGAAAAAGTCCACCTTGGTGTTAGGGGTGGAGATTTAACACAGGAACTGCTACGCAGAGAAAGCAAGTGGACCTATAAGATGGGGGGCCTTAACCCTGCAGGGCTTAATGAATTTATCAATTTCGGAGCATTTTTGTGACATATTTTGATATCAGTTATAGTACTTATAGATTATTATGGGATTTTTCTTTTTTATATAGTAATTTGTGGACTATAGTTTATATATAATGTGTATATATAATTTTTGACATCGATTTTTAAATGAATTTATTTTATTTATATTTATTTAGATGGGTTCTTATCGTCACTACACATTTTTAATATGAGATGATGTCTCAATATTATCTTCTTTTTCACTTTAGTTTATTTATGAGTTAAGACTCACAATTATTTTTCTCTTTACACTTTATTAATAACTAATTTTATCATCACTTTATGATATTGATTAATGGGTGATAATAATTTTAATTATGAATTCACCGTGATTACACTGATATTTTGGTATTTAAAAATGGTTTTTAGTCAGCACACTCACTTATATTATAAATCCTACACTTTATTAATTGTAATTTCACCTTTGAGTGTATTATTTATATCAACTAAGATTGATTATATATGATAGTCTAATATTTAATAAGGGTTTTATTTATAAACTGTACCTTGATGTCTCTTAATATGAACATGGTTTCATATGATGGAGATCACTAGTTAATCACTTCAATTTATTTGTTACTATATGAAAATTAGTATTTTATTTATTTTGGACACGATTGAGTCACTTTATTATATAAATTCTATAGTTACTATATATATATATTTCTAATTATGAATTTAATTTACATTATTTATTTATTTAATATTTATTATATATGTCATAAATCTATTGGGTAATATTTTGGTAATATCGATATCATTCTATTTTATTTATATCTATTTATATTTTGATAATATATGATTGTTTTTTGTATTATAATAGTCAAATTTATGAACTGAATATTGATAAAAACTTTGTGGTATTGTTAGGGTTTAATAGGATGGATATTATCATGCACTTTCTCTGAAAAGGAGGTTGGAGCCGTCATTCATTCATCTAATTAAATGTTGATTGGAGGAAGTAGCCATCAATCATTCAGGACTGAGATGATTGGTTAGTACTCACTATGACTAAGCCACTGGCGAAATGCACGTCAGGGAGGGAGGACATGCTGCTTGGCGTCTCCTCCGTTTTAAATGACTATACCTATGTCTGTTTAAAATTACATTGTATGAAATCACCAACTACTAATTTGTTATAATTGTGAATCTGCTATATACTAGGGACTCTTCAACTTAACATAAGAGTGTCTGTTTTTATATATATCAAACTTATTATCAGTCAATAGGATCTGAGAATTCCATTCACACTGTGCTGTAAATTGAATCGGAGCGCTACTGGATGCACACAAATAATATATGGAATGATTTTAGCCATATAGTTATAGCTTAAAATCTTATATATGGGATGCTGTGACCAGCGCTGCTGGAATATTACACCATTATTGTGGAAAGGAAGCTATATGATGCTGTTGACCATATATGTGTAAATTGAATTGGAGCACTGCTGGATGCACACAAATAAATATGGAATAGATGTAGCCATATAGCTATAGCTCAAAATCTTATATATGGGACGCTGTGATCAGCGCTGCTGGAATATTACATCATTATTGTGGAAAGAAAGCTATATGATGCTATTGACCATATATGTGAAATTGCCCACTGTTAGGAGGTTATAACTGTGAACACCTGTAATATCACTGACTCCTTGAATTAATAAAGAATTAATCGGTCTACACACATTAAACCTATCATTAGGATGCAAGATTTTGGAATTCCATTTTATATTGTGTAGGAAATCTAATCGTTCAATATATATATATATATATTGGATTCTATTGTATAGAACAGCGCTGTGGAATGAAAACTACATGATGCTAATGACTATATATGTGGAACTACTCACTGCTAAGAAATTATAATTGTTTGCACATGCAAAACCCTGTTGTAGGTAGTAAGATCCCAGAATTTCATTTAAATGAAACGCTACTATCTTTATATATCGGATCCTATCATATAGCGCTGCTGATATTTATACCACAATCAATGTGGGATGTAAGATACTGACTATATATGTCAATATTTATAAGATAAGATAAGCGCTTTTGATAATAATATATACCACAATGATAGAGGAATGATCATTATACAGCAGTAATCCACTACATCCAACAACTGTGATTCCACAGCTTATAGGATACACTATTTAACTATATGTTAGAAACAATATGATATTAAAACCCATTTTGGGAATATAGAAAGAATGTTATGTTTCCAATGGTATTATGATATACCTATGTAACACTTTGGAATAAAACACAGTTGTATGATTAATTGGAAACATTACTGTTGTTACAATCAATTGTGGAATAAGACACTCTCATTATTGGTACTTACCTTATATAAGCCAATATCAGGCTAATTTCTTCCTTTTTCCTTGGGGATTTTGCGGATAATATTAGATCAAAGACACACATGACATAGGTTTGTCAATATTTTAATCACTTATTTTCATGTACACTATCATTTTATATTTCGCCTTAATAAAAGTTATATTTTAATTCTATGAACCAGGTTCTTTTTCTGTACTCTATTTATGTAGTTGTATAATCTGTGTGTGCCCATTATGAGAATACTCTTTCTATTTTCGATTCATAATATATTGTATCTATTCTCTGGTGCACCTCCCCAATAAATATCAAATTTAAGATTGGACATTGATTAGGGTAATGGATTTTGAGAGATAAGAGCTCCTGTGCGGATATATTTTGTGATGTGTTTGAAAAATTCGACATTTGTCAGAAATTATTATCTATGAAGAGACTTAGGAAAATAATGGTGTCAATCTATTTAGCTCTGTGGTGTGGTTCGCATTTGGGACAGAAACATTTTAGAAGGATATCTTTGTGGAACACTCAATGCTAAATACAACTAGAAAAACATGAAATTCAATGGCCAAATGCAGAATATGGTGAATTTTCCCAGAATAACTTAAAAAAATTTGCTCACCTCTATTGACCAATGTTATCCATTCTTGATGTGATTTTATAAAGTCGGTTTCCAACTTCTTAGACCTTATAGTTGTCACATGCTACTTTCTGTAGGCCCCTTGAACCAATCATCACCTTTTTACTGTTGCCCAATTGATAACACAGAACTTTATCATTAAGAATTAATAGCAAACTTTCCTTGAAGATTATGTTAATGATCTTCAAGAAAATAAATCATTGAAAAGTTTAGAGCAGCGCTGACTAATAAAAAAGTAACTCTATTAAAAGTATACTTATTATGCTGCACACCACATATTAAAGTGATTTATTTATAGATGATTTTTTCCTTCCATTAAGTTTTTAGCCCCTACTGTAATAAACAATATAAATTAAGTATCATCATAACCTTCAACATTTGGAAATTGTTAAAAATGTTTACAATATAGTTATGAGAATTTCAACCTTCATCTCAAGGATAACATAAGTTTTATTGATACACTTTGGCTACACAACCTTATGTAGTAACAGGGAACATGTAATAGAAATACAAATACATTAGAGATTATTATTGAAGAGCATGAAAGTAATCATCAATTGTCTCCTCTAAAAATTGTATAAAAAACCTCAAGAGACACATTGTGCAAAAGTGTAAATGTCTCATCAAAGTCTAACCCAATGCACCTCTTTAGTGCAACCCCTTTTAAAAACATAAACCTTCCCACTACTTTCGTACACTACTGCTTCTTTTCAAATCAGATACTGTATGTCTTGAATAAAGCAGAAGAGGAAGGGGAATTGGAGTCTCTCTTTCTTACATGTACCAATTTTGTGTGTGACTGGTATCATTGCTTGGATTGCTCTTGGAAACACTGTCCTCCACAAAAGTGCAGAATGAGGTGTAAAACGTACCATTAAAAACATAGGATGATAGAGAAAACATCAGATTTATGCTGGTACAAAATATAAATCTTATTGGGAAATCTATGCATAGTAGCCTAAAAACTGCTCATTGCGTGTCTTGAGTTGCTTTTGCCCTTCACTGTGATTCATAAAGTGCCTCCATTATGTTTTTCTGTTTCCACCTTTTAGCATTAATGCTACCTGTAATTGAATGAAATATTTCTACAACCTTGAATACTAACACTTTCAATAAAGGAGCTTTGGAGAGTGGATTCCTCGTCTTCTATGATTCAGTATGCACTAAGCCTTGGAAAGTGATAAAGTGTAGAGAGATAAAGTACCAACCAATCGGCTCCTGTCAGTTTACAGGCTGTGTTTGAAAAATAACAGTTAGGAGCTGATTGTTTGGTACTTTATTACTCTCCACTTTATCAATCTCCAAGTTTTAGTGCATTTCTCCCATTATTTTTTGATAAGAGGAAGGAAAAAGCTTTGTTACCATAGATCACTGTCTATAATTCAATAAGCATTGAAATGAAAGCAGAGGTTACTTATTTTCAAAGCAGCTATTTTAATGTGGATGAGAACAGTATCTAGTCAATTATGATGTTGGTATTCACTGTCACAGTTGCTGACAAATCCCATTGAGTATATTGTAAGTAGGTATTAAAATTTGAACTGGAAATAACACATACTTTATTGAGCCTATGGCTAATTGTTTTTTTGTGTGCAAAATTAGCCAAAGAATGGTGTCTTGTTCCCATGACATCCAAGACGCTGGCCTATGTGCTAGATTTGGTGCATACTGTAGTTAAAAAGCTAGCAAAAGTACTTGCAAACAGATACTTACCCCATTGTATATGAACATCATCTGTAGTAATGATCAAGCATATTTGTAATTAAAGTATGGTTTGCTATATGTCCTCATTATGATACAATGGTTTCTACCATCCTAGTAAATTACTAAAGGCAGTAGTTGGCAGCAGTCCCTAATTTCCATTGTAAATAAGAAATTTTGCCCTTGACAATATCCCCGACATTGACCAACTAATATATTACCATGTATGTTCTGTTTTCTATATCACTCTCATTATGTTATTTGCATGCAATGTTATTATGTTAAGCAAAAACAAAAAATCCCAGGTGATCATCATGAGTCATAAAGCAGAACGTTAGACTGACATATAATCCTTTTTATTGCCAGGTAAGAAATTCATATCATATAGAATGAGTACATATGTAAACAAAACAAACATTCTTTATATAAAAAATATTAAAACGAAACACAAATATGTTAAGAATTACTGGTGTATTTTTTGTTTTTAAGAAGTATCAACACCAGCCTACTTATAGAACATACATTTACTAAAGTATTTCCACATAAAATATATTCACAACATTTGAAAGGAAAGCATAAAAAGAAAACAAGAAAACAAAGCAACATTCTATAAGAGGGCAAATAAATGAAAAACGATAGGATACACACATTGCAGTTCATGAAAAGAAATGATATGTGCAATTACTGCTTGTAAATAAAATACACAGTCCTATCAATTAGCCCAGTTTTAATCATGAAATTATGTGGGTGATGCTAGAAAATAAATATGTGAAAGTGATTTTAAATGTGTCTAAAGCAATTTCTAAAAGACAACCAGTGAATTTATTTGCATACAGTACTTCATTATAAAGTTTTGAAGTAGAGGGTTAAATGTAATTTCAACAATCACACAGAATGCAGCTCTGAATTCAATAATAATGTCAATGCTTCCTCATGTAATTATTATAAGTACTCTAATTCTTTCCTGATTCATAAACATTACCACGTTTCATTACAGACCTTAATCTTATCTTTAGAAATTGACTACAGTACACTCAAATTTTCATAAATATTCTCTTAAGAAAATGAATTGTACTCATCAGCCAATGGTTTCCATAAATACAGATAGTTGCTAAATGTTCCTGTTTATTACATTAACAATAAATGTTATTGAGTTTTACTTGCCGAAACATATAACTCTTAACACACCTATGAAATATGTACTTAAGTAGCCTAGAGTAAGCATCACACTGTTTTTATACACAAAGCAAAAGTATACTTAATCCCAATTATTTTTTAAACTAGAAATAAAATACCAGTGGAGGGGACATTGCTTAGTGATGGCACTGGGAAACCTAACACTAACTTATCTCACAATATAGGTAGAGGTACGATACAAGACAGAAGTACCAGAGTTGAGTTTTTGTCCATTGTAATAGAATATACAGAACACAGTTGTGTTGTTAATAGTTTTCATGGGTAGATGTACTAAGTCTTGTAGAGTGATAAAGAGGATAGAGATAAACAACATACTAATCAGTTCCTAACTGTCATTTTTCAAACACAGCGTGTAAAATGGCAGTTAGGAGCTGATTGGTTGGTACTTTATCTCTCTCAACTTTATCTCTCTCTGAGGCTAAGTACATCCTCCCCCTATGTTTGCTTATAGCTTCTACACAATAGGTAATTTTTTAATATATTTGTTGGAATTTTTTTATTGTAGGTTTCATATGTAGCATCTATTTGTTTGTCCCAAATATTATTTATTTTAATTACTATAGTATGCTTAAAGTGGTTGCCTGATACTCAATAACTTGCATTAAAATCATATTTTAGAACTTCTTTACATATTTTTTTAAAGTACTGAAAACTTAAAATAACCATTAAGAGGCACACACATATTACTGCTAGACACTTTTATTCAGAAGAAGTCTTAATTCAGAGAATGTATTTTAGAGTTTAAACCATCTATGCAGAGTGGAGACAACCATTTTGTAAAATTATAAATATGAGAATGCAGCCTATCAAATTGCATAAATTGACTACTGGCTCAGTCACTTGTACCAAGTTAATGTACAGGCAGAATATTGGTGTAGCACATAAAACGGCTACCTGTAATTTGAGAAGGTGAGTTATCCACTACAATAAAGAAATAATGATTTATTTGTAGACTATTACTTCAACCATAGTTGTCAATTTTTCTAGGATGTAATATAAAACTATAAAAGAGAACATAAAGGGGAGATACGTGGTACTGTATATTGTTTGGACATTTTGATTTTTTATTTTTGTTGACCTTAGATATGACAATAGCTTTGCCATGGAGATACAATTGTATCAAATGCACCACCTTAGTTCATCTGTTGTTGTATCCAAGGAAAGTGCAAATAAACAAAATCTATCAAAATATCTAAACATAAAGTTCCCCATTAACTCAAATTTTAAAAAATCATACAACTTAATTCAGAAAATACAGTTCTATTTTTTTAAGGCCATAGTATATAGTAGTATGCATATTTATTATATCACAATTCATCAATTGCATTTTTTAGAAAGTGGCATAATCTTGATAAAAGAAGAGGTGCACAGATATTCTATAGCAGTAAAAAAACAAAAATAGGGTCCCCAAATCCTACAATCTATAATAACCCCTAGAAGGCATTACCTATGTTCAATCAAAATTGTCACTTAATATTTCATATCAAATCTGCCTAGAATAAGTATGTTCAGATAATAAAGACAGAATTAAGTAGATGGCCGTAAAGATTTTAAATGCATATTAAAGATCAACTGAAGAGATGTCTGCTCTGCCATAATAAGACAAATCATACAATTGATATGTTCATTAAAAAATATAAGAATGTAAATGAAAACACATATTTATAGATGCATACTCTTTCCAGGAAAATTACTTTTTAATTGGTTGTCTGAACATTAGATTTTTGCATTTATGGAACCTTTATCTTGATGTGAGAAGTAAACATTAAATTACTTTAACTATAGAAATATCATTAATTTATATAGGAAAATATGACTAGCTTGTTAATGTTAATAAATAGCTTTGCTCCAAGTAGATTGCATCAAGTGTGAAAAGAGCTATATGCTGTAGTAAATCCGGACTGGAAGATCGGTAGTGGTCCAGATCTTTCCAATCACAATTACACAATTATACATTTTAAAGATGTAAAGTGATCTTGACATAGTAGAATATTGTAAATTTATTTAAGTGAAGTACATTCTGAGTATAGTAATGATTATGACAGTGATAGTTTTGTTGCGTAGTCTAATGAACTTAATACTGAGAGATTATTATGGGGGAGATGTATTAAGCATTGAAGAGTGGTAAACTGGAGAGAGATAAAGTACCAACCAATCAGTTCTTGTAAATTTTTCAAACAGCCTATAAAATGACAGTTAGGAGCTGAGTGGTTGGTACTTTATCTATATCCACTTTATCACTCTCCAACTATATGTTTTAATGAAACTGATGTGTGTTTTACTAGTGAATATTGAATTTGGGTGACCAGTCAAAGAATGACTAGATAAATTCAATCATGACTGCAATAGTGTCTATACATTATTGTATTACCTTACCAGATTAATACCATTAAGAAACATCTGAGGGTCAAAAACACTCTAAGCACAAAGTTGTTAACATAGTTGTATTGTTGACAAACAAAGCAGGAGTTTGGCAAATAGGTTCATTGATGAGAGTGAAACTCAATGCTAAACAAGTCTAACCTGCATACACATGGTACAATCTTTACCAATGACTTGAAAGATATCAGTGAAGTCATCCTGCCACATCTCTGAACAGGCAAAGTTGACAATATCATGCAAGTTGGCCTGCATGTATGGACGATCATAGATATCGTCATCGTTCATGCTGGAAAGCGCATCGTTGGGTCATTCACTGCATAAAAATGATTGATATGAATGATATATCGTTAAACAATATTGTTATTGTTCATATCGTTTATAGATATCGTATCATGTGTATGCACCTTACGTTTTTATCTATTGTAAGACAAGGCATTGAAAGTGACTTTTTCACACAAAATATTATTTTGCTGATAATTTCACCCCGCTGGCCACATATTTCTCCAACCTGCTCTAAACTGGTTTACTAAATGAAGTGGATACTACTGTACTTGCAATCATACCACCACTGCCAATCACAGTAGCAAAGAAAGAGTCAAACTGGGGTACAAAAATGAAATCTACTTTGTTAATTAACCACTGTTGCTACTGATGATTCGTCATGCATCCTGTAAACTTTAATTAATATACTTAATATTAGAATATATTTCAGAATTAAAGATTGAAATTGAAATACAAATCGTTCACTTTGTATACAGTGTGCATTATGTATTGCACTTGGGCATCATACAGAACTAGAGGAAGGAAATTCAAACAGTGACATAAAAAAGTGATCTCTTTCTTTTCAGTAAGTGGAATAAAGAATAGTATAATGTGCTATCACTATGTTCTTGGCTCATTATTTCTTGATAGATACAGCCAACTCTCTACACTCTTTGTGATGTTTTAGGAACAAATAGTTTGCAAAATTACAAAAAGAAAATTTAAGCTGCAAAAAATTCTGATTGCTGTTGTTGGACTTCTGAATTATTTTTGCCCCCAGTATGAAAAATTAAAAATGGTTTGTATTGAATATATTTTTTGTTTAATCAATGGGATTATAAGTAGAAGTTTAATGTACAGTAGTGGATTAGTATCTTAAGAAGTTATAGAGTTAGTGTTTAAGAAAAAAATTTTACTATACTAACACAAAGTGTCGTAATTTTCATTCTTTTTAAAGATATTTCCACTGGTTAAGACTTTATATGCAACAACTTCAGCAACATTTTCAGTCTACGACACACCAAAGTTATCTTTAATTTGCTAAATAACACACTCCTGCATGTCAGTGTGATTCATGATGATGGCGCTGGACATCTGAGTAGTAAAGTCATACAATGACCACGCTTGCACTGTATCTGTATAAAGACAATGATAAAACATGAGACATCGATTGACATGCCCTCACATAATAATGTAAAAGCTGCAAAATCCTCAGCAATGCCACAGAGGCTTAATAAAGTGTATTGGATATTAGCTCCTAACTCACTGACAACATCATATATATAGATAGATATAACTGAAGGGATGCACATTTCAGAGTTTTCATTAATATTCAAATTAACACGCAAAGACAGAAACAAGCATGAAGTAATATGTTTGTTTTCTATAAGTGATATTTCTTTACTATAAACATGTACTGTATTGTAAACAACCGCAAAGCGTTTCACGGTGATACTACGCTGGAGTAGTTATCATGTTGCTAAAACATTATTCATTTTACAAAAAGATACAAATTTTGTGTTTTCATTTTCAAGCACTTAAAACTTATTTTATGTTGGAGGAAAAATTACTGTTAAGTTTGACCTGCTATGTTGGGGGTCTGAGCACGCGTGCTGTAAGTTATGGCCTAGTTATACATTTGAAATACACTGAAAAGCATAAAAGAATTGCAAAAGCCAACTATACTTGAGTTTATTTTAGTAATGAGAACTATACACTACTGCTGAAAACTGGTTTGTATTTTAGCCTCTCTAAATGATAAGGATGCAAATTTAAAATGCATAGTGCTTTTACTTATTGTTTATTTATTTAAACTTTTTTATATAGTGCAGGACATGTTCAACGTACTGTTGCTGGTAGAGTTAGAGTGGTTTTGGCAGAAGTCAAATTCCTCATAGCAAAGGATTTATCATTAATATGCTATTAGAAGAACTGCACCTCAGTAAAACAGCAGCCATATATAAAGATTTATTTAATGACCTCACACAAATAGCAAGTAATTCATAGAATCCAAAACTAAATTAGTTATGCCGAGTCTAAAGCTGACCCCACACATAGATATCCAATTAGCTAGTTTGAATACTCCTGACCAAACTAACTTTACTCTAAAGAGTGTGGATTGCAAAAGGCATTCTTTACAACTTGAAAATGATTCAATTTGCCTGTATTGCCTTAAAGTCTAATCATTTATGCCAACCACTCCTTGATTAGGTCTGCAAAGTCTATCCACAACTCTCGTCATCTGGTCACACTATTTATGGATGCTATAAACGGAAGATAAACTTATGAAAGCAAATAACTAATTTTATCCTTACACAGACAGGTCCATCCTAAACACCTGTCCAGTTTTTTAAAGTCACTGTGGTTAGATGTTCAATGCACAAACAGCCAGATCTTATCGCCCAATCACATTTATCAGCTGTTTTTATATGTGATATGCTCAGAAAGTAATATTTGCACTCAGTAAGGACTAAAATAGTCTAAATATTTATTGTAATTGCAGTGTGTATGGGCACCCCTTAATATTTTACTTTATTATAATGTAAGGTACATTTACGCAATTTGCACAACTATATTAAGCAAACCAGTTAATGTTTTTTCATTAACTTGGGAATGATACATCTCTTGCTAATAAGAAAATCTTTTCTGATAGAAGCAAGGGCAACAAAAAATTAGGAATACTTGATGTAAGATATATTTCCTTTTCAATTACATTGGCAAATATAGTAAATAGGATTTTTGTTTTTGATTTACAGTTTTATTTTATTATACGGCTGAATATCTAAGGGATAACTGTACACTGAATATGTCAGATGTGACAGTCCCCATGCAATTTGAAGCAAAACATTCACAAAATGACTGAAAGAGGTAAATATTTTTTTGTTGTAATTCTTTTTTTTTTTTTTGCTGATTTAAAAGAAAAAAATTGAAAGGCATTTAGGCAAACATACTTTTTACCTAACAGTAAGATAAAACATGAACCTAACACACTGCAAATATATTTAGCAGATATGTAAAACAACTGAATTCTTATTTTTGTCTCTTAAACAAATTTTAAACCATGTTACAAAGAAAAGACTAGTAAAATGTAAGAAACTAAGCAAAACCATAAAAAAGGATCAAACAAGACTTCTCATTAAACAATAGAAATACATTAAAGGCACCGCCCACTTTGTATTTTTCCAGTCATTAGCAAGTGAAAATAGGCAAAACATTGACTGATTAAGAAGTTATAATAGACAGTGCAGAACAATTTTCCCAACTGCTTATATGTGGAATGCCATAAGGAAGAACATGTGGATTTTTTTTTATCTTCCAAAATCTTTTCTCAAATGAGATATCCTTTTTTTTTCATTTTTTGCTGAAGTTTCTCTCTTTTTTATTTTTTATTAAAAAATCTTTTGTTTTCATGAAATAACTTTCCACCAATAAGATAGGCTCCATTCCCTTTTTTTAAACTTAACAGTCTTATTAAAATTCTTGACCATAATTTTTCTTTCTTTTTTTTTTGCTTCTTACAAATGGAAAGGCCATGATTCTTATGGATTTTCACAGGTGTGCAAAGTTATGATTATGAAAATAATCACTCTCATAATTTTTCCCTTTTATTGTTTTCTTACAAAAATATTGGCCCTATTAACTTCCATTTGAACTTGTCCATCTTACCAGGTAATTATAACACACACGTTGATATATGCAGAGATGAAGGCTCTGTTGTGCTACTTCGTATCATAAAATTTAAATTTATAGTTTATTTTTGCTTTAAAAAAGTGTAGCAAAAGTATTTTTTTCATAATCTTCATTGTGAAGTAAAAAAATGGAGTCCCTAATTGGCTTCCTGTAATGTATTGCTGGACACTTGAAACCCAATCTGCTCTTTTCAATCTGTGGCTTACAAGGACTTCTGTTTTTTACCCTCAGTGGTGTTTCATCCCAGTAGGGTAGATCTTGAATATTTCAAACAGTTACTTCTGTTTTGCTGTTTGTTACAAAGTATGGCTGTGGAGAAACATAGTGCTGATTCTGAGTTGGCATCTGTTCATTTACTGACTCCACCGGGCAATGCTTCTTAGTTGCATAGGCCTGCCGCCGCAGGGAATGCTCGGTGTGGTCCCAAGTTTTGTAGTCAGGGTTGTATGATGAGGCCAGTGGATGAGTATTTATTTTGTTTACTTTGGATTTCTGTCCATTTAGTTTCAATGTGCCACCCAGTGTACCACCACCAAGCGTGCCACCAATGGTTCCACCAAGAGTTCCTCCCATTGTGCCACCTAAAGTGCCACCCATCGTGCCACCCATTGTGCCACCCATGCTACCACCTTCAGGACTGTATGATCTTTCCTGCTCCATTCGTACAGGGTGCAAAGGAAGGCTTCCTTTTGCTGCAAGCTCTGCAAGGTGTCGTCTTTTTGAATAGAAGTCATCATTGCCCTTTTCCGCTGCACAAAGCATAAATAAATATGTTAGTACATTTTAAACATAAGTGTATAGTAAATCTCGATTGAAATAAAAATATGAAAGACTATTTTTCAAAGTCTTGATATACAGTATATGAGTTCCCAAAAAGTTAAAGTTCATTTGGATGTGTGGAACATGATAGAATCTACCAAATGCAGAATTTGCTGTTATAAGCCTTAATTGTACCAGGCTGTAAATGTATCTTTGGCAGTCTGATGGTTGTGATTTCAAGTCATATTAAATAAAGATTTACCAGTGCAGTTGCTATCACTTTACAGGAGAAAACCTCTGGGCCTCACAGAAACATTTGAAAAGGCCTGCAATATGCTGAAGGTATCCAAGGCCCTTTTCCTTCTCTTCTGATTAAGCAAGGTGGACAGTGAATGCAAAATGGATTCCAGTTTGGGATTTCAGCTCCACTGTGATAATTCTTACAGCATAACTGGAAGCACAAGCAGTGCACCACCTGCCCTGCACATGCTCAGAATAGCAATGTGGGCATCTCTGCAGTGGAAGAACATGCATCAGTGGGTCCCACTCACAGCTAGGCCCCATAGCAGCTGCAATGGCTGGTCTAATGGCAGTTCTGTCCCTGCCTTGGATTAAGTGGGTATGGAATGTCTACAGTCACAATGTCTACAGTAAAATCGTAAATACTAGAAAGCCAGCACCCGGATCCTGACATGCTTTAAATGCTACATACTTACAGCATTTAAACAGTGCAGACATTATAACTTTAAATATGCCACTGTTGGAGCATGTTTAAAGTTACAATGTCTGCATGTTTAAAATGCTGTAAATTGCATTTTAATCACGTCAGGATCTCGGCTTCTGGTGTCTACAAAGTCACTGTCTACATTGTGTCTGTAGACATCCAGACTGCATCCCGCCTAGGACTATTTTGAAGCTAAAAGGTGCACTATCAGAAAATACTATCACTGAAAACAAGAAAAAGTAGAAATTATAAAACATCAGTCAAACGCCAAAATGTGTTACCTTCACATGTGAAATGCGTAGGTTGTCATTACTAAAACATAGCAAATACATTTTATCAACACTCTGGAGTATTTTGAAAAGCAACAGATTTCCATAGCGAATCTAATGGGCAACAGCCTGTAACAAAGAGCTGTAAAGTGTCTAATAGTTCTCCATTCAAGCTCAATGGTTCTAGCCGATGATTTAGGCAAATACTACTGTGAGTTTGGGTTGTTATTACAATACTGGTTTTGTTCCCAGGGGAGACCGCTCAGCTGGGGTAGCAATCAGAAACATCACACACGCCAAGCTGTTGTGTTGTGAGGGGATGGGTCATGAGGGACAAAGCTGAAGTTAACGTGCTTGAGAAGGTAGAAGTGATGGATGAAACTGAAGTGACTGCAACAAATAAGAAAACAAAACAAGAATATTTGATGCACCAACAAAAAAAAACAATTATAAACTGTATTCGTACAAAGTTTTGTAGAAGGGCCTTAAAAAAATGCACATAGGTGAGGTTCTTATTGACTTGACCTTGATAGTATTAGTGCAAGACTTAGAAATAAGATTAACAATAGTCTCAGTACTGGTACTTAATCATCATATGTTCATTCCCTGATTCAGCTGCCTGTTTCTTGCTGTGGTAATTGGAGTCTGATTGAGACACTGAGATTTGTCACAGGTGCTTTATATACTTGTTTGTGGCACTCTCTTTTTTTCCATCAATATCATTTACACCAGTCTGTTATAGCTCTTGTTCTAGCTGTGATTATTCTGCCTTTTATTGCTGACAGCCATGATCATTGCTAAATTTACCATTCAGAATCTTAATCATCTGCCTGACAATATAGCTCTATCACATTGTTTTAGCCACCTGTATTTAAACTATTCTCTTCTGTTTTTGACTATCCTTTGGGCTGTTATATTGATTTGCTGTGCACTCATTCGTATTAGTAAATTCCATTTTGCTGTATGTGGAGTTGTGGTATTGCTAAATTTTATCATGCGTATATATATATATAGATGTATCCTCATACACCGTTGCCGCAGTTACACCAGTCTCTCTAAGTGGGCAGGTCCCATGCGACTCAGACACGCCGAACATCTTATTCGGTCAAAATGAAAGTCTTATTTGCACTAGTAAACCGACCTAATACGAGAAACTTATTTTGCTAAATTGCACTGCATTGCATTTGATATTTGCAGTGTAATATGCAACATTTGTACATCTGTGTGTGAATGAGTCTGAATATATATATTAAGTGCTTTGATGCTTTATTTCACGCTAAGTTCCATTGTGCTTCATGTGCGACTTTGTACATGTTTAAAACTAATTCCTATGAGGTTAAAGTTGCAGCCCAGTGTCTATAGTATAGATTGATTGGTGTTTCGCTGTGTCTGCGAAGGGCATAAGATGCAATTTAAAGAAAAAGTCACCATGCTAAACCACTCAGCATGGCTCAGTCACGCCAGGCATTTCGCACCATATAGCATATTGAGGCTTAGTGTATTAGAACACATCTTTACATATATCTAACACATATATCTTAATATATATGTTAACTATATTAGTGAGGTGTAAACTTCTACTATCTGCATTCAGTCCTGCTTTGCATATGGTCACAATTGCAGTTTTTTAGTCATTGCAATTTTACACCTGTAATTTGGACATCAGTTGTTGACAATTCTACATGAGGCTCACAGAGTGTAACTATCATCCATGGCTAACATTGTGGCAGATCCCCACAGCTACTGTATGTAATGTATTTTATATTTTTGGAGATTTTTATTAATCTAAAAAAAATTTAATCTAAAATTCTTGAAGTATGAAACTTTTGTTGAATATTAACATTCTTCAGATAAAGACATAGCCTGATCTCTAATACAAGCTTAAACTCAAAATGAGTCAGGAATGGATATTACAGACTGCAGGGAGGTTTTTTTTGCATTTATTTTCTGCGTAATTCAATTACAGTATATCCCTTTTTTGGGGGCAAAGAAAAAAACCCAGTGAATGCGACAGCAGGGTCATTATTGGAGATTTCTTTTCGCCTTAGGCAGGTGAAAAAAAACCCTGACAACTACCGACTTCAGGGGTAATTAAATAGCCCCTGGTGGATCAATTACCAAAGCTAATTGAATTTCCTTATCAGTATTTAAAATGTCCATCAGGAACCAAAAACATTTATTTAAAATTAGCAATTGTCTTTAATTATTCACTTTATTCATAAAGTGCAATATAGCATGCCACCCTAAGATAACCCCAGGCCTTAAGGTTGTATTTTTGTCTAGATGCAATCAATTTGCAACAAATTTTCTCACCCACATTAGCAACCTTTGCTATTGCTTAGATGAGTGCTGCTGACTTCAATGGGATTACTAACATGTTTGATGGTGGACATGAGAGAGCAAAAACTAACACTGATCTGTGGACATATAAGTGGATGTGCAGCTATTTTCTATTTGCTATAGGGTATAGGCGTACTGTGGTTTTATGACTCAGTGAGGCTAAAGTACAATGAGCCTAAAGTACAGTTAGCCAATGGTGAGTAGAATGGGATCCTCCCAATTGGCAGTAAATGCTTTTTTAATCAGTCATGCAGTAGATACACCAATCACACTACCGTTGGAAAACCATAACCAAGGAATGTACAGAACACTTCTCTTGGGTGGAGATGTGCCAGGAGTGGAAAAGAAAAACTGCAGAGTGCATACTGTGTAAAGTTTTCATGTTTTATCAGTAAATAGAATGGGCATCATTTATGGTGAGGTATGGATGAGACAGGCCTACAAGTGATTGATTTCAATATTTTATATTATGTAATATGTTAGTAATCGCTCATAACCATAGAATCAATGGTAGAATGACTCATAATTGTCACAACCCTGGTAAGTTTTTACCTTTGCTTTGAGATTTACCTCTGTCAGCTGCTCCATGGATCTGTGTTTGTAATTCACCTGGGAGATCTGCTCTGAATCATGCTGGTTGTAACATTTCTGTGTGTGCAGACTGCTCTCCTTCCCACAGTGATTAGCCACCTGGACTCTCCTCTGTCTGTGAGCATTGCTAGTCTTAATTGGAATCACAGGTCTGGTCCTGATTCTCAAGGGCTGCAGAGATGATTACTCCCTCTGCATGTTGTGCCTTCCACCACTCAGAATACTACTGCCAGACCACCTGTTCATATCCTCCAATTGCTGCCAGACCCAGGGTATATATATATATACTCCCCTGATAGCATTCTGAGCCTGAACATCTTGTTATGTTCCGTGGTGTACAGCTTATGCTATTGCTGTACCTCTGAGTACAAGTATATCCCAGGCTCCTGCTGGTTCCTAGACCAGTTCTATCTGAAAACCTGCTGTGTCCATCAATCCTGCTACCACCATCTCCATTCGGCTTCCCAAGCCGCAACCAGTAGCTTCCACACTACCATCTATTAACTACGGCTCCAAAGCCGCAACAAGTAGCTTCCACACTACCATCTATCATCTAAGGCTCCCAGGCCATGGCCAGTGGCTTCCATGATACCATCTATCATCTACGGCTCCCAAGCCACCACCAGCAGCTTCCACGCTACCATCTATCAACTACAGCTCCCAAGCCGCAACAAGTATCTTCCACGCTACCATCTATCATCTATGGCTCACAAGCTGCAACCAGTAGCTTCCACGCTACCATCTATCAACTATAGCTCCCATGCCGCAACAAGTAGCTTCCATGCTACCATCTATCATCTACGGCTCCCTAGCTGCACCAAGTAGCTCCCGTGCTACTATAGCTCACCTCACAGCTCCCTAGCTGCTCCAAGTAGCTTTCAAGCTACCATCAGTCTCCTTACAGCTACCCAGCCGCACCTAGTAGCTCCCGTGCTACCACAGTTCACCTCACGGCTCACTAGCCGCACCAAGTAGCTCCTGAGCTACCACCGCTCACCTTACGACTTCCTAGCCACTCCACGTAGCTCCCGTGCTACCATCAGTCTCTACACAGCTTCCCAGCTGCACCAAGTAGCTCCCGTGCTACCACCGTTCACCTCACGGCTCACTAGCCACACCAAGTAGCTCCCGAGCTACCACCACTCACCTTACGACTCCATAGCCACTCCACGTAGCTCCTGTGCTACCATCAGTCTCTACACAGCTTCCCAGCTGCACTAAGTAGCTTCCATGCTACCATCCATCTGCAAGCCTATCTACTGGTACCCCGTCCAGCTCAGTAAGCCTTCCTGCCGGTCCCAGTCCGGTTCCTCCAAGTTCCTTCTGGTCCCACTCCAACGTTTCAAGTTTCCAGTTCCAGTCATTCATCATCAAAGGCATTTCTCACTGCTATCCAATTATTATGTTAAAAGAGCTATTCACGTTACCCATGGTTCCAGTCAAGTCGGTCTCCACTGAATCTGGTTCATCACCAGAGTCAGGTAAATCACAAACACCAATTGTGACAATAATATTCCAGTGAATACAAAT
This sequence comes from Taudactylus pleione, assembly GCA_031769625.1. NCBI lineage: Eukaryota > Metazoa > Chordata > Amphibia > Anura > Myobatrachidae > Taudactylus > Taudactylus pleione. Next base: position 4,294,362 of record JAUIMM010000148.1, on the reverse strand, counting down.
CAGTACTCTATTATTTCTTTGGATTGAGCAAACAAGTTTCATCGACTTGATATATATTTGATGTGTTTCATAGGTCAACTGCCCTTTCATCAGAAATGGTTGTGATGGTTTTGACACAAATATTTAAATAATTTTAATAATCTGACTATAGACATGCAGGACCAATAAATTACATTCTGCGACAGCACTGGCATCTAACCAGATTCATGGGGGTAGATTTACAAAAGGTTGATTTTAATGATTTTGATGTATTTATGATCGATGAAAATTGATCAAATTGATGTGCATCAATGTTGTGTTTCTGGGGCTGAATTACACATTTATTAATACTTAAAAAAACAAATCTAACATTGTTTTGATTTTCATCTATTTTCATGAATTTTAAATCAATCAAAATCAACCAAAATTTACCTTTGGTAAATGTACCCCATACTTTCCAGATAGACCAATAAAGAAACTTACCCACGTAAAACATGTTATGTTCTATATGTTGGTTGAGACATGACAATTACATTTACAAATATATAAAGGGTTTGTCCACCTTTATTTTCCTAAATAAACAAAGAAAGTCAAAATTGGCATACAGTCAGTGAGTGTGTATGTCACCCTGGACTGCACACATAACCAAGTCAACCATGTGACTTTACTCAAGTGGTTAACTGTCACACAGACTCTTATTTGTATATATAAGCAACTGTATATGTTTGCAGGCAACCAACACAATGTATGTATATGACCCTGGTGAATAGTGCAAAGTCAAAGAGTTTATAACTGTCTTATAAAGGCACACATTAATAAAACTAGTGTTCTATGCAATCGGCATACAACAATAAAATAATACTGTATGCCACGGATAAAACAAATGGCAGTAAATTATGATAGTTGCTAGGCAACCAGCACAGGACATACAAAGATAACACTGATGGACGAGCCAAATCTTATGTATCACCATAATAGCAAATAAGTGTTAAAACCAATATGATAATGCCAATATAAGACAAATGATATACCCAACTGATGATATTTAAACCATAAATAAATACTCATACACTGTGGAATTCAGTGATGCGGCATTCAGGATGGCTGAAAATCCACACAGTACCCCAGTATTCCCAAAGCTCCTGAATACTTTTAAGGTATGAATCTGGAATTTGAACAGAATCCTATAGAATCCCATCATGTAGGAAATATGCCAGCTACAAATTTGTATGCATTAATTAACAGTACATATAAAGGACGCCATGATTTCAAGTGGGTGTGGTTTAAAGGATCAACAGTAAGAAGGTTGACAGTGAATAGATCAACATCAGTTGGTCAACATGCAAAAGGTTGACATGGACAAAAGGTTGACAGGTACAAAAAGTCAACAGTGCAAAGGGTCGACAGACTCAAATTATCATATGGTCGAAACAAAAGTGGTCAACATAATTTTGTTTATTTTAACCCTAATCCTCACCCTAATTCTCCCCCTGGTGTGTAATCCTCCCCCTAGCACATGACCCTAATCCTAACCCTTAAAATGTTGAAAAAAAAAAACTATTTTGTGGTGACCATTTTTGTGTCGACTATTTAACCCTGTGGACCTATCAACTGTCGACCTATTGATTTTCGACCTTTCTTCCGGATCCCATTTCAAATTTGTGCTGATACAGTAAGTGTTTGTTTGTAAGCAGGTTGCAAACTGTACACATCAGATGGCGTTTTCCCAGCTGGACTGCAGAATTTACTTTGCTGCAGCTTGAAGGGTGAGATCTGTAACAACATCTGATGTATGGCGGAATTCAAATACCTATAACACATGTCATTTTTGGGGTTAGTAATAGTGGTTGCAGGTTGCCTATGTAGAGTGCCATACAAATTGTAGTGTGATTGTATAGACAGGTCAAGTAGGTGGCACCATATTTTAGTAAATTTAAAAAATTATAATATAATTATGGAAGTTTGCAATAACATTCATAGGGAGAGACTGAATTATAGCATTCAAACACATAAGGAGAGGGAGAAATATGATACTGGAGAAATGTGTTCCATGATATAGAGGTAATTTTAGATGTATGGGGTAAGGATTTAGATACACTATGTAGACAAAAGTGGACACTGACAGCAAATAGATCAACAAGATTTTATTGGTGTCAATACTTTGTATGTCCACCATGTGTAGTGATTACTGAAGACACCCTTCTTGGCAAACTGGCCACAAGTTCCTGGACAGCAGCAGGCGGTGTGTTTTGCCATTCCGCATTAAGTACTTAATTCCAGAAGTTCTCAATGGGGTTAAGGTCTGGACTCTGTGCTGGCCAGTCCATACGGGTTACCAAATTTTCTGTATACCAGTCCAGCATTGCACTGGAAACATGACAGGTGGCATTGTTGTCCTGATGAAAACATTCATTGTTTCCATAGAACTGCAAGTGCATGGGCAGCCCTACCAAGTGTTCTTGTCGAAACTGCAACATTGACCATTTGGAAGTCGTGTGCAATGGTATGCATGGTATGTATTTCGCTTGCGCGGGGGTGGCCAATCTCTTTTGTCTACATAGTGTAGAATGAATATGGATGTACTGAGCAAAGACAGGTAATTTACTGTTTAAACAGATATTTTGGTGCAGCAAAGACAAGATTTTGTGCCCAACATCACTGCAATGTCTAATACAGTTTTAACACTTCTTAAAAGTTTGGGACATATTTTGCAGACAATCTTCATTAATTAAGTATCCCATGTTGAATTAAGTAGGTAACATCTCCAATATCTTCTGCATTCCCTATATTTTATAATTGCCACAGCAGTCTCTCCTTGGTAATGACTGATTGTATATGCACTGTACGATGGCTATGCAAGTGCACTCAGGGGCGACAAGAGGCGGGAAGCAGGTACGGATATCCCAGCTCAAGCCTCTGTAGGTACTCAGGAGAGCAGGGGAAGTGTAACCACAACCCCAGTGATGCCATCACCATGCCCTCCCTAATTGAGAGTGTTTAATCACAATCCTCCTATGTCCATACTCCCAGCACCCAGACAAACCAGATGTTTTTGCAGCCCATTGCAGAGTAGCTTTGCCATGTTCAAACCCAAAATTAAAGTAATTGCATAAATGATCACTTTATTCTTCAGACTTCTTAGGAACAGGTTCCTATTGTGTCCCTGAAGAAAGTATTGATGAATAAACAATTTCTTATTGCCACAATACATACTGATATTATTGGAGCTAAAATGCAGTCCACAATAAATATGCTCCTTTATATACTTACTTTGTACACAAACTGCCATATGCAGGTTCATTGAAACATGTGGCTAAATTTACTAAGTGGTGGGTCTGGTGTCACTTAGAACCCACTGGAATTGCTGTGGATTGATTGTTGTTTTTACATCAAATTGTCTACTGGACAAGGGGACCGACCGGCGCAAGGGACTAGGTAAGTATGTAATGTGAGTGTGGGTGAGTGAGTAAGTGCATGTGTAATAAAATACTTAAACATTCAGTGTGTGTGTCATGTCTTTATTTTAATATTTCTTTTACAGGGGCACTAGAGGTACAGCTGGCCCTTAACGCTCGCATGCCGGTACTTGTGGTTCTACAAGTACCGGCATGCAGGGCAGGCTTGCTGGGACCTATAGCTCCCCTGTAAAAGACAATATTAGTTGAAATCTATTATTTAACCCTATCAACACTGCATCCACCAGCCAGGAATGCGGGAGATAGCACTTGAATTCAGCCCTGACCTGGGGTTCACTAGAGAGGGGGGATCCCTTTATTGGAGGGATCCTTACCTCCCCAGAAATCTTCAGCATGGGCTGACTAGTTGGGGGGATAATTCTTTGGCAGTGGGACCCAGGGGTTGGCTGGCAACTTTTAGCCTGGGGGGCAAATGCATGCAGGTGGCCCTGGCAGAGGAGTAGCATGGAGCCAGGGTGCCTGGAGCTTGTGTATGCTATGGCACCCCCCCTCAAGTGTTCCAGGGTGGAGGCAGGTCCATTTGCAATTAATGTAAAGTAAAAATAAAGATATGGGGCAGCCCCCTGTAGTGGTGCCCATATGGAGTGCCCCCTGTGCCACAGGAGAGGACCCCCTTATGCAGGTAGTGATCCCCCTATGCAGTGCCCCTTATACAGTGCCCCCAGTAGTGGTCCCCCCTGTGCAGTGCCCCTTGTAATAGTCCTTCCCTTGTAGTGCCCCCAGTAGTGGTCTCCCCCTTGTAGTGTCCACAGTAGTGGTCCCCCCTTGTAGTTCCCCCAGTAGTAGTCCCCCCCATGTAGTGCCCCTAGTAGTCCCCCCCTTGTAGTGCCCCCAGTAGTAGTCCCCCCTTGTAGTGCCCCCAATAGTGCTCTGCCCCAGTAGTGGTCCCTCCCTTGTAGTGCCCCCAGTAGTAATCCCCCCTTGTAGTGCCACCAGTAGTGCTCTCCCCCTTGTAGTGCCCCCAGTAGTGCTCTCCCTCTTGTAGTGCCCCCAGTAGTAATCCTACCTCTTGTAGTGCTGCAAGTATTGCTCTCCCCTTGTAGTGCCCCCAGTATTGCTCTCCCCCTTGTAGTGCCCCCAGTAGTGACCGCTCCCCCAGCAGACACACAAAAACACTTACCTGAATCCCCACTCCTGCCACCGCCATCCGCTACTCCATTCGTCCTACCAGGCCGGGCCGCTCTGCATTATGGGAGAGACATCATGACGTCATGACGTCTCTCCCATTACCCACTGCAGGAGCCAGACGATGGAGCGGCTCCTGCAGTGGGCACAGCAGCAGTCAGTGAGAGTCTGACAGACTCTCATTGGCTGCCACTCAAAACAAACACACAGCTGCCAGCACCGGTGGCTGTGTGTTTGTTAGTCACAGTGTAGCGCTGACCGAACTCCGTCCGGTCAGCGCTACACGCACGGTGCAGCTGTGTCACAGAGACACAGACTGCTCGCGGCCCACGGCCCGCATGGCGCTGCAGCCCGAGGGGCACATGGCACCCTACCCCCCGGCCCAGCCCGCCACTGGTGGGACCCTATCAGGCATGGTCCCGTGGCTGAGGCATTACTCCCCCACCCACCTCCGCTAGCGGAGCCCGGTGCTGGTTCTAAAAATTTGAGCGACCCCTACACCATTTTTCCCCTTTTTTTTAAAACCAGCACCAGATCCATCAGCCCCGGTCTGTTTCATTAAGTATGGGGACCCCAACATTTTTCTTTCGAATATTCTCTGAACCAGGGCCAGCTCAGAGAGCCCATGGCTAGTTATGCTTGGGAGGGAGAGACCCCACGTCAATTTTGATTTAAAAATAACACTTTAATGGCTTATTTAAAAGCAGACATGGAACACACTGGTCTTTTTATGCTTCTGCTCAACCTGGTGCAGAGATTTGGCAATTTTTATGCAAATTAGGGCCAATACAAGTAAACTCGCACACGCCACAACACGACCATTATCACCATCAAATGACAATTGTCAGCCCAACATGCTTCTTAGTAAATTTGAGATTTGCCGCGGGAAACATTCCAGTGATAAGCTCCGATTTGTAATCGCAGCCCAAAATGAGTCTTAGTAAATTCCACCCCTAATTTAAGTACTGACGATAGCTCCTACCTGCTTTTAGCACCAGAGATTACCTATAAAAAGAAAAAAGGTAAACATTTAGTGCTATTATTTTGCTGGACAATTGTCCTCCCCTGCTCTGAGATGTACAATACAAACTTACATCTGTGCTTGGCATTGATTTGAGGAGTGGAGGACTATTTGTAGTTTCTGAGAGCCGCTCCTCCTCATGCCAGTGTATTTGCATTGTGTCTAATGCGAAAATCTTATCTTCGGAGGCAGTCGCCGCAAAAGATACATTTATTGAAAGGTACAGGGTGTGCGGTGTGGCCTCCCTGTATTCAGGGGATTGTGTGATCCACACATCTCTCACCCATTATAGATAGGTGCTTAGGTAATAAGGATAGCAATGAAAGCCTATTTACAGTACATTAACTAAGACAAAGAAGATGTGGACCTTTATGTTGATGAGAAAAAAAATTATAGTATTACATGTGTATCATTGCCTCTTTAAATGCTAGGAGTGTGCTGCATGAAATGCATTAGAATAACAGTTTCTCCTGCTTCTGCAACACTTACTCAAATGTGTTCTTGCATAACAATTACCAGCCACTTGACCTTTTCAAATACATCTGCATTAATATTGGCTAACGGCTTTACACATTACAGATGGAACTTGCTATAAAAATAGTACAAGACAATCTTGTGAGCAATCATTTATCTTTTTAGTAGTCTAAGGGGTAAATTTACTAAGATTCGTGTTTGGCCGTACTTGCATATACTGGAGTATTTTGTTATTTTTCCAAACACAGGAATTTACGGGGTATTTTCTGTATCTTTAGGAGTGATAATGGGTGATTTTGCAGTTAAAATGCACTCGAAAATACAACTAGAAATGAATACACCATTGTCTGAACATGGCAGTACTTTCCATAGGCAGGAATACAACACAGGAATTTATCAAAAATCGTGATTAGAATCACGGGTGTGAAAAACCAAACACAGTTTAAAATAGAATGTACAAATTGACCCCATCTAAGCAGTGTGTCTAGCAGAAACATACACAGATCAGGGTGAATTGTGTATTTTTCTGCCTTTTGTTGTTAAATAATTGGATAATTGACACACCCCTCCCCCCCAAAGCATAACCAGCCATGGGTTCCTGACCCAGTCCTGGTTCTAAAAATATGGGGAAGAGAACGTGTAGGGTACCCCCATAATTTAGGAGCCAGCACTGGGATTCCAGAGCCAGTCCTGATTTTAAAAAAGGTGTGGGGTTCTCTCTATTTTTAAATCAGCACCGGACTCAAATCTAGCCAGGGTGTGATGCCACACCCAAGGGACCCTATCACCAGTTCACCCCGGCCCAAGTATTAACACCCCAAGCTAGTCAGCACAAGCCGGGGATCTCAGGAGAGGTGGGGGCACCCCTGAATAAAGGGGTCCCCCTCTCCTGAGCACCCCAAGCTTATGTTGAAGCCCGGGGCTATTCTCTGCACCCCTGGCCAGTGGGTACAGGAGTAATAGTGTGAAAAATAGAATTAAACTATTGTTTTTTACAGTGGAATTACAGGTGCCAGCATGTCTGCTCTTTGGCACTTGTGGAACTACAAGTGCCAGCAGGTGGCCGACACCAACCACTGTAAAAAAAAATAGTAAAAAAAACAGTACACACACACTGTAGAAATTAAAAGTTTATTACATACCTAACACTCACACATACTTACCTTCTGCCAGATGTTCCCGTCCCCTTGTCCAAAAAAAAGAAAAACTGTTCTGAATTGCAAGATGTTGAAAAAATGTTACACTTGCCACTGAAATTAGCAGGGAATCTTGGGGTAATATACTAAAAAGCCTTACGGTTTCACATGTCCCATACGGCTTCTTAGACATGATCTGAAATTTCACAAAACCTATTGAATTTCTGACAGTCAAACTGCAAAAAGCAATAAAATTACGATTATTAGGGCTGACACCTTAATGGACTTGTTGCTTGCGTAATACAAATATGGCATGCCATGAAACCATGTGGTTAACTGCAGATTCAGCACTCTCACAAAGTGTGATTGCTGTCACTCACAAAATGTTGGAGCTGCTAATTCACAGAATTGTGTGCTCATTGGAATACACACATGCAGTCTACGCAACTGAGGTCAGAGCAGAAGATAGAGCTGCGCAGATGGGATAAGAGTGGTGTGGATGGGGGGAGGAGACAGAGCGGTGTGGATTGGTGAGACAAAAAGGTGTGTAGAGGGGGGAAGATTAAGCAGTACAGAGAGGAGGGAGCCAAAGATGGGTGGAAAACAGTGGTGCGGATGTGGGGGAAACAGAGTGGCACGGTTTGGGGGACAGAGTGACCTACTGTAGATGGGAGGTACAGAGTGGCATGAACATGGGAATACAGCAGTGCAGATGGGTAAAAGCAAATTGGTGCAGATGAAGGAATACAGACTAACAAAAATGGGAGAACACACAACAGTAGGGATTGGGGAAGACAGATTGGTGCAGATGTAGAGGAAGATAGAGTAGTGAGTGTGGTGGGGGGGAGACAGAGTTGCCCAGTTGGGGGACAGAGTGGTGCAGATGGAGCAATAAAGAGTGCCACAGATAAGAGGAAGACAGATTGGCATGGCTGGGGGGAAGACAGTGGCATGGTTGCAGGACGGTGCAGATAAGGAAAGACAGATTGGTGTGAATTAGCAGCTCCACCATTTTGTGAGTGACAACAAGTTCACTCTGTGAGAGTGCTGAATCTGCAGTTAACCACAGGGTGTGATGGCATACCATATCTGTATTGCGCAAGGAATACGTCCATTAAGGTGTCAGTTTGGGTGGCAGAAATTCTATTGGTTTTGTGAAATTTCAGATCATGTCTAAGAAGACTTAATGGGACATGAGTAAGGTTTTTTGTCTATGGAATTTCATTGTTTTTTTTATAATTTATTAACCATCAGGGAAGAGAGCAGCAAACCCGGCCACCTGCAGGGGAGAAGGGCAACAAAATGGTACACTAGCACTGGTGGTGGAGGGGACAGCACGAAGGAGGTGTTTTGGGGGTTCAAAGGGAAAGATGGCTGAGGGGGCAGGCTGCAGGCATGCGGGGCAGTGGCAGCAGTGGAGCAGTGCACAGGGGTAGCAGCGGGGACAGAAAGCTCACTGACACTGATAGTCCCAGCCCTGAACATGGAGCGATGTGCTCACGATGCAATATTGTGAACGATTCCCCTTGAACACTTCCCGGCACTCCAGGACACAATATGGTGCTTAAACAGCACATTTTGACTTGGGAACTATTGTGAAAGATCTAAAGAGATGGGGCTACGCAGTCCAAAATTCAAATAGAGGAGCCACACCAACTGCCCTTCCAAACGCTGCCAAACATCGCCAGCCGGGACTCACTGGGAGTTGGTGTGGCTCTCCTATTTCAATTTTGGACTGCACTGCAACTCTATGATATGGTGAGCTGAAAACAACATAGTTGCTGAATGAAACCATTGTCAATAAGGATTTTGTATTTGTTTAAAAACCAATACCTATGCCTTTAATAAATTAATTTGCTTGTGTGTGCTAAAATATTGCTAAAAAGCATATTTTGCATTAAAGGAAGATTAAAGGAAGTGTACCCAACTGCAGGCTATGTCTGGCTTCACCACCAAAATGTGGTTAGCCAGTTATCAGAAACATAAGGAACAGAGAAGTCTGTACAAAGGTTAAATTATGTTTTAATGTCTAGATCATAGTCATATTATTAAATGGTACGTGACTATAATGATAAATTTGGACATCTTCCAAAAGGATAGTAAAATATTTATTTGATTGGTCTCATGTCTTTTGGGGAGTATGACAATGACAATTATTTGATTGTTATATGTGATATTATCAGCTTGATATATAAATGTATACAATGTTGTCAGTTGGCAATAAATTATTTTGCCAGTTTAGTGTATGCTACACAATAAATCTTCAAAGAGACTTCATCGTTTTTCTGATCATTTCCGTATCACCTAACTCTGGAGCCACCACTGGTGGTAACATACATTGAATTTGCTTCAAGACTGAGTTACTTAGATATATATATATATATATATATATATATATATATAAAACAAATATATGAAAGAGGGCGCTATTATTTTAGTCTTTAGGTAATATTTGATCTCAAATAGATTATCTTTTTTCAATCCAATGTGTTGGGAAAGACAAAGTCTTGTGGTGGAGAATGCAATGAAGACCCACAGATCATGTAGTTTATCTTCAAGCTATTTGTTCCACATTAGATTCTTTAGCTTGAAAGAGTAAATGTCCAAATGGTGACTTGTTCTCAAAACACATAGAAGTAAACAAAGCTTTTTTTGTCCGCCGCTAATGATTTAACTAAATGATTATTTATAGTCTCTGTTCTCCAATCTAAACTCCCATATGATGACTGTATATGTAGAATCTTCTATCTAATTAATGCCCATGTTTAAAAGTTTGCTATTAAATATCCCTTTGTCTTTATATTGTGTTTTAACAGAATAGTCATCCCAAAAATGTCTGCCACTATATCGATCTGTAGCTTCTAATAAATGGCCGATAACAGAAAGCTAATTGTCCTCTAGTGCCCATGTTTGGCTGAACACATGCGGGCTATGATAAGTATGCAACTGATTAAACAGGTGCATGTGATGAATCCATTGACACCGCGATCCAGCAGGAACACGTGGTCGCTGGACACGCAGAGAGGGAGTGATGGATAAGAATACCCATTACGTTTTTTTTTTGTTTGTTTTTTTTTTTTTTTGTTGTTGTCTTTTGAGAAAAAGGAGGAAGAAAAAAAAATACCCATTACGTTTTTTTTCTTTTAAAGAGAAAGGGGGAAAAAAACAGAAAAACAGACTTATAACCATATATCTTACTAATTAAGTGCACACATACAATCAGTTACTATATAAATATATCTATATATAGGGTAGTTACATGCCCTATGCAAACAAATAGATATTTTAATACATTTAAGGCCACAGGAAACTGTAATTACAGGAAGTGAGGTCATCTAGCTAAGGTAAATAAATAGGAAGCCACAGACTCCATTAGCCATGTGCTGATCACTGCTGTGGGACTGATTACCTAAAGACTAAAATAATAGCGCCCTCTTTCATATATTTGTTGTGTATTTTGTTTATCCTTCTAACAGGGGAATTTTTTGAGGGGAGCAGCTGGTAGTCATATACAGTAATTTATATTATAGTTACAATATTTAAAGCGCAAACTGTAGGCATTAGAATTGTGTGTGTGTGTATATATATATATATATATATATATATATTCCATACAACTTTATTTTATTATTAATTGTGCAGAACATTATAACAAATGTATCCATTTACATCAAAGGGTTGTCTGACATTACAATGACTAGAATTGCGTTCCAGTTCATGCAATTTCTAAATTGTTCAGGGCGTCACAGAGATGGGAAGATTGGGGAATGGAACAGTTTCTACAATACTAATATATTTTTTGTATAGATATTATACAGCGTAGGGAAACACCGGTGAAAACATTAACATAATTTTGCCAAGTGGCTTACACATTATAAAAAATTGACAAGCCCCACACATTGAATGCAGTTTTCAGCCTCCAAACTGCAAGTGACATGTGGTGGTTTTCAACGTCCAAATATGCATGCAGTTTACATCAAACAACATACATTTTTAATCCTAAACTATGTTGTATGTTAAAAATTTAATTTTGTAGTGTGGTTTTGTATTGGTTCTTAGTGGGATTATGGCCACAGAGCAGATAAAAAAAGCTTGGTACTGTACTTATCTTTTTTTATTTTTTTGGTGTTTTGTAGCCAATGAAATATTCGTACAGTATATTGAAAGTTGTCTTGCCATGTTTGTTTGTCTTCTTTTGTATTTTTACTGATTGGTGTTTTTCAGATTAATTTTGTTCTGTGTTAATTTGGTGTAAATAGAGTGTGTGGTTTTGTAGTCAGTTTAGTATTGTGTGTGATTGTGTTGGTAGCAGGAGATGGAGATGGGAGGGAGAGGTATTGCAGGATTACAAATGAGGAGGAGAAGGGATGTATGGTAGGAAGTGCAAGAGCAGGCTAAGGAAGATGCATAGAAATTAGGATTAGATGACAATGGACAATTGGACCAAACAAAAACTGTCCACAATATAAGGTTCTCTCATGAGGAAACCTGTGCTTTCATAACATATATAATATGCTGCTATAATCTCATAAGGCAGCCAAAGTAATAAAGAGAAGGAAACTACAACATTGGATTGGCAATTGTGAGGTGGTTACATGAGTGGCCTCGTTAAAGCTAACTGTGAGTCACTCTGAAAAATATCTGCAGGTATTAAAATGTGGCTTAAAAAACTCACTAAAAGAAGAGCTGCTTCTGCTATAGGAAATGGCCTTTCCTGGTAGTAGAAGAGTTGAGGGGCTGTCTGCCATTGGTCCTGATGAGGGCATTAATGTCCAGGATAACAACAGACCTCTGGCACAGTATCAGGTTATTGAATATAATTATGCTTTTACCAATACATGTATATACTACTTTTATTTGTAGATTTTGAAGAAAATCCTGATAAATGTGTAATAATCAATGAAAACCCAGACAACCAAAAGTTCAGGAATATGATATTCTTACCCAACACGATCTACATTGACACAAATATTCCTTAAATAAAAGTGTTAGTGTCTCATGATTCAATCTACAAGTAACTCACGCAACTGCAGTCCAACACAAAAAGAAAAAAGATAAAGACTACTTAAATATATTTTCCATTTTCGTGAACATCATGACAACACAGTAAAAAAGACAGTGACCAGAAACCTTTGCAAGAACCCATCACACAGCCAGAGGAAGAGGGTAATCATACAACCCTGAATATGCACACCACAAACTGCTCCACCTTAGGAAATACACTAAATACACCATAGAGAGAAGGGTGATGTAGAAGTCGGTAATACCCCAACCACAGACTCATTGTTGCAGTAAATAATGGTGTGGCTTAATTCAGACAAATCCACATATAGTTAATTCATTACCAAAAAAAGACAGGTAACCTAAATAGCAACAGTGAATCACTAGCATCCTGGGTGGCAGGAACAAGAATATGATGACAATGACTGGGGTATTAAATGTATTAACAGGTGCCGTCCAACAAACGAATGCAAACTGTGTGGGAGTTGTATCCAAATTAAGGAAAGATCTGATTACACAGATCCCTATGAACTCAAGAACACCAGAAAGACCAGTACTGGTACAGTAGGAACACTCCTGCGACATCAGTAACAAGTGCAACTCCTATAAGAATTAGTTTACACTCCAAGGGAACAATACAGGGTATATTTACTAAAGTGCAGGTTTCTTGATGTGGAGATGTTGCCCATAACAACCAATCAGATTCTACTTATCATTTATCAAGCATATTCTAGAAGATAATAGATATAATATGATTGGTTGCTATGGGCAACATCTCCTTTTCTAAAAACCCACACTTTAGTAAATATACACCTAGGTGTGTAGCTAAGCAAATGAAGACATCCTCAAACAGAAATATTCTCTTTATGGTTTCTTAGACTGTAATTAAATAATGAATGTTGTTTTCTTGTGTGGCAAAGTAAAGGGCTTACCGGGATGCAGTCAATATCCCGACCGCAGAGATTCCAGCGTTCAGAATGCTGTCGCCGGAATCCCAACACTTGTCAGAATCCCGGCACTGGCATCCCAACTGCCAGAATCCCAAAGGTAAGAAGCAGGGTTGGGGAGATGGTTAGCATTAGGGCTCAAGCAGGGGTGTATATATAATTAGTGCAGGGTTTGTGGGACACACGGGGGTCTGATGCTGTAAAAACGACTGGAAAAAGGCCACAGCTGCCATTTTTCCATCATTTGCACATGCGCAGTACAGGGAAAATGGCAGCTGCAGCCATTTTCCTGGTGACCTGCGCATACTCTATAGACTCTGGGCTCACTCTAGTGCCCAGAGTCTATAACTCCGGCGCTGGCCGCGCACAGCTCAGTGCGCTGCCGGGCTCTAGGATGTGGAAGCATTGAAACTTTACAAACAGACCAAATAAAGCACCTGCTCTAATCTCCCTTACATGTAGGAGGTGCCTGTTGGCAGAATCATTAATAAAAAACATTCTAGAGCTGCTGGAGTAGCTTAGAGTTTCAATGTTTGTGTACCCTGTGCGTTGGATTATTGACGCCAGACCAGTTGGCCAATCTATTAGTCCGATGCACTATGATAGATTAGTGCTAGGGATGGCTAAAAGGAAATTATTTTTGTTAATATAAAAATTGTCTGTCATCCTGACAAAGCCAGGCTACATGAGACCAACATCTTGAAGGTATCTGTGTTGCACTTGTTTAACCTCATCTGCATCTCTCCTATGTATTATACACATCACCTGAAGGTAAGCAATATAAATGTAGGCCCTATTAGGATATGAGTAATGTTGCTATGTCTTAATCACATTATTATTGCCACAATGATTGATCCTATACTTTTACCCAAAAAAGTGTTGGTCTTTTAAATATTAAATATGAAAATATTCTAGCTATTTAAATATTGGCTTATATTATTATCGCCACTTTAAAATATTTATTAATATACTTAGGATAAGTACAATATATACATATATAATATATATATATATATATATATATATATAATATATATATTTTTTTAAATTCTTTATTTAAAGCACTCATAAAAAATAAACAGACTGAGCATATAAACAGGCATGAGTGCAAATAGCCTCAACAATAAGGCACATTTTCAAATATATAAAGAAAATACAATAAAGATCTGTATGTGTAAACTAAATTAATAGAAAATTGGGTATGGGGGATGAAGACGGGGGTGGAGGTGTAAGGGAGGGAAACGGGACTATTCTAGAAATGAAAACATCTGAAAGATATTTAAAAAATATTAAAACAAAAACAAGTACCCATCCAAGGTAATGATAAGTACAATATTAAAATTGCATTTTTAACATACATAACAGTTCAGGATTGAAAAGGCGAGAATTGAGGATGAGGATTTCAGCCACAAAACCACAAAATGGTAAATCTGGTGGTTTGAGGCTCCAAGCCAAATGCTATGTGTCACGATTTCAGAACCATACACAAAATCGCACTTTGATAAATTTACCACTCAATCTTTTTTGTGCAAAGAAACCGAAGAAACCGGCTTCCTACATAGATATCAGTGCATATATTATAATTTTGTGTGCATGTTTAAGCCACATATTTCTGCAGAATTATGGAGGTTTTATCAGTTTTATTGCTGCCTAATAGTGAATGCGTTCATTGCACACAAAAGATGTGGATTAAAACATGAGCCCAACTGGGATACAAATGTTTGTGACATGTATGGGTGAAGGGCATCCTGCAGTAACATGTTACTGTAAACAGTATGGGCCTGATTTAGAGGTGAACATAGACATGGTCCTTACAGTCACATCTGTGTCTTCATGCAAATTCCGAGTCCAATTTTCAAACAGCAGAGATGCCCACTTACAACATCGGTCGCACCTTCGAAAAGTGCACCAGCCTGAAGGCAAGTGCAGTGGCTCCATCGGAGTATGGCCTCCTGTGTGAGTGAAGGTGCATTTTTTAACACAGTTGGCTTAAACACCCCTGTTACCTCCCAGAAACACCCACTAAGATTCTCAGACCCTGCATCTGATTCTGTGCTACCTCTCTGATTACAGACAATAAGGACGCTTGAGCTGTGCAATTTAGATGCATGTGCAGACCTAGCATTGGCAGCTTGCATTTGACATGGACACTGTATCTATCCTCTGAATCTGACAATAGCTGCTCCTCACTTGTGAAATCATCATCACATTGCCTGTAGCCTGGCTGTAGCACATAGAGGCAGATGCAGAGCTGCACACAAGCCATTTTGAGGATGAAATTTCTAGCACTGCACATGCTCCTTACCCAAGTGTACACAATTACAGGTGATGCTGAGATCCATCTGTTTTCAGGATAGGGCTGTTGCCAGTGTGCACTGATAATACGATAGGGGCAGTATGGTCACATAAATGCATAAAGCTCTGCACATGAGGTGAGTGTAAGTAACTCTTAGTACTTTATGAATATAGTTTTTTTATATTTTACTGCTGTCAGCAGATAGCCTGGGGCAGGGGCACCGAGAGGGAGGGGGATGGGTACTAATTCAGACTCCGTTCCTCCCTCCTCCCTGTCAGCTGAGCAGCCCAGAGCACGCTGTGGGCTGGGCTGCAAAGGGAGACAGCTTTCTGCTGCAGAGTCTCCTCTGCCTGTAGGGGGGAGCAATTATCCTGATCGTGCCCCCCCTGGATATGCGCTGGGGGGGTTCACAGTGCCCCCTCCTCAGTGCGCAGCACTGCTTCGCGGAACTCCAACAGGTTTTTTTCATTATTTTTTTCTTAAGGGGCATGGTCACTTCTCACGCAATTGGGTCACGCCCCCTTCACCCGGGCCCTACACAGCTCTTGGCAGCCCTGGCCAGTGGTAATGATACGGGGAGCTTGGGGACATGAGATGGGGGCTTGGGGACTGGGACACTACCTGGGCCTGTCTGCTAAGGAGGTGCAGACACCCCCTTCACTGATATCTTTGGCCATGTAGCCCCCACCCATATCGAGGCCTGAAAAAACTGCTTATACAAGTAGACAGTGGACATCAGTCAGCCTGGTCATTTTTATATGCACGCCAAAAATGTATAATGATGCTGACTAGGGGGCTGCAGAGAAATGATATTGAGTGAATCTGGTGATGTGTGTGGTCTGCATAACAAATGATTGATTTGGGTAAGGGAAAAAATAAATGTTAGGAGGAGTGGATGTTAAAGAGAATTTGGGAAAGACATGACTTGGCTCTGGAAATGTTTAAATGGTCCCAACTTCCTTACACGCCAGTCATATGTATACTTATAGATGTGCCCACATCTAGCTTCCTTACACGTTAAACAGCCCTTCTAGTCGCGTCATGTCGTGACACGACACGGTAGTGTAGAGCATCTTTTTGTGCAGCTTCTGCTGATTAAACTGATATGCGGCATGTCTATGTTCTGTGTGCAACTGCGGGTGTATCTGCATGTGAAATGCTACAGTGTCAGCGGCTGTGACACTATAAAGTAGCATTTTGCATGCAGATACACTACATGTCTATATTCGCACACATATAATGTACATATAATCTAGATGATCAATATAATCTAGGGTATTTTTGTTGCTCCCAGTTGTTTTATTTATGCAAATAAGACATATTTTGAACGAGAAAGACAGCGTGGCTGAGTCGCCGAGACCTGGTGTGCCGATAGGGGCTATTTGGCATGACTGAAGCCACAGTGTATGAGGACACAGCTGAAATTATTTTGGCAACAACAACTTCCTTCGCCAAAGGATATAGAAAATGAAATAACATATTTTTCTCCATTAACTATCAAATTATGAATCTGTCTTCACTTGCTGCAAACCAGAGCATTAGTGGATTTAAGAGCAATATAATCCACAGTGAATTCATTAAAATGAGCTGCATACATATTTGTCTGACTTGATGAGATTCCCTGCATCTTCCTTCTTTTACAGTAAAAAATTAATAACAGGGAGTGCTGAATGCAGGTGCAGAGTCCTGCAGTGTGTGGCTCTAGATTAAAGAGCACAGACAAGAACACTGTTGCCTGGTGGGTTCTGCTTTAATCCAGCACTTGTCAGACCTAAAAGCAGAATAATAAATTGCTGTTTTTCTGCCTTCACTGTCTCTGCCTCCTACTTTTGTTGTATTTTATCCTCAATGTATCTTAAGCAAAAAGCATTTTCTCACACATAGAAATTGCATAACCACAGTTTTTTCCAGACATTATTTAGAAGTTTTGTCCACCCACAGACTTTAGAAAAGTATAGTTCTTTATTATTGCATAAAAATGTTACCTTTATTCTGTTAGAGATTAAAAAAAAAACATAAGTTATCTGTCAGTCATTACTTGTTTAGCTTCAGATAAAAGTTATTATGCAGTTAAATTGTGCATTTCACTGGCTGCTACTTAATGCAACAGTGTTTAAACTAGAGATGTGCGGGTTCAGTGTTATTCGGTTTTTATCGCCAAATTACCGCAAGTTCGGATTAGTTAGGATTTCTCTTATTGGCTATCCAAAACATGTGACAGCCAGATAGCCAATATGATGCCGTTTTTGAGATCCGAACATATCCGAGTAAATCTGAGTAAAACTGACGAATCGCACAATTTTAGTTTAAATGTATTTGTGATATAATTGTAATCAGACAAGACCACTATATATCAAAATAGGGAGAGAGGGGCTAATGTAGAGTTGAATGCAAGGCCATCATTGCGTGCATGGAACTAAGGCCCTGATTCAGAGCCACTCGTTAACAGCAGTACGCTCGTTTCGTTCCGATGTTCAATAACCGCGCATGTGTCGGAGTAACACTGCGCATGTGCGTACTGCAGATTGCGAGTTTTTTGGGACTCATTCCTAAAATAGCGTACAGGAAGTGACATGTCAAATGTGATTGACAGAACAGGGCGTTTTAGGGTGTTGACGAGGGTGGAGATGGAAAAACGCAGGCGTGGCGAGGCGTTTTTGGGGCGTACATACATTAGCAGATGCGAGCATAAAATGTGTACGGACCGACTCCTACGTCACTGGATGATCCTCTTTCCCTTCCAAATGCTCGCACAGCTTAGGGTCTGGATTACTCGACCACATTGGCGATGGCCTTCTCCTCCGTCCCTGGACTCCACGATGTTGTTGCGATTAATCGCGGGCGGGCAGAAAAGCAATTAGTGTTGGATTGAGAACCGGCTTGGTATGTGTTTTGAAATCAGTTTTTTGGGATAGCACAAAACGTACGCAGGTGGAACTCAGAACTGCTAATGTCAGGATGACACAGTCAATTTGCGTACATTTGGGGGGGTTTATTTGGGCAGCAATTTGGTGGTTAGGGCCTATTGTAACAATAATTTCATCATGTTTTCAGTTTCGCACCATTTTATTTGTGCCTCTTGAATTTGCAGAATTATATGAATTTTTAAACGTTCCTTAAAGAGCCCTTTTTTTTTTTTTTTTTTTTGGCCGAGTTTTTGCCTTTTGGCCCAGGATTAAATGTAACCCATTTGTACAATAATTTCACAATCCAATGTCATTGTTTAATTTCCAATTTATTGCTCAAACAAAAAAAGTTATTTTTAAAATTTTGGGGACATCTTTTTTGGCCAAAGATATGTTCCCAAATCAAACAAATTGGCCCAACATAACTGTTGACATAAACATACATCAAAAAAATAAAAACATTTCACAAGAAAGGAGAGGGAAGTTTTGACCCAAAAGGAATATGAGCCAAGCACAGAAGGATTGTGGGAAAAGTCACCATTGCTGTCACCGTTTTTTCACCCGTTTGGGTGGGGGAGGGAGGGCGCCAGACCGGGTCCGGGATGTCATCGGGCTGGCCTGTCCAGAGGCAGATGTTGTGGCCTCTGGACTAGGCACAGGGCTAGGCACATTTGGAGGATTGGCTGATGTTGTGCCAGAGGTGGAGGATCCTGATGTTCCGGCAGGAAGGGAGGTCGGCTCCACCATGTGCTGGCGAACAAGCTGCTCCATGGCATTGGCGATGCAGATGTTGGCCCTGGTATTTTCCGCCAGGGCCTGACCAATGGTCTCGTTGGCCGCAGCATTTTGCTCCAGGGCCTCAGCCACCCGTAGCAGACTGGCGTCCATCCTCTGCAGAATCTCCGTATGGGAATCCGATTTGAAATTGAGTTCTGTGAGGAGGGCCACTGCCTGCGAGGGGGATTGTCCTGGACTGGCTTCTGCAGGGTCCTCAGCCGGATGTACTGGTTCCTCCCCTGCAGAGCCAGCAGAAATTCGGCGGCCAAGGCTCCCCTCTGGAGCAGACTCATCCGCCTGTGTCTCTGTTAGGAAAAAAGAGAAAAGCCTCACATTACAATCTACATATTGGCACAATAACATTTCAGAGTTGATGACATCCAAAAATTTACCTGGGACAACATGAGGAGCCGCAAAGTCTGGCATGTCCGTATCCATGTTGGACACGCCAAACACCTCCACAGGCTGCACACACCCCTGTGCCAGCTCTTCTAAATCCGTCAACTCCAATGACACAGGGGTGGGACCCCCACCTGTCCCCCTTGCATGCCTAGCCCTGTCCGCGAGTTTTTGTTTTAAGCGATATTTGAAGTCGCCCCATCTGTGGGAAAAAATGGAAGCCATTATCCTTTGGTTTAAAATGGGGTTTGTTTTTAGGGGGGGCAAGGGTTTTCTTACCGCCGTTTGACATCCCGGGCTAGACGGACATAATCACCCACCCTATTGACAGCAACGGCTACCTCTTCCCACATTCTCCACTTCTGGCTTACACTCATATTCCTGTCTGCCTGTGGCAGGATGTCCACACACTTCTGGATCAAAACCTCCATCTCCTTTCTTGTGAAATGTGGCTGCCTTTTTTTTTTGGCCGCTTTGGCCGGAATACTGGGCCCAGCAGCCTCTTCCATGTCATCCTCCTCACCTATTTGTGTAAATTTACAGAATTCACAAAATCACAACTTGCCTAATCTTATGTTTCAAATTAATCGTTGATAGAAAATGCATGAAAGACTTACCGCCTGACTCTTGGGCATTTTTTCCCTGGTCTGTCACCATGTCTGAGGTCCAAACAAGAAATACAACAGAATTTGAATGTGTTTTCGTGACGTATTTATACATGCGTCCTTATTTTGCGGCCGCATCATTGATTGTGCGGCCCTATGATCCCTCCTTAATTTGTGCGGGAAACAAAACACTATTTATGGCTTGGTGTGTCTCAAGTCGAGGTGGCGTTTTTGGATTGTTGGAGGTTATCTTGGCTGGAGTTTATTGATTGCGTAGAAAGGAGTTGGAGGTTGTAGATTCGTTTGTTGGTTAGATTTGCGTTTTTTTCCGTTATCTTTGTTGGTTTATATTTTTGGGACCTCGTTTGTTGATTTGGTAAGTTTTGTGAAGTCTAACTTTTGTTCAATTGTTGTTTCATTGTGTTTCTTATTTTTTTATAATTTTGGATCCATAATTTCTTCTATTTTAGATTTTGTTTATTTTCGACCCAAAAGACCTTTTGTTTATGACTCTTATATATTTGCTCTTGGTAAGTCCATTTTTTATCTTGTATTTGCGAACTAATTAGCGCATTTTTAGTAGTTACTCTTGTGACTTGTATTAGCGAACTAATTAGCGCATTTTTAGTAGTTACTCTTGTGACTTGTATTAGCGAACTAATTAGCGCATTTTTAGTAGTTACTCTTGTGACTTGTATTAGCGAACTAATTAGCGCATTTTTAGTAGTTACTCTTGTGACTTGTATTAGCGAACTAATTAGCGCATTTTTAGTAGTTACTCTTGTGACTTGTATTAGCGAACTAATTAGCGCATTTTTAGTAGTTACTCTTGTGACTTGTATTAGCGAACTAATTAGCGCATTTTTAGTAGTTACTCTTGTGACTTGTATTAGCGAACTAATTAGCGCATTTTTAGTAGTTACTCTTGTGACTTGTATTAGCGAACTAATTAGCGCATTTTTAGTAGTTACTCTTGTGACTTGTATTAGCGAACTAATTAGCGCATTTTTAACAGCTTAATAATCATTCTAACTTTTTGGTGGTTTCTCTTTCGCTTTTTGGGCCAACATTTCGACCCATTTTGATGTACTGTGTTAAATGTCGCTTTGCTGTTTTGCTAAATGGGTGTTTGGCATATTTTAACTTTGGTCTAGCACAAAATTTGTAAACAAAAATGCACAGAGTGAAATGTGTCAAGTAATTTTGGTGTTTATTTTCAGTTTGGACGTATCATGACAATACCCCGGCATGTAAGCAGCAATGGATGGTATCATCAAGCTAAGTTGTTTTAATATAGTTTTGGGGTGGGTCAAAAGCCTTACTTTAAAATCTTTGAATTTCAGGTTGATCTGGGGCGGATTGTTCTGGCCATGCTCCCGGAAGCCGACCAACCTCAATCTCGTCCCAGGCGTAGGCATCGTAGGCATGCAAGGCCCCAGATATTTCGAACATGTGTCACCCTTTTTGGAATGCCCGATGATGAGGTTTTAAGATGCTACCGTCTACCTCCCAAAATCATCATAGACACTCTCTCATTAATAGAAAGTGATCTTGAGCGGCAAATTGACAGTCCAACAGCAATACCACCACTTACGCAATTTATGGCGGTGTTACATTTCTGTGCCTCAGGATCGTTTCAAACAACGGTGGGAATAGTGGCGGGCATCTCCCAATCCTCCTTTTCCCGGATCCTGAGGGCAGTGATGGAGGCACTTTTCAAGCACCTCCATCATTTTATTCAAATGCCTTTGGATATGGGTGCCCTTAGTGTGGCCAAGGCCAATTTTTACCAAATAGCTGCCTTCCCACACATCATAGGGGTTGTGGATGGTACTCACATACCACTTCAGCCTCCAGCCCGGCTGGAGGCCATATTTAGAAACAGGAAACACTATCACAACCTGAATGTAATGGTGGTATGTGATGCCTCCCTCCAGATCCTGTCCCTGAATGCTAAATTACCCGGAAGTGCACATGACTCCTTCGTCATCCGGCAATCAGGGATATGGCACAAATTAACCAACCTACAAGCTGGTGATGCGTGGCTTCTGGGTAAGTGGAGACCTTTAGTACATAACAATGTTAAGCTTGATACACAGTGTTCCTGATGTTGTCAATTCTTTTCCATAGGAGACAGTGGATATCCTTGCATGTCCTGGCTGCTCACTCCTTATTTGGCTCCCACACCAGGGCCACAAAGTGAGTATAATTCCGCACTTACAGCCACCAGGCAAGTGGTGGAGCGCTGTATCTGCCTTTTAAAAGGCCGATTCAGATGCCTCCACCGCTCTGGTGGCGAGCTCATGTATTTGCCGGATATGGTGTCGAAAATTGTGGTCCTGTGTGGGATATTTCACAACATCGCCATAAGGAGTGGTGTCCCAATGCAGCCAGAGGATGCCTTACCTGAGGATGGCCACCCCGAGGTTGGTCGGAGGTCAGTATGTGGGGGGCCATACGCGATGATGTGGTGGGCAGATTTTTTAGGTAAGTTTGAACAAAACAGTGTTTTAACCTAATGTGTATGTGTTTGTTTGCGAACATCTAATTTTGTTTTCTTTTTTTCAACATCTTTGGTTTGTTCACATAATCTTTGGCCCTACAACGCTCACTACTTCATGCTACCCTTACCAAACCTGGATCTGCTCATTTTGGGAATATATTCTGGAACCCATATCGCAACTCCATGTTTGTGGAATCATTTTGGCATGGTCCTTCCTCAACCAGTTCTTGATTTTTTTTTTTTGGTTTTTTTTTTATTGGGTATGTGTTGTATTTGAGATTCTCACTGTGTGTTTTTTTTGTGAGTGACCACTTTGATTTCTCAGTTATGTTGTGAATAAATGTTTGGAGAGTTAAATGTTCTTCCTTTTTTTGGACGTTACCAGCAAGTTTAACCAGGTTAACACACCTTACATTTGACTAAGGGGTAATCCAGTACTGACGCCAGTTGAGCAAAAATGAAATATGTTTTCAGGTTCCCAACCCACACCAAAAGGAAGCCTGTCCAATCATTTGGCTTTGTAAGATTCGCCTAAGCAGCTTGCCCACCAACTAGGAACCTGTAAAATGTAGAAATATCTAATTGCCACTACACACAAAAAGGGAAATGACATTGTTACTGTTATGTGTTTCTTGAGGGTGTTTTACATACAAATACAAAACCCACTCTAATTTTTAAAAAATGCAAAACCTTGCAGGAACAGTCTACTTATGTCAGGGTTAACTATCTTTGGTTTTGAAAAAACGAATGAGGCAGAACGTATATTAGAAATAAACAATTTATTTTGAAAAATATAAAAACAAAAAAAAACTACTGGCGAAGGATGCCAGACAGCCGGTCAAGGGCCACAAGCACCCCAATTACATTTTGGCGCATGTGTGCCACACAATGTTCGACCTCTTGCCGACGCCTCTGTTCCTCTGTGGGTGAGAAAAGTGTGTGGATTAATCAAACAATAGGGAATCCACATTAAAAAAACAAAAACACAACGAAATCACTCCAAAACCAAAATTTAAAAAAAAAGGGGTGCTGCAAAAATTACAAGGCCTATGTAGAAATACCCACAGGTGTGATATGTGTATGTTGAAATCAGCAGGAATAGGTAAAGGCAAACTGCTAAATCACCAAAAAAGAACCCAAAAATCATGAATAAAGGAACGACACATGATTACATACAAACAGATTGTGGTTAAAAAATATGCAAAATAAAAACATACCGGTAGCCAAAACGGCAGATCCCGAAGTCCCTCCATCTTCATCCACGGAGGAGCCTTCATTCCCCAAAGAACGGGGCGGGGTTATCACGGACTCCGGGGAGGGGGTAATTGGAAGAGGGGTGGTTGGAGGAGAGGGGGAAGGGGGACGGAGGGGAAGGAGGCCCGACAGTTCCGGGAGAGGCTCTTGGAAGGCTTGGGAGGAGGGGGGAATAGGGGAATTATTTGGGGTGGAGTGTTGGCTGGGGGTGGGTGAGAGTGGGCGGGACCGCCGTCTGGCCGGACGGTTACGGCGTAGTCTTGCCTGTCCCCCTAAAAGATGTCAAACAAATTGTGGTTAGTTTCTGGCCAAATCCTGCCCAAATAACATTTTAAAATCACCCACCACCAACAAAAAACATGCAAATATGAGTAGAATGAATATATCAGAAATAGAGGGAAAACATGGTCATGCAGATATGATGAGAATGAAAAAATAGGACAGACATGAAAACATGCACACGCAGTTTGCCCCACAAAGACAAATATGAAAACCACAATACATAACACTTACTTTCCAATATCTGCATGCGAAAGCATGCCAGCAAGCGGGGCGTTCGCCGTTGCAGGTCAGACCACCTGCGCTCCAGCTGGCCGATGTTGCGGCGTGAGCCGAAGGAGCGCAGGCGGGCCCGTGCCTCCGCATACGCGGAACGCTTCTGCCGGTTGGTGATGGGTGGAGGCTGGCTGGTGATACGCCGATCCAGCACCTCCGTTAGCACCAGCAGCTCGTGCCTGGTGAATGCGGAGGCTCTCATGATGGCAATGCGTTTTTCTTAAAATTAATTTTTGATAAAGTGTGGCAAAAATTTCTGATTGGCTAATGTAGCTTAGAAATTAACAGGAGCAATTTGATTGGTTAGTGTATGAGTCATGTGTTCGACAGGGCCAGAAATCTCTGGAGAGTTATGATAGGCTTGATGCAGTGACATGCGTAAGCAATAAAGAAATGAACCCCGGAAAATATGCGGGGATCCACAGCAATAGAACAATTGTCTCATTGTGGCTAACATGTTTTTTGAGCAATAAAAGCGAATGTTTAAGCCGTATGTATTCTGCGGGTAAACACAAACACGGACAAGAGTAAAGTTTCTTGCATTGTGTTGAAAAAAAAAAACATTAAGCTAATTGATACATTGATTGGCATGATACGATTGATGGAGGTAGGCAGAATAAAGGAGCAGGTAATCGACATCTGACATGGCCTCTTCCGGTTTATACTTGTGCGTGCGTTCCCTTCAAGCCATTTCGGGGATGTACGCTCGCTATTTCGCACGCTCGTTAGTTAGAGGAGGGGTCGTCTGAGTTTGGGGAGGATTTTTAGATGCGATCGAAAATACGAGCGAGCCCTTGAATTGAAATATTTTTGTACTTACCCATAACGTATGTGCGCCCGCTTGCGAGTGGCTCTGAATGAGGGCCTAAATGTGTATATTCGCCCTATGTTGTACCACCCCTATTCATATGCTTTAATAGCCATCATCACTATTATTATATTAGTCCTAGTACTGAAACAAAAGGTGCATCATCAAGCGAATACAATTATGCTTCCGCACAACTATCCATAGCCTACAAGTCCGCCGGCATGCTTACAAGGAATGTAGACCATTGGGGGAGATGTATCAAACCTTCCAAAGAGGCCAAGTGGAGAAGTTTCCCATAGCAACCAATCAGCTTATAGCTATCATGTATAAAGTTAATTTTATAAAATGATAGATAGAAGCTGAATGCTTGCTTTGGGCAACTGTAGAACCGCCCTATTTAGGAAGCTTGATACAATAGGTACAGATCAGTTCAGCCTACTGAGCTGCAAGTGGAGGGTATATGGATGGGTGGTAGATAGATAGTAACTAGACAGACAGCCAGAATGTAGACAGTGAATAGGTTGGCAGGGTTAAAAGTTTGACAAGTAAATGTTTATTCCCACTAGAATCTAGACTTGTATAACCAGTTTTTGAAGCATGACTATGGTATTCCTCAAACAATTTGTAGTTCATTTTGAAGAACACCAATGTCTCTACATTTCTCGGTGGTAGACTCCTGCATTGATTACTCACAATGTTCCCTGCTGTGCTTGCTGTGCTAAACACTCTTTCGGAGTGCATACTGGAGGGTGGGCAGCTTAAGTACTCCATAGTTAGTGTATACAAGCTGCTGCAAATTTCCTTCTTTCACTCCCATAATTCCAATGGATACTCTGTGATGTTAATTTGTGTATTGGCAAAGTATTCCTCCACCATTCTACAATTGACACTATATCACAATGAGATGTGTTAGAGTTGTCACTGTCACTATTGGGCATTTTATTTAAGACTGCCTAGATGTTATAACAACAACCTTTGACATTTCTGGGCTGAGTCAAATCTTTGTCTGTGAATCTCTTCGAAGTTTTTCCTGCATTATTATCACAACAATTACTTTTATTAATAGCAGCACTAGCAAAAGCTGAAGCAGATGATGTGGCACTTGAGACTTGGAAATTTATCTATGAAGCATCGGGTTGTAAAACCCAGCACTTCTGATTATATTTATGCCCGATATTTAAAAGGGCAATACTTTTACTAGCTGTGTCTTGGTAGAACAAGCATTAGCCTTTTAAATATGAGGCATAAACATGATCAGAAGCACCAGTTTTTAAATCCCAATGCTTCATAAATAAACCACTTGGTCCATCAACTTTCTCACAAGGATATCTTCACTTGTGTTAATAGACTCGACAGAGGACACTTAAACCTAAGATCAAATATGGATTTGCAAGATCTTGCACACCATTTGTCACACTCTGCACAAATTGTGTGACTTACCTTGCTATTTATTGCAGGTCAGGATTTCTGCCTGACCTTGTTCGAGAAACCATGACATCACCATCATGCACTATGTCAGCTGCTAGCATTCTTCCAGTGGGAGTGCTCCTGCCTCAGCTGACCTCAGCAGCCTATCACGGACTTGCAGCAGATTCATATCCCCTATGAGAACTCCCACTGGTGCCAGAGCAAAGAGTCACTTCCTAGTGTTAAGTTCTATCCTGTGGTTCCTTTGTGCAGAAAGCCATCACTGCTACCTGGCTCTATATCTACAGTTCCTGTGTCCTGATTGTGTGCTGCTGTATCCAGCTCAGTGCAATCACCAGCTGCACTGATTGGAGGATTCCTGCAATCAGCCTCTGCAAACCTGTTCCTGACCCTGGCTTGTTTCTGACCTGCTTCTGTCTAATCCCTGGTACTGCGTTTGGTTATCTGGTTCTGACCTTGGCTATCCACTGCGATCTGTACATATCTGCTCCCTGGTACATTGTTGTCTGTTTGGTTCTGACCCGGCCTGTTGACTACGCTGAGAATCTTCTCCATTACATCCAGAGTACACCAGCACCTGTATAGGGGAACCTATTCTGAGGGCCCCAACCTGTGTGTCAGATGCAGTTATGTCCATACCCTCTTGCGAGGGTCCATGGTGAACACCACCGGCACATTAGACTCTGCACCTCGGAAATAGGTCTTGTCAATTCCCAAAATACAGGCTGCGTCCATTAACCATCCAAGAGTTGTGACACCATTGGGTCATTGAACAGGGAATAGAGACATTGATCAGCTAGGCACAAACACTAAGAAGAATCATTTGCTTTCAACATATCCTTCTTCAGTTTCTCTAAATGCTTTTCGAGTAGTTTCATTAGTAGCTTGGTTGTGGTAAAACTTGAATCAGGCTGGCAGTGTCAGAACTCACTTTGATACACTTTTAAATGGCTTTAGTAGCTTGCATACTGTCCCCACACTCCCTACATCATGGTTAGATGTGCAGCTCTTGATGGTTTGCAGTTGTTCCCCAGTCACTCAAGTACAGTACATAAAGTGTGGAATTCCACCTCGTTAATACTTCTTGCTTTAGCTGATGATATTTCAGGTCATTGTTTGTTTGTTTTTTGCAGATGATGCAATTTCCCACAGGCCATTGCAAAATGCCAAAAATGCAGTGAAATTTTATAGCATCTCCTGAACAGACCTCTCTTTTTGCGAAAATTCTGAACCAGCAAGTATATTGTAGAACGGAATGTATTTAAATGTGCCCATTTGGATTGCATGCACATTGCTGTCTCCCTTATCAGATATAACAAATCCAGTGGAGAGTTTTAATGCGGTGAGCCATATGAATATAACATTACGAAATTTATGCAACAAGTTCACACCAGTATGTTTCCTTGTGAAGTCAGCAATACATAAAGTAGCTTTCCTGTGAATGAGAGCCTGATTCAGATTTGGGAATGGAGTAAAAAAAGAACATGTAACTGTGCATCTTGGTAAAACCATGATGCACTGCAGGTGTGGCAGATGTAACATGTGCAGATAGAATTAGATTTGGGAGGAGTGTGTAAAAACTGACATCTAAATTTCAGTACAAAAATAAAGCTGTCCAGCATGTGTGGGCTACATGCAAAAACAGCCATTATTTACCCCACATGCAAAACAACTGTATGTATGTGTACCCCTTGCATTGCAACATGATTTGTCCAGGTGCACAGTTACTTGCTCTATCTTACTCTATTCCCAAATCTGAATCAGGCCCTGACTTGGCATTGGGTACTAGCACTGCTGTGCTGTCAGAATGAGGATGAATATGAAGATGATGTTACTGTTGCTTCTACTGATGCTGCTGCTGAGGGCGACACACCTATCCAGTGGGCTTACACGATCATGTAGTCTTTGTTTGACCAGTGCCACTTGTCCACATATCTGTAGTTAGGTGGATAGTATGTACAATGTTCTTTTTAAGGGTAGTAATGACTTTGGCTTTGACCTTCCTGTATATCTGTGGTATTGCTGTATTAGAGAAATAAAATTGAGATGGAAACTGGTAGAGTGGGCACTCTCCTAATAAACTGAAACCTGTTATGTTTTTGCCGATATTGGATGTAGATCAAGTGCAAACATGGCTGTCATGGCTTTGGTGACCCACTGTGCAACGGATGATGGCAACCTCTTTCAAATGACTGTTAGCCAGACAGTTGATGGAAATTCGGCTTACTCTGGTTCCCTTTCTGCAATTAAATATACCTCCAACAGCAACTACCCTAGTGCCCAGAGATTACTCTTGGGAATTAG
Source organism: Taudactylus pleione (assembly GCA_031769625.1). Lineage (NCBI taxonomy): Eukaryota > Metazoa > Chordata > Amphibia > Anura > Myobatrachidae > Taudactylus > Taudactylus pleione. The sequence continues at coordinate 4,265,368 of JAUIMM010000148.1, read as the reverse complement.
GGATTTGCATTACAGGAGTTAGATTGCATTGATCCAATGATACAGGACTACTTACAACTGTTCCTGAGGAGACCAACGATGAAGATTGCAGGATAAATTTAATCATGCTGCTAGTAGTTGTTACTGGAATTCTTACTGAATGTGATTTCACTTTTTGGGACGAACCACTTTCATGATTACACTGCAAATGATGTATTAGTGAGGAGGTGTCTAGCTGGTTAACATTCCTACCTCAATTTATTTTGGTGTAATCATTGTCAGATGCACAATTATTGCCATCATCCTGCTACAGAATAACAACATTTTCCTCATTGCTACTCATCCTCACATTTTCCGATGATTTAGAAAAGTAGGAGGATGCTGCACGGAACTTATCACACACAACTTGTCTGTCACACACATGCTGCTCATGGATACCCTTGGACTCTCCTCTGGATTCTTCTGTGAAAGGTCATTTTGTTCTTCGGTCTCAGTGTTCTTTTCAGGGATGGAAATGCCTATTTTGGAGGTGACACCAGTGACTCAACTTGTACTAAACTTAAAGGACCTGATGCATAGGTGAATGCAGTGTCAATGCTGCATGCAAGTGGTCACTGTTTTTAATCTGACCTGCACTGTGCATGAGTCCCGATGGTCACCGCCAGGAGCCGCAGAATAAATCTGGATGCAGAGATAGGCAATTTCAGTGGGCATTTTTGGGTGGTAACATGGGGTGGCTAGCCAGATGCAGACATGTTGCGAGTGTGTCACAGTCAGTGACTGCGACTGCCAGGCTGCTTCTGGTGTTACATACAGTTACTGTAGTCACAGTGTCAGATCTACAACAGAGCAGTGGTATAGAGAGTAGCCGAGACAGACCAGTCTGCAGTGCCCAGTGCACCCAGCATGGTATATCCAGTATGGAGGTGGGTAATTAAGGGGGCTGTGATTAAGATGTTACTATTTATGCACAACTGGGGAAAAAAGGAATAACCTATACAAAGGGTAAGAGTAGTATTAGTATAATGTGTGGGGATAGAGGAGTGGAGGTAATAGCATATTTATTGTATATAATACATAGACAAGGTTTCAAAGCAAAATATCACCCAAAAATTTTCTAATATATTGCTTATAGTAATAAGTATTTTTCCTTCATTCTGAAATCTGCCGTCTGGAAACTCTCCCTCTAGAAACAATGAAATTGTTACTGGGCAGTAGGGGAGCCTGGACAGTGTTCTGTATCTGGATATTAGTGCATCTGGACTACAGCATTGGAGGTAAGAGCTATTTTTATTTTATTAAAGTAAGTGTGTGAGTTGCTGAAGAAGTGGGTTTTGAGGAGAGGAGGGGATACAGAATGAAGCTTTCTCCATGGCACTAGGAAATATTGCACCAGCCCTGGTGATAGGCAATGTCAATCGTAAGCTTCACTGAGAGCAAGGATTTTTGTGAATGATTCTCTTTTGGTCACTACATTATATGTAAGCACTACATAAATAACTGTTAATTAATTAGTGTCAAGTAAAATTCAATTAGCCCAGAGCCATTGAAAAAATGCATTTCATCTATATATTGGTGTACATTACTTCAGGCTTATTTACTTACAAACTACAAGTGTGCAGTAATGAATCAGCAAATTACTTTTCTTCAGTGCTAGACAATGAATAGCTGATTCATTACTCTGGGCATATTTGCAATTTTGTACTTTGCTAGCAAGCAATTACTCTACTATGCACAGTATATGTGTTTAATTCTGATAATGGCCATATAAAATGTCAGAGATACACTATACAGTACATAGAGTAAGCAGCACTGGAACAAGTGCCACTCGATATTGGTCTGTATTTGTATGTTTGTGGTAACTGAGATACAGAACGGACATTTTAGTTAATTAAATATCTGCCAAACTGTGGCACGGAATAGATTTACTGAAAGTACTGTAACATGTAGTTGCAGTTAAAGCCATTAAAGCAACTAGTAAAATATTTTACTAAGGTTCTCTACCTGGAGCCCAGGGGCCTGCTCCATCCCTCTTACATTGGTTTAACACAAAACCAGGGAACACTGATGTGCACAGGAGGCCCAATAAAAAGCTGTAATTAAAATTTTGTGCACCTGATTTAGAGGTGGATGCTAACTGCATGCAAAGTTGATGTTTGTGCAATTGTGCAGTTATTTGCAAGTGTGCATGCACAAATTGTTCTGAAAACCCCTAAAAAATTGTGCTCCTGATTCAGAGGTGGATGCTAACTGCATGCAAAATTGATAGTTGTGCAGTTATTTGCTAGTGTGCATGCACAAATTGTTCTGAAAACCCCTACAGCTCATGAGTTTCCATGAGTGTATGCACAAATGCGCTGTTGTGTAAGGAGCTGCAGCAGTGATGTGCAGTCAGGTGAGGCAGATGAGGCAGTGTCTCACCTGTCATATTAAGGTATACTGCAGAGTTTTCACTATAAAAATTACAAGAAAAATGTAAAGAAAATCTTATAAATATCTTCTTTGTATTATTCTAATCATTTTTAGAGTCAAAACTATAGAGTAAAAAGTGTATGGCAGGTGAGGCACTGCCTCCTCTGTCGACCTTTTCTGCATATCCTTGATCAAACCACACAAAATTTCCAGCACTATATACTGCTGCACCTTTGTATGATGCCCACATGACCCTTCAGGTTCATGTATGTACAGTCAGGTGCATAAATATTGGGACTTTGACAGAATTTTCATATTTTGGCTTCTATTCACCACCACAATGGCTTTGAAATGAAACAAACAAGATCTGCTTTAGCTGCAGATTTTCAGATTTAATTTGAGGGTAATTACATCCAAATCAGGTGAACAGTGTAGGAATCACAACGGTTTAAGTATGTGCCTCCCACTTTTTAAGGGGCTAAAAATAATGGGACTATCAACTCAAAAGCTATTTCATGGACAGGTGTGGGCTATTCCCTCAGTATTTCATTGTCAATTAAGCAGGTAAAAGGTCTGGAGTTGATTCTAGGTGTGACATTTGCATTTGGAATCAGTTGCTGTCGACTCTCAATATGAGATCCAAAGAGCTGTCACTATCAGTGAAGCAAGCCATCATTAAGCTGAAAAATCAAAACAAACCCATCAGAGAGATAGCAAAAACATTAGGTGTGGCCAAATCAACTGTTTGGAACATTCTTAAAAAGAAAGAACGCACCGGAGAGCTCAGCAACACCAACAACTGTGGTGGATGACAGAAGAATTATTTCCCTGGTGAAGAAAAACCCCTTCACAACAGTTGGCCAAATCAAGAACACTCTCCAGGAGGTAGGTGTATATGTGTCAAAGTCAACAATCAAGAGAAGACTTCACAAGAGTGAATATAGAGGGTTCACCACAAGATGTAAACCATTGGTGAGCCTCAAAAACAGGAAGACCAGATTAGAGTTTTCCAAACATCTAAAAAAGCCATTACAGTTCTGGTACAACATCCTATGGACAGATGAGACAAAGATCAACTTGTACCAGAGTGATGGGAAGATAAGAGTATGGAGAAGGAAAGGAACTGCTCATGATCCAAAACATAACACCTCATCAGTGAAGCATGGTGGTGGTAGGGTCATGGCATGGGCATGTATGGCTGCCAATGGAACTGGTTTCCTTGTATTTATTGATGATGTGACTGCTGACAAAAGCAGCAGAATGAATTCTGAAGTGTTTCAGGCAATATTATATGCTCATATTCAGTCAAATGCTACAGAACTCATTGGACGGTGCTTCACAGTGCAGATGGATAATGACCCGAAGCATACTGCAAAAGCAACCAAAGAGTTTTTAAGACTAAAAAGTGGAATGTTATGCAATGGCCAAGTCAATCCCCTGACCTGAATCCAATTGAGCATGCATTTCACTTGATGAAGACAAAACTGAAAGGAAAATGCCCTAAGAACAAGCAGGGACTGAAGACATTTGCAGTAGAGGCCTGGCAGAGCATCACCAGGGATGAAACCCAGCATCTGGTGATGTCTATGCATTCCAGACTTCAGGCTGTAATTGCCTGCAAAGGATTTGCAACAAAGTATTAAAAAGTGAAAGTTAGATTTAGGATTGTTTAGTTTGTCCCATTACTTTTGGCCCCTTAAAAAGTGGGAGGCACATATAGAAACCGTTGTAATTCCTACACAGTTCACCTGATTTGGATGTAATTACCCTCAAATTAAATCTGAAAGTCTCCAGTTAAAGCACATCTTGTTTGTTTAATTTCAAAGCCATTGTGGTGGCGAATAGAGGCCAAAATATGAAAATTCTGTCAATGTCCCAATATTTATGCACCTGACTGTATGTGTAAATCTGGCTCTGATACTAGCCAGTGCCTTCCCAGCCATTTACCTCACTGCCCGTCCCTGAGCTTCAGGTTGTAGAAATGGCAATGCAGTGCTATGGGCATTCTTGGCCAGTGTCTGGGAGGTGGCCTGAAGTGAGTGCAAAACAAATGTATCACGTGGGGATGTTATGAGGGTGTTGAGGCTGTCTCTGCAAACAGGCTACGTTTTCAGACCTACAGTCACTTCCACAGAGGCCATGCTCAGACGCTGCACACAATTGTGTGCCGATGGTAGAGTGTCCAGAACCATACAGCAGAATAACACATTCCGGTGCATGTTACTACACAAGGGGTAGGCTGAAACTAGTATATTATAACTGCCATGGCACCAAAAAAATGCAACTGCATCCACCTCTGAATCAGGCACTATGGACTTTAGCGGTCTTTGTACTAAGCCTTGGAGAGCGATAAAGCAGATGACAATTAAGTACCAACCAATCAGCTCCTGTCACTTTACAGACTGTGTTATAAAAATAAGTTAGGAGCTGATTGGTTGGTACTTTATCTCCATCCACTTTATCTCTTCTCTCCAAGGCTTAGTACATAGACCCCTTAATTTGTTATCCCACCCACCTCCATTTCAAATTGGTTGGCTTAAATAATTTGCTGGTTCTTCATTACAGACCATGAGAGTCTTTACCATAGATGGCAGTGTAGCTTTAATCTCTTGTTGCCCAAAGAGACCTATGTATGATTTGTTTAATGAGAAATATGTGACTGACAGGCAAATCCACATCCTGCAGGTGCAATCATTTTAGAGTGATATTCATATTTGTTCACAGAACACAAGTGCAGGCCAAATTCAGGATTACATTTTTGGATTTGGTTGAAAACATTTCGGGTTTAGCCAAATACCAATTAAATGTGAATTCCAAATATGGATTTTTATTTAGTCTAAAGGTCAGAGGGTTTCTGTATTCATGAGCTAAAACTACAGATACAATTTTTCATTTTAAAATGTAAAACAGAATAACTATGTGTATAATTATTCAGCAGGATATTTTATAACATCATTTGGGATTCAATTGAATTCTAAAGTATAGTTTAAACTTTAAATGCATACCTAGACAAAACACACCCCTAAAACATAGGCAGTACAGTCCATGATATAATTTTGACATAGAGTAAAGATATGCCACATGCTATACTGTACCTACCTTGGGAGGATGGCCTTTTCATATGTACTATTTACAAAGAAAGAGGATGTCTCAAGTAAAATGATCACCTGACAGGTAGCCTGCAGTGGACATTGTTGCTGTACTGTACTGCACGTGTATGGCTGTGGATGCAGTGAAAATGCCGACAGCATATGGCTGTATTTCCAGAAAGTAGTTACGTAACATGAATAACAGTATGGTAGGTGCCCCATCAGGCCTAATGTCATCCTAAAATTGCCAACTCATTAGGAATGAGACTAGTCAACCTCTGCTTGTCATAGCAAATTAATTGATGGTCCTCTTGGGCCATATACAGATAAGTATAATAATTATCGGTCTTTGGGCATGATTCAGCAGTGCACTTGCATGTACTGCTGAATGCAGATTGCTGATTATCAGCAATCTGCGTGTGCGCAGGTCCGATTCTGCAAGTTTGCAGAATGGGTCCTGCTAAGATGTATGCAAGCCCTTGAATGCCTGTCAATCAATTTAAAGGGCAGTGTGGGGGCAGCCAGGGTTCCCGGAAACAGGATGTGTATGCCTAGTTTTCCAGGAGTGGCCAGCCCAGGGACAGCGTGGATGTACTCAGTCTGCTGTGCTCACAAGTTGGCCAACCTGAATAAGCTGAGGCTTACTCAGCTGGCCTGCCCCCAGTGCCGTCCACCATCACAACTATTGACCTCTGATGGTCGTGATGGTTATCCAAGCCTGTGAACTCCATTGCAGTGCTGGAATTGTAAATGCAGCAGGGGATGTCATACACCACCTGCTGCATTTGCAGTATTGCAGGGATAGCAATTGCAATACTGCCTGTGTGCAGCTTTGCAATTATGATCCTTGCTGAATCAGGCCCTTTGTCTGGGATACTATTAAATTACCATTATTAATTTAATGTCATGTATGTTGGTTTCCTCCAAAAACTTCTCTTGAAAAAGCTCCACATTGGGAGCGAAATGCATCGATTGGGATTTATTATCTACTTTTGCTACCCTGCATATGATTCATTTACCCACTACCACAAGCAGTTATTGACTCTCTCCAGCAGACTGATTGCCACTTGCAGCACCAGGAGGAGGAGGAAGCAGCAGTGGCAGGCTACATACAGTCTAAACCAACACTAGCTGGGAGTTCACTGTGGTCTCCATACTATACGGTGAACTGGAACTCAGCACCGCAGCAGTCAGGTGAACCACACTGACACTGTCCCAGCCGGGCATTATACAAACAAACCGAGTTTGTGGAGCAGTAGCTGACGGCTGTTGAGGAACTGGACAGGGTTACCAATCATTGATTTTGTCACACCATCACAGTAACCATCACTATAATCCACAGACGGAATTACACTTATACTATACAGTGACCGCAATGTGGGAGTGTTAAATCGATGCACTACAAGCTCCACCCTGTCATAGCATATGAACAACCAATTATTTGGACATACCGTGGGAAGATATTTCCAGATAAATTATCCTGTGACAAATATAATTATAATTAAGTATACTGCAGGATAACTGTTGTGAACTTCTATATAAAGGTGTGCATTAAGGTGAGAATATTCAAGAATATGTGCTAAGCAGTTGGAACTGCTGTGGATATTTTGCATTCTATGACAACTGCATATTAGATAGAGATACTGATTTTATGTTCCCTAATATCTGTTGATTCTCTGTGCCTATTAGAAACATTGTTTTATGTGACAGATATCCACAGGTAGAAATCTGCTGGTTATATTGCTACTAACTGTATCTGAAAGCTTGTATCTTTGCTTATAAAATATAAATCATCTTTGTGAATAAATATTTGAAAATATTCAGAGAAGCCTACTTTTTATTTCATCATTCAAGTATCATATTTCAACTGGTGATATATCATCAATAACTCGGTCTTCCATTGCTACAGTGGAACATTTTGCATGTCTCACTATAGATGCAAATGAGAACGGTGCAAAACTCAAGCACATACAGCATCACTTTACTTCCCCATTCATTAATGGAGATTTTTCTGTTTTTCAGCTTCATTTGTGCCTGATATTAATCATGATAGTGAGGGAATAACATATTATTGAGGGGTGGGAATGCACTGTGGTCTTACTAAACAGACTGACCCATGAATGCGCCCTCTCCTCCCCTGTAATCTCCTTTATCCATTCTCACCCTGCAGTAATAAAATCGAATTACTTCATGTGTGTTATCAATAAAATAATTTTTGCTCCTAGCGAGCAATAAGCTGGATTGTCTGATCCTCAGGACTACACCAATAAGAAGCTATATGTATTGCTCCTCCACAGACTCAGTCATATGAGCCCATAAATCCATGAGCTTCCACATAAACTTCAGTTTATTCTTGTAGAAAATAAGTGGGTGAACATTGCCAACAGATCTTGTGCCTCAGGTCTTTACTTCTGCACTGTAATTAATGACTTGATGCAAAGCTGGAAGTATATCTGTCATGCATCGCCTATAAAAAAGGTGCATGTAGAAATTCCTTTTGTCCCATGCAGTCATGCTAAACAGTCTCTCTCAGCACTCCAGGTCCCATGTGACTCGACAACGCTGAGCGTCTTATTCGTGGAAAAGGTGGCCGTATTCACACTAATAAAACAACTTGATGCAACAAACTTACTTTGCTATACTGATCAATTTAATGTCCGGCATTTGTACATCTGTGTGCGAATGAGTCTGAATCTGCATACGAAGTTCTGAGATGCAGCGGCCATGGCTTTTTCACACCAAGTTCCGTTGTTCTTCATCTGTGCCTTTGTACATGTTTAACCACTTAACTGACGTGGTTGCATGGGATTCGAATGCAGCCAACTGTGTTTCAGCTGTCAGGGTGCGACCACGCTGCCCCACTGTGTTTTTAAAGAGGAAATCCTTTCTGCATATGTGCAGAACCGATCTCCTCTGACTCCATGGACCTGGCAATTTCTGACCGGTTTTGCCAGAAAAAAAAATAGCTCAAAATAGCCCCTTAAGTGGTTAGAACAAATTCATGTGCAGTTACAGTTACAGCCCAGTGCCTGTAGTACAGATTGAGTGGTGTTTGGCTGTGTCTGCTGTGCGAATAAGATTCAAACCGAAAGAAAAGGTCTCCACTCTACACAGCTCGGTGCGACTCATTTGCACCAGGCAACTTGTGCTGTATGGTGTATTGAGGCTTGTTATATGAAGACATATCTGGTTACCAATATGCAGAGTTGTACACATCTTGAGATACAACCGCCTTTGCACGTGTATTAAATGTGGCTGGTTTGCCATCAGTGAACACTTGTCCCTGCCCAATACTATCTGAAAAAGATACACCTCCAGAAGGGCATATTGGGGGAGATGTACGAAGCCCAGAAACGGTATCAGCGCACGTTATGTGCGCTGATACCGCTTGATCCCCAATGTATGATCGGGGGTCTGGGCGGTAAATGACAGGGGCGCTGTCATTATCGGTGCTGCTCTCTATAAGATAGCAGCGCCGACGGCAGGGCCATGTACGAACGGTCATAACGACAGCTACAGTCCCATGGGAACGCCTCCGCCTGGCAGGCACGCCCCCGGCACGCCCACCAAAGGGGGCGTGCTGTCAATCAACATCGACAGCACGCCCCCTTTGGTGCGAGACCCGGAGCGATGGTGAGCCCGTCGCTCGACGGGTCTCACGCATGCGCACGACGGAGCTCCCTCCGTCGTGCGCATGCGCAGTGGGGAACATCGACCCGCTTGCGAGCGTCCTGCCGCTCGCGAGCAGGTCTGAATGACCCCCTAAGGCCCCTATTTGCTACAATCCACATTTAAAATACGGTTGTAGTGTGATATTTTTGACCAAATTCACATCACGAAATTAGGCAATATTACTTGGATGTACTAACATCCGCATGCAGGTACAGAGCTTGCACTAAATCTCTGTCCCTGTAAATACTCTTCTCCTTTTTCACATAAAATATAGTGAGAATGTGCCTGCACATGTGCTACCTGCTGCCGCTAAAAGCATGACCCCTCCTCCCATGGGAAATGCGATCTGCTTATAAATGTGAAATAAAGGGCTTGGAGTAGTTTTTCACGAAAACTGCTCCAAAAGCCCTTTAATACATTTCAGTGAAACTAAAATAATGTGAAAAGGGGTGTAAAAACACCAGTTTTTATATTATTTTACTAAAATAATAATAATGATAAATATAGCCCTAAGGGATCTATTCATTATCACTTCATTTATACAAAAGTAGGTAAAATTAACATTTTCTCCTACTTTTGAAGAAACTAAGTTTTGGGGCCATTCATCATTAAGGTAACGCAGGAGATATCACAGATATCTCCTGCTTATCTTTCTTTCCCGATGTGGCCCGCTGTCCCCATACACTAGTATGGGGACCTAAATTCATCAAGCTCCGAAAATACAATTTTTTCGGGGATTGACTGCCGGAACATTAGCTATCTTCAGATGGCTTTTTTCCTTCCCTATGGGAAGGAGTCCTGGGTTGCGAAGAGGGATCCCTCTGCCCCTGTCCGTCTCCTTCTGCTAGACACTGGGGCTTTGAGTGCCTGCGTGAACTCTACTTCACGCAGATGCACTACACTGCCGAGTCAGACTGGGCAGTGCTAAGTTTTACTGCTACATAAGTAGCAGTGAAAACATTCAGGAAGAAAGCTGATTCTCAAATCAGCTGTCTCCTCATTGGACCAATGATGAATTGCACCAGCGCTCGCCGTAAGTTAGAATGTAATTTATCGGGGTCTGCCCGGACCCCAATAATTAACATAATGAATAGACCCTTTAGTGTTTCCAGGTTATTTGTGAGTTTCTGTACTGTACTGGATAAACATTACAAGAACAAGCATAAGATAAACACCAAGTTGCTGCCCATGCTGTATATTATTCAAAAAGAAATTCACATTTAATAGTATAAAATTCATAAAGGTTAAAACTTGAAAATGTTCTTTTTTTATTATTTACTCGGAGGCACAAATTAATACAGTAAGGTCTGTTTAATATAAAATGAAAAACAGGAGACCAAAAAATCCTGGATATCTAGGATACAAAATGAGCTCACAACATGGACAAAATGGATCTTGACTGCTGTCAAATTCTATTTTCTGTGACCAAAAATAATAAGATAAAACAAATCTACAAAGTCTCTGTCAGCACCACTTACAAGCAATTCCTACTGCAGATCCTGAAATTCATACGGAAAACTTCAAACACTTGTCTGTAGAAAGCAGATGCTGTTACATTTATTATTTTTTTTTTCTTTAAATTAACTTTTACCTGTAAACAGTTGCTGCCTATTATTATGAAAGGAAGCTATTTAAATGCAAATTTGAATTGAACACATTTTCTATCATTTTAGTCTACCAGTTTATGCCTATTTGTTTGGGGTGCACAATGTCTTTAACCAAACAACATTTAACGTATGCTCCTCCAGATCTGATGTCTGAGTGTGCTAGCTGACATATTCTGTTTAGTTCATACACATACAGTATATTTCCATATTTGAAATACATACATAATGGGTTAATAGAAAAAAAATATGGGCAGACTAATGACTAATTCCTAACTATGAAATGTGATGGGTTGGGTACGGGATTCCGGTGCTCGGGAACACAATGGTCAAAATCCTGATGCCGGCACCCCGAAAGGGTTAGATACTGACACCTGCTGGTCAGTATCCTAACCACCCCCCGACACCCTAAACCTAACCCTCCCCCCTTATTGCCTAACCCTAAACCATAATCCTATCCCTCCCCCTAACCCCACTACTTACCATCGTGATGTCGGCACCAGGATTCCAGTGCTGGCATTCTAAGTGCCGGATTCCCGACTGTCAGTATTAGGACCGCATCCCAATGTCATACCTAATTTTTTGCTAAATAAATGTGTAATTCAAGGAAATTGAACAAACAAAAGAAGGAAAAACTCTCTTTTTGGAGGCACTCTGTGTGATTATATCAGTTATGACAGATAAATACTTAACTTTTAATGAGTATGCATTAAAAAGATTTTTTGATCAACTCAGCCATGCAGTTCACGTGTGGCTTGATATCCAACATACATATATCGATGTGACAATACATACAAATAACATCAAAACACACAAACATATATAATAAATTTATTCTAGGAAAGCTAAGCGAAATATTCCAAAATAACAATAACAGAGAACTATGTAAGGCCAAGACCCTTAATAAGCATACGATATTCAATGGTACAATGACCGATCAAAATCAATGTTCTCTATATTTTTTATTGTTAAAATGCCATCATTAGCCTCGGCATTATTGTGATATCATGACCAATCATAGTGTCAGCAGACATACAAAAATTAATGAATTAATAAATTGTTAAAGAGTATAGTAAGCTTTTTCTTCAGGTATTGGTGGGCTAATCACCGATCACATAACCATATATTTAGTGGGCTAGTCAATTAAACAGATATTTGTGACTCATTATGCTCATATACTAAAAAACATGCGTATTCAATTAAGTCACATGACATTTAAACATGTAGAACGAGAGCATGCTAGTATGGATTCCTGAAGTTACCAGATAATAGTATGAGGTACCATACGAGAATATAGAGTGATATAGAGAGTAAATAGAATAGACTACACCCTTCTAATGGATATACAAACAGCAGCTGCTGCACGTCATCATGTGTGAAAATAGCGGATGGCGTGTGAGCGTACTCTTTAATACCACAGGGGTAAGAATAAGTATATTGGGCATCTGCTATTAGAGCCAGTCAGAAATAGAAGGATCCTGATATAATATGGAGCAGGAACCTACTCTGACTGGACCACAATGAGAGTACCCATAGTGAAAAGAGATAATACTGTGTTGTTATTAATAGGTAGGAAGGAAATTGTCAGCCAAATTGGACCAAATGCTTTAAACAATAGTTGTCTATAGAAAGAACTGTAAGGTCTTATTTAAGCTAAATATATTTTTAAGATGATGATTTGGGTTATCTGAGAATCATTGTTATTAAGGCCCCTGGAATATAAAGGTAATGACCAGATTCATGGATCCAAATAGTGGCATAAGCTCCGCATTGGAAAGTGAGTGCGATTTTCAGAAAATGCAGACATTGTTGGGAGATTTGGGTAAGGATTTTGAGTTAGGGGTTTATCACAATATTACACTATAAATGTAGAGAGCTTTCCACCCAGAGCCCCTAAATAAAAGCTAATGGTATGGACTCTGCTAAATAACAAGTGACCATACTTTGTCTTTGTCATGGCTCAGAAGCACATTTTGGGGCACAGAAAAGGGCAATAATTCTAACTAAATGTTTTGATTGTTCCATGTTTATATTTTGACTAAAAAGAGCAGAGTGTTTTGAAAGACAAACCTGCAAAGGTTACATAAAAAGTTCTATTTTATCAGCCACTGGTCTAAATGAACAAAAAAAAATGTTATCTACTGTATATAACCAGCTACTGTATATTCTAGTGGAATTATTCATATATTTGATAGAAAATCCAAAGAAATTTAGGGCCTGATTCCGAGATTTACGCACTGCCGATGTTTATGCAGATCAAGCAGTTGTTTGTCATTGTGGAGAGGTAACAGGGTGTGGCTAGGAAAATGCAGGAGTGTTGGTACCGTTTAAACTCTGTTTCATGGGCATGCATAAATTATCCATGGTGATCTCTTTCGCAGCATGAGAGCTCTGTGCGTGTCTGAGACAGGTCAGACTTGACTAACCAGCTGCATGGCTGCCCGATCTGTGTTGATGTTACCGATGTTTATGCTGTTGTAAGTAGTCAGACAGATATGAGAAGGCAGCAGTGGGCGTTCCTATGCTTGGCAAAGGTTTGGAAGATGTTAGCATATTGTAGCAACTGTGATCTGTAAGAGATTGCAATTGGGTTTGCATTAGCGTAAATCTCAGCATCAGGCCCATAGAGTGGAATGCAGCTGCTAGTGATGTATCACTGAGCATCGCTGTGTTACTTGCTGCACCCATATTAGACCTTTATGGTAGCCCTTACCTAGTTTTCCTACACACCTCTATGGGGCTCATTAGAAAAACTGCAATGATCGACACTATGGCCCTCATTCAGAGGCGGTCGGAGGATGCAAGCGGTCGCTCAGAAACTGGGCAGCCGCTTGCATCCTGACCGGCCGCCTCTGTTTCGGTCGTTAGGCTGTGGGTTTACACCCACAGCTCTAATGACCGCTAGGGTGATGACCATCGGGGCTTACGACGAGACCCTAGGGTAGGGTCTCACTTGTTGTAAGCCCCGGAGAGCTTCTGGCTCTGTCAGAGCCGGAAGCTCTCCACTGACATCACTAGTGATGTCAGTGGGGCCTCCCACAAACGGCAGGCATTCCCATGGGAACGCCTCCGTTTGGGCTGCAACCCCCCCGGCCCGTCTTCCAAATGGGGCGAGCTGTCAATCAACATCGACAGCTCGCCCCCTTTGGAAAGAGACCCGCTACGACTGGCGCTGTCGGTCGTAGCGGGTCTCACGCATGCGCACGAAGGAGCCGGCTCCCTCGTGCGCATGCGCACTGGACAAACATCGAGGCGGCCGTGTGGTCGTAGACCGTACGGCCGCCTCTGAATGAAGCCCTATATGCCATTCTGGAAAGGAAAATTGCGTCCATTGCACTGAATCGAATTCCTGCCATAGGATTGAATAGAAGGAAAGAACCAATTGATCAATCAAATTAGCCTATTTTCTCAATGTTATTATTTGCTTTTATAAATCCATATAATTGCAATTATGTTACTTACATGCATTTGTACAACAGTTCAGAAATTTGTATTTATATAAACATGTGTAGGATTCGGATGTCTCCCTATAATGGGTTTCTTTAATGAAGTTAATTTCAGCGCACCTGATGGAATATGTATTGCAGTTATTCAATAGGAAAATGTTGCTACAGCCTTTAGCTGTAAATCACTTTCTATTTTTTCTATTATTTAACTACTAGTTATTTAGAATGATTTACAACACTTTAAAGCTTTGGGATATATTTCATTTATATATATTTATTTTTATTAGTGGAATTATACAATCAGCATGCTGGGCACTGGAATAGACACTGATATTCACAATAGTGGGCTTGATTCAGAGGTGGATGCACTAGTGTAGCGGCTGCAACATTTGGTATGGTAAGGCCGCAGCCAATAGGCATCCTACTGAGATTCCCACTGGTCACGAAGCAAGTCCGCCAATGTTCATACAAAGAAGCACTATAGGTGTATCCATTTGCGGCACCAATGGACATTGGACCTGCCTTTTGCAGAATAACCAGTGGAACTTCATATCTAGAAGCAGTCCCTAATAACAACATGCCCCTGACCCATCTCCCGCTGTTAGCCATAACCTCAGTTAACATCCAGGAATGCCCCTTTTAAATCAGTATTCATTTTGTCGACAAAAAAATTGGCTAGAAGTAATCGTCGACAACAATTTTTTGGATGACTAAATTGTAATGATAACGATAATATAAACATTTTAATAATGAAAATGACAACGAAATCTGGCCCTGATTCAGAACCGGACGCTCTGACAGAGCGCTCGCTCTGAATCAGGGTGTCTTTTTTTTTTTAATGGAGTGGCCTCCTGGCTGCTCGCATTTGCTGTGGGTTGCCACCCACAGCTAATGTGAGCAGCCAGGATGATGGTCGCGATGGTCAAGACCATCGCTACCATCGTGCTTGCGACGAGACCCTAGTGGTAGGGTCTCGTTGCCGCAAGCCCCATAGAGATTTCGGTTCTAACAGAGCCGAAATCTCTCCACTGACATCACTTGTGATGTCAGTGGGGCCGCCCGCAGACGGTAGGCGTTCTCATGGGAATGTCTCCATCTGGGCAGCCACCCCCCCGGCCCACCCACCAAAGGGGGCGTGCTGTCACACAACATTGACAGCACGCCCCCTTTGGTGCAAGACCTGGAGCGACGGATTGCCCGTCGCTATCCGGGTCTCGCGCTTGCGCACGACGGAGCAGGCTCCGTCGTGCGCATGCGCTCTGGGCCACCATCGACCCGATTGCGAGCGCTCAGCGCTTGCGACTGGGTCTGAATCAGGCCCTCTGTCTTATATTTTACATAAACGAATAGAATAAAACTGAGTTTAAAATTCTTGTCAAAATTAACACTGGTTACTACAGAACCCTACTTCAACAATAGAAAGTAGTGTATTTTCCATTTTTAAAGAACAAGTATATGTTCTAGATATTTGCACAAAATAAATAAGACCTGTGTGAAGGAAATATGATTGTGTATTGCACTTCTTCTAACAAATGTAAGCCATTAATTTATATACAACATATCGGAGAAGTACAACGGAAAGTCAGTATGTAACACAATCTCACTCAGCCTACTGAGCATAGAGTAGTAAACACATAGTTAAGATATGCTGACTTCAAGTTCAAGGGAAACGTTCTTTAGTAAAATACATTACAGTATCATTGAACTGTTTGCAAAAATAATGAGTAAAACATTGACTAAAATTAGACTAAATCTTGACTACAACAAAAGAAAAAAAGAGACTAAAATGTGACTTTAAACCAACTACAATTATAAATAAGTGACTAAGACTAAAACTAAATTTAATATCCTTGTCATAATTAACACTGTTTGAAATTGCATAAATTTCAGACACATGCAAAGAAGGAAAACATTGGGTGCTTGTGTCCAATGTGGAAATAATATTGTTGCTGCCATTTGAAAGCTCTGAATAATGTTCTATTATTAATGCATCTTTTCTATACACACTACGTGTGCTCTCCATTATATATACTCCTATCTATCTATCTATCTATCTATCTATCTATCTATCTATCTATCTATCTATCTATCTATCTATCTATCTATCTATCTATCTATCTATCTGTCTACAGTATCTATCTATCTATCTATCTATCTATCTATCTATCTATCTACAGTATCTATCTATCTACAGTACTGTGCAAAAGTTTTAGGCAGCCCAAAAGCCAGTGATAACTGCCCAGGCTGCCATCACTATCACAATGGTTGTGTGGCCTGGACCGCCACCCCGGAATTGACACTGCACACTTTTTTTTAACACGTGGTGCTACAGGGAACCACACTTTATAGGAGGCACTGCACTTATCTGCCCATGTGGCCTGTGTTTCCAGACATGATGTAGACAGGTGCCTGGCTCACTTAAACATTATGGATGCAATACTGTCACAATGCTGACGGCAAAGGGGAGCCAAGAGGAGCCAATCAAGAGAAGATGAGAATCAGAGAAGCTCTCTATAGTAAGTTAAGAATTGGAGGGAGGGCAGGAGTGAAATGGAGGGTAGTGGTAAGGAAGACTCAGAGAATATTTTTCCAGAATTGTTATTACACAGCCAAAAATATTTCACTTAAACATGGGTTCTATAGAAATGAAGTTCTGACTCAAACAAATGAAACCTCAGTAGCATCAGTGCAGATATACTCTCCTTTAACATGTGGGTGGGGCATTTATTTTCCGTGTAATTTTCTTTTTAAAACTTTTTGTTCTGAAATGACCACTATATGAAAAGCAAATTAAAATGTGAAAGTGTGAACAGACTCTAACAGAATGTTTCAGGAGAAAATATATATATTTTTTTGTTAGCGATGAGCGGTTCAGATTACCTGTAATCCGAACACGCCAGAACTTCCGGTATCCAAGTCATTCCGAGCAGCAGCTCGGGTCTTTCTGCCAGACTCAGATTCCACTTCAAAGCAGAATGTCAGCCTTCCGGCGTCAGATAGTCGGTTTTAGATTCTATATAAGGCGCCATTATGCTTCTTGAGACAAAGGCATTATAAGCAGTTGCTAAGAAGGCTCAAATTAAATATCATGGAGTGGCTGATGTTGAAAAACCTTTGACGTGTAAAAAATAAGACAAATGTAGCTGAGCAAATCATGTTAGACACATTTATCTAAATATTTGAATATTTTATTATTAGGGCAACAATGTTTAAAAATAATAACATTTAATTTATGCTGTCATATTTTTATGTTAATTAGGGCTATGTTAATTAAGTACTAGCATGTCACTACTTAATTAATACATTTTGGCCTCAATTAACATAAAAAAGATTGTTGTCTCATAATTTAAAATGTTCTTACTTATTAAAATTATTTTAGCATTATTGCCCCAATAATAAAAATAATACATTAAATAATTATGGCCTAAGATATTTTTGTTATTTTTTTGTAGGCTCCTGTCTGGACAGAATTTTTTTGCACACAGTTTGAGCAATCTTGCTAGCAAGATGCATCTCATATTCTGCGATTTTTTTGGGGGGTGCATTTCAAGTAAGTTTACAAGTCACAAGCTATTACATCTGCCGAGTTGTATGTTTGACATTACAAAAATTGGGACGATGACTTGTATCCAGTTGAGAGTGTTTCTTGCAGATTTCTGGAGACTTTGCATCTAGTCACATTCTATTATATAAAGCGACTTGAAACTCGCGGAAAACTCACCAGAAACTCATCGGTATTTAAAAATCGCCTTTTCACTGTCAGGCACACTGTTGTATGCTATGCTGTACTCTGCTGTATTGGCTGTGCTGTGTCCAGACTCCAGACTCACAAGTGGATGTGCTCTGTAGAGTAAATGTGTATAAGGGCACGCTGTTCTATGCTGCACTGTACTCTGCTGTATTGACTGTGTTGTGTCCAGACTCCAGGCTCACAAGTGACTGTGCTCTGTATAGTCAGTGTGTGTATAGGGGCACGCTTCTGTATGCTGCACTGTACTCTGCTATAAATTGACTGAGCTGTGTCCAGACTCATAACAAGTAGATGTGCTCTGTATAGTCAGTGTGTGTATAGGGGAATGCTTATGTATGCTGTGCTGTACTCTGCTGTAAATTGGCTGTGCTGTGTCCATCTAAAGTGGCTGTTCACAAGCAGCACTACATTCTGTATTGTCACTCAGTTGTGAAAAAAGTAAAAAAAAAGAAAAATGTAAAATAAAGTTAAAAAAAAAATTATTTTAAGTTTGCACAGCCTGTGTGTGTTGTAACCCTGTGCGTTATTATTAATATATAATAATATTATTAAAATAAAACCCCTTTGAAATGCAGCAGTGAGAGTTGAGCTACGAAGTGAAAAATAAATATATTCTTCCTTCTATTGTTTGTACTGTTTTGTGCGCTTTACCCTAGCGTGCTTTGTTTACATGCATAGATAAGCCCTGTGACTCCACACAGTTTGAACCGAGCTTCAAGTTGCAAAATATATATATATATATATATATATATATATATATATATATTAGGGATGTGCAGGCTCGGATAGGTTCGAGTTTGCACGTGGAGTTCGGATTTTTCCCTCCAAAAAACGGAACTCAGAAAGAGGCAAAACGTCATCTTACATGGACGAACATCATCATTCCTGGACAAAAGTCCAGGAATGATGATGTTCGTCCATGTAAGATGACGTTTTGCCTCTTTCTGAGTTCCGTTTTTTTGGAGGGAAAAATCCGAACTCCACGTGCAAACTCGAACCTATCCGAGCCTGCACATCCCTAATATATATAGGGATGAGCGGGTTCGGATTTCTGAAATCCGAACCCCCCTCGATCCGAGCCGGGAACCGAGTCCGGCTCGGGTTTTCCCGCCTGACTCCCAACGGAAATCAAGGCAAAACATCATCATCCTGCCTTCCGGATCTTGCGGGTTTTGTATTCTATAAAAGGTCCCCGGGTCTGCACCATTTCTCACTCCGGCTGTGGACAGTGAAGAGGGAGGGTGGGAGTTAGGGCTGGCTGGGCTGTGTTGTGCTGCTGTTGTCCATAGGGGCTGTGTCCACTCAGTCCATAGGGGCTGACTGGGCTGTTTTGTGCTGCTGTTGTCCATAGGGGCAAGCTGGTCTGTGTTGTGCTGCTGTCATAGGGGCTGGCTGGGCTGTGCTCTGCAGTCAGTTGTCCATAGGGGCTGTGTACACTCCAAAGTGCTGTAGTGTTGTGCAGGGGGTGATCTGTCCATCAGGGGTGCTCCACCAAAGTGCACTCCAAAATAATAAAAAAAAATTCTGTTTGTGAATTGTGCGCGCAGTAGCCGCACGTGCATCAACAAAGTAGCGCCAAGCGTGTGCCTGTGTCATAAGTAAAAGGCCGGCTGGCTTGACCGTTAAAGGGTGCTGTAACCCCCAAAGTTCACTCCAAACAAAATAAAAAAATATTTTCTGTGTTTGTGAATTGTGGCCCTGATTCAGAGCCGGACGCTCTGACAGAGAGCTCGCTCTGAATTAGGGCCGGCCTTTTTTTTTTTTAGAATGGCCTAATGGCCGCTCGCATAGCTGTGGATGACCACCCACAGCTATAGCGAGCGGCCAGGAAGATGGTCGCGATGGTCAAGACCATCGCGACCATTGGGCTTGCGAAGAGACCCTTGTGGTAGGGTCTCGTTGCCGCAAGCCCCAGAGAGCTTTCGGCTCAAACAGAGCCGAAAGCTCTCCCGCTGACATCACTTGTGGGATCTCATGGGAATGCCTCCGTTTGGGCAGCCACCCACCCCAGTCCACCCACCAAAGGGGACGTTCTGTCACTCAACATCGACAGCACTCCCCCTTTGGTACGAGACCCGGAGCGACGGCTTGCACGTCGCTATCCGGGTCTCACGCATGCGCACAATGGAGCCGGCTCCGTTGTGTGCATGAGCTGTGGGCCACCATTGACCCAGTTGCGAGCGCTCACCGCTTGCGACCGGGTCTGAATCAGGCCCAGTGTGCACTGTGGCTGCACGTGCATCATCAAAGGAGCAGTACAAAGCGTGCGCCTGTGTCATAAATCAAGGGCCAGCTGGCTTGTCCGTTAAAGGGTGCTGTAACCCCTAAAGTGCACTCCAAAAGTGCACTCCAAAAAAAATAAAAAAATGTTTGAGTTTGTGAATTGTGTGCGCTGTAGCCGCACGTGCATCAACAAAGTAGCACCAAGTGTGCGCCTGTGTCATAAGTAAAGGGCCGGCTGGCTTGACCGTTAAAGGGTGCTGTAACCCCCAAAGCGCCCGGGAAACAAATTAAAAAATATTTCTGTGTTTGTGAATTGTGTGCACTGTGGCTGCACGTGCATCAACAAAGGAGCAGCGTCAAGCGTGCACCTGTGTCCCATAAGTAAAGGGCCGGCTGGCTCATCTCTTAAAGGGTGGTGTAACCCCCAAAGTGCACTCCAACAAAAATAAAAAAATATTTTCTGTGTTTGTGAATTGTGTGCACTGTGGCCGCACGTGCATCAACAAAGGAGCAGCGCCAAGCGTGTGCCTGTGTCATAAGTCAAGGGCCGGTTTAGACATCTGGTCTGGACTGAAGGAAGTGCCAACAATTTCTGACATGTCTACTGTCACTGCATATGATACTGTCTCCACTGACAGAATGGTGGAGGATTACATTGGTGACAACATCCAAGTAGGGATGTCAGACAGTCCGTACCTGTACTGGCAGGAAAAGAGGCAATTTGGTGGCCCCTGTATAAACTGGCTCTATTTTACCTGAGTTGCCCCCCCTCCAGTGTGTACTCCGAAAGAGTGTTTAGTGCAGCCGGGAACCTTGTCAGCGAAAGACGTAGGAGGTTGCTTCCACAAAATGTGGAGAAGATGATGTTCATAAAAATGAATTATCAACTCTTCCAGGGAGACCAGCCTCCAGAATGTACAGAGGGCCCTGTGGTGGTGGATTCAAGCGGGGACGAATTAATACTCTATGAGAATGAGGATGTACAAAACACTGAAGAGGGTGAGGAATCTGTGGATGAGGAGGATGAGGACGACATCTTGTCTCCATAGAGCCAGTTTGTGCAAGGACAGATTAATTGCCAGCTTGTTTTGTGGGGGCTCAAACGAACCAATCATTTCAGCCACAGTCGTATGGCAGACCCTGGCGCTGAAATGATTGGCTTGTTAAAGTGTGCATGTCCTGTTTATACAACATAAGGGTGGATGGGAGGGCCGAAGCACAATTCCATCTTGCACCTCTTTTTTTTCTTTGCATTATGTACTGTTTGGGGCCTAGTTTTTCAAACTGCCATCCTGTCTGCCACTGCAGTGTCACTCCTAGATGGGCCACGTGTTTGTGCCGCCGACTCTTGACACTTAGCATAGTCATCCAGCTACCTCGGTGCAACCTTTTGGACTAAAAACCATATTGTGAGGTGTTCAGAATAGACTGGAAATGAGTGTAAATTATGTTATTGAGGTTAATAATAGCACAGGAGCAGAAAAACCCACAAATTCTGTGATTTTAGCTGTTTTCATGCTTTTTTAAAAAAAAATACAGATCCAAAACACAAAACCAAGAACCCAAAACATGGAAGGGTGGTTTTGGCAAAACCAATCCAGATCTAAAACACGAAGAAAGATCCAGATCCAAAACCAAAACACGAAAAGTGGCCGGTGCACACCCCTAATATATATATATATATATATATATATATATATATATATATATAGATCTATTGTTTGTACTGTTTGGTGTGCTTTACCCTAGTGAATTTTGTTCATGTGCATATATAAGCCCTGTGACTCCGCGCAGTGTGAGCCATGTGCCATGTTTGAGGTTGAGCTGCCACATGTTTGTGCCGCCCACTGTTGTCACTTAGCTTAGTCAACCAGCTAGCTCGGTGTAACGTTTTGTCCTAAACTGGATGAAAACAATACGGTGAGCTGTGAGGTGGTCAACATTGACTGGAAACAAGTGGAAAATAAAGGTATTGAGGCAGGGAAGGACTGGGACTTAAAATAGGCCCTGGCATTTAGAGCACACAGGCCCACCTCACGTAAACACCTCGCTCCTGGCATAGACCCCCCCTTACTATTCCTGACTCCTCCTACTTCTTAGTCTATGCTCTTACAAATATAATTAATATTAGAACAGCATACAAGTTATACATCATTCTCCGAATTTTAATATACACACACTACAGAGCTCTTCCTGCAGCGGATACAAACATGTGCCATAGTCAGATGTTTGGTATTTGGTTGGTTCTGTTAGGTAAAACTGGGACTTCAGTGGTGGAGGTCACACACAGAGAAAAGGGAAGGCATTACCCAATTGACCAAACCCTAGCTTAGCAATTGTAGAGAATTAGAGAGTGTTCACTGTAGGAATTATTTATGGCAGGGGTGCTAAACGCAGAGGAGCACACATCTGCGCACCAAAGCAGAGCCATAACCACACAATTTGGTGTCTTGTTTTATATTCACTTTAGGATTTTGTAAGGGCATTAGTGATCACAGATGGATGGCACACCTGCATGCACACCAGAAAAAGGGTGTGCCTCCTGTGAGGGGCATGGTCTCATGGCACCATGGCACCCCTCCTGTCCATCACTCATACAAGAGAAAAGGAGACAGCTGATGGCTGAATGAGTATAATCATGAATCATAAACACCCAAACCACAGCATAAAACCACAGTGTGACCTCTCATACTAAAGATACAAAAGGAGAACACAGGAAACAGACATTTGGATGGAAAATAATAATATACAAAATTAATCTCACATTTACTACTGTATGACCTGCTCAGCGACATGTGGGAAGGAGCCGCATTCACACTCCTCCTCCTCACCCGGGCAGCGAACATGACTGCACTCATGTGAGGGGGGCTTCAGAGTGTGACACTGAGCCCGGATTCACACAGTGACAGAAAGGCCTAATGCTGGAGCCTGCAGTGATATCACTGCCCACCCCCTCCCCAAACAAGCCTATACTACACAGCAAGGCCCCCAATTCAAAGCATGGCACATAGCAGGGCCCCCAATTCATAGTAAGACAAACATTAGGGCCCCCCATTCATAGTGTGCCACACATTAGGGCCCCCCATTCACAGTATACTACACAGTAGTAGTGCCCCCATTCACGTTATGCCACACAGTAGTAGTGTCCCTTATAACACATTATTTTACACAGTAGTAATGCCCCTTATAAGACATTATGCCACACACTGTAATGTCCTTAATAAGACATTATGCCACACACAGTAATGTCCAATACATATGCCACACGCACAGTTGCCCCTTATAATATATTATGCCACACACAGTAATGCCCCTTATAAAGTCACACAACGTAGTTCTGTCCCACCATTGACTATGCTGTGCAATGCGGAATACAAACAGAGATGGATAGGAGAAAAGAGAGAAGGACTGGGCCCAGCACTAGATTGTGGGTAATAATTGGTTATGTAAGTGAAATTCCTATAAATCAATATTCATATGAATAGGTGCACCCAGAAGTAAATGGTACAGTGAAAACGAAAAAGAGGAGGAGTACGTCTCTATGAGGCACACTAAGAAGAATTAAGAGCCCATTTATCATTCTATATTTGCGGCTATATCTCCACAAACTTCTGATTTCAAGGGTTAACTGCAAATATTAAGTTTCCCCTACATGTATGAAGGAGAAACTGCAGCAGGTATCTCCGGTAACTGCTGTGATCCCTCCATTCCAGTTTGCAACCGCCTCTATGCGATGCTGCCAAATTTACCAACATCTGGAATACAATGCATTCCAAAGATTGGCCCCCACAACTAACGTCATCTGAATTCCCCCCTCTCCCCCCCTTTCCCCAACTAATCCCCCTCCTTCCCCTTTCCCCCTCCTCAGTACTATAAACACACACTAATTAATATAAACACACAACCATAACTAAACCCACAAACACAAATCACTCAAAACCAAACTACATTTTTTAATATACATTATTCTTTGTTTTTGTTTTTTTCTTTTGTTATTTTTCTATTTTTATTTTTCCAATAGTATAAGATTTTGATTTGTTAGGATTGTACTGTTTTTATGGTGTGTTTGTTTTCTTCCTCCTCCCCACCCTCTTTATTTAATAGAAATGGCAAGCCAAAAGCCATCTAGCGATGGTTCTGCAAGTGAGGGATCCCAAGATAACTAATTCCCCATCCAAGAACTGGAAGAGCAAAGAAAAAAGAAGAAGAAAGATGTTTGGAAGAAATCTCAGCTTGAAAAAACTGTCAGAGCCCAACAGGAGGAGAATGATGAAATATCAGATGAACCAATATCACAAGGTAGAGGGAATACTGTGAGGTTCAGTAATCCTGAGAACCTGTGTCTGGTGGAGGAAGTTCATCGTCACTATGATCAAATCATCAGAAAGAAGGGTCAGAACACAGCTCCAAGAGAGAAGTCAGCAATCTGGAATGACATTGCATCCAAAGTAAGCGCAGAAGGACATGCACCAAGAACTGAAGAAAATTGCAAGAAAAGGTACCGTGATTGCAAGCAGAAAACAAAGGAGATGTTGGCAAAGAAGCGAGATATGCACTTGGAACCAGTGGTGGACCAGTGAAGAAGGTGAAGTGGTTGAACTGGGAGGAGAAGATGCGTGAGAAAATTGCTCCCCAAATGGTTGTAGGTGTTACCAGGACAGGGGATTCTATGAGTACACCCACCACGAACATCACAGGTAAATGTTACTATGTTCTTACATTTTAAAAAAATGTTAATATGATATATATATATATATATATGTATATGTGTGTAAGTATAATTTTTATGATTTTTGTAGTTATATATTTAAAAAAAAAATTATATAATTTTGTAGAAGAACTCACAACAAGCCCAAGTGATACCATCTCCATGAGGAAGTCTGTAGTACCTGTTGAAAGTCCCCAGCAAGACGGTGAGTGTTTCTATTTTATTTGTCATTTTAGAACCTTTTTTGGTATATGTCAGTAGGAATGTGTTGTAAAATGTATTTATCCTAATTTTTTTTTTTTTGGTAGGTATGTGAATAGTTTTTGTTTTGTCTGTATTGTGTTGCCGTTTATTATGTGATATTTGGATGTGTGTGTGTGTGGTGGCAATTGTGTGTTGGTGTGCTGGTTGTGTGTGGTTGTGTTTGTGTGTAGAAGTGGTATGTGTGGTTATTGTCAGTGTGTAGTGGTGGCATGTGCAGTTGTATGTGTGTTTTGTAGCAGTGATCGTGTTTGTAGTATAGTATTGTTTGTGTAAAACTTTTGTGGAATCTGTGCCAGATCATGTTTCTGTCTCAGTATAATATTTATTTTATCTAAATATTTAGGTTAAAAAACACCAAGCAGAAAAAAAGACTTCCAGCCAGAGAAGAAAGAAGAAGGATTCAATGAGACCTCTGGAGCCTTCAACACTCAGTACTCAATTGTATCAAGGTATTTTTAATGGTTTTGTCTCCTCTCTCGTATACAATCATTTATCCTCCACTCTATTGCTGTTCTCTTTACTCTCGTTTCTTTCTCTCTCCCTCTTCCCCTTCTCTGTTCTCCTTCTCTCCCTCTCTTCCTTCCCTCTCTGTCCTTACCCTCAATCTCACTCTTTCTTTGCCTTCTCTCTCTCTCTTCTCCTTCTCTCTTCTCCTTCTCTCTCTTCCTTCCCTCTCTGTCCTCGCCCTCGATCTCTCTCTTTCTTTCCCTTCTCTCTCGCTCTTCTCCTTCTCTCTCTTCTCCTTCTCTCTCTCTTTCTTCCCTCTCTGTCCTCAACCTCAATCTCCCTCTTTCTTTCCCTTCACTTTCTCTCTCTTCTCCTTCTCTCTCTTCTCAATCTCTCTCTCTTCCTTCCCTCTCTGTCCTCACCCTCAATATTCCTCTTTCTTTCCCTTCTCTCTCTCTTCTCCTTCTCTCTCTTCTTCATCTGTCTCTCTTACTTCCCTCTCTGTGCTCACCCTCAATCTCCTGCTTTCTTTCC
The DNA here is from genome assembly GCA_031769625.1 of Taudactylus pleione. Lineage (NCBI taxonomy): Eukaryota > Metazoa > Chordata > Amphibia > Anura > Myobatrachidae > Taudactylus > Taudactylus pleione. The sequence continues at coordinate 4,239,239 of JAUIMM010000148.1, read as the reverse complement.
CTTCTCTCTCTATCTCTTCTCATTGTCTCTCTATTCCTTCCCTCTCTGTCCTCACCCTCAATCTACCTCTTTCTTTCTCTTGTCTCTTTTTCTTCTCCTTCTCTCTCTTCTCCTTCGCTCTCTCTTCCTTTCATCTCTGTCCTCACTCTCAATCTCCCTCTTTCTTTCCCTTCTCTCTCTCTCTCTCTCTTCTTCTTCTCCCTCTTCTCCTTCTCTCTCTTCCTTCCCTCTCTGTCCTCGCCCTCGATCTCTCTCTTTCTTTCCCTTCTCTCTCTCTCTTCTCCTTCTCTATCTTCCTTCCCTCTCTGGCCTCGCCCTCAATCTCTCTCTTTCTTTCCCTTCTCTCTCGCTCTTCTCCTTCTCTCTCTTCTCCTTCTCTCTCTCTTCCTTCCCTCTCTGTCCTCAACCTCAATCTCCCTCTTTCTTTCCCTTCAATCTCTCTCTCTTCTACTTCTCTATCTTCTCCTTCTCTCTCTTCTCAATCTCTCTCTCTTCCTTCCCTCTCTGTCCTCACCCTCAATATTCCTCTTTCTTTCCCTTCTCTCTCTCTTCTCCTTCTCTCTCTCTTACTTCCCTCTCTGTGCTCACCCTCAATCTCCTGCTTTCTTTCCCTTCTCTCTCTATCTCTTCTCCTTGTCTATCTATTCCTTCCCTCTCTGTCCTCACCCTCAATCTACCTCTTTCTTTCTCTTGTCTCTTTTTCTTCTCCTTCTCTCTCTTCTCCTTCGCTCTCTCTTCCTTTCATCTCTGTCCTCACCCTCAATCATCCTCTTTCTTTCCCTTCTCTCTCTCTCCCTCTTCTCCTCTCTCTTCCTTCCCTCTCTGTCCTCACCCTCGATCTCTCTCTTTCTTTCCCTTCTCTCTCTCTCTTCTCCTTCTCTCTCTCTTCCTTCCCTCTCTGTCCTCACCCTCAATCTCTCTCTTTCTTTCCCTTCTCTCTCTCTTCTTCTTCTCTCTCTTCTCATTCTCTCTCTCTTCCTTCCCTCTCTGTCCTCAACCTCAATCTCCCTCTTTCTTTCCCTTCACTCTCTCTCTCTTCTTCTTCTCTATCTTCTCCTTCTCTCTCTTCTCAATCTCTCTCTCTTCCTTCCCTCTCTGTGCTCACCCTCAATCTCCCGCTTTCTTTCCCTTCTCTCTCTCTTCTTCTTCTCCCTCTATTCCTTCCCTCTCTTCCTTTCCTCTCTGTCCTCACCCTCAATCTCCCTCCTACTTTCCCTTCTCTCTCTCTTCTCCTTCTCTTTATCTTCCTTCCCTCTGTCCTCACCCTCAATCCCCCTCTTTATTTCCCTTCTCTCTCTCTTCTCCTTCTCGCTCTTCTTCTCTCTCTCTTCCTTGCCTCTCCGTCCTCACCCTCAATCTCCAACTTTCTTTCCCTTCTCTCTCTCTTCTCCTTCTCTATCTTCTCCTTCTCTCTCTTTTCCTTCCCTCTCTGTTCTCACCCTAAATCTCCCTCTTTCCCTTCTCTCTCTTCTCCTTCTCTATCTTTTTTATTGTATCCCTTATTTTATTTCTGTATACTTTAGTTATAATATTTCTGATTTTTAAAAAAAACTTTATATTTTAGTGATATCTACAGTGGGTTACTGTGTTTCTATGTATGAAAGTATGTTGAATGTGAGAAAGATGGTGAGAACTAAATATATATATATATATATATATATATATATATATATATATGTTTACATTTGTGACATAAATGAACAGATTAGTCAATCATTTTGTAATGTAGATCTACCAACGACAAGCAGAGGGACCTCAGCTGGAATGATGTTTTACCAACTGGATATTGGCATTGAGGGTACAATGTTTAATTATCAAATCTGTTTATCGTTGAGTGTGTGTATTTTGTTTGATTGGGAGGTGTGTGGTGTGTAGGTGGGTGTGTAAGTGAATGTCGGATTGCATTTTACATGATAATCTATATTTGTGTATATATTTAACTTGTATATTTCTGCTGTAATATCTATGTGTATAGGCTTTTACCATTTGAAACAGATTCTGATAATGAGGGGCAAGATCTTCTGGGAGACCTATCTCAACAACACATTGGTTAGTAATTATTTGATAGTGGGATTTTATTTTTTATCAAATAAACATACTAAATTTTAAATTTTATTCAACAGCCAGTACACCAGTTGCTTTTGTATAGCCATCTACTGTAATGAATCAGAAAACATGTCCCACTACCATGCAGGATTCACATTCAACTACAGCTTAAGCGCAAGATTCAAAATCAACTGCAGCAGATTGATTTATGTATATGACTGAATTTGGAAAATACATGGGGCAACAACAAATTAATCTACAAGTAGCGGTGGAACAAGGATTTCAGAAGTTTGAGACCAAACTGGATAACATCCAAACCAGCATAGAGAAGCTTGTGTCCCAAATGAAGTACAAATCCACAAGACAAGACACGCTGATTAAATGCATGTTAAAATTCTTTAACAACATTGAAAGTCAAACGCACAGTCAAGCACAGATGGCATCGAGTTTTCAACAATCTGCAGCTAATTCCACCTTCATAGCCAACAATTTGCAGATGTTGGTCAATTTGCAACTAGGCAAAATCCAGGTGCCTCAACCTGCCCACCAACAAGATTTGTCGGAAACATCATACCATCAAGACCTGACGTTACCAAATCTAAGATTTTCACCTTTGGACTTGACAAGAACTTCAAATACAGGATCCTTGGAAAGGAAAGAAATGTCTAGGGAAGAGGAAGATGAACCTCCAGACATTCCACACAGGTAGTGATATTGTTTTAATCTGTATTATAGATCAACGTTGTAATCAATTCTTCATAACTGATTATCGGTTTTGGAATAATTGATTAGTATATATTTACATATTGTACAAAACGTATACTAAAGAATTAAGTTTGGTTACTGTTTGTAACCCTTGTTTAGAGTGTTTTGTATAGTAAGTAAAAGCATATTTTTTGGGGGGTTATATATGTCGATTAACTAAAGTTCCTTTTCAGCTCGCCTATTTCCAGATTGATGCCAAATCTAGTCATATATATGCAGGTATATATTCCAACATGGGCAATGATTATAGCATCTAAGGATTTGATAGTTTTATGCTATATGAAAATGGCCTATGTTTGCAATTATGAGCCCATTCCCTTTTTTTACTAAAAAAGGTATTCAGTCTGGATTAGTTAAAGCTTTTTAAATTTAGGATTAATTACAGTAATGTTAGTCAGGTTCAGAAGTGCCTTTTACAAGATATGATTGCAGCAGAGATTGAGCAAATTATATTATAAATTATTTCATACCTTATTTTAAACCTTTATTCATGCCTTGTTTTATATAGTTCATTCTCATCTGTAATCCTCATCTTTTTTTCTCTTCAAGCATCACTCTACATCATCACTCTCTACTTGTGACTGTACCATTTTTTTATTTATTTCTATTTGTGTTTAAATTCTAATTGCCTTGTATCCTCCTAACTTTTTTGATGACCGTTTCAATATATTAATATTGAAAAAAAATGTTTATTTCGGAATTAAGTAACATTTTTCTAATTTTTCTCATCCATATACAAGCATACATGTATCTTTTCCAGTGTCTAAACCACAGAGAGTATAAACTATTAATGATGCAATGATGTAAAAGTAGTATTGACTAGTCTCTATTTGTAAAGTTTACTTTTTAGTTGTATTTTCTTATTATACTTGCTAGCAAGTTTTGGGGAATTTGCCAGTTGTTAGGAGAGTTGTAGTGTGGTTAATATATGACTGTTGGCATAATATTGTGCATGGATAGTATAGTTGTTGGTTATGAAGTACTCTAGAGATTTTATTAGTGTCATTCTCAAGTTTATTGTTGAGTTTGAGTCTCTATACAAACTTAGAACTTGTACTTTAGAACTTTTCTTCCTGATTTCCTATTTCATTTTTATTCTTCCGTATTACAGTACTTTATACACTCTTTTTAAATTAGATGCATCCCTGTCATGTCTACTCCTCTCTGCATTTAATGTTTTATTAATTATTTCATTAATTCCTACTCTTTGCATTCTCCTCTATTAATCTAATCCTCACTATATTATCTCTCCAATATTAAATATAGTACTACTTTAATCATTCTCTACTTCAGTTCTGTCTTCTCCATTTTCTTTTTAGTTTAGTTAATCTTAATCTTGGACCTATTTGGAATCTGGGTTAAAATTTCATTCAATGGGATGGGATTGTATTTGAGAGCTTAAAGGCTGTGTAATTGTGTGCTCTTCTCACCTAGACTATACGCCACATGCTCTGTGACCCTGAAAAACTGATGCATAGGAGTTGTGACCTTAGTCACAGGGAAGAAGTATGGAGATCACAATAATATAGCACAAGAGAGAGGAAAAATGAAGGCGGTTGTTTGAATTGAGACTCTGTCATTGAAACTTTCTAATGTTTATTTTCTGATAAAATATTGGATATTATATATGGGAATCTCTAAGTGAATCTCCGTAATGTGTAATTGTTTGTTTTCAAAATGTAATTATTAAACAATCTTTAAAATGAATAATCATGCAAAAAAAATAATTATACTGATTAATATTATATTCATTGTAGAGTAGAAGAAATACCTTCTTCATCCGAAGGCTACCTAATCATTAGTGACAGAAAAACAGATGAATTCAAGATTGAATTATGTGAATACAATTTGAAACCCAGTACAATAAATCTTAAATATTATTTTCTATTTTTTACAAAATAAATTTGATTAAATTTACACCAAAAAAAGATGTGGTTGTGTTTTTTTTATTTTATATAATATTAAAAACACAAATGGTAGTAATTGCATAAGTTATGTGCTAAGTTTTTAGATAACAGCTTGAACATTTAATTCTAAAGGTTTTTCACTCATGAGAAAAGGAAAAAGCTTCAATGGTATGGGTTGCCATATGATTTTAAAAGGTTTACCTTTTAAATATCATTAAACAAATTAAATAACTATATTCTAAAGATAGATAACTTTTCACACATTCACATGACAGGGAATCAGTATGATTTACCGCCGGATCCATGTCCGGCAGTTGGAATCCCAACAGCGGCATCCCGGCAGAGGAGGAAATCCGATCGTCCTAAGGTAAGTATTGACTAACCTATTTCTACCCCCTAACCCTAACCCTCCCTTAGGGGTGCCTAACCCTAACCTTCCCCCCCAGTGCCTAACCCTAATCCCCCCTCTGAGTGCCTAAACCTAAACCCCCCTTCCTTGCTGCCTAAACCTAAGTCCTCCAGAGGGTGCCTAACTCTAAGTCCCCAGGGGTGCCTAACGCTAACCTCCACTTCCCCTAACCTAAACCTAACCTCCTGGGGGGGTGTCTACCCCCCAGGAACCCTTAACCTAAACCTCCCCACCCACGGCTATCCACACTCGGCACCCAGCGTCCCTTCGATCGGGATGCCGGGCGTCTGGCTCCCGGCGTATGTCTAATGACAGGCGTCGGCATATCGATGCCTATCTTTAGACCCTTGCTGGGATATGACAGTCGGGAAGCCGGCTATCGGGATTAGGTCCGCCGACTTCCCGACTGCATACCCATGACAGAGTATAGTACGAAGAAGCAAATTTTTTTATTTTTCTTGGTAACAATTAACTATGAAAATTTTGTAGAATCTTTCAGAAATCAGGTGCAGATATTCCAAAAAAGAAATGGGAGTTAATGGGAGTTAAAGCAGCAGCATTCTCACCATCATGCACACCGACATTCACTTCACTTTCACCTGCATTCACTTCAGTCAACACACTCTCACCTTCATCCATTAGCTCTTCAAACATAGACATCCATAAGACACTTTTAAAAGCCTTAATTTCTGGATTCTGTGCTACAGTAACAATAACAATATATCACTCCTGCACTCAACAAAATGGCCACTGAGACAGATGTTGCTATGCACTGTAGGAATGTTCCATTTCACATTTTAACAAATATGAGGGGGGAATGGACTAACTCACTTGTTTTAGAATAGGGGTAGGAGTGGAGAATACTGTTTTTTAAAAAAAAAAGCTAATCTCGCAGCCCCCAGACATGCGTGGAAAAAGAAGCGATATTTTAATTAATTGAGTGCGAGAAGCCAGGCGTGAGAGGCAATTGAATAGCTGGGTCCCATCTGTTTCATAAGAAAAGTGCACGTCAAGTTAATGCTCATGCTTGTTTTTTGAGCGCTTAGAGAAAAAAATGAGCGCTCGATTTTTTTTCAGGCACGTGAAAAATAATAGGCAATTGAATAGCGTGAGGATATTAATAGCTGAAAAATTGCTAAAAAACTCACGCCGCAAGAAATTTCTGTTTTCTCGCTCCTAGTTGAATATTCCCCCTAAGTGTAAAGGTGAAAATGGGATACGTTCGGCATTATGGTGCCGGAATCCAGGTGCCAGTCAGAATCTCGGCGCTGGCATCCCAACCTCCAGGATACCGATAAGTAGCAGGGTTGAGGGGAGGGTTAGGCACTAATGGAGGAGGGTTAAGTAAAGGGTGAGGGGAGGGGGAGGTTAGGTTCAGGCACTAGGGAGGGTAATATAAGCATACCGACCAACAAGTGTAGAGTGTCGGTATGCTAACCTTGTTGGGATGGCAGCATCTGGATTCTGATTGCTGGGATCCCGACTACTGGCATCCTGTACCTAACCCAGCAAAAATATGTGGTGGGTGTTACAAGGGGAATGAAACAACAACTGAAGACAAGATTAAAATAAAAAGGCCACACAAGCCTGCATAACATATGTACAATTTATAGTGGAATCCCATTCTTATATTACACCTGAAAATCTGTATAATGCTAGTGGGTAATTTATATTGTTAGAATAACAAGTACGTTAGGCACAGGATACTTTAGTATCCCGACAAAGGAGATGCTGGTGATCAGAATGCTGACGCCGGAACCCCAAAACTTGTCAGAATCCTAGCACCGGCATCCCGACCACCGGCATCCTATAGGTAAGTAGCAGGGTTGGGGGAGGGTTAGAGTTAGACACTATGGGGGAAAGGTTAGGTTTAGCCACCGGGGAGGGGGAGGTTAGGTTTAGGTACTAGGGGGAGGTTAGTTTTAAGCACCAGGGAGGAAGGGTTAAGGTTTGGTTTAGGGAGAGGTTTAGGATACCGTTGGACAGGTATCAGTATCCTAAAAGCCCCCCATACACGGTGCAATTTGCATACGATCCAATCTCGTTTGCTATTTCCCATGAATTCCTGAACTCTCCCGGCCCACACACAATATGATTGTACAAACGACCAAACTATATAGATGGGTCGTAAACGACTGCAGTATGCAGGTTGCAGTACTATCGATGATCATACATTGCATCATTCATCATGCACACACACGGAACAATGTGTGTCAAATCGTGTATGATAGGTCAAAATCTTTCTGCAGGTTCACTTGATCAGCGACGATGATGTACGATGGCGGGGGCGCGCATCGGCATCGTGATCACCCCCACACACACCACTTCTTACATGACAGGTCGTTCCAATCGATCGAAAGTGGCCATATTGTGTAAAAAATTGCACCGTGGGCCTGATTCAGCAAGGATCGCAAGAGCTAAGATGCAAGCAGTCGGCCGATTTTCACGTTCTGCGCAGCTTATGCATTGCAGTACGCTTGCGCGAACAAGCCAGTGCAATCGGGAATGAGAGCGCAGTGTGTATGCAGACCCAATGCATAGTGATAGACAGGAAGTGACCATTGCAGGGGCGTGCATAAATTATCCACTGCAATACCATATGCAGCCTGAGGCCTCATAGCATACGCTAAAGTTAACAATTCCTGAGTGAGGTCTGACCTACCTTAACTGTGCGTATGGGTCCGATGTTACTGGATGCTACCGATTGTTTCACTATGTTGGCCAAGTATACGGATGCTAGAAAGGGGAAGTGGGCGTCCTCATGTTAGGCTGAGATTGCATTGCGAATGCAAACATTTACATATCACCGCTGATATTAGCAACTGCATTGCGTGTGTATAAGCAAATTGCAATCCTTGCTGAATCAGGTCCCATGTATGGGGGCCTTTACCCTGTCGGGATGCCGGCGTCTGGATATTTACCACTAGGATCCCAAGCGCTGGCATCCCATCCCGCTAGGCACACATCACGCAAGTAATGTGAAAAAAGAAAGGAGTCAAGTCTTTGTTTTAATATATCGGATTGGCTCTGCATTGAATCATTCACTGATGTTGTATTTGTAGCTACAGTAGTTCACAAATTTTGTCACTGCATATACATGAGTATATACCTCCAAAAACCAAATATTGTTAAGTGGTTTGGTTTTGGAGGCATGGACATATAAAAATGCAGGGCCGGACTGACCATCGGGCACTTCTGGCAAATGCCAGAAGGGCCGATGGCTGCGTGGGCCAGTCAGTCCATCTACATGGAAACAGTACTATTGAAATTGTCTCTCCAATATTGGCTGCCGCCTCATAGGAGACATCGCAGCACATAGACATTTGAGAGGTCTTCATTTGCCATGTTCTGCTCCAGACACTAGAGGACCAGCTGTACCTCTAGTAACAGGGAGCAGCTAGTTCGGCAAAATCCCGGGCAAGACCTGCATGCTGCCTCCCCTGCCTTTCAGGTAAGTGTTTTGTTTTTTTCATTATGTGTGTGTCTACTGGGGGCTGGCACTACTGTGGGGGGATTACTAATACTACAAGGGGGGGACAACTACTAGGGACACTGCATCAGGGGTGGTACTACTGTGGGGGGATTACTACTTGGGGAACTACTATTACAAGGGAGGGGACAACTACTAGGGGTACTATTGTGGGGAGATTACTACTAGGGGGACTACTACTAAAAGGGGGGTACTAATAGGGGCACTGCATCGGGGGACCACTACTGGGGGTACTGCATAAGGGGGGACTACTAATAGGGGCACTACAAGGGGGGGACTACTACTAGGGGCACCACAAGGGCTACAAGGGGGGACTACTACTAGGGGCACTACAATGGGAGGGGACTACTACTAGGGGCACTACAAGGGGAGGGGACTACTACTAGGGGCATCTAATAGGGGGGAGACTACCACTGGGATCACTGCACCACTACTGGGAGCTCTATATAAAGGGCCTGTGTCATAAGTAAAGGGCCGGCTGGCTTGGCCGTTAAAGGGTGCTGAAACCCTCAAAGTGCACTCCAAACAAAATAAAAAATGATTTGCTGTGTTTGTGAATTGTGTGCACTGTGGCTGCACGTGCATCAACAAAGGAGCAGTGCCAAGCGAGCACCTTTGTCATAAGTAAAGGGCCGGCTGGCTTGTTCGTTAAAGGGTGCTGTAACCCTCAAAGTGCACTCCAAACAAAATAAAAAATAATTTTCTGTGTTTGTGAATTGTGTGCACTGTACGTGCATCCTCAAAGCAGCAGCACCAAGCATGCGTCTGTCTGTTAAAGGGTGGCGTAACCCCCAAAGTGCACTACACAAAAAATAAAAAATTCTTCTTTTTTTTCTGTCTTTGTGAATTGTGTGCACTGTACGTGCATCAACAAAGGAGCAGCGCCAAGCGTGTGCCTGTGTCCCATAAGTCTGTTAAAGGGTGGTGTAACCCCCAAAGTGCGCTCCACAAAAAAGAAACAATTCTTATTTTTCTGTGTTTGTGTACGAAATGTATGCGCAGTAGCCACACGTGAATCTACACCGCAGCAGCGCCAAGCGTATGCCTGTTTCATAAGTCAAGGGCTGGTTTGGACATCTGGTCTGGACTGAAGGACGTGCCAACAACTTATGACATGTCTACTGTCACTGCATATGATACTGTCACCACTGACAGAATGGTGGAGGATTACATCGGTGACAGCATCCAAGTAGGCATGTCAGACAGTCTGTACCTGTACTGGCAAGAAAAAGAGGCAATTTGGAGGCCCCTGTACAAACTGGCTCTATTTTACCTGAGTTGCCCCCCCTCCAGTGTGTACTCCGAAAGAGTGTTTAGTGCAGCCGGGAACCTTGTCAGCGAAAGGCGTAGGAGGTTGCTTCCACAAAATGTGGAGAAGATGATGTTCATAAAAATGAATTATCAACTCTTCCAGGGAGACCAGCCTCCAGAACGTACAGAGGGACCTGTGGTGGTGAATTCCAGCGGGGACAAATTAATACTCTGTGAGAATGAGGATGTACAAAACACTGAAGAGGGTGAGGAATCTGTGGATGAGGAGGATGAGGACGACATCTTGCCTCCGTAGAGCCAGTTTGTGCAGGGACAGATTAATTGCCAGCTTGTTTTGTGGGGGCCCAAACGAACCAATCACTTCAGCCACAGTCGTGTGGCAGACCCTGGCGCTGAAATGATTGGTTTGTTAAAGTGTGCATGTCCTGTTTATACAACATAATGGTGGATGGAAGGGCCCAAGGACAATTCCATCTTGCACCTCTTTTTTTTCTTTACATTATGTACTGTTTGGGGCCTAGTTTTTCAAACTGCCATCCTGTCTGCCACTGCAGTGTCACTCCTAGAAGGGCCATGTGTTTGTGCCGCCCACTCGTGTCGCTTAGCATAGTCATCCATCTTCCTCGGTGCAAACTTTTGGACATAAAAACACTATTGTGAGGTGTGAGGTGTTCAGAATAGACTGGAAATTAGTGGAAATTAAGGTTATTGAGGTTAATAATAGCATAGGAGCAGAAAAACCCACAGATTCTGTGATTTTTAGCTGTTTTTAAAAAAATATACAGATCCAAAACACAAAACACGGAAGGGTGGTTTTGGCAAAACCAATCCAGATCCAAAACACTAAGAAAGATCCAAAACACGAAAAGTGGCCGATGCACACCCCTAATATACACATATTGTTTCCTATATTTTTCTCACTTTTCACCAAATTTTTTTGTTTGTTAAAAACTGAGTTTTTCATACTTACCTTCCCCCCTTCTCCCCCTAACCCTCCCCATTAGTGCCTAAACCTAACCCCCCCCTTCGTGCCTAGACCTAACCCTCCACCCTTCGTACCTAAACCTAACCCTCCCCCTACTTCTGTACTCATTCTGCTCTCCAGCTCAATTATGCCCCCTGTTCCCCTCTCCCCATGTCTGTACATGTTCTGCTCTCCCCTACCACCTGTGCCCCCTGTTCACCTCTCCCCATGCCTGTACATGTTCTGCTCTCCCGTGTACTCTGCCCTCCCACCTCTGTGCCCCCTGTTCCCCTCTCCCCATGTCTGTACCCCTTCTGTTCTATTGTGTACTCTGCCCTCCCACCTCTGTGCTCCCTGTTCCCCTCTTCCCATATCTGTACATGTTCTGCTCTCCCGTCTGCTCTCCCCTCCCACCTGTGCCCCCTGTTCCCCTCTCCCTATATCTGTACATGTTCTGCTCTCCCGTGTACTCTGCCCTCCCACCTCTGTGCCCATTATTCCCATCTCCCCATGTCTCTACATATCCTGCTCTCCCGTGTACTCTGCCCTCCCACCTTTGTACCCCCTGTTCCCCTCTCTCCATGTCTGTACCCCTTCTGCTCTCCCGTGTACTCTGCCCTTCCACCTCTGTGACGCCTATTCCCCTCTCCCCATGTCTGTACCCCTTCTGCTCTCCCGTGTACTCTGCCCTTCCACCTCTGTGCCCCCTGTTCCCCTCTCCCCATGTCTGTACCCCTTCTGCTCTCCCGTGTACTCTGCCCTTCCACCTCTGTGCCCCCTGTTCCCCTCTCCCCATGTCTGTACCCCTTCTGCTCTCTCGTGTACTCTGCCCTCCCACCTCTGTGCCCCCTGTTCCCCTCTCCCCATGTCTGTACCCCTTCTGCTCTCCCGTATACTCTGCCTCCCACCTCTGTGACCCCTGTTCCCCTCTCCCCATGTCTGTACCCCTTCTGCTCTCCTGTGTATTCTGCCCTCCCACCTCTGTGACCCCTGTTCCCTTCTCCCCATGTCTGTACCCTTCTGCTCTCCTGTGTACTCTGCCCTTCCACCTCTGTGACCCCTGTTCCCTTCTCCCCATGTCTGTACCCCTTCTGCTCTCCCGTGTACTCTGCCCTCCCACCTCTGTGACCCCTGTTCCCCTCTCCCCATGTCTGTACCCCTTCTGCTCTTCTGTGTACTAAGTGTCCCCTATTCTCCTCATGTCTGTACCCCTTCTGCTGTTCTGTGCTTTTTTTTTTATGCGCTACACGCAGTGAGGCATAAATTGTCATAGGACCCAAACAGTATGGAGTAGGACCCCATTTTTTTTAAAGTGAGGGGTCCCTGGGACCCACACTTTTTTTAATTTAGCACAATCACTGGGTGTAAGGGGCATTACTGTGTGTAACTTGAATGAGGTTCACTACTCTGCAGTGTAATTTGAATTGGGGGTACTATTGTGTGCTCACGCCCCTTCTCAGCAAACACACTGTTTTTTTCGACGCGCGCCCACGGTGCGCATACTAACATATTCTTTTGTGTCGGGGGGAAACCAAAGCTCTTTATGTCTACAGGGCATCAAAATGTGTAGTAACAGCTCTGCTTTGGTGGCACAGACGTGTTCTCCGCTGCTCAGCTCCCCTGCCCTAAAAAATTCCTACAGTGAACACCATCTAATCCTCTACAACTGCTAGGCTAGGCCTTGGTCAATTGGAAAATGCCTTTCCTTTACATTGTGTGTGACATATACCAATGTAGCGCCAGCTTTACCTAACAGAACTAACCAAATACCAAATGTTTAAATATGGCACATGTATGAATCCCCTGCAGGATGTGCTCTTTTGTGTGTATTTTAATACAAAGAATGATGTACACTTTTATGTTCTAATATTAATTATATGTGTAAGCAAATAGACTAAGATGTGGGAGGAGTCAGGATTAGTAAGGGGAGGAGTCTATGCCAGTAGCCAGGTGCTGATTGAAGGTGGGCCTCTGTGCTTTAAAATGCCAGGGCCTATTTTTAGTCCCAGTCCGGCCCTGTATATATGTATATGCAGTGACAAAACAGGGACTTGAAGATGAAAGCGGGTACAGTCTCAGCCTTATGATAAAGGCAGTTAGCTAGTGTACATAGCTTAAAGGTATTGCAGGGGTTAACTCCAGTCACTCTTCCAGTGTGTGTGTTGTTACCACCAGTCTTGTTATATCTCTCTTTATGCTCCCTTACTGCAGTCACCTCAGTGCTGTGCTCCCATTAGCAGCTGCTGGTGTTTGCTTTGAGTGCAGGGTTGCATGGGGGTGGAGGAATCACAAACAAAAGGATCCATTCCACAGATGTCGGAAGCTGCAGACTGCTGGCTAAAGAACTGTGGAGTGACATAGGTCCAGTGACATCACAAAAGGGGTGGGGCTTAACACATTTTTCGGCTCCGTGTCCTGCTAAGCAGTTTCTTCAGAAGAAAACTGCTGCTGCTCAACTGAACAGGCCCATCTGCCCTTCTGGCATGTGCCAGGACTGCCAGATGGCCAGTCCGGCCCTCTATTGAGGTTAAAAATACTCTAGGAACAAACAAGGGCTCAAATTATGTGATATTAGGGTTTACTTGTAAATTTTTGGGAAAAAATACAAAGGAAAACCAGTCACGGCAGTTTTGCAAAACCAAAAAACAGCTGACGAATTAGAACCAAAACCAGCAAAAATGGTCCAGCACACATCTCTGAATTTTTGTATTAGACATTGGATTGCATGTTTGTTTTCCAGGAACACACCTGGAAATATTCACAATATTCTGGATCCTTTGAGATGGTATAAAATTGGCGTTTACTTGTCTTTCAAATTCCCCACAGAATGGTGGTGGCCCCATTAAAAGTACTGTGAATACTTGGAACATATTACACAAAAATTGTAGACAGAGGAAACAATAAAAGTTGGAATCTGTGCCAATAAAATAGAGATAGATATGGCCCCCTGGTGGGTCTACAAATGCCCCTCTGGCAGCATGCCACAGTGCAAAGTATCCCTCTCTAGATTTCCCTGGGGCATACACTCTAATAAAATGTTCTGCACACCCTTGTGGTTGCATACAGCACATATATTTTCTCAAATTCACTTGCTTCTTCTGTTTATAGCTGGTTTTATATTTACACTGGCAACTAGCGGCTTAAAAATAATCTATCCTAATGAATAACGTGTTCTTCAAGAAGTGAACTATAATTAGGTGACCAACAATTCCATAAGCAAAATACCAACAATTCTATATGGAATGTATATTCTTAGTAAAGTATGTTGAGTTATAGAAATTGAGTGGTAAACATTACCCTGAGATAATGAGGCACTCACAACCCTTCCACAGCTAACGACTGCACTGACTTTCATTTCAGGAACTCAGTATTTCTAATAGATCCTACAGTTTTCTTCAAGGTGCTTACTAACCAGATTAGTAGCAAATAGAAAGGTATACAAAAACTAAATAAGCAGGTCAGATGACAGGGGGTTTTAGGGAGCTTGTACCAGGCATCTAGATTCCGAGGGGCTGGAGCTGAAGACACAGGGCTGGGCAAACACAGGGGGATATGCTGGAGAGACACATTTTGATGGGGCTGAGCAACAGCCCCATCCTCAGGCCTAGTGACAGGGGTGTACAAGGGGGCCTCTCAGGAAACACGGAAGTCCAGTTCATGTGTCCCCCTTGCCTGTGTCGCTGCACTATTCAGGGCACAGCTGCAGGCAGAAAGAAAGAGAGCCCAGCAAAGGGCACAATTAAGGATTTTCTTTTGCCTGTGCATCGTGCATGACATTATAAAGACGCACTACTGGATCAGAGAGCAGCGGAGCCACCCGCGAAGAGGAGCAGTAGCTTTAGCAGGAGCAGGAGGTAAGTGTACGCTGGTTTGTTCTGGGGAGAGAGAGGTCAGGTGGGGCCCTGGCCAGGAGTGCCAAAGATGAAGTGACAAAGGAAGAGGGGGTGGAGCTGAAGAGGGGGATGTGCTGGAGAGACACAGGATGGGGCTGAGAGACTTGGGCTGTGAGTACTGTTAATCCTGTGTGTCCCATCTCTCCATCCATGACTTCTGTGTGTCACAACAGTCCATCCATGACTCCTGTGAGCATCCATGACTCCTGTGAGTGCCATCACTCCATTCCTGATTCCTATAGCTTCCATCACTGCATCCCTGACACCTGCATGTTTTGTCTCTCTATCCCCAAAACCACTATATCCCTACACGCCATAGCCATCACCAGTATGTCCAGGGGCATTTTAAGAGAGGAAGGGCAAAGGTACAGCGTCCATTTGGGCCCCCATCTCTCTGTCAGTGAACTGAGCGTAGTAGATTCTGGCAGAATCTACTGTGCATGCACGGGTCTCCAGGAAAATGGCGCCTGTGCCTAATTTCTCAGGGTCATCTATTCTGCGCATGTGCATGTCACTGGGGAAAATGGCTGCTGCCTTTTTCCCAGTGATTACTTGCTGCTCTGGAGCACATCAGAATCTGTGGAGAGGTAAGTATTATTATCTATGGGTGCAGCAGGGTGTGCGGTGTGCCCCCCCTGGATCCAGGGGCCCATGTGCACCCATTATAAAGACGCCTATGAGTATGTCCTATCTCTCAGATTCCTGATGCTGTCACACCATCTCTGATCTCTGACTCCTGCACCCCATCACTGACTCCTGTACACCCTGTACCTCCATCCCTGTCTATTGTACATCCCATCACTTCTTCCCTGATGACTCCTACAGTTCACTTGGTCCCCGACTCCTATACATCCCATCTCATCTTTCTTCTGTAAATTCCAGTAAAAAATAATCACTCCTGTGTACGCCAAAAGTCATAGAAGACATGGGGGCAGATGTTTGAAGCTCTGGAAAGTGATAAAGTGCAGACTAATAAACGATCAGCCACTCATGGTACAGTTGGGAGCTGATTGGCTGGTAATTTTGCATTCTCTACTTTATCACTTCCCAGAGCTTCATACATCTGCCCCATGATTTGCAATGTATTTTTTCGCATGTTGCAGTAGTGGAACCTGTCTTTAACTCCCTTCAAGGAAAGTCAGCTGGGAAAGGACATGCTAACATAATACATTTGTCTAATGGTCCTTCCGCTTTGTATTTCTAAACCACACTATAGTGCACACTGCACAGGCACTTCTGTTTTCCTGATTCACCATGGGTCACAATTGCAACAGTGCACGCAGATCAGCCGGTGATACGTACTGCGCATGCGTATGCACAGCAATGCATGTGTGCAGATTAGCATTGCGATCGCATTGCGATCACACACGTAGATAGAAAGTCATCGCAGAGTAAGTAAGGGGACGTCAGTGTTTGGGGTAGTGACTGGGGAGTGGTCGGAGAAATACAGGTGAGCGTTACATGGGCGTACAGAAATTAGCCACTGTGACGGCATGCGGGCTGATGTTACTGATGTATACGCAGGACTGTGAGGTATTACGGATGTGAGAAAGTGGTAGTGGGCATATCTATGCTGGCTGAGCAGCTGCAAACATTAGCATGTTTTCGCAGCAGAACTGCTTGCGTAATTGCAGCTGCAATCGCAATAGTGATCCGTAATGAATCAGGCCCCTGAAGCTGGGCTTTAGTGGCCACAGTGTTTGCTCTGAAGCCATGCACAGAATTACATATGTCTAAAATAGTTTGAATAAACAGTACATCATAATAATAAATTAAATTAAAAAAAAAACACAATTAATGCATAGTAATATAAACATTTATTTAAAAAAAACTATTGGTTTACAAAACAAGGCTCCAAAATAAACAGTTGAAGATAACCTTCTTTAAAGATGCCAGTAAATAGTGGTTAGCCTTATTGGAGATATTAATAATAAAAGATGTTAATCCAGGTAACTGACACAGGGCGGTTATTGAGTTCTGCTCCCCTAACAGCAATTATCAATTGTAAAAGACTGCAGCTAATACCATATCTCTAATAAGAGACGCTCCTCTCCCCACCTCTTTTGCTATACATAAAGACAATTGAGCTCTTTAATTTTCCAGAGTAAGAAGCTGGACCAGTAATTGAACAATACCATACAAATAAATATAAATTATGTATCTTCTGTGACCAAATGATAACACCAGGATTTGAACTTGGGATGGTGTGTTGAATGTGGTGGTGCCCCAGCCAACTGAGCTATTTTGAACAGTGAGATGATCGGGGACCAGTAATTAACCCTAGTTGAGGGTATATTCTTCCTGGATATATTCCTGTCAGTTACCTGGATTAACATCTTTTATTAGTAATATCTCCAATAAGGCTATGCACTATTTACTGGCATCTTTAAAGAAGATTATCTTCAACTGATTATTTTGGAGGCTTTTTTTGTAAACCAATTGTTTATTTTAATGAATGTTTATATTAATATGCATTGGTTTTTTTTTATTTAATTTATTACACACACACATATATATATATATATATATATATATATATATATACATATATATATATATATACACAGTTTTAAGAGATTTATTATTATTGTAAATAAAATTAATGTATTAAAGTATACAATTGTGCTCAATAAATGTAATGCGCACCTTGTGGTGGAATTTCATTCTACCTTATTTTCATGTTGTTGCACTTGTTTGAGTATTCTAGAGGTACTCACTAGGTTGCTGCTTAAATAATTGTAGATACAATAAGGCTTGTTTTTGATATAATCTTGTGGTAGCGCCCGGTAAGGGGTTAATTTGTTAACCCACAATTTATATTGAATCATCATAATAATAGCATGGTTGGTTGTGCCTTATATAATGAATAGTGTAAGCAGTTTGGAAGTATAAAACATGTGCAGGACCTAAATTTGCATATAAGCCTACATTTACATGAATTAGTTTAGCCCATAAGATTGGTGCATTCCCGTACATGCAATTGGAGAACACTGAAGATAATTATCTTTACTTGGAAAATATACAGTATAGCTCCCTAAGTTTTGAGAAGAGTTTCATAACAGGTCAAAAGCATGACATTCCAGAGTTTCCATTGTGTTGCGGTTTTGACGGTCTCTCAGCACGGAGCTCATTAGTCTCTATGATGACGGTGGACACTGAACTATTCTCCTCAGTCACAGGAGATAGCAGAGGAGAGCAGAACAGGTGACAGCTACACATGACCCAGCAGACAAGGGACCCTGTTGAGCCTTCTTGCTGTAGCTGCCATATAACATTACCTGGAATATGCTATCCCAGTAGTTATGAACTGTAAAGTAAGTTATTGCTACATTACTGTACACACCACATTGAACATTATCTTTCAAACCAAGCAAATAGATACAATGAAATACTGTATTTCACATCAATAATAACAATATACTAAGAACTGCAACAGTAGCCTGACCCTGTAACCAGCTTTCTAAGCACATATAATTACAGTATTTTTGTGCATCCATTTGCATGTATAAATTGTGGGACACTGAAAAGGGCAATATTTCCACCTATTAGATGTTTTGATTGTTCATGTTTACATTTTGTTTATAAAGGTCAGGATCATTTTGAAAGTCAATATTCCAAGGTTTTGTACAAAGTAAGCAAATATTCTCAGTTACCGCTCTAAATAAACAAAACATTTACTTGATCAACTACATTGCCAACGTCTTTCATCTTATAGCCAACTATGTTGTAGCAGAATGAATCTTATGGTTGAACATCTGAAGATACATAGAATACAACAGCAGGAAATAACCAATTGATTCCTCTAGTTAGCTCATTATATATCATGTCCATTTTTGGTTGGTTTTATTCTACAATAAATAAATTATCATTGTACATTTTAAACTCAAGAGCAAGTAAAGCCATATTTCACATTAATGGATATCAAAGGCTGTGTAGTACTAAATTCAACAATATACATAAAATAACTGAGGTATTAATATTTAACTACTGTCTCTCTTATGTACTGTATGGCCTTATAAATAGGGTCCTCTTCCCTCGTGTACTCTTTCCATGGAAACACCATCACTTTCTATTAGTATCCCTTTTCAAATCAGTCTGCTGTACCCATCAGCGCTAGTTACCTAGTTATAGCCAACTGTTTTGCATTAAAGTGTAGTTACTGTCTACATATATTATATTTTCCTGTTATGTTTTTAATGCACTTTTATATGCATTTACAGCATGTTCTATTGTACTTTTCTATCACTTAATACACATAGTTACTTTTCACATCACCTTTTTATGTTTGTTTAATATTCATGTAATTTTTCACATATATTTTAACCCCTTAACACTTAGTAATTACTTGCACACTTCTATACTTTACACTGCACTGTCACTCTTTTTCCATTTTTGTGTGATGCCCTGGGGGGTCCTGGGCTGGACTTAATTTGGGGTGCTCTGCACCCCGGACATGAACCGTTTAGTGTAGGGACTGCTAGTGACAGAGAAGCCTTGACGAGGCATAGCAGCATCCCATGTATTTGCAAATGCATGCAACTAATATCTCTGAAATTCTGTTACCATATAGTGTTCATATATTGTTGCTGGTATGTTTCAGTGTGCTGAGGAACAATAGGGGGTTAAACCCCCTTCTCTTTTTCTACTTGGTATGACATCTCCCTTTCATGCACCTGAAAAAGTACTACCAGATTGATTGAGCAGCTGCCATTTTTTTCTATGTAGTTTATGTCCTATTGTACTTTTGTATGTTCTTTATGTCCTGTTATGTTTGCACCGTACTTTGTTTTATGCACTCTATACTGCGCTGCAGACACTGCATGATGATAAATAAATAATTATTAGTAATAATGCACTCATTCCTTCCTCTGCAGGAAGCTGCCATTTTATGTGGTAGTAAGCTCTCTAACAAAACATGCAGAGATTAAGCCACAGCTAGGGAGACTTAATCTGTGTACACACCATTATATGGTGTGACCCAGCAATGTGACGACCGATATAATGATACATCATGCGCATTATACACACGATGTATCATTACATGCTGCATGTAACTTTACTCCCATCATTCATTGCAATGTTCCATCTGCCATGCAAGACAACAGACGAGATGATACAGTGAACGACAGTTGAGAATGACAGATCGAGCATACGCACTATGCGATGTGTATGATATATTGTTCCGATCTGCGTCGGAACGATATATCATATGATACAACATATAGTGTGTATCCAGCTTAACTTTGCACAATTGCACTGAGTGGATTAGAGTAAGAGCCACGATATCATAGTAACCCATCTGACTGCTCAGCTGTTTGATCCAGAATGTTATTCCAGGTGCTGGAGGAGCTTTATCTGTCAGTAAAGGAGTGTGGAGGTAAAACATTACTATTTTACATATCTGCATTGGAAAGTAATTTTAATATTAAACAATGAATTTTGCATCCATGGCTCATACCTGAAAAATGAAAGTTTGCTTTTTTGTGGTCCTTTAAACCTGAATGACCACAAGCATAGAAATGTAATTGGGATGATGGGCTTACAGCAGGAGATCCAGGTAAGGTGTAATTATTGCTGAATTCTAATGACATTCTATCTTTAATCCATCAATTTCTCAGATGGTCTGAATTGTCCTAAAAATATTTATCAGGGAATTTACTTTTACTTTAATTAATGAAGAAAGAAAATACGTTAATTACATGACAGGATCGTAGAGCATATATGGAGTTTTTCACCCTGTGCATGCTCCTCACCTTAGTGTACATAAGTACAGGCCATACTTACCTACTCTCCCGGAAGTTGCGGGAGGTTCCCAAATTTTCAGAGAACCTCCCACACCCCCAGAAGAGTATCCGGATCTCCTGCATCCTGCTCACTTCCTAGTGAAGTGGGCAGGATGGGGAGATAATTGCTGGAATTGCTGCATATTTGCCATGAATCATGGCTCCATATTGAGGAGGTGGGGATAATGACATAAAAGTGTGTAATTTAGCCCCACCCCTCATTATGCTCCAGCAATTGGCAGCAGTTTGCTGTGAGGGGGCAGGGCCTGTTGACATAGTAACCCTGCCCCACCCCCCAGAGTGCCCAGCTATGTCTGCTCTCCGAGCAAAGAAAAATGTCGGTAAGTATGGTACAGGCTCATCTCCACTTGTGACTAGATGGGCGTAACTCGGTTGTAATAGGGCATGCATACATAGGCGAAGTCCAAAGATGGCATCTCAACAGAACTGCAGGCTGTGCAAAGTTGTGCAATTTTATAGATATGCCATTTTTCATATAGATCTTTTGCACTTATTATAGGGCTGGTGTACAGTTTAGTGTGCATTAAGGATGTTGACAGGAATCAAACCAAGAGTAGGGATAGGAGTGGTCTGGCCACAATTACATACAACTCTACATACTGTAAGAACAGATATATATATTTACTTCTGTGCATACAATGTAGGTGCAATTAAGACCGACTTGCATTTAACTCTTCATAAACTCTACAGTCTTTACTTAAAAGTATAATAGTGATGAATTTTGAGGAGTGATTAATGGACATGTATAGATGACTTATGTAACTAAAGGGCTCATTTATCATTAAATATTTGTGGCTTATTCCCCTAAAATACCAGTTTTCGGAGGATGCCCGCAAATATTTAGTGTCCCTCCATTTCCGCCAGCAGACACAAATGCCATAGGTTTCTATGGGGGATGTGATGCTGTCAAAGCATTCCAGAACTTGGTCCTCACAACTTACACCTGAAGATGGCGTAAGCTGCTGTAGCCTATGGCCTATTGCAATACTACCCGGGAGAGAGTTCCATAGGAACGCTCCCCCGGCAATGGCTGCCATGCATTTGTGGTCTGTAGACCATGCATGCACAGGAGTACCAGCACAGGAGTGAAGAGACCGCTTACGCAGTCACTTCATTCCCAGCACATCGCAGGGACAGGCTACTTTTAGAGCCCCTGCCCCTGGGGGTGTGTTTTGTTACATTTAGGCACTATTATCGCATCCTGCAATGTGATCTTGGGTACTAATATCGCTCCCAGATTGCATTGCAAATGCGATTATTAATAAATTGGCCCCTATACACCTTAAACAGAGAAAATGAGGGTAACTATTGCTGTTGTTTTAAGAAGATTACAGAAACTCTATGTAAACATATAAGCAGAGTTCTTTATTTTATCTACACACAGAATAGTTTATGAAGATAGGGATATAAAATACAGTAAAATATGTCTTCATTGTATATAAACAATAAGATATTTTAAACACTGCTTCATTTACACCAAGTGTGATATATCTGATAGTTACATGCAATCTACAAGGATATTATTACTTATTTGTTTTATTATAAAAATGTTTAATGAAGAAAGTAAGGTTTTCCTAGATATATTTAGAATACGTTTTGTTGCAAATGTCAAATTCTAATTTCATTGCATTTTAAAACATTTAATGTTCTTAAAAAAATACAAAACAAACAAAATCAAGAAGGCAATTAGCTATAGGAGGATTAGGATAAGTGCAGGTGCCACGGACATTGGGCCTGAATCAAATTGGTATGCTATTCGCATCGCCACTGCATACAAAGTAGCAAAATTATGCTAATGTGGCAGAAGGCATCTTGTGTAAATAGACGACTCCTGCCAGCTTCTGTCATCCGCCACTGCATGCAAGGACGCAGCCATTGGGTCACTTGTGTGAACATCAGCCATCTGAGTAACCTTTATGTTACTCAGGATAACTGTGTATTTCAAGCTTCTGGGCCCAGTGCAGCTGCACCGGAAGATGCAGACACTGGCTTCAGCACTCCCAGAAAATGAGGCTGAAACCCCTTGTTTTTTGGGACAAAGTCCATCAATGACCATCTCCCCCCCCCAGGATCGTTGATCGGCAACCATGAAATTGTACACAAGCCATTGGGTTTGTATACAACTACAAAAGTGAGCCAGTAGTTATGACTTTAAACATAAAACAATACATTAATTTATGGATAAACCACCTGTTTTCCCCAACTGTTTGTGATAGTGTTGATTCATTTAAAAGGTGTAAGAATCCATTGGATGCATAATAATATTTATTGTAATGCAGCCAGGGGAAACTGGGAGTAGAGATAGTAATCAAATGATGAAACATTCTCTGCTTCCAATAGTGATGTTTTTTTCCATTGATGGTGAGTTTGTAATGTTTATTCACCATCAATGGTTTCCTTACGATGTCTTCATGCTCTGTTCTGATTGGCTATGGCAGCCAGCCAACCCCTGCATACATCTTCCTTCCAACGTCCGACCATTCTGCATGCATGCAGAAGCAGCAGTTGGCACACTGTGTGACACAAGACTCAGGGCCTGATTCACACATGCGTGCAGTGCAGTGTTGATTTTTGTGCAGTTGAGTATGGCGCTTGCGTACCACTGAGTGTACACAGAGACTGCTGTTGCTTGTGCCGGACAGACATTGGCATTCCTGGAGGGTGTCCTGAAGCGAATGCAAAAAAATGCTTTCCCATGCCCGTGTTATGGGAGTGTCAAGGGCATGTCAGGGAACACAGCTGCATTCTTAAATAGAGAGCGGCAGCTACAGAGGCTTTGTTTAAATTTAGAAGGAGACACCACACCAGCTGTAGGGTGCCATAAGTGTGAATGGTTATGGCGATGGTGCACCGTTTATGGTTGAGTGTTTGAGTACAACAATGGCTTTCCACTGTCCACAGACATTAAAAGTAGGTGTCTCAGGGCTTGCAATCTCCGACACTTGCAATTACAGAAGGGGGAAAGGCTGAGACTGTAGCCCCACATTCATAAGCATTAGCGTCCACATCTCAATCAGGCCCTCAGTCTCTGCAGTGTGACAAACATGACGCAGTATGGCTTCACATATTTTATTACCGAAAATTGATGTTTAAATGGGAAAAAGTATTGATGATTTGTAAAAAATGTTTGTGTATTATTGATATTTTGTGACTGATAGTCTGTTGTCTTTTGGTGCACCATCCCTAATAGGCACCATAGAGGTGTACATGGATAAAGAGCTCCTCTCAGAAAAGGAAAAAAGTGATCACGTGACATTCCCATCCAATCCTGAGCTCTTCGATCAGGTATACCCGGTTGCTGTAGTGTTCTCCAGAGTGTATCATGATATATATTGCGAGTGTCAACTTTTAGCATCATTTTTATTACTATTAATGAGGGGTGCTTTCAAAAGACAGCTTTGGCCTAGCAGTCCCTTTAATTAGGGTATATGTCAATATCCTGACAGCGGGGATTTTGTCGTCCAGATTGGCGATGCCAGAATCCCATTATCAGAATAAAGGCACTGGCATCCCAACTGCTGTAATCCCGAAGGTAACTAGTGGGGTTGGGGGGAGGGTTAGGGTAAGGTATAGGCACTAGAGGGAGGGTTAGGGTAGGCACTAAAGGGGGATGTTAGGTTTAAGCACCGTGCAGGGAGGATAAGGTTAGGAACTAGGAGGGAGGTTAGGTTTAGACATCGGGGAGGGAGTGTTTGGATTAGGGTAGGGTTAGGAGTTGGGTATACTTACCTCGAGCCATTAGGATAGTAACCTACTTGGGATGCTGGTGCCGAGATTCGGACCACCCAGATCCCGAGCGCTGGAAACCCATACCCAACCCGTAAATTACCAATGGTTAAAAGAAAAGAAAATCATAGAATACACTTTCTTCATCTCTTTATTGCAATTAGCTAACATGTTATAAAAAAAAAAACATAAACATGAGCTAATTGCACCATAGGCAAGCAGCATGTGTCTGGATTCACAAACCTGATGTGATAACCCTTCTCGGGAATGGAGCTGGACCGTTACTTACCAACAGCTTTGAGAGAAGCATACTTGTTAAGTTCCTTTCCAGGAGGCTGCTGCTCATATGGATTTGAAATCTGTCCCATAGTTGGAAAGGAATGTGGATGTGCCATCTGTGGAAGGTGTGGGGATGTTGGAACAATATTATTCATCTTTGAAGTATCTGCAGAGAAAAATAAATGATTTAATTAGATTCCCGCATCCTTTAACTTCAGAAATATAATACTGTACTGAATACTATCACTGTTACATGAACAACATAGAAATGACAATGCTAAACTCTAGCTACATAAAATCAATGAAGCAGGTTGCACTGAACAGAAGACTATCCATGCAGCTCTCATTAGATAAAACATTTAACTGTTTCAGTTTCACATCTGAGACATCATTCACTATTTCCTAAAGAGGATCTGCCACCAATGTAATAGACTGTAACATTATATAACTTGTAACAACTTGGGAGAGCACTTATAGGAGTTGGCCAGAAACTCTCCTGTCTATCTCCTTACTCATTTACTTAGCTTCCTATCATATTATTATTATTAATAATATTATTATTATTATTATTATTATTATTATTATTATTGTTATTTTATTTATAAGGCACCACAAATATCTGCAGCACCTTACATAGTAAAGGTACAAAACAGGGTAAACAAGGCAAAAAAATTTAACTAACTACATAAATACTAGTACAGGCATAGCTGCAATGTACGCTTATAGGCCCTCATTCAGAGCCGGACGCTCTGAGCAGAGCGCTCGCTCTGAATAAGGGCCGTCCTCCATAAAAATGGAGCGTCCTCCTGGACGCTCGTATAGCTGTGGGTCACCACCCACAGCACATACGAGCGTGCAGGATGATGGTCGCGATGGTCTTGACCATCGCGACCATCGCCAGTGCGACCAGAAGCCTGTGGTCGGGGTTTTCGACCACAAGCCCTGGAGTGATTTTGGCTCAAAATCACTCCCACTGACATCACTAGTGATATCAGTGGGGCCAGCTTCTGACGGTAGGCGTTCCCTTGGGAACGCCTCCGTCTGGGAGGCATGCCCCCGGCACGCCCACCAAAGGGGGCGTGCTGTCAATCAACATCGACAGCACGCCCCCTTTGATCAGACACAACGAGCGAAGGAAAGTCCTTCGCTCGTCGCGTCTGGCACATGCGCACGACGGAGCTCCCTCCGTCGTGCGCATGCGCAGTGCACACCATCGACCCACTTGCGAGCGGACAGCCACTTGCGAGTGGGTCTGAATGAGGCCCATAGTCTGAGTTACTGGGCCTATGGGGGAATGATGAGAGAGGTCCATGCTCAGGAGAGCTTACATTCTAATAAGAAGGGGGGTAAAGAGGAGACACAGCCAGTTAGAGATGATGGAGGGAAGACCCAAACAGGCATATATATATATACATATATATATATATATATATATATATATATATCACGTGTAATGTTTGAAAGGCACTCCAATGGTAAAGAAATAAATCCACACCACCTGGCGTCTATAGTCAACGTTTCAGAGGACTTTAACCTCTTTTATCAAGACATCATCATATATCTATATATATAATATATATATATATATATATATATATATATCATATTAAATTAAGTTTTAATTCCAGTCCCCACGGTACATTTTCCTGGTGTTGTATGTTATTAATATGAATAGCATCTAACTGTATACTGTATATATAAAAAATATTTGTAATGGTTTTGATTAATTTGTTGTTTATTTTATTTCACATATGATACCTATTTAAAAATAAACATATGATATGTTTTTTTATTTATCTGTTCAGTTTTTATCAGTGCTGTGATACCATATTTACACATTTGTCATTTTAACATACTTATTAAGATAATAATATGTAGCAATGCTTCTTTCCTCTCTTTTTTTGCTTGTGGCATTTATTTATGATCCAAAGGGGCAGATGCAGAGATGAATGGATAAGCATTTTTGAATAGCATCTTGCATGTATTCTCACTGCGCATGCTCAACAAATGGACGCACCCAAGTTCAAGCAAAGCAGAGTCGTACACATTTACACACTTACGACCAAAGAGGTGGAACTGGGGCGAGGCTGGGCGCTGCCACATGGGCAAAGCTTTGAGCTAAAATAAATGCAGACTATTCAGACCTAGACACAAGTGAAAAATACGCCCTTTTGGAGGTGTATCTATTGTACTTAGAATAGTACAAGTATAAGGGTATCCTGTCGACTGGTCTACATTAAAAAGGTCGACATTTAGAAGAACGGCACCAGAAGTTCAACACATTCTGATGTTGACAGTCAAAATGTCGACATGGTCATTAGATCAATCACTAATATGTGTAGACATGTATTTAGGTCGACATTGTTAAATGGTCAACACATAGAAAGGTCGCCATTTATTATGTTAACATTAAAATGTCAACAATGCCTTGGCAAAATCCACATGTTGGAAATCTTCGATTTGCTGATTCTGACCCAAAAATGATAGGAATCGGCAAGTATGGGATTTCTAACATGTTAGATTTTGTTGATCATTGGAAAAACAAAGATTGGGAATCGGTGTATCAGGGAATCGGCCAGTTGATTTATGGGTCTCATTTTAGGTACCTATTCATTATTGGGGGGCTACTGGATGATAGCTACACCCCTTGCATGCTGAGCATGTACACTTGTGGATGCTCTCCTCTAGAAGTCCTTTGTTTTCCTTTACAACTCCTCCCATCGGTCCTAGACAGATTCCAATGTTTTGGTATAGTAACATGTTAATAAAGCGATTTAACCTGATAATTAACAACATAGATGGGCTAAATAGCATGATATTGTGACCTTCAAAGGAGGTGGATTTGCTAGATCATGAGGCAATTAATTAGCCTCTTTCACTGTATGTTAACGGTAATGGGACAGATTTAATTGCACACTTGAGAAAACAGGTGCTCAATCATGCCTTTCAGCTCAAAGAAATGTACTTCATTCAAATATATTTCCAGTACATATCCTGCAATATACTAAATTACACCAAAAAATATCGTATCTTTCCTCTTTTCTTGAATTTTTATAGCAGTGCTCCTATCAGTGAAATTAGTAAAATTTCTATAATGATGACATTATCTCTGTCTCTCTGTTTTGAAAAAGTTTCATGATAAGAGACCTATAAGAGGGCTATAAAAATCATAGTATGTCTAAGCACTTTAAAGAGAAACATAGCTGCTCAATTGATCATTTGGCAAGTTTTAAAGCGGTAGAACAAGTAATAGGCAACTGGCAGAATAGTGATATGGAAACTTTACTTTCAAAAACAGATGATATGAAATGGATGTTTGATCTAAAAACTCTAAACCCAGCAGGTTTAAATTTAGGTACAATGGGTTTTCTTTAAAAAAAAATTCAAAATACATCTAGATCATAAAAAAATGTCCAAATTGGTAGATACCAGATCATAAATTGGTTACAATAAAAGTCAAAACATCAATTAATGGAACTGTATTATAAAGATCCTTAAAAATAAGATTTTATACGGATTAAATACAAAAAAATATCTTTAAGTCATTCAGAAGAATGATTCTACTAGCACAAGATAAACAGAAAATAAATGAAAAGGTTCCCTGAGAAATATAAGAACATTCACAATTTATATAAAAAAATTTTTTAAAATATAATGCAAAAAGAAATCTATTTTCTATAAAGGTAAATAGATATACCATATCTATCTATCTATCTATCTATTTATCTATGCAGGGGCGTCTTAAGAGAGGAGGGAGCCCGTGTGCACTCCCAGTGTGGGGCCTCCTCCTATCTCCCTGGTGGCCAGCAGCCGACTGACTTGGCCGACTGACACCGGAGCCTTAGTAGACTAAAATGCCCCTGGCGGCCATGTTCCGGCGTTCTGTGCATGCGCAGTAGATTCTGGGCACTAGAGTGTGCCCAGAGTCTACTGCACATGCGCAGAACACCAGAAAAATGGCCACAGTGGGCATTTTCCAGTGTTCTGAGCAGCGCTGACACCCGACGAGGGACCACAGACAGGTAAGTTTAAAATAATATGGGTGCAGGGTGTTCGGTGGGGTCCGCACACACTGCACCCATTATAGATACGCCACTGTGTATATATATATATATATATATATATATGTATATACAGTCAGGTGCATAAATATTGGGACATTGACAGAATTTTCATATTTTGGCCTCTATTCACCACCACAATGGCTTTGAAGTGAAACAAACAAGATGTGATTTAACTTCAGACTTTCAGATTTAATTTGATGGTAATTACATCCAAATCAGGTGAACGGTGTAGGAATTACCACGGTTTCTATATGTGCCTCCCACTTTTTAAGGGGCCAAAAGTAATGGGACTATCAACTCAAAAGCTATTTCATGTACAGGTGTGAGCTATTCCCTCGTTATTTCATTATCAATTAAGCAGGTAAAAAGTCAAGAGTTGATTCTAGGTGTGACATTTGCATTTGGAATCAGTTGCTGTCGACTCTCAATATGAGATCCAAAGAGCTGTCACTATCAGTGAAGCAAGCCACCATTAGGCTGAAAAATCAAAACAAACCCATCAGAGAGATAGCAAAAACATTAGGTGTGGCCAAATCAACTGTTTGGAACATTCTTAAAAAGAAAGAACACACCGGAGAGCTCAGCAACACCAAAAGACCCAGAAGACTGGGAAAACAACTGTGGTGGATGACAGAAGAATTATTTTCCTGGTGAAGAAAAACCCCTTCACAACAGTTGGCCAAATCAAGAACACTCTCCAGGAGGTAGGTGTATATGTGTCAAAGTCAACAATCAAGAGCGGACTTCGCAAGAGTGAATATAGAGGGTTCACCACAAGATGTAAACCATTGGTGAGCCACAAAAAACAGGAAGACCAGATTAGAGTTTGCCAAACAACATCTAAAAAAGCCATTACAGTTCTGGAACAACATCCTATGGACAGATGAGACAAAGATCAACTTGTACAACAGTGATGGGAAGAGAAGAGTATGGAGAAGGAAAGGAACTGCTCATGATCCAAAACATACCACCTCATCAGTGAAGCATGGTGGTGTTAGTGTCATCTCGTGGGCATGTATGGCTGCCAATGGAACTGGTTCCCTTGTATTTATTGATGATGTGACTGCTGACAAAAGCAGCAGAATGAATTCGGAAGTGTTTCGGGCAAAATTCTATGCTCATATTCAGTCAAATGCTTCAGAACTCATTGAACAGCGCTTCACAGTGCAGATGGACAATGACCCGAAGCATACTGCAAAAGCAACCAAAGAGTTTTTTAAGGCTAAAAAGTTGAATGTTATGCAATGGCCAAGTCAATCCCATGACCTGAATCCAATTGAGCATGCATTTCACTTGATGTAGACAAAACTGAAGGGAAAATGCCCCAAGAACAAGCAGGAACTGAAGACATTTGCAGTAGAGGCCTGGCAGAGCATCACCAGGGATGAAACCCAACGTCTGGTGATGTCTATGCATTCCAGACTTCAGGCTGTAATTGCCTGCAAAGGATTTGCAACAAAGTATTAAAATGAGAAAGGTAGATTTAGGATTGTTTAGTTTGTCCCATTACTTTTGGCCCCTTAAAAAGTGGGAGGCACATATAGAAACCGTTGTAATTCCTACACCATTCACCTGATTTGGATGTAATTACCCTCAAATTAAATCTGAAAGTCTGCAGTTAAAGCACATCTTGTTTGTTTCATTTCAAAGCCATTGTGGTGGTGAATGGAGGCCAAAATATTACAATTCTGTCAATGTCCCAATATTTATGTACCTGACTGTATATATATATATATATATATATATATATATACACATATATATCCACAGTAGCCAGCACTCACTTTCAACTGCCAAGTGACACTAGAGAAAATCACACAACCACACTCTCACTCTAAGGCTGACTTCCTCCATTTAAAATGTATGCTCTCATCCTGCAGTGCTGCCCTTTCCCTCTCTAAACAGTCACTTTTCACTTCTCATACTCCTGGCATCTCTTTGCCACTTTCAACTCTCTCCTCTGACCATCCTCTCCTCACCTCACCTCCTTGCTCTCTGCCCTTGACTTTGCCACCTGCTTTACATCTTAAATTAACTGAACACATCAGGACATCATATTCCACCAGACCCTCAGCACTCTACCCCCTCCTTTCCCAGAGTAATCCCCATCACTCTAACCAACTCTTACATCATTCTCCCCTGTGTCTGGAGAGGAAATCATGGCATTCATCCAGTCCTCCCCCCTTGGACCCTATCCCTTCCTATCTCCTCTGCTACCTTTCTCCTTCTGCCTGTTCTAATCTTGCCCACCTCCTCAATCTCTCCCTCTCATCTGGCACTATCCCTTCTGCATTCAACCTATCTCTCTCCTTCCTCTTGTCTCCAAACCCCTTGAGCATATTATTTAAAACCGCCTTACAGCCTTTCTTTCCTACAATTGCCTCTTTGACACTTTTCAGTCTGGCTTCTGTTCTCTCCACTCCACTAAAACTACCCTCACGAAAGTCAGCAATGACCTCCTTGCTGCCAAATCCAAGGGCCGCTACTCTCTGCTCATTCTCCTCAACCTCTCCGTTGCTTTTGCCACTGTTCACCACCCTCTCATCCTGCAAAGCCTTCACTCCCTTGGTCCACATGACACTGACCTCTCCTGGTTGTCATCCAATTATGCTGACCCTTCCTTCTCTTTCTCCTCTCGTTACTCCTCTTCACCAACTTCCACTTACTGTAGTATGTATTCCCCAAGGTTCAGTTCTTGGACCCCTCCTATTCTCTCTCTATACATCCTCTTTAGGTGTACTCATCAGCTCTTTTGAACTCCAATAATATCTATATGCTGATGGTACATTTCCTACCCTGACCTCTCCCCCTCTCTCCTGACTTGTACCTCCAACTGTCTCTCTGCTATCTCTTCCTAGGTGTCCCACCGCTTTCTTAAACTTAATATGTCTAAGACGTAGCTGAACATATTCCCACTCTCCCGCATAACCTCACTTCCAATAATTTCATTATCAATTGATGGCACAACTATCTCTTTTAGTCCCAAAGTGTGCTGTCTTGGAGATATCATACACTCTTCCCTCTCCTTTAAACAACACATTCAGCACCTCATGCAGTCCTGCCATTTACATTTCAAAAATATTTCCAGGATCAGACCCTTTCTCACCCAAGATTCTACTAAAACGCTCATCCACTCACCGGTCATCTCCAGATTAGACTACTGTAAACTGCTCCTATCTGGTCTCCCTGAAACCCACCTTTCACTCCAAACTGTCCTTAGAGCTCCTGTTCGGCTCATCTTCCTCTCCAAATGTTCTACATTTGCCTGCCCCATACACATTTAAACCTGTTGTTAAACTAACTATTTCCATAATTGTTAATGTTCTGCTTATTTAGGGGTTTATTGAAATGACCCCAATAGTGATAATATGGGTTAATAGGGGTTAATTTGAATGATCGCAATAGTGGTATTAAGAATTGACCATGCATATATACCATTAATAAAGAGTGACAGTTGAACACACATTTAAACCTGTGGTTACAATACAAGTATAATAGATGGATTCGGTATAATTTACAGGCGGCTGAAATCCCGGCAGCGGCAGCCTGACACAGGTGGAAATTCCGAACGTCGAAAGGTAAGTATAAACTAACATATTCTACCCCCTAACCCTCTCTTAGGGGTGCCTAACCCTAACACCCCAAGTGCCTAACCCTAATCCCCCTCTAAGTGCCTAAACCTAACCCCCCTTCCCCGCCACCTAAACCTAAGTCCCCCGGAAGGGTGCCTAACCCTAAGTCCCCCCCGGGAGCCCTAAACCTATCCCCCCCCGCGGCTGTCCGTGCTCGGTGCCCGGTGTAGGTAAAATGACTGGCTTGGAGATTTCGATGCCTGTCATTTAACCCTTGCCGGGATTTAGCAGTTATATATGACCTCGACGTACCAATGTTTTAATACACTTCCTGGAGATGACATGTGCTGGTGGGTGGCTCTGCCTGTGCGATTGGGCATACGCTGGCCGCTCGCTAAGACATGGTGGGCTTGCTTATGCCTTGGCGAGCGATCGCTTCCAGTGGCGTCACTTTCACAAATTTGCATACGCTCGGTGCGAGCAATCGCATCTAGCGAGAGACTCTGAATGAGGTACACAGTGTATGAGGCCAAATCCATAATACAGGATACCGCAGTCCCCAATTTTGTTAATTGGGCTACAGTTTTCTTCAATTTATCAAGCTCTGAAAAAGCAACCTTTTTGAAACTTTGGGGTCTATGTACTAAGCCTTGGAGCGAGATAAAGTGGAAGATAAAGTATCAACTAATCAGCTCCTGTCACTTTACAGGCTGTGTTTTTGTTTATCTCCATCCACTTTATATATCTCCAAGGCTTAGTACATAGACCACTTTGTCCCCCTAAAACCATGTTGAGATTGTGTTAGCCATTGTAACCTATGAGCTACAATATAAAATAACCAAGGGCCTGATTCAGACCCGCTCGCAAGCGCATAGCACTTGCAAGCGGGTGGATGGTGGCCCAGTGCGCATGTGCAGCATTCGCAATGCACGTGCGCGAGCCCCGGAGCGAGTGAGACCGTCACTCGCTCCGAGCTCGCAGCAAAACAGGGCAGCTGTCGATGTTGATCGACAGCTCGCCCCGTTTTGTAGGCGGGTAGTGGGGGTGGCTGAACAAATGGAAGCGTTCCCGATGGAATGCCTGCCATTTGTGGGCAACACTACTGACATCACTATTGATGTCAGTAGTGGACTTCCGGCTCTATTAGAGCTGGAAGTCCACTTGGCATTGCGAGTGCAGAGACCCTACCACAAGGGTCTCCTCGCAATGCCGATGGTCGAGATAATCGCGACCATCGCCAGGCCGCTCGAGCAGCCTGGAGGCTGGAATTTAAAAAAATAGGGATGCCCTGATTCTGAATCAGGCCCCAAGTACATTAAATCACAATAAGATGGCTACCACATATTTCGTTCAAAGGGCGTGATGTAAGCCACTGTTGCTGTGGCCTAAAAATGCTAAAGGAAATTTGGAATATGGTTTCTGGGCAGTTGATCAAAGGCCATTTGCTAAGACATGGGCTAGAAATAAGAGTCTGTCCCAGTGATGAATGTAAAGTAAAGAGATACAGTAGCTAACACTATTATGTCTGGGTTCAGATTGTACCAGGCAACTGCTCATATGCATCCATAAGGCCGCACATGTGCAAAGCAAAATAGTTGCATTGTGAGTCCGGAAGAGATCCAGTAAGGGACAGCATTACGTAATAGAGACAAGCTTCTAAAGCTAAACTAAGCTACTAAATAGCCCCTTAACTGTGCCTCCATAGAAAATGATGGGAGCAGCTGCTGCAATGGGTTGCGTACGGGATGCCGGTGCTCAGGATCCCAGTCTCAAAATCCTGATGCCGGCATTCCAACTGGGTTACTATCCCAACCTCTACAGGTAAATATTCCTACCCTACCCCCAACCCTAACCCTTCCTCCCCGAAGCCTAACCCTAACTTCCCTGCAGCCTACCGCTAACCCTCCGCCCTGCAGCCTAACCCTAACCCTCCCCCTAGTGCCTAACCCTAATGCTAACCTTCCCCCTTACCCCAATACTTACCATCAGGATGCCAGCTGTCAGGATGCTGGTGCAGAGATTCTGACTAATGATGGTATTCCGGCATTCTGAGCATCGGCATCCCGACAGCCGGGATGTCAACTACAACCTGCTGCAAGAGCTGTTGTTTGGCAAACAGGAGATCCATTCCAATGTATTTTGGTTTACAGCCTTGATAAATAGGAGAGAGACTTAATTCTGCCTTAAACATGTGGAAACATCCATGTTTTATATACAGCATTACAATCATTTGATAAATAAGCCAGCCAGCATTTCCAGCCCATTAAGTTCCATGGGGATCACTTTTGAATCACAGATGGTCTAACTTTCATCTGCAAGGAGAACACTGTCTTTCTCCAGTACTGAGATTTACTAAAGGTTATCCGTCTAAATGTCGGTACACACTAGACGATGTCTAGTGTGTACCAACCTCGCCAGCAACAGGACCCGGTGGGGTGCCGGCATCGGGAAGTACGTACACACTTGCCGATGCTAGCAGCAATGGAGCGACAGCGGGGGCCATGCTGCATTCAGCAGCATGGCCCTCACTAATGATTCACCTGTCGGACCTGCATGCTGGAGCGTGCATCATCAGTGACATAGCGGGTACACACTAGACCTCAGGTTCTCAAACTCAGTCCTCAGGAGTGAAATAATTAACTCTACCTAAGGATCTTTAAAATGGGTCAGTGAGTACTGAATACATCTGTGCACCTGCTGGGCGACCTGGAAAATGTGACCTGTGGGGGGTCCTGAGGACCAAGTTTGAGAACCTCTGCACTAGACGATGTGCCAAATATATCGCTCTGATCCGCCGGATCGGACGACATATCATCTAGTGTCTACCCAGCATATCACTTCCAACTATATACTATGTGAGTCTAGTCTGCAGCTTCTAAAGATGATGTAGCTTCTAATGGCTAGTACACAGTGAATACCTCAAGCTGGTGACTACTGTGAACAATTGTACCCACTACAGTATGTTTAATATTATCAAAGAAGACCCCAGCCTGGTGACTAGCTTCTAATCTTTGTATACTAGCTGCCACGCCTGCTTACGTGTATGTCAGCCATTGCATAGAATAAGAGCTGTTACAACACAGCAAACTTCTCTACCATATCCACAGGAATATTTGCAACTCTATTTCATTTCATGGATCCAATATTTTTTTTATATGTGGTCAGCATGTCCTCAGTATATATCCCCCCCCCCCATTATTGGATAATATAATGGTTATTGTACTAGTAGAATACCTGTTGTGTGTTTGGGTTTTTTCTTCAAATTTAACTAGAAAGTATAATTGTTGTACAGTAAGCACATGCAGTACTTTCATCCCTAGTTAATGGCAGGGTATTTCACAGTTTTTTATTTTTATAATGAAAGCCAATTGCTTCTTTTGATTGGGGATGCAAGATTGTTTTCAACTTGCTTTTAGGACCATCTTCCCACCGAGCTGAGTGTTGAGTTATAGGAATACTGATTTATGTATGTCATTAAGCAATGCTTCAAAATGCCCTATGATTTGCTGTATTACCAAAAAACTGTCTAATCACAACAGGGATTTAGCTCACCAACTGCTTGTAATGTTCAATAAAATGGCAAAATAAGCTGTTAATGACTGACATTCTGTTTCTTCAGTGTTGAACATGCCCAACAATATAGAGCCGAGCAAACGAGCAACAGGTATGATCTTTAGTGTTTGCATTCCAGACCTAACTACAGTACATCACAATACAAAATGCATTGAGTTTTGTCTCCAATAAGGGACTGATTCTGAGTCACACATTATGTCAATATTCACAGAGTGGAGCTTTTTTTTATGCTACTGTGCATGCATCTAATTTGCTAAAAAGTCACACAGTGCATAAAGGTGCGTACACACTAGGCGATCAGGAATCGTAATCGTACCGTCGTTCCTGATCCCCTGTAGTGTCTGCACTTAATGATCAGTCATTCAGTGCAGCCACTGTCCATCATTCCTGAACATGCCAATCTGTCGTTATCGGCAGATTGTGCTGCATGTTCAGGCGATGGACAATGTCGGAAACGACCAGCGGGAGTGCGCATCGCTGGTCGTTTCTGACATAAAAGTGCACGATTACTGAGCGATTGCACGATTACGATGTTGTAATTGTGCAGTCGCTCAGTAATATCGCCCAGTGTGTACGCACCTTAAATTTGATGAGCAATCCTAGGCAGTGATTGGAGGGGGTCTATTCAGATGCACTATACAGCAAGCTACTGATAGCAGTGCATTGCGTTCCAGAGTGTGAAGCACACTGATGTAATTTGTGATTACACACTTCCATGATGCATCATGTGTTTGCCCATTGGCAGTTCAACATTTTTGCATCTAGATATACAAGTATGGGTGTAGAGATAAGCAGTTTGGTTTTGACTCAGTTCTTTTCAGCAAATAAGCGCAAATTTGGATTAATTCGGATTTATCTTAGTGTCTATCCAAAATACACGAGAGTCGGGTAGCCAATATGATGCCGTTTTTGAGATCCGAACATAACCGAGCAAAACCAAATCGCTCATCTATATAGACGTGTATCAAAATTCAACTATATAAAGAGTTATATAGTATTCAGGAGCAACAATTGTATATAAAATATACTGAATTGTATTCTAGGGAAGCAACTCCTAAAAGTGGGGTCATTCCAATTAACCCCTAAACAAACTTAACCGAACATGAACAACTATGGGAATAGTTATCTATTATGGGAAACAGTCAGGAAGCCGGCGGACGCAATGCTTGCGAGCGCACGGCGCTAGCCAGAGACTCTGAATGAGGTCCTGTGGTTTAAGTCGTGCCAAACAGCCCACTTCGGCACGCCAGCTCCCAGGCGACTCGGCCACCCCAAGCATCTTTTTTGCTCAAAATGTGCATGTTACTCACACAAATATAACAACTGTAAAGCTGTAAACACACTTGACAATATGCTCTATGAGCGATATCGTTAAGTGTATCCTCTGCATTGCCGGGCTCAATGTCGTTAACGACAATGAGCATACACACTGAGCGATATTGGTAATGAGATTGTTAAGTGATGGCACCCTCCCTCATCCCCATACTTGCAGAACTTGACAATATCGTCAGGTTGCCCTGCAAGTACGGGCGATGAAAGATATCGTTAACGATCCGCATGAGCGCGCATCATTAACGATGTTTTGCATACACACTGGACGATATTGAATGCGATGAATGATAACGATATCGTAATCATTCATATATGATTGCAGCCTGGACTCTCTGGTACAGGCTGAGTGGTGTTTCACTGCCACTGCAATTGTGAATAAGAGTCAACATTTAAAAAAGATGATTTGTGAGAAAATCTGCCATTTATCGATAAAATATTGCCATGGCCATTCTGGGGCATACAGACATGAGTTAACTAGCTATTCAGTTCATGCAGACTTGGGCTCTCAATTTCACTAACAATTTTTTTTTTTTAATTAATAAATACATTTATTAATAATATAGTAAAAAATGTTTTAAACTGATACATATTTTAAAACTATTTACCAATAAAAATAATTTGTGGAAATTATGTATTTTTTTTTAAGAAAAGTTTTCTGTTGTTGTCATCCTGAGATGACAATAACAGAAAATAGATTGTGGTGGTACTAACACTATCATGGTTATATAGGCAATTGCCAAAGAAAACTCGGCAAATCTTATCACCTGCAGTTACTGCCAATATTGACCCTTGTTAGATAGGAATAAACAGTTTTTTTTTCTTCATTCGATAATTAGGCATGTTAATCTTTTGCTTTGTTAAATAGTGTCTGCAAATGTCGCTTGCATTTTGCCTGATATTTTATACTGAACCAGAATTTCAGTCAAAGTTATGTTTTTAAAGGATATCAGGGGTGACTACATTTGTTTTTGTGAAATTTAACGTGCTTACCGTCATTTCATTCACAATAAAGCATAAGTGACAGCAAAGGACATTAAGTAGTTAGTTTTACTGAAGCACACATCAAAAAGATTACTGCACAAAAGCGATTACAGTGAAAGGACAAATAGAGATATATTACATTTATGGGATGGGAAATTTTAGAAGATTCCTTTGCTTTGAATTGACATTTATATACTTCCTAATGTCTTTAGAAGAGAAAAAAAAAGAAAGTAATGGAGGCAGATAATGATATATAATTGCTTATAAAATGCAGAGTGCTTCAAAAGAGCTGCCTTTTTATTCTTCATAAATCAATAAATTAGCAAATTCCCTACTACTATATATATAGATAAAAAATACTATTGTAGGGCTCTTGTTTTCCTGATGACTTAAAGGGTTACACGCCACATATGTATGTAACATATATTATGTATGTAACATACAGTATATAATCATGGTTGTGGGTAAAAAGAGTTTATATAATTTCCTCTGAACTGTAGTGTAGTTGAATGGGAACATTTGTGAAGCGCACGCAAACCAGGTGCTAGTCCGGACAGTAGCAGCAGCCGGGTACCATATGCTAGGGTGGCTATCCGCATGGCTTCATACATATAGCCGCAGAGCTCACTGTTTTCCATCTGCAGCCACAACCATCAAGATCAGTATAGCCACTTAGAACTACCCCATGTTGGAAGCAATCCGTCTGAAACAGGCATGCCTCCGCCATACGCAAGCCTTAAAATAGCATGGCAGTCTAGCTACATGCCCACTACACTCTGATGACACTATCATGAAACTGTTCTCTTGTGTGCATCCGTGAGATAGCCTTCCAGTTGCTACCCGCTTCATGGAAACAGAAAGCCAGGCGTGGTTGTAGCCTACGTCAAGGTGCATAAGCATGGAAACAGAAAGCCAGGCGTGGTTGTAGCCTACGTCAAGGTGCATAAGCATGGAAACAGAAAGCCAGGCGTGGTTGTAGCCTACGTCAAGGTGCATAAGCATGGAAACAGAAAGCCAGGCGTGGTTGTAGCCTACGTCAAGGTGCATAAGCATGGAAACAGAAAGCCAGGCGTGGTTGTAGCCTACGTCAAGGTGCATAAGCATGGAAAAAGAAAGCCAGGTGTGGTTGTAGCCTACGTCAAGGTGCATAAGCATGGTTTGGCGTATGCGCAGTTTGCAAGTAATTACTTTCATATAGAGTTGAGCATACCTTGCACTTTAAAAGGATAGTGAGATATATGTGCAGTACAGTAACGACATTCAGGCACAAGTTGAACATGCTCTTTTGAGATGATTCCCATTTTAGGGCCTATTCATTATCAAGGGCCAATTGGCCCCCAATAATTAAGTATCCAACTAGCAGCAAATTGCTATTTAATACATTGCAATTCTGTATAGCTCTAGTGTCAGGACAGCTGCTCCGAAAGTCCTATAGCCTACACTTTCGCAACTAATTACTTGCGGTGTAGTTTACACTGCCGGGCAGTGTAAGTGTACTTGCATGGACCGAGTACATGCATGCACACAGAGAGGGCTGCTTGAGGCTGGAACTCCTTTTAAATAGGAAGTAGCAGGACACTTTCAGTCTTTGTAGTTTGCTGAATTACTTAAACCTAGTGTTTCTGCAAGTGTAATGGGCCCTTAAGTAATGATGAATAGGCTCATTTGAGCTTCGCATCTCTTGAAATACATTACCTATGAGATGTACATTTTATGCTCATATTAATTTGGTACACATACCGCAGTTGTTGATGATGACGAGGTCTCATCTTTGCTGTGGTTATTAAAGTGGTTCCCAAACTTTAATAAATTATGGCGTCCTAGAGTATCACCATTTTTCTTTTACATGGCACCCCTAGGCCAATGGATTCTCATTGAGAAATTCTGCCAAAATTATTAAATTAAGTAAATTGTGGTTAACTGTAAGCTGAAGATTCAGTTATGTGGTTGTGTACAGGATTGTGCTTGTCCACATATGTTTATGAATGTCAGCCACCAGAACTGGTTTTGCCTATCACATTGATGATAAATAATTTGATTTGGTCCCGGACTACCAGCTATGGAATACTGTACTATATTTCCTATGTAGAATTAATGTAACCGTGGATTGTCCCCTAACTTTCTGAATAGGATAGGAAACCAAAACATTGGGTCACTTAGGCAGCATACAGTACTGGAAGAAAATATTAAAAGCTTACATGTAGGGTGTGGGCCAAAGATTATATTAGGCCAAGCTTTGTTCTGACTTTTTCACTTGTTCAAGATGTGCACTTCTGCATTCAGCCTTAAAAATCATAATAATAATAATAATAATAATAATAATAATAATATACATTACATGTATAGATGGACTTTCAACTACCTCATTGGGGGCATACAGTACAGTACTCCTCCAGCCATCAAGCAGTGCAGCACAAAATGCATAGTCTCTACATTTCCACTAGAGCTGCAGTTAATGCTCCCTGATGGGTTACTTTAATGTTAATCATTTATGGAATGAAATCAAGATTCTTTAAGTCTATGGGCCTGATTCAGTACCGATCGCAACTGCAAATGCAATAGCGATTACGCATGCAGTCTCACTGCGACAGTATGCTAATTCATTCCGATCGCTATACGATCGCAGCACTACACAAGGACGCCCACTTTACCTTACACACATCCGTAAAGTTTAGCAAGACTGTGAAACCATCGGTATAATCGAGAACCATCGCAGCCTCACGCACACTTGCACAAGCTCTGACCTTATTAAGAAATTGCTGTTATTTCAGCGCACGCTATGAGTCCTCATGCTGCATACGGCATCACAGTGGCTAATTTATGCACGCCCCTGCAATGGTGTTCAAACACACTGACACGCCTGCGTTTTGCCAACCACCCCCTTGTCACCACGCACAAACGTCACTTCCTGTCAATCACACTGCGATGGGTCTGAGTGGTCACTGCGATCGCAGTCCTAATCACATTGGTTGGCTCGTGCACATGCACTGCGATGTATATGCATGCGCAGAATGCAACAATCAGCTGATTGTGTGCGTAATCGCAGTTGCGATCAGTAAGGAATCAGGCCCTATGTTTGAAGGCTAAAACTTGTATGTTAAGTGGGATACAGCCAAGAAGACAACTGCACAACGGAAACTTAAGGGACCTAGAAGTGGAAATGTTTATAGCATGAACTTTCTCTTAGGTTTGGTGATTAGATGTCTGCAGTGTTTTATTTATGGGCATCATGTCCATTGTTATTTTAACCTCTCTACATAATGTTCAAGTCCTTTATCAAGATGCAAATATTCACAGCTTGATATATGAACCTTTATATTTCTCAACTAGCAAGTGTTTTTTTTGTATATTTTAGAGTAGTTAGAGCTCCCAGCACAGTAAGCAAATCTCCATAGAGCAGTCTGCTAATGAGGCAAAAATAACATTTTAGAGCAACCACTCATTTCCTATCAGCAGCATTACCCATTACAACAAATTTAGTATGTAGAAGACACATTTGCATCAGCGGGGTCACTAATTATTTGATATACAGTACAGTATGCTGTAAATAACACCCTTACACATTTACAAATTTGCAGCAAATGAAAGAAATCATGCAGTATGACTTGCAAAATACAGTACAAAGTGTTAACTGTTATTTACAAATGAGTCACAGCATGTGGAACAGATAGAAAATAATGTAACTGATGGAGCCCTGCTATAAACAGGCAATTTATAATCACGATATGTCAAGGTCTTTCAGTTTTCAAATTGGAGCAATGTTGCACAGAAATAACATTTAAGTTTGAAGAATATCTAATACATTGTAATACCAAGAAAATATGTTCAAGAAAAAAATCGTTTTTCCTCCATATTTACTTATACGTTTGGGAAAAAAATTCATGGATTGGTCAGCTCAGGTATGAGGTCAGTCCTTACCAAGCATTCTAACTAGTTTGCATAAGAGCCATATACACTACAGGTTGAGTCTCCCATATCCCAAATGCTTGGGACCAGGGGTATTTTGGATATCGGAATATTCCGTATTTTGGAATATTTGCATACCATATTGAAATGTCTTAGGAATAGGGCCCAAATCTAAACACAGAATGCAGTTATGATTCATATACACCTTATACACACAGCCTGAAGGTAATTTTATACAATACTTTCAATAATTTTGTGCATCAAACAAAGTTTGTGTACATGCATGAAATTTATTTATGTTTCATATACACATTATACACATAGCCTATAAGTCATTTTATACTTTATTTTTACTAATTTGTGCCTTTACTAATTTGTGTACATTGAACCATCAAAAATAAAAAATTTCACTATCTCAGTCATGCTAAAAATATTCTGTATTTCGGATTATATTCCATATATCGGAATATTTGGATATGGGAGACTCAACCTGTACATACATGGATCCACTTAGATAAAGAAGTCAAGAAGTGGAAAGTTTGTATAGAAGATACATCTCTGGAAATCAGAAAAATGTAATCTCAATAGATTAGGTTAAAGACCCCTCACATACTAATCAGTACATACCTTTTCATGAAGATAAGTAGGAATTTTTATCACAAATCTGATCATCAGCATTTTAATAACATTTTTATTCTAGAGACAGATGAGTGATAATCAGTTTGGTATTCCTTAATTTACCACTTTGCATGGCAAGTTATCTTAGTTGTGCTCATAAATAAGATGATTTGTTATCACAGCACCAACAAGTATGGTGACATTTTAATATTCTAAACTTAATTTTATAACATGTTTTTAAAGAACTCATACTTCATATAGGCTTAGTTTTTTATAATGCTACATTTATGTAGGAAATTGTTTGGTTTACATTAACATTGATTAGTTTGTGATATTGAGATCAGTCTGAAGATTTCAGAACAGTGTCAGCTATTAAATGTAATCTTAGCACTGGCAGGACTTTGTTCAGTAGGTATAAATACATTTTTGGGGATTCTATAAAGATCAAGTGGTTTTGTTTTGATGAACCCTTCCATACCTCTGTGTCACACATACTGAGATGGATCTTATCATGAGAGGCTGGTTTTCACTAAAGTGGGGCACCCATGGTCTTTGCCCCCATGCATTAGTGGGAACCATACCATGCTGTCTCACATTGGAGCTGGCTGAAGATCACAACAGGTCATTAGTGTGATCCCCTTGTGTACGAGAAGTCGATCGGCTCTGACCTGATTAACTTCCTATACCAGGTGGGATCACACCAAGGACACAAGTACACAACTAGAACAGCAAATAATCATACAGCCATTAACTTATGTTCTGTATTTGAATATATATTCTCTGGATATCTATTAGAAACTTTTAAGCATTCACAAGAACATATGCTGACCTTAAACCAGCCCTTTGACCACATTACCCATAATGGACCAATACACCCCAAAATAGTGCCAATTAGCCTGCTCTTAAGGTACTAGCTCTACAGACCATTACTGTAGTAAAAGATTAGTATATATACCAAGATAAATTGGATTACACTATGTATCATAGGGATACCGGTCGATTGGTCGACAATAAAAAGGATGACATTCAGAAGGTCGACACTAGAAGATCATCACATTTTGAATGTCAACAGTGAAAAAGGTCAACATGGTCATTAGGTTGACCATCATTCTGTAGATATGTACTTAGGTCAATACGGTTAAATGGTTGACAGTCAAAAAGTCAACAGTTAACATGTCAACACTAAAATAGCAAACAAAAAAGTGTGTTGACATTTCAGTGTCGACATGTAAAGTGTTAGAGTAAAAACCTTTGATAAGGTGCGCAATTAAAACCAGAGTGCAGCTTAAAATAATGTGAAAAGAGTGTACATACTTAATAATGAAATGTTCCACAAATAATAAGTGCTCAGTTGTTAACACATATACAAACTCACCATATTTGAAACAACTGAACAAAAACCACATCAGTGAGAGTAACAAAAATAGGGTAATCACCATAGGTTAGTTATAGATGCTCTAACAAATATCAAATATCTTGCACAGGCAAGACATGAAGACTCCTTTCTGGGGCACTTTTTGTATCACTGTATTGTGTATGTTTGTAAAACTAAAATCACAGTTTTTATTTATATACTCTTAAAATAAAGTGCAAGTTAGGTTATGTATAAAATATAGTCACATGAAATGTAATATCGAGATCTGTTCTAAGAAAGCAAAAAATGAATTAATTAACTTTCAATGACAGAAAAAATAGAGCAAATATATTGTAGAATTATCCCCATTCAGAGCTTGACTGAACTCTTTATGCAGATCAATCCCATCATCGATTTTCTCTTTTTTTGTGGATCTGCAAATATATGTGTCTTCCTTTCTTTGTAAAAACTCAATAAACTTTTTATACCACACCCGTATCATATATACACACATTACACAAACATAAAACTGGTGGCTTGTGTACAGTATATACCTTTTTACTCTCTCTATATATCTTTAACAATGCAGAGACTGTTACTGTGTTCTAAAGGTGAACTTTAGATTGCAAAATTAACATTGGAAGTGGAATATTCCATGCTTTCCTTTCAAAAACTCGAGATTATTTTATCACTAGAAATAAATTATACATTAATCTTCGTTAGCAAGAGATTGCCTAGTTTGTTAATTGACATGACGTTATTAGAGAAAATAGTGTTGTTTTTCAAAACAAATTAATTGCTTTGAACATTAAATTGCAATAGTAAATCACTTGTCCTAATTGTACTTTTCTTTGAAACAACCCGATGGACCAGTAAAGAGAATAATGCTCCAAGCCAAGAGCATGGCTTTATAAAAGAGGGTAGATGGCACTGGGGAGGCTCTTTTTCTGCTCAGAAAC
Source organism: Taudactylus pleione (assembly GCA_031769625.1). Classification (NCBI taxonomy): domain Eukaryota; kingdom Metazoa; phylum Chordata; class Amphibia; order Anura; family Myobatrachidae; genus Taudactylus; species Taudactylus pleione. Next base: position 4,194,325 of record JAUIMM010000148.1, on the reverse strand, counting down.
AAGAATAAATTAACATGTGAGATTAGTTTGCAACAGTCATATTGGTAGAACTTATTCCAGGAACTGAATGTTGGGTGGTGGGAAAATATGTAATAAATACTTAGATGAATTAAAAAAAACTTTGGTTGCAAGTTCTAGTGAATGGCAGAAAGCACTGTACCTTCTATTTACTGAGTTAATCATAATACAGTAGGTTAAAAGTATAGTAGCAAACACTTTCCAGAATTATATAACATAGCTGGTGCAGATGTAGATATTGTAATTCATGTTTTGGTTAAGTTTGTACAAACCATACGGTATGCCTATATGATATGCAATCACTATGTCAGTGGTTAAGATGTCGACAGTCACAGTGTCGACAGCATACGGTTGACATTGATGATATCATAGATAAAATGTCATCATTATCAACGACAACACCAGCAAAATGTCAACATTGCCTGAATGTCAACATTGTAATTGTAAACATTTTCAGGAGGCTTAGAGTTAGGGTTAGCACTAGGGTTACGGCTGCTGTTTAGTTTAGGGTTGCTGGTACATTTAAGGCTGCAGTTGTGATTAGACATAGAGTTAAGGACAGTAGGAGAGAAATCCCGCATGTCAATGTTGACATAACATCCATGATCGACATGCTGAATGTCTACTTAGTCAATGTTGATATCATGAACATGTCAAAATGTTTTATCTAAAAACACTTTATGCAACTCACGGTTGTTGTTTTTTTTTTTTTTTTAAACGAAAAGAGTTTAATATTTTGGTAGTGAAAGTTATTAAAGTTAAAATTCAGTTTTTTCTCCAGTCAAAGAAAAAAAAATAAAGTGATTCATTTATTTTTAAAACTGGAGACTCTCTAGAGAGATTTGCAACTTGGAGTTTCTGCAGTACAGAGGATTTAAACCTTCTTAAAGGAAAGCCTCTGGCTTCAGAGATTGTTTTGTTTTGGTTTTCTGACTAATAATTTATTAAGCTTCAAAATAGTTGCCAATGCTTCTACATATTTTTGCAGTAACATTTTAGGTCAAAATGACATACAGTACATTGCTTCAGCAAGTAGATACAATTTAAAGTGGAACTTTTACATGAATATTTTAAGAGCAGAAAAAAAGATATATAAGGTACAAGCAGATAGCTGCAAGCAGGAAAATACACTGCAAAGCACATAATTATAGTAGTAAGATATCAACCCTCTGACACATCTGGGTGTAAATGTATTTCTCGCTGTACTGTACAGTAGCTCAGTGTAGCAGGGCATACATGTGTACCATGTTTACTTCAGGGTGGTACAATGCTCTGAGTGATGCCCGCTTGATATCACTGGGCTGTCATTGATAGCCTCTGGTCATTGTGCATTAGCTATGAATCATTGCAAGTGGTGTCCTGGTGTTAGAGAATCCCTAAAGCACTCTATATACAGTAGAGTGCTTTGTAGAAGATACACTACTCTCTTTTGCTTACTCAGTGTCATCACATTATAAGATTTTTCATGAAGGAATCGAGAGTTTCTTGGTCGAGAAATGTTCTAACCTTAGGGGCGATGTCTGAAGAACAAGGGTTAACAAATGCTAACATTTAAATTCTGGTTATTATATGCTGAATAGATGCTATTTCAGGAACAAGTTATTCTTAGAATTGTTATTATTGGTTTTCTTCTTCCTATAATTATTATATTATTATTATTATTATTATTATTATTATTATTATTATTATTACTAAAAATAATAATAATAATAATAATAATAATAATAATGTATCCCCTTATAAGGGTAAAACTAACTAGTTCACAAAGCTAAAATATATTTTGAGATTTATCAGGTTTTGTATAAACTTTCGAAGTCATACAAAAATTTGCATTCTTGTTTGCAGCGTTGCAGAGTAAATTAAATAGGGGCAAAACTATGGTTAGGTGCATTATACTAAATAACACCCAAATAAAAAAAATAGTGCATTAGAACACATACAAAGGTAGACAAGCCTATAGCCCAGCGAGAGTATTAAGACATTTCTAGGGCTAGGCCAACCTGTAACCAGAGTATTAGAACATTTGCAGGGCTAAACAAACCTACAACCAATCAGAGTGTTAGAACATTTACAGGGGTTTAGCCGGATATACAAACTTGTAACCAATCAGAGTATTAGAACATTTACAAGAGTTTAGCCAATCAGGGCAATATAAATTCACAGAAATATACCAACCTGTCACCAATTAGAGTATTAGAACATTTTTATGGCTAAAATAAACTGTAGCAAATCAGGCATTAGAATCTTCAGTGCATTCAAATTCACAAAGTTAAACCAACCTGTAGCCAATAGATGCATTTCAACATTTACATGGTTAGACTAAACCTATAGCAATCAGTACATTACACTATTTAAAACACAGAAAGACTACTTAACCTAAAATGCAAGAGCTACAGTGCAAAATAATATGGTGATTGGTTATACAGTATGGCTTCTGACAAAGAGGATCTTACTGTATGTGTGTTTGTGTGGTACTGAAGCTCCAATGGGGCAGGATCGGATGTGATTCAAAAGACTTGTTTTATCACTAAAACAATTGTTCCCAATTGTAAAGTGCAATGGAATATGCCTGGCTCTATATAAGCAACTGGTAATAGCACATAAATAAAAAGTGGTGCATAATATTGCAGCACTATACAAACACAATATTATTGTATCTCCTTCATACCTGTTCCAAATGGATTGGTTAGAAATGTTCATAAACTAGGAGTGTAGAGTTGCCAAATTCTTTTCTGTTTGGCTGTCCTATATACATAGCCTGTCTCCTCAGGTAAAGAGTTCTCTTCGATCCGCAGTCAGCCTAACATCATGGTATAATCTGGAGATATTGTCACTGGGACAACCCTCCTATTGATCACAGTAGACAGTTCATTGTGTATATGTTTGCACTTGTATATTGTGATGTCATTGCTCCCACATTGATCTATGTCTGTATTTATAAGTGTTGGGGGTCTATTTACTAAGCAGTGTTAGGAGACAGAGTGAAAAGTGATAAGAAAGAGATAAGGTGCCAGCCAATCAGCTCCCAACTGTCATTTTTCAAACACAGCCTGTGCGATGACAGTTGGGAGCTGATTGGCTGGCAACTTATCACTTATGGTGCATACACACGATCAGATTTTTCCTTCAGATATGAACGATAACGATTTAAAAATCGTTCAGTCGTTCATATCTGAAGGAAAATCGTTCATATCTGACATGCCTGAACGATGGACGATCAACAATGCGCGTTCCCGTTTGTCAGATAACGATATCTGACATCTGATGGGTTTGCAGTCAGACTTGGACGATTCCATTCATTTTAATGCAGTCAAAAATCGTTCGATCGTTCAAATCGTTCAAAACTTTGGTAAAATTGTTCAAATCGTTCATCTGACAAATCTGACAAGTCTGACAAATCTGACCGTGTGTACGCTCCATTACTTATCACTTTTCACTCTGTCTCCTAACACTGCTTAGTAAATAGACCCCTTGAACATGCATGTGTGGTTCCCCTTCTCCTATGTTTACAAATGTATTTCACACTACCTGCTAATAATTATATTATCTTGGCTTTGTTTTATACAAAGCATCCTTTCTTTTTACATTGTATGCAGTTATGCAATAAAATATTAAAAACAGAAACAATATTAATGTGTGAGAGGGGAATGTGTTATTACACAGGTGAGGGAGGGGATTGTCAAATGTGTTACTACAGGGTGAGGGAAGGGAATGGAGATGAATGTTTTACTGCAGGGGTCAGCAGGGATAATGTGTTACTACAGAGTTGTGGGATGGGAATGTGTTACTCCAGAGATGAGGGAGGGGATTAAGGTACTACAGGTGTAAGTGATGGTAATGTGCTACTACAGGTGTGAGAGAGGAATTGTATTTCTACACAGATGAGGGAGGAGAATGTCGAATGTGTTACATCACAGACGAGGGAGGGAAAGGTGTTACTGCATGGGTGAAAGAGTGGAATGTGTTAGTACACAGGTGAGGGAAGGAAGTGTCTTACTATAGCAGTGATGCATTACCATAGAGGTGAAGGATTAATGTATTATTGAAGTGGTGAGATGGAAATGGAAACAATAAATATCTAAAACCGAGTACGTCAGCTAGTATGTACTGTATATATGTAAATTTTAATAGCCTATCAGAACAGAATGAGATATAGTTCTAATCAAGGTAAAAGTAACATGACCAGCCCCATACTTAGTTTAGATCCATTGAAAACAGTTTGGCCACTGCATCATAGCACGTCATATAAATTCAGACTCAGGGCCTGATTCTGCAAGAATCATAATTGCAGAGCTGCACGCAGGCTATAGATACTGTATATGATGTATGCACGTAGGCAGCTTTGCAATTGCGATCCTTGCAGATATGGTAATGCAGCAGGAGGCATCACGCCCCCTGTACATTACTTATCCAAGCTGTGTTGTCCAACAAATCATCGGATAATCTGCGTACCATCGGCCGGCTGTGATGACCCATGGTGTTCCACAGCCGGCCGCTGCAGTTTAGAAGAAGAGGCCAGGAAATCTCCGTCAGCCAATGGTGATACTGGTTTCTTCCCTCCCCCGCAACGGCGGTGACACACCTCCGCTTAGAGAAACAGAGGGCATCGCAGCCCCCTCCCTGCCCAAAAATGGCAGGAGTCTGCTGCTAGTATGCGAGTGAGTTAGCAGAACCCATTCTGCACACTCGCAGAATGGGTCCTGCACCTGTGCAGATTCCCAAACATCGGGAATCTGCATTCAGCAGTGCACTAACGAGCACTGCTGAATCAGGCCCTCAGTCACCTACAGACGTACAAATGCTACACATCAAATAGATCAGTGCAATCTAGCAAAGCAGTTTTGATGCTTCCAATTGTTTTATATATGCAAATAAGATGTACATTTTGAGCAAAAAGGCGCTCAGCGCGACCAAGTCACCCAGTACCTGGCACGCTGAGAGGGGCTGTTTGCCGCGTCTGAATCCACAGTGTGCAGTGTAAGAGGAAATATCTGTATATGCCCAATCATCCTGCATTCAGCTCAATTTATGGAAAAATGGAAGATATTTCCTCACTTATTGTGGTGAACTACAATTCTATTAGTGTTTTAGGTGAAAGGAAGGGCGGTTAAGGGCTGTCTAGCACTTGAGAAGTGCTAATCATGCCGACAAGGGATGTGGAAACACCCAGTAAGATTCCCTTAGCCTACTGCAGCCATGTTCCCGTGTGCCAATTTGAAGTTTGCATATCTTGGGATGCATGCAGTGGGAGTTAGTACACTAGGACCAGGTTGGGATGTACAAGAGGCTCCCAATATGACTGTGTGGACACATTAGTTATATGGGGGTCATGCTGGCTGTCTTGTGGCATGTGAGGCTAAATGGGGCATAATAGCTAGATACAAGTGAGTCAGAGGTATTTTCTCTACATGAGACACATTAACTAATGGAGACGTGCAACATTTCTAAAATGGTTCACTGCAATAATAGCTACTTTCCACTTTTGGTCATGAAATTTTTATGATTAACTAGTGACATCTGGCCTTAAGTGCAGGGCTGTAACTAGGGTAGTGTGACCTGTGCCAGGGCCATGGCACAGGGCACCGCAGGGCAGGGGGTACTGCTTGGGCCTGTCAATTTTCTGTTTATTATCATTTTCATTGTAGCTTCCTCTTTTTTATCCTCAGCATCTCCTGGCTGTCCCAGGAATACCCCTATCTCTTCCCAGGCCCTTCCCCATGAGGCCATGACCTTTTTTCAGATGTTAACTCCCGAAAAAATAGTGGGGGGGGGTGCACCAATGCTCTTTCTGGCTCAGGGCACCAAAAAGTCTAAATATGGCTCTGCTTAAGTGTTCCCAATTCTACCCCAACCTCTTCACACGTAAAATGAATTGACCCAGTATTATCTGAATTTTGTGATATGCAAAATTACATACAAATTGAGCAAACCAAGGCATTTTGCATGAATGCAGAACAAAAACAGAATTCAAAGATTGCATCATCAGTACACTGATTGTCTGTAAGATTGCCCATTCACTGTGATGTGATAAGTGATTTTTGCAATTTGCTGCAATTTCAGTCACCTTTACTATTAGCATGTGGTGAGGAAATGCTTGCAGGTATGTTAATGTAACTATTTGCCATTCATTTTCTTACACTTAGTACTTAAGTAAACTCATGTCAGTACACTTCCCAGCCCACATTAAGTGTAGTTTCCTTAGGGCGGGATGTATCATGCATTGCATATGGAATGCGATTCATTCAGCCGCTTACTGCATGCTTAGCTGCTTTTATGAATGCCATATGCATGTAGTCTTGCAAATCAAACTACAAAGGACAGCTCTCTGATAATAGATGTCCTTTGTGGAGTGAGGACTTCTGGGTTTATGACCCAGGCATCCTTCTGCACATGCGCAGCCATTAGCCAATGGGTGCGCGAGCCACGGGAAACCCTGGGATGGATCTTATTGGATCCCTCTCAGGGATTTACGCAAAAAGATAACTGTACTGTTAAAAATGTGTACAATACAGTTTTCACTCTTGTGTTTATCTTTTTGCACCATATTATTCTGTTCCAAGAACTACAAGCTCTGCTGGTCTTTACACATATCTGAATGTACAGTAGGCATATATATAGTATACAGTACAAACCTAAATAATAAAATAAAAAAGTATCTTCAATATCCCTAACCGTTCCAGTCATAACCACTTTGCACAGCCTGTAAAAATTATATTAATTCAAATTGCTGACACCAAAATTAGCCATAGCACAGCGTGGAGTACAATAATTATAAATCCCATTGATCCATAAAGTGCACACTTGTCTCAAGCATGCATGAATTTTCTTCTTCAATTACCTTAACATAAGCCACTATCATTCTGGGGTTATTAAGGTAAAAATGAAGAGAAAAAAAAGGACACTCATCACGGACAAATTTAGTATCAAATTATCAGAAGTCATAACATTTTCTTACGTTCCAAAAAGAATAAGGTTGCAGAGTAAGGATGTGTTAGGACAGGGCATTTGAATTTGGCTACTAGCTTTCAAGATGCCCCCTCAGTCAGATTTGTTTGCTTGTAATACAGTACAAGAATAAGATTGCCCAAATAATACAGTATTTAAAATATTAAGAGGCTATAAAAGTAATAGACGCCTCCAGCAATCACAAATGAATGTTATGAAAACAGTGCACTATTTTATCGGTAAATTACATACTATATATATATATATATATATATATATATATATATATATATATATATAATATTGAATATATAAACCCATGATTAATAATTTTAGCCAGTCATAATCAGTCAATGATTTTAGCCAGTCATGTTATCAGGAATTACAGAGTGCCCCATATTTTATTCAACACCAATTATTACATATACAGAATGTATACCATTCAACACACCTACCACATTTTCTGTGCACAAGAGCAACCATCACCATTATCACCAGTATTTACACCTACTCCACCATGCTACTGTAGGTGTAAGAGATCGCTCTGAAATAGACATTGCCTCGGCATATGTATAACTCTGTAAAGGATGGAACTCTGGGCCTGATTCAGACCCGCTCGCGAGTGCTGAGCGCTCGCAAGCGGGTCGATGTTGTGTAAGTGTGCATGCGCACGACGGACCCAGGTTCGTCGTGCGCATGCACGAAACCCGAATAACGATGGCCAAGCCGTCGTTATGGGTCTCGCACCAAAGGGGGCGTGCTGTCGATGGTGATTGACAGCACGCCCCCTTTGGTGGGCGTGCCGGGGGCGTGGCTGCCCAGACAGAGGCGTTCCCGTGGGAACGCCTACCATCTGGGGCCGGCCCCACTGACATCACTAGTGATGTCAGTGGGAGTGCTTTTGGCTCTGATAGAGCCAAAAGCACTCCAGGGCTTGCGAAAGAGAAACCCTACCGCAGGGTCTTGTCGCAAGCCCGATGGTCGCGATGGTCTTGACCATCGCGACCATCATTTTGGCCGCTCGCTATAGCTGTGGGTGACCAGGACCAGTGGGTGACCAGGACCAGTATAGCAGTGGGTGACCAGGAGGCCGCTCCAAAAAGGAGCAGGGAAGGCCCTGATTCAGAGCGAGCGCTCTGTCAAAGTGTATGGCTTTGAATCAGGGACTCTGGCTACATGCCTGGGACACTCCCATGATGTGCCCACAAAGTTGTGCTCTTCCATGAGAATGCTCTGTTGTTGCCCAGTTGACACTCAGAAGAGTCCATTTTACATATGGAGAGAAACGGTTGAGGTGCGTATTCAATTTGAGCGGCCCGCAATACTTTTTCGCCTCCCAGGACTTTTCGCCTACTTTGCCTGTTTTGCAGGCGGAAAAGTATTGTGTGCGTGCCCGCGTATCGCCGTATTCAATTGAAAGTAGGCGAAAACGGGACCCGGCGAAACTTAAATAAGTGGAAAGTACTGTCAGATTTGGGAAAATCAGCCTAACACCCCCCTGACACGGGGGTTCCCTATGGTACCCCCCGATTTGGCTTGCTGAAGGTATTTGGTGTTTTTAAACGGCCTCAATAGCTGCTAAATAGCGTTTTTGTATAAGTGGTGCAGAATAGTATTCAGGAGGTTTTTTTTGCAGAATATAACTTATCCCAGCAAATTTAGGGTACTTGAAAATGGGGACCAGCATACTTTAAAGTTGCTAAAGTCAGGTTTAAAAAATCATGAAAAATCCACCTGCCACAAGCACCTGCAATGAAAAAAACACCTGGGGCATACTTGGGGACCCCCCCAGAGTCTAGTTCGCAAGTTTTTAACTTTGTCCCCCCACATTTTTTTTTTGCCCCCAAATTCAAATAGATTTTTTGAGGTGTTTTTAAGCTTTTTTAAAAAAGTTTTGACACAGTATACCTTTGGGGGACTGTCTGTAGGCTGCACGGGGCTTCCCGCAAAGTTGCACCCCAAAACCTCAATTCTGCACTTTTTTGAGCCTGCTATTCATAGGTGAACCTTTTCCGCCTATTACATTGCATTTACTTACCGCCTAGGCGAAAAGCCTTCCAAAGTGAATATGGAGTAAAGTCAAAACAGACGAAAATTACGTCATCGGCGAAAAGCTTCCGCAAAAAACGCACGAAAACGGCTTTTCACCTCAAATTAAATACGGGCCAGAATCACCTAGTGATAAGCAAAAATAAGCATGTTTCCTACTTTGCATGCACAGTTCCCATAAATTCGCTAGATGTGGCTGCATACAGATCTGCATTGTACGTGTAGGGGATGTACAGTATGACGATAACTAAATAAATTCATCAAAGATACTGTAGTAAAACTATAAACATTTCATACAATTTTTAAATGTGTATCTTGCATAAATCGCACTGCGCGTGCTCAGAAGATGGGTACACAGATGTAATGGCAATACAGAGTCATTCATAGACATTTCAGTCATATTTACATTGACACCTATAACACTGAATTAGTTACATAATGTCACTAATCCAATGTGTTTAGTAACCTAGAGGTTAGAGGCACTGCTACACAGAGCATCGGTCATTGACAGGAGGAGTAGCAGCCAATGGATTATTTTTTGTGAAGATGTTGGTTGCTTAAACTCCCTTAGAGTGTTAGGCCATTGGAGGGTGGTATTAGACTATGATGTCACTGCTACAGTAAATGCCATTTTGCCAGACTGAAAGAAGCAGATGATGTCTGCTAATATAAGAAATAGCAATGGGTTAGAGAAACACCTTCAACAGGGTTGGTACTGCATTCTGATGATGGGAGGGGGCACCTAGGGTACCTACAAAGCCTTGCCAGTCCTTTTCCCATTCCACATGTGCATTTGAATTGAATAATTGATCACTTAAGGTGCGCACACACGTAACAATTTTTTGAACGATTTGTCGTTAACGTCATTATCGTTCAAAATTTCATTCAGTTTCTGAGCTATAACGATCAACGATAATCGTTCAAGCGCGCTCCCGTTTGTAGTTTGTAGTTCATTGTCCATTTCAGACTGTCCAACATAACGATTTTCATTAAGGGAAGAAACATTTTTCATCCATCGTTGTAAAAATCGCTCATTACACTTCACAAAATGGTTCACTTTATCAAGGGAAAATCTGACAGAAAATCTGACAGAAAATCGTTGGTTACAAAATCGTTACGTGTGTATGCACCTTCAGATTGAACTGCAGAGTTTTTAACACAGTAACATACTGGCATAAACAGTCTGAGAGAAGTGGGCTGTGTACTGTACCAGTACAACACGTTACAGTTACATCGTATTGATGAGGTGTAATAATGTAAATTTATGCCAATTGACAATCTTTGAAGGATTAATCAGTACATAAAAATCATGTACATTACCAAACATGTAAGTTTCAGATAACTTATATATATGTATTTACATGTACCTTTGTGAGAAAAATGGACTAATTCGATAAAGCTGGACACTAATGCACCTAATTATTAACTTTGGACTATTAGGAGGATCTATAGAAAAGCGGAAGCTATCTATTCAGACTTGTTATCTGGAATTTACACATAATTTCCGGCTGTCGATGAGGAGGTCTTTAGAATGCACGAGGAACTTCAGGGACCCTGACGCAATGTCATATCCGGTCTTTGAAGGATGGGACAAGCCTATGGAATGCATAGAAGGGCTTCCGGATGTTTTGGCACTTCCGCTATATTATGATGTCATTTTTGTCATGATGGTATTGTTTCTAAGGACGCTTGAGAATTGAGTTGCCGCCGGATATTCATTATCACACCGGAGATTGATTATTTAATCAGTGTAGGTATTTATATGTGTAGATTTGCACAGATCACCATGCTTCTGAGGAAGCTTTAAGAAGGTGATCTACATATCTAACGGGTATTCTTGGAAACCGGTACTCTTGGAAACCGGAGTACCAGGTCAGTGAGACAGAGTTCTGGATCTCTGGATCTCCACTTCCATTTTCCATCTAGGAGGGTAACTGGTTGATAGAACAGGACGGCTGTAAACCCCTGCCCACAAAGTGTGGCGATATGCTTTTACTTTATTGAAATATGTGAGTGTAATATTGTAAAAAATTTATTTTATTTTGCATTGGCAATATTGCACTATGTTATTTTTTCATTGATTTTTTCTGAGATCAACCTATCTGTGTATGAAAAATCAATGTGGATTTATTGAGATCTTGAAAGTTCTACATATATGAAGAGTTTAAACCCGGGATGGAGACGGTTTTTATTTCATTCAAGAAACTGCTTATGTAAGGACTTCCCTATTTATTATTGGATCTGCGTGAACAGAGACATTGGCCCTCATTCAGAGCCGTACGCTCTGAGCAGAGCGCACGCTCTGAATGAGGGCCGGCCTCCATGAAAATGGAGCGTCCTCCTGGACGCTCGTATAGCTGCGGGTTACCACCCACAGGCTATACGAGCGTGCAGTTTGATGGCCGCGATGGTCTTGACCATCGCGACCATCGAAACTGCGAGCCGGAGCCTGCGGTTGAGGTTTTCAACCGCAAGCTCCGGAGTGATTTTGGCTCTATCAGAGCCAAAATCACTCCCACTGACATCACTAGTGATGTCAGTGGGCCGGCTTCTGACAGGAGGCGTTCCCGTGGGAACGCCCCCGTCAGGGAGGCACACCCCCGGTACGCCTACCAAAGGGGGCGTGCTGTCAATCAACATCGACAGCACGCCCCCTTTGATCAGACACAACGAGCGAAGGACTTTCCTTCGCTCGTCGCGTCTAGCGCATGCGCACGACGGAGCTCCCTCCGTCGTGCACATGCTCAGTCCAGAACATCGACCCACTTGCGAGCGGACAGCCGCTCGCGAGTGGGTCTGAATCAGGCCCATTGTTTGTGTATGATTGTGATTTTTGAAGATATTGTGAAGAATCTTCTTTTTCCTCTGTGGCTGCGATACATTGGTTGCGCTAATTAATTACTATTTTTAATTATAGGTAACTCATATATAAAATTCATTGGTATGTTTGTTTGTCTATTTGTCTGTCTGTCCAGTTATGCATTCAGACACCCCTGCACTGATTGGAATAAAACCAATGCAAGGAAGTCAAGTTGGATCATGGCCAGGGTTTAGGGGGGTTAAGGTATCGGTCAGACCTCCCGTTGGTGTACACTGGGCAGAACTTTGACCCGGGAAGCTTGTTCTGGGCCTTCCACTGGATGAATTTGGATGGAAACTTCACAGAGGGGTGGCAATTGGTCTGGGATGCTAATGGAGTAGTTTGGGTCCTGGTCGGATGTCACGCCAGAGTGTGCCGGGCAGAACTTTAACCCAGTGAGCCTGTTCTGGGCCTTCCACTGGATGGATTTGGATGACATCACATAATTTTGATGAAAACTTCACAGAGTGGTAAAATTGGATCCCAGAAGGCATGTTAGGGGGTTTAGGTCCCGATCGAACCTCCCATTTGTGTACACTGGGCAGAACTTTGACCAGGGGAGCCTGTTCTGGGCCTTACACTGGATGGATTTGGCAACATCACATAATAAAACGTAGTAACTTAGGAGGCGATTCAATTCATTGCAATGTGAATAGCACTGGGATGTTGGTCCCAGGACTATTCAATTCACAGCAATGTTAAGTCCAAATAGAAGCACTTACGTCAGAGTATGCCAGGTCTCACGAGTCAAGTAGGATGTTCAGGAGGGTGCGAGGAGAGATCATTAGTCAGACTAAACAGCTTGGTCAATTGATTAGCTCTGGGAGTTCCCTCCTGGCACTATTCAAATCACGCTGAATTGAATCACCCCCATTACAATTTAAACCCGGGTCATAGGCAAATGCAGGGGGGGTTTCTGGCTGCCTGGAAACCCCTCTCTTCAGCCTATACCATGACCACAATAGAAATAGTAATATAATAGAAATGTACTATCGCTGCATGTTCTTCTCAGTATCACAAATAAATAATTAGCACCACCTGTGGATCTTTTAACATGTATCATCCAATAATAAATAACCTGTGCACCAACTATGAGATTTATAAAACATGCACTGTTAGGGATGTGCTGCTATAGAGCCCAATATGTACATATATGTCCAGGGCAGTGCTCGGTTCATCTGCTGCTCCCTCAGACTCCCGAACTTGCTCTAATACTTTGGAAAATAAAACCATTCAGCTCAAGCAGGATGGTCCTACTGCCAAATCTAATGACTTGCTGTGATCACTGGTCCCCTATATGCTGGAATTATGATAAACAATACACTTTTTATGACACATATTAAAGCTAGATAAGTGCTAATTATGCCCTCTTCATGGACTAGCCACACACAGTCTAAAATCAAGCATTTGGAAACCCCCCTCTAGAAATCCTGCGTTTGCCACTGCTGGTAACTCCGGGTACTTCAGCTAGTACTAAATAAGGACCACAAAAATATGCACAATGTATTTAAACAGTATGCTGTGAAACGTTTGTCAGAGTAATCACAAAGAAAAGGTTGTGTGCATATACAGTGTCTAATTTCTGGATTGGTTAATTAACCTATTGAATGTGTATAATCGGGGATGAATATGTGAATATATATGGGCAGATGTGCCATACCAGCTAAAATAACTGTCTGAGATTTTTATCAATCACCAATTATGGGACATATACTTTTGTATATATTGGATGTTTGAATAAAATTATACTGCAAATGCTGAGGACACATAATACTTGTACAGTCTTGTTTTTCCATTGTGCATTAATAGAAAATAACATTAACAATACAATACACCTTTATTATAAACAAAACAACAATGAATTGCCAATTAAATATTAAGTAAAAACACTCCAGCACAGTAAAACAAGAAATATACCATATCCCATAAAACTCAAATCAATACATTTTGACAGTTTAACATATGTACAGCTGTTGGGAAGAAACTGTTATATAATTGCTTTGTACGTGTTCGCACAAGTCTAAAATGTCTTTTTTACGGTCATTTCTCAAATAACAGATAATTTGGATGTCTTGGATCAGCTAAAATACCCCTAGTTCTCTTTAGTATTCTTTTCTCCTAGAGATCCTGAATGCAAGGCAATTTCACACCAATCACTCTACCTGCAGTCTTAACCACACGTTCGAGAGCACCTTGCTCGGCGACAGTAATGCTGCCATATCATACAGTAATCCCATAAGTTAGGACACTCTCTATTATACATCGATAAAAGTTTAGTTTTTAGCCTTCTTAAAAATAAAAGGCAATGCTGCTTCTTTTTTTACTAAAAATGTAGAGTTTAAAGACCATATTAAATGACTTGAATCCCCAGAAATTTGAAGGATTCCACCTCCTCAATGATCAGACCACCTAGGACGACCAATATCTTAGGCCCCCTGTCATCCTTCCTAAAACCAATTAGCAACTTATTTGTTTTAGAGACGTTTACAAGTAATCAATTACTCTCACTCTACTCAGCTAACTATTTACAACCTCATTCCTATATGCTCCCTCATCCTCATTACTTATTAACCCAACCATAGCAATATCATCCGCAAATTTTACAAAATTAAATGACTGTGAAGTTAATATACAGTCATAAGTAAAAAATAAATATAATAGAGGACTGAGGGCCTGATTCATCATGGATCACAACTACAACAGTGTACGCAGATCGGTTGATGGTGTATACAACAGTGAATGTGCTTGAGTTAGCATTGCGATCGCACTACGATCACCTACGCAGATACAAAGCCATTGCAGACCAAGGGACAGGACATCAGCGTTTGGGGGTGATGACGGGGGAGTGGTCGCAGAAACACAGGTGTGCCTGTCTGTTTGAATAGCCATTGCATAGGCATGCATAAATTAGCCACTCTGATAGCATACACAGCTTCTGTACTCACTGCATGCAATGAGGTTAGCAATTTCTGAGTAAGGTCAGACCTGTTGTAATTGTGCTTGAGGGGCCGATGTTACTTGATGTTCCCGATGTATACGCAGCACTGAGTGGTATTACGGATGTCAGATAGCGGTAGTGGGCGCCTATATGCTGGCTGTGCGATGGCTTTGCGATTACATTCATTAGCATATATTTGCAGCATAACTGCGTGCGTAATCACTGCTACGATCGCAATAGTGATCTATAGAGAATCAGGCCCTGAGAATGTGGAGAAACTGTTTTTAACAAATCTTCCCCTGAAATTAATCCCACCATTTATCCATTTGGAAACTGGGATTATGTAATCAGAACTAAAATCAACAAATAAAATTCTAATTTAGGACTTCTGCTCTAAATTAGTCTGCACAAGGTGCAAAACAGTCAAAACACCATCATCTGTAGAGTAATTCACCCTATAGGCAATTGAAAGGGGACAAACTCTGCAGCAAAATGAGATTTAATTTGTCTCATAACCAGAGATGACAGAGCAATGGGACGATAATAATTTATGCATTTAGGTGTACCACTTTTTGGGAGAGGGACAATAAATGTTGCCTTCTAGTACTTAGGGACCAAACATTGAGCGAGAGACAAATTAAGTAACAACATAAAAATCCCACCTAACTGCTTGCAACACACTCTAAGCACCTTTCCCTGAATCCCATCCAGACCTACATCTTTACCAGGATTAACACTGTGCAGACACTCCAGAACTGCTGATTACTCTAACAATATAGGTAATTCATCAGGCCGTCTTCTTCGACACGGGTCCTTTTTCTATGTGAAAGGGTCAACTTGGGTCAAAATTCCCTGGACTTCAACCCTGGTCACCAACAGGGTTATTCCCGGGTTTGACCCGGGTAGCCTGTGCGACGTCATGACCCTGGTCTTTATAAACCGGGTCATTGAAGGGGAAGCAGTCGGGAAGCCGACGGATGAAATCACGACCGCTGGGTTCCCGACTGTCTAATCCTGGCAAGGTACAAATGGCAGGCATCGAAATCCAGACACCTGTCATTAGACCTACTTCAGGAGCCCGACTGTCTAATCCTGGCAAGGTACAAATGACAGGCATCGAAATCCTGACAACTGTCATTAGACCTATGCCGGGAGCCCAACACCCGGCTTACCGATCGAATGTAAGCCAGGCGCCGGGCACGGACAGCCGCGGAGGGTGGGAGGGTTAGGTTAGGGGCTCCCGGGGCGGTGAGGGATTAGGGTTAGGCACCATGTGGCCAGCGGTAAATCATACTGATCCCCACTGGAGGGCACAGTGGGTGCTTAGAAATTTAATTATCTACAAGTGCCCCATGAGAGACAGAAGACCTGGATCACTGGAAGACCCGGATATGGTGCGAACAGCAACCTGGGAATAACCCAGGTCCATCCGCTGGTGTGAAAGGGGGTAAGTACTAAAACCTTAGCTTCAACCCGAGCTCAGTGTCCCCGGTCCAAGCTGGGTTAAAGCCAGAGTGTCTGTATGAAAGTGGTAGACTCTATCAAGATAATAACTTGCTTGCTAAGGCTCAGAAGATTTGGCATATTAATAGCATTGGACACGGAATGGGGCAGATACTGAGAGAAAAGCTCTAATTTCCAAATGTTAAAATAAGGTATTTATGCTCATATTCAAAACACAACCTGCTCTTCATCAATAGCACTTACGCCAAGTTGTGGCCAGATACAACAACAAGATGATACAAAAATTGTTTTTATTGTGTAACCTGAGCATCCAGCTCAGCAGCTCGGGTCCGACCCAAGTATCACCAAAACTTCTTTAGACAATGCATACACAATAATAGGGGAAGGCCACCAAGTGCTGATATATTGAATATTATCCATGTAAAAAAAAAGAGAATAAAGTAAAATAGGTTAAAATCATATATTTAGTCTCATATGGGGGTATTCAATATGGGTGCGATAAGTCCGTTTTTTGCGTTAATATCGCACTTTTAAACTTTTTTGCGTTAATATCACTGGTTTTAGTTTTACACCGTATTCAATTTCAAAGACTTATCGCAGTTTTGAATAGTCTTTGATAAAAAACGGTGATAACTTTTCACCATTGAATAGGTGTCGAAAAAAAGTGCAGAATTGGGGTTTAGGGGTGCAGGCTTAAAAAAAATAGCCTGCACCCCTGAGAATGACATTTAAAAAAGAACTGTGTCAAAAAAATAGGAACACCCCAAAAAATTAACTTAAAAATTGGGGTGCAAAAAAAAAATGAGAAAAAATTGTTTAACAATAGGGAAATAGGTTCAGGGCTATTCTGCAAGTATGCGGCAGGTGTTTTCTAGAATAGAATTATAGCGGCAGGTGCACAAATGCAGAATTTTTAAAAATGTACTTTTGGGACATCAAAATATGCTAGTACCCATTTTCATGTACCCCAAATTTGATGGGACCACTAAAAAAAAAGGAAAAAATAACCTAAGTGCTCTTCTGCATCACTTCTTCAATGTCAGGAAAAAAACACCTGCTGCGGCTATTTAATTCCCCGACTTTCAATTAAAGGCTAAAACGGGGGTACCCATAGTGTTCCCCCATGTTTTTACAACTTTAGGGGTGTCACAATTATTTTAAGGAAAAATTCGTAACTTTACGCAAATCCAACTTCGGAGTTTCCCATTTTCGTTAATTTGATATTGAATACGGGGATAAGCGGGAGCACGCAGCAGACTTAACGCAGAAAAAAACTCCGATATGAAACGTTAACTTTCGGCAGTGAAGTTAACGTTTCATATTGAATACCCCTCATAGTATCCTCCAAAGGGGGATGCTCACCTTAATCTGGTGAGATATGGAACTGTAAAGGTTTCTTTAATCCTCCCTTAATTCCAGGATACTTCCCACATATGTTGAATGGTGCAAAACACAGTACTCTTATTGTCCCCAGCAGTTATAAGGGAGATCCTCAAAAATAATCCAGATAGACGGTCTCTCATCGCATAAAACAGTAAACAATTTATTTTATTCACAATAACAATCAATTAAAAATTACCCCCTTGGGGAATTCCTGCATACCAGATAAGGCCTATAGGTAGGCACTGTTTCAAGCATAAAGGGACAGATGTATAGCCCGGGTATATCATCTCCTGCCAGCGAACAGCAAACGTCCCCTCCAGGTCCTATGTGGTAGTGGTCCTCTCCAAACTGACGCATTTTGGAAATGAATTCCTTCCTCAAGGTGTCATAAGCACAAGAAAAAATTATTTGTATCCTTTGCTCTGATAGTAAAAAAATATTAAACCAGCACTAGTACTGCTAGCAGCTCTACGTCTTTCCAGCAAGGGGTTGGTGGCACTATGGCAGAAAAATCCACAGTACTTTTTTTTTTAATCATACCGTCAGATCATGTGGTTGTTTCAGCCCTAACTTAGCCTGTTCTCTGTCACATGACCAGAAAGCCTCACTGTTTACTATCATGCCTCTTTTATATTATAATGCAGCTGTTCCACAGCTGCAGACAAAGGCCTCTACACACCTAGCATTGCCAAGAATCTAAAATACAAGAATGCACGCTCTACACAATGAGCCACAGGCTCAGTTAATAACCTACTGCATTTACTCTCATGTGTAGACATGCATCAGGGAATGGCCTAATTGTCTGCTGCTATTAGTTGCTGAAACCAGTTGCTTGTAACCACAGGTTCAGGCCTATACAAACAGATTCTTGTGAAAAAAACATTGCCAGTTTAGAGAGCTTATCTCAGCACTCTGGCCCTGATTCAGAGCCGTTCGCAAAAAGTGAGCGCTCGCTCTGAATCAGGGCAGTCACTTTTTTTTGAAAACCAGCCTCCTGGCCGCTCGCTAAGCTTGCTAAGCTGACCACCCACAGCTTTTGCGAGCGGCCAGGTGATGGTCGCAATGGTCGTGACCATCACAACCATCGGGCATGCGACAAGTCCCTTGTGGTAGGGTCTCGTCTGCCGCAAGCCCCAGTGAGCTTCCTGCTCTAATAGAGCAGGAAGCTCACTACTGACATCACGAGTGATGTCAGTAGGGCCACCCCAAACGGCAGGCGTTCCTTCGGGAACTCCTTCGTTTGGCCAGCCACCCACCCGACCTGCCTACAAAACATCGACAGCCACCCCGTTTGTAGCCCAGCCCCGGAGCAAGTGAATTTCTCACTCGCTCCGGGGCTCGCGCATGTGCATTGCACATGCCACGCATGTGCAGTGCCCAGCCATCAATCCACTTGCGAGCACATAGCGCTTGTGAGCAGTTCTGAATGAGGCCCTCTGTATCCTGTACCTTCCTGGCTGCTTTCATTTGTTTGACCCATGGCTTTTGGATGACTACCTCACTGGCTCTTGACTCCTGGCTCGCAGCTGATTACCTATCTTGTTCCTGCTCCTTAGCACTCCAACTAACTACCATCTCTAGCTCTGGACTCCTAGCTATTCTCTGGGTTTACTGTTACTTATAGCTAAGACTGTCCCTGCCATTGGAATCCCCTGGATTCCACCAATCAGTATCTGCTATTTAAAACTGATCATTTCTAACTGAATAAAATGGATTTGCAGGAGACAATATCAAATTAACTTTATTCAATTATGCTACAAATGATGGCACAGATGAATCTTATGCAAGGTGAATTCCAGCCAACATGTACTGGACCAGCCACTGCAAGACCTTCTGTTAAATATTCCACAAAATATGGATGATGCCAATGACACCAGAGAGGTTTGGCAATGAGCGTGGAAATTTATTGCACAGATCCATTAAATACCCTCCTGCAAAAAGATGTCCTAGCTTGGCAACACACTTATCTGGAACAAAGCATTCTATTCTTAATTCCTTGTTTCACTTTATGCAAGCTTTCTCAGCAGCTTTTGCTGATCCTCACCATAGTGATACAGCTAAAGATAATCAATTACTCAGTTACTATGAGATTTAAGATCCATGATGGCATATACCACAACATTCAGGAGATAGGTACAGTATGTCACAACCTGGCTCTGGGGATCTTCAGTCGATGGACTAGTGTCGCAACCTGGGCTGTGAGATTCCAGTCTGGGGACTGGGAGTTGAGGGAACTAGGTGGGGAGTCAGCAGATAAATACTAGCGGGTGTTGGTAGTTACTGATACAGGGAACACTGGAGAGTATCGGTAGCACACAGGAGAATATCGGTGGTGACCGATGCTAATAACACTGGAGTGTATCGGTAAGACTATCACTGGAGAATGTCACATAGAGAATATCACTGGAGAATGCCACATAGAGAATATGATATAGAAAATATAACGTAGAGAATATCATGTAGAGAATAGCACGTAGAGAACATCACTGGAGAATGTCACTTAGAGAATATCACTGGGGAATGTCCTGTAGATTATCATTGAGGGCCGATGTTGAAGAATATCAGTGAGAATAGATGTTGAATGTGCTGGAGAGTATTAGTGAGAACCGATGTTGAATGTCCTGGAGAATATCTGTGAGAACCGATGTTGAATGTCCTGGAAAATATCGGTGAAAACCGATGTTGGTGAAATTGTAGAATTATCAATAGTGACCGATGGTGATTATACTGTAGATTTATCGGTAGAGTATCACTGAAGAATGTCACTGGAGAATATCACGAAACAATTTCACTGGAGAATATCACTGAAGAATAACACTAATGAATTGCACTAGTGATTATCACTGAAGAGTAACACTGGTGATTTGACTGGTGATTATCACTAAATAGAAACACTGTGGAATCACACTGAGAAAAAGTACTGCAGACAATCACTGAAGAATATGGAAGCGGTATGAAATAGCGCCGGCTGCATGGCCGGGAGTTCGAATCCCGGCAACGTCAGGCAGACAAATGAGAGATCGCGGCAGCGGAAGCCTGACAACTCTGGAAATCCCAAACGCCCGTAAGTGAGTACTTACTAACCTAACCCTAACCCTCCTTAGGGGTGCCTAACCCTAACCTCCCCACCTGTGCCTAACCCTAATCCCCCTCTAAGTGCCTAAACCTGACCCCCCCTTCCCTGCTGCCTAAACCAAAGTCCCCCGGGGGAGTGCCTAACCCTAACCTCCCCCCGGGGGTGCCTAATCCTAACCCTCCCTCTCCCTAGCCTAACTCTAACCCTGCTGGGGGGGTGCCTAACCCTAAGTCCCCCCCGGGAGCCCCTAACCTAACCCTCCCCCCGCGGCTGTCTGCTCGCGGCGCCCAGCATCCCTTTTATTGGGATGCCGGGCACCGGTCTCACGGCGTCGGAAAAATGACAGGCGTCTAGATTTAGACGCCTGTCATTTAACCCTCGCCGGGATAAAGCAGTCGGGAAGCCGGCTGTTGGGCTTACGTCAGCCGGCTTCCCGATTGCATCCTGAAGACTATCACTGCAGATAGTTCTGCAGAATATCACAGAATAATATCACTGCAGAATGTCACTGAAGAATATCACTGGAGAATGTACCCAGAGTAGCACTGAAGTATATCACTGGAGATCAGTACACAGAAATAGCACTGAAGTATATCACTGGGAATCAGTACACAGAAATAGCACTAAAGTATAACACTGGAAAAAGTCACTGGAAGTATTCAGCGTGGAGCTTGGAATGATACTTAGCAGCAAGCAGCTTCTAGGTGTAGTGAAAAGATGTTCAGGCAACTTCCTGTTTTCTGGAGTCCTGCTTTATAGCCTAAGGTAGCTGTCCATTGGAGGAGAAAGTCAGCTGAGAACTGACAAGGCTACCATTGGATAAGGCCATGACCACCACCATGGAAACTTTGATATGGAGAATTGCATGGAAGTCACCTGGGACCCCAGGGAGAATACTCAGCTGTCACCCGCCACTGCATCTGACATCTGACTGTGCTCGCTAGTCAGGGGAAGCCAGCGCTGCAGTAACAGCCAATTCCAGGCTGAATCCTGACACAGTAGATGATACTCATTTGACAACCTCAGCCATATGACATCAATTTTGTTTCAGTTTCAATGATGAAATGAAAGATAAGCTGGCATGTAGGGATCCCACTGAAGACCTGGAGGTATTAATTGTGCAGTGTAGTTCTATTAATGCTTTACTTATTGAACAACTGAAACAGACAAAAAGGGATTGTACCCTTGTAGCAGTCACTTCTTCATCTTACAGTCCTTTTGTCATTCCAGGGCTCACTGTCACTGAATGAAAGACCATTCACATTGGTGGTGTCAGTTGCCCTCTAAATATGCAAGGATTAAATTCTCGCCATATGGTAGTGTTAACTTCAGCATGTTTTGTGCTAATACAGTAAGATACAGTGGGCCTCATTCAGAGGCGGTCGGAGGATGCAAGCGGTCACTCGGAAACTGGGCGGCCACTTGCATCCTGACCGCCCACCTCTGTTGCGGTCATTAGGCTGTGGGTTAACACCCACAGCTCTAACGACCGCTCCGGTGATGGGGCTTACGTCGAGACCCTAGGGTAGGGTGTCCCTTGTCGTAAGCCCCGGAGAGCTTCTGGCTCTGTCTGAGCCGGAAGCTCTCCACTGACATCCCTAGTGATATCAGTGGGGCCGCCCACAAACAGTAGGCGTTCCCATGGGAACGCCTCCATTTGGGCTGCCACCCCCCCCGGCCCGCCTTCCAAATGGGGCGAGCTGTCAATCAACATCGACAGCTCGCCCCCTTTGGATCGAGACCCGCTACGACCGACGCTGTTGGTCATAGCGGGTCTCACGCATGCGCACGACGGTGCCATTGTGCGCATGCTCTGTGGGGGGCCATCGACCTGGTCCGAGCGCATCGGCGCTAACGACCGGGTCTGAATGACCCCCAGTGTCCCTTTCATGGCAATCCTTCCCTTTGACCATCTACTGTACAGCCTGCAATTGTCAGACATTATTTGAGAGTACTCTATTTCCTTAACACTTCAGTAAAATTTACCAAGTGGTGAGTTCAGATATGTTACAAAATTAATTGACATGTTTTGACCCTTTAAACCCAACCAACCATCAATGTCAAATGGTTTGTAAAGCACAATCCTGCCATAGCCACCCCATAATACCTAGGATTCATGCAACCTTCTCCTAGGTGACTCGTTGAATACAAACAGAAATTATATATATATATATATATATATAATTATACAGGCCTAGCGCTGATTATGTCTATTGGGAGGGGACCCCATGCTTTTTCGCTTTTTTAATTTGTTTCAGCTAAAGCATCAAGGAAAGGGCACAGTGCAGTGCTTTATGCAAAATGCCTCTCAGAGGCAACTCATTTTTTGTGGCTTCTATACTTTCGATGGGGGAAAATAAGGGCAGCAATTTCTGTTCTACAGTGTGATTTCTCACTGTTTTTTAGACAGTTTTGTGGAGTTTAGAAAATGCCATAAACACACCAGGGCTTCAAACCCAATATTTAGACATTATTTCTCATCATGTCAAACTTCAAAACCACATAATAATTATTCCTGCAATCATTGATGTTTGTTATATGGGAAACTTTCTAAAAAAAATCCTATTTTTCCAAATATATCTTCTGTTACACTACAAATTATTGATGGGTCCCCCATCATTTATGGACATTTACAATGAAGAGCCAGCAATTACAGTACATGTCATTTGTGCCACTAATTTCTGGAAATCTAGACATTCAATTTGGTGCAATTTGCTCCTTTCCCTGCTGCTCTGGGAATATCATAGCAGGTTTTGCATAATCCCAACATGAACTGAGAAACCAGAAGTTTGAATTTCACCTGACAGTATTGCATGCTCACAAAACTGTTTTCAGGAAAGAAATCTGTTTCTATTTCTGCTGCCATCTCTACACAAATACTAGAAATCCTAAATACAAAACAATGGGAAGAAAGCTTCTATTTGGTAACATGTGACCTATGCTCACTATACACCTGCATTAACCATGACCAAGGATGCAATGCAGTAAGATCAATTTTGAAGTCAGATTCTGAAATTCAAGAACAAAACATAGACTTTGTCCTAGAAAGCATGCGATTCATTCTTACACATAACCATTTCTGGCATGGCGGGTCCCACTATAGACAGACTAAATTTGCCCCTAGCTATGTGAACCTGTTTATGGCAATGTGGGAGAAAGAAAACATCTGGCAGAACAACCCATTTAGAGAATTGATATCACTGTGGAGATGATACATAGATTATATCATCATGATATGGAGAGGCAACATTGAACAACTGACAGATTTCATAGCAATTATTAACAAGAACTTGCAATTTACCACCACCTGGAGTGAGCAATCAATAGATTTTTTGGACCTGACAATATAAATTGAAGAGGGTACAATTCAAACAAAAACATATACCAAGCCAGTAGATTGTCACAGATTTATTTCCCCAACAAACAACTATCATAAGAACTGGATTAAAAGCATACAAGGGGGGCAATTTAAAGGCTTCGGCAGAACTGCTCATATTGAAGGTGTTTGAAGAACAAACAGCACTTCTAAAATCCAAATTCCTACATCAAAAATATGAATAAAAGATTGTTCAAACTGCTATAGAAAAAGGCAGAGATACAAATAGAAACAATTTAGTACAATACAAAACAAAAAATAAGGAAGAAAGAGACCCTCTTTTTATCACACAAGATAATGATCAATATAGTGATATAGTGAAGTGGAAAAAATTATTCAAAGGCACTGGCATATACTGTTGAAAGACGAAACATTAAAGGAATGCATTTAAAAAAAACAACAATCTTTGTATATAAAAAGGCACCGAACATCAAACAATAGCTGATAAAAAGCCATCTTTCACCAGAGAAAAAGGAAGGACCAACCTCTTGGTTGAAAGGAAGGAAACAAGGTTTCCATTATTGTAACAGATGCAAGGCATGCAGAACTATGCGAAAAACACAAACTGCACCAATACAGGAATTTATATCCAACTCAAATGGTAAAGAATATATAATTAAAGAAACCATCTCAAGCAACATCAAGAAAGTCATATATCTTTTATCTGCCCATGTGGGCTTCAAAACGTAGGATGAACAGCAAGGAAATTCAGCCTCCGAATGGGAGAACACATGAGAAATATTGAGAGAAAATTTGAAACTCACAGTGTATCGGACCATTTTAGTAAAATCCACAATGGAGATTCAAGCCTTCTATCCTTCCAAGCCATCAAGATAGTGAAAAAACTCTGGAGGGGAGGAGACCACATCAAAATGATATCCAAAGAAGAGACAAGATGGATACACGAAATGAAAACTCTTATGGTGCATATCCACTTAGCGATTTTTGCAGGCGATTGAACGATAACAACGTAGTTATCATTCAGTCATTTGCAAATTGTGCATGAATCGGGCACATTAATGTCGGAAATGACCAGCGATGCAAGCGCCAACTAGTTGTTTCCGATATCAATCGATAACATCAGGTTGAGCATGTTAGGGGATGATTGATGTGCCTACACTGGATACGACTGCATGATTAAAATGTCGTAATCTTGCTGTCGTTTCTATGTCTGTAAGTGGATACGCACCTTTACACCTAGAGATCTCAATATCGATTTTGAACTAAACAGTTTCCTGCAAGACTAGCATCTGTATAGGAGAAGGGATTTCCCGAACATTCCTAATAGGGACAGAACATCTTGGGATTCCTACTTTCATACCTCCCTGGACAATTCCCAACTACTTCCGAACTTGGAGGCTAAACAGGGCAGGGCCTAAAAAGTACCAGGATGGGAGACCACCTGGGAAAATTAGGTAATGCAGTCAGATCCCAAAAATTATGATTTAACCCTTTGGAATAAATGAGACTACCCCACAGAGGAGACAAGACATCAAGAACAAACTACTCAGAGAATAATTTGGTGACCGCACAAGCAGCAAGGGGAAAATCAATACCCCTACAAATAAACTAACAGTAACAAAAGGAACAATAAAAGAAACCAATTGACCATCTGTACTATATGTGGACACATGAGTACACAATTAACAAAGAAACTTACTAACCAATTGAACTCAATGTGAGCACATGAACACATAAAACCTACCTTCTATACACACATGTAAAATACACATAAATAACACATAAATAATTATCAATAACTAGCAACCTCTTTTTAGTATCTCTTGAAAGGTCTTGTACAATTATTTCTAATCTTAATATTATCATTACCTCCTCCAAGAATTCTCATCTTCTATTTTTTATACCCCATTTTTTTTCCATTATAATTTATGAGGATATAATATAGCATTAACTATTACATATCCACTATCTACACATGATTAATACGAAGATGCATTTGTCTGTGAGTACAAACATTACTGATATGGGATTTCGTGTCCGAGGAGGGAGTTCTCCATCCTATGATTCACAAGAAGCTTAAAAATGCTATAATGTCCTTTTTTGTTTATGCAAACATTCCATGTATGAAAAGGAAATTCTCCCTCTAATAAGTTACAAGTTGTTTAAAGAAACCACAGGCAAAAGAAACTATGTTGCCATCAATAATACTGATTGTAGCAGAACAATACAAGAACAAACCTACTTTCACTACTTCTATGTAGCAGGCTGCCTGTCAATCTATACAAGTGGGAGGAGCCAAATCACAAATTTAAGGAGATTGCCAGCACACAGCCTACAGCCCTGATGAAGCCTGATGCCATTGGACAAGTGAAGCGCGTTGGAAACACATCCTTCTCTTTAGTGTACTGGGAACACATGACCGGTGAGTAACAGCATGCATGCTTGCCTCCAGACACTGCTTCACACAGACTTATACACCTGGAGGAAGCACCAGGATGCTGGTTATAGCAGGCTTTGAGGAGAGGTAAGCTGTAACATCACGGAGCGGGATCCCGGCACCAGACAGTAAGGGAGGGACACACCAATAGACTATACAAGCTACAGGGACTTAGACAAATGCCCAACAGTTGACCAGCTAATCAGGATCGCACCAAGGAGGACTCTTTTTGTACCATTAAGCCTTCTTTTAAACAGGTGCGCGCATCAAGTTTTTTTCTTTTACTCTTTGGAGTATAACCCCTATTATCATTTTTTTTTTTAAATCTTTTTTAATTTTTGCCGTTTCCCTCAACCTTCTCAGTTTTTTATCAGGACTTTGTTTCTCCCTTATTGGGAACATTTTGGAGTTGGACTATTTACACAGATTTTATATATATATATATATATATATATATATATACACACACACAGTTTTATGCAAGGATAAAATCTATCTTTATGTTTTTAAATAACCAATTCATATTACGTCATAACCCATTTAGTCAATTGTCTTTATCAACACATTTTTTATATTTCTTGGTTAATGTTTTACTTAACCTTTACTGTCAAGTTCCACTTTTAAACATATCTATAGTATTCTTCATCTTTTCCCTATATTGCATATAATCTCCTTATTCCTTTGTGCGCCATTTAAACATATATTCTTGTTAACATTATTTGGTTGCCTCCTGTTCAACCTGAGCTCTCACCGGCCTTCCATGAATTTATGGCTGTAGTCAGTAAACAACAAACTGATCAACTTCCCCAGCATAAGCCATATGACTGCCCTACTGACCTACTGTAGAGTTGCTGTAATATTCCATCAATCAGGGACACATATGAATTACACAGGTTCCATGGTTGATAAAAAACAGTTGAAATGTATCTGCAGCTAGTTTTCTGAAAAATTTAAAGCAACAATTAGTTACAAGGCTCCCTTACATAACCTTATTTAAGCCAGCCAGACACACTTTATATGTGTCCCATAGTAAAGGTATATTATAGCATCTCCATAGTGGCCATTCCTTTTAGGCTACTATACATTTTATCATAACCCGAACTGAAGGTTTTCAGTGAATATTCAGGAAAAGTCAGGCAGCAATGCCTACTACAGTACATTAATCTGATTTAGTTTTTGTATTTATTAAAAGCTTTTTCTAGTAATATACCAGGTGTAAAAATTCAAGATCTACATTTGTTTGATTCTTGAATTAAAAGTCCTGAAAACAATTAAAATAAACTTAAATATGTTGAGATGCTATTGCATTCTATTACAGTGCTAAAAGCAATGTAGAACTCAATTTACAATTAAGTGTCAGTGACTATTTGCAACAGCTTGAGGATGATCATGATGAAACTGTATTACTACTGTATGGTGTGCTAATCATCCCCAGAGAGATGATGATTTAATTTAATTCCATGCTCAAATATACTAAGATTAAGATAATAATTTATTACCAAGTCATAATCCTAAATCTAGCACGGGAATAAATGTGCAAGTACCTCAGACAGTCTCACATCAGCCAGTAATTGCAGAAGAAAAGAAGCAATGCTAGTGCTAGTGATAATGAAGTATGTAAAGCTGATGCAAACACATCCAACTTTTTTAGAATAAAAAAATTGAGTGGGTCAGGTGGAAAATATTAAGCAATTATACACAATAAAAAGTAACCTGTGCACTTCTGCCAACTCTCCCTGAATATTAGGGAGACTCCCTGAAACAGAGTTGATCTCTCTGACTCCCTGCAAAGTCTAGTAATCTTCTTGAAGCCGGGCTGGTGGGTGCAACACAGTGATAATGTCATTATTCTGCACCTGCCATAAAGAAAACACTGGGGAGAAGAATAATCCATAAAGGTAATTGGAGGGTCATTCATTTACAAACATGTCTCATACCAAGTGGATACCTAGAAGCATCTCCAAATATGCATCTGGACTGGTACTGAAAGGATAGCAATAAAACTCTCCCATGTTTCAAACTGTTGTGAGTGTGATTTGCATTACAGGGAGTATGTGTTTCACTACAGTTGATGTTTGCTGCATTAGAGATGATCAGTGTACAAAGATGTGTGCTGCACTAATGATGCATCAACGAGCACTTTACTTTCTACTGTGGCCAGCTGCTTGCACTATAGCGCATACGCTGACATCCGGTTGCAAATATAAGAGTGGGTAGCAGTGGGGAGGGATCCTATGAAGCCCTTTCCCAAAAAACTTTGCGAATGTAACTGTCGGAAATGGAGGGACCACAGCATATATCAGAGATACCTGCTGTATACCTGATGATATTCTCCATGGTGCATCCAAGAGATCCTTAATATTTGCAGGTAACCACCGAAAACACCCACAAACATACTGCAAATATTATTTGATAAATAGATCCCATAGCATGTAGCAGATTTTGGCTACGGTTGCAATGACAGAAGCATTTGGCTACGGTTGCAATGATGAACCAGTCATTCATTACATGGTGATGCCAACTAATTGTAAAGCAGAGCCAATGCTCAAAAAGTAAATGATTGGTACAGTTAATGCTAGGGATGTGCGCCGTTCCCCGTGTTTTGGTTTTGGTTTTGGATCTATATCTCCTTCAAGGTTTTGGATCTGTATCTCCTTCAAGGTTTTGGATCTGGATTTGGTTTTACAAACCACCCTCAAGTGTTTTGGTTCTGGATTTTTTAAATAAAAAATCGATAAAAAGTTTTAAAAACAGCTAAAGTCATGTCATTTATGCAATCCAAAACCCAAAATGTAAAATCCGAATTCTGAACCTCAAAAAGATCAGAACCGTGACCTGGATTTACTTGGATCTCCTCAGGAGATTAGAACCGCGACTCAGATTTACCCGGATTCACAAAATTCGGGTGGATTCGGATTTCTGGAGAACCGAACCGCACATCTCTAGGTAATACTATTGTAATAGCTCATATGTGACAGGTCCTGTCCATGCTTCTAATCTTTTTGACACTAATATATCAATATATTTTTCTATCATTTTATGTTCTGAAATGGGCTGATGAAAAGTCTGAGGTTCTGCTGTGGGAAATTAATATGGCAAAAACAACGCACTTATGCACAATATCAAATTAGTCCCTTGATGAATACATTCATTGCAAATGTGATTATAGTGGATGTGCTGTGAAATTGTCAAAGCTCTCTGCTTGCCAAAAGCACAACCCTGTAAAGTACAGTAGTTTCTCATTTAAATAAATGAAAGTATAAAGAATTAATATTCTTTAATTTCTTGTAAGACAAAAAGGTGAAAAAGTAGGACATGCATATTTGGTGCTGATTGATTGTCTTGGTAAACTTTTTGATGGTTGATGTTGCAGGAAAAGATTTCTTAAGAACATGTCTCCTTTTTTCTGGAGGTAACTTGTTACTCTGGCAGTGCATTTTTCCACATGAATTATCTGCCAAGCACAAACATACTTTGAATTGCTAAAATGATGATTTTCCAAATCATTTTTATGTGCTTTCTTGAAATGCATTGGGAGCCCCTTGGTGAATTTCTCTGAATAGATTTAAATAAATGTGTAAGAAAATGAACATGCCTCTACTTATTTTATATGTTTAGTGAAATTAATTAACTTTATGTCACATGGCTACTACAAATGGGATTTCCATCTTATTAAGAATTTATATACCTTACACATGTATTAATAAGTTGATTCATGAAATATTGAGAATAATTCTGCCATCTTGGTTTCCTCAAATTAAAAATGGATCTTACATTCACACTACATTTTAAAAGGTTACTGAAATTGAAGCTGATGGGGTTGTATGAAATTAATAACTATTAGACTTCCAAGTATAAGAGCATGGTTTAAGACACCTTAAACAATCTCAGCACCATAATGTACTAAGAAAACAAGATCATGGTTCCAAAGGAGGCTCTCTTGTCTTTCAAGTGAGTTGTTTGACAAAGGTTATTCTACAAGATCCCTATGATCAAATATAATCAAAACAAACAAAACATTAATATGAAGTCAACCAAAACCCCACATTATAATCATAAATCCATATTACCTCAAGATCTTGACTGTCCTGAATCTTAACAAAGATCGACTCTCATCATGCCAAATAAAGCTTGTAACATTTCAGTCCTGGAATACAACTTTTGTTGAAACATTTGTAAATGCATGTTTGAAAAATATTATATGAAGATGTTTGACATGATATGTACTGTAACTGAATGCTGCATGCAGTTTTGTTAATATTATTACATTATATTCATATGTGCCTCCAAGTGTGCTTTGTCCCCTACAGGGAAAATTAGAATGGTGTTAACAATTAATACAATATAAAAAGGTTTAAACAGACAATACCGGAGAAAGAAATATCAAACACTGCAGATAATTCTACAACCAAGTGAGTGACAGATGACAACTGTAGTCTTCAATGACCCTGTGTCCTGGGAGGACAGACAGAAAGGATGATATTTGCTGACTGTGTGTGGGATCACACAGGAGAGAAGGATAATGGAAGGTGAGAACCAAGAGGATGAAGGGTCTTGCTCAGGAGAACTTACAGTCTAGGGGTGTGATAGGAATAACTGGGATGTGAACTAGAATGAGATCAGGACTAATAATCATAATTTAGCACAAGTATATTAAAGTAACTATTTTAAAGGTGCATTAAAATAGTTAAAATAATTTGCCGGGTCGCTAGCTATTGTGCAGAGGCTTTTTCCTCCATTCTCCCATCTCTTTTCCACATCTTCACCTATTATCTCCCATTCTCCCCATCTCCCTCTATTATCTCTCTCCCATCTCCACAAATTTTCTTTCTCCCCATCTCCCCCCACTTCCTTCATTTCTCTCTCTGTCTCCCCTTCTCACCTCATCCCGTCCCCCTTTGTCTCTCTCCCATCTATACCTCTCTATTTTCCCATATTCTCTCTGTCTACCCATTTCTCTCATTATCTCTCTATAACTGCCTCCCCTCTGTCTCTCTCCCACTAATTCTATCTCTCTCTCCCATTTCCCCTTATTCTCTATCTACCTTCCTCCCCTTTGTCTCTCTCTCTCTCTCTCTCTCTATCCCCTTCTCCACCTATTCTCTCTTTCTACCTTCTTCCCATCTGTCTCTCTTTCCTCCTATTCTCTCTCCACATGTCCACCTATTTTCTATCTCCCCCATCACCCTCTCTCTATGTACCCCCTATTCTTTCTTTCCCATCTCCTATTCTCTCTCTCCTCCTCTCACCCTATTATCTATCTCTCCCTATATCCTCTCTCTCTGCATCTCCCCTATATCTCTCCCTGTCTCACCCTATCCAGTCTCTCTATTCTCTAAAGCCCCTCCCACCTCCGTATTTGATGATGTCTTCAAGATCACCCCACCTCCTTCAAAGAAGACAGCACGTGTATGCTGGCATAATGATCTGCATGTGCGAGTATCAGTATGTGAATGCAGAAGGGAGGTGGGGTGGTCTTGTAGACTCACAAAAGATGGAGGTGGGCGGAGCTTGGTCAAAATGCATTACCAACTGCCCTCAGTTCTGCACAGGTGGAGTTGACCTAATGCCTAAGATGGACAGAGGACAGAGGAGGTGGCACAAAGGCAGGTGAGATGGACAAGATGTGCTTATTTCTACAGCTGCCACAAAGGCCTCTTAGAGGGGAGGGGCCTCTTCTCAGTTCTAAAGAGTAACCGTGGAGACAGAAATTAAGGGCATTAAATAATAGATGCTCACAGTATCTTAAGGTTAGGGGCCTAGGCATCCCAATTCCATGTTCCTCTGCAGCAGGAGATCCAGATTGGAACCTACAGGCTATTTTATTAATACTATTTAAATGTTTTTTATTTTGCTGTGTAGCTTCTTCGTAGAGATGAATGGTTCAGTTTTGACCCAGTTCTTTTTGCCAAATTAGCGCAAGTTTGGAAATAGTTCACATTTATCTTATTGGCTAAACAAAACACGTGAGAGATGGGTAGCCAACTGGATGCCGTTTTTGAGATGCAAACATAACCAAGTAAAACTGAACCGCTAATCTCTTCTTAACAAAAATTTCTATCTTGATATATATCCTGCTCATTGGCACATTCTGCCAAAGTTATATTTCCCTGAAATGTCTGCTCTTTGCATCTTATCACAGGAGTTTTTCTTGTTTAGTGTTAGGAACAGCAGGTGACTACATTTGTTTTCTGTGCTCAGGTGTACAGTAGTGGCCATTTATTTACAGGCAGCAAGTTCTAGATGCTGTGCGCTCATATGATTACATTCTCTCTCATACAGGTGCGTATCTCATACTGAATCATGATTGGTCTCTGCTGCTCTATATGGCAGCTTCAGTGGGAAATCATTATCAGTTATGGCGTTCATTACACACTTGTTCTCCCATGTCTGCCTTAACTTTGTTTGTGCTCTTTGTCTGATCATTACCTGTGTACCCCCCAACTCTACTTATTGTCTGCTGCCTGGACTGACAGCTGCCTGTGCACACCTACAGGAGGTCTATTCCACCGGGACTGACCCCTTCCAGCTCTCATCTTAACTTGCTGCTACAAGCTCCTACCTCCCTGTCTACCCCATCTGTGTCACACCTGTTCCTCTGCCCCTCCCCTTTAGAATGTAAGCTCTTACGAGCTGGGCCCTCTACCCTCTTGTGTTTCTCCTTAATTTACTTTAATCTACTTCTTACTCCCCACAATGGCACCTAACACTCTGTTCCTTTGCTCTGTTACTTATCTGGGTGTTATGGTCGCTAATGTAGCAATGTATATTATTCGTATCCTCATCATGTATGGTATTGTACTGTAAGTCACTGGTCAACCTATTTGTTTATGTACTTTATAAGGTGCTGCAGAACTCTTGTGGTGCCATATAAATAAATAATAATAATAATAATAGTCATAATAATTAGAATAATATGGTACCTAACTTTGTTGCTTTTTGCACTTTACTCACTATTACCGCAGGAATCGTATTCTGTATATCACCATCTGGTGCCCTGGTGGGATACTATCCTGTCAGTCATCTGATATTACATATTCTCTTAATTATGTCTGAATTAACACTTGATAAGTTACTACAGTATCACCTCAAGATTAAGGCCCTCATTCAGAGGTGGTTGCAATAAGCGAGCGCTCTCTCTGAATGAGGGCGGCCGCTTCATGTTTCAAGTGCGGCCTCCTGGTCGCTAGCTAACCTGTGGGTTAACACCCACAGCTTTAGCGACCGACCAGGTTGATGGTCGCGATGCTCAAGACCATCGTGACCATCGGGGCTTGCGATGAGACCCTAAGGTTGGGTCTCGGCAACCGCAAGCCCCAGGGAGCTTGTGCACGCGCAGTGCGGCCGATGCGCGTGCACAGGGCCTTAACATTGACCCGGTTGCGAGTGCTCAGCGCTTGCGACCGGGTCTGAATGAGGGCCTAAGTCCTGGTGACAACCAAGTACTGGTAAACATATAGGGCCTTCTTCAGAGATGGACGTTAACTGTTGCAATGCTGATGTTTGTGTTATTAAGTGACTATTTACTACTTTGCATGAGTTGCGCTGAGTGCGTGCACAAATGAGCTGCTGTGTATGGGGCTGCAGGTAACATGGGCATTCCTGGGTGGTACCTGTGAAGTGGATTAATGTGAGGGCAAAACAATCCATCACCTGGGCGGGTTATGGGAGTGTTGACTGTGTGTCTCAGCAAAAGCAAATCACACAATCACACTCTCACTCTAAGGCTGACTTCCTCCATTTCAAATGTATGCTCTCATCCTACAGTGCTGCCCTTTCCCTCTCTAAACAGTCACTTTTAACTTCTCATACTCCTGGCATCTCTT
The DNA here is from genome assembly GCA_031769625.1 of Taudactylus pleione. Classification (NCBI taxonomy): domain Eukaryota; kingdom Metazoa; phylum Chordata; class Amphibia; order Anura; family Myobatrachidae; genus Taudactylus; species Taudactylus pleione. The sequence goes on along the minus strand of JAUIMM010000148.1, from coordinate 4,159,992 downwards.
TGCCACTTTCAACTCTCTCCTCTGCCCATCCTCTCCTCACCTCCCCTCCTTGCTCTCTGCCCTTGACTTTGCCACCTGCTTTACATCTTAAATTAACTCAACACATCAGGACATCATATTCCACCAGACCCTCAGCACTCTATCCCCTCCTTTCCCAGATTAAAACCCATCCCTCTAACCAACACTTACATCATTCTCCCCTGTGTCTGGAGAGGAAATCATGGCATTCATCCAGTCCTCTCCCCTTTGACCCTATCCCTTCCCATCTCCTCTGCTACCTTTCTCCTTCTGCCTGTTCCCATCTTGCCCACCTCCTCAATCTCTCCCTCTCATCTGGCACTATCCCTTCTGCATTCGACCTATCTCTCTCCTTCCTCTTGTCTCCAAACCCCTTGAGCATATTATTTACAACCGCCTTACAGCCTTTCTTTCCTCCCATTCCCACTTTGACCCTTTTCAGTCTGGCTTCTGTTCTCTCCACTCCACTAAAACTACCCTCACGAAAGTCAACAATGACCTCCTTGCTGCCAAATCCAAGGGCCGCTACTCTCTGCTCATTCTCCTCAACCTCTCTGCTGCTTTTGCCACTGTTCACCACCCTCTCATCCTGCAAATCCTTCACTCCCTTGGTCCACATGACACTGCCCTCTCCTGGCTGTCATCCTATTATGCTGACCCTTCCTTCTCTTTCTCCTCTCATAACTCCTCTTCACCCACTTCCACTTACTGTAGTATGTATTCCCCAAGGTTCAGTTCTTGGACCCCTCCTATTCTCTCTCTATACGTCCTCTTTAGGTGTACTCATCAGCTCTTTTGAACTCCAATAATATCTATATGCTGATGGTACATTTCCTCCCCTGACCTCTCCCCCTCTCTCCTGACTTGTGCCTCCAACTGTCTGTCTGCTATCTCTTCCTAGGTGTCCCACCGCTTTCTTAAACTTAATATGTCTAAGACGTAGCTGAACATATTCCCACTCTCCCGCATAACCTCACTTCCAATAATTTAATTATCAATTGATGACACAACTATCTCTTCTAGTCCCAAAGTGTGCTGTCTTGGAGATATCATACACTCTACCTTCTCCTTTAATTACAGACTTCAGGCTGCAACAAAGTATTAAAAAGTGAAAGTTAGATTTAGGATTGTTTAGTTTGTCCCATTACATTTGGCCCCTTAAAAAGTGGGAGGCACATATAGAAACCGTTGTAATTCCTACACCATTCACCTGATTTGGATGTAATTACCCTTCAATTAAATCTAAAAATCTGCAGTTAAAGCACATCTTGTTTGTTTCATTTCAAAGCCATTGTGGTGGTGAACAGAGGCCAAAATATGAAAATTCTGTCAATGTACCAATATTTATGCACCTGACTGTATATATATATATATATATATATATATATATATATACACACATACAGTATATATATATATATATATATATATATATATATATATATATATATATTACCAAGGACATGATCATTTAACCACATCTGATTTACAGAGATGCCTCAGAATTATAGGTATTTATGCAGTGCAGATATTACCGAAGACTCAATATAAATTTGTGTCAGTTAAAAAGTAATGTAATTTCCTGTTATTCTAGAACAATGCACAGCTCAGGCCAAGCATACTATATGATCAGGATTGTGGATGACAAACCTCACGCATGAATACCTAAGGATGTCATGCTAAATGAACAGAATGATTGAGTGTCTAAAGTAACACAAAAATGTACAAAATGATGCATTCCTGCCTTGATAGTGACCTTGGGCACTTAACTGTACCGAGATATTTTTTCAACAATATGATATACGTTTATTCCATTATTTTTATGTATTTGATTTATATCTTTGTATACAGTTAGATCATGTGCTGTGTATGCATCTTTTTTCATAATAAGTTATGGCTATCAAAATAAGTTGTCTTCCACTCTGATGGAGAGTTTAATGTACAGTACGCCAATTTGTCTACTGAATCTTGCATGAATTCTCACTGGGCATGCACAGAAAATGAGAACACACGCAAATGCGGTTATGCAAAATTGTACACAATTTGAACACATTTACCCTTACAACATAAGAGGCAGAAACTGAGGTAGGAACAGACGCTCTCACATAGGTAAGGGTCTGCTGGCCCCATAGTAGCTGCACCCCTTGCTCCCATGGTTGTATAGACATGCAAATATACCCATGTGGACCTGTTAGGAGGTCTACCTTTTGCACCATAATAGAGATGTGAAAGTCCAATACATGCTGTTGACATGCAAGAAAATACTGTAGCTTCATATTCTGCTTATGCAAAGGCAAAAGCAACTTTTGTATATCATATGCAGAAATAAGTTTTGCAAAAATGTTTCTTTTGAGTAACTTACTCCCTTTTTCTCTCAACACTATCAGCCCCAAAGTCAGGTGGCAAAGTCATACAAGCATGAGTGTGACATGTCCCTATACCCAACTTTCTTATGTTTTGAACTACTATTATTTTTTCAATTAGTATTGAGGACACTAACCATTTTTTGGTATTAATTAAAGAAGATTTCCACCTTTAAATGACATTAACGTATATAATCAACTAGAGAGCTGTATATTCTCATTTCACTGGGACATCCTGGTTTTAGGATAGAAATGTATCCAGTAAATGCATGTACAACAGCAGAAAATAAAATCATCTGAAGGTGGAGAAGTCCTTAAAGGGTAATATTGTTTTAAATGCATATACAAGAATATATAAACTGTATTGACAGAAGTATAAACCAAGGGCTAAATGTAACAAAGTGCGAGTTTTAAAAAGGTGCGAGTTTACAACTAAACTAACACATTTTCAGAACTCGGACATGTAATAGGGTGCGAATACATGCAAACTCGCATGTTTCTTGCATTTTCAATACTTGCATACTGCAAACTCGCATCCAGATATTTTCCCATGGAAAACATACAACTCGTACAATGTACTAGGATGCAAGTTGTTAATTTGCACAGAATTACTTTATAAATTCCGTAAAAAGCAATGAAAGTGTTAAAATAAACAAAAATGGTGTGCCACCCCCCCCCTCCATAAAAAGCGCACACTCACTCACACTACATACTTACCTTGTCCCTAGCACCAGTCTGTCACCACATTGGTTGAGAGGCAGACCATGGATGCCTTCTGGGAACAAAGAGGACCGGAAACAAGGGGTGGGTGAGAATGTTTTTTTTTTTACGGTTACTGATCGTAGATTCTACTGGACAAGGGAATAGACTGGTGATAGGGACAAGGTAAGTATGTAGTGTGAGTGAGTGAATGAGTTTCATTTATAAAAAAATATATAGTTTAGTATAATAAATATAAAGTTTAATCTAATAAAAATATACAACATACGGTGTGTGCATCTTGTAATTTTTTTATGTCAAATTGTCTACTGGACAAGGGGACCGACCAGTAAGTAAGTAATGTGAGTGGGTGAGTCCGAATGTGTGAGTGCATGTAATGTGCATGTGTAATGAAATACTAAAACATTAACAGGGGTATTCAATTTGGAGCAAAAAGTCAGTGCTGGACATTTCGCTCCACATCACTGATTTTCCTGGGATAAAGTATCGGGCGCGTGCCTGCTTTATCCTCGTATTCAATTAAAAAGCTATGAAAACTGGAGCCGGCGAAATAAGATTGGGGAAAGGAAACGGGATTTACCTGGAATAAATTGTAGGACCACCCTAAAGCTGTCAAAACATGGGGGATCACAATGGGTACACCCGTTTTAGCATGGAAATGAAAGTCGGGGTTTTAAATAGCTGCTTCAGGTGTTTTTTTCCCAACATTGAAGAAGTGATGCAGAAGAGCATTTCTTTTTTTTTCTTTTTTTTAAGTGGTCCCATCAAATTTGGGGTACATGAAAATGGCTACTAGCATATTTTTATGTCCCTAAAGTAATTTTTAAAAAATCCTGCAAAAATGCACCTGCCGCTAATAGCCTATTCTAGAAAACACCTGCCGCATACTTGCAGAATAGCCCTGAACCTATTTCCCTATTTTTAAACACTTTTTTCCATTTTTTTTTTTACCCCAATTTTTTAATAATTTTTTTTTTTTTTTGACACAGTTTATTTTTAAATGACATTCCCAGGGTTGCGGGTTTTTTTTTTTAAGCCTGTACCCCTAAACCCCAATTCTGCACTTTTTTTCGCCACCTATTCAGTGGTGAAAAGTTATCCCCGTTTTTTTTTTCAAAGACTTTTCAAACCTGCGAAAAGTCTTTGAAATTGAATACGGGGATAATTGAAATCGGCAAAAATTCCGTAATTCAATATGGAGCGAAAATTTCGGAATCGGCGATAAATTATCGCCGATTCTGAAATTTTCGCTCAAAATTGAATACCCCTGTAAGTGTATGTGTCGTGTCTTTATTTTAATATTTCTTTTGCAGGTAAACTAGAGGTACCAGTGGGGCCTTAATGACCCACATGCTGGTACTTGTACCAGCATGTGGGGGGGCTTTCTGGGATCTCTAGTCTTCCTGTAAAAGACAATATTATTTGATAACTTTTTTTACACAATCAACCCCGCATCCACCAGCCAGGGAAACGGGGTATAGCCCCAGGCTTCAGTCTGGCCTGGGGTACCCTGGAGACGGGTATCACCTTTATTGTGGTGGTTCCCACCTCCCCAGAGATCAGCAGCCTGGGTTAACTAGTGTAGGGTGCTGAATGCTTTGCCCGGGGGACCCACGCACTAGTTAGAGCACGGTAATACGGGGAACCCCTACTTATTTTATCGACCGTATTTCCACAACCAGGACCGGCTCAGCAGCCTCAGTTCATCTTGAAGACCAATACTTTTAATGGTGAAAATATAGTTGTTAGGCTTTGCTGGGACAGCTGCTTACCAGAGCAGCAGATCCGGCATGGGGGCAATAATTGCCCAAAAATATGTTCTAAAACTTCCACGAATAGCTGCAATAAGAAATGAGAGGTTTTGAGGCATTTATCACAGTTTTGATAAATAGTGCTCTTATGTTTGCATATTCTAGACCTAGTTCTCCAATTTATTTCTTCATTCCATTTGAAATAATAGAACAGTGTTCAAATGGGGCAGACTTAGTCCAGCTTTTGCTCATTTGGCTTACCAAGCATAGGTTATTACTGTATCACAGCTTTCCTTAAAGAGTTTCAAAAATAAAATAAACACTAAAATAGGTTATTTTCTGTTCAATTAACTGAATTATGTGTACAGATTTGCAGATGATTAATTATTTATTTAAAATCAAAACCCGTGATACAGAGAGCATTTATTAAATGTAAAGCCATGCCTTCAGCTTATAACTTTTGATTCATAATGCAGATTTTTCAAAAACTTTAAAACTGTAATTTTTTTTTTTTAAAGTTAAAAAATAGCAAACAAAAAGCACCCAAGGCAGTCACTTTTTGCATTATAGAATCAAAACATTCTATATAAAAAGATATCTTTAATATTAATAAAGTCCATTGCAACTAACACTTCACTTGTTTTTGTTACTAGGGGCAAATGTTACTATGTTATGATTATTACAAGCATAACCTGAATGTTATGCCTATGATTATGCTGGATAAGTATGTGAAATTTTTCCTTTTGACAAGTTTTTAGCTTTATGCATAACTATACAGTACGTAAAAAAGTCTTAGGACTTGATTCTGAGTCCCACATAATACGCATGCAATGCTGCTGTTCACAAACAGTAGTTGAGCATTTTTTAGCAACTGTTCATGCACGAAATATCAGAAAACCCTTATGGCACATGACTGTACATGCACAAAATATCAGAAAACCCTTATGGCACATGACTGTACATGCACAAAATATCAGAAAACCCTTATGGCACATGACTGTACATGCACAAAATATCAGAAAACCCTTATGGCACATGACTGTACATGCACAAAATATCAGAAAACCCTTATGGCACATGACTGTACATGCACAAAATATCAGAAAACCCTTATGGCACATTACTGTACATGCACAAAATATCAGAAAAACCTTATGGCACATGACTGTACATGCACAAAATATCTGAAAACCCTTATGGCACATGACTGTACATGCACAAAATATCAGAAAACCCTTATGGCACATGACTGTACATGCGCAAAATATCAGAAAACCCTTATGGCACATGACTGTACATGCGCAAAATATCAGAAAACCCTTATGGCACATGACTGTACATGCGCAAAATATCAGAAAACCCTTATGGCACATGACTGTACATGCACAAAATATCAGAAAACCCTTATGGCACATGACTGTACATGCGCGAAATATCAGAAAACCCTTATGGCACATTACTGTCCATGCGCAAAATATCAGAAAACCCTTATGGCACATGACTGTACATCCACAAAATATCAGAAAACCCTTATGGCACATGACTGTACATGCGCAAAATATCAGAAAACCCTTATGGCACATGACTGTACATGCACAAAATATCAGAAAACCCTTATGGCACATGACTGTACATGCATAAAATATCAGAAAACCATTATGGCACATTACTGTACATGAACAAAATATCAGAAAACCCTTATGGCACATGACTGTACATGCACAAAATATCAGAAAATCCTTATGGCACATGAATGTACATTAGCAAAATATCAGAAAACCATTATGGCACATGACTGAACATGCTTGAAATATCAGAAAACCATTATGGCACATGACTGAACATGCTTGAAATATCAGAAAACCATTATGGCACATGCCTGTACATGACGAATTATCAGAAAACTTATGGCACATGACTGTACATGAGCAAAATATTAGAAAACCCTTATTTCACATGACTATACAAGCCTGAAATATCAGAAAACCCTTATGGCACATGACTGTACATTAGCGAAATATTACAAAAACCCTTATGGCACAGGAGTGTACATTAGCGAAATATTAAAAAACCCTTATGGCACATGACTGTACATGCACAAAATATCAGAAAACTCTTATGGCACATGACTGTACATTAGCGAAATATCAGAAAACCCTTATGGCACATGACTGTACATTAGCGAAATATCAAAAAACCCTTAAGGCACATGACTGTACATTAGCGAAATATTAAAAAACCCTTATGGCACATGACTGTACATGCACAAAATATCAGAAAACTCTTATGGCACATGACTGTACATGCACAATATATCAGAAAACCCTTATGGCACATTACTGTACATTAGCGAAATATCAAAAAACCCTTATGGCACATGACTGTACATGCACAAAATATCAGAAAACCCTTATGGCACATGACTGTACATGCACAATATATCAGAAAACCCTTATGGCACATTTCTGTACAAGCACAAAATATCAGAAAACCATAATGGCACATTACTGTACATGCACAAAATATCAGAAAACTCTTATGGCACATGACTGTACATGCACAAAATATCTGAAAACCCTTATGGCACATGACTGTACATTAGCAAAATATCAGAAAACCATTATGGCACATGACTGTACATGCACAAAATATTAGAAAACCCTTATGGCACATGCCCGTACATGCACAAAATATCAGAAATCCCTTATGGCACATGACTGTACATGCGGAACATATCAGAAAACCCTTATGGCACATTACTGTACATGCACAAAATATTAGAAAACCCTTATGGCACATGCCAGTACATGCACAAAATATCAGAAAACCCTTATGGCACATGACTGTACATGCGGAACATATCAGAAAACCCTTATGGCACATGACTGTAAATTTGCAAAATATCAGAAAACCCTTATGGCACATGACTGCACATTAGCGAAATATCAGAAAACCATTATGGCACATGACTGAACATGCTTGAAATATCAGAAAACCATTATGGCACATGCCTGTACATGCACGAATTATCAGAAAACTTATGGCACATGACTGTACATGAGCAAAATATTTGAAAACCCTTATTTCACATGACTATACAAGCCTGAAATATCAGAAAACCCTTATGGCACATAACTGAACATGCTTGAAATATCAGAAAACCGTTATGGCACATGACTGTACATTAGCAAAATATCAGAAAACCCTTATGGCACAGGAGTGTACATTAGCGAAATATCAGAAAACCATTATGGCACATGACTGTACATGCACAAATATAAGAAAACCCTTATGGCACATGACTGTACAAGCACAAAATATAAGAAAACCCTTATGGCACACGACTGTACATGCACAAAATATAAGAAAACCCTTATGGCACATGACTGTACAAGCACGAAATATCAGAAAACCCCATGAGTTTCAAACATCGCACAAAGAGGATGTTGCGATCAGGACTGATGGTATCAGAAATGGAGTGAAAAAGTGATGAGTGTTCCTGGGTGGTAACTGGGAGGTGGCTAGAAGTGAATGCAGAAATAGTTTCACGGGCATTTTACTGAAGTGTTGCGGGTGTGTCAGTTTAAACAGCTGCGTTCCCAGATGTGCAGTCACAGTAATAGGATGCCGGATTCAGATGTTGACACAACACTTGCCATAGGACTGGTGCAAGTGTCGATGGTGCAAGCGATTGTGCACCGATGGTGGCATCTAAAGAATCACCAGTGGCGTCACAGCGTTCAGAGATGCAGGAAGTGGACATCTCAGTCCTAGCACAGTCAGATGCAGGCTACTACACCAGGGGAAGGGCTGATACATATGAGCATTTGCATATTATCGTAGCCGTAACTCCAGCAACAGACGCAAAAGCGGAAGCAGCAGCGTCCATCTCTGAATCAGGCCCTTAGTGTGGTCTGGAAGCTTTGCTACATTTATACATTTCTACTGTATTTGTGCTATTTTCATTTTATTTTTATACATTATTGATTACTCATTCCAGATGCACAATCTTTTTATCTCATGCTTAATAGATTTTGTAAGAGGGATTGTTGTTGTGTACTTGACTAGAGATTCGTTAAGCAGTTGATCTGTCATCGTAGCAGAAACATTACTCCAACAACACAGCTGTACATCAAAAACAACTTATAAATGTACTTTACACCTAATTAGCAAAACATCAACATGTCTGATGAGCTAGAATCAGAAGTGTTGTCACAGAACAAATGTATTGTGTAGATCCTAATGACATTCCTCAAACACGATTGCACTTGTTTTCATCCTTGAATAAAGTCACAGCTTGCAAATAGAAAATGTGAGTATTTAAGGCACTACAATTTTGTGCATTACTGTGTATTGTGTAGAAAACTTATAGTAAGTTTATTGATACGCAATGCGGATGATTTTGAATTGGAAGCAAATAAAAGTAACATTGAACTTTGGCAAAACTTTGATGCACTGCAGGTGGGACAGATTTAAATTGTGCAGAGAAATTTAAAGGGCCCCATACATCATTAATCACAAAAGAACGATTTACAGTTCCTGTGATTTTTGCCCCCAGTCCATTAATCCGTGCCCATACATTACAGATATGTTTCAGTGATTTGAAGATCTTTGTCAGGAAAGACAGATCTGCCAATCTTGAAAGCAGGGGCGCATCTATACGCGGGCCCCCGGGTCCAGGGGTGGCCCACACCGCACACCGTGCACCCATACTTTGTATTACTTACCCCTCCGAAGTCCCGCCGTGGCCATTTTTCTGGCATTTTGCACATGCACTGTGAGGAGATCGCCAGGAAAATGGCATCCTTTTTCCGGCGATCTGCGCATCTGCAATAGACCCTGGGCACACTCTAGTGCCCAGAGTCTATTGATTCTGCAGTGGCCGGCTAGCCACGTCAGTTGGCTGCCGGACACCGGAGTGAGAGGAGGGGGCCCATATCGGGGGATGCACACGGGCCTCCTCCTCTCTAAAGATGCCCTTTCTTGAAAGGCTCATCATTTTACTAGTAACAGTCTAGAAGTTGGATGATCATTACCATACCATATACATATAGCGATCTAGAGCACCAAATGATCTGTGAAATCCACCATATTGGACAACCTCATCAATGCGATCAATTTTTGACTGGCCAGTACTATATGTTGAGAGGTATGCTATATACGCACTAGATGGACAAATAGTCATTTTGTCCACAAGTAAATGTGGTGCAGGACTGGTATCTAAATTGACCTTATTCACACTACAGTACATGATCCCATATGGACAAATTGTCATAGGTTTCACCAATATTCCTGTGTTCCTTAATATTAGGCTTTTACAGTCTGTACAATTAATAATAGATTTTTTTAAACTACTATACATGACAGGTATATTTTAAAGTTCACCTGTCACATACACCCAGAGATGGCATCTATTTCATTAGAATGCAAATTATTAATCACTAGGACTAGTGAAATTGCTGAGATACATTGGGGCAGTCATTTATTTGGTTTTGGTTGGACCAATATTTAGGAGAATGCAGCCTACCAATGCACATGGAACCCACACAGGGCTGGTGCTAGGTTTCTCAGCGCCCAGTACCATCCTATGCTGCACTGTCGCCCCTTTCCTCCCCTGCTCTCTACCCCTAAGCATATACCAATAATGCTATTGGGTGGAGGGCGGGATTTTCCGGAGGCGGGTGTTGGTGAGCACCTCTAACATAAAGTTCAGGCAGGGAGCAGAGCTGCACCCTTCAGGGTATGGCATTCCGGGCGACGGCTCTGCTAGCCGCCACTGAACCACTGAGATCATTTGTGCCATACATTTAGGAGATTTTTTACTTTTGGAAAAAGCAGAAGAGAGTCCCCCCCAAAATCTTATTGTCACCTGAAGCCAGGATATAAATCATACTGCACCTTGTTCTGCTTGCATTTCACAATCCTTAGACTGCTACTCAAAGCTACTCAAAGCTGAGTAAAGGCCCCCATACTGTACATCAGCAACTGATTGCAGCAATCGTGCAATTTGCAATCGATTGAGTATAAAAATCTTTCCCTTTTTCAATCGATTGCAGATTGCAGAATTGCCACAATCGCTTGAAAAAGGGAAAGACTTTTATACTCAATCAATTGCAAATTGCACGATTGCTGCAATCAATTGCTGATGTCTGGTGGCCTTAAGCTAATCTTTTACAATTACAGTCCACTTCATTAGAGCTCTATTAAGCTCTGTCTACGAGCACTAAATTAATAGTGTCCTCCAGTACCATGAGATGTAGTGTGCGTTAGATGAAGGCTTCAGTAACTAGGGACACCATTTTCTCTACAGGAGAGGCAGGCTATGTTAAGGAAAGGCATCTAAATGGTGCAAATATTCAATTATAAAGTAACGCAATTCATAGACCGTGATACATGAAGAACATAGCCAGGCAAACAATAAAAGATGAACTGATATGTAATAAGATTGATTCACCTCTGAACATTCCACGTAAAAATTTGAGGCAGTGAACAGTAAGGTGTAACACAGTATCATGAAAGGCAGTCTGCTTTCATGTGATCTGGGCAGGTAAAGAGTATGCTTGATGGTCACCATTCCCTGTTTGCCTAATGTCAATGCTGCCGGCCTCATTTACCTCTCTCACCAGTACACTTCTGCTGTCTGCTTCTGTCAATCCCTCCACTGGCGCCCTGTCCCATTTAGAATAAGATTGATACTCTTCCCACTCACCCACAAGGCCCCCAGCTACTCTCCTACTCCTTACATATCCAGCCTTATTCCTATATACACTCCCTCCTGCCCATTTGCTCTTCCATTGGCAGCTGCCTCTCCTTCCCTGATCATCTCACCTGAGGCCTGGCTACAAAATTTCTCCCATGCTTCTCTTATCCTCCGATGTCCTCCCACCTTCTGTCTGATGCTTTCTCAGCTTCGCAGCCTTGAAATGTGCCTTCACAACTCACCTCTTTTCTCAGGGCTACTATCCTGCCTTATAATGCTATCCCCAACTCTGTTCTCCTCTCGCGTTATGTCCACTCACAGCCCTCTTTCTAATGTATGCTCTAGTCAGCAAGGCACCCACTTCTTCTGTGGTCTCTTTGTAATTATGAAATATGTGGATTATAATTATTATATTATGTATATTTGTACATCTGTAAAGTTGTAAACTTGTCTATACCTGTCCTGTTTTGATCTCCTATTTACTAGGTAATTTTGCTGTATGTTCCATCCACTATGTACTGAATTACAGAACCCTTGTGGAACCTTAGAAATAAAAGATAAAATGATTCATTTTGAAACTTCGCTGGTGAGCACTGTCTGGTAAAAGGTACACACAGGGCCGTAACTAGGGGTGTAGGAACTGTGCCGCCACGCAGAGTGCAGAGCCCTGTCACTGTCCCATGGCACCTGTGTCTGGCAAGTAGGTTTCCTGAAACGGCACCTTGCATCCAGGATGGCTGCTGCAGTGCTGCCCAGTGTCGTTTGGAATCTCCACACATGCATACAGCAGTGTGTACAGCCTCCCAGTACATCCTGAGGATGCTCCAGGCAGTACTGTCATTCCCAGCGTGACATCATGATGTAATGCGATCAGAGAGCATGGCCGGTACAGGGTGCAATAAAGCCCTGTTACGGCACTGGGTGGACAGAATTTATTGAAAAACTACACCAAAACCACATTTTTGCTTCGGGCACATTTGAAAAGGTTAAAGAAAAACACAAACTTAATATAAAAACATGACTGCCATGATCTCTAACACTCTCACACCGCAAACTGTTGAGAAATTAGCTATTTCCCATGCATATGATTACAAGGGTGGGTGATAAGGAAGATCAAATTATTATGTTGATTTGAAAAACTTCAATCTAAGATTTGCATATTTTGAGGGATAAGAGTTTGATTATCATTCAACTGACAGACATTCCTCCCAGATACTAGTTTGTATTCCCACTCCATAGAAACTGAATAAAACGTTTTGGTATTATGCAGTTGTTTTTTTTAAAGGCATAACAATGCAAATATGTCTACTTTGTCTACTGTGCACTATATTCCCTAAATGAAAGTGATTGTTACAAAATGACAAGAATACTCATCTTCAAGGCCATCTGCATTATAATTATCAATTTCCAATGTTACAAAAAAGCATTTCACAAAGGAGTAACATGAATAGAATCATTAGCTCCCACTTAATGCTCCTACACAGATTGATAGTGATAAATAATAAGGTCTCAACACAACAAACTGCCCTGGAGCAACATATACAATTCCCAAGTAAACATTATCCCAAAAAATATTCATGGAAAAAAAAATTACAGCATTTAGTTGATAAATTTGTTTTCCTGAGGCATTTAGGGACTAAGGGACAGGAAAAATAAATAATTAGTTTTGCTATGTACTCAGCTATATTGGTAATGCAAATTTAATTAAATTAATAAAAATAAATAAATAGACAAAGACTTTGCAGCTGATAATGAGGCAGCATCATATTAGTCAAGAATAAAGGGAAAGGAAGCTCTTATGTGATTTATAATACAATTGTTCCTGGACAGTCTATGGTATTATCCTAGGCTGTGTGTTCTCTTTATAACTCTGTAGTGCATGATTAACATGATTAAAGAGAACAGATTAGTTTTGAACTGTATATAACAAGATGATTAAGTTTCCTATTTTTGGAAATAAACTTGATTCAGAAAAGTTCACAGCAGTTAAATAGCGAAAAAAAAAACACTATTGACCATTACTATGTTTAAGTATGAGTTTTATTGATCTAAGAGTAAAGCTATAACAAATAAAGTGGCAGTCTTACGTTTCCAGCATGTTACCTATTGTTTCATAAATACTGTATAGAATGGAGGAGAAAAGGGTCAGACCAGAAGTCTAGGTTGTATATTTACTAAAGTGAGAGCTTTTAGAAGTGCAGATGTTACTCATAGCAACCAATAAGATTCTACTTAACATTTTACTAGCACCTTCTAGAAGATAATAGCTAGAATCTAATTAGTTGCTATGGGCAACATCTCCACTTCTGAAAACTCTCACTTTAGTAAATATAGCCCTATGTCTGAAAAATAAACTAGAAGTCTAAGCAGGACCACTTGTACGATGCCAGGTGACAACTTTGTCTCATGCATCACATATCTATAGACAGCAAAAGGAAGATTATACAAATGATAAATGACAAAGGGATAGATTTGCAATGATGGTTATTTAAAATTGTGCAAGGATGCACAGTAATTGTACAGTAACCCAGAACATCCTGTCAGCATGAGCTTTCATAACCCTGGTTAATTGTTATGGAGTTGTATTATATATATATTAGTACACAGGGGCGGCAGCACTCCAAACAATTTACTTCAACGTTTCAATCGTTTAGATTTTCATCAGGAAGTATAGACAATACAAAATAAGACAAACAAAAATAGAGACAACAACAGCGCTCAACTAGAATGAGTACATTTAATAATTTAATAAGGCATACAAAATACCAATATGCATATAATCTAAAATGTGCAAAAAAAGAGCATAAAAACAGTCCAATCCACCAGTCACATTGGCCTCATATAGATGCTAGGAGGCTTAGATGATAATCCAATAATAATTGATCCAATGGTACTGAGCATGTGCAGTTCTAAAAGTCAGTCCAGACTTATAATTACCAAATCCAGTGTCCGCTTGAATTAGATCACAGAGGCAGGTAGTTCACATCAACGTTTCGATGCTTTAATGCATCGTTTTCAAGATACAAAAACAGTTTGAACAAGGTACTTACATACCCTCCACCACACCACGTGCAGACGCTGCGGCATCCGGGTTCAGTACAGAGACGCCCACTGATGACATCACGGGCGCGACCCGTTGCCGTGTCAACTTGTGAACTAAAAATATACAAATAATACCGCTAAAACAGGCCGGTTACTGATAATACAAATATATTACTAATTTGGCAAAAATACTTGCACAGTTTAACAATAATAAGTTAGTTAGAAAACAGGTATTGTTAATTAAAAATTACTTATGTGAAACACAGACATATGGCAGTCAATAAACCCTTTATCATTAAAGTACATGTAGAGGAATAACCTATTAGGAGAATCTGCACAGATTTACCACTATAAGCCCACACATAGGAAATAATGGAAATTGATAGCTGAGAGGAACATCAATGCCAAAGCAGTCTCCCGGACAGACATCCGTGGTTGCTGCAAATGGCAGTCTTGTACAAAACTCAAATAAATCCAATGGAGATAGCTTCTCAATATCACCCAATGGTAAAATATAATAAAGGAAATTATAAACAACAGAATATAGCACCCCACACTACAAAAAGCAATGAAGACCCAAGTTCTCATTTAGCCCTTTCGGTTGTAGTGTTCCCAATCTATGAATCCAACGAGACTCACACTGTAGCAATTTTTGCGATCTATTGCCACCCCGTGACCAAACTGGTACATGGTCAATGATGATATAACGGAGTGTAGCTAGATTGTGTTGTGCTTCTACGAAGGATCTTGCCACCGGTTGTTCACTGACACCCGATTTAATGGCTGCCCTAATGGCTGACCGATGTAAAGCCATCCTCTCACGTAGTGTGCGGTCTGTTTTCCCAATATAGCTCAGACCACAGGGACATGTGATCATGTATACAACAAATTTAGTTGTACATGTCATCTGTGTCTGATGCTGAATTGCTTCCCACTATGGGGATGATGAAATGAATCACCAGTAATCATGTACCTGCAAGTGAGACAGTTGAGACATTTGAAGCATCCCAGTTTAGGTTTAAGGAAGCCCTCACCTTCCTTCTTAGCAATGTCACTGATGTCAGTTCTGACAACCCTGTTACGAATATTTTTACCCTGTGTATAACATGACATCAAACTAGTATCACTCAGATTTAAATCCACATCTTTTTGTACAATAGGCCAATGTTGTTTAGACACACCATTGATCATATCACTAATTGTATTAAAGTGTTGTACCCATGGAAAACGTTTATGTGTATGTTTCAATTTCTGCATGCGTAATAAATCTTCACGAGATTTTAGTAAAGCACGCTCCTTGGTTTTGAGCAGCATTTGTTTGTTGTAACCCCTGAAAATAAAGTTCTGTATCATCTCATCAATTTTAAGGGAGGCAACCTCTCTCTCACTACAAATCCTCAAAACCCGTAAAAATTGAGAATAAGGTAACCCAAATTTGGATGATTTGGGGTGAAAACTTGTGGCATGTAATAGCGAGTTCCGATCTGTGGGCTTCTTATACAAAGTGGTAATAATTTTACCATTCAGATAACGGACCTCCACATCAAGAAACGTGACAACAACCTCATCAATCGTGTATGTAAATTTAATCGGACTGACAGTGGAATTATGTTCATCAATCAGTCCAATAAATTTATCACGTGAACCAGAACAAATGATAAAAATATCATTGATATAACGCATGTAGAGCCGGATACACTCCGATACATCTGGTCTGGAAAAAAAGATATCTTTTTCCACAGAAAACATAAAAACATTGGCGTACGATGGGGCCACATTCGACCCCATTGCACATCCGCTACACTGGAGGTATAATTTACCATCAAATAGAAAGAAGTTGTGAGTCAAGATAATTTCAAGCAATTTGATCACAAGTCCACAATCAGGACCCTTATATAAAGGATTTTCATGAATAAGAAGCCTCACTGCCTCTAACCCAGCAGAATTAGGTATTACAGTATAAAGGTTTGAGACATCAATAGTTGAACAAACAATGAACAACATCTACAACAAGGTAATTACAATATTATTCCTTACCAGTAGTTTGTGTGTTGTGCATTATTGAATGTATTGCAAAAATGTATCAAAAACTTCTATTAATGATCTCACTCCATGGAATCATCTCTAAGACTACTACATCCTTTACTCTCCCTGCAGCTCCTCCTTTTGTACATATTGCTGCCTCAGTACTTTCCTCTTCTCTTACAAACACATATGAGCTTTTAACTTATCTAAACACATTGACAATAACATCCACAACCTCTCGCCATAATAAACATTCTGTCAAATCCCACAAATATATTTATATCTCGCTCCTGTTGCTTCTATTAGCTGGTGACATATCTCCAAATCCAGGCCCAACTCACATGCCACACCCACAACAAACTATAAATCCAGCTAACCTCATAAATATTGCATGCCTCCCTTCACCATCCAAGTCACTAAAATGTGCATTATGGAATGCACGCTCTGTCTGCAACAAACTAACATCCATCCATGACCTCTTTATTTCAACCAACCTCAACCTTCTGGCAATAACAGAAACATGGCTAACACAATCAGACACTGTCTCCCCTGCTGCACTTTCACATGGTAACCTACACTTCTCACACACCTCCAGGCCTGGCAATTGTAAAGGAGGTGGGGTAGGAATATTACTCTCCCAATCTTTCACATTCACAGTTCTCCCACAGGTACCTTCACTCACATTTACATCATTCGAAGTACATTCTATCAGGACTTTCACCCCTTTCTCTCTGCGAGTTGCTGTTATCTATCGCCCGCCTGGGCCACCGCACCAATTTCTGGAACATTTTTCAGCCTGGCTCCCTCACTTCCTATCCTCAGACATCTCCACCATCATTATGGGTGATTTCAATATCCCCATTGACAGTCCACAATCTCCTCATGCCACCAAACTATTCTCTCTAACCTCCTCTCTTGGCCTCTCCCAATGGACTGACTCCTCTACTCATAAGGAGGGCCACTGCCTTGATCTTGTATTTACCAGACTATGCTCAGTTTCTGATTTCACTAATGCTCCTTTCCCTCTCTCAGATCACAATCTTATCACCTGCACACTTTCCTCCATTACATCAACCTCAATGTCAGTGAAATCAACCAAACCTACTAAAACCCGCAGAAATATTAATGTGATTAACTTTCAACAACTATCTACCTCTCTACAACAACAACTCTCACCAATTTCTGCACTCACTTCTCCTGAGAATGCTGCATCACAGCTAAACCAGATCTTAGTAAAAGCCCTCGATGAAGTAGCTCCAGCTACCCATCACACTCCGCGTAGACTCAGACGTCAACCGTGGCATTCTAACTTAACAAGGCATCTACAAAAACTCTCACGTAAAGTAGAACGTCAGTGGCGAAAGTCTCGCACTCCAAGTGACTTCCTCACATATAAGTCTATCTACAACTCTTATCGTACTGCTCTGGACACTGCCAAGCAAATATATTTCCAATCTCTAATCTCTGCTCAAGCCTCTAACCCCAAGCGACTTTTTAATACATTTAAACTGCTTCTTACCCCTCCCTCACCCAAGCCACCTGCTACTATCTGTGCACAAGATCTTGCTTCCTATTTCAAGGACAAGATTGATAATATCCGAAATGAAATGTTATTCTCTTCCTCAGCTAGTGACCTACTCAATTCCCTACCTGAACCCTCTGGCACATTCTCTTCATTTGACCCCACAAATGAAGATGAAGTATCTACACTCTTCTCATCCTCCTACTCTATTACCTCTCCTCTAGATCCTATACCCTCACAAATTAGTAAAGCTCTGTCTCCTGTGCTCATCCCAACCCTAACTAAAATCTGTAATCTCTCTCTTTCTACTGGCATCTTTCCATCACTGTTCAAGCATGCAGTGATTACTCCCATTCTGAAAAAACAAAATTCTGACCCTAACACTCTCTCTAATTACCGTCCTATCTCCCAGCTCCCATGCCCCTCCAAGCTACTGGAGAGACTTGTCTACACCCGCCTCACACACTTTCTTAACACCCACAACTTATTGGACCCACTTCAGTCTGGCTTCCGTTCCCAGCACTCCACAGAGACAGCACTGACTAAGGTAGAAAATGATTTGGTCACTGCCAAGGCTAAAGGCCATTACTCACTTCTAATTCTTCTAGATCTCTCTGCTGCTTTTGACACTGTTGACCACTCTCTTCTCGTACAAACATTACAATCCCTAGGTCTTAAGGACACAGCCCTTTCTTGGTTCTCTTCCTACCTATCTGATCGCTCTTTTTCTGTTCGTTTTTCTGATTCTGCCTCCTCTTCGCTACCTCTATCAGTTGGAGTACCGCAAGGCTCTGTCTTAGGTCCTTTGCTATTCTCAATCTATACCACCTCTCTTGGCAAACTAATCCGCTCTTTTGGATTTCAGTACCATCTGTATGCGGATGATACTCAAATCTACCTATCCTCTCCAGATTTATCACCATCTGTATTGGTCCGTGTCACTGAATGTATTTCTGCCATTTCATCTTGGATGTCATCTCGCTACCTGAAACTTAATATTTCTAAAACAGAATTAATTATATTTCCACCGGCCAATAACAGTTACCAATCTGATCTCTTTATCACTGTTGATAACTCAACAATCCACCCCACCCCACAAGCTCGCTGCCTTGGTGTCATCCTTGATTCTGAATTGTCCTTTGTTCCCCACATTCAATCTGTCTCAAAATCATGTTACATACATCTAAAAAACATATACAAAATTCGACCATATCTCACACAAGACACTGCAAAAACTCTAATCCATGCACTCATTATTTCCCGCATTGACTATTGCAATAGTCTCCTTACTGGTCTTCCCAAAAACAGGCTATCGCCATTACAATCCATTATGAATGCAGCTGCGAGGCTTATCTTCCTTGCCAAACGTTCATCATCTGCTGCCCCGCTCTGTCAGTCCCTCCATTGGTTGCCGGTTTTCTACCGTATTCAATACAAAATACTGTTACTTACACATAAGGCCATTAACCGAATTACACCAACATACATCTCTTCACTCATCTCAAAATATCTCCCAACCCGACCTCTCCGCTCAGCACAAGAACTGCGTCTCTCATCCCCACGCATTACTTGCTCCCATTTACGGTTACAGGACTTTCTTCGGGCTGCACCTACTCTATGGAATGCCTTACCACACACAATAAGACTTACCTCTACTCTTCAATCCTTCAAGCGTTCCCTGAAAACTCACCTCTTCAGACAAGCTTATCAGATTCCAGAACCGACCACATAACCTTCATAGCTTCCATGTCTTATCACATCCCCTCTCACAGTCCATACATAACCTCACATATTGTCTTTCTTTCACATACTCCTGACATTTTGCCGACATTCCTATGTGACTGGATCAAGCAGCCCACCAAGAAACTCTGCATTCTGGCCAGACCAAATTGCAATATATATAGCACCTATCCTTGTGTATCAATGCCTGTTTCCCTATAGATTGTAAGCTTGCAAGCAGGGCCCTCTTACCTCTATGTCTGTCTGTTATTACCCTGTTTTGTTCTATCAATGTTTCCAATTGTAAAGCGCAACGGAATATGCTGCGCTATATAAGAAACTGTTAATAAATAAAATAAATAAATAAATACATAGTAGACAATCCGCTGTTACATCACCTAACTGCAACAATTTGTTAAGAAATGATGTTGTATCCAACAAATAGTCAGGGTGGCCCATTACACAAGGTTGTAGAAGTGTATCCAGATAAACAGACATGGGCTGAAACAATGACCCTCGTGCCAAAATGATCGGAACGTCCCGGGGGATTGCTCAGTCCCTTGTGTATTTTCGGGAACATGTATAATACAGGAGTAATAGAATATTCAGGTAACAGTGCATCACATAAATCATCATAGATCAACCCCTCCATAACAGCACCATCTAAAACCTCTTGTAATTCAGCTCTAAATTGTGTTGTGGGGTCATGCTGCAGAAGAGTGTAAACATTAAAGTCACCAAGTTGTCTCATGATTTCTGCTTTATAACTATCAAGGTTTTGAATGACAATCGACACGCCCTTATCAGCGGGTCGTATGACAACATCAGTATATGATGCTAGTGACTTCAATGCTTTAAACTCATCATATGAAAGGTTATTCCTGGTCACAATATTAGATTTAAATATATCACCAACATCCCTATCAATCATATTCAAAAATGTTTTGATAGAATGATTATTGGACGCTGGATCATAGGTAGACTTAGAAGTCAATATAGCTAATGTGGGAGGAACATCGCTGGATTCTTTAGGTAAGAGTGGTTTAGCCTTAGTCCCATTAAATTTCTCATGTAATTTGAGTTTTCTGTTCAATTTATACTTTTCAATTTCCCAGTCCATTTCACTGAAAGTGACCGTTGGAACAAAGGAAAGCCCTTTAGTCACTACCTGTACTTCAGGAACAGTCAGAGTCCTTTTGGATAAGTTGAAGATTAACGTTTGCCACAAGTTTTCACCCCAAATCATCCAAATTTGGGTTACCTTACAACACTTTAATACAATTAGTGACAGGATCAATGGTGTGTCTAAACAACATTGGCCTATTGTGGATTTAAATCTGAGTGATACTAGTTTGATGTCGTGTTATACACAGGGTAAAAATATTCGTAACAGGGTTGTCAGAACTGACCTCAGTGACATTGCTAAGAAGGAAGGTGAGGGCTTCCTTAAACCTAAACTGGGATGCTTCAAATGTCTCAACTGTCTCACTTGCAGGTACATGATTACTGGTGATTCATTTCATCATCCCCATAGTGGGAAGCAATTCAGCATCAGACACAGATGACATGTACAACTAAATTTGTTGTATACATGATCACATGTCCCTGTGGTCTGAGCTATATTGGGAAAACAGACCGCACACTACGTGAGAGGATGGCTTTTCATCGGTCAGCCATTAGGGCAGCCATTAAATCGGGTGTCAGTGAACAACCGGTGGCAAGACACTTCGTAGAAGCTCAACACAATCTAGCTACACTCCGTTATATCATCATTGACCATGTACCAGTTTGGTCACGGGGTGGCAATAGATCGCAAAAATTGCTACAGTGTGAGTCTCGTTGGATTCATAGATTGGGAACACTACAACCGAAAGGGCTAAATGAGAACTTGGGTCTTCATTGCTTTTTGTAGTGTGGGGTGCTATATTCTGTTGTTTATAATATCCTTTATTATATTTTACCATTGGGTGATATTGAGAAGCTATCTCCATTGGATTTATTTGAGTTTTGTACAAGACTGCCATTTGCAGCAACCACGGATGTCTGTCCGGGAGACTGCTTTGGCATTGATGTTCCTCTCAGCTATCAATTTCCATTATTTCCTATGTGTGGGCTTATAGTGGTAAATCTGTGCAGATTCTCCTAATAGGTTATTCCTCTACATGTACTTTAATGATAAAGGGTTTATTGACTGCCATATGTCTGTGTTTCACATAAGTAATTTTTAATTAACAATACCTGTTTTCTAACTAACTTATTATTGTTAAACTGTGCGAGTATTTTTGCCAAATTAGTAATATATTTGTATTATCAGTAACCGGCCTGTTTTAGCGGTATTATTTGTATATTTTTAGTTCACAAGTTGACATGGCAACGGGTCGCGCCCGTGATGTCATCAGTGGGCGTCTCTGTACTGAACCCGGATGCCGCAGCGTCTGCACGTGGTGTGGTGGAGGGTATGTAAGTACCTTGTTCAAACTGTTTTTGTATCTTGAAAACGATGCATTAAAGCATCGAAACGTTGATGTGAACTACCTGCCTCTGTGATCATTTTGTATGGAGTGCCGCTGACTACGTTTGTCTATTTGGTCACCGGTTCTCGGCTATCCCCAGAGGGCACCCTGATCTTTGGCTATTAGTGGGAGTGCCATCCACATCGTGTGTGTATATATATATATATATATATATATATATATGTATAAAATTCACATACAGTATCTACAACTAAAAACGGTACAGGATTATGTGACTTATTTTACAGGAGATCGAGTTGTGTACAGGTATACATGATTTCACTCATGTATGTACTGTACATGTCTTAGGCAAAATATTAAAAATATGTATATTATTTTTATAGATCTAATGTTAAATGTGTATAATTCATATTGTGAGATTTTTAAATAGGAGAAATATGCACCCAGAGTGCTAAAATGTATTATATTAATTTATACTAATGTGGGGAGGTACAGTAGGCTTGTATCAGGCAGGGAGAAATCTAGAAGCAGCATGAGGATCAGTGGCTCGCGCTGCAGGTGGGAAGGACAGGGGCTCGTGGCCAGAGTAAGGGTCAAGGGAGTGAGGGGTATAAATAGAGCGGCCAGCAGCCTTGCCGGCCAGTCTGGCATTCCCCTCCTTGAGTGCCCACCTCCCTGTGACCCAGGCAGCGGAGTCACAGTGGGCTGCTGGGCTCAGGGGGGTGGAGCCGGTGAGGAAAGAGGCAGCATTGGCTGTCAGTAGTGGAGCGGTGTAAGCTTACTGCTGACAGGAGGAAGGGGGTGGAGCTGCAGGGTGGTCTCATTGGCGGAGCCACCCAGAGAGACAAGCGGTGACCAGAGAGGGGCGGAGTTGCGGCACACCCCCACTGTTGAGAGGCTGTGGTACGGAAGAGGGGAGTGTCTGCAGGCAGCGGAGTTGAGCAGCAATGGCTGCATCAAGAGGTCAGCAGCCGATCAGTGCCGGGCTGCTGGGAGCAATCCTGATCTATGAGAGGCAGGTCTAGATGCTGTCAGAGGAGATGGGATTGCCCCTTTGTTGGGAATCAGTGAAAAGCACCAATAGCGGCAAACGGCTGGCTGGTAATGGCAGTAGTGCCCACCAGTATGTTGTGAGCAGTGGCAGATTTTACCTAAATAAAATCAGTCACTTCAGTGAGTCTATGACTGCACTGGCTTCACTGTGGCTGGAGGTGGCTTCCCATTGGAAGTGCCACCTGCCAGACACACTGAAGACAGGCATCCCTACCCCTGGGAGTCTCCTACCCCTGGAACTGCCAGTCTGGGCTGCGATCAGCAGAGAGCGGCTTCCATCAGAGAGCTGCTCTGCCTTTTGGGGAGCCCTACAGGACTTCTCAGGGCTGCAACCAATGCAGCCCCGAGAAGCTGGTGTTATGCATGCATGGCGCCACCGCCATTCATACGCCGGTCCCGACACCTGCCAGAATCATTGAGCAGGCTCCGGTACCCAGGCTAGCAGCAGCAACAGCCCTCCTCAGGTAAGAGGGCAGGAGCCGCTGCTGGTTGTGAGAAGAACATATGCACTGCATCCAGTACAGAAGCTCACAGAATACCAGGAGAATTGACAATGCTTTAGGGGGTTAGGGTTTGGAAGCTTGCACAGGGGTATTAGTAGTAATATATACTCTGAGCATCTCAGGAAACAAAGATACAGTGAGACTTTAGGGGAGCACAAGCTATAATATAGGCACACTTGAAGAAGAATTATAAGGGTACACTTGATAAACTAACAGTGTACTGCTAAATTAAATTCAAACTTGTAGCTTAAATAGGCATATATATATCTTGTAGCAACCCTATATTGCAACCCAAGTATTGCAATACTAAATGAGATATATTTTATCTGCATAAAAAGACTAAGAAAAGTAGCAGTGCAAGTAGCAGTAGTGTTTATGAAGCTTGCAGAGGATATATATGTGAATATATAGATTTTACAAGCTCAAAGTTTACATCTATGGGTTTTACCCCTACAGGAGTATTGAGTTAACTGTATGTTTATGTAAAAGGTCACTGTTCTAGGGACATTTCACTTACTGCAGTTCAGAACGAGAGCACAGTTATTCAAAGCCAACCAAAGAGCCATTTAAGTTTGGACTCTTATGCTCAGCAATTTATTTATAAAAGCACTTAGCATATGGAAAGGGGATGCAGTCAGGAAGCCGACGGTCACAATGCCGACTGGCAGCTTCCCGACTGTCAAATCCCGGCACGGTACTAATGACAGGCGTCAAAAATCCAGATGCAGGGAGCCCGACGCCCGGCATACCGATCGAAGGTAAGCCGGGCGTCGGGCACGGTCAGCCATGTTGGAGAAGTTAGGTTAGGGGCTCCCAGGGGGGATTTAGGTCTAGGCATCCCCCCGGGAGGGTTAGGGTTAGACTAGGGGAATTGGGGGTTAGGGTTAGTCACTCCCCTGGGAGACTTAAGTTTAGGCTGCACTGAAGGGGGGTTAGGTTTAGGCACTTAGGGGGGGTTAGGGTAGGCAGTAGGGGGGGAGGTTATGGTTAGGTACCCCTAAAGGAGAGTTAGGGTTAGGGGGTAGAATAGGGTTAGTTATACTTACCTTTTCAGCTGTCGGGATCTTCACCCCTGCCAGGCTTCCGCTGTCGGGATTTGAACCATGCGGACGGCAGTATTACATACTGATTCCTATGGAAAGTATCAATGAAAGAAAAGCAGCTAACTTACAGCCAGGAGCCTAACTGATAGAATATACCAACTGTTGGTCAGTTTGTAAGTACAGCTGGACATCATAAAAGACATCAACTACAACTTGTTCTAAAAAGGGATACTTCTTGGAAAGGATTTGGCTTCATTGTTCTTAGAAAGAGATGCTACCTACAAGCGATATTAAAGGGAATTAGTTTATCTATATAATATATTGTTCAGTTAAGGAGCAGTATGTTCTTATAAGTGTAACAGATTGTAACAGAGTATTAATGTATTGTTATTAATATGTATTTACCTATGTATATATACAAAGAAAAGAATAAGATACAGTATATCTAATATTGTCTTAATTGCCTGGAGGAGTGAGAAGGGGAATCCGAGGTCATTGAGATCCAAAGACACAGATGGTTTGTTATTATAAGTGTGCAATTGTATGTTGGGAACAGTGGGCCTGATTCAGACCCGCTCGTAAGCGGCCGCTCATTCGCTCTGAGCGATGTTCGCACAACTGCGCATGCGTATGGTTCGCAATGCACATGTGCAAACCAGTCATTGCGGTCGAAAATCGTGCACTCGTAAAAAAACGAGGGGCTGCTAATTGATTGACAGAATGTACCGTTTGTGGGTGGTAACAGGGGAAGGTGCTTAAAAACGGGGGAGTGGAGATTCGAACACAGGCGTGCCTAATGGTCAAAACGGCGTTTAATGGGAGTGCATAATTAGTAAAGAAGCGTCATCGACCACGTCACTTGGTTGTCTTTTAGCCTGAACTGCTTGCAGTGATAGCGGGAAGTAAATCCTACCACAAGCCCTGCGAGCAGTTCAGATGCCTTTCGATGTTCCCGATTAATCTAATAAATAATGGAGATGACGTGTGATGTGAACGGCAAAGGGGCGTCTTTACAAAATAGCAAGTGCATTTTTCGGACGCTCGCTCAGACATAGAGGCGTCAACACACCGCAAAGAGCGAGCGCTCAATTTAAATATCCGGCCCCTTTTTAAGAACGAGCGTCCGCAAATAGCATCCTGGTCTGAATCAGGCCCAGTATGCAATACACACAGTACCCTGCATGATGGGAGATAGAGGATATAGTACCAGGCATTTGGCTTACTCAATTGAGCCAGGTGAATAGAATACCAGTTAAGATAGTGGAGACACTGATAGAGGAAAGGTACACCACTTAGAGAGAGGTTAAGAGTGGGTACATTATACAACATGGGAGTCAGTAACCTGGTGTCCCTATAGTGGTAAAAGGGGGTTACACTTTGATCAATCTATTTCAAGTTAGACTGTTAAAGTAAATGTATGATTAGTTAACATGGTTAACAGTGCATCTTTGTACTAATAAATGTGGGCCTGATTCAGAGTTGCACACTAGGCCGATATTTCCGCAGTTGAGTTATTATCGGTTAACTGCCCATGTGTCTAAGCTGCACTGCACATATGTCAAGGAACATTACTGTAGTCGCTCGCTGACTATTTACTCACAGTGTGATGGCCAGTATGAGAGCATAGGGTGGAGGTAATTTGGAGTGGTGGCAAAGAATGCAGTGTCACAACCATTTCGAGGGAACATCTCTGAATCAGGCCCTATAACCACTAATGTCTTCTGTATATAGTGGTTATGAGAACAGTAGGAACACTAAGTCCTGGAACCAGCACTACCCTGTTCTACGATGCTGGTGCCCTGGAGTGTAAAGACATATGAGGAGAACTCAATGGCTGGTGTCAGTCCAAAACTTTCCTGGGCACTGGAAACTATCACATCCTCCCAATGCTGGCTCCTTTCATGCATCACAAAATTGCAAACAAAGAATATGGAGGTCGCTCACATCAACTTAATGACTTTGCACAGGTGCTTGTAAAGGGTTGGGTTTACACTGAGCTACAGAAAAAAAAGGGATTTTCCCTCCAGCACACTGCAGCAGTGAAGAGAAAACATGACTTGGGTGGAGGGAATGTACTTGAGAAGAGTTGTGAAATCTTATTACCCTAATATTATTGTGAAACTAACCCAACAGGCGGGGAAGCGGGAAGTGGGCTATTTATAGACCATTTCAACATAAACCCAGCAGACCCCCATAAGGGTGAACAACCATGTAGGACTGAAATTTACCTTTGTTTTGCAACCATACAGAAGGTAACTTTTGGAGCCCAACAAAACCACCATCTCAGCCTGCAGACATTTTTGGGCCTTTATGGTCTTTCAACAAATCTAGTCCTGCATATATGATTAGTATTGGCAACCTTTTGTAATTTTTTTTAAAGATAGAGTGCTAGCAGAGGTGTACTAACGCAACCCCCACCACCATAGTGCTAGAGGCTTTTCTTTCACTGCACATTGCCATACTTTCAAAGATGTCATTGGAATAATGGCAGCACAGCAGGCTAAATAAGATGGGACCTCCTTGTCGCACCACTGGTGACCCTGCTCTGGGTGCAGAGTATGGAACCAGGAACCAGTACCCTGCACTCATTAAAAATATGCCTATGAGTGCTAGTAAAGCCACTATTTGAAATTAATATTCATCAAAGTCTATGTATTACTGATCTATAATATATACATATTATATATACATAAAACAGTGTTTATTCTGAAATACAGATGTAGCCAGCCTCATCGTTGCTGCAATGCGCCTGCACGTGCGCATACATCGCGGCATAGTGCAGCAAATCGCCAGGCTGCAAGCACTTGCAGGCGGTGATTATCCCATTGAAGTCTATGGTGTGCACGTGTGTATGCATGCGCATGCTATGGCCGTGGGCAAGCTAGTTGCGCCATCCATGCCGCTATGTGCAAATACATGGTTAAGCAAATACATGGTTAAGCGCCAGGCCACGTCAAGGCTCTTCTATACTGCAGTCCCTAACACTAGATAATTATAGCACCCACTCTGGGTCAAAATTGCATACTGATAACAGCACATACATAGATATATTTAAGTTGAGAAGCAACTCACCTAGGAGGTACCCCAGAAACCTCCAAACAGCACTACAGGAACCAGCACACCCTCCCAATGCTGGTACCATCTATCCCTCTCACAACAGCAATACAAAATAGTGGTTGTTCATATCAGCTTAATAGTTTTTCACAGGTGCTTGTAAAGGGAGGGGATTACTCTGAACTTCAGCACACTGCAAAAAATAAAAAAACAGTAAAAACGCCTGAATACTACATGATAATAGAAATCCAGATCAGGTCTTTGTTGAATATATTTGCATACACATGGTTAAGCACCGGGCCACATCAAGGCTCCTCTATACATAATAATAGCACACACTCTGGATTATAATTGCATACTGTTGTGCCACAACATAACAGCACATACATAAATATATTTATGTATTATCATACTTATTCAAGCCTGTTTTCTGTTTTATTCTTTTTTCTGTATGCCAGAGTAAACCCCTCCCTATGTAAGCACCTGTAAAAAAAAAAACACGGCACTGTGCCAGATCCTTTGCTCTCTTGTGCAAGCCATCTTCCCTCATATCACTGGGAAAATGGTGCTGCAGAGGAAGAGGGACCTGCTTGCCGTCACAAGCTGAGTATATGTGGGGCTGGGGGCCCCGCTACTCCT
This sequence comes from Taudactylus pleione, assembly GCA_031769625.1. Classification (NCBI taxonomy): domain Eukaryota; kingdom Metazoa; phylum Chordata; class Amphibia; order Anura; family Myobatrachidae; genus Taudactylus; species Taudactylus pleione. The sequence continues at coordinate 4,131,366 of JAUIMM010000148.1, read as the reverse complement.
CGGCATTAATATGCCCCTGCTCAATATGTGAATGATTCAGGTTTTACTTATTTGGCGTGTTATGGTCATTTATTACTGTGACATTCTATACAAAATGAAAACTTTCTAAGCTAATGATTGCTGAGAGAGGTTTTTACTGTATGACGGAGATCGAGTGACAAGTACTACAACCACAGATACAAAGACCCATTTTTTTTAACTCTTTTTGTTCTCTTTTTATTTCTGGTGATGCGCTGGGGAACACATTTGTTTTCTTTATCTTCATTTTGTTGAAAGGGATCCAAAGAATCTACTTAACTTTGATTTTGAAAAACTGGATTGATGGTGGAAATTGGCACGTATTCTGAACACTCATACGACTTTAGAGTTGAATAGCATATAAAAGGCAGGCATTAAAACATGAAACCCAAAGATTTGGGAGAAAACTTTAGATGTTTGGCATTCTATGTTAGTCGAGAAATCCAGACAATATGTACAGTACACTCATTATGCCAAATTTAGTTTATAATAGCTCATCTCGCAAGAGCCATAGGCAAGTATCCCTATTAGCTGACAGGTGGCAGCTGCAATAATATTCTGATCTAATTTGTTTTGAGATGGACAGAAAACTGGGTGGAAGTACTTGGTACAAAAATGGAACATCTATCTGTTAAACTTTAGCTGTAAGATCTTTGATGACCAGCCAGAACTGAGAGAGCCTTGAGCAGTCACAACAGATGTGTTTGAATGAACACGAGATAGAGCCACATCTCCAAAATATGTTAGACACCATCTGGATTAATTTTATTAAGTCTCACAGGAACATACCAGTACCCCCGCTTCTATACATTTGCCTTCATATTATTATCTTACAGCCAGGCTCTGAATAGCTAGTGCTTCCCTAATCCCAGCAATTTGGGATTGGTCTAATATACTTTGGGGTCTATGGGTTCTATTTAATAAGCCTTGGAGAGATATAAAGTAGAGAGATAAAGTACCAACCAATGAACTCATAACTCTCCCTGTACAGGCTGTGGGGTCTATGTACTAAGCATTGACAGTTAGGAGCTGATTGGTTGGTAATTTATTTCCATCCACTTTATCTCTCTCCACGGCTTAGTACATAGATCCCTAAGCCTTGGAGAGAGCTAAAAGTGGAAAGAGATAAAGTACCACTACCAACCAATCAGCTCCTAACTGTCATGTTTCAAACACAATGAACAATGTACTAAGCCTTGGAGAGAGATAAAGTGGACGGAGATAAAGTACCAACCAATCAGCTCTTAACTGTCATTTTACAGGCTGTGTTTGAAAAATGACAGTTAGGAGCTGATTGGTTGGTACTTTATCTCTGCCCATTTTATCTCTCTCCAAGGTATAGTACATTGATCCTTGTGTTTGAACCATGACAGTTAGGAGCTAATTGATTGGTAGTTGTACTTTATCTCTTTCCACTTTATCTCTCTCCAAGGCTTAGGTATCTATGTACTAAGCCGTGGAGAGAGATAAGGTGGATGGAAATAAATTACCAACCAATCAGCTCCTAATTGTCAATTTACAGGCTGAGTTTAAAAATATTAGTTAGGAGCTGATTAGTTGGTACTTTATCTCCATCCACTTTATCTCTCTCCAAGGCTTAGTACATAGATCCCTTAGTTCATTGACCCCTTTACATGTTAACTCCACCTCTAGTCCATTATACAGCTGACATGAACTATATCAAGTAGCATAAGATTTCTATAATCCTTTGTTTTCTTTCTAGATACTGCATTTGATCACAATTCAATATTACCAATACATATTTCTGTTCATTTTTACAATTTATATATTTCATAGCCAATAAAAAAAAAATTTCAACCTTCAAATCTTTATGGAGGGGTTTAACAAAAGGCCTTGTGGACAGATGTACTAATCAGAGATTTTGCTCTTACACATCACCAGCAGATGAAGAACTAACCCATTGAATTTACGATTAAGCATGTTTTTTGCTAGGTGTTTGTAAACCGCCTCTGTAGCAAAACAGCGGATTTTGCGTCCACATGGGCATAACTGCACCTGATGGTGGCAGCTTAAACATTTAACTTTCCTTTATGTATGTATATGTAATGTTATTCGTGTGTGGGAAATGACAAGCCTTTGAACATAGGTTGAAAGAGAGGTTATATGTGAAGTTTGTTTCCCTGCCAGCCATAAATGTCCAAATCATATATGGCACAGAAGAAAGATTTCCATGGAAATAACTACACATCTGACCAGGCTCTGCTAAAATAAGTCATTAAGAGCTTTGTGTACTGTTCCTGAACAGAGATCAAAGCAGGATTGCTTATACCAGAGACACATAGTCTTCAAAAGGTGTGGATTCCCTCACCTAAGTCCAGGGGTATGTTTATTGACATAAGTCTTGGAGCTCAACTTCTAACAGAACTGAAGGTATAATAAAATAACCCCTGCACATATGACAGAGAGACCCTGGAGCCCCAGCTACAGTGACAATACCCTCTGAGCTGACAAGGGTTAAAATCACCCAGGAAAGGGGTTTTGGGGTGAAATGCTGGAGAGCAGGATAAAACTGTGACACTCTGGTAGTTCAGTGTTCATTTCTGAGGGGCTATTGTGAAGTACAGAGTGATCCAGAGTTCATCATTGAGACTGCCTCATCTCGCACCATTTACAATCAACGTGGTTTGTTTATTCCCTTTTCTTTTATTTCTGAAATTGTGAGTAATTTGTGTGAACCCTTTTATTGTAACATTATTATAATCTTATAACTTTTTGTAACTAAGCTTTGAATGTATTCTTGAATTAAAACATTAATTCTAGTTCTGGAACTGTGTTTTTATGACCCAAGGCCTCATTTGGCCCATGTTACTTATTTTTACTAAGTATGCATAATTGTATAACAGGTAAGAGCAAAGGCTTACCCTATATTTAATACTAAAGTTCCCCTTTATTGGTGGCAGCTATCAATTTATTTAACCACGCGTGCTAAGTTAACTTGTAAAAGTCATTGGTGGCAATTCTCAGATTGGTGTATCTGGAGAGATCGACCGGCGGTCAGTGACAGCCTCCATCTGGTTTGCAGTGTTTTTTTTCCATGGAGTTTTGCCCAAACTGCAGTAAAATCACCACAACTATCTGGCTAATCAGAAGGTGAGGAGTCAAAATACCATATGCTTATAATGAGGGCAATCATTTTGTATTGAGTAAGATTGCAGATAAAAATAATAATTAGCTTATGGAGAAATACTATCTTATTAATACACTTAGTTGGAAATGTAGTGTTTCATTTAATAAGAGACTAATATCAATATATTAATAGCAGAAGGATGACTTTTACGAGAGATATATTTCTATGATGTTGTTGTCTGAGCAGGGCTCATCATGTACCAAAGGTATTGGTCCATAGATTTGCAGAAAAATATTGGCGTTGTGACTGGTTGCTTTGTTTCAGTTATGTGGCAAAACATCCACCCACCATTTACAACGCATCATCATTGTGCTCTGGAAATGGTGATAGTTGGTGAACTTTCCCTGGGCACCTGCTGGATGACCTGGAACATGTGAACTGCTGGGAGATCTGGAAACTGTGCCCGCTATTTGCAGCCACATATATCAGCGCATCTTGCGGGGACCTCAATCACCAAATGCTGTGTTATTTCATTATTCACTTCACCTCGCATTGTTTACACCAAACATGCCTAGAGGGTGGCCTTGAGGACATCGACATGGTGGAACCCTTACAGGTTGCCCAGAGCACGTAGTTCAAAGATCTTAAACAATGAATAACAAGATCAACTGATATGCCTCTTGCATTGTACATGACATATTCACAACATTATTACTCTTTTGGTCCTATGGACGTGCAATGTATGAATTGTGGTACCCTACACTTCTTGGTAGAGGAAATTAACACCCATTTTTCAGACTGTTGTCACAATGGAAAGGTTTCGCTGCCAATTGTGGTTGTGCCACCATATTTAGCAAAACTCTTTATGACAATACCCTCAAATTATGGAGTCATTATCTCCATAATATCATCAGTAACTAATATCCATAATATCCTTCATAACTTAGGCAGTTATCGCTGGGATTTCCTAGTTATTTAATAATTATATTAGAAAAAAAAATTATCCAGCACACTTCAATGGGCCAGCAAAAGAGACTTGCATCCTACATTACATAATAACAATTTTACACACATTTGCAGACAGTATGGTAAGCTACCAGCCAATTCAAGGAGTCTCTGTGATGGGCCAATAAACTGATTGAGCAACTTCTATTCTGTGTATCACTGTTCTGAAGATGTATGGGATCAGTAGCTGGAGGCTATGCTGATTCTTGTAGTGCCATATTTGAGGATTCTCGGTTGCCTCCAGGTGAGTTGGCTTTCATTTTAGAAATACATGAATATATGACCTAAAGTGGTACTATTATTATGTAGAGTATAACCACTAGAGTAGATACAACTTGCCATGGCTGATGGCTTACAGTATGTTTACAAATGTATGCAACCATGTGCTCTGCATTTTATTATTATGTAGGATGTAAGTCTCTTTTGCTGGTCCATTGCATTGTGCTGGGGGAATTTGCTTTGTTTTTTCTTGTCTAGATTAACCCCTCCCTTACACGCACCTGTCATGGTCCAATAAATTGATTGAGCAACATCCATTCTGTTTATCATTATTGCTTATTACTACAAGGGCAATATTTGGTGTTTAAAATGTTTTTATGATGGGGTAACATTTATTATTTTATGACTATATAAATGGTGCCCACTTCATGAATTCATAAATGTTGCCCCCGTTAAAAACTTTTTGAAACACCAACTTCTAAACCCGCCGCTTAGTAAATCTGGGGTTTCTGTACTTCTAATGGGAGAAAAATGATGATGCTTCAGTGTTCTATTTTATTCTAAAGTCTGGATTCTATTTGGGTTTATGATGGTTTGGACTTTAGTAAATCAAGGGGATGCAATCCTAGCACCTGATCAACCATTCAGCTTACCAAGCTGCAGCCTTGGGCGCCCCGCCCATCTCAGATAGCAAGCTCCTATCTCTGCACAAGAACCTTATATCTGCAATGAGTACAACTGGCACACCGGGATACTCCTTTGCATGAGAGTCCAGACCCATCCACTCGTCTGCCTCCCAGGTCTACCCAAACCAGCACAATGTGAAGTGATGTGGGGCAACCTGCTCCTTAATCATTGTGGACATGAACTAATGATGCCCCGACATGGCCAGTGGGAGCACAGAGAAGCCCATCATTCTCAAGGTTTATGATAGCACTGCATGAGGAAAATGAAAAAAGGGTGGGAAAGACAAAGGCCTCGAGGGCCAGCCAGCTGGAGAGGGTCATGATACTCACAGAATTCCACAAAATATTCAGAGGGGGAGAGTTAGTAATTAACATACAGTAGATTAATTTACTCCATGTTAGAAAGATTATATGGAGTTACCATGTATATCCTTAATTATAGGATTTTAATAAAAGTTCAGTTCTGTGTGGAACGTATTTCAGCATAATGGCCATCAGCTATGCAAAAAGTAGGCTACTCTATAGCAAAAAATGGTTTTCTAAATGAACACATAGTAAAATTATAATTCTTAAAATTCTAAAATGATAGTATTGAGCTGAATGTATTTGTGAAAATGGAGTAAATGAAAAGTTAAATAAGAGTATTCAGCGAAAATTTTACATGCTAAAATTAAACATACTGTAAGACATATTTCATATACTGTACCGATAGCTAAGAAAGGTTCAAAGTCAACAATTCATTTACTGAAGCTATGACAAGTAGCAAACAATATTTCAAAGTAAAAAGATACACACTAAAGTTAAATCAACCACATTAACTAAAAATACATTATCTTGATCCTAACTTGTGATATCATTTCTTTATTTTACATTTCTCAATATAAGAATTAATTGAGGAAGATAAAATTATGTGGTGAGGGCAAGGGGATAATTCAGAGAGAAAATGGAGTGGTTGGAAAGACCACTAGCACTGTAGAGGTATTTTTATTAATGTGTTATTGGCAATAGATATAGTGCCAACAATTTCACAGTCATGTACATAGAGTATTTGTAATTCACATTCATCCTTGCCCATTGTAGACTACAGTCCAAATCCTTAACATACATGCACACACTAGAGTCCATTTTAGTTAACAGCCAGTTAACCTACCAGTATGTTTATGGAGTCAACTTATGAAAATCCATACTAACAAATGCTATATCTAGAACAGAAAAACCCTCGGCCAGACCACAAGGATCTTCACCAACTGGTGTTGGAAGCTGTTCATGTACACTCTGTGTGGATTTCTGGGCATTATAGAGAAGTCCCTGGGGACAGAAATTTATAATAAAATATTTTTTTCAGGTACCTCTTTCTATAATGTTATGATGAGCATGGTGCTACATGCACTGCTGTGATCTTCTTAATTGGCTCTCCCATGTTTTTGGTTTTTGCAATACACGATGGTAAATTTCACCAGCACGGATGGCATGGTAAATATATAATAAACAGGCCATTATACGAGAAATTACAGTGAAAAAAAAATGTATTCTCTTCATGAAAGAAATTGTAGTCTGCCGTTTATAAATGTTCACATTAATTACCGGAGTGCTAGGTTGCCAGTCATTTTTCAGCCTACTTGTCCAATTATGTACATTTCACTTACATGTCATAGAAATGAAACTAGTGATAATAATTTAATTTAAAGACATTAATTTAATAACATATAATTAATGAAGGGGGTATTGTTTAGGAAAAATACTTTAATTTGAAAAGTATAGTAAAACAAAATTACTCCCATGTCTAATAATAAAAAATGCGAAAGACAACTGCCGCAAGAAGTATACACACATCTAACATGCAGCAGTGTTTGAAATGGATTCATTCTTTCTTCTGAATTATTGCCTGTTAATTATTTTATTACAAGTTCTAGTACAGTAACAGTACAAATAACAATTAAAACCACTTATATAAGCAGGAATAAACACACTTGTGCCTATTCATCATACCTAAACTTTCTCTGGAGATAATTCGGTTTAGAACTCGCATTGAGTTCTACCTAATTACCGAAGGAATTCATCATTCCTCCTCTCCATAACTATCTATTTAGAAAAGCTGTCATTTTTGCGATGACAGCTTTTCGGGAAATAGTCTTCCCTCTCTACACTAAGTTACCGCAGCTGGAATCTGTGCTGCGCATGCGCTGTTACATTCGTAAAACCAGCGCATGCGCAGCACTACCTACAGCTCAGTGGTGGGCTGGGCTGGGGGGCAGGGTGCCATGTGCCCCCCGGGCCGCAGCGCCATGCGGGCCGCGGGCAGTCTGTGTCACTGTGATACAGCTGCTCCACGCGTGTAGCGCTGACCAGACGGAGTTCGGTCAGCGCTACACAGTGACAAACACACAGCCGCAGGCGCCGGCAGCTGTGTTTGTTTCAGCAGCTGATGTGAGTCTGTCAGACTCTCATTGGCTGCTGCTGCTGCCACTGTGGCAGCCATCTTCCGGCTCCCGCAGTGGGTAATGGGAGAGATGACATGACGTCATGACGTCTGTCCCATAATGCAAAGCGGCCCAAGAGGACAGACGGAGGAGCTGATAACAGCGGCGGGACCAAGAGCGGGGTTTCAGGTAAGTGTTTTTTTTTAATTACGTGTCTCTGTACTGGAGGGGCGGGGCTCCTACTGGGAGCACTACAAGGGGGACTACTACTGGGGGCACTACAAGGGGGACTACTACTGGGGGCACTACAAGGGGGGGGGCTACTACTGGGGGCACTACAAGGGGAGGACTACTACTGGGGGGCACTACAAGGGGGATTACTACTGGGGGCATTACAAGGGGGGATTACTACTGGGGGCATTACAAGGGGGAGGACTACTACTGGGGGCACAACAAGGGGGGATTACTACTGGGGGCATTACAAGGGGGGGACTACTACTGGGGCATTACAAGGGAGAGAGCACTACTGGGGGCACTACAAGGGGGGACTACTACTGGGGACACTACAAGGGGGAGAGCACTACTGGGGGCACTGCAAGGGGGGACTACTACTGGGGGCACAACAAGGGGGGATTACTACTTGGAGCACTACAAGGGGGGGACTACTACTGGGGGAACAACAAGGGGGGATTACTACTGGGGGCACTACAAGGGGGGATTACTACTTGGGGCACTACAAGGGGGGGACTACTACTGGGGGAACAACAAGGGGGGATTACTACTGGGGGCACTACAAGGGGGGGACTACTATTGGGGGCACTACAAGGTGGGTACTACTACTGGGGGCACTACAAGCTACAAGGGGGGGACTACTACTGGGGGCACTGCATAGGGGGTACCGCTACTGGGGGCACTATATAAGGGGCTTACTACAGAGGGCACAAGAGGCACTGCACAGGGGGGACCACTACTGGGGACACTATATAAGGGGCACTGCATAGGAGGATCACTACTAGGGGCACTACTGGTGGCCTGCATAAGGGGGTCCTCTCCTGGGGCACAGGGGGCACTGCATATAGGCACCACTACAGGGGGCTGCCCCATCTTTATTTTTACTTTACATTAATTCCATATGGAGCCGCCTCCTCCCTGGAACACCTGAGGGGGGGCGCCTAAGCACACACATGCTCCGGGCACCCTGGCTACACGCTACTCCTCTGCCAGGGCCACCTGCATGCATTTGCCCCCAGGCTAAAAGTTGCCAGCCAGCCCCATCTACAGCTGCTGTAATTTTGTGTGTGTGTCCACTACCCCCTCCCCCCTCCAAAAGCCTCCCCCCCGTTCCCGCACTTACCTGCACGCTGCAGCGCCTCCGGCTACAGTGGCTGTTCTGACACATGTTCTCCCAACAGACCACAGTAGTTTAGAAAAAGAAAAAAAAGCCAGAGGACGGACTAGAGAGGTGGAGGGAGACGTCGGGGGACCTGTCCACAGTGACACAGGTAAGTTTTACCTGCTATTCGCCACCTCACAGTGGCGAATAGTAGCTCTATCAAATTCCGAAAATACATAATTTTCGGGATTTGATGAATAGCATAATTTCCATATTCCCATACTAATGTTTGGGGAGTGTGGAAATTAACGCAGGGGGACTTAACCAGGAGATATCAGTGATATACTGTATCCTGTGTTAAGTCTCTTCATGAATACTAAAATAACGTTAATTAAGGAAAATGTCCTTAAAAGCGTTATTGTAGTGTTGATGAATAGGCCCCTATGTATGAGGTGTCCTGCCATTTAAGCAGTAATATGCCCATGTGAAAAACTTTAGGGGAGATGTATCAAACTTTGGAGAGAGATAAGGTGGTAAGAGATAAAGTACCAACCAATCAGCTCCTAAATTTCATTTTACAGGCTGTGTTTAAAAAAATTACAGTTATTAGCTGTTTGGTTGGTACTTTATCTCTCTCCAAGGTTTGATACATCTCCCCCTGTATTAGACACACAGTAATTGGGACACGGAAGCAAGCATTGTACTAGTCAGGATAAACTGTTTTAAAACTGTTTCATGTGATATTCTGCATCTGGGCTCAAAGTTTTGCAAGTTTCTCTGCAGAATTTGGTCTTCCTATTATTCCACGCTGAATTCTCAAATCCAAAATAAAGACACCACTAATCTACAATAACTGACACTTTATTTATAAAACTGATCCTACAACTGTAGAATGCAGACAAATACAGTGTGATTCTGAGGAATGGCAAATTAAAAGGGGAACTCGAAAAATGTATTGCAGCAATTTACCACATATGTAGAACTGCCTTTTACATCATCTCTATATCTACCATTTTTCATGATAAACTGACACCCCGGGCCCTGTTCCAATGTAATAATGGCATATGCCAATGTAAAAATGCATTTAACCTAACAATGGGCCTGATTCAGAGCCGGATGTATTTGCGCTCGCTCGTTCAGAAAAAGGGGCTGGATATTTAAATAGAGCGCTCGCTCTTTGCGGTCTGTTGATGCCTCTATGTCTGAACGAGCGAACAAAACATGCGCTCGCTATTTTGTAAAGACGCCCCCTGGCCGCTCGTATCCTACGTCATCTCCGCTATTTATTAGATTAATCGAGTACATCGAAAGGCGTATGAACTGCTCGTAGTGCTTGTGGTAGGACTTTCCTACCGCAATCATGCGAGCAGTTCAGGCTAAAAGAGAACCAAGTGACGTGGTCGATGACGCTGCTTTGTTAATTATGCACACCCTTAAAATGCCCATTTTGACCATTTGGCATGCCTGCGTTCGGATCACCACTCCCCGTTTTCAAGCACCCTTCCCTGTTACCACCCACAAACGCCTCATTCTGTCACTCAAATTAGCAGGCATTCGCTATTTTGCGAGCACACAATTTCCGACCGCAATGACTGGTTCGCGCATGCGTATTACAACCCATACGCATGCGCAGTAGTGCGAACATCGCTCGGAGCGAACGAGCGGCCGCTTACGAGCGGCTCTGAATCAGGCCCAATGTTCTTAACCTTGAAATCATACTTACCTACACTCCCGGAAGATGCGGGAGACTCCCGATTTTTCCGTTAGTACACCGCACCTCTAATGAAGTGGGCAGGATGGTGAGATAATTATCAGGAATCACAGGGTCAGGGAGAAAATGATGCAAATTGTAAGATTTTAACCGCACTCCTCCCCCACAGACTCGTGAATCGTGACATTTTGCCGAGACAGGAGTGGGCACTAATGACCTGAGAGATCGGCCTCAGAACAGTCAGTAGCATCAGCATCTCCTCTCCAGGGATCACTGAATGATGTAGAAGATTAGCAATTAGTACGGAGGGCTGTGTGATTTTAGCGACTTTGAACAATATATTGGTACAGTACATTGAAGGAAATAGCAGAACGGAAGTCTAAATGATCAAACATGTTTAAAAATCAAAACCAACCAACATGACCGTTTTTCAGCATTGATCATGTGTGATAATCTTTCAAAACAGATGCAAACAGGCAGGATTAGAATGATTAATGTTCAATGTATGACCAACTGCATAGTCCAAGGACCTCATTCAGAGTCGGTCGAAGCGGCCGCGCGGTCGTACGCCACCAATGTTCGCTATACTGCGCTTGCGTAAAGTTCGCAATGCGCGTGCGCAAACTAGCCGCTACGATCAGAAATTTCTCTCTCCTTGAACACAGCCAGGTCTGTAGTTTGAGTGACAGATTGATGCGTTTGTGGGTGGTAACAGGGGAAGGTGCTTGAAAACGGGGGAGTGGAGATCCGAACGCAGGCGTGCCTAATTATGCGAACAGCGTTTTATGGGAGTGCATACGGTTTATGGGAGTGCATAATTAACAAAGTAGCGTCATGGCACATGTGACATGGGAGGTTTTTACACTGACATGATCGTAGAGCTTAAGAGAGGGTATGGTCAACCTTAAGCTCTACGACCAGTTCTGATGGTTCCCGATGGTCTCGATTAATCCTTATATGCCCGGAGATGACGTGCAATGCGTACGAGAAGGAGGCATATTTTTTTTAATTCCGACCGCTTCCTCCCCTTGGTCGGCCAGCTACCGATCCAAACTTAGGGACGCAACTTGCGAGGGAATCATTTGCATATCCGGCCCCTTTTCCCATACGACCGTGCGGCCGCTTCGACCGACTCTGAATGAGGTCCCAAGTGCTTTAGGGGCACAATAGATTTTTTTTCAGTACTGTTGTCGATACTATGCACTATGGGCCCGATTTAGAGATACTATGCGCCTGTTAATGCGATCACAGCTGCAATTTAGCATGGACCACAGCTGCAAAAATATGCAAATAGTTCCAAAGCTCACCCAAGCATAAAAACGCCCACTGCTGCCTTTTCATATGCGTACAACGTCGCTTACCTGCGTAAATACAGGTAACACTGAGCGGCCATCTTGCCTTTGTAGTAGGTCTGACCTGCTGCAAACTCGGAAGCTCTCCTGACACGCAAAGGGCTCTCATGCTGCGTAGGAGATCTATAGGGCTAATTTATGCACGCCCATATAACAGCGTTTAAATGGTCAAAGACGCCTGTATCTTTCTGACCACCCTCCTGTTATCACCCCCAAATGCTGACAACCTGTCACTTACTTTGCGATGGATTCCTCTGTACCTCCGTAATCAGAATGTAATTGCTGGGCACGTGCAGTGGGGCTCATAGGCATGCGCGATGGCAAACAATCTCTCCATCTGCATAAGTAATCGCCATTGCATCCATCTGTGTATAAGGCCCTATGTACATGAAAAAAAAATAGCTTTGTACACCCTAGAGAAAGCATAGAAAATAATGCTTCATGAATTGCTGCATACTGATTTGTGCTTCCTTCCTACTGAATTTTGATAGCTTCTCTTTAGTAAGTACAACACGTAGAAGAATGCTAGTCACTTCTGAAACTACAGTATGGCTTACATTTCAGGGGCAAAAACAGGATTTCCAAAGGTGATTTCAAAAATGCTTGATTTCAGAAAATCAAGCATTTTAAATAAATGTTTTTACATTTGAAAAAAAAATTAGAGTGTCATTGTCAGGCACTGGTGGTTTTCATTATCCATAGAGTAAAACAAGCTAATAAACAACTTTAGAGGTTATTCTATATTTATATTAAGATATTCACAGCATTATATGACATTTTTGCCACCTCACATATTCTATTCATGTGTTAGGAGGCTGCTCATTAAAACAGAGAGGAAACAAGTACAGAGTTGCCTTGTGCATAGTGGACATCTCATGTGTTTTATTAACCCCTCTAAGAATTTAAATGAAATAGAGGCTTTGGGAAAAGAACTTTGAAAAACAATTTAAATCAACATTGCTGTGTAATTGCATTTGAAACCAAGGTTTTGGAAGAAAATATATCCCTTATAGTAATGTGGTTGATTTCAATTTCCTTTTCCTAGAAATGCTTAGTAAAACCTGCAGGCATTGTTATTGCTCTACAAAGACCCTTAAGGGCATATGTATCAAGACTTTCTTTACTTATAGATGTGACCTTATACCCTATTGCCACGTTTGCGCTGAGCTTCTTTTCTGCATCTTTTTCACTTGAATGTGCATCTTAATCACAACATGATGCCACAAGACCACAAGACTGCACTGATTCTTTTGATATGCAACACTTGTATATCTGGGATAATTATTGGGAAGAATATACCAACATCAAAACACTGATGGGGAAATCCTTGGTTCCTTTATGACTTGAATTCTTCGATGATCTTTCACAACTTTTTCTGCTTTAGTTGCATTTCCATTACAAATTTCCATGGGCCATAATTTTCGGAATCTGTCAGAGTTACAAAGCTCATGCTGGTCCCTGCAGTGGCGTCCCTACCTTCTCTTTGCACCCGGTGCGGGCAGCGGCGGAGAGCTTGTACTGCGCGCGGTGGTGCCACACACCAGCAAATAAGGGGGTGTGGCCCCATGGGTTGGGAACGTGGCCTCACAGGTGGGGGAGTGGCCTTGTGGCCCAAACCCACGTATTTTGTCACACCGGGGGTGTCGGTTCCCTCACTGTGCTAGGAGCAGAGTGCTGCATGTAATGCAGCACCCAGCTCCTGTCACTGAGGGGAAGCCAGCACTTTGGTGTCACCCCTAGGCTGGTGACACCCGGGTACGGCCCGCACCCCTCTTGAGACATCAGTGGGTCCCTGCACTGTACATGTTTTGCCTTGATCCAAAAAAAAGGACTTTTTTGTATTCTTCACACTTGTGGTGCTGGGCACATAACTTATTGGAAGAACCTATACGGTTGCTGTAGGTAACCTAGGAATGTGAAATGTTAGTCCACACAGACATCCCTAACCAGTATGATGGTTTATAAGTTACAGCGGTAAACACAGGGTTAATGCTGTGATAGCAGTAGGCAGTAATAATAACAAGTCTCTAATTGGAGCAATGTGCTGTACATCCATACAACACTGTGACACTCTAATACATTTATGCGAACAGAGTTTGCACATGCTCATAAAGGCATGGTGATGTCACCCCGGCAGTGCATCGTTATCTGGGTGGAGACTCCCCTCTCCAACAACAGGTACTATTACCATACTTAAATATGCGTTAACTAGCTTTGCAATCCATCACATCATTGCCCCTGTGATTTCCATTATTGGTGCTACTCAGCGATGGTCAGCAAATCCTGCAGGTATTGAGAAATAAGGAGAAAACCTAAATTCTCCCTTTGGTGAATAAGTCAAGAATAAAGTACTGTAACATATATAAAGTAGCTATGGTGTGATTTTATTTCCAGAATACAAAACAAAAAGACAGTCATTGTCAGCACTTGTCCACACTTTTGCAAATCTGTATATATCTGATGAAAATATGAACACCTCACACTCTCACACTTTCATTTTGTTAGATATATACAGATTTGCAAAAGTGAGAACAAGCACTGTCAACAACGGTCATTTGTTTTGTACCTATATGGGGCATGTACCATGTATGATATTTATTTTCTGTGTTTATTTCCTGTGCCCACTGCAGGCCGTACACATTGGCACAAGTGTTAGGTGGAGGAAATGATAAACTGCCCATAAAACAGAAAAACTGGTGCTGACTGAAAAACATCTTGAAATATACTTAGGTCAACCCAAAATCATACTTACATACTTTGCTCTGGGAGGGGGCAGCCAGGTCGGAACAGAGGGGGAGCAGTGAACGAGAAAGTGGGTGGTGCAGGGTATGTGGTGCTACAATTGCATCATCATGGCCCCACCCCATGCTATACAGTGCCAAGAAAACCCTCTGGACCGCCCATTTGTGCTCTGTAAATGGACGGCTGCAGGAAAAAGCTACTGCGAGTGGGTGGAGAGGGTCTGCAGGGGGGGGGCAGTGGAGAGAGGTGCAGGATACTTACCTACATTTCTGGGTGATTTTCAGGGGTCTTCCGACTATTTCTGCAGAGTAGACAAGTTTTCCTGAAATCATGCACCTCAATACGGTTCAGATAGAGCCCATGTGCATCACCAAACTAAAATCAATTTGACTCAGCTATTGTCTTTGATTTACAGTAGCCCTGGGTTATTAACTATATATGTTAAACCATTGACAAATCATTCTAGAACATGGAGAACAATTTTCATTTGTCAAATATATCCATTCTGAAGTATGGACATCTACAGCTTTCATTATTACAATTATCATCTTTTTGTTTTACCTGACTACATATAGATTTGGCAGAAAAGTAGAACAGGCTAGACTACAAACAGTCAACTTTCAATAATAAAGACACAGACAGACCCTAGATAGAAGGTTTTTAGCCTAAGGAAAAAAAAGTTTATTTGCTATTAACCTGCTTTTGGCCAAACCATTTTCTTTTTTTTTTATTTCAAAAAGGCCTGGAGCGCACACCTCTGGAGGTGCAAGAGACTCGAAAATCACAAATTACACTCATAACACCACATTAAACATAGTACAATTCATCTGCTCCCACTTTTATCTCAACCCATTAAATGTTTAACATCTATAAAGCAATGAGATCAGCTGGGTATTAAACTAACAAAGCAAATAATAACTTTAGCAAACATTGTCTTTTTGTGCCAAATATTTTTTACTGCTAATACGATTTCCTAATCTAATGTGACATTTTATGATTTCACGTTCTTTAACCAAACCATGTTCTCTTGGACAAATATTCAATCCATCAATTTCCAAGCAAATTACTGCCCAAACTGGTTTTGCTATTGATAACTAAAACTGATAGGATATAAACTTAGGGACAGCTGTCTCCAACAAGCAGCTGTTCCCACGACCACCTGCACTTATGCTTCTAATTTGTAGCGTTGTAACTTGCCCGTAGCAACCAATCAGATTGTACTTAACATTTAACTTGCACCTTCTAGAAGATAATAGCTAGAATGTGATTGGTTGCTATGGGCTACATCTCCACTTCTAAAAACTCTCACTTTAGTAAATATACTCCTAAGTATGCATGTGGATGGGGAGCGCTGGCACAAGCAGAACGATCCGATCTGATCCCTCTTTGCAGTTCGGCACTGAGTAGGACTGCATAAACCAATGCCATCTACAGCTGGTGAAGGTTCCAGCTGTCAAACCCTGAAAACTGAAATGTTTTTGAGTCTGATGAATTAATGTTCCCATCCTAGTGTATGGGGCAGAGGATAGTATCAGGTTAGCCAGGTGATATCTTCTGCATTACCGGTGTTATGAATAGCCAAAATACTTCAATATTACAAATCCAAGTGAAAACAAAAGTATTTTCGCTTACATTAGGGATGATGAATGGAATCCTCAGGGGCCTATTTATCATAAATTGGCAAAATCCATATAACATATCCTATTTACAGTAAGGTAGCTGCCCATAATGATGAGAAATTAAATTTTTTTTGTTGCAATGTATTATGCATTTGTTGCTCTTGCAAAGACTCTTTGTTCTGAAGTCTATCCGAGGAGGAGCTGCATATGCACAGGGGAGGGATCTGAAAAGATCCTCCTCCCCATGCAGTCTCCACAAAATTGGATACTAAGTTATCAGGGCTAAAATGCAGAGCTTGATAAATATGCCTCCAAATACCTTGGAACATTTGATTAATTGCTCCCAAGCACCAGATAGGAGCATCTAACAGCGTGCGGATTCCTCATCATTGAAAATGCCAATATTAGGCTTACCTTGAGAATATATATCAAAGACAAAATAAATCTGCCTGCTACAAAAATATAAATCAAACAGTGGGCTGAGGTGTCGTGGAAGACCAGGAACGTAGCAGGACCCTATGGCATTCCAGTATAAGATCTGCATTGCTACAAATGAAAAAAATGGAAAATATGGCAAGTAATGTGAGCTAGGGTTCTCTAGACACATTTTGTGCTAAGGTTTGATTTGTAATCTAGGATGGAACGCTGCTTCAATATTAGCTTTCAGTAATCATATCAGTCCTGACAATTGAAAAAAGTATTTTAACAGGTGCTGCAGCTGCATTACCAGAGCCCTGTGTGCATGTAATAGGTTCTGACAGGAGGATAAGCAGCGCTTCAGATACTAGGGCATCGTGACCCACAGAGAGCAGTACATCTATACAAAATGCTTCGTGTCAATTGGATTTCCTGTTTTGTTACAAAATGACGTTGATTCTAAATCGTAAGGGAAGGGGAAAAATAGGGGTACCCGAGCACAGGTGGATAGAGGATGGTAGATAGAGTAGGTGAGTAACAAGCAATGTAATCTTAAACCCACTATTACAGATCAGCATTGTATCCTCAGATACTGCTGTCTCATGTGGGGGTGCTCCCATGAGAGTATAAATACTATAATCACAAGGGGGGTAAAAAAAAAAAGAAAAGAACTCTCATCTTTTTTGGTGTGCCCCCAAAAAAGATGACAGTTCTTTTCTTCTTTTTTTCACCCCCTTGTGATTATTACAAAATTAGCCAACAGAGTAGTGTGATAGTTAGAAAAGCAGATCACTTCTATCAATAATTCTAAGTAAAACTAAAAGATATAAGTAAAGAAGCAATGAAATAAGAGAGATATAGACAGACAAAATATTTGATTGAGCAAGGACATTTACTTGGTGTAGCATATTATAAAATGTGTTCTCATACTGTACCCTGTGGCTTTCGCCAAACAACCCCTTTGGTGTGTCCAGTGCCAGATTAAGGTCAAAACTGGCCTGGAGCTGAAATTTATGAAGGGCCTATTGTAAGCCGCTGCAGAGGTGTGACCAGCCCTGTGGCGGTGTGACTAGTGATGTGGGAGCATGGCCGGCACTGTGTGGGTTTGGTCAGCACAGGTTGTGTGGCCTGGGTTACTGTTAGATCCTAGTTGGAGAAAGGACCTCTCTAATGTTGCAACCACGTGACCGCTTTGTCAGCGCCGGACTGCTCCAGGGTTACCATCCATGTGGGCATAGGGGGGAAATATATTTTTGTAGGAAGTGTAGCGGGACACTGTGCCCGAAGCGCGGCAAGAGAAGCGAGCCCGCGAGGGTCCACCTTTGGCCCCCAGTTCGGATACTTGCCCCTCCTTCTTTGGTCGCTTGTCTTGTGGATGCGACATCAGAGGTGCTTTGTAGCACCCAATTCTAGACCTAAACGTGTGGCCTGTGCCATGGGGTGTGGCTAGTTCCTTGGAGGGCATAGCTAGTGTCTACCTTTAACCAATTTAATTTATAGGGGCAGATTCAATAAAGTGTCTGGAATCTATGGTTACCCCATGCGTTAAGTCCCAAAGGGTGCACTAAACGCAGATTTTTTCATCACAGCTCGTGAGGCACGCCAGGAAATATTCACAATTCAAACAAAGGGCCTTATTTGTCAACGAGTTGTATCACTCAAAACGATTGATAAAACTTGCTGTGTGTGATAATGGTGCTCCAGCCAATCAGCTCCCAACTGTCATCTGTTTGAAATATGACAGTTGGGAGCTTATTGGCCGTAGCACCATTTATTATACACAGGGCAGAATGTACTACTGTTGCGGTGTACATCCCGCCAGTCACCGCAACCTTACTAATTGCATATGTACTAACATATGCGATTAGTATCACAAAGGACAGCTCTTGCGATAAGAGCTGCCCTTTGCGAAGCAGCCAATGCCGAGTGAGAGGGTTTCTGTGGGACTCTGCCCCCTCCGAGCCTCGGGAGCTCACAGCTGGTGACCTGTGCAGGAAGTCCCCGGCTCCTCCTCCTCCTCCCTGCACCCGGAAGATTAGGAGGAGGAGGAGGCGGAGGACCCAGGAGGAGCATGGGCCGGCAACCAGGAGACTCAGGAGAGTGGGGGCCAGTGCTGGGCAATTGCGGGGTGGCGGCGAAACGTTGGGTGCGGGATGCAGTAAGAAGCCCATAGGCTTCTATAGGGTAATGCCAGGTTTTTCTGGAGTTACCCTCCGCACCGATAATATGGTGGCGGGGGCTTAGTACATATGGAAATGCGGTAAATACCCCGAAAACGGGGTTTTTACAGCATTTTTCCTTTAGTACATTTCACCCACAGTGAGTTTTATCACTCGTTTTGAGTGATAAAACTCGTTGATAAATAAGGTCCAAAATGTTGAGTTTTTATGTGAAAAGGTGTGTAATATGTAACCTGCCTTTGCTTGAATGCTAGAATAGTTTAGATTAATAAAAAAAACATCTAAAATTGTTCACTGATTACTGCCATATTTTGTATTTGTGTCCATCCCACATCCCTAACTGACTGAATTCTTAGCTGTAACCTTTAAAAAAAATAAAAAAATAGCTACAATGGCAATACTGGAACAAGACGATAAGGATCAACTTAGGTTTTCAGTTTTACTTGTTAATAAAACAAAATACACATACATACATATACTGTAGTTGTGTTATTTATAATATGTGGGGCCTGTTGGGGATGTATATACACACATACCCATAAAGGGCTGTAGTCAACATACCGGCAACCTCTAAATCCCGACGGCAGAATCCCGACAAGGGAGTTAAGATAGGCGTAGAAATACTGAAGCCTATCTGAATACCGGCATCTGAACACAGGAGGACAGCTGCCCGAACAAGGTAAGTCCGGTGCGTCCTTAGTGTTAGCCGCGGTGGGGGGGAGGGTGGTGTTGGGTTTAGTTCACTTAGCGGGCTTAGTTTTTTTGGGGGGGGGAGGTACTAAGGGGGGAGGGTTATGATTAGGCACAAAGGGGGAAGACTTAGGTTTAGGCACTAATGGGGAGGGTTAGTGTGCGGGGAGGTGAGGGTTAGGGTACAAAAAGGGAGGGTTAGAGGGGGAAGGGTATGTATATTTTCCTGACACCAACCATGGGGATGCTGCTGTCGGTATTCTGACAGGAGGCATCCCGACATCTGGCATTACATAACGATTCCCTTTTAAATACAACATACATATAAATACATATATATCCCCTCCAGATTCCACATATTATACTTATAAAAACACCTGACTAGAATTCAGATTGTCTACCTCAATTTCAACTCTCTCGGGTGACAGGTCTCACTCATACCTCTTTTCCACTAGACTGCAGGACTTTAGATATGTTTAGCTGTTTTACAGGGCTAAAAACCGGTTTAATAGGGAGCAATGAACGCGATAAGTAATGGAATGGAATGTATGTGCATAGCCACACATCCACTAGTAGATATGCCAACAACTGCACGATTACGACATTGTAATTGTGCAGTCGTTTGTCAGTGTACAAACACTGAACGCTGTGCCTACACTGAACGATCAGTAGTGTCAGGCATGATTACACTGACCTCTGGGAGATGCATTACAGTGTTCCCCGGCTCTGTATTTCCTTCCTTCCACTTTTCTCATAATTTCAGTGCTCCAACTGCCGACTGCAGCCGCCAGTTCAATTGCTGAGGGAGGAGAAGTGGGTGAATGGGTGAGTGGGGCTTCGGCTGGTCGCTGGTGGGCGGAGCTTTGGCTGGTCGCGGGTGGGCGGAGCTTTGGCTGCCGTGGGTGGGCGGAGCTTCATTTGACGTGAGTAAATGGGCGGGGCTTTGGTCGGCAGGGGGCTGAAATGAGTGAGCTGGCAGGCCGCAGGACAACCACTGGGGTGAATGAGCGGGGGTTCGCATTGCCACAGATTGTGACAGGATTATTTTTGTCACCACTAGACTACAGACAGTAAACTCCTGTGGGCCTATTTTCATTGGGGGCCTGGAGCTGGAGCTCCACCAGCCCCATTGTTAATCCGGCCCTGGGTGTGTCAGGTCCTGGCTTCTCGGTCACGTGTAAAAAGTGTGTTTCATTTACTTAAATAAAACAACCAGAAGTGACAGAACTACTCTGCTTGATTACACTGGTCAGTGTGATGTGCAACATTTGTACACCTATGTGCGAATGACTCTGAATCTGTATATGAAGTGCCAGGGGTGCAGAGAGGGAGGCTAGCGGGTACTAATTACCCGGGCCCAGGATTATTGTAGGGTCCCGGCGGGGGACCCCCCTCCCTCTTACCTGTCAGCAGCCCATGCTGGGCTGTAGGACCAGGAAGTCTGCTCTCCTCTGCATGGGGGGAAAGCGTTCATACTGAATGCGCCCTCCCTCCCCCCGGATTTTCATCAGGCTGAGGGGCTCACAGCTCCGCCCTCCACAGAACGCAGGGCCGCAATAGGCTTTTTGAAAAAAAAAATCCAAGGGGCTGTGGTCACACCTCCCACTATTAGACCACACCCCCTCAAAGTACTGGGCCCGAGCCCGCCCTGAGAAGTACTACGATGCAGCAGCCACAGCTTATTATTATGCGAAGTTTAATTTCCCTAATTTGCGACTTATTTGTATTTGCTTAAAACTAATTCCTGTGCAGTTAAAGTTGCAGCCCAGCATCTCTAGTACACTTTGGGCTTACTTCAAATATGGACGCAGTACCAACGTTTATGCAGTCAAGTGATTATCGGTGGTCTGCACTTGCGTCTGGGTCGCATTGCGCATGCATCAAGTTTCATTACTGGTGTTGCCCGCAGTGAGGGTTTATTTGCGAAGTGATTGACCGGTAGGGACCATTTGAGGCCGGCAACGGGGAGTTGGTGACTCAAACACAGCCATGTTGCGACTGTTTTGGGGTGTGCCTGCGACCCATACGTAGTGAAAATGGTTCTCAGTTCTGGCGGCCATTCTGTGCAACCATAGGGTTACTCAGAAATCAGATAATTTGCTGATTTGTAACGAGCTTCATTTTTGTACGCAGTCGCTTGGATTTGCAAAACCACTGAAACATATAGGGGCGGCAGTGACATTTGCATATTTTTGCAGCCACTGAAAATAAATTTGCAGCTGCGGCGGCATTGGCGGACGTCTCTGAATCAGGGCCTGTGAGTGGTGTTTCACTGCATCTGCGATGTGAATAAAAAGCAAAATTTAAAGAAAAAGACTGTACACTACACATCTCAGAGCGGCCCAGCCATGCTAGGCGTCTAGTGTCATACGTCATATACTGTAGACACTAGGTGTATGAAGATATATCTGTATGCAGCAGGCATGTAAACAGGGCCGGTGCAAGGTTTCTCGGCACCCTAAGCAATATTTCAGCCTACTGCTCTCCCCGCAACCCTCCCCTTCCTCAGGTGAAAGTGTTGAGGTGGCATCTTAAAAGTTCTATAGCAGCCACCTACATTAAGTACAAGAAGGATGCCTCTCTCAGAGACATCCTTAATTTTGTGGTGCCCCTCAGTTCCCAGCACCCTAGGCAGCTGCCTAATGGTAGAGCCGGCACTGCATGTAAATTTACTAAGACATGGAGGCATTGAAGTGCAGTTTAGTCAATTGTATCTGTAAACAATCCCAATGTGTCCGGAAGTGTGCAGTACTTCCCAACATTTCTGAATAGAAACATTACAATATCTAACAGGTCCCAGACAATAACGTTCCATTGAATGTGAGTGAAAGTAACTTGTGCACAAGTAATATGTGCATGAAAAGTATTTTTTTTTAATCCCACAAGAGTAGAAAAAGAATATTGAATGGGGAAGGTAACATAATTCTTGCACATAAAGTATTATCACCAAATAGAGTTTGGTCACCCCCCAAACTCTAGGTCTACTCTTCCTGGATATCTTACACTCAAGCTAGTTAAGGTCTGGCCCCTTCCATTGTTAAGAACAGAGGGCCTGATTCAGAGAGGGACGGATTTGCAGAGCTGCACACATTGCTGCATTTGCGATCCCAGCACTGCGACTGACATAGTAGGCTGGGATCACTATCCCAACCACACTGAGCGATGGTTACAGGTGCTGGTCACGTAAAGGGCCAGGAATCTGTGTCTGCAAATGCAGACCTGGCCTCATCGCTTACGGAAAACACCCTCATTTCTGGAAACGGTGACCGGCCTTGCCCTCGCTCCGCCCCCCCAAAGACCGCAGCATGTTAATCATGATGCGGCTTGGAGGGGTCTGCGAGTGTAATCGCAGGACCCTTTCTGCACATGTGCAGAACAGATCCTGTGCAGGCACAGACCCAGAAACATTGGAGATGTAAGTTCATCATCGGATGAACGTACATCTCTGAATCAGGCATAAGCCTGGTGACTAAGGGGTATTCTTACTAAAGTTTGATTTAATTGAATTTGATCAATTTTCAATTGATCTAAAATGGTCTAAATCGATGTTGTGATTCTAGGGCTAACTCGCACATTTACTAACACTTAAAAAAACAAATAAAAAATGGTCTGTTAGTAAATGTGTGATTGAGCCCCAGAAACACACATTTATTTAGCTCAATTTATATTGATTTAAAATTGACTTTTAGTAAATATACCTTTAAGGCATACTTGCCTACTCTCCCGCAATGGCTGGGAGGTTCCCCAAAATTGGGCAGCACTCCTGGCCACACAGAAAAGAGGGCAAGTCTCTCCCCTCTAGCCATCCGCAAACCCCAGCCTCTTAAAATTCCTCGCAGCCGCCCACTTACAGAGCAAAAGTGGACGGCCCGGGGGGCCGATGAAGAAAAACGCGCTGAATCGCATCATCATAGCCCCGCCCTGCTATACAATATTTGTGATCTCGGCACTGTATAGCAGGGGGCGGAGCCATGATGTCACATCGCCATGCTCCCCGAGGGGGGCAGAAAAGTCAGCAAGTATGCCTTAAGGGTTCTTCCCAAGTTCCAGTACTTAAACTTACCGAGTTACCATACATTGTCCAGAGCAATGGAGGCCACAGATGAACAAAATAATTTGATGTGGGTCTGTGCACACTGTGATTTGCAGTCAATAAGGTCCAAAACAATACAATAGGCCAGGAAACTCACAATCTGTTGGGACTCCATAAAACTTAAAAATGACAATTGAGATTAAAATGCTTACACAGCAAACAGCATACAGTAGTTAAACCTAAAATAACTGCTGTGCTAATTATTTAAACATTCTGTAAGTACTGTATGGTTTTTTATGAATATGACAAATTTAAACCCCACAGTTATTGCTAACCCAAGATAAAACAGAACGAAACATGGAATTTACTGTACATTTTAAGATGTAATCAAAATACACGAATCTGTAGTCCAAAGGTAACACACAGATATTGCTTTTTCTGTACCTGAGCTCGGCTCCTGGAGACAGCCACTGTAGACACTGAGTATATAATAATACACTTTCACACTGGCAGTGTAATGCTGAATCATTGCTCCTCTGGAGCCAATGCTACACTTTTTTTCACAATATAAACTGTAGATATGGAAAATGTATAAATAATGGTGGCAAAAAAAACCTCTACTCATTCCAAAAAAAAAAAAGTAAACTTACTTTGAAGTAAAAATTGTACATTTGTAATTGTATTTATGTGCATATTTTCAGAGAGTCTCAATTAAATTAAATTATTTATATAAAGCATGAAAATGGCATATGTAAAGTAGGTTAATTATGTATTCTAATTGTACATATATATAATAAGCGAGAAATTATGTGTGTCTGTCTTTTTGTCCTTTATGCACAGCCAGAGTTTTGTACCTACTCCACCAAATTTGGCATGGTGGTGTAGATTGAACAGGATTAGATTTTTGGCTATGTTTGAAGTTTGTCAGGCCATGGAGGTCTACATTGTGCCCACCAAGTAGGCCGTGGAGTCTCTGATTTAAAATTTTGTTTAAGTAGGTTCTTCCAGAATGTTTTCCAATGCCTAAAACTGATCTGAAGGCACAGGCTGATATGTACCAGTGGGGGGCAGGCAGAGCTCCACTGGAAGTGCAGTCAGTCGAATGAGTCACACTGCACCTGCACTGACAGTTACTAATTTCCTCCAAACACATTTTCATATGCTATGGTCCAAAATGTTGGTCTGCAATATCTCAGTTAGTATTCTATATAACCTATTTGGAAACACAGCCATAATTAAAGTTCATGGTCCCTAAAATAAAAATTGTGCTTCCTACTTTTACATGATCTAGAATAAAACATCCCATGCATGCCTGCAAACATTTATCCTGGGAATATACTGTAGGGACAAGTTAAGGCCAGCATCCTATCCAAAGAAACACATAGAAAATTTGCTGTAAACCTAACTTAATTCAACCAACCTGCCATCAGGTATAACTCTTATGTCACTCAGCCTAGGTATAACTGTTATGTCACTCAGCTTGGGTATAAATGTTATGTCACTCAGCCTGGGTATATAGGTTGGTGCCTGGCTCAGAAGAGTCAGTTATCTGCTTCCTGTGATCACCTATGTACTTTATATACTGTTTGTTGATTTATATTGATGTCTCTGCTAGATTTCACCTCACATGCACTAAGGTCATTTTCTTTTATATCTTTAAAAGTGTATTTATGACCTACTAACTTAAGTTAATTACATTATTAAGGTGTTTGACAAGGTGATTAACTAACCCTCCTATAGAATTCATTCATGCTTTTTTAAGGATACAATTAATTAAAATTCCTTAATGAGCCTTGGGCAAAGATAACATTATCAAAATCTTAAGGGTAATGCAAATGTTTTCCATCTGTGTTTGCAGTTTAACAAATAAGAGTTCAGGGACTCTTAATAGTTTTGGAAAGGACTCAGGTATGTAAATAGGTTGGGGTTAGAAGAACTACTATACTACAGGTACATAAAAAATAGTATTTGTTTACTATTACACCTGTAAATCAACAGCTCAGATGAAAGTGGAATTGTTTCCTTTTTTTAAACAAAGCAGTCTATTTATTAGGCCACAAAGGTGCTGAGAAAACGGAAAGACAGATTGCCGTCGGTGATGGCTGTGGACAAATCACATATTTAACAAGAACTTTGGTAATACGTATCTCTAATAACTTCAACAAGGTGTGGGTGGGGATTGTTATACAGTATGTAAGTACACTATGACAAGTTGGATTTCCTTTAAATAAAGTGTAGAAAATAGAGACTCCTGTTAAAAGCATAGAAACAGAGCAAACAAAGTGTGTTCTCAAATCCTCCTGCAGCCCTATGTACTATGTACTAAATGAGCACTCCATTATATTTTACTGAGGACTGGCGCTTGTAAATGCTTCAAACAATGTTGAAAATTGATGCTAAACTAACACTTGCCAGACAATATGTGCACAAGACCATTGACAAACTATTTGTTGTAATATCAGCATTAAACACATATTCCAGGCATTATAATCAATGGATAGACAGATACATAAATACATTTGCATAAACGCCAAATCATCTGATGTGTGACTGCCTCTTTTAGTGCAAGAAAAAAACAATGTAAATATTAACCTTTAATATAAATAATGACACGGAGGTATATACAGTATGCAGGGAAAAGAAAGGTCAGCTTTATTTATAATAAAGTAACTGGCAAGAGGGAAAGAGTATAGATTAATGCCCCATTTAGCACCCACTAAAGTATTTAACAAACAGTCACTGTTTTGCTTACGCCATCTATAGATAGCGAGAGCGATAATGTCCCCATTGCTGGGTTCCCGCTGGGTGGAAGTGTCATGCACATGTACATGACACAGCAACCTGTCGCTGACTGTGACAGCAACAGAGTGAAGGACGCCACCGGGAAGGGACTTCGCCTGACCTTGCCAGAGAGGGAAGTAATGCTTAATACCAGTGACATATTCGTCAGTACCACTGCGATAGTGAACAAAATATGCCGCTGGTAATAAGGTTCGTTCTTAAATGGGGCCCTAAGTACAGTATGGTGGACCCACCAAGCAAACTTCACTGTCTGCAATAAATTCACCTACACCTAGATTGGAGGCCAACTGCCATCCCATCACCACCACTCAAGGTATCCCAAACCAGTGACACAAAAAGGCCCACCTGGAATGGTGATGCTGCTGACCCCAGTAGGGTAGAATCAGCATAACCTGTCTATTGGTTGTTAGAGCACTAAATGGCAGATAGCAACTGCTATCATTTTTTTCCAGCTCAACGAAAGCAGACACCAAATAAACCACAATGGGAGGGTGGGAGTGGGAGGTAAGTTCTTCATCAGAGGAGACAGAAACACAAAATGGAGACCAAAATAAATCACAAGATGGCCCCTGAAACTCCACACCTAAGAAACAGCTATAGGTCAACATAAAACAAGCCCTCCTACAGCACACCTTAAGCAAACTGTTACCCTTGAAGTACTAGGAACAGCCTCACACAAACTAGGAGTTTATATTCTGACATGCATATAAAATGCATTCTGTTTCAATTTCCTTAGAATTTCAGAATATACTTTTTCTCTAAGGAATACGGAGGATTACAAAGTACTTGTATTTTGAGAACTATTCTATGCAGGGCCGGTGCTAGTTTTGCAAGCACCCTAGCAGGGGTGTATCTAGGGGTCCAAACGCCCCTAGCAAAGCAAGAGACTGGCGCGCCCCCCCCACCTCCCCCTCCCCCATTATATTTTCAGAATAATTACACTCTGTGAAGGGTACACTGGGTGCAGCCGTACAGTCCCTGCTCTGGTTCACTTCCCTGCTTGTGTTATTCTGCTCCCCCCTCCTCCCCATTGTCCCCATTTCTTCCCACCTGTATGATTGTTCTTCCTCATCTGTGTTGTGTGTATTGTATCACTGGCTGATTGCTACGTGTGTATGCAACATACGTAACATCTGTTTGTTGATGAAAACACACTGATACTTTTCAGAAAATGCATGTAGCCATAGGGATCATTGTACCTTATAACCAATGCAGGGAAATTATACCAATGATCCCATTTGAATGTATATATCTCTGTGTTTTTTTTTAACATAAGCTACATAATGGGGGTAAGGTACAATCAGAGAGAGTGGTAGACTCTTCAGGGAGACAGGGAGATTGCTGTCATTTCAGGAAGTCTCCCTGACAATCAGGGAGAGTTGGCAAGTTTATTTCTGGTTCTTAAGACAATATAAAACTACAGTATTGTGAATGACATAATAAATTGTAGCAACATGTAACTTAACATTTTCAAAATCACACAGTGACCCTTTCATATAGTTTGTAACTAGCAAATGTGTTGTGACCCAAATCATTATTACTTTTTTCAATTAGGAATAAGAACATGTTTGACACACCAGTAACCATAACTTCTGCATTGCACATTCAAACCTGAGGCATGCTAAAGGTGACCTTAGTCCAGGACAGACAAAGCAATGTAGGCTTGCTTTATACAGCCAGTAAGGATAAGACAGCCTTTCATTATTAATAAAAGGATCGAGGAAAGTGCTTAAGTGAAGAAACAAAGTACAAGGCATATACACAAATAATAATAACAATATTTCTGCCTCAAATACAATAGATAACAATGTAAATTATTGATATCTTACTTTAAAACTATATATATATATATATATATATATATATATATAATAAATCTGAGATGTGACTGGCACTCCACCTTAGATAAACATATAGTAATTTGCCCCTGTGCCCTCTCCATGTAGAACAAAGCGGCACTCAAAGGACACCGGTGTGAGGTTGAGACGTTATAGCGAGCCCGCTGACAGACGTATCTCCCACCTTCCCTGCAGCGTCCGTTTAACACAGTGACTATACCTTCACCAATAAAAACACTGTACTTTAAAAACAATACAATGATCAATTCAAAGAAAATTATAAAACATCCAAAAAAGATATAACTTCTTTCACAGGTTAATTATGGCTGATAACCAAAATAATGATTATAGACCACTTTTAAAGAAAACCATTTTCACAATTAGAGAAAATGGTGTTCTTTAAAAGTGGTCTACAATCATTATTGGTGAAGGTATTGTCAATGTGTTAATCGGACGTTGCAGAAAAGGTGAGAGATATTTCTGTCAGTGGGCTCGCTGTAATGTAACGTCATCTCCACCCAACACTGGCATCTGTGGGTTGAGCACATGGACGAGTAGGTGTTTATTCTGTTTTCTATGTATTCGTGTTGTGTTTCCTGGGGAAAAGCTCTGTCAGTGAGTTTGAAACGTTGGAAATAAAGATGATCTGCTGGTAACATGCTTGCAAGTCTGCTGAGTTGCGCTTGTTCTACCTATATATATATATATATATATATATATATATTGCAAGACAAAAAATAGGGTGACAGCGACCTCTGGTGTCCAAAGCCCATAAAGTTCTGACTGAGCTGTGTGTTAAAAATATAAAAAATATAACACTAGTTTTATTTAGTAAAATCAAATCAGGCAAGATATATAATCCATAAAATTTCAGTGTAAACGTAGGCTAGAAATAGGTAGAATAATAAAACAGCACTAAAATAAAATCAGACACTTTTGCACTGGTAGTCAAATAAAAACGGCACTTAAAAAAAAAAATATATATATATATATTTTTTTTTTTTTTTCTTTTTTTAAGTGCCGTTTTTTCTGGACATGGCAGAACTGAGCAGGTGGGTGACTGAGCCCTGGTTTTCTCACTGCAATTACACTATGACATCTAAATTTGATCACCCAAAAAAGTCCACCAAAGTAGAAAGACTACATCATACTTGCCTACCTTTTAATATCTCTTCCCGGGAGAAGCCCGAGTAAGAGAAGCAGGAGGGTGGCGATGGGGGCGGTGCTTGGCGATTCACGTAATTAAGCCCCACCCCCTCATGGGAAATTTGCCGAGATTTGGCTAGCATTTACATAGGGGGCGGGGCCAAATGACATGATTCACGTAGCATCACGTCTTAAGCCCCGCTCCCTACATGGAGACCCGTGATCGCCGTGGGAATTCTCCTCATTCTGCCCACTTCACTAAGAAGTGGGCAGAATGCGGGAGAAATGCCTACCCTTCCGGGGTGCGGGGGGTTACCCGAAAAATTGGGAACCTCCCGTGAAAACCGGGAGGGTAGGCATGTATGGTCTACATCCTCATTATGAGGATTATTTGTATGAAGGAAACAGTGAAGGCGCATATAGTGTTTTTTGCATTTAAAACTGGTCAACACTAACATTTGCCAGATGTGGTGTTTCACAGACAAACTTGGCCTTTGCTCACTTTGCAGTATGACAATGGTTCATTCAGTATATGTAAAACAATTGGATATTGCATGTAGATGTAGTATATGTGAGATATAACTCTGATGTTTGCATTACTGGATGACACTTACATTTGTTAAGTGTGATGTTTTGTAGACAAACTTGGCCTTTGCTCACTTTGCAGTATGACAATTGTTTCATTCAGTACATTATATATGTAAAATAATTGGCTATTGTATGTAGATGTAATATACTGTAAGTGATGTATACTGTAACACTGATTTTTGCATTACTGGATGCCATTTGCTAGATGTAGTATTTTGTAGACAAACTTGGCCTTTGCCATTGCTCACTTTGCAGCATGACAATGATCCAGTAAGTACATTATATATGTAAAACAATTGTATATTGTATGCAGGCCTATATTAGGTCATATTTATATTTTTTGATAAACTATTGATTGATTTAATGTTGTACTTAATGTTACATAACTCCTTTTTCATTTCTGTAAGCTCCCTTAAAACTGATATGCGTTAAGTAATATAAAGAAATTAAAAATGCATTGCTGTCTTTTTATTTAATACACAAATTAATAAAGCAGCATTTTTACTGAAATAACAATCAAATTAGTTGAGATTTCATGCACATGGTGTGGTACAGTATGGTTATTGTGAAGTGAAATATATAATACACAATGTATACACAGGGGAAGGGAGAAATGGGTGGTGGGGGGGAGTAAACTTTCGCCCTGAGCTCCACAAAGTCTAGAACTGCCTGGGGTAAGGGGTTAGGTTTAGGGGTTAGGGTTTAGACTAAAATAACAAAAAAATATGTTGACTTCTGCATGAAGTTTTAGAAACTTTTGGAACATTATACCTAAAGACTATTGCAGGGCATTTATTGTCAGATACAATGTCTGTCAGACCGACAGACATTTTATCCAACAAACTGAAATCCAGTAGGTTTGGCTATACAATGTGAGGTATTTAACAATGTATATGCCTACGATATCTGCTTTACTCCCCTGTGGAGGAGACATTTCCCCGTTCCTCCCCTGTGGAGCAAACATTTCACTGTTCTTCCCCTGTGGAGGAAATATTTCCCCGTTCCTCCCCTGTGGAGCAAACATTTCCCCGTTCTTCCCCTGTGGAGGAAAAATTTCCCCGTTCCTCCCCTGTGGAGGAAAAATTTCCCTGTTCCTCCCCTGTGGAGGAAACATTTCCCCGTTCCTCCCCTGTGGAGGAAACATTTCCCCGTTCCTCCCCTGTGGAGGAAACATTTCCCCGTTCCTCCCCTGTGGAGGAAACATTTCCCGGTTCTTCCCCTGTGGAGGAAACATTTCTCCATTCCTCCCCTGTGGAGGAAACATTTCTCCGTTCCTCCTCTGTGGAGCAAACATTTCCCAGTTCTTCCCCTGTGGAGCAAACATTTCCCCGTTCCTCCCCTGTGGAGCAAACATTTCCCAGTTCTTCCCCTGTGGAGCAAACATTTCCCCGTTCCTCCCCTGTGGAGCAAACATTTCCCCGTTCTTCCCCTGTGGAGCAAACATTTCCCTGTTCCTCCCCTGTGGAGCAAACATTTCCCCGTTCTTCCCCTGTGGAGCAAACATTTCCCCGTTCTTCCCCTGTGGAGGAAACATTTCCCCGTTCCTGCCCTGTGGAGGAAACATTTCCCCGTTCCTGCCCTGTGGAGGAAACATTTCCCCGTTCCTCCCCTGTGGAGGAAACATTTCCCCGTTCCTCCCCTGTGGAGGAAACATTTCCCTGTTCCTGCCCTGTGGAGGAAACATTTCCCCGTTCCTCCCC
Organism: Taudactylus pleione; assembly: GCA_031769625.1. NCBI lineage: Eukaryota > Metazoa > Chordata > Amphibia > Anura > Myobatrachidae > Taudactylus > Taudactylus pleione. Next base: position 4,099,779 of record JAUIMM010000148.1, on the reverse strand, counting down.
TGTGGAGGAAACATTTCCCCATTCCTCCCCTGTGGAGGAAACATTTCCCTGTTCCTCCCCTGTGAAGAAATGGGAAAGTGTCGGGTAGTGCAATGATCAGAGCAGTCGGCAGGTTGGTAAATTTTCATGCCTGACCGTATGACAATCGCTGATCGGTCGTGGCCATGTCCTATGCAGAATGTCAGCATATTAGGCTGATAACTGAATAATTTATGCTTGGCTTTAGGGCCTGATTCAGAGGCACACACAGTGCTGATGTTCATGTAGTTGAGTGATTATATACAACTGCGCATGTGAGAAAAGTCCTGGAAACCTCTACAATGCAGGTGTCACACAGTGTACGCGCAAAATTTCTGTTGTGATCGAGACAGACAGTATCAGAAATGGGTCATAAAAGTGATGGGTGTTCCTGGGTGGTGACTAAGTGGATGGTGGCCTAGAGTGAACGTACAAATATTCCATCTCATGGCCATGTTATGGGAGTTTCGCTGACGTGTCAGTAGAAGTGGCTACATTCTCAGGCACACATCCACAGCCAAAGAGGCCATGTTCAGGCGGAGAAACTGCATCTGCCATAGGACTTCTGCCAGTGTTCATAGTGCGTGCAATGGTGTGCTGATGGTGGTGTGTAAGAATCACTGGCGCTGTAACAGTTTGCAGAGATGCTGAAAGTTTCACTGTTTGCTCATTCTGGCTACTGCACAAGAAGACGGCTGATACTAGCATTTGCACATTATCACAGCCTTGACTCTGGCAACAGAAACAAGAGTGGGCGCAGTAGTATCCGCCTCTGAATCAGGCCCTTACGGCCTGCTTATGAAATAACATAGAATCTATTTGACAGATAGCGCCACAATCCTTGTATCATTCTTGTAGATGCGAGGGCACTAAAAAGATTTACAAAGAAGTAGTAAAATGTAAT